>CM062805.1:981432924-982877023 GCA_031772625.1 Pinus tabuliformis | reverse complement strand
GCCTGCAAGAATTCCTCGGCCACTTCCTCATCGTACCCCTGCAACTTATCACAAAAAGACATCCACTGTGCTCTGTGTAAAGAGCTCCACCACTGCCTGATTTCTTCTTAGTGTATTTGAATCAGTGGGCTCTCGCCTGATAAAACCACCAGGCATGATGAACACAGTGGTTTTGACCAAGGTGGTAGATACAAGGGAATTCGGTCTTTAGACAGAGCATGCAATGAATTCACAGACCACAGTCTAATTATACTGCTATCCTGTAGAAGCGATAGTATAGGCACGACAATCCAATATTTTTTATGACCAGACTGTGAATAATGACCTTGCCACCTTTGAAAGCAATTGCGGAAGGAGTTTCAGGGTTACTCTTTTCTGCCACCTTTTCTTACGTGAAGACTTCACCTTCCTGTAGAGCTGCGTTCCTGTAGAAAACTGCTTCCTGTAGGACTGCGTTCCTGTAGAAACTGTTCCTGTAGGAGCAGTGCGCAGGCTTCGGGGAGAACGGTAGTTGGACTGCGGTTGAGGTGCGCTTCAGTGTTCAGTCGGCCGATAGCTTGGCGTATCAACATGCAGAGGTATTCAGAAGAGTTACTCAAGTTTTGAAGTGAGGTTGATGGATAAACATGCTTAATCGAGCCGATTAGATTTTGAATCGGCGCAGCTCGTGGCGCGGGGGGTGAGCTGTCCCCGCCGGACCGTTGGGTGACGTCACCCATCATCCGCCTGCACATTCGCTTGCTGCCGCATTCATTCCCACAGATCTGCCGCCCCCTTTTCAGTTAAACTCATTTCACGGTGTCGGGACTAATCTTCACACCCTGCTACTGTCTTTGTCCTTTTTTTCGTGGCTGCCACCTCATCATATGACTATCCTTTCACTAGCCGATGTGGCAGTCAACTGGCCTTACGGCCGCTCAACCATTCACCTTTATGCCATGCAAAACAAATCAAAGTAATATCCATGCGATTTGATGGAGAGAAGGATTAGAACACTTACCTGCGCGCGGCTGCACATGATTTCCAGTTTGTGGACGATGGATTTACCTGCTGCACGCGGCTTACACAGACCGGAGGCACATGGCTACGGTTGCTGACGCTGGAGTGGATGGTTTCGCGTTCATGCGCCCGTGTTTTATCTCGGATGGCGGTGCTGTGGACGGTATTCACTCGAGCAGGTTGAACTGTTACAGGATCCCCGCGAGGGGTCTTGTCACAGTCCTTTCTCCTTGGGTACATGCTGCATGCTGGCGGTTCTGGCTTCTCGATCACGATCCCAGCGCTTCTGATGCATAACGTGGATGTGGTATGGCTCTCGGTGCTTGGTTTTTCTTTGACAGATGTTTTTTCACGAGAACTCATTGCTTTGTTGTGCTGCTGCAGGGATCTTGGTTGCATGGCGACGAGGATGGTGGAGCAAGATAATAGCAATGTTCAGGGGTGCCATCAGTGGCATGCATGCGTTCAATCCACTCCTCAGTCGCTAGATCTTCACTTGAAACACATTTCGGCCGTCGCAACCTTCTACAGGAAGTTTCCTGTAGAACACAGAGCTTCCTGTAGAAATTTTGCACTTTTGTAGAAGATCCGCGTCTTCCTGTAGGAAGACTGTCTGTTCCTGTAGAAAACTGTATCTTCCTGTAGAAGATCCAAATCATGATAAAAATTGCACATACCTTGAAAAGCATTGTTATTCTTGGAGGAGGTGTTGATGACATCCTTTGATAGCATGATGAAGGCCCCTGGCTTGGAGTGGAGAGGCTTCTTCTCCTCCATAGAACATCTGCATGCAAAACTTTTATTGTGCTTATTGTTTTTTTCTCTCTTTTTTTTTTTTTTTTTTTGAAAAGATAGCAGGGGCGCCCCAAAGAGGTTTTCACCCTTGCTACCTGCCCTGAGCGCCTCAAAGAGGTTTTCACTCAAGGATCTTTTTTTTTTTTTTAACTTTTTTTTTTTTTTTTTTTGAAAGACAATAGGAGCGCCTCAATGAGGTTTTCACCCCTACTGCCTGCCTTGGGCGCCTCAGAGAGGTTTTCACCCAAGGATCTTTATTTTTTCTCTCTTTTTTTTTTTTTTTTTTTTTTTTTTTTCTCTTCAGGGTATGCCCAAAGTGGAGGCAGAACCCTTCTCTATGACCAAAACAGATTTCTCCATAGTGCTGATAAACTCTTGTCTTGAGAGAGGTCTTCTGTAGATCTTCAATCGGTGCCCATTGACAAGCATGGGAATGGCTTCCTCATCAATGGTTCGAATGAGGACAGATCCATTGTCATGGCACTGTTCCACTACATATGGTCCTAGCCATCTGGTTCTCAACTTCCCCTTGAAATCTTTGAATCTGGAGTCATACAACAAAGCCCAATCTCCCGGCTGGAACTGCTTGTCATGGAGATGTTGATCATGCACACCTTTCTCTGAAGTTGAACCACTTCTGAGTGAAGGAGGGCCTGCATGCGGTGCTCATCCAGTCCATTCAGCTGCAATAACCTTTCTTGCTGTGCATGGCTGAGATCTAGGTCCAGCTGAGCTGCCATCCTCAAAGTGTTATACTCAAACTCAATGGACAGCAAAGCTTTCTTCCCATAGACCAGCTCATAAGGTGTGAAGCCGGTGGTGGTCTTCCAGGTGGTGTTGTAAGCCCATGTGGCCTCAACCAGGCGATCTGCCCAGTCCTTTCTGCTGCTGCTCACCACTTTAGTCAAGATCCCTTCTAATGCTCTATTGGTGACTTCCACCTGCCCATTTGCTTGAGGATGATAGGGGGTGGAAGTCCTATGCTTGATCTTGTGATGAGCTAGTAGATCTTCAACCAAGTTGGATGTGAACTGGCTCCCTTGATCGGTCACCAGCTCTCTTGGGTAGCCAAACTTGTAGAAGATGTTCTCTCTTAAGAACTCGACCACCTTCTCTTCTGTTGCTGCTTTGATTGCTTTAGTCTCTGCCCACTTTGTCAAGTAGTCAGTACACACAATGATGTAGGACCTCTGCCTCGAAGAGGGATTGATTGGACCCACAAAGTCCATGCCCCACTTCTCAAATGGCTCAAGAGTCACTTGAGGTTGGAGAGGCATCTCATCCCTTTGGGTTGGTTTCCCCATCCTTTGGCATTGGTCACACTGGCTGACATATCTTCTGACATCTTGATGAAGTGTGGGCCAATAGTAGCCTGCCTGCAGGATCTTGAAGGCAGTTCTCTTTGCTGCAAAAATGTCCTCCACAAGGCCCATCATGACAGGTGAGGAGGATGTCAAAGACTTCTTCCCTTACACAACGCCTTAAGATCTGATCAGGGCCAAGCTTGAACAGGTTGCCCCCGATCCAAGTAAATGAGGCACTTTTCTGATGATTTTTGCTCTTCTCTTTTGAAGAGAGGTGCGAGGGAACTGAGCTGAAACAAGGTAGTTCGCTATATCAGCAAACCATGGAGAGAGTACTGAGATAGCAAACAGATGCTCATCAGGCATCTGGTCATCCACCGTCCCATCTTCATCTGCAGACAAATCCAATCTAGACAAGAAGTCAGCAACAACATTTCTCTTCCTGGTTTATCAACAATGGTTAGATCAAACTGCTGCAATAAAAGTAACCATCTAATAATACGAGCATTCACATCGGGTTTATTCATCAAATATCTAATAGCAGCATGGTCAGTATGTACAAAAGTCTGGTAACCAGTAATATAATGTCGGAACTTGTTCAGTGCATGGACCACAGCTAAGAATTCCTTCTCGGTTACAGTGTAATTCAGCTCTGCTTTGGACAAGTTTTTGCTAACGAAGTAAATGGCATATGGAAGTTTTTGCTCAACTTGTCCTAAGGCTGCACCTATGGCTTTGTTCGAGGCATCAGTGTGGATGTGGAAAGGTAGGGCCCAGTTTGGACCTCTCAAGATTGGTGCTGACACCAACTTGTCCTTTAACTCATTCAAACTCTTCTGACAATCGTCAGTCCACTTAAACTCCACATCTTTTGCCAACAGACCAAACAATGGTGAGGCTAACTTGCTGAAGTCCTTAATGAATCTCCGGTAGTATCCTGCTAATCCCAAGAAACTCCGGACATCCCTTACTTTTTGAGGAGGTGGAACCCTCTTGATGAGAGCAATTTTGTTAGGATCCACCTGCAATCCTTGGAAGAAATGGTATGGCCTAGCACGGTCCCTTCAGTCATCAGGAATTCACATTTTTCAGGGACTGAGGGACAGGTTCATCTCAGTGCATTTGGTTAGGACTTTCCCCAGGTTGGACAATGCTTCCTGGAAGTTGGCCCCATAAGGAGTAAAGTCATCCATGTATATTTCCACTGCATCATGGACCAACTCCGAGAAGATGCTCAAGACAGCTCTCTGAAAAGTAGCAGGAGCATTGCATAGCCCAAAGGGAAGGACTCGGTAGGCAAAGGTACCCCAAGGACAAGTGAAGGTGGTCTTATCTTGGTCTTCCGGGCTGATTTGGATTTGATTGTACCCGCTAAACCCATCCAGGAAAGAGAAGAACTTCTTTCCTGCCAGTCCATCCAACACTTGATCTATGAAAGGTAGAGGGAAATGGTCTTTTTTGGTAGCTTTGTTCAGCTCACGGTAATCTACACAGATCCTCCACTTCCCATTCTTCTTGGGAACCAACACTAGAGGGGACACCCATTCACTATCTGAGATGGGGTAGATGAATCCGGCATCCAACAGTTTTTGCAATTCTTCCTTGACAATGTCTTTAAGGGCTGGATTCATTCTCCTCTGAGGTTGCCTAACCGGTTTACAGTCCTCTTTGATGTATATATGATGAGTACAGACCGAGGGATGGACTCCTTTCATCTCCTTATAGCTCCAAGCAAAAGCATCTAGGTGGCTGGCCAACAGGTTGCACAGCTCCTTTTCCTGAGGAGGAGATAGGGAGGAGCTGATTTTCAATGCTCTCTCAGGGCCGAACTCCACACTCTTAACTCTGGGAGTGACAGGGTTGGTTGTACAAAGATCCACTAAGGTGCTAGCTTGGGCATCCTCCACCAATTTTTCTAAAGGTAGTGCACTGGTAGGTGGGTTTTGGATCAAGTTCTCGATCAAATCATCCTCGGTTGGGGGATTTCTTCTATTGGTTTCTATGGTACACAGAGGTGCTGAATACACCTCGTCTTCTTCTCCTTCTTCCAACCAGAGTGGTAAGTCATGCTCCAAAGAGGGTTGGGCAGGAGGGTATAGGACAAGTTGCTTGGACATAGGACCATTTTTGATGGTCATATTTCCGGCACGACAACTGATATAGGCATCTGCAGTGGCTAACCAAGGCCTTCCCAAAATGAGGGGATATCCAGTAAGCTTTGCCTTTGGTTGCAGAACCAGGAAGTCTGCAGGGTATTCCCAAGAATCAATAGAGACCAAGACATCCTCCACAATCCCTTCGGGAGTCACAGTGGAGCGATCTGCTAATTGCAGTACTGTCGAGGTCTTCCTCAAGGAACCTTGAAGATTGAGCTTGAGCATGGTATCCCTGGTCATTACATTAATGGCAGCCCCCAGATCAATCAGGGTGTGGGGTATGATGGTGCCATTGATGTGGACATCTACTACAGGACTTCCAGGATCTAAGTACTTTGGGCAGATGACTTGTCCTAGCATAAGGTCAGACAGTTGTCCTATGACATTGATAGTTGAAGCATCTTTCTTCCGTCTGCCTGGATGTTTGAAACACTTCTCCTTAACCAGCTTGTTATAGATTGGCACATCCTTGATGGCCTGGAGAAGGGGTATCTTCACACACAACTGCTTGAGCTCTCCCAAAGCTCATCTTCTTCTGGGTTGGGTTGTGTGGTGGCTGTTAGTCTCTCAGGAAAGGGTGGAATAGGCTTTGGTTCACTTTCCTGATGGTTTCCTCATCCTCTGGGGGAGGAGGTTGGCGATCTGGAAGAGTCTTTCCAGATCTAAGATTGATCTCCTGGATCTCCACAGCATAGGTAGGGCATGAGGTCTCCCCAGTATATACCTGCTGAGCCTGTCTATTGTTGGGGTTCGGGTTCGGTTGAGCAGGCATTTGAGGTTGCCTTGGAGGAGCAGGAGGTAATGGTTGTGGTTGAACTGGTGGTGGAGGCAAAATGGCAGGAGGAGTGTTGTATTGGGGCCTCCACCCCGACTGAGGTGCACTCCACTGAGGCTGTGACTGGGCATGTGAGTGATATGGATGAGAAGTAGGTTGAGTAGGGTACTGAGGTGGATAAGACCATGGAGGAGGCATGGACCAAGAAGGATGAGCAGGGGGACCCCAGGAAGGCATGGGAGTCGAGTGGTTGGGGTTGTAATAAGCTTGAGATGCCCCTTGCATCCCCTGCTGATAAGGTCTAGATCCTTGAGGCCTCCTTTGGTTGATGAAGTAGAGAGGTTCAGTGGGGGCTTCGGTTCCTTGGTACATGGCTTTAAACCCAGGTAAGGTGGGACACTGATTGGTAGGATGGTCCTCCTCACAAACAAAACACACTTCAACCGAATGCAATGGGCATTCGTTCTTAGGATGTCTTCTTGTGCACCTAGGGCAGAAGACAGCCAAGGCTCTCTCAGCTTCTTCTTTCTTCTGCTGGATCCTGAATGTGTCCAGCTGCATGGCAATGGTCTGTCTCACCTCACTCTTAAGATCTTCTAATTGGTTTGTAAACTCATGTTTGGAGAAAGGGACACCGGTGGAGAGGAGATTTCCTCTACCTCGTTTTCTAGCTGCCCTGGAATGATTTCGAAACACAGTTTGATGTCCTCATAAGGCAGTTGGTAAATGTCCCCCCCAGCTAACATGTGAAGGGTGTCTAAGAGATCTTCAGGGACTCCTCGGAGTAGAACCAACTTGAGGGATTCAGGGTCAAGTGTGCACCTGGCCCGTTTATAGCTAAGTTGGAACCTCTCCTCATAATCCTCTAAAGACTCATCATTCCCCATGGTCATTCGAAAGATCTCTCCCTTGGTTTCCTTGGACCTACAATAATCCCTATACTTGGTATTGAAGGCTTGCTGCATCTGAGCCCAAGTAGCGATGCTATTCCCAGGTAATCCCATGAACCAGCGTAGTGCTGCATCCTTAAGAGTGGAAGGGAAAAGCTTCAGCTTTTGCTCATCTTCAGTATAGTCATAGGTTCTACAAAGGACAGCAAACTCAAACAAGAAGGTATCAGGATCCTCAGTGGTCAGTCCATGGAAGTGAGGCAAGGCGGAGGGGCTAATGTTTTTCATTTTCATATCTCCATTGGTCTCTCGGATGGGGAAAGCTCCTTCTATTCTCTCATCTTCTCTCCCATTATCAGCCATGGCTTCAGATGGAGTGGTCTCTAACTCTTCTTCTTCTATAGGGTCTTGGTATATCTCAGGATGTTCACCTATAGGTTCCTCTGGGTCACTGTCACCAAAGAAGAGAGAAGGGTGACTCAGTGATGTGGTGGGGGTGTTTGGTAGGAATTTGCCTGATCTATCTCGGTTCCTACGAGGCATGAAATGGAAAGGACTTTTCTTTTTTGAGTGCTTTTGCTTTTTCTTTGGTACCTGCAAAACTGAAACAAAGTGATCTACAACTAACTATATTGCTCAAATGAAATTGCAGAAGAATTGGAAAGCTAATCTAGGAAAGCAAGAAAAATTACTCTAGGAAAGCAAGAAATATTAGTCTAGGAAAGCAGGAAATGCTAATCTAGGAAAGCAGGAAATGCTATTTAGGAAAGCAGGAAATGCAAAGCTACTTTTGCAGAATGGAAATGAAATAAACTACTGAGCAGAAGTAAGAGTACGAAAGTAGAAGAAAAGCAACAATTACTAATACTCTGACGCTTCCCGGCAACGGCGCCAAAAAGATGGTGAGCTCCAGTATTGTAGCAATAATGCTACAACTCCTGGGGCTTCCTGTCTCTCATTTTATCAACCCGGTAGTTCGTACAAACTTGGAAGCGACGGTGCTGTATGCACAAGTACTAGCTCTTGTCGCAGCTGTCACTTGGTCAGCTGGCACAAGTCCGCTAGGGCTCAAGCCAACTTCTATAGGCTCACAGAAGAAGCTTTATCAATGATGGACGAAAGCTAGCTCAAAGGAGACTAATCTACTTGACAAAAATGAACTGAAAGCAAATCAAAGCATGTAAACCTAGGAAACCCTAATTTAACTAGTCTAACCTCTATAATGCAAAGAATGTGAAGGAAACTTCTACCAATGCTGCTGTTACCTCTAATAAGTGAAAATGCATGGATCTAAGCTACTTGCATCATAAAAGACATGTTTTTGTATTTTTCCTTTAAGTGTGTGGAATGATTGTGATTGTGTGCTAATTAGGGTTTGGTTGTGCAGATGGAATGGAGAAGGAAGGAGAACGTGGGACAGGTTGGGAAGGCTAGGAGAGGTCCCTAGGGATCCTTAGCATCCATCCACAGAGGTTCCTCACATTCAGAAGCTCAGCAACCGAGTGAGTGGCCTCCTACAGGATGTCTGCAGGGGATCCTACAGGATACTTAGAGGTTTCTACAGGATGTCTATAAACTGCTACAGGATGACCTACCGTGAGTGTTTGAAGAGATGGGGGAGTGATGGAATGGTAGGGGGAGATGTGCAAGGTGGGAATGAGGCTGGTGATGGCTCTAGAAGTGGAGGAATGAGATGAGGATGAGTGTAGGGAGTAGGTTGGAAGATAGAGGGCTAGGTCAACAAAAGGCTAGGAGATGGAAGTTACGTGAGGAGTGAAGACTTTGGGAGATAACAGAGCGGGGTAAAGGTCGAGGAGATGTGTTGCATGCGTGATCAAGATGGAGAATGAAGTAATGGACGAGAGAGGGCAGTGCAAGTGAAACAAATGCTTGTGACTGTTACCAAACCGAAAATGCATTAACCTAAACTACCTGTGCTTGTAAATTCAATGAACAGCAATCCAAAACGCGAAGGAGAATGTGCATGAAGCTGTGGTAAAGGAGTGTGGTGCAGGTGTGAATGACAAGGAAGCATCTAACATAACGTGACTGTGTTTGCAGCAATCATGAAATAAAGAAATGCGTGTTTTTGGTGGTTAGTCATGGACTGCACCCCAATCCCAAATGAGACGGCAGTGAGCCTTAACAACCCTTTTTGTTGGAGCTCCAATGGACTATATCTATCCTCTGCTACACTAAACAACTGTAAACAAACTCACCATAAGCAAATCCTATCTAACTCATGAAAAAGACCAACTTAACAACCTGTAATTCGAATTGCATGTGCAAATGAAAAGCTCAAAGTGCTGAAATGAAATGGAAACAACACTACAGCAGAGGGGATCTATGGCTCTCAGGTTGGGCCCTAACCTGAGAGCTATAGTCTCCTTAAGAAACTCAGAACTAGATCACAAACTGCCTTCTTTATTCATAATCTGATGTCATGCCAAATTGGCTTACAAAAAGGAACGAAAACTGAACTGTGCTCCAAAATTACAATAGCAATACGAGAGTTTCAACAACCTATCCAAGGCTAAGGCCTCTATACTTATACAAAAACGATGATCCAACAAGTGTCCTTGATTTTAGGAGCTCGGCTGTCCAACTAGAGTTTAACTGCTGATCCTGTAGGACAGTCATAACTGCTGTTCCTGTAGAACAGTTATAACTGCTGTTCCTGTAGGACAGCTGGCTGCTTCTTAAGCTCGGAGGGGAGATGGATTGGAGCTCGGAGTTCTTGGTGGGAATCACGAGGAATGTCCCAAGACCGTGGACATCCTCTCCTAAAAACCAGCAGTGCCACCTCATTGTCTCCTTATCTCCTTTTTCGTTGTCTCTTGCTCCCTTTTAATGCCAAAACCTGGAATCATAATGCATTAGTCACGTAGATAAAGTGCCTACCCTTCTTCCTACAAACAACATGAATAAACTAAGAAATGCATGCATAAGCAGTAAAAAATGAATGGTTTGAGCAAGTAGAATAGGCCAAAATGAGCCCAAATTGTACCAAAATTGGGGCTCATCATCACCCCCCAGCTGAACCATTTGCTCATCCTTGAGCAATTTTGCCCCGGCTCCTTGTCCTTGGCCGAGAGCTGGGGCCCAGAACCTGCTCCTTCTTCTCTACTTTTGGGGCCTCTGTTTTCTCTGCCTCAGGTGGAGACGAGGGTGGTGCTTCTTTCCCCTTTTTCATTTCCTTGAGCCGGCTTCAGAAGGCGACTGGCCTATTTTTCACGTCCAGGAAGTGACTTTTGGGCTTCCCTTCTCAGGGTGGCCTGTGTTTTAGAGGGAGTTCTTGTACTGGGTGAAGTAGGGATGTCTCCTGAAGTGGGTTGGCTGCTGGGTGGAGGCTGCGACTTGTCTGTTTTCATTCTCTGACTCCTCCTTGCTTCGGAAGGTAGAGGGATCTCCCTCTCTCTCTTTTCTTTGGGTTTTGCCGGTGTGCTGAGGGCAGCCAGTACCGCTGCCGCCTCCTTTTCGAGGATGCTAGCCTTCTCTTTCTTGTGCTTTGCTCTCTCAGAGCTCCTTGTAGAGGGTCCCTCCTCCTTTGGTTTCGGGCTTCCTGCAGAAGACCCTTCCTTGACCGGTTTTGGGCTCCCTGTAGGAGCATCTTCCTTAGCTCTTGGGCTTCCTGTAGGAGCCTTTTCTTTTAGCACGTCTGGGCTTCCTGCAGGAGCTTTTCCTTTTTCTTTCGGGCTTCCTGTAGAAGCTTTTTCCTTTAGCAGTTTTGGGCTTCCTGTAGAAGCCTTTTTTGAATTTTTGGGCTTCCTGTAGAAGCCTTTGTCTTTGTTTCCAGACTTCCTGTAGAAGTCTGTTCCTTAGTGATTTTCGGGCTTCCTGTAGAAGACCCTACTTTGTCCACTTTCGGCCCTCCTGTAGAAGACTCTTTCTTTACGCTCTGTGGGTCTCTTGTAGAAGATCCCTTCTCTGTTTTTGAGCCTCCTGTAGAAGCCTTCGTCTGCTTTCCTGTAGGCGTTGTTCTGGGGCTTCCTGTAGAAGCCTGCGTTTGTTTCCCTGTAGATGCAACTGTCACCACCTTTTCTTGCTTGGCTGCATGGATTTTGCTTTTGGCTTTGACTGCAGGAGCTGACGAGGTGCTTGGGCTGACAGGGACCACCTCCGCTTTGTCCATTCTGCTCTTCATCCTCTGTTCTCTTGCTGTCAAAACAGGTGTGTCACCCTCCTCTTCGTCTTCCTTTTCTTCTTGCTTCCTCTTTTGTTCCTTCCTCTGCACCGTGGCAGGGGTCTTCTGACCTGGTTCCCCTTTTTCTTTGGCCACTGCCTCTTTGTCTTCACTGCTGGAGGAGCCACTATCTTCGACCAGCATTTTGATGTCCCCATCTCGTGTTAGATTTCTAAATGACTCCCAGGAGAGGGGAACTTTATAGGAGTGCAGTGCATCCTCTACAAGCAACTTGATCAGCCCATGGTGTGCCACCTGATCTGGGACCCACCCTTCAGCTTCGTAGCACATTCCATTAAAGATTGCAACAGGAAATAAGGAATGCTTAATTTCTTTTCTACAGGAAGCTCACTTCGGTGCCTTAACTCGTTCAGCAATCGGAAATGGTACCCGTAGACGATGCTATAGCGCCCCTCACATGTAATATATTTCATAATCTGCAAGCTGACCTCGTTCCAAGGTGGTGTCAAACTATTCCTTCGTACTCCATTCTTATCTTCAGAGAATTCTTCCTCAGGTGGAAAGAATTCCTTCTTCGCTTGCTGGCTCTGCTTTCGCTCTTCTTTATCCCACGGCAGACCCATGGGCAGTTCTGTGATTCGACTTATATGCTCTGGGGTGAGTTTGAGGCTGAGACCTCTGAAGCTTACTGTGGCCAGTGTCTGGGATTTGGCTCAGGGCCTGCAAGAATTCCTCGGCTACTTCATCATCGTAGCCCTGTAGTTTATCACAAAAAGGCATCCATTGTGCTCTAGTGAAGAGCTCAACCACTGCCGGATTTCTTCTTAGTGTATTTGAATCAGTGGGCTCTCGCCTGATAAACCCACCAGGCATGATGAACACAGTGGTTTTGACCAAAGGTGGTAGATACAAAGGAATTCGGTCTTATAGACAGAGCATGCAATGAATTCACAGACCACAGTCTAATTATACTGCTATCCTGTAGAAGCGATAGTATAGGCACGGCAATCCAATATTTTTTTATGACCAGACTGTGAATAATGACCTTGCCACCTTTGAAAACCAATTGCGGAAGGAGTTTCAGGGTTACCTCTTTTCCGCCACCTTTTTTACGTGAAGACTTCACCTTCCTGTAGAGCTGCTTTCCTGTAGAACTGCTTCCTGTAGGACTGCGTTCCTGTAGAAACTGTTCCTGTAGGAGCAGTGCGCAGACTTCGGGGGAACTATAGTTGGACAGCGGTTGAGGTGCCTTCACTGGTGTTCAGTAGCCGAAGCTTGGCGTATCAACATGCAGAGGTATTCAGAAGAGCTACTCGAGTTTTGAAGTGAGGTTGATGGATATACACGCTTAATCGAGCCGATTAGATTTTGAATCGGCGCAGCTCGTGGCGCGGGGGGTGAGCTGTCCCCGCCGGACCGTTGGGTGACGTCACCCATCATCCGCCTGCACATTCGCTTGCTGCCGCATTCATTCCCACAGATCTGCCGCCGCCCTTTTCGGTTAAACTCGTTTCACGGTTGACGGGACTAATCTTCACGTGCGTGCTACGTGTGTCTTTTGTCGTGGCTGCCACCTCATCATCTGACTATCCTTTCACTAGCCGATGTGGCCAGTCAACTGGCCTTACGGCCGCTCAACCATTCACCTTTATGCCATGCAAAACAAATCAAAGTAATATCCATGCGATTTGATGGAGAGAAGGATTAGAACACTTACCTGCGCGCGGCTGCACATGATTTCCAGTTTGTGGACGATGGATTTACCTGCTGCACGCGGCTTACACAGACCCGGAGGCACATGGCTACCGGTTGCTGACGCTGGAGTGGATGGTTTCGCGTTCATGCGCCGTGTTTTATCTCGGATGGCGGTGCTGTGGACGGTATTCACTCGAGCAGGTTGAACTGTTACAGGATCCCGCGAGGGGTCTTGTCACAGTCCTTTCTCCTTGGGTACATGCTGCATGCTGGCGGTTCTGGCTTCTCGATCACGATCCCAGCGCTTCTGATGCATAACGTGGATGTGGTATGGCTCTCGGTGCTTGGTTTTTCTTTGACAGATGTTTTTTCACGAGAACTCATTGCTTTGTTGTGCTGCTGCAGGGATCTTGGTTGCATGGCGACGAGGATGGTGGAGCAAGATAATAGCAATGTTCAGGGGTGCCATCAGTGGCATGCATGCATTCAATCCACTCCTCAGTCGCTAGATCTTCACTTGAAACACATTTCGGCCGTCGCAACCTTCTACAGGAAGTTTCCTGTAGAACACAGAGCTTCCTGTAGAAATTTTGCACTTTCCTGTAGAAGATCCGCGTCTTCCTGTAGGAAGACTGTCTGTTCCTGTAGAAAACTGTATCTTCCTGTAGAAGATCCAAATCATGATAAAAATTGCACATACCTTGAAAAGCATTGTTATTCTTGGAGGAGGTGTTGATGACATCCTTTGATAGCATGATGAAGGCCCCTGGCTTGGAGTGGAGAGGCTTCTTCTCCTCCATAGAACATCTGCATGCAAAACTTTTATTGTGCTTATTGTTTTTTTTCTCTCTTTTTTTTTTTTTTTTTGAAAAATAGCAGGGGCGCCCCAAAGAGGTTTTCACCCTTGCTACCTGCCCTGAGCGCCTCAAAGAGGTTTTCACTCAAGGATCTTTTTTTTTTTTTTTTGAAAGACAATAGGAGCGCCTCAATGAGGTTTTCACCCCTACTGCCTGCCTTGGGCGCCTCAGAGAGGTTTTCACCCAAGGATCTTTATTTTTTCTCTCTTTTTTTCTTTTTTTTTTTTTTTTTTTTTCTCTTCAGGGTATGCCCAAAGTGGAGGCAGAACCCTTCTCTATGACCAAAACAGATTTCTCCATAGTGCTGATAAACTCTTGTCTTGAGAGAGGTCTTCTGTAGATCTTCAATCGGTGCCCATTGACAAGCATGGGAATGGCTTCCTCATCAATGGTTCGAATGAGGACAGATCCATTGTCATGGCACTGTTCCACTACATATGGTCCTAGCCATCTGGTTCTCAACTTCCCCTTGAAATCTTTGAATCTGGAGTCATACAACAAAGCCCAATCTCCCGGCTGGAATTGCTTGTCATGGAGATGTTGATCATGCCACACCTTTCTCTGAAGTTGAACCACTTCTGAGTGAAGGAGGGCCTGCATGCGGTGCTCATCCAGTCCATTCAGCTGCAATAACCTTTCTTGCTGTGCATGGCTGAGATCTAGGTCCAGCTGAGCTGTGTTATACTCAAACTCAATGGACAGCAAAGCTTTCTTCCCATAGACCAGCTCATAAGGTGTGAAGCCGGTGGTGGTCTTCCAGTGGTGTTGTAAGCCCATGTGGCCTCAACCAGGCGATCTGCCCAGTCCTTTCTGCTGCTGCTCACCACTTTAGTCAAGATCCCTTCTAATGCTCTATTGGTGACTTCCACCTGCCCATTTGCTTGAGGATGATAGGGGGTGGAAGTCCTATGCTTGATCTTGTGATGAGCTAGTAGATCTTCAACCAAGTTGGATGTGAACTGGCTCCCTTGATCGGTCACCAGCTCTCTTGGGTAGCCAAACTTGTAGAAGATGTTCTCTCTTAAGAACTCGACCACCTTCTCTTCTGTTGCTGCTTTGATTGCTTTAGTCTCTGCCCACTTTGTCAAGTAGTCAGTACACACAATGATGTAGGACCTCTGCCTCGAAGAGGGATTGATTGGACCCACAAAGTCCATGCCCCACTTCTCAAATGGCTCAAGAGTCACTTGAGGTTGGAGAGGCATCTCATCCCTTTGGGTTGGTTTCCCCATCCTTTGGCATTGGTCACACTGGCTGACATATCTTCTGACATCTTGATGAAGTGTGGGCCAATAGTAGCCTGCCTGCAGGATCTTGAAGGCAGTTCTCTTTGCTGCAAAATGTCCTCCACAAGGCCCATCATGACAGGTGAGGAGGATGTCAAAGACTTCCTCTTCCCTTACACAACGCCTTAAGATCTGATCAGGGCCAAGCTTGAACAGGTTGCCCCCGATCCAAGTAATGAGGCACTTTTTCTGATGATTTTGCTCTTCTCTTTTGAAGAGAGGTGCGGAGGGAACTGAGCTGAAACAAGGTAGTTCGCTATATCAGCAAACCATGGAGAGAGTACTGAGATAGCAAACAGATGCTCATCAGGCATCTGGTCATCCACCGTCCCATCTTCATCTGCAGACAAATCCAATCTAGACAAGAAGTCAGCAACAACATTTTCTCTTCTGGTTTATCAACAATGGTTAGATCAAACTGCTGCAATAAAAGTAACCATCTAATAATACGAGCATTCACATCGGGTTTATTCATCAAATATCTAATAGCAGCATGGTCAGTATGTACAAAAGTCTGGTAACCAGTAATATAATGTCGGAACTTGTTCAGTGCATGGACCACAGCTAAGAATTCTTCTCGGTTACAGTGTAATTCAGCTCTGCTTTGGACAAGTTTTTGCTAACGAAGTAAATGGCATATGGAAGTTTTTGCTCAACTTGTCCTAAGGCTGCACCTATGGCTTTGTTCGAGGCATCAGTGTGGATGTGGAAAGGTAGGGCCCAGTTTGGACCTCTCAAGATTGGTGCTGACACCAACTTGTCCTTTAACTCATTCAAACTCTTCTGACAATCGTCAGTCCACTTAAACTCCACATCTTTTGCCAACAGACCAAACAATGGTGAGGCTAACTTGCTGAAGTCCTTAATGAATCTCCGGTAGTATCCTGCTAATCCCAAGAAACTCCGGACATCCCTTACTTTTTGAGGAGGTGGAACCCTCTTGATGAGAGCAATTTTGTTAGGATCCACCTGCAATCCTTGGGAAGAAATGGTATGGCCTAGCACGGTCCCTTCAGTCATCAGGAATTCACATTTTTCGGGACTGAGGGACAGGTTCATCTCAGTGCATTTGGTTAGGACTTTCCCCAGGTTGGACAATGCTTCCTGGAAGTTGGCCCCATAAGGAGTAAAGTCATCCATGTATATTTCCACTGCATCATGGACCAACTCCGAGAAGATGCTCAAGACAGCTCTCTGAAAAGTAGCAGGAGCATTGCATAGCCCAAAGGGAAGGACTCGGTAGGCAAAGGTACCCCAAGGACAAGTGAAGGTGGTCTTATCTTGGTCTTCCGGGCTGATTTGGATTTGATTGTACCCGCTAAACCCATCCAGGAAAGAGAAGAACTTCTTTCCTGCCAGTCCATCCAACACTTGATCTATGAAAGGTAGAGGGAAATGGTCTTTTTTGGTAGCTTTGTTCAGCTCACGGTAATCTACACAGATCCTCCACTTCCCATTCTTCTTGGGAACCAACACTAGAGGGGACACCCATTCACTATCTGAGATGGGGTAGATGAATCCGGCATCCAACAGTTTTTGCAATTCTTCCTTGACAATGTCTTTAAGGGCTGGATTCATTCTCCTCTGAGGTTGCCTAACCGGTTTACAGTCCTCTTTGATGTATATATGATGAGTACAGACCGAGGGATGGACTCCTTTCATCTCCTTATAGCTCCAAGCAAAAGCATCTAGGTGGCTGGCCAACAGGTTGCACAGCTCCTTTTCCTGAGAAGGAGATAGGGAGGAGCTGATTTTCAATGCTCTCTCAGGGCCGAACTCCACACTCTTAACTCTGGGAGTGACAGGGTTGGTTGTACAAAGATCCACTAAGGTGCTAGCTTGGGCATCCTCCACCAATTTTTCTAAAGGTAGTGCACTGGTAGGTGGGTTTTGGATCAAGTTCTCGATCAAATCATCCTCGGTTGGGGGATTTCTTCTATTGGTTTCTATGGTACACAGAGGTGCTGAATACACCTCGTCTTCTTCTCCTTCTTCCAACCAGAGTGGTAAGTCATGCTCCAAAGAGGGTTGGGCAGGAGGGTATAGGACAAGTTGCTTGGACATAGGACCATTTTTGATGGTCATATTTCCGGCACGACAACTGATATAGGCATCTGCAGTGGCTAACCAAGGCCTTCCCAAAATGAGGGGATATCCAGTAAGCTTTGCCTTTGGTTGCAGAACCAGGAAGTCTGCAGGATACTCCCAAGAGTCAATAGAGACCAAGACATCCTCCACAATCCCTTCGGGAGTCACAGTGGAGCGATCTGCTAATTGCAGTACTGTCGAGGTCTTCCTCAAGGAACCTTGAAGATTGAGCTTGAGCATGGTATCCCTGGTCATTACATTAATGGCAGCCCCCAGATCAATCAGGGTGTGGGGTATGATGGTGCCATTGATGTGGACATCTACTACAGGACTTCCAGGATCTAAGTACTTTGGGCAGATGACTTGTCCTAGCATAAGGTCAGACAGTTGTCCTATGACATTGATAGTTGAAGCATCTTTCTTCCGTCTGCCTGGATGTTTGAAACACTTCTCCTTAACCAGCTTGTTAGATTGGCACATCCTTGATGGCCTGGAGAAGGGGTATCTTCACACACAACTGCTTGAGCTCTCCCAAAAGCTCATCTTCTTCTGGGTTGGGTTGTGTGGTGGCTGTAGTCTCTCAGGAAAGGGTGGAATAGGCTTTGGTTCACTTTCCTGATGGTCTTCCTCATCCTCTGGGGGAGGAGGTTGGCGATCTGGAAGAGTCTTTCCAGATCTAAGATTGATCTCCTGGATCTCCACAGCATAGGTAGGGCATGAGGTCTCCCCAGTATATACCTGCTGAGCCTGTCTATTGTTGGGGTTCGGGTTCGGTTGAGCAGGCATTTGAGGTTGCCTTGGAGGAGCAGGAGGTAATGGTTGAGGTTGAACTGGTGGTGGAGGCAAAATGGCAGGAGGAGTGTTGTATTGGGGCCTCCACCCCGACTGAGGTGCACTCCATTGAGGCTGTGACTGGGCATGTGAGTGATATGGATGAGAAGTAGGTTGAGTAGGGTACTGAGGTGGATAAGACCATGGAGGAGGCATGGACCAAGAAGGATGAGCAGGGGGACCCCAGGAAGGCATGGGAGTCGAGTGGTTGGGGTTGTAATAAGCTTGAGATGCCCCTTGCATCCCCTGCTGATAAGGTCTAGATCCTTGAGGCCTCCTTTGGTTGATGAAGTAGAGAGGTTCAGTGGGGGCTTCGGTTCCTTGGTACATGGCTTTAAACCCAGGTAAGGTGGGACACTGATTGGTAGGATGGTCCTCCTCACAAACAAAACACACTTCAACCGAATGCAATGGGCATTCGTTCTTAGGATGTCTTCTTGTGCACCTAGGGCAGAAGACAGCCAAGGCTCTCTCAGCTTCTTCTTTCTTCTGCTGGATCCTGAATGTGTCCAGCTGCATGGCAATGGTCTGTCTCACCTCACTCTTAAGATCTTCTAATTGGTTTGTAAACTCATGTTTGGAGAAAGGGACACGGTGGAGAGGAGATTTCCTCGTTTTCTAGCTGCCCTGGAATGATTTCGAAACACAGTTTTGATGTCCTCATAAGGCAGTTGGTAAATGTCCCCCCCAGCTAACATGTGAAGGGTGTCTAAGAGATCTTCAGGGACTCCTCGGAGTAGAACCAACTTGAGGGATTCAGGGTCAAGTGTGCACCTGGCCCGTTTATAGCTAAGTTGGAACCTCTCCTCATAATCCTCTAAAGACTCATCATTCCCCATGGTCATTCGAAAGATCTCTCCTTTGGTTTCCTTGGACCTACAATAATCCCTATACTTGGTATTGAAGGCTTGCTGCATCTGAGCCCAAGTAGCGATGCTATTCCCAGGTAATCCCATGAACCAGCGTAGTGCTGCATCCTTAAGAGTGGAAGGGAAAAGCTTCAGCTTTTGCTCATCTTCAGTATAGTCATAGGTTCTACAAAGGACAGCAAACTCAAACAAGAAGGTATCAGGATCCTCAGTGGTCAGTCCATGGAAGTGAGGCAAGGCGGAGGGGCTAATGTTTTTCATTTTCATATCTCCATTGGTCTCTCGGATGGGGAAAGCTCCTTCTATTCTCTCATCTTCTCTCCATTATCAGCCATGGCTTCAGATGGAGTGGTCTCTAACTCTTCTTCTTCTATAGGTCTTGGTATATCTCAGGATGTTCACCTATAGGTTCCTCTGGGTCACTGTCACCAAAGAAGAGAGAAGGGTGACTCAGTGATGTGGTGGGGGTGTTTGGTAGGAATTTGTGTGCCTGATCTATCTCGGTTCCTACGAGGCATGAAATGGAAAGGACTTTTCTTTTTTGAGTGCTTTTGCTTTTTCTTTGGTACCTGCAAAACTGAAACAAAGTGATCTACAACTAACTATATTGCTCAAATGAAATTGCAGAATTGGAAAGCTAATCTAGGAAAGCAAGAAAAATTACTCTAGGAAAGCAAGAAATATTAGTCTAGGAAAGCAGGAAATGCTAATCTAGGAAAGCAGGAAATGCTATTATGAAAGCAGGAAATGCTAAGCTACTTTTGCAGAATGGAAATGAAATAAACTACTGAGCAGAAGTAAGAGTACGAAAGTAGAAGAAAAGCAACAATTACTAATACTCTGACGCTTCCCCGGCAACGGCGCCAAAAAGATGGTGAGCTCCAGTATTGTAGCAATAATGCTACAACTCCTGGGGCTTCCTGTCTCTCATTTTATCAACCCGGTAGTTCGTACAAACTTGGAAGCGACGGTGCTGTATGCACAAGTACTAGCTCTTGTCGCAGCTGTCACTTGGTCAGCTGGCACAAGTCCGCTAGGGCTCAAGCCAACTTCTATAGGCTCACAGAAGAAGCTTTATCAATGATGGACGAAAGCTAGCTCAAAGGAGACTAATCTACTTGACAAAAATGAACTGAAAGCAAATCAAAGCATGTAAACCTAGGAAACCCTAATTTAACTAGTCTAACCTCTATAATGCAAAGAATGTGAAGGAAACTTCTACCAATGCTGCTGTTACCTCTAATAAGTGAAAATGCATGGATCTAAGCTGCTTGCATCATAAAAGACATGTTTTTGTATTTTTCCTTTAAGTGTGTGGAATGATTGTGATTGTGTGCTAATTAGGGTTTGGTTGTGCAGATGGAATGGAGAAGGAAGGAGAACGTGGGACAGGTTGGGAAGGCTAGGAGAGGTCCCTAGGGATCCTTAGCATCCATCCACAGAGGTTCCTCACATTCAGAAGCTCAGCAACCGAGTGAGTGGCCTCCTACAGGATGTCTGCAGGGGATCCTACAGGATACTTAGAGGTTTCTACAGGATGTCTATAAACTGCTACAGGATGACCTACCGTGAGTGTTTGAAGAGATGGGGAGTGATGGAATGGTAGGGGGAGATGTGCAAGGTGGGAATGAGGCTGGTGATGGCTCTAGAAGTGGAGGAATGAGATGAGGAATGAGTGTAGGGAGTAGGTTGGAAGATAGAGGGCTAGGTCAACAAAAGGCTAGGAGATGAAGTTACGTGAGGAGTGGAAAGACTTTGGGAGATAACAGAGCGGGGTAAAGGTCGAGGAGATGTGTTGCATGCGTGATCAAGATGGAGAATGAAGTAATGGACGAGAGAGGGCAGTGCAAGTGAAACAAATGCTTGTGACTGTTACCAAACCGAAAATGCATTAACCTAAACTACCTGTGCTTGTAAATTCAATGAACAGCAATCCAAAACGCGAAGGAGAATGTGCATGAAGCTGTGGTAAAGGAGTGTGGTGCAGGTGTGAATGACAAGGAAGCATCTAACATAACGTGTGTGTGTTTGCAGCAATCATGAAACAAAGAAATGCGTGTTTTTGGTGGTTAGTCATGGACTGCACTCCAATCCCAGATGAGACGGCAGTGAGCCTTAACAACCTTTTTGTTGGAGCTCCAATGGACTATATCTATCCTCTGCTACACTAAACAACTGTAAACAAACTCACCATAAGCAAATCCTATCTAACTCATGAAAAAGACCAACTTAACAACCTGTAATTCGAATTGCATGTGCAAATGAAAAGCTCAAAGTGCTGAAATGAAATGGAAACAACACTACAGCAGAGGGGATCTATGGCTCTCAGGTTGGGCCCTAACCTGAGAGCTATAGTCTCCTTAAGAAACTCAGAACTAGATCACAAACTGCCTTCTTTATTCATAATCTGATATCATGCCAAATTGGCTTACAAAAAGGAACAAAAACTGAACTGTGCTCCAAAATTACAATAGCAATACGAGAGTTTCAACAACCTATCCAAGGCTAAGGCCTCTATACTTATACAAAAACGATGATCCAACAAGTGTCCTTGATTTTAGGAGCTCGGCTGTCCAACTTAGAGTTTAACTGCTGATCCTGTAGGACAGTCATAACTACTGTTCCTGTAGAACAGTTATAACTGCTGTTCCTGTAGGACAGCTGGCTGCTTCTTAAGCTCGGAGGGGAGATGGATTGGAGCTCGGAGTTCTTGGTGGGAATCACGAGGAATGTCCCAAGACCGTGGACATCCTCTCCTAAAAACCAGCAGTGCCACCTCATTGTCTCTTTATCTCCTTTTTCGTTGTCTCTTGCTCCCTTTTAATGCCAAAACCTGGAATCATAATGCATTAGTCACGTAGATAAAGTGCCTACCCTTCTTCCTACAAACAACATGAATAAACTAAGAAATGCATGCATAAGCAATAAAAAATGAATGGTTTGAGCAAGTAGAATAGGCCAAAATGAGCCCAAATTGTACCAAAATTGGGGCTCATCATCACCCCCAGCTGAACCATTTGCTCATCCTTGAGCAATTTTGCCCCGGCTCCTTGTCCTTGGCCGAGAGCTGGGGCCCAGAACCTGCTCCTCTTCTTCTTTTGGGGCCTCTGTTTCCCTGCCTCAGGTGGAGACAGGGGGTGGTTCTTTCCCCTTTTTTTCCTTGAGCCGGGCTTCAGAAGGCGACTGGCCTATTTTCGCGTCCAGGAAGTGACTTTTGGGCTTCCTTCTCAGGGGTGGCTGTGTTTTAGAGGGAGTTCTTGTACTGGGTGAAGTAGGGATGTCTCCTGAAGTGGGTTGGCTGCTGGGTGGAGGCTGCGACTTGTCTGTTTTCATTCTCTGACTCCTCCTTGCTTCGGAAGGTAGAGGGATCTCCCTCTCTCTCTTTTCTTTGGGTTTTGCCGGTGTGCTGAGGGCAGCCAGTACCGCTGCCGCCTCCTTTTCGAGGATGCTAGCCTTCTCTTTCTTGTGCTTTGCTCTCTCAGAGCTCCTTGTAGAGGGTCCCTCCTCCTTTGGTTTCGGGCTTCCTGCAGAAGACCCTTCCTTGACCGGTTTTGGGCTCCCTGTAGGAGCATCTTCCTTAGCTCTTGGGCTTCCTGTAGGAGCCTTTCTTTTAGCACGTCTGGGCTTCCTGCAGGAGTTTTTCCTTTTTCTTTCGGGCTTCCTGTAGAAGCTTTTTCCTTTAGCAGTTTTGGGCTTCCTGTAGAAGCCTTTTTTGAATTTTTGGGCTTCCTGTAGAAGCCTTTGTCTTTGTTTCCAGACTCCTGTAGAAGTCTGTTCCTTAGTGATTTTCGGGCTTCCTGTAGAAGACCCTACTTTGTCCACTTTCGGCCCTCCTGTAGAAGACTCTTTCTTTACGCTCTATGGGTCTCTTGTAGAAGATCCCTTCTCTGTTTTTGAGCCTCCTGTAGAAGCCTTCGTCTGCTTTCCTGTAGGCGTTGTTCTGGGGCTTCCTGTAGAAGCCTGCGTTTGTTTCCCTGTAGATGCAACTGTCACCACCTTTTCTTGCTTGGCTGCATGGATTTTGCTTTTGGCTTTGACTGCAGGAGCTGACGAGGTGCTTGGGCTGACAGGGACCACCTCCGCTTTGTCCATTCTGCTCTTCATCCTCTGTTCTCTTGCTGTCAAAACAGGTGTGTCACCCTCCTCTTCGTCTTCCTTTTCTTCTTGCTTCCTCTTTTGTTCCTTCCTCTGCACCGTGGCAGGGGTCTTCTGACCTGGTTCCCTCTTTTCTTTGGCCACTGCCTCTTTGTCTTCACTGCTGGAGGAGCCACTATCTTCGACCAGCATTTTGATGTCCCCATCTCGTGTTAGATTTCTAAATGACTCCCAGGAGAGGGGAACTTTATAGGAGTGCAGTGCATCCTCTACAAGCAACTTGATCAGCCCATGGTGTGCCACCTGATCTGGGACGCCACCCTTCAGCTTCGTAGCACATTCCATTAAAGATTGCAACAGGAAATAAGGAATGCTTAATTTCTTTTCTACAGGAAGCTCACTTCGGTGCCTTAACTCGTTCAGCAATCGGAAATGGTACCCGTAGACGATGCTATAGCGCCCCTCACATGTCATATATTTCATAATCTGCAAGCTGACCTCGTTCCAAGGTGGTGTCAAACTATTCCTTCGTACTCCATTCTTATCTTCAGAGAATTCTTCCTCAGGTGGAAAGAATTCCTTCTTCGCTTGCTGGCTCTGCTTCCGCTCTTCTTTATCCCACGGCAGACCCATGGGCAGTTCTGTGATTCGACTTATATGCTCTAGGGTGAGTTGGAGGCTGAGACCTCTGAAGCTTACTGTGGCCAGTGTCTGGGACTTAGGCTGCAGGCTGCAAGAATTCCTCGGCTACTTCATCATCGTAGCCCTGTAGTTTATCACAAAAAGGCATCCATTGTGCTCTAGTGAAGAGCTCAACCACTGCCGGATTTCTTCTTAGTGTATTTGAATCAGTGGGCTCTCGCCTGATAAACCCACCAGGCATGATGAACACAGTGGTTTTGACCAAAGGTGGTAGATACAAAGGAACTTCGGTCTTATAGACAGAGCATGCAATGAATTCACAGACCACAGTCTAATTATACTGCTATCCTGTAGAAGCGATAGTATAGGCACGACAATCCAATATTTTTTTATGACCAGACTGTGAATAATGACCTTGCCACCTTTGAAAGCCAATTGCGGAAGGAGTTTCAGGGTTACCTCTTTTCTGCCACCTTTTCTTACGTGAAGACTTCACCTTCCTGTAGAGCTGCGTTCCTGTAGAACTGCTTCCTGTAGGACTGCGTTCCTGTAGAAACTGTTCCTGTAGGAGCAGTGCGCAGGCTTCGGGGAGAACGGTAGTTGGACTGCGGTTGAGGTGCGCTTCACTGGTGTTCAGTCGGCCGAAAGCTTGGCGTATCAACATGCAGAGGTATTCAGAAGAGTTACTCAAGTTTTGAAGTGAGGTTGATGGATATACACGCTTAATCGAGCCGATTAGATTTTGAATCGGCGCAGCTCGTGGCGCGGGGGGTGAGCTGTCCCCGCCGGACCGTTGGGTGACGTCACCCATCATCCGCCTGCACATTCGCTTGCTGCCGCATTCATTCCCACAGATCTGCCGCCGCCCTTTTCGGTTAAACTCGTTTCACGGTTGACGGGACTAATCTTCACGTGCGTGCTACGTGTGTCTTTTGTCGTGGCTGCCACCTCATCATCTGACTATCCTTTCACTAGCCGATGTGGCCAGTCAACTGGCCTTACGGCCGCTCAACCATTCACCTTTATGCCATGCAAAACAAATCAAAGTAATATCCATGCGATTTGATGGAGAGAAGGATTAGAACACTTACCTGCGCGCGGCTGCACATGATTTCCAGTTTGTGGACGATGGATTTACCTGCTGCACGCGGCTTACACAGACTCGGAGGCACATGGCTACCGGTTGCTGACGCTGGAGTGGATGGTCTCGCGTTCATGCGCCCGTGTTTTATCTCGGATGGCGGTGCTGTGGACGGTATTCACTCGAGCAGGTTGAACTGTTACAGGATCCCCGCGAGGGGTCTTGTCACAGTCCTTTCTCCTTGGGTACATGCTGCATGCTGGCGGTTCTGGCTTCTCGATCACGATCCCAGCGCTTCTGATGCATAACGTGGATGTGGTATGGCTCTCGGTGCTTGGTTTTTCTTTGACAGATGTTTTTTCACGAGAACTCATTGCTTTGTTGTGCTGCTGCAGGGATCTTGGTTGCATGGCGACGAGGATGGTGGAGCAAGATAATAGCAATGTTCAGGGGTGCCATCAGTGGCATGCATGCGTTCAATCCACTCCTCAGTCGCTAGATCTTCACTTGAAACACATTTCGGCCGTCGCAACCTTCTACAGGAAGTTTCCTGTAGAACACAGAGCTTCCTGTAGAAATTTTGCACTTTCCTGTAGAAGATCCGCGTCTTCCTGTAGGAAGACTGTCTGTTCCTGTAGAAAACTGTATCTTCCTGTAGAAGATCCAAATCATGATAAAAATTGCACATACCTTGAAAAGCATTGTTATTCTTGGAGGAGGTGTTGATGACATCCTTTGATAGCATGATGAAGGCCCCTGGCTTGGAGTGGAGAGGCTTCTTCTCCTCCATAGAACATCTGCATGCAAAACTTTTATTGTGCTTATTGTTTTTTTTCTCTTTTTTTTTTTTTTTTTTTGAAAAGATAGCAGGGGCGCCCCAAAGAGGTTTTCACCCTTGCTACCTGCCCTGAGCGCCTCAAAGAGGTTTTCACTCAAGGATCTTTTTTTTTTTTAACTTTCTTTTTTTTTTTTTTTTTTTTTTTTGAAAGACAATAGGAGCGCCTCAATGAGGTTTTCACCCCTACTGCCTGCCTTGGGCGCCTCAGAGAGGTTTTCACCCAAGGATCTTTATTTTTTCTTCTTTTTTTCTCTTTTTTTTTTTTTTTTTCTCTTCAGGGTATGCCCAAAGTGGAGGCAGAACCCTTCTCTATGACCAAAACAGATTTCTCCATAGTGCTGATAAACTCTTGTCTTGAGAGAGGTCTTCTGTAGATCTTCAATCGGTGCCCATTGACAAGCATGGGAATGGCTTCCTCATCAATGGTTCGAATGAGGACAGATCCATTGTCATGGCACTGTTCCACTACATATGGTCCTAGCCATCTGGTTCTCAACTTCCCCTTCAAATCTTTGAATCTGGAGTCATACAACAAAGCCCAATCTCCCGGCTGGAATTGCTTGTCATGGACATGTTGATCATGCCACACCTTTCTCTGAAGTTGAACCACTTCTGAGTGAAGGAGGGCCTGCATGCGGTGCTCATCTAGTCCATTCAGCTGCAATAACCTTTCTTGCTGTGCATGGCTGAGATCTAGGTCCAGCTGAGCTGCCATCCTCAAAGTGTTATACTCAAACTCAATGGACAGCAAAGCCTTCTTCCCATAGACCAGCTCATAAGGTGTGAAGCCGGTGGTGGTCTTCCAGGTGGTGTTGTAAGCCCATGTGGCTCAACCAGGCGATCTGCCCAGTCCTTTCTGCTGCTGCTCACCACTTTAGTCAAGATCCCTTCTAATGCTCTATTGGTGACTTCCACCTGCCCATTTGCTTGAGGATGATAGGGGGTGGAAGTCCTATGCTTGATCTTGTGATGAGCTAGTAGATCTTCAACCAAGTTGGATGTGAACTGGCTCCCTTGATCGGTCACCAGCTCTCTTGGGTAGCCAAACTTGTAGAAGATGTTCTCTCTTAAGAACTCGACCACCTTCTCTTCTGTTGCTGCTTTGATTGCTTTAGTCTCTGCCCACTTTGTCAAGTAGTCAGTACACACAATGATGTAGGACCTCTGCCTCGAAGAGGGATTGATTGGACCCACAAAGTCCATGCCCCACTTCTCAAATGGCTCAAGAGTCACTTGAGGTTGGAGAGGCATCTCATCCCTTTGGGTTGGTTTCCCCATCCTTTGGCATTGGTCACACTGGCTGACATATCTTCTGACATCTTGATGAAGTGTGGGCCAATAGTAGCCTGCCTGCAGGATCTTGAAGGCAGTTCTCTTTGCTGCAAAATGTCCTCCACAAGGCCCATCATGACAGGTGAGGAGGATGTCAAAGACTTCCTCTTCCCTTACACAACGCCTTAAGATCTGATCAGGGCCAAGCTTGAACAGGTTGCCCCCGATCCAAGTAAATGAGGCACTTTTTCTGATGATTTTGCTCTTCTCTTTTGAAGAGAGGTGCGGAGGGAACTGAGCTGAAACAAGGTAGTTCGCTATATCAGCAAACCATGGAGAGAGTACTGAGATAGCAAACAGATGCTCATCAGGCATCTGGTCATCCACCGTCCCATCTTCATCTGCAGACAAATCCAATCTAGACAAGAAGTCAGCAACAACATTTTCTCTTCCTGGTTTATCAACAATGGTTAGATCAAACTGCTGCAATAAAAGTAACCATCTAATAATACGAGCATTCACATCGGGTTTATTCATCAAATATCTAATAGCAGCATGGTCAGTATGTAAAAGTCTGGTAACCAGTAATATAATGTCGGAACTTGTTCAGTGCATGGATCACAGCTAAGAATTCCTTCTCGGTTACAGTGTAATTCAGCTCTGCTTTGGACAAGTTTTTGCTAACGAAGTAAATGGCATATGGAAGTTTTTGCTCAACTTGTCCTAAGGCTGCACCTATGGCTTTGTTCGAGGCATCAGTGTGGATGTGGAAAGGTAGGGCCCAGTTTGGACCTCTCAAGATTGGTGCTGACACCAACTTGTCCTTTAACTCATTCAAACTCTTCTGACAATCGTCAGTCCACTTAAACTCCACATCTTTTGCCAACAGACCAAACAATGGTGAGGCTAACTTGCTGAAGTCCTTAATGAATCTCCGGTAGTATCCTGCTAATCCCAAGAAACTCCGGACATCCCTTACTTTTTGAGGAGGTGGAACCTCTTGATGAGAGCAATTTTGTTAGGATCCACCTGCAATCCTTGGGAAGAAATGGTATGGCCTAGCACGGTCCCTTCAGTCATCAGGAATTCACATTTTTCGGGACTGAGGGACAGGTTCATCTCAGTGCATTTGGTTAGGACTTTCCCCAGGTTGGACAATGCTTCCTGGAAGTTGGCCCCATAAGGAGTAAAGTCATCCATGTATATTTCCACTGCATCATGGACCAACTCCGAGAAGATGCTCAAGACAGCTCTCTGAAAAGTAGCAGGAGCATTGCATAGCCCAAAGGGAAGGACTCGGTAGGCAAAGGTACCCCAAGGACAAGTGAAGGTGGTCTTATCTTGGTCTTCCGGGCTGATTTGGATTTGATTGTACCCGCTAAACCCATCCAGGAAAGAGAAGAACTTCTTTCCTGCCAGTCCATCCAACACTTGATCTATGAAAGGTAGAGGGAAATGGTCTTTTTTGGTAGCTTTGTCAGCTCACGGTAATCTACACAGATCCTCCACTTCCCATTCTTCTTGGGAACCAACACTAGAGGGGACACCCATTCACTATCTGAGATGGGGTAGATGAATCTGGCATCCAACAGTTTTTGCAATTCTTCCTTGACAATGTCTTTAAGGGCTGGATTCATTCTCCTCTGAGGTTGCCTAACCGGTTTACAGTCCTCTTTGATGTATATATGATGAGTACAGACCGAGGGATGGACTCCTTTCATCTCCTTATAGCTCCAAGCAAAAGCATCTAGGTGGCTGGCCAACAGGTTGCACAGCTCCTTTTCCTGAGGAGGAGATAGGGAGGAGCTGATTTTCAATGCTCTCTCAGGGCCGAACTCCACACTCTTAACTCTGGGAGTGACAGGGTTGGTTGTACAAAGATCCACTAAGGTGCTAGCTTGGGCATCCTCCACCAATTTTTCTAAAGGTAGTGCACTGGTAGGTGGGTTTTGGATCAAGTTCTCGATCAAATCATCCTCGGTTGGGGGATTTCTTCTATTGGTTTCTATGGTACACAGAGGTGCTGAATACACCTCGTCTTCTTCTCCTTCTTCCAACCAGAGTGGTAAGTCATGCTCCAAAGAGGGTTGGGCAGGAGGGTATAGGACAAGTTGCTTGGACATAGGACCATTTTTGATGGTCATATTTCTGGCACGACAACTGATATAGGCATCTGCAGTGGCTAACCAAGGCCTTCCCAAAATGAGGGGATATCCAGTAAGCTTTGCCTTTGGTTGCAGAACCAGGAAGTCTGCAGGATACT
Organism: Pinus tabuliformis; assembly: GCA_031772625.1. Classification (NCBI taxonomy): domain Eukaryota; kingdom Viridiplantae; phylum Streptophyta; class Pinopsida; order Pinales; family Pinaceae; genus Pinus; species Pinus tabuliformis. The sequence continues at coordinate 982,848,143 of CM062805.1, read as the reverse complement.
CCCAAGAGTCAATAGAGACCAAGACATCCTCCACAATCCCTTCGGGAGTCACAGTGGAGCGATATGCTAATTGCAGTACTGTCGAGGTCTTCCTCAAGGAACCTTGAAGATTGAGCTTGAGCATGGTATCCCTGGTCATTACATTAATGGCAGCCCCCAGATCAATCAGGGTGTGGGGTATGATGGTGCCATTGATGTGGACATCTACTACAGGACTTCCAGGATCTAAGTACTTTGGGCAGATGACTTGTCCTAGCATAAGGTCAGACAGTTGTCCTATGACATTGATAGTTGAAGCATCTTTCTTCCGTCTGCCTGGATGTTTGAAACACTTCTCCTTAACCAGCTTGTTATAGATTGGCACATCCTTGATGGCATGGAGAAGGGGTATCTTCACACACAACTGCTTGAGCTCTCCCAAAATCTCATCTTCTTCTGGGTTAGGTTGTGTGGTGGCTGTTAGTCTCTCAGGAAAGGGTGGAATAGGCTTTGGTTCACTCTCCTGATGGTTTTCCTCATCCTCTGGGGGAGGAGGTTGGCGATCTGGAAGAGTCTTTCCAGATCTAAGATTGATCTCCTGGATCTCCACAGCATAGGTAGGGCATGAGGTCTCCCCAGTATATACCTGTTGAGCCTGTCTATTGTTGGGGTTCGGGTTCGGTTGAGCAGGCATCTGAGGTTGCCTTGGAGGAGCAGGAGGTAAAGGCTGAGGTTGAACTGGTGGTGGAGGCAAAATGGCAGGAGGAGTGTTGTATTGGGGCCTCCACCCCGACTGAGGAACACTCCATTGAGGCTGCGACTGGGTATGTGAGTGATATGGATGAGAAGTAGGTTGAGTAGGGTACTGAGGTGGATAAGACCATGGAGGAGGCATGGACCAAGAAGGATGAGCAGGGGGACCCCAGGAAGGCATGGGAGTCGAGTGGTTGGGGTTGTAATAAGCTTGAGATGCCCCTTGCATCCCCTGCTGATAAGGTCTAGATCCTTGAGGCCTCCTTTGGTTGATGAAGTAGAGAGGTTCAGTGGGGGCTTCGGTTCCTTGGTACATGGCTTTAAACCCAGGTAAGGTGGGACACTGATTGGTAGGATGGTCCTCCTCACAAACAAAACACACTTCAACCGAATGCAATGGGCATTCGCTCTTAGGATGTCTTCTTGTGCACCTAGGGCAGAAGACAGCCAAGGCTCTCTCAGCTTCTTCTTTCTTCTGCTGGATCCTGAATGTGTCCAGCTGCATGGCAATGGTTGTCTCACCTCACTCTTAAGATCTTCTAATTGGTTTGTAAACTCATGTTTGGAGAAAGGGACACCGGTGGAGAGGAGATTTCCTCTACCTCGTTTTCTAGCTGCCCTGGAATGATTTCGAAACACAGTTTTGATGTCCTCATAAGGCAGTTGGTAAATGTCCCCCCCAGCTAACATGTGAAGGGTGTCTAAGAGATCTTCAGGGACTCCTCGGAGTAGAACCAACTTGAGGGATTCAGGGTCAAGTGTGCACCTGGCCCGTTTATAGCTAAGTTGGAACCTCTCCTCATAATCCTCTAAAGACTCATCATTCCCCATGGTCATTCGAAAGATCTCTCCCTTGGTTTCCTTGGACCTACAATAATCCCTATACTTGGTATTGAAGGCTTGCTGCATCTGAGCCCAAGTAGCGATGCTATTCCCAGGTAATCCCATGAACCAGCGTAGTGCTGCATCCTTAAGAGTGGAAGGGAAAAGCTTCAGCTTTTGCTCATCTTCAGTATAGTCATAGGTTCTACAAAGGACAGCAAACTCAAACAAGAAGGTATCAGGATCCTCAGTGGTCAGTCCACGGAAGTGAGGCAAGGCGGAGGGGCTAATGTTTTTCATTTTCATATCTCCATTGGTCTCTCGGATGGGGAAAGCTCCTTCTATTCTCTCATCTTCTCTCCCATTATCAGCCATGGCTTCAGATGGAGTGGTCTCTAACTCTTCTTCTTCTATAGGGTCTTGGTATATCTCAGGATGTTCACCTATAGGTTCCTCTGGGTCACTGTCACCAAAGAAGAGAGAAGGGTGACTCAGTGATGTGGTGGGGGTGTTTGGTAGGAATTTGCCTGATCTATCTCGGTTCCTACGAGGCATGAAATGGAAAGGACTTTTTTTTTTGAGTGCTTTTGCTTTTTCTTTGGTACCTGCAAAACTGAAACAAAGTGATCTACAACTAACTATATTGCTCAAATGAAATTGCAGAATTGGAAAGCTAATCTAGGAAAGCAAGAAAAATTACTCTAGGAAAGCAAGAAATATTAGTCTAGGAAAGCAGGAAATGCTAATCTAGGAAAGCAGGAAATGCTATTCTAGGAAAGCAGGAAATGCTAAGCTACTTTTGCAGAATGGAAATGAAATAAACTACTGAGCAGAAGTAAGAGTACGAAAGTAGAAGAAAAGCAACAATTACTAATACTCTGACGCTTCCCCGGCAACGGCGCCAAAAAGATGGTGAGCTCCAGTATTGTAGCAATAATGCTACAACTCCTGGGGCTTCCTGCCTCTCATTTTATCAACCGGTAGTTCGTACAAACTTGGAAGCGACGGTGCTGTATGCACAAGTACTAGCTCTTGTCGCAGCTGTCACTTGGTCAGCTGGCACAAGTCCGCTAGGGCTCAAGCCAACTTCTATAGGCTCACAGAAGAAGCTTTATCAATGATGGACGAAAGCTAGCTCAAAGGAGACTAATCTACTTGACAAAAACGAACTGAAAGCAAATCAAAGCATGTAAACCTAGGAAACCCTAATTTAACTAGTCTAACCTCTATAATGCAAAGAATGTGAAGGAAACTTCTACCAATGCTGCTGTTACCTCTAATAAGTGAAAATGCATGGATCTAAGCTGCTTGCATCATAAAAGACATGTTTTTGTATTTTCCTTTAAGTGTGTGGAATGATTGTGATTGTGTGCTAATTAGGGTTTGGTTGTGCAGATGGAATGGAGAAGGAAGGAGAACGTGGGACAGGTTGGGAAGGCTAGGAGAGGTCCCTAGGGATCCTTAGCATCCATCCACAGAGGTTCCTCACATTCAGAAGCTCAGCAACCGAGTGAGTGGCCTCCTACAGGATGTCTGCAGGGGATCCTACAGGATACTTAGAGGTTTCTACAGGATGTCTATAAATGCTACAGGATGACCTACCGTGAGTGTTTGAAGAGATGGGGGAGTGATGGAATGGTAGGGGGAGATGTGCAAGGTGGGAATGAGGCTGGTGATGGCTCTAGAAGTGGAGGAATGAGATGAGGATGAGTGTAGGGAGTAGGTTGGAAGATAGAGGGCTAGGTCAAAAAAGGCTAGGAGATGAAGTTACGTGAGGAGTGGAAGACTTTGGGAGATAACAGAGCGGGGTAAAGGTCGAGGAGATGTGTTGCATGCGTGATCAAGATGGAGAATGAAGTAATGGACGAGAGAGGGTAGTGCAAGTGAAACAAATGCTTGTGACTGTTACCAAACCGAAAATGCATTAACCTAAACTACCTGTGCTTGTAAATTCAATGAACAGCAATCCAAAACGCGAAGGAGAATGTGCATGAAGCTGTGGTAAAGGAGTGTGGTGCAGGTGTGAATGACAAGGAAGCATCTATCATAACGTGACTGTGTTTGCAGCAATCATGAAACAAAGAAATGCGTGTTTTTGGTGGTTAGTCATGGACTGCACTCCAATCCCAGATGAGACGGCAGTGAGCCTTAACAACCCTTTTTGTTGGAGCTCCAATGGACTATATCTATCCTCTGCTACACTAAACAACTGTAAACAAACTCACCATGAGCAAATCCTATCTAACTCATTAAAAAGACCAACTTAACAACCTGTAATTCGAATTGCATGTGCAAATGAAAAGCTCAAAGTGCTGAAATGAAATGGAAACAACACTACAGCAGAGGGGATCTATGGCTCTCAGGTTGGGCCCTAACCTGAGAGCTATAGTCTCCTTAAGAAACTCAGAACTAGATCACAAACTGCCTTCTTTATTCATAATCTGATATCATGCCAAATTGGCTTACAAAAAGGAACAAAAACTGAACTGTGCTCCAAAATTACAATAGCAATACGAGAGTTTCAACAACCTATCCAAGGCTAAGGCCTCTATACTTATACAAAAACGATGATCCAACAAGTATCCTTGATTTTAGGAGCTCGGCTGTCCAACTTCGAGTTTAACTGCTGATCCTGTAGGACAGTCATAACTACTGTTCCCGTAGAACAGTTATAACTGTTGTTCCTGTAGGACAGCTGGCTGCTTCTTAAGCTCGGAGGGGAGATGGATTGGAGCTCGGAGTTCTTGGTGGGAATCACGAGGAATGTCCCAAGACCGTGGACATCCTCTCCTAAAAACCAGCAGTGCCACCTCATTGTCTCTTTATCTCCTTTTTCGTTGTCTCTTGCTCCCTTTTAATGCCAAAACCTGGAATCATAATGCATTAGTCACGTAGATAAAGTGCCTACCCTTCTTCCTACAAACAACATGAATAAACTAAGTAATGCATGCATAAGCAGTAAAAAATGAATGGTTTGAGCAAGTATAATAGGCCAAAATGAGCCCAAATTGTACCAAAATTGGGGCTCATCACGTAGCACGGGCATTCTTCAATAAAGTGGCTACCATCTCCTTCTTGTATGCTTTTCTAGAACAGGAGGGAGAAGGGGAGAGGACGTGGGTATCGTCACTGTCCTTTTGCTTCTGTGTGATCATGAATCTAGCTACCTCCAAATCGATGGATCCTCTTGCCGGGATAAATCTGTTGCTTTGTGATGGAAAAAACAATAAAACTAAATCTTGTTTCACACTTCCAACTGAACGTACCAAAAAAGGGTATCCACTTAAAAAAAAATCGATGGTTGAGCAGAGAGGCTGATAACCTGTTGCCCCCTAGCCACATTTCAATGTAATAAACCTAATTAAGGGAATGACATGTTTGCAGCATATAAATTATCTGTAAAAACAAGGAGAGAATGCATACGCTGTGTTTATTCATTGAAGCACCCTGTTTCTGCAGAGGATGGAGACATCACTCCCCTGTGGAAAAATTTCCTCTAATCGTTGCTGGCGGTCTGAGTGGCATCTGTTTATTTTCATATGTAGGAGGGGGAAGGGGAGAGGACACGAGTATCGTCACTGTCCTTTTGCTTCTGCGTGGTCATGAATCTAGCTACCTCCAAATCGATGGATCCTCTTGCCGGGATAAATTTTGTCGCTCTGTGACGGCAAAAACAATAAAACCAAATCCTGATTCACACTTCCAACTGAACGTACCAAAAAAGGGTATCCACTTAAAAAAATTTCGATGATTGAGCAGAGAGGTTGATAACCTATTGCCCCTAGCCACCTTTTCACTATAATAACCCAATTGAGAGAATGACATGTTTGCAGCATATAAATTATCTGTAAAACAAGGAGAGAATGCATACGCTGTGTTTAGTGAAAAGCACCCTGTTTTGCTTCGAGGACGGAGACATCTTCCCGTTTGGCCATGTTAGCTCCGATGATGCCGAAACAGATCCAAAACATCTCTAATTCTTCGAATATGTAAAGATGCATGCAAAAGATAAATCAATCACATGAGGAGCCCTAGAATGGCGAAAAAACACTATCGAGAGGCAAAAACCCAAGGAAACAGTGAAAAAGGTATCGGAGGTCTGAACAGTGAGCACAGTAGCCATCAGATCTGGCCGATCATGGTCCGTTTTATTGACATATCACAATGGATGGATATCGGCACAACGATCAAACTTTGATCACCATCGCTATCGGAAAATACAAAGAGCGCTTACAATAGGACACGACGACGGCTAGCAATTCATTTCAAACGATATCGCCTTACGGAGAAATTATTATGGGGCCTATACCCATACCCATGCAATGATGATTAGTAGACCCGATGTATATAAACATTATGTATAAAATTTGAGATCCGCCGAAAGGATTTTCCTTGTATTTCACATATTTCGTTATTTAACAAAATACAAAGAAACAACGCCGATGCGATAAGACCCAGACCCGAAAGGGTTTGTGAAGGGAAATATATAATATTTGAAGTCCGTCATGAGCCATTTTTAATGTATTTTCAATGTTTTAATGTATTTCTAAAAAAACAAAGGGACAGGCCATTTGTGACATGCGACAACGATTAGGAACAGACCCGATAGCTCTATTTTGGCTCTGTTCATATTTTTTAGCAGTCAACAGGTGAATTGAAATAATGGAATATATGGCCGTAAGGGGAAAAACAACAATGCAACACAACTGAAACAACAGAAATTATCATGGAGCATCGCTGGCACGAGCAAGCCACCTGACAGCAAGGCGAATTTACCAGAATTTGGTTAATATGTTGTTAGAAAAAGAGACCTCTGAGCTCATGTATGTCGAGTTATGGCATCAAGTAGTTAAAAAGACAGAGGAGATAGATTAAGACACCTTGAGCCTTTGAGAGCTCGGGAGCATTGTAAAAAGCCTATAAATGGCTGAAAGTTAGAAGTATGAGGGGTTCAACTTTTGGAGACTCTGCTCCTCTTAGCGTCTCATCTTCATTCCAGTAATACAAGCTTCTTTTGCTATTACATGTTCAATCCCCATCTTTCCCTCTATTCTAAGCTTGCACTTGAATGGGTTATTCATGTTTTCTTTTGTGTCGAATGCCAGATAACTGTCATCTTATCTTTGGATTGATAAATTAGATTTGTAAGCTTCATTTTCTTTCTGTAGCTAGCCATTCATATGTGTTTATGTATGTATCTGCTGGTATAGTCGGTATTGTCTATCTATCCATTGAATCTATATTCTATTGAGCATTAGTGGTTGAAAGCCTTGGCTACCTGAGGGTGTTCATGCATGTTTTGAGTGAAATAGAGTTGAAACGGTCATTTGACTTGATCCAAACCCCAATCCATTCCAATAGTTCAAAGAACGATATTGAAGATTTATATGTTTCCAGGCATCTACGATCTACAACCTAGGAGAGCTTCCTAGAGTGCTAACATAATTGGCGCCATTACCGGGGAAAGGAGACTGAAGCTCAGCTTCCCTTGGAGACGACACAGATCCAACTTTGATGATAGACAAAGTCTGGACACTTTTTTGATTGTAATCATCTATCTGGCGACTCTACTGGAGGACGAACCTCTTGGTGACTCCATTTCATAGTTCTGGCTCAATTTGTGAGGCATACTCGGAGAAATTCTCAGAAGCCACAAGCTGACCCAGTATCTGACCCTGAAAAAAATCATCAAAGAAAGAAAGGCATTGCAGAAAGGAGCATCACGTTAAGGTAACTCTGAACAATGTTCTGTATCTCTTCAAGAAAATCCTGTAATAGAACAAATACATGTTGAGAGTATAGCATCTAATACTAACAGTGAAGAAAAAATCTCAGAGATTCATAGAGCTCCTTATTGTTTAGGTCCTCCTTCCATTCTAAGCTTGAAGAAAGCCTCTCCTCCCATCCATCATACTCCTTTAGTCCTATCAGTCACTCCTCATCCCTCTGCCATTCAGACTTCCAGTACCCTTATAGCCATCACAGTTATGGCAAGACCACAAGCACCTACCAAAATGGAAAGAATCATAGCTGCTAGGTATGGACCTCTAGTACTGCCCACTCCTTTGAATGCCATGCCTACTGGAGAATATCATAAGTATATGCCTAAGTTCACTGGCACTGAAGGTGTTACAGCTGAAGAACATCTTGAATCATTCTATAGCTATGATGATAACCTGGACATTAGTTAAGATGATGTGTGGATGAGAATCTTTGTCCAAAGCCTAGATGGAGAGGCTATAAAATGGTTCAGAGAACTGACCCCAAGGTCCATAGCATTGGGGGGATAAGAAGGATCTACTCTACTACCACACAGAGTTTGGGAACTTAAAGAGGGAAAGTGGTGAGTTGCTGTTTGATTTTAACAAAAGGTTTAACCACATGTACAACAAGATACCAGCGGAAGTAAAACCCACCACTACCTCTACTAAACTCACCTATGCCAGTGCCTTTGATTCTGACTTCTGTCTACTATTGAGGGAGAGACGGTGTGATACCTTAGTTGATATGCAGGATGCAGCCTTGGAAGTAGAATCAAACATCATGGTTGCAGAGAAGCTCAAGGGGAATGTTGATAGAAGGAGACAGAGGGACGAATCCTCATCATCCTCAGATCCCAAGATAGATAAAATGACCAAGATGATAGAGTCATTAGCCTTTGAAATCTCCAAATTAAAGGTTGAGCAGCACCTTGGGAAAGGAAGAGTTCCTAACACCTTTTCTCCTAGAAATCCAAAGCCATATAGATAGGCTAATGAGTAGTTGTAGATTCTGCAAAGAAGCAAAGATGCCAATGAAGACCAAAGGGTGAAGACCACTTTCCAGAATGTAGTCATGGAAGAAGAGCAATTTGAAGAAGATGATGAGATCCATTATCTGGAAGACAAAGGTAGTGCCTCCTTTTTTACCTCAGCTACCTATGAAAAGTCATTATTCAATGACCAGATCAGCAAAGAGTGGGATGGTGGAGCCATTCTCAAAACTGATGATCAACACAGATATGATCTGAGGTCGAAGATGAATAATGCCAAGGAAAATCCTATTTAGAGAGCTGTTGTCCCTGCAATACAACAAGCTAAAAAGCAGAAACGACTGGCAGTTGATCCCATCATCCTCAAAGCTCCAACTCACGAGGTAAGAGGCCTTGACAAGTCTCATTATCCTTTCAGTTTTGAATCAGAAATCAAAAAGATAAGAATACCTATACCTCTGATTGAACTAGTGAAGAATGAGTCCTTCAAAAGATCCATCCTTGAGGCCCTTCAGCCTAAAGCCATCCAAGCCTCCACTGACTATATAAATTTGTAAGATGACAAACCAGCTGCTGTTCTCAGCCCAATGATTGAAAATTATGATGACAGCTCCCCATCATTCTATGTCTCTCTGACTATTCATGACAAAATCCTCCACAACTACCTTCTGGACACAGGAGCCTGCCATAATCTAATGCCCAAGGCTGTCATGGATGAGTTGGGTCTTGACATTACCAAGCATTATCATGACCTATTTTCTTTTGACTCTAGAAAAGTAAAATGTTTGGGATTAACCAAGGACCTAGCCATCACCTTGTCTCAGTTGCCCATGAAGAGCATGATGATGGATATTGTGGTAGCAGATGTACCCCCCAAGTTTGGCATGTTGCTCTCCAGAGTTTGGATCAAGAGATTAGGTGGAACATTGCAAAATGATCTGTCCTATGCTACTGTCCCAGTTTTTGGAGGTGATAGTAGGAGATTATACAGAGAAGCCCAGTTGGCTTATATCATCAGTGATGAGAAGAATCCCACTAATCATCCCATCTATGTTGTTGACATTGATTTTGGAGCTTGTATTTTTCAGATTGAAGAATCCCAGTTGGCCTCTATACAGCTTAGGAAACAGGTTTTCCACATCACAGAGGAAGAAGGCCCACAGATTTGGGACATGTTCTTTGATGGATCTTGCTCTAAGGAAGCTGTAGGGGTAGGTGTAGTCCTTGTATTCCCCACACAAGAATGCATTCATTTATCTTTCAAGTTAGCTTTTCAGGTCACAAATAACATAGCAGAGTACGAAGCTTTGATATTGGGCTTAAACGCTACTAAAGAAATGGGCATCAAAGGTCTGAAGGTGTTTGGAGACACAAACCTTATCATTCAGTAGGTCAACAAAACTTTTCAATCAAAGCATCCAAGGTTGAAAGCATATAGAGATGAGGTATGGAAGCTCAAGGAATCTTTTAATATTTTCAGCATTTCTTACATCCCGAGAATGAAGAACCAACTTGCTGATTCCTTTGTTGTGTCTGTTAGCACATTTATTCCTCCTTTGCCTCCTAAATTGACATGTGAAGTTTAGTTGAAATATAGACCGTCTCTACCAGACAATGTCAAATACTGGAAAGTTTTTGAAGATGATGATGAAATTAATAGGTTTTACAAGTCATTGATGAATTTTCTAAAATGCACATTGACCAAGAAAATGAAACCAATGAAGAATGCAACCAGTCCAAGCTAAAGGACGAGATTGGCCAGGAAAGCATTGTACAGCTGCCTAGTAACTGTATACCCAAAGGATTGGTGCCCCTAGAGAAGTTGTTTGATCATAATGATATACCTTATAAGCATGCCAAAAAGGAAAAAGATTCTATTGTTCATAGACATAATGTAGGGAGTCTAGCCCATCCAAAGTACATAAATCTGTCCACACGCTTGTCTTCTGCCCAAAGTTCCAAGTATTGCACCTTGATGAAATAATTTGCTGATATTTTTTCTTGGGAATACAATGATCTTAAGACCTATGACACCAACATCATTCAACATAAGATTCCGCTAGAGAAGAACACCATCCCTTGTAAGTAGAAATTAAGACCTATCAACCCTATCTTATTTCCTTTGATTGAAAAGGAAATCAAGAAGCTACTGGATGCCAAGATCATAGTTCCCCTAAGGTATTCAAAGTGGATAGCTAACCTTGTGGTAGTAAGAAAGAAGAATGGAGAAATCAGGCTTTGTGTTGACTTAAAGAATCTGAACAAGTGCTCTAAAAAAGACAACTACCCCCTGCCTAAGATGGAACACTTGCTGCAAAAAGTTTCAGGGGCTAGAGTCATGTATTTCTTAGATGAATTTTCAGGTTACAATCAGATCGTTATACATCCAAAAGATCAGGAAAAGACCGCCTTCACTACTCCTTGGGGCACTTTCATGTACTCCAAAATGCCTTTTGGACCGATGAATGTTGGGGCAACTTTTCAGAGGGCCATGGACATAGCCTTTGTGGGAGAGAAGGAAAAGTTTGTCCTTATTTACCTTTATGACATAACAGTCTTTTCCAGCACTCACAAGGACCATTTGCAGCATTTGAAGAAGGTGTTTCTAAAGTGCAAATAGTTTGGAATTTCTGTGAACCTAAAGAAGTCACAGTTTGCTCTAGAGGAAGGTAAACTTCTGGGACATATTGTTTTTGCGGAAGGTGTGAATATTGATCCAGCAAGAGTTCAAGCAATTCAGACATTGTCTATCCCAAGATCAAAAAGGGACATTCAATATTTCCTGGGTAAGATCAACTTTGTCAGGAGATTTATTCCAAACTTTACAGAGCCAGTGAAGCACATCACTTCCATGCTGAAGAAAGGATCAGAAATAAAATGGACAGATGCTACAAGAAGCTCTTTTGAAGCAATCAAACAAGCTATCATGGAAGCTCCCACTCTAATCAGCCCAGATTACACCAAGGAGTTTTATATCTTCTCGTTTGCCTCTTATGATACACTTGCAGCAGTTCTATTGCAGAAAAATGATGAAGGTGTAGAGCATCCTGTGGCCTTTTCCAACAAAACTCAAAGGGATACTGAACTAAGGTATGACCTTATTGAAAAACAAGATTATGCTCTCATAAAATCTTTAGAGGCATTCAAAATTTATATCTTGCATTCCAAAGTGATTGCATATGTACCTTCAGCCTCAGTAAAAGATGTTCTAACTCAACCAGATATTGATGGAAAGAGAGCTAAATGGATTGAAAAATTCATAGAGTTCAACATAGAGGTGAAGCCCACCAAGCTTGTCAAAGGCTAGGGCTTGGCTAAGCTTATGGCTGAGGAAAATTGTAGTTTGTTAGACATCAATTGCGTGGGTGCAAATTCAGGTGGTGAGCGGACAAAGGAAGCAGTAGAAGAGCAAGAGAAAAATAAGTCATTGGCTAAAAATATAACCACCTGCGAATGGTATTCCAGCATAGTTCCTTTTTTGTAGAAGCTAGAAGTCCCTCCAGGGCTTAGCTCAAGTCGAGCCCGGGCCATTAAGCTCATATCAGCCAAATTCTGCATTAACAAAATCTTGCTTTATTGGAAAGACCCATCAGGGATCCTCTTGAGATGTCTAAACAAAGGAAAATCTATGGAAGTTACACACCAGTTCCATTCTAGCATCTATGGAGGGCATCATTATTGGAAAACCAAGGCCCACAAGATCCTGAGAGCTAGGTATTATTCGCCTACTTTTTTCTCTGAAGTGTTTTCGTTTGTGAAGTGTTGTGACAAATGTCAGAGGTTTGCAGGAAGACAACAGCTAAAATCTCTGCCCTTGAAGCCAGTACACGCCAATGGTCCCTTCCAGCAGTGGGGCTTGGACTTTATAGGTGAGATCAACCCACATTCCAATGGCCAGCACAAATGGATCTTGGTAGCCACTGATTATTTCACCAAGTGGATTGAGGCTATACCCACTAAGAATGCTAATCATCAAGTTGTCATAAAGTTCTTGAATGAGAATATTTTCACTAGATTTGGTTACCCAACCAAACTAGTCACTGATAATGCAGCAGCTTTCAAGGAAAAAGAATTGGTGGACATGACTGAATCCATGGGCATTCAATTGGTGCATTCTACCTCATATTATCCTCAAGGCAATGGCTTGGCAGAATCATCTAACAAGAGTCTTGTAAGGATAATCAAAAAACTTTTAGAGGACAACAAAAAGAGCTAGGATTCCAAGTTGAAGTTTGCATTATGGGCTAACAGAGTTACCAACAAGAAGTCCATAGGAAATTCTCCATTTAAGTTGGTTTATGGTGTTGATGTTGTTTTTCCTATCCAGCTGATTCTCCCTGCGGCCAAATTCTTGCAAGAATAACAGGATGAAGAGAATGACATGGCGAGGAGAATGAGTAGCTTGGTTGAATTATAGCAGATCAGAGAACAACTAGTTGAGAAGTCAAGAATTCATTAGAAAGAAACCTTTGATAGGAAAGCAAAGATGGACCGTTTTCAGGTTGGTGACTGTGTTCCCAAATGGGATGCATTGAAGGAAAAGAAGGGAAACCATGGTAAATTTGATGCCTTATGGATAGGACCGTTTGTCATTGCTCAAGTTCAGATGAACAAAACTTTCATTCTGCACAATTTAGAGGGGGAAGGTGTTTTGATGGCCCAGTCAATGGGTAGTTTTTGAAACTTTACTTCATATAAGGCTTTAAGGCCTTAATATTGTAATAGTTTTTTCAGGTTTTGTTTTTATGCAAATAAGCTCCATGCCCAATGGAACACTAGGAGATAGGTTTGTTTTGGTTGTTACTGGAAAGGCAGTAGTCTGTAGTTCTTGAAACCTCACAGGGAGGCTTTCATCCCCAGAAGGAGCCAGTGCTAGCCCCTGAGGTGCAGTGCTGCTATTTTTAGCGGAAATGCCCCCTGTTTTAGCTCCGATAACCACGTCTCTTCTTGCTTCGTTTTGGCCATGTTAGCCCTGAGGTGCTGATCCAAACACATCCAAAACACTCTCTAAGTCTTCGAAATCTTCTTAAAGATCATTCAAAAGATCAAAACAACCGCATGAGAAGAGCCCTTGTAATGGCGGAAAAACACTATCGGGAGGCAAAAACCCAAGGAAACAGTGAAAAACTGAGTATCGGAGGTCTGAACAGTGAAATGCACAGTAGCCATCAGATCTGGCTAATCAACGGTCCAGATCTGATCGGCGGATCGCAGTCGGTGGTGGCAATTGGCGAATATCAACGCAGACCATATGAAACTTGCGATGGTGACCATCGCTATTGGAAAATACAAAGAGCGCTTACATCGGCCAGGGGCATGAGCGATATGCGATTATGATTAATCGCATCGCGATATCGCAATCGGAGAAACATTATGGAGCGGGGCCTATACCCATACATGCATGCGATGTGATTAGCTAGACCCGATGGCTATATAAACATTATTTAATAAAATTTGAGATCCGTCGAAAGGCATTTTCCTATGCATTTCACATATTTCGTTATTTAACGAAATACAAAGAAACAACGTCGATGCAATAAGACCTGGACCCGAAAGGGTTCATGAAAGAAAATATATAATATTTTAAGTTTGTCATGAGCCATTTTTAATGTATTTTCAATGTTTTAATGTATTTCTAAAAAAACAAAGGGACAAGCCATTTGTGACATGCAACAATGATTGGGAATGGACCCGATAGCTCTATTTTGTCTTTGTTCGTATTTTTTAGCAGTCAACAAGTGAACTGAAATAATGGAATATATGGCCGTAAGGGGAAAAACAACAACGCAACATAGCCAAAACAACAAAAATTATCATGGAGCATCACTGGCACGAGTGAGCCACCTGACAGCGAGGTGAATTTACCAGAAGTTGGTTAATGTGTTGTTAGAAAAGAGACCTCTGAGCTCATGTATGTCGAGTTATGGAATCAATTAGTTAAAAAGACAGAGGGGATAGATTAAGACACCTCGAGCCTTTGAGAGCTCGGGAGCATTGTAAAAATCCTATAAATGGTTGAAAGTTAGAAGTATGAGGGGTTCAACTTTTGGAGACTGTGGAGACTCTGCTCCTCTCAGCGTCTCATCTTCATTCCAGTAATACAAGCTTCTTTTGTTGTTATATGTTCAATCCCCATCTTTCCCTCTGTTCTAAGCTTGCACTTGAATGGGTTATTCATGTTTTCTTCTGTGTCAAATGCCAGATAACTGTCATCTTATCTCTGCATTGATAAATTAGATTTGTAAGCTTCATTTTCTTTTTGTAGCTAGCCATTCATATGTGTTTACGTATGCATCTGTTGGTATAGTCAGTATTCTCCATCTATCCATTGAATCTATAATCTATTGAGCATTAGTGGTTGAAAGCCTTGTCTAGCTAAGGGTGTTCATGCATGTTTTGAGTGAAATAGAGTTGAAACGGTCATCTGACTTGATCCAAACCCAAATCCATTCCAATAGTTCAAAGAACGATATTGAAGATTTATATGTTTCCAGGCATCTTCGAGCTACAACCTAGGAGAGCTTCCTGGAGTGCTAACACAACCCACCCTTCCGAACCCTCTTGTATCATCCGTCCCAATTACTCGTCCGGTTCAACCGACGGTCTCGAATAATGTCTCTGTCAATTCTTCCATCCCTCTAGTAAGTGGCCAAGATGTGCCACCGCCTGGGGGTAGAATCTGAGTGTTTCTATGGTGTCAGGTGCCACCAATGTGAGTAGCTCATAGGCTCACATGGTTGGTATGAACCAGCCTTCTTCCAGCGTTATTCAAAACCCTTCTAGATCAAGCAATGTCCAATACCAACAAGTTTAGAATCTCGTTGATCCATTTCGGTCAAGAAATTTCCAGTATTAGAAGCCTTATGAAGCTTAGGTTCAGTACCAAACTCCTTATGTTCCATATGGTTCTCAAGGAATGGTAAATCCACGTTAGGTCCTTCAGTCTGGGTAGTACGTTCAGTCTGGCTCATCCACTTTTCAAGGTGGCTATGGCCAGATTCAGTTCGGAAATTTTTGAGGCACTGTTCAAGTACCCTTGCAATAGTAAGGGCAGCCTCTGCAACAACAAGGGAAACCTTTATTGTAGCCAGGGCCATCCACACAACCACAAGGAAATATGATACCGTAGCAAGGTCAACTGCAACAACCACAGGGGAAACCCTCGCAACAGTCGCAGCAAACCATGCAGCAGCAGCTGCAGTATGCTCTGCAAACCTCCCAGCCTTTGTCTTCATAGGGCCAACCTCTACAGCCCCAGGGGTAGTTTTTGCAGCTGTAAGGTCAACCCTTGCAGTAGCAGAACCAACCCAGGCAATAGCAACCCTTATATACATATCAACAGGGTCAACCCTTGCAAGGACAAGGCTAGGGTCAAGTCCTGCAGCAACAGGCCCAAAATCCTAATGTCCTAGGTCAACAGGTACATAATCCTTTTGGCCAAGGGAAGCAGGTACAAAATCCTTATGTCCAAGGGCAACAAGTGTACAATCCTTATGCCCAAGGGCAGCAGGTCCAAAATCCTCTTGTTCAGGGCAATAGTTTCAAAACCTGTATGTTCAAGGGAAACAGGTACAATATCCGTATGTCCAAGGTCAACAGGCTCAATAGCCTCTTAACCCATATGTTGCTTATCAACAACCTATGACTGGACAATTCCAAGGTGTTCAAGGTCAAAATCCTCCCTATGGCCAAGTTAACCCACAATGGGGGCAAAATCAAATGCCATATGGCCAAAATCTCCCACTATGGGGCCAAAATCCTTACCACCAGGGATGGGCTCCTCCAGTTGGACCCGCTTACCGAACTCCAATGCCTTTAATGCTCAATTTCCATTCTTGGCTACACTAGAGTTGCCAGATGTGTCTCGCCTTACGAATGATCCATTTCTTCATTCACCATACTGGTCTCCAGTTCCGTCCAAGATCCCGAGCGATTTTCCTAAGTTCAATGGGAAAGCAAAAGAAGATCCTCAAGCCCATGTGATGACATATCACCTCTAGTGCTCTTCGAATTCTTACGTTAACGATTCTATTTGTATCTGTCTTTTCCAACGAACCCTCACAGGCACTGCAGCCAAGTGGTACATTGAGCTTCCTTGAAGCACTTACCATGAATTTAACTCTTTAGCCATGGCTTTCCTTACACATTTCCAATTGTTGGTTCGCTATGAAACTGGCACCTATTTACTCATGTCACTTAAGAAAGATACTGTGATGCAAATCTCCGATCACATCCATGAATGGAGACGTAGATGTCGCTTGATCCAATTCAAGATTGTTGATCAGTTGCTCACCGAATGGTTCACTAAGTCATTCATAGCTCCAATTGCTCGCGATATAGCTATGGGTGGATGCGTTACCGAAGAACAAGCCATTGCCAGTTCCCAATACTTAGGTCTTGTTTATTCTCAGTTTGACACTTTATATGAGTTATTACCTAGTGCCTCGCGGAAATCGTCCGATCCCACGACATCAAAGTCATAGGCTACAACTCTTGTTGATGGAGTAATTTGTTCAGTGTCCCAGACCCCTACTAAATCTTCTTCCAAACAGAAGTTGGTATCAAACACTGCTTCCAATAGTTCCTCCTAGAATCCACCTGGCCTTGGTAAAACCTCAGAGGTCCATGCTGTCCAGTCTACCACAGCGGACAAATCCTCGAAAGGTAAGAAGAAAGGCAAAGGCAAGGGTAAATCCGATGCCCCAAAACAGGGTCCTCCTAAGCCGTTTACTAGTGATTCTTCACAACGGAAGCCTAAGTATCCGTGCCTCATTTGTGAGGAGGATCACTATACTAAGGATTTTCCTCGACGGTCTGAAGTTAGTTGTTTGCTCAAAGGGACCCCAGCCATCCTGAAAGAGCCATTTCTGTCTCAGCAAACTCAAATGGTATACCAACCTTAATCATTTTCTTCCTCGGGATCTCAAGTGTTCATGATGAGTACACCTATTAGTGTGGCTACTAGATCAAAAGATTACCAAACTCCTGCTTCGACAGTTGGGGAAGAGAAAGAGGCCACCCCTTCTTCTTCTGCCCCAAGTTCTGGCCCTCTTGACATCGAGCACCCTAACCCTGATTCCGCTATTCGGCCACCCTCTCGAGGTGTGCTAAGGAAATCCTCGTATAATCCCAATGCTCGAGCCACTCAGCACTATAATATTGTTGAAGATTTTGCTCAGGCGCTATCAACTATGTCGGCTCTCGAGGTTCTCCAAAGCTATCCATCTCAATGGAAATCTTTGCTGTCAGCTATCGGGGGTATTGATCCTACCGATTCCAATTTGATATGTTTTGATCTAGAGAACCATGTTTTGTGCCGGCCTCATCAGATTGTCTTTCTCATTCAGGTAATCATCAATGACAAGACCATCCATAGGATTTTCATCGATGAAGGTGCTTCCACCTACATCACGTCAAACGCAAGTCGGAAGGCCATTGGTTCTCCTACTTTGAACCAATCCCCGAACACCTTGGAAGCTTTCTACGGGCGTGATTTGCAACCTTCGGTGTCTTACCTAACCTTGTCATTCCATTGGAGGGAAAGACAATACAAGTCGACGTAGATATTGTTGACGCTAATCTCAATTATAATACTCTACTCGGCCAGAGTTGGACCCATGCCATGCATGTTGTATCCTCCTCCCTATTCCGTGTGATTTGTTTTCCCATCAAGGGAAGATTGTCACTGTCAACCAACTGTCCTTGTTTGCTTCTTCCTCCTCGAATGGCAATGTTCTATATGTCAAGCACATTGGTGCTCCCTATGAGAGTGTGGGGGCAAGTCTTTTTAAAGATTCTGCCTTGATGGGAATTTTCAAACTCCCACCTCCTCATGTTGCCTCTATCAACATGATCTTGGTAAAATTTGATCCTTGGTTCATACCTTCACCAAATCTTGTTGATACCTGGAGCGAGGTTATGCCACTTAGTCCTGCCGAAATCAATTACGTGGAGATTTTTTCAGCCTCAAGTTTCGTATCCTCTGATTCTCCTGTTTCGAGGATTTCTCTCAATACGTATTCTCAATCCCCATGGCTTGGCGCTTTGGAATCTCTTGATCCCTTAGCCAAGACTTTTCTTGCTAATGAAAGTATCATGGAAGCAATGTCTCTCGAAGAACCACCTCGGAACAATACTCATCATCGTTCCTCATTCCTGCCTCGCCTGACGGACACCTGCATCAACAAGTTCTCTTCTCCACTACCTATTGACATGTCAGTTTCACCTGACATTGTCAGAATCTTTCAACTGAGGGCACCTTTATCCCTTCATGGAATCAAGATTTTTCTCCCTCCCCAAGTTTTTACCGATTAGCCAATTATTGCAATGGGGTTGTCATATGACCCGTAACCCTCTCTCACCCAGGGGGCATGGGGCCAAAGCCTTATATGAATTCTACTCTATTATTTGGCCGAGTCAATGCTTACTCGTCATGTCAATGGTCAAACTCCGGTGTTCATCTATGTTGATTGATTACCTGAGTCCCAGCATGGACTCTCTCAAGAAGTACTATGCTTAGGTCATATTGCATGGTTACTTTTGTACATTAATGTGTCATTCATTTTTGTGTAGTGTGGTTTGGTGTGTTAGTTTTCAAATAGCTTTCCTTTTTACTATGTTTTTCCCTACTTTGCAGATGTCTATGACTTCTCACATTGGTTTCGCTGATGGTGCTTGCCATAGTACCCGGAACCTATCATCTGCGGCATGGGATATTTATGACCCTCACGGTGAGTTGATTGACCTTCAAGGTATTTTTTTAGGTCGCACAACTAATAACATTGATGAATATAGTGCAGTCATTGAACTATTGCTAGAAGCCATTGCTCTTGACATTCGAGATTTGGTTGTCAACCTGGATTCACAGCTTGTCATCCTTCAACTCAACAGGGAATACTCCATCAAAAACCGTCAGATATTGAGAATGTATCTCTGTATTCATCTACTGGAAAGGTATTTTGATTACATTACATATCATCATATTCCTAGACGCATGAATACATTGACAGATGCATTAACTAATTATGTGTTGGATAGACATTCGCGAAACATGTGAAAAACTAAAACAAATCATTTCTACCATAGTAAGCAAGAAAATACAACATATATATATATATATATATATATATATATATGGTGATAATGTTTGATACATCAAAAACCAAAAAAATAATATGTGTGTACAAAATAACATCAATGGCTGGCAGGCCTCATATATTCGTGGCACGAAGGTCTAAAAAATGTAAAATGCTAGACCTAGGAACTAATCAACATGGTGATCGTGGTAGCATGACACAGCTCGTGCAACATGAGTCAGCAATTGGTGGATCCGATCCGATACTCCCACCATGTGTCTCTGGTACTAGTGAGGAATGTCTCCCACCCGAGCATACTCTGGGATACCACGAGTCAACCCCTCAAGGTTCCTCACGATCTCCTCCTCGTTGTCACTCCCCTCTTGATAAGGAGCGACAACATCAAACTAGCGGGCGACGCGCCTAGCTATTGGGGACATCCCAGCAGGACGCTCTGGCCCAACATCTACATTGACAAAATGAAATGTTATGAACACAAATATATCTATATATATATATATATATATATATATATATATAAAATCACAAAATTAAAAAATTGATTTTTTACCTTCGTCATCAAAATCCTCTCCATCTGGAAGCAACATGTCCGGATCTCCATGGAAGTCGGTGCCACTATATGGCCATTCCTCCACGACGATCAACTGTTGTCATAGCCATGAAAAGAAGGCGAGCTTGTAAGACATATATTGTTTCCCAGTGATCCTAGGCATCAAAAGACTCCAGCAGGCCATCCGCGAGTCACGTGGCATCGAAGGATCTACCTCAGTCAACTGGTACTAGAAGAGCGGGACTCGTTCTAAGAAAAAGGTCACTAGTATGGATCCGAAGCAAAATTGCTTCAGATTCCCTGCCTTAGCTTTTGTTAGCTTGCGTTTTATGTTGATCTTCATGGCTTCTGCCCAATTGAAGATCGTCAATGCTGTACAGCCGATGACATATAGGAATTTCGACTTGTTAGTCTCATGCACTACCTGGGAACCCGCCACTCTGTTGATAGTCAATAATAGCACTCTTAGTGTCAGATATCACACGGTGGCAATCTCAATCTTGCCACTCTTAGATTTGAGGGCCTGAGGGCAATGTTTGGCAAGCAACATGGATATGCTTGTCCCAATCGGTCGTGACCCATATAAGTTGACTGGTTCCCCTCTCTGGGACAGTCCTGTGATGAAATGTATGTCTGAAGTTTCTAACTCCAGCTCCTGGTCACCAATGATGAATATTTCCCGATTTATGTCCCAGAGACTAATCAGCTATCGAAGCAGCTCATGTTGGGCCTGCATCCCTGGTGTGATAAAGAACTTGAGGAGCCCACAGTTCCTCAAACCGTTCAAGAAATTTGGATCATTGAGTGCCTGAGTGTCCACATCTTCATGCTCATGTTCTTTCTAGTCTACCATTTTGGACGATTCTTTCCTGCAAAAACCATAGATTTACGTCAATAATCATTTGTGGCCCATAAAATTTGGATTCCAATGGTAGTTTTGAGGGGAAATTGATTTTTGCCCCTATTCACGGCGCCGACGCACCTGTTTTAAAAACAGTTGCATCGACGGCGCGATAGGCTGTTTTAATCACCCTCGGCCGGCGCGATTCCAAGCCCGGATGTCGTGCCAACTGAGGGTGATTTATTTGTGACAAAACCTCCCTCAAAAATCCAAAAAGTGGATGAAAAGAGGAATAAATGGTATGAAAATGGAGCTTAGGGCTTTGGCTCTTACCTGCAACTGGTGGCTCGACGAATGAACTCCTGGGTCTCCCGCAATCTGCTCCGGAACAATTATGTCAAAAGTGGGTGAAAAGTCTTTCACAGCAACATAAAATGGTAAATGGTAAAAAATATTTACTTTTCCTCCCTTTCATTCAGTTTTTTCATGAAATAATAGGTTTTGTAAATGTTTTGACCTATTTTGCCTCAAGAATTGGATAATGCACTTTACCTTTTTGCGCAATGCTAGGTGATTGATGTTCGATCATGATGCCGAGTCACATTTCAGCTCTTTTCTTGACTTGTAAAACTCATATAAAAAGATGGCCGAGTATTTTTCCCTTTTGACTCGTAAAAGAGAATAAAATGGGGGGTATTCTTTTAAGCTCTTTTCCGATCCTTTAAAAACAAAAATATAGCTGAGACCTTGTCGTTTCGAACTCGTTAATGGATGTGAAACGTCATGTGCCTAGTATAAGTTTACCCCTTTTTCGGGCTAGGATGCACTATTTACGAAAAAGGTACTCCTTGACTGAAATGGTCAAGCGGTTCTCTCAAGTATTGTTTTCTACCTTTTTGGGCTCGAGAAACACAACTGTATAAAAAGGGACCATGTGGAGTTTTATTTTCCTTGTCTTTTCCAAACTCTCTAAACATGAAAAAAATACCGAGTTACACCTTTGTCGGACTTGTTAAAACATATAACAACATCGGATTCGTCACCATGACGAACATGAGCTTCTCCTTCCTAGGGCTCGTTAAACTTACTAGGTCGGATTCGTCTGAAGGATGAACTTACAGTGCAAGCATATGTTATCCCCTTCAAGCTTGCGATTAAAAAATAATTGGGGTACCTTCCAGAAATGGTGGGGGGAAATTTCGAAATCTAATCAGTTGTGTCGGCAGCCCACTCTTGAACATGACACTCTTTCTTTCCTGTTGTGTTGGGATATCTTCCTTTGTATCGTTGATCTCCCTGGGTTGGGCCATTTATTTTTTGCCTTCCATATGATCTCTAACATGTCATCATGACCACCGATCCTATGGATCCAAAAGCTTCCAAACTTCCAGTCGTGTCGTTGATATGTTCAAGAGTTGTCCTTCTGTAGTTACACTTATCTCTAATTCTCTATATCATCCAAAATCATTTTGCATCCCTTTGTCTTGTTTCAATGATCTGGGATACATTATGGCCCTCCTTCAACACAGTCATTTCTTGTTGACTTCAACTCATTATCCGATAAGTTGACCGAGAGACTCCCTTCCAGTTCTTAGAGCTTGCATGCCCTAATGGCAAGTTCTTCGCATTTGATGACAAGTTGACATCACTGGATTTCGAGCGAGTGATTTCACAAGTGTTCAACTTCAGTTCCTCTATTCACATTCTGTGGGTTGTGTTGATAGTACCTTGAGGACCATTGTCATTATTGGTGGTTTCTCTTGCGCTTGTTAATAGTTTACATAATTGTACTCAAGAGATTTTCTAGCATGTTCGATGTCAACACATCTATTCACATTTTGGAATTTGTACTTTGATCGGGTCATGTTGGAGAGCAAGACCCTGGGCTCAGATCATAAAATTCCAGGTTGCGAAGTGATGTGACATGGTTATGTTGATATACATGTCTCTTTCAGATGGATGGTTGCGACCATACCATGAGTTATCATATGTGATCCTTCTCATTATTGGATGGTTGCGACCATACCTTGGTTTTGATATGATCCCCTTTATAGGATGGATGTGCCCATGCCTGGATCTGTTTACATGATCGTTCTCTGTATGGTTGTGCCCATGCCACGATTCATGTATCATTTTATAGAGTTTTCAGTTATGTATATGTATATGTACTTGCTTTCAGGTTTTCCAACGACAGACTCCAGTTCCCCACACTGATTCATAAAGCATTTCATCCCTCAATTTAGTTCGGCCTTCATGCTTTAGGGAGAATCTGTTACAAAAAATTTTGTCACTGTCCCTGTACTCCCCATCCCTTGATCTTGGAGGACCTCTACAGTGAACCCTACATGCTTTCCCTTCATGAAGAAACTCCCGTTGTCTCCCTCTTCATGAGCATAACAATTCCCTTTTGCACCATTTTCCCAAAATCTTCTGTTTTTCCCAGTTTACAAGACCAGCGCTAATGACCCTTGTCCTCCTCACGCCGATATACAAGGATTAACACTATCCCTAGCACTGATCGGAGTGACTAAGCTTTGTTCCAGTCGTGCCAATCCTCTTTTGGAAAGTTTTTTAAATAAGGAGCCGAAGCTTCCAACTCTAGAAGCTTTGTAACAGAAGTTTGGTAAATGGTTTGTCCAGATGGGGTCAAGGATATTAGTCTTGGCTCCTTTCCCCTATAAGGATGGAACTATCTCAAGAGATAAGACCTTCTCACATGAGAAGAGAAACCATGTCCCATCCATTCATGCTATATAAACCTCCATTTTTCCCAAGCACAACCTAGTGTTAATGTTGGTGTGCTAGTGCTAATTAAGTTTGGAGTAAACAACAAGCTATTCATAGTTGCAGCTCTCTAGTTGTGTGAGGGAGAAGTATGAATTTGGTTTAGTGTGAATCATAAAGGGAAGTGCCTTAAAACTATCATTGTTGAGGCCATCCTGGAATGCTAACGGAAGTGTGTGGGAACTTGGTTTTGTCAGAGGAGAAAAACAACGTCAAGACAATGGTTGTAATCTCTTCTTGATTTAATATACATGCAACTATCGATTGATTTCCTACATAATGTGTCATCTCACATGTTTATGGCTTAATGCTTCTTGACTTGTTAAGTAGGTTGAATTACAATTTTTCTATTATCACGGTTGTTGTTTTCTGTTGATTACTTGTTTCAGGTGTTTGAAGAAGGAAACAAGAGATAGCTGGAGCGAGCAAGCAAGGTCATCATCAAACGGGATATGTGTACTAAGAGGTAGGACCTCTTAATTGGTTCTAACCTAAGGAAATCTTCCATGGAATGTATCTGTTGTGGCTAGACCCATTATCGGGCTAGAGGAATTGTTTGTGTTTGCACTCATAATTTTACTTCACCACAATCCCCTTCCAATTCGAGTCTTTGAACAAATCTCGTAAATTCCCAGTTGAGTCTTTCACTTGATCTCATAAATGAAATGAATCTTGGTGAGGTATGTGCCCAAAATTGAGTCATTATGCTGGGGGAAATAAAAATTACTTCAAGCATAGTTTTTCTTTGTTTCAAGCTTGTGTACAAATGAAACCACTCTCAAGCATAGTTTTTCTAATGTTTCAAGCTTGTGAAAAAATGATACCATTTTCAAGTATCCTCAAGCATAGTTTCCACATGTTTCAATCTTGTGTAAAAATGAAACCATTCTCATCCTATCCTTCATGATTTCCATTTTTATGAACCCATTTCTACCAGATGAGCATTGGTTTTCTCAATCCATCATCACCATCTACTTGGCCAATCATACACTCTCACTTGTTGTTTTATCCTTTCCTGAGGAACCACTGCGATTAGTGGTCTTATTATCCAACCTCTTAACCTCTATGTGTTTTGAGTAGTTCCATAATGAATGGAACCAATTTCTACCCTTTATACCACTCATTCCTCCAAGAGGAGAGCTCTTTTCAGACTCCCTAAACATGAAAATATTACCAAGCACTTGTCTTTTCGAACTTATTAAAGTAAATGAAAAGATGTATACTCAATATAAGTTTAACACTTTTCTAGACTGAGATAGACTATTTACAAAAAAGGAATACTTTAGTTGAACATGGATGAGAGGTTCTCCTAAGTATCATTTTCTGCCTTTTCAGACTCAAGAGGCAATTTTATGAAATTGAACCTTTGGAGATTTTTTTTTGCCTCTTTTTCAAACACTCTAAACATGAGAAAGAAGTCGAGTTAAACCTCCTCTGGGCTCATAAAAACATCAAACAATGTTGGAATCATTGAACATGATGGGACTGAACCACTCCTTCTCATGGTTCGTTAAAAATACATAGAGGGATTCATCCGAAGGATGAACTTATAGATCAAGCATATGTTATCCTCCTCAAGATTATCAAAAATAAAGAGATACTGACCAAAAATGGTTGGGAAAATAGGGAAAATAGGGTACTGGACCTATTAATGACATCGAGTCTCTCTTGAACATGACATTGTTTCACCTCATCTCCATGACAACTGGGTTGGAAAAATCTACTTGCCTCTTTGGTTCATCACACCATATTAAAACCCTCCGCATTAGGTTTTGAGTCAATGCTGCCAACTCCATAAAGTGTCATTGGTATGTTCAAGAGAATTCTTTCAATTGATATCTGCTACGATACTCTTAAGCATATATTTCATGTCTTCCATTCCTGAACTGGTTCCACATCAACAACATTCTGTCTCAAATATTGATACCCGTTTCGTGTCATGGATGGGGGGTACATCAAGGCCCTCTTGAAATGGGTCACTTCATGTCGATATCAATGGCAAGTTTTCTCGCTCTTAGCGACAGGTTTTCATCATTGGCCTTTGATCGGAAGATTTTGTGTGTTGTTCAAATTCATCTCATTCATTCACACCACATAGATTGTACTAAGGTACCTTGATATCCATTAAATTCATTGATAGTTTCTCTCATGTATATTAATGACTTACATCATTGGCTGGTAATCAGATGGTGTCTAACATGTTCGACTTCAACTCATTTATTCACATGGTTAGACTCATAAATCAAACAATCGAGTGAACAAGATAGAAGACTGCAGATCTATTTTCGTCCATCCGAGCTGCGATTTCAAGGTTATTTCAAGATTACAAAGTATGATGTCTATGATCATATAGACCGTCATCCAAGCATGGGTCCACTATCTTCCATTAGTGGACATGAATTCTTGATCATTGTACATGTAATGTTAGCTTATGTTCTGAGCATGGGTATGCATCCCTTAGTAGGGATATGGCATGATGAAAATGTATTGTAAAAAATGATGATCTCAACCAGTTGTTCTTGATCCAGACTTGTCACAAGGTAAATCAAATCTGTCATCTACCGCTTCAGATTTTGTAATTTAGGGGGAAATTTGTTACAAGATATTTTGTCACATCTAGTCAATAGGCCTGAAAACCGGATCAATCAATATCCATGAACATGTTGTCATCATTCCTTCACAAAGCCTAAGCATGAACTCTCTAAAAAGTCTTTGAGTTTCTAGGACAAATTGCTCAAAATTAGTGTTTTTAGCCCCAATGCACATTGCCTCCTTATCCACCTGCATTCAATGTTGGTTGTATCCTTGTTCACCTATGTTGGTCAGAACCTGTTTCTCCCTTCTACAGGTATGTTGATTCTAGAAATTTGGGAAAATTAAAAATTATTCTGAAGCTTCCTCTTCTAGAAGCTTCCAAGGTTGTTTTAACTATTTACCATGGATAAGGATCTCAAATCCTATTGGATCTATATTGGAGACGTCACCTATTATAACTTGAGCTCATCCTCCCATCATATGTGGATCTCAAGCACATAATGGTAAATCCTAAACTACCACTCTTCTCCTATAAATTTACTACCATCCATAGCATCGAGGTTGGCTTTTGGAGATTGGTTGTTCCCTTATGATGCTACCTTGAACCTAAAGGAGTCATCCTATTCATGCATTAGGGTTTATATTGAAGTGTGCTTTGTGACAAGGAAGGACAAGTCAACTTGGTGAGACATCTACAAAGTCATCTACTAATTATGGCTCTAAACTCTCTCCTATTTCTATTAATATAGACTCTTGTTGCTTTAAAAAGAAACTAAGTGTTTCTCCATGTCATTTCCCTCTCTATACCCTTTCTCTGGATCGAATTGGTCAATAATTTGTCTGCCTCCATCGTGACTTCGTCTTTGTCCTTTGCACTTTTAATATGACACCTTCCTTCTAATACTTTGTGCTCTCTTATTGTGTATTTCTCTTTAATCACATATCTGTGATCTCACTTTGTAATCTTGGTTTTGTAATCACGACTCTCTATAGATTCTCCTTCTTTTGTGTTGAATTAGGCTCTGTGCTCCTCCAACAATCCAACAACAAATATATATACACGTATTCATATTGATCCTCTGTGGAATTCCTTTTCTTCATCCAAATTCAAGATTTGTCATGCTCCTGCAGAGCAACTCTGATACTGACACCAATCCCTCTTAAGCTTAGTCGAATAAAATCTGCCACATCCACATCAAGCTAAATCTAATATGATACATAAGTTATGTTGCATACAATGGTAGGATTATAGTACAGGAAAATAATTTCTCTACCAATTCATACACTCGAACAAAGTACTTTATTATATACAATAGGTTACAAAGGCCCGTCACCCAAATTTACAATAACGCCCTCTTATGACCACACTTGGCTTCCTCAAGCCTATTGACCCACACTCCTCTTTACTTTCTCTCCTATTTAAATTACATATTTATACAAAAAGGGTACATAACTAAATTCTGGTTTAGATTCACTATTCCCTCACCTAAACTAGATCCTTTGGATCCATAGTTTCCTCAAAAGATCTAACTAATCCCTAAATCTCTCCAATTCTCTCAATATTTTTGACACTTCTAACAAATAATATATTTGATTACAATCTTATTTCTAAATACATATTTTCTAGAACTCTCTAAAAATATAGGAAATGCAATAATGAAATAATTACATTCAATTAGAGAACTAATTCGCTTGGTAAATGAAAACGCCTAGGTCTAGTCAAAATGCAATTTGGACTTGGAAGTGGAATGCTCCTGCATCACTGTTTGTAGACATTACCTCATATATGTCTTTGGTGTTATATCTGTATGCCATTGGATACAAGATGTGGCGGTGATTAGACTCATTTTAAGTGGGAGAGATATTGGTGGTGGGGTTTGGAGGTAACGATGAGGGTGAAACCTACCTTACCACATACCACTTACTATTTTTCATTAAATTTATGGCACGATGCATCCTATATTAGTGCATCGATAATCAACCTTGTCAAATTTACAAGGTGGACCCATATTGCTTCATTACAACCTACTGCCCGCCGCTGCCATCTTACTTGATGATGGTTTTCTCTAGCTGTGATAACCATGGCTGTGTGACATGGGCTTGATTTCTGGACCCACCAAATTGACTGGTTAGGATTGCATTGAGGACACATGGGAAACATGTGGTCAACATGTTAAGTAATGACATCTTTTCTATTGTGATTTGAGGACTTCAAAAGTAGGGAGTGTTACAATTTAATTTTGTGTATGGCCTAATGCTCTTAATAATACACACTAATACATAATTTATGAAATAGCATTGGTGCCTTGAGAATTTATGTATGTTTTGGTTCCTTTAAGTATTGTATACACTAGTGCACTGAGAAATATTACAAGCACATGAAAAGAACCATTGCAAAAACCTATACCTACTCAAAAAAAAATTAGTTATAAAAAAAATCCATTTAAACCACTGCAAAATCATTCACTATGAATAACAAAGGTTTCCACGGAGGTTTGTTTGAAAATTTTGGCCAATCCTGTAACACTAAAAGCCTTCACAAAAACCTCCACTACAAGGTGTTTTTCATGTAGTGCCAATGCTCACCATGCTAGTTTTCACACGTGTTTATATGCAATTATTGTGCCCATGAGAGAACTATTATGAACAAAGTTCATAGTATGCAGTAATATTTACAACAATTGGTACACGAAGACATCCATTGAGGATAAAAATGTATATATATTGAATAATGCATATAAGAATTGATATGAGATATGTTATTGTTACAAATTAGGACCTGCTTATATACCTAAGTAGGTGCCCTTTCATGAATAGTCATGTCCTTAGGGACATGCCTCTTTGTTAAATAACTAATATTATGATTATTATTTATTTATATTTATTATTTTTATATAAATTATATTCATAACATTTCCTTCCTCTTTAGAAAGCTTTGTCCTCAAAGCTTATCGCTGACAAGGCGTGTCCTCTTGTTTCTTTGTCTTGTAATCTATTCACATATCTACGAATTCTTGCACTTGTCATATTCGTTGATACAAGATGACAAGGAAAATTTTAAACATCACCAATATGTTCAAGGAAAGTCTTTTAGTTGATATCTTCTATGATACTCTTAAGCCTTCATTTCATGTCTGCCATTCCTGAACCCGTTCCACATCGACATCATTCTGTCTCAAATCTTGATACCCGTTTCGTGTCATTGATAGGGGATACCTCAAGGCCCTCATGCAATAGATCGCTTCATGTCCACACCAGCTCATTATCGAGGAAGTTGACTTAGAAAATCCCTTCATTACCTTGGGGCTTGAATACATACATGACAAGTTTCCTCTCTCTTGGCAACAAGTTTTCATCATTGGTGTCAGCCAGATAAATCGTTCTTGTGAACAAGACCGATCTCCCTAGTATCAACAGATATCTAGCAACAAGCAGGACAAGCAAATCTACCTTTCTCTAAATATATTGCAATTCATTAATAAAAACTAAGAGGTATTTTAGACCCTGCCTTAAGTCCAACGCTAGTTTGTGGCAGCCATGCTTCGACTGTCCCAAAGAGTTTCCTTTTGAGAACCTGCAAACACAAACAAGCACACATCAAATAACCCCTATATAGCCAATATAATAAATCATATTCATCATGGTGATCAAGGAATCCACGAAATAAATCATACAAGACAGCTTATTGAGAAAAATAAACTTGATTGTATTAACTTTGAAAATAAGAAGAAACTTTACAACCTTTGGTGCCTTGATGTTGTACAAGCTCCTCCCAGGGTCCAAGCAAGAATATCCTCTACTTTGACAAGCCTCACACTCTTCCCAATAAGATCAAAAGGTATGTAATCTCTCCTCTCAAGCTCAATTAGGAAGTCTAAATTCCAACAGCATTTACCCTAAAAAATATTCAGCTTTCAACCTCCTTAGTAACCAGCCCAATGCCTCATTTTATAGTGCAGAGGAAGCAAGTTATAGGTCCACCTATGAAGGGATAGAGTCTTCCTTCAAAGGGATAAGCTCCTCACATCAAGGGGTTAGCTCCTTTAGGTATGGGATGCATGAATCTCAAAGGAGCGAACTTTCCACCTCAAGATTCCCTCTAGAAGCTTCCATAAATAACCCAAAGTGAGTTTTTAAGAATGTACTTGCGCCTTTTTTACTTTTACAAGGGTCCGCACCCATTACACAGAAACAGATCTGGTAGGTCCGCAGGCAACATGACCAGTGGGTGCGGGACCACAGGTAATGCTAAAAGAAAGTACGGAACCAGAGTTTTAGAGATTTTTAAGGGTTTTCTCTTATTTTTCAAGGCTTGACATGAAGAGCTGAGGTTTAAGACTTGCATAGGAGGAAAGTATGAGTGGTGATAGACTCACATTGACTGCAGAATATCATGGTGAAAATATTTTGTGTAATAGATTGCCCCCTAAAGTGAGAAGTCTGTAATAGATGAGGATAGTATTTGTCATCTAAGAAGAGTGAAGTACTTTATCATTTCGAGGATCATCCTGTGGAGAGCCTGGTTGGAACCTGTAAAAACATTCAATACAAAATATATATATGTAATCATATCATCACTGAGGTAGGCATTCCCATACTCAGATCAAAACTGACTAGAGAACTAACTAAACTGCTTTGATACAGGAATGATTTTGTAATACATCACAAGTACAGACATATGTAGACACAGCATGGGCGCAGCCATCTGTTTATGAATAGTCCACTGTATAATGAATAACAAAATTCCTCACAGCCTGGATGATGGAAAGTAGATCCAGGGTCTTGATTTCTGCTTCCTGAACTAGTACGATTCTATCCATGTGAATGAATGTGTCGAAGTCAAACATGGTAGAAACCACTTTATTACCAGTCAATGATGTGAACTGTTAACAAGTGTAAGAGAAACCACCAGTAATGTCAATGGCTCTCAAAGTACTCAGTACAATCCATGAAATGTGAATAGATGAGCTAATGTAGAACATGTCATAGAATCCTTTCATCGAAGGTCAATGATGCAACCTGTCATCGAAGGTGAGAAACCTGCCATTAGGGCATGCGGATTCCAAGGTACTGATGATTTCTAGATCATCTTTCTAGATAATGAGCTGAAGTCGATAGAAAGCGATCCGTTGTAGGCATGTCCACAACACGAAATCATATATCAAGTTTGAAGAAATATATTTGGCAAGGATTAACTCAGGGATGGTCAAGATGGATGACAGATATTTTGCAGATGAATGGTTTATTTGGACTAACCTCTTGAACACATAACGACACTGCAGATGGTTTGGTGACAATTGACCCAAAGCTAATACCCAGAAACTGGCTGAAGACTTTCAATATGGTTTGATTAACTATTAGGCAAAGGATTTCCCAACCCAGGTGAACAAAAAGTGTCGTGTTCAAGAGTGGTTAAATGCTTTTCTAAAACACAAAGTATAAAAAATAGGTTCATTTTTCTCTCTTTCCCCCACCATTTCTGGCAAGTACCTCTTTATTTTTGACAAGCTTAAGGAGGATAACATTTGCTTGATTATAAGCTCACCCTTCAGATGAGTCCAACTTAGTTTAAAATTTGAACCCTAAGAAGGAGTGGTCCGTTCCTGTTTGAAATTGAACATGTCCTTTACTGTTAAATTTTAACGAGTCCAGTATAGGAGAAACTCAGAATTTTTCAATTTTAGGGAGTCAGAAGAAAAACTTAAGAAAACTCCATGGTTGTCCTTTTGCGTAAATTTGTGTCTCCCAAGCCCGAAAAAGTATAAAATAATACTTGAGAGAACCGCTTGACCATTACGATCAAGGAGTACTTTTCATAATTAGTGGCTCCGATCTGAAAAAGTAAAAAAGCGATTAAAGACACGTCATTTTATAACCAATATCGAACTTGAAACGACAAAAGTCTGGCAATCTTTTCATGTTTATACGGTCAGAAAAGAGCTGTAAGTGGACCGCCTTTTTAATTCCGTTTAACGAGTTTAAAAAGGAAAAAACTCGGCAATCTTTTCATATTTTATGAGTCAGAAAAGAGCTTAAAGAGGACTCATCCTAGAGGAACGAGTGGTATAAAGGGTAGCAATTGGTTCCGGCAATGGAGGAACTGCTCAAAACATGTAATGGTTAAGAGGCTGGCTAATAAAACCACTCATAACTGCGGTCCCTCAGGAAAGGTAAAACAACCAAGTGAAAGCATATGATCGGCTAAAGAGATGGAGGTGACGGAATGAAAACAACCAAGGCTCATCTAACAGAATTTAGTGGATAAAAAAGGTAATCACGAGATGTAAAACAGGTATGGGTTCATTTTTACACAAGATTGAACCATAGAGAACTTTGCTTGGATTGGGTTTCATGTTTACACAAGCTTGAAACGAAAAACTATGCTTGTTATAAATTCACATTCCCCCAACATAATGATGCAAAATGAGGTACATGCCCCCCAAGCTTCATTGCATTCAACCAGGTGGATGGAATGAAGGTTTACTTTCGAGATCTTGGAAAGACTCAACTCGAAAAGGGAGTTGTTTCATTTTTCGTGAGGTTGACACAGGAAAAGAACTGTCCTCAAAACCCTCGTTTCATTTTTCAAAACGAGCTTGACACAAGACAAGGAACTATGCTCTAAAATCCTTGATTCATTTTTTAACGAGCTTGACACAAGACAAGGAATTATGCTCTAAAATCCTTGATTCATTTTTTAACGAGCTTGACACAAGACAAGGAACTATGCTCAAGACTCCTTGTTTCATTTTTTAACGAGCTTGACACAAGACAAAGAACTATGCTCAAGACTCCTTGTTTCATTTTTTAACGAGCTTGACACAAGACCAAGAACTATGCTCATTTCTACTCTCTTAAATCTACCTATATAACCTACTGATTCATTTTTTTTTAATGAGGTTGACACAGGAAAAAAACTGTCCTCATACCTGATTCATTTTTTAACGAGGTTGACGCAGTAACAATAACTATCCTCCGACCAACTAATTCATTTTTTAACGAGGTTGACACAGGAAAAGAACTGTCCTCATACTCACTGTTTCATTTTTTAACGAGGTCAACACAGTAAAAGGAACTTTCCTCGACCAAATGATTCATTTTTTATTGAGGTTGACACAGGAAAAGAACTGTCCTCATACTCACTAATTCATTTTTTAACGAGGTTGACACAGTAAAAGGAACTTTCCTCGAAACCCTTGTTTCATTTTTAAACAAGCTTGACACAAGACAAGGAACTATGCTCAAGACACCCTGTTTCATTTTTTAACGAGGTTGATACAGGGAAAAACTATCCTCGCGACAGCCTGTTTCATTTTTTAACGAGGTTGATACAGGAAAAAACTATCCTCACAAAAACCCTTATTTCATTATTTAAACGAGCTTGACACAAGACAAGGAACTATGCTCTAAAATCTTTGATTCATTTTTTAACGAGCTTGACACAAGACAAGGAACTATGCTCAAGACTCCTTGTTTCGTTTTTTAACGAGCTTGACACAAGACAAATAACTATGCTCATAAAATCCTTGATTCATTTTTTAACGAGCTTGACACAAGACAAGGAACTATGCTCAAGACTCCTAGTTTCATTTTTTAACGAGGTTGAGACAGGAACAAACTATCCTCGTAAAATCCAGTTTCATTTTTTAACGAGGTTGAGATAGGAAAAAACTATCCTCGCAACACCCTGTTTCATTTTTTAACGAGGTTGATACAGGAAAAAAATATCCTCGCCAACACCCTGTTTCGTTTTTTAACGATGTTGACACAAGAACAAAACTATCCTCGCGACACCCTGTTTCATTTTTTAACGTGGTTGACACAGGAACAAAACTATCCTTGCACTCACTGATTCATTTTTTAACGAGGTTGACACAGTAAAAGGAACTTTCCTCGAATCCCTTAATTATGGCTTCCAACTGGAAGAAAGACATGTCAATGGACACACCTTGATCATGGCTTCCAAGAGGTCTTCATCAGAAGGAAGAATATTTCTCTGGAAGGAACACATGTCAAGGGACTCAAAAGGGATAAGAACATCGCGTTCAAGTAATCCCATAGAGTTTTCCATGTCAATTAACAGATCTAAATCAAAGGAAGATGAGCAAACAGTGAGAGGCTCACGTACATCGGTAACTGAAAACATGGGACCAGTTGCCACATAATTAACCCGTGGTGGGGTAGATACCACTTTAGAATCAGGAACATTTAGGGGTGTCAAATTATTGGTAGTTGAAACAAGACTAGGGAACGAAAGCTGGTCTACATTCACAATATTTCCATAGTGAGGGAAAGACATCACGCGAAAGAGTGTCAATATGACAGCTTTCATTGCATAAACATAGTCTCACCCAAGGAGTAAATTGAAATCCAAGGGACCTCGAACTACCATAAGATCAATATAGACAGTTTTACCTTCCAAGGTAATAGAAAACTTAGGAAGGATCCCTAAAGGTTCACTAATGGTTCTGTTAAAAGCTTTTAGATTCTGCGTAATAGGCACAAGCTGAGGGGAACCCAAAGCTTTCCAAGCAGTTGAGGATAAAATACTAACATAAGCACCTTCATCTACCTGTGTGCGGTGTATGTCCCTACCACCAGCCTTGACAATGATTTGGAAAGGGATGGATGAAGGAAGAAGAGGTTCTGTCAGTCTATTCCAATCAAAGAAAAGACCTCAGTACTTGGAGGGGGTTCTGTAGAAATGGGTGAAATGCCCCCTGGCATAGAAGAATTTGATGTAACAAGAAGAACCTGAGTGGTATGAAGTTCACTCTCTAAAGGGAGAGTGCGATCGACCGAATGTGAAATTGAATCGACCACTTGATCAACTAATGGATCATCAACCTGAGTGATATGAGTTTCACTCTCCAATGGAAGAGTGGGATCGACTGTACTTGAAATTAGATTAA
Source organism: Pinus tabuliformis (assembly GCA_031772625.1). Classification (NCBI taxonomy): domain Eukaryota; kingdom Viridiplantae; phylum Streptophyta; class Pinopsida; order Pinales; family Pinaceae; genus Pinus; species Pinus tabuliformis. The sequence continues at coordinate 982,813,120 of CM062805.1, read as the reverse complement.
TCACTCCGTCAGTTGATGGTAGGTTGGGAGAAATTTTACAGTAACTAGTTGGAAATTCTGGCTGTGGAACAGTAAGTTTTTCCAACAATTTTGAGGCTTCATCCATGTGAGGGAAAATATGAGTTTGATGACTCCCTTTGCATAACTTACAAGGAAACCTAACTTTACCCTTTTCCCCAGGAACCTGACTATCACTAGTTGATGGATCAATGGAAAGTTGATGAGATTTTTCTGACCATACTTCCAAGACCTTTGGAATACCAAGACAATTGATAAGGAAGTGGTCACCCTTACAAAGCCTGCAAGAGTATTTGGGTTTCCAATGCATGTTGGAGGTTTCCTCAACACAACTAACACTTACAACCATGGTTGGTTGGTTGACTTCTTTCTTATCTTGCTTCTTCTTCTTCTTCTTCTTCTTCTTCCCTTTCTTCTTCTTCTTAGCTACCTGGCTACTAGTGTCAAGGCTTTTACCAAGCGAAGAGGAAGAAATGGAGGAAGAAATATTATGCGAAGAAGGTAAAGGGTCAACAGAAGGTTGGTGATGTTGAGATGGTGAACTCTGTTGAGGTGAATCATTCAGTTGAGGTGGAACAATTGGAGTATTTGGGGCCAACGAAGTTGAAAATAACCATATCGGTAAACCTATTGTAAATCCAGGTAATGACAAAGTAGCCATATAAGGAGGACCAACATTTCCAAAGTAAGGAAAAGTACTAGGATTCTCGTTAAGAGGGGTTCCTTGGTTGGTAAATTCTGGAACAGTTGCCATTATATTCAACTTCAGTGAATTTTATTAACAATTTAAAACTAAAATTAACAATTCACAATTCACACCTAACAATTAAAATTCACAATTCACACCTATGGTATCTAAAAGTAAAAACAAACAAATTAACACGTGCTATCAAATCTAGGAGTCAAACCACACACAAACAGTAACTTTCCGTACTAAAAACACTAGTTGGTGATGAAATCCAACGTCGCAGAATTCAATACAGAAAGGGCGGTTGGAACAGTTACCCTGACAACCTGCTTAATGAAACAAACTGGCACAGGTTTCTTCTCAAAACCATCTTGAGTGAAGAGAACCCCCCGAGAGTCCAAGTGAGTCTAGTCGATGTCTGCTCCAGGTACAGTGGGATCTTCCCTCCATCGTCACCTTAGGAAAGAATCCTATAGATTATGGCCACTAAGGTTACCAACAGAAACAAATATACCTGGGGGAACAGTCTACGATCCAATACACACGCAAGGGCAGAGTAACAAAGCTCAATCCCCTTGAAGGCTCCTTGACATAATCCAAGGTTTACCAACAAGTGACCCCAGGCTCCTCGATAATGGTCAATCCGAGGTTTACCGTTTTTAATACGTGTATATCTGCTATCGTTCCCAATGAGGAAGGATTGATTACCTCACTGGTTCAAATATGATCTCGTGCTTGACTCCTTTAGGAGGAGCTTCCCAGAGCATAGATGTAACAATTGGAATTTATTTCCTATCGCAAGATATAGCTACTTGTTTGTTTTACTATCTTGGAGAGTTAACTAAAACCTATTCCAAGACACTAGCCTAAGCTAGATTGGTGGAAAGAGCCCTAAAAATGTAAAAATTACTAGATGAATTTTAATTAAGCGCTGTGTTATTTAGGCTGTTATTACTCAAAAGGGTAAATGGATATGAAACCAATGGTGTTATGACCTGACCCAAAACTGAATGCAATCGAATATGATAATGTAATCTTTTCAATTCGATGAATCCTAACTAAAGTAAGGAGAGAGTTTCCATTCACTTCCAACAATGCAAAAAATTGATCACTAAGAGAAAATATAACAAATTCTCTAATGCACTAATTTCATCAAGAAAAACTAATGCAAATCAATTCCAAAACAGTTTTTATTTTTATTTTTGTGTGTTAAAAACAAGCATAAAATTATGTAAATTCAAATCAAAGAAAGCTGATCTAAATCTACGATTGATTTTTCAAAATGTAAACTATGCAATTGTAATCTATGCACAATTCACTTGAAAAGTATGCAAATGTAGTCTATGCACATTTTTCATTCATATTCTGAAAATGAGAATTCTAATTATGCAAATGTGATCTATGCAAGAGAAGTCTCAAACACAAGATAATTCTAATGTAATCTAAGAACCAATCAAGTGCAAGTCAAGAAAATTGGGTGAGAGTTCCAAAGATCAAAAAATAAAAGCACTCAAAGGCGATTAACATTCATACACAATTTTGCAAAAACAAAAGCAAAAAGATGCAAAATTGTGAAAAGACTGAGACAAACCTCCAAGTAATGACCAAAGGAAATCAAATTAGGAATTTCTCAAAAAAGAGACTCAAAACACCCAATTAACTTAATGGAGATTGATGAGATGAAGAATTCACTGAAAGAAACTCATAAACAAGGCTTTTTGACAAAACACATGCAGATCTGGGTAGACACTAAAAGCCGAAAATAAAAACTAAACTTAACTGGACGAAAACAATTTTGGTTTTTCAAAAAGTTTGACAGGGTCTGCAGGCTTCCGATATAACCAAATGCGGTACCGCTTTGTGTAGTAAAGTAACAGTGCGGGGATGTCCACACTGTGTTACAAACAAAACGTGTGGTCCTCTTCAAAATTTCGGAAAAAACAAAATATACTCCAGAACCTAAAAACTACCCAATTCCACACACATCAAGCAAAAACCAGAAATAAGAAAAAGTTTCTCAAGTCAAAGAAAAAGGAAAGGCAAAAAACCAAATTCTAGTCCCCAACGGAGTCGCCAATTTGTCAGCCGGATAAATCGTTCTTGTAGACAAGACCGATCTCCCTAGTATCAACAGATATCTAGCAACAAGTAGGACAAGCAAATCTACCTTTCTCTAAATATATTGCAATTCATTAATAAAAACTAAGAGGTGTTTTAGACCCTACCTTAAGTCCAACGCTAGTTTGTGGCAGCCACGCTTCGACCGTCCGAAAGAGTTTCCTTTTGAGAACCTGCAAACACAAACAAGCACACATCAAATAACACCTGCATAGCCAATATAATAAATCATATTCATCATGGTGATCAAGGAATCCATGAAATAAACCATACAAGACAGCTTATTGAGAAAAATAAACTTGATTGTATTAACTTTGAAAATAAGAAGAAACTTTACAACCTTTGGTGCCTTGATGTTGTACAAGCTCCTCCCAGGGTCCAAGCAAGAATCTCCTCTACTTTGACAAGCCTCACACTCTTCCCAATAAGATCGAAATGTATGTAATCTCTCCTCTCAAGCTCAATAAGGAAGTCTAAATTCCAACAGCATTTACCCTAAAAAATATTCAGCTTTCAACCTCCTTAGTAACCAGCCTAATGCCTCATTTTATAGTGCAGAGGAAGGAAGTTACAGGTCCACCTATGAAGGGATAGAGTCGTCCTTCAAAGGGATAAGCTCCTCACATCAAGGGGTTAGCTCCTTTAGGTATGGGATGCATGAATCTCAAAGGAGCGAACTTGCCACCTCAAGATTCCCTCTAGAAGCTTCCATAAATAACCCAAAGTGGTTTTTTAAGAATGTACATGCGCCTTTTTGACTTTTACAGGGGTTCACACCCATTACATAGAAATAGAGCGGGCAGGTCCGCAGGGGACATGACCAATGGGTGCGGGACCGCAGGTAATGCTAAGAGAAAGTGCGGAACTAGAGTTTTAGAGATTTTTAAGGGCTTTCTCTTATTTTTCAAGGCTTGACATGAAGAGCTGAGGTTTAAGACTTGCATAGGAGGAAAGTATGAGTGGTGATAGACTCACACTGACTACAGAATGTCATGGTGACAATATTTTGTGTAAAAATTGGCCTTCAACTGAAAGATTCTGTGTGGTGTTCGACTTCAGCTCATTAATTCACACCACATAGATTGTACTAAAGTCCCTTGAGAACCATTAACATCATTCGTGGTTTCTCTCGCATCTGTTAATGGCTTACATCATTGGCCGATAATCAGATGTTGTCTAACATCTTCGACTTCAACTCATTTATTCACATGGTTAGACTCATATATCGAACAATCGAGTGAATGACATAGAAGACCGTAGAACTAGTTTCATCCATTTGGTCTGCGATTTCAAGATTATTACATGATTACAAAGTATGATGGCTATGTTCATACAAACAATCATCCAAGCATGGGTCCACTCTCTGTCATCAATGGACATGACTTCTTGATAATTGTACATGTAATGTTAGCTTATGTGTTGAGCATGGATATGCCTCCCTTAACAGTGATATCATGATGAAAATGTTTTGTAATAGATGATGATCTCAACCATTTTTTCTTTATCCAGACTTGTCACAAGGTAAAGCACTTCTATCATCTCCTGACTTTGTACTTTAGGGGGTAATCTGTTACAAGCCATTTTTTCACATATGGTTAATAGGCTTGAAAACCGAATCAATCAATGTCCATGTGATGAGCCTTAGTACTACAACAAGAATGTTGCAACTCCCAAGACTACTAGCTTTACTTTATCAACCCGGGATTTTGTACAAACTTGGAGGGGACAGTGCTATATACATAATAGATACATCATTCTACACCTGTCACTTCACAACTGGGGCACTTGACCATTAGGGTTCCAGACTGTTTCTCTATTGAACTGAAAGGAGTCTGACTACTGGAAGAAGAATGTAAAGGCTAGTTCTAGTGTAGTGCATAAAGGAAACTATGCTAATATTGCACTTGATCATATGGCTACCATGGTTGTTGAAAATAGAAGGTTATTCTATCATTTTAGAATTCAAACATGCATGCATTAACTATCTCATTCACACTTGCAGAATAGATAAAAGTTCTAATTGCTAAATGCAGAAATATAAAAGCTAATGCTACTTGATCTTGTAGGAGGGAAAATAGTGAAAGGACTGGTCTAAGTGGCACTTTTGGTCATGGAGTCCAAGCTAAGGGATTAACCTACTCCTACACTAAGTTATGCTATCATTTCAGGTCAAAACATGGTCAAAACAGGTTGCTATAGGTTTTCTATAGGAAACTACTACAAGATGTCCTGAACTGCTACTTGATACCCTGAACTATTACATGATACCTTGAACTGCTACAAGAATTTGGCTGAGAGGTTCTAGAGTGAAAGAATGGTGAGATGAAGTGTTCGAAGGGTGTATGATAGTGGTGAAAGTGACCATCAACCTTGTCCACGCCCAACATTCCAAGAAGGCCAGATTTGACTAAGACAACTTGCTCAAGGTCACTGAAAGACAGAGGTTCAGAATATGGGTTAGCATGCATCAACAGAAGGTGGAGAATCCCTATATGGAGTTGTTTGGAGGAGAACCTTACTGAAGATCAAAAACCCTACAATCAAACATGATTCTCTTTTCATTTACAAATCATTACATCTCAATGTGGAAAAGATGAGTTGAATTTGGGAGAATCTGCTCTAACTATTTCTAAGGACTATATCTATGAAATAGATTACCTCCTAAGCTACAACAATATTAAGAATCAGACTAACAACTGTAGATATTTCCAAGAAATCATAAACAACTATCTAACTAAAACTAAAACTTAATCTATGCAATGAACAAAAGAAAAACTCTGTTTTTTGGCTATGAAAGTGGGGTCCTTTAATCATGATCCCATGAGGGAGATGAGTTAGGTGTCATTGTCACAAGATTTTGGATGTATTTACCTTCATTGGACTACAACACTAATCTACTCTTCAAGCTAATGGATGCATGGATAAGAAACAACTTAATCAACTTTCTAAGCTAAAAAGAAACATAAATAAACTTCAACAGTTAATCAACATTCTAAGCTAAGAATACAGATACAAGAGAGGAACTTTTGCTGCTAGGGTTGGGCCCTAACCCAAGAGCTTCAGCCCTATGAGTCAACTTAGTGCTGGATCAAAACAAAATTTCTCATTATCAATAAAAAATAGTCAAATACATCATAACAATAATAGTCAAATGTGCTTCATCTTAATGGCCTCTTGGCTACAATAAAACTTCGAATCCTAATGAGTCCCCTAGCTTTCTTATTTATACAAAAATGGAGCTACCAACAAATCCCTAGAAAATAGGGATACTTGGCTCCCTAACTCGAGTATAGGTGGGTCTAACTCTTCCTTCACTTGAACTGGCTTGGCTACCAATGAACTCAGCCTGCTTGGCTGCTAGTGAACTCGAGCTGATGAGATAGAGTGGGAGATCTTCGACTGATTTGAGGAGTTAAGGAGGGAGACCACCTCCTAGAATCTCTCTTGCCACTCTACTCTGAGTTCTTGCACCCAAATCAACTCAAAATTGCTCCAATTCCTCCATTTAACACGCATTAGGACAAATGATAAAGTAACACATCTTTACTCCTCACATTAAGCATAATCTAACAAAATTTGTGGATAAATTTGAGAAAAGACAACTTAATAAGATGGAGAATGGCATTGTGACCCTTATATTTTACCTATTTATGAGCCTCATCATCACCCCCTTACTGAAATTGTTGCTCATCCTCTGAGAAACCTAGTCATCTATATCCATGTCCTTCATGGCCCTAGTGGCCTCTCTGACATCCCAAGCTTCTGTAGATGGTGTCTCTTCTTGAGGGTAGAAGCCTGCATTTTTCTCTATCTCTTCCCATTGCTTCCTTTCCTCTTCTTCCTTCCTTCCTTCCTGTAGACCCAACAAAAAAGGTGGACTGAGATTCATTCTAATCCAATTTATTTTCAATCTCTGCATGGCCCTCTTGTACAAAGGTGTTCTAGCCAATGCATTTTTCAATCTCTCAGGAGTATGATATTCTCTGATCTGGAGATTGTGTGGCAGGGTATTCCACCTTCTCTGACATGCATGTTGGCTCTATATCTCCAACATCCTGAGAGTGTCCTCAAAGTGATAAATGGCTTGTTCTTGGGTGGCAAGGTATCTAGGTGCCATCTTAGGATCATTGGAAATGATCTTGTGATTGTTGATTACAACCATGGAACTTATCTGCTCTCCCCTCATATAGAGGGCTTACTTTTCTTCCTTTGCCAATACTCTTTTCACCTCCTCAGCCCTGACTTCCTCATGCCTTATCCATGATGTAAGGGCCATCAACTGTAAGTCTCCCAATTTTGCATTGTGGTCCCAAACATTCATGTCAGTTAGGGCGTAGTTGTGTAGGTCGAACTCAGGCAATTTGGCTTTGTCTTCCATGCCACTTTTGTCACTCAACTCAATGAATTGTTTATAGTCTTGGAATGGCATGGACCCATCCTCTATTAGTGCCTTGATATTGAACTTTTAGAAATTTCACCGTAGATTAAACTGATAATGCAATACACTAAAGAAAAATACTTGATCTACTTCTACAAACAAACTTGCAGAAGCTTAATCGATTTTGAGCAAGATCAAATAGAACACATATAACAAATGAAGAAGAAAAAATCACACATGAAACACAGAAGAATAGTCTGGGGAAAGCCTTAGCTAAAAACCTCGCTATCTGTATTATCATACAAGTGGAAATATCTCAGGATTATGTTGCGCTCCCCGTTAATGGCGGTGTTGATCCAACGGTCTCGTGTGTTTTGTGGATCCGTTAACTCTAGCAATGTGTCTGTTTACTAACACCTGTGGCTTTTGGTGTAACGGCAATCGTGACTCCATCAAGTGGTATCAAGGCCAAAGGTCTCGAGTTCCAAACGCACCTGACTCACATTGAGGGGGGAGATTGTTGCACTCCCCATTAATGGCACTATTGATCCAATGCTCCCGTGTGTTTCGTGGATCTGTTAACTCTAGCGATGTGTCTGTTTACTAACACTTGTGGCTTTTGGTGTAACAGCAATCATGACTCCAACAGATTACACAAAGCTTTAGCTCGCAAGCTATCCAGCTCTCAAAACGATCCCTCACTACTACTCATAGACAGAATAGACAACACATATGCCTTCCTTCAGTCCTCCAAGCCTCCTATTTCCTTGCATAGTTTCTCTTAGGTCCTCCAGTTGCAACCAGTGTGATTCTCACCTCACACACAACATTGACCTCTGAAATAACTACGCAATCCTAAAGGAGTTAATTCCTTCTGCATGGATGAGTTTCCTTTATAGGAAAATTCCTCCAACTGATAGTACACTGTCTCTTCCTTTAATCTCAACTAGGTCTTTCTCTGAACTGACATGCATGAGTTATTTATGAGAGAATATTCAGTTATCTAGAGAACACTAGTTGCATGCATGCATGCATTAATTGACTGAACTCACAATTAGTTCCTCCAACTATTTGGAACTAATTTAACTGGACTTAACTCAATTAACTGAGCTAACTAATTACAACTCAAATACAACTCATCCTTATCTCCTTAATTAAGGGATAACTTCCTCAATCAAAGGGATAATTGTTGCATGTCTTCACATAGACTTCATGTTTTATTTTCTCCAACTAATTAACTCAAGATGAATTAATTAATTATTTTTCAAACAGCTAGTGAGACTAAATTTGAATTTTAATTCTCAGTTTTAATTCAGGGACTAATTAAAATTGGAATCTATCCTGAAATTCTATTTATAGCAATGCTATTTTTAGCATTTCTATTTTTTTCTATTTACAACAGAGTTGGAGTATATCCTGAAATGTTATTTATAGCAATGCTATTTTTATCATTTCTTGTTGTTATTTTCAATAGAACTGCATCCATTGGCCTTTTAGGAAAAGTGCATAGGATTTGGATGGCAATCTACATTGAAGTGCCTCCATGGAGAGGCTTGCCATTGTGGCCAATTGAGTCCCCTATGCTTGTAATTTCTCCCTCAACCATTTATTTTCTGCCTGCATATATGTTCTCATGTTGTATTCTTTATCTCTCAACTCACTCAACTGCATGCCCATTTCTATGAGTCTTTCTTCCATAAGGCCCACATCTTCCACTTTCTTATATTTGGCAATCTACATCCACCTATGTGTCCTTCCTCTCTCTGCTTCAAGCTCAAAGAAGAGAGGGACTGCAAATTTCTATGGGATCACTCTGCCTCCTTCAATGAACTTGTAATAGGAGCTCAGATTTGGTTGTGGGCTAGGCTCCTGAAGTTCTGGAAAATCTCTCTCCTCCTGTACCTGTTGTGTTGCCTCCTTGCCTTATTTCTTCCCCTTTTTCTCCTCCTGTAGCATTTTTTGTCTTTCCCATAACAAGCCTTTTCCTTTTTGTTGGAGTGTGACAAGTGCCTTGGGCTATTTAGAGGAGGTTTCCCTAGTGACAGGCTTCCTTACATAGGTTATGGGAGTCTTTGAGATGGCTCTAGGAGATGTGGTTTCCTCAACCTTCCTTTCAATATGTTCCAACTCCTCTCTCTTGTTGGGTGATTCTTCAATCAAAATAGGGGTCCTTGTGGGTGTTTGAGGGTTCCCCTATCTAATCCTAGTGATTTTCCTTGTTTTGAAATACAGGGAAGTTTGCCTCTACCTTTTCTTCTTGGATTTGATGGGTGTGCTCAAGACAACTAGGGCAGAAACTGCTTCCTTTTCAATGGGTTCAGGAGATAACCTTTGCTGCTCTGGAGACATCTCCCCTTCTTCTTCCTTTTTTTCTTCCTCCACCTCTTCCTCTTTTTGTGGTTCTCCCTTTGTTTTCTCTGCCTCTTCCTTTCCTCCATATTCTACTTCTGCCTCTTCTTTTTCTGCTTCTTCCTCTTCTTCTCTTGCCCCTTCTTCTCCTTCCTCTTCTCCTCCTTCTTCTTCTTCAACACTTAAGGTTGGGTTCTCACCAAGTGCAAGGAATTGGGTCTCAAGGAAGGCTTCTCTGTCCATATCTTTGAATGTGGACTAGAGGACAAGAACTCTTAATTTTCTCAACGAATCCTCCACTATTAGATTGATGATAGCATGGTGTGCTAATTGTTGTTTCTTTCCCTCTTTCACCTTCTAGCTCATGTCTATGATGGACTGTAGGAGAAAATAAGGCACATTGAGTCTTTGGGCTATGGGAAATTTGGCTCGAAATCTCAATTCATGGAGCAGCCTGAACTGATAGCCATAGACTACACTCAGTCTTCCTTCACAAGAAATGAATTTAAGGATGTGGTAGGCTACCTCATCCTAGGGATAGGGAAGGCTCTCCCTTTTGACCCCATTTTTGTCTTCAATTGGTTTCTCATCTTTGGTGAAGAATTTTTTCTTAGCAAGGGTACTACTTCCCTTGTCCTCCTTCTCCATTGGACCCTTAGAGGAAGTGTTGTCACCCTATTGATCACCTCAGGATTGATGGTAATGGATATCCCTCTCACCACAGTGGTAGCACTTGTTCTTGCTTGAGGGTTTAGAGCCATGGAAAACTCATAAGTTATATCATCATCATATCCTTTGAGCAACTCAAAGAAGCCTAACCAGTGATGCCTCCTAAAGATGTCTACCACAGGGGGATGAAGGTGAATTCTTGATGTATCTATGGGCTCTCTCCTATTGAATACCCCTCCCATTTTCTTCTCTATTTTCAGCTAGGTGTAGGAGGTTTTCAGGGATAGCCAGTATGAATTCAAGGGTAGATGAGAGCTAAACTTTAGTTTATGAATGTAATTAATACAACTCCTTATAGCCACAAAATTATTTACTCTTATAGCCCCAAATTTTTTTTAAATCACAGGCTAATTGTGATTACTAAGACAATTCAGAGTGTACCAATATGCAAATCATGGATAGAGGAGAGACATACCACTTACTTCTTAGTGCAATGCTTGGTATCATGACAATTGAGGACCAAGTTGACCCTAGGCACCGTTCTTGCACCCTTGCAGGCTTCCTATGGAATTTCAGTGTTTCTTGTAGCTTCCTGTAGCCTTCTGCACTTCCTGTAGTTGTTTCCTGTAGCTTCCTCCTGTAGGATTTCCATAGTAGGGTTCAACTTTTTCAATGGCTTCCCAAGCTAGTCCCTATCTCCTTGATTTCGAAATGAGTGAAAAATGCAGGAAATTTTGGGTTTTATGCTATTTTTGGTCAAGGCTCAGAGCGTTGTGTTGGTTGTTGATGGTACGAGTTTTCCTCATTTGGACCATTGGCCCACCTCGGGTGATCATTCTCTTATTCCTTGTAATCATCACCCACTCCCTCTTAACTGATTTCGACCTCCCTCTTAATTGATTTCGACTGATGTGACACTTTGCATGGCATGCTGACTAATGATTAATTTTTGTTCATGAGCTGAGGGTGGCCAAGTTAACTAGCCACCTCCAACTTATAAAAAATACCTTTCCTCGACATTTACACATTTTTCATTATTTCATACCTATGGAAGAGCTCAAAAGTTACCATACCTATGCCTACCTAGTGCTTGATCAATGTATGTTGGAGTGTTGGACTTTTGTGCTGTTGCTCAAGGAAGTACTTCCTTGTCTTTTTTCTTGTTCACATTCTTTTTTCTCCTATATAGTTGATTATTTGTTGCTGCTTGTATCTGTAGGTGTTGGAATGACATTTAGGTGTTTCTGATGTTGTTGTGGAGTCTTTCTTGGAAGAGCAAGGTGCTCATGGGTCATGGTATCTTCTCCTCACACCTGGTGGGAAGAAAAACTAGGTTTAAGGTTTATGGTAATAGTGGCACATGCTGTTACAGGAGATCCTGTAAAAGCCCCTTTTTCTTCCTTGTCAAAGGTCTTTTTTTGTAGTGGAGTGCTGGAAATTAGTGTAGGGGTTGGAGGATAATGGCAAAGGATGATGGGTGAGGATGAGGATGATGGAAATGGAGGACATGTCCTCTATGTTTTTTTCGAAAAATTTCTCTCTTTTTTTGAATGAGGGAAAGCTTAGTGTTGGTATGGGGAGATGGTGATTTTTTCTTGAACCAGGGATGCATGGATGATGGGCGAGTGGTTGGATCAAGTGAAGAGGCCTTAGACGACCTAGGATAGACCATGCATAAATATTTTTCTATCAGGTCCCTTTTCCTATAACATTTTAGGACATCATGTAGTGCTATAGGATCTTCCTGTAGAAAACCAAAGAATGCCAAAAATTTGATTTTTGATATAATGTTCCCAATTTTTGTGAGTGAAAATTCACTAAGGAGTTTTGCCAATTTTTTGGTGATATTAAATAAAAAGGAGAAAATATTATTTTGTGGGAGAGATGTAGAAATTATTATTTTAATGAACAATGGTGGAAAAGTAATATTTTATTAGTGGAAGGTGGGGACCACCAAGGGAGAGGACTAGCAATTATAAATAGAGCTTGGAGGCCTCCTTTTGGTATCTTTAACATTTTCAAACAAACACTCATCTACACTTTTTTGTTTAGCAAGTCTATCGGCAATTTAGCCATGGGTCTCTCAAGCGGGAGATTCAACCTCTACTTCAAGGGACCATCCATGCCTGCCCTAGAGAGTCTGTCCTATTGTAGTTTTCAGGAGTTCTGGGGTAGCAACACACACTAGTAACTAGCGTAGAGGGGAGTGCATATTTCTGGGTAACCAGGAATCACGTAGAGGGAGTTTGAGACCAGCAAGGATCTCATTGCTTGTTGGGGGGTCAGGGAGTTGAGGTAGTAGCATTGGGCAGGCATTTTCACTGGATCTTTCATCTAGCTGAGCCAGCATACCAACAATTCACATTTGTGGGCAAAATGATAGTGTAGAGGCCACTCAACAAAATTTCATGGTGTTTGGGATCAGCTGATCCGGGCCAAGAGTTCATCCAGGAAGTTAGGAGTTGAATAGCAGGGGTGAACCCAAAATTTTGGAGGAGTTTGCAAAGGGATTTGCAGGCAGTTTCCAGTAGGTCGAATTTGGCAGCCATAGCTGGGGTGAGGCTCCAAGGGGGTTGAAAAACAGAAGTCAAAACCAACCAAATTACCTTCTGGGTTTTTCTGGGTTTTGGCCAAGGATTCTGAGGTTAAAAGCATATAAAATTCTTGGTGGTTTTAGTGCACTTTCCAGCCATTCAAAATTCAGCAGGGCAATAGTTTTCTAGGTAGCGCAGTGCAGATTGGTGTAGTAGTTGGGCAACCTTTAGCTCAGCCATTTTCCTACCTGGGTTTGGTCTTGCTTGTCCACTGAGACAAGCCCAGGTGCACCATTCCAATATCTATTGTATTTGGCTTTCATAAATATAATAAAATGGCTCAGAAGTTTTTCATATGTAGTTTTTCTGTAGGTGCTTGATGAATATTTCGTTTTTGTATTTTGTTGCGTAGAATATTTGTTGTTATCACTTGTATTTACTATTTAGGATCATTATAGTGGTATCAAAGCATGACCTTGGCTAGTTGTGGAGTATCCAACAAGATCATGGAAGATTTGGGCATGTATGCACTGTGATGGGTGAACTATAGACAAACCCATGGCTCAAGGGAGAATGAGTATCATTGAGGGAAAAATGACCCTTGCCCACTTTGATGGTTCAACTAGGAGTTCTGTCATAAAATGGGTACAAAAATTGGACACATATTTCTGGCTAAACCCCATGAGGGAGGCATACGCTATTAGACATGCCACTTTGCACTTGGATGGAGATGCTATGGAATGGTGGTACCGAGGGCTGATCCCTTTGGGTCATGTATGTATCACATCCTACAAAGAGTTCACACAGAGGCTCGTGGAGAGATTTGACCGAAAGGACACCAGACCCCCTCAAAGGGAGTGGATAGGATGAGGAAAGTTAGAGGATGAGACCAGGAGGCATTTCTATGGGTGAAGACTGAGCATTAGATGTTAGAAGCTCAAGGAGGAGGTTGAGCAGGAGGACACACAGGATGGTGAAGGGTACAACAATATACACGGTGTGGCACATGAGTCACCATTGTTGGAGGCCTCTTTGGTAGCTCTAGCTGACACCTCAGTTGAGGGAGTAGAGCATACAATCAGAGGGCCATCTATTGATGAGATGCCAACGGTTGATGAGGTACCCAGTGCTATGATCCAGTTTCTAGACGATGGCTGCCCATAATAGGTTTATGAGGTGCCTGGAGGCATACTTGTCATTAAGGAGGTACCAGAAGAGAGATAGAGGGGTCCAGAGTGGTGAACAAGTTTACAGAGGATAGCTGCCCTCCAAATTTTCATCAGTTCCAAGCTAGCCTTCTATCGTTGAGAAAGAAGGCCACAACAGTGCGTGAGGCCATTCTACAAAGAAGGAGTTGGAGGGCATGGGAGCTGCTTGTGCTGATTCAACGACCAAAATGACTTGCATTGGAGAATGGTTGAGTTCCCTAAAGGTTCATTTGGAATGCACATTGGAGCGATGGGGCAACCCTATTCAGAAATTACAAGCCGATAGCACTAGCAGGTTACCACTACACATTGGAGAGGGAGAGGTAGAGTCACCACGACATATTTTATGTGTTGACCAGGATGGTGAGATGAGGTGACATGCATTGTGCAGGGTGCATGCTTGGCAGGATGGAGGGTTAGTTCCATGTATGGGATTTTATGCTCTCGATCCTTCCCTTGGGGTTGGATGGAAAGAGATATTGAGTTGGTATCTGGTGGAGCTGGCTAGGAGGTTAGATGCATCCATGGCCACAGCTCAACAGAGACTGTAGATTACAAGAGGGGCTCTAGGACCAGACTTCTGTTGGGATCCAAGTGGGATTATCCATCACATCATGGAATCGATAGGTCATGGTAGTACCTACGTGATGGACTCAGTGGTTGGGTGCACACACCTTTTCATATCCCCTTCAGAGTTCTTGACAACACTAGTGACAGGACGGATTGGCAGAGGAGCGATAAATTCATGAGTTGTCATGGCATATTGATTGTGCATGGAGTCACAAGCTGACTAGCCTACTATGGCAGGATCTGGTAGGAGGAGGTGGGATCGGTGGACCACTGGACAGGGAATTACATGGAGACGGTGCTATCTCATTGGTATATTGGACATTGGAGCTACTAAGGATAGACGCAATAGTGTCATTCCCATTGACATGTGAGGAGCTAGACCGCTCAGGTCTTTCAGAGAAAATGGGGAGATGTAGTCCACATCATGGAGGGATTACTAGCAGAGTGGTGGATGTGTTGGCACATGCAAGATGACATATGATACAGGGTGGTATGACAGTAGGCAGTGGTGCCCATGGGTGCACAAGGATATGCCATAGAGTCCAATCTTATGCAGAGGGATGCGACCTGATGCATACAAACCCAATTTTAGAACCTAGCATCCAGTGTTGTATAGAGGTATGTAGTGATGGGCAGTGTCTTACAGAGGAGAATGGAGATGTGTGGTTTCTTGATGTAGCATGTTGATTTGCGCTGAGAGACTCACATCGCATCGAGTACATGTGGGGAGAGCTAGATAGAGTGACAAAGGCAGGATACGAGACAATATAGGATGGTACAATAGTAGCACGAGGTATCTAGTGGTGTACATTAATAGGCTGCAGGGTACAATGCTAGGTTGAGGACTACAGGGATACTCAGTGGGATGCAAGGGCGTATGGTATTGCATAACGAGGTCTTGGAGGGTTGCCTCCAAGGAGACTTATGGATGGAGACACTGGGCATGCCTTTGGGTGTACTTCACCCAAGATCGACGTGAACGCAGATGAGCAATACTCGATGGTATCCATGGGGACTCACATTCCTGTACCTCTTATACATCACTTACAGGGACAAAATATTTGGCTGTTGTCCTTTGACACTCTAGATGCGATAAAATGGGGACAAGGAGCTCACCCGAGATATTGGGATGACACTCAATGCACTAGGGGAGAGACTTCTCAGTGGCGACATTGGGTTGGTGCATGAGTTGACAACCACAAGTTGGGGGATGATGTGATCATATGCAGGGGTGACATATCGTTCATCAGTGAGCCTACACTTGGGGAGCATGTCACGAGGGAGACATGTGTCACTCTTTCCATAGGGCATGTCAGGACCATGAATGAGTAGAGGATACCATGTATGATTAAGGAAACTTTTCAGTATGTGTCCGACCTCCAGACATTGTATTGTCACATTATCGAGAGGGCGAATGGATAACACAATGGTGATGGTTGGAAGGAGAGGGATGGGTTTGAATATAATGAGTCAATTGCGAGTATCAGATATGCATCTATTGGCTGCCTTCAGGGGGTAGTTATTTGGCACATGTGGCTTCCAACAGTTGTGTGGCATTAATGTCGATTTCATGTAGGGATTAGGACAAGTAACAAACAAATTCGAGCATTTGTTAGAGCTATGCCGCAAAAGGTCTGGCTATGGGATCCAGGGATTGAGTTGATTGATAGGACACTCCATTCTATGATGAGTAGGTTCATGGGAGAGAGTGATCTAGTTTGCCTTGGGTGTGACATATGGGAGATTGTTGAAACCTCCATTGTATGGTGAGGTAGATTTATCCTGTTGTTGCTCAAGATTGAGATTGACAGTGGATGGGTAGACATTGACATCATGAAGATTCCTAGGGAGGATAAGCTTGGCCTTCACATATATCCCACCATCAGGTTTTGGGAGGGGAGGATACAGTTTGAGCATGATGGGAGGTTTGTCATAGTCAGAGTGGCGCAACGTCAGCATGGTGGCACCCTTCTGAGACTAGCATGGGATCCAGGTACAACAGGATTTGGCAGTTCATCTACTCTTAGGGGTGAACTGCTTTCTATAAGGGGAGATCATTCAGATATTCCATTGGAATCTGGTGATTCGCTGTTGACATGGGGATCGTCACTAGTATGGAAGGATGTTCAACAATGAGGAGTGGTTCAGCGGCACATTTGGGATCCTGGCATTGGCTATGCCAACGTTTGGAGCAACAGGATGTTGCTTGAAGACAAGCAATTTTTGGCGGGGAGGACTATAATGTTCCCAATTTTTGTGAATGCAAAATTCACTAAGGAGTTTTGCCAATTTTTGGTGATATTAAATAAAAAGGAGAAACTATTATTTTATGGGAGAAAAGTGGAAATTATTATTTTAATGAAGGATGGCAGAAAAGTAATATTTTATTAGTGGAAGGTGGGGACCACCAAGGGAGAGGACTAGCAATTATAAATAGAGCTTGGAGGCCTCCATTTGGTATCTTTGAAATTTGCAAACAAACATTCATCTGTACACTTTGTTGTTTATCAAGTCTACTAGTTGTTTAGCCATGAGTCTCTCAAGCGGGAGATTCAACCTCTACTTCGGGTGACCATTCGTGCCCACCCTAAGGAGGTTGTTCTACAGGAGTTTTGAGGAGTTTCGGGGCAACAACACACATGAGTAACCAATGTAGAGAGGGGAGTGCATATTTCTGGGTAGCCAAGAATCACACAGAGGGAGTTTAAGACCAATAGGGATCTCATTTCTTGTCGGGAGGTCAGGGAGCTGAGGTAGTAGCATTGGGAAGGCATTTTCGCTGGAGCTTTCAGCTAGCTAAGCGAGCATACCAGAAATTCACATTTCTAGGCAGAGGGACAGTACAAAGGCCACTTAGTAGAAATTCGTGGTGTTTGGGAGCAGTTGATCTGGGCCAAGAGTTCATCCGCGAAGTTAGGAGTTGGATAGCAGGGGTGAACCCAACATTTTGGAGGAGTATGTAGAGGGATTTGTCGGCAGTTTCAAGCAGGTCGAATTTGGCAGCCATAGCTGGGGCGAGGCTCCAAGGGGGTCGAAAAATATAATTCAAAACCAACCAAATTCCCTTCTAGGTTTTTTTGGGTTTTGGATAGGGAGTTCGGGGTTAAAAGAATATAAATTTCGTAGTAGTTTTAGTGCACTTTCCATCCATTCGAAATTCAGAAGGGCAGTAGTTTTCTCAGTTGCACAGTGCAAATTGGTGCAACAGTTGGGCAACCTTCAACTGAGCCATTTTCTTACCTGGGTTTGGTCCCACTTGTCGATTGAGACAAGTCGAGGTGCACCATTCCACTATATATTGTATTTGTCTTGCAGAAATATAATAAAATGGCTCAAAGTTCTTCATTTGCAGTTTTTCTGTGGGTGCTTGATGAATAATTCGTTTTTGTATTTTTCTACATATAATATTTTTTGTTATCACTTGTATTTACTATTTAGGATCATTACATTTGAGCCCCGAGGATGGATGAGAGTGGTAGGGACATCGTTGAGATGGATGGTATGGAGTGGATGGTGGGGGAAATGGAATGAAACTTGAGCATGTTGTCCATGTAGCTCTGTATTTTCCACTGTCTTCAAAAATTGAAAAATCACAAAATTTATTAATGGACAAGGGTGAGTCCCTTGTCATGGTATTCTTTTTGTTTTGGTTTTTTTTAGGGCACACAGGGTACCTCAAGAGAGGTTTTCAACCTGCCTGTCTGCCCTGGGAACCTCAAGGGAGGTTTTCAACCAAGGATCTTTTATTTTTATTTTTTCACTCTTGGGCTGCCTCAAGGAGGTTTTCAACCCAAGAGTTGGCCTCAGATGCCTCATGGAGGTTTTCATCCAGGCCTCTTATTGTTTTTTCTTTTTTTTCTTCACAAATAAAAATAGTTTTCAAGAATGTTGTGACTTGGAAGCTAGGACACTTCCAATCACATTTACCTCCTTGCTAATGGTGCTGATGAACTCTTCCCTGGACAAAGGTATTTTGTAAGCCTTCAATCTATATCCATTGACAAGCAAGGGAATACCTTCCTCATCAATGGTCTTGATTTGAACAGATCCATTATCATGGTACTTCTCTATCCGGAATGGGCCTAACCACCTTGTCATCAATTTTCCTTTGAAGTCCTTGAACCTGGAGTCATATAGAAGATCCCAATCCCCTTCTTGAAAAAACTTTTCCTTGATGTTATTTTCATGCCAAACCTTCCTCTGTACTTGGATAAATTTAGTGTGTAGGAGGGCCTGCATTCTAAATTCATCTAGGCAATTTAGCTGGAGCAACCTTTCTTGTTGTGTCTTTGTAACATCCAAATCCAATTGTGTTGCAATTCTCAAGGTGTTGTATTCAAACTCAATGGAGAGTAGATCCCTCTTTCCATAGATCAAGTTGTAACGAGTGAAACCAATAGTTGTCTTCCAAGTTGTATTGTAGGCCCAAGTGACATCCACTAATCTGTTTTCCCAATCCTTTCTTCTACTACTCACAACCTTGGTGAGGATACCTTCTAATGCTCTATTGGTGACCTCTACTTGTCCATTGGCCTGAGGATGATAGGTAATATATTTTCTATGCATTATTCCATGGTGCCTTAACAAATTTTCAATTAGATGTGATGTGAATTGAGCTCCCTGACCAGTGACTAGTTCTCTAGAGTACCCAAATTTGTATAATACATTCTCCCTTAAGAACTCAACCAATTTCTCTCCGTTTCTACCTTGACAACCTTGGTCTCAACCCAATTTGTCAAATAAGTAGTGCATACAACCATGTGATTTTTTTGCCTTGATGGTGGATCAATTGGCCCAATGAAATCCATGCCCCACTTGTCAAATGGCTCTAAAGCCACCTGAGGTTGCAAGGAATTTCATCCTTGGGAGTGGGTTTCCCCATCCTCTAGCATTGATCACATCGACTAATGTATCTTTTTGCATATTGGTGGAGAGTAGGCAAGTTGTAGCCAACTTGCAGAACCTTGAAAGCTATCATCTTTGCAGAAAAGTGACCTCCACAAGTCCCATCATGGCAGGCTAAGAGGATGCCAAAGACTTCCTCTTTCCTGACACATCTCCTCAAAATTTGATCTAGTCCCAATTTGAAGAGATTGCCCCCAATCGAAGTGAAGGGGGCGCTTTTCCTCACAATTCTTCTCTTCTCCCCGGGTGATTGTTTTGGATGGAATTATGCTACAACTAGGTATTTGGCTATGTTAGCAAACCATGGAGAGAGAACTGAAATAGAAAATAGGTGTTCATTTGGTAGCTGGTCATCAAACATCCCTTCTTCACCTGTAGGCAAAGAAAGTTTAGAAAAAACACCTACACCTACATTTTCTTTTACTGGCTTATCAATGATAGTTAAATCAAACTGTTGTAATAGAAGAAACCATCTAATAATTCTAGGATTCACATTGAGATTGTTCATTAAGTACTTGATAACAGCATGGTCAATATGCACAAAGGTTTGATAACCAATGATGTAGTGTCTGAATTTGTTCAAGGAATGGACAACAACTAGAAGTTCCTTCTCAGTCATAGTGTAATTCAATTCAGCCTTAGACATATTTTTGCTAATGAAGTAAATGGCATAAGGAAACTTGTCATATATCTGTCCTAGAGTTGCTCCTACATCTTTGTCAGATGCATCAACATGGATGTGGAAAAAAATATCCCAATTTGGGCCTCTAAGTATGGGTGCAGTAGTCAACTTATCCTTCAAGATTTCTAGGGCCCCTTGGAAACTATCCGACCAACAAAATTTGGAGTCCTTGGCTAGCAATACAAATAATGGTGAGGCTAATTTGCTGAAGTCTTTGATAAATCTCCTATAATATCCAGCTAAGCCCAAGAAACTCCTAACATCCCTCTGCTTTTGAGGAGTAGGGATCCCTTTTATGATTGCAATTTTATTTGGGTCCACTCGTATTCCCTCCTGAGATATTGAATGGCCTAGGACAATCCCTTCATTCATCAAGAATTCACACTTCTCAAGACTAAGTGAGAGGTTCATTTCAATGCACTTCCTTAGGACCTTACCTAAGTTAGAGAGAGCCTCTAGGAAGTCATACCCATAGGGAGTGAAATCATCCATGTATATCTCTACAGAGTCATGAACTAGCTCAAAAAAGATGCTCAGAACTGCCCTTTAAAAAATGGTAGGGAACATAATCCAAAAGGAATTACCCTATAATGAAAGGTACCCCAAGGGCAGGTGAATGTATTTTTATCTTGGTCCTCTGTGCTGATCTGAATCTGATTATAACCACTGAATCTGTCTAGAGAAGAGAAGAATTTCTTCCCTGCAAGACCATCCAAGACTTAATCAATGAAAGTTAAAGGGATATGATCTTTTTTAGTGGATTTGTTCATCTCTCTGTAACCCACACAGATCATCCACTTTCCATTCTTCTTTGGGACCAAAACTAGAGGGGACATCCACTCACTATCTGAGATGGGGTAAATGAACTATGCATCCAACAATTTTTGCAACTCTTCCCTTACTATATCTTTGAGGGCTGGGTTCATTCTCCTTTGAGGTTGGCACACTGGTTTGCATCCTTCCTTGATGTGGATGTGGTGAGTACACACCGAAGGATGTACTCCCTTTATTTCCTTATAGCTCCAAGCAAAGGCATCTAAGTGTTTTCTCAGCATGTTACACAACTTCTCTTCTTGGTTAGCTGAGAGAGAGGGGTTGATATTCAAAATTTTAGATGGACCAAATTCTACCATTTTGACATTTTTAGGACTTGGGTCCACTAGGCATAACTTAGTCCAAGGATTACCCTTAGATTCCTTCATAAGCTCATCAAGGGGTATGGTGTTTGGGGGCTGGTTATGGAGGATTTGGTCAATGAGGTCATATTCACTAGGTTCGCCCCCTATGATAGAATCTAAATTACAAATTGGATGGGATGTAGTATGATACACCTCATCTCCCTCCTCCTCTTCCAACCATAGGGGAAAGTCATTCTTAAGGGATGGTTGAGCAGGAGGCTACAATACCAATTGTTTGGACAAATGCCCATTCTTAATGGTCATGTTCCCAGCTCTACAACTTATGTAAGCATCAACAGTGGCTAGCCATGGTCTTCCAAGGATGAGAGGGTAGCCATTAAATTTGGTCTTGGGTTAGAGAACTAGGAAGTTAGTAGGATACTCCCATGAATCAATAGATACCATTACATCCTCAACAACCCTCTCAGGAGCCACTGTGGACCTGTCTGCAAGTTGCAGCACTATTGTGGTCTTTCTCAAAGATCCTTGGAGGTTTGGTTTGAGCATGGTTTCCTTATTCATCACATTGATGGCATCCCCAAGATCAATCAAGGTGTGAGGGACAATGATGCCATCAATGTGTACATATACCACAGGAATTCTAGGATCTAGATACTTTGGGAAAATCACTCTCCCTAGCATCAGATCAAACAATTGACCAATTATATCGATGGTAGGGGTGTCTTTCTTTCTCGTCCCAAGATGTTTGAAGCATTTATCTTTTATAATATTATTGTATATGGGAACATCCTTGATAGCTTGGAGGAGTGGGATTTTCACACACAAGTTTTTCAATTCTCCCAAAAATTTAGTATCTTACGGAGTGTGCTAGTTAGGATGGATCAATATTTTAGGAAAAGGAGGTGGATTGGCTTGAGGAACACTCTCTTCCTTTTCCTCTTCAAGATCCTCAGGTGGAGATGGAGTTTTGTTATCTGGTAGCACTCTTCGATACCTGAGATTAATTTCTTGAATCTCCAAAACATAGATAGGGTAAGATGTCTCCCCACTATAGACCTATTGTGCCTTCTTGTTTTTCAGGTTCATATTTGGTTGAACATGCATCTGAGGTTGCTTAGGTGGAGTAGGATGAATGAGCTATGGTTGAGATGGAGGTGGAGGCAGTAAATCAAGAGGTTGGTTGAATTGAGGCATCCAACATTGTGATGGGGTATTTCACTGAGGAGGTAGAGAAACATATGGCTGAAATGGTTGATTAACTGGTTGGGCGGTATACTTAGGTGCATAAGACCAAGGAGAATGTGTGGACCATGAAGGGTGAGTATGAGAACAGCAAGGGGGTAGGGATTCTTTCTGATTGAGATGGTAATAGGAATAGGATGCACCCTGCATGCCCTGTTGGTATGGCCTAGGTCCTTGAGGCCTCCTTTGGTCGATATAACAAAGTTGTTCAACCCCACCTTCAACCCCTTGGTATACAACTTTCAATCCAGGAAAAGAAGGACACTTGTCTGTGGAATGTTTCTCCTCATAGACCAAGTAGACCTCTATAACATTCAGTAGACATTCATTCAAGGGGTGCCTCCTACTGCATTTAGGATAAAAAATAGCTAAGGCTCTCTTTTCTTCCTCTTGTTTCCTCTTGATCTTCATGGTGTCCATTTGCAGAGAAAAGGTGTGAAACATTTCACTTTTAAAGTCCTCCAACATGTTTCCAATTTCGTTTTTGATAAATGTGGTGGAGAAAGAGGAACTGGCCAAAGCTTGACTAGCCTTACCCTTCTTTTTAGCATCCCTAGAATGGTTTTTGAATACTGTCTTGACATAATTATAGGGTTACTAGCTGATATATTTCCCCTCTAGACATCATGTTTATGGTTTCCAATATGTCTTCCCTGATTCCTCTAAGAAGGACTAACTTGAGTGATTCAGGATCAAGGGTGCATCTGGCCCTTTTGTAACTAGGTTGGAACCTTTCCTTATAATCTTCCAAGGCTTCATCAGGTCCTAGGGTCATTCTAAATAATTACTCTTTGGTGTCTTTGGACCTACAATAATCCTTGTACTTGTTGTTAAAGGATTGCTGCATTTGAGCCCAGGTGGTGATGTAGTATCCCCAGGTAGACACATAAACTAGCGCAAGGCTACATCCTTAAGGGTTGGTCCTCTAAGGTTAGGCCATAGAAGTGAGGAAGGGCAAAGGGGCTTATATTTTTCATCCTAGTATCTCCATTAGTCTCTCTAATGGGGAAACACCCTTATTTCTGTTTTTGACCTCATTTATATTTTCAGCCACAATGTAAGTGTGTGGAATGGTATTTTCTTCTTCTTCCCTAATAGGCTCTTCAAATATTTCAGGTTGTTCACCTAAGGGGTCCTCTAACTCTCCTGCAGTTAGATATGGAAGCTGACAGTCACCAAAGGAAAGAGAAGGTTTTTTGTTTGATGGTGTGGGTGTATTTGGCAAGAATTTCCCTAAAGTTTCTCTACTCCTATGAGGCATGAAATAAATATAATTTTTCTTTGATGAGTTTTTTTCAAAACCAAATGCAAGATAGAAAGGAAAGCAAGAGTAACATCTATCTAGTAAATGAAAAATAGAAATAAAAATAAGAAATTACATCTACCTAGACACCTCCCCGACAACGACGCCAAAAAGTGATGAGCCCTAGTATTGCAGCAAGAATGTTGCAACTCCCAAGGCTACCAGATTTACTTTATCAACCCAGGGTTTCGTACAAACTTGGAGGTGATAGTGCTATATAAACAACAAATGCATCATTCTACTCATATCACTTCTCAACTGGGGCACTTGACCATTAGGGTTCCAGAGCATTCCTCTATTGAACTAAAAGGAGTCTGACTACTGAAAGTAGAATGTAAAGGCTAGTTCTAGTGTACTGAAGAAAGGAAACTATGATAATATTGCACTTGATCATCTAGATACCATGGTTGCTTGAAAATAGAAGGTTATTCTATCATTTCAGAATTCAAACATGCATGCATTAACTATCTCATTCACACTTGCAGAATAGATAAAAGTTCTAATTGCTAAATGTAGAAATATAAAAGCTAATACTATATGATCTTGTAGGAGGAAAAGGAGTGAAAGGACTAGTCTAGGTGGCACTTCTGGTCATGGAATCCAAGATGAGGGGTTAACCTACTCTTACAGTAGGTTATGTTATAATTTTAGGTCAAAACAAGGTTTGCTACAGGATGTCCTGAACTGCTACAAGATACCCTAAACCGCTACATGAAGTTGGCTAAGAGGTTCTAGAGTGAAAGAATGGTGAGATGAAGTGTTGGAAGGGTGTATGAAAGTGGTGAAAGTGTGGAGAATGTGACCATCACCCTTGGCAAAGCCCAACATTCCAAGAAGGCCGGATTTGACTAAGACAACTTGCTCACGATGACTGAAAGACAGAGGTTCGAAATATGGGTTGGCATGCATAAACATAAGGTGGAGAATCCCTAGATGGAGTTGGTTGGAGGAGTCCCTTCTTGCAAATCAATAACCCTGCAATCAAACCTGATTCTCTTTTCATTTACAAATCATTACATGTCAATGTGGAAAAGATGAGTTGAATTTGGGAAAATATGATCTAACTATTTCTAAGGACTAGATCTATGAAACGGAATACCTCCTAAGCTACAAAAATCTTAAGTAGACTAAAAACTATAGATATTTCCAAGAAATCATAAAAAACTATCTAACTAAGAAGGAAACTTAATCTATTCAATCAAAATTCTAAGCTAAGAATACAGATATAAGAGAGGAAATTATATTGCTAAGGTTGGGCCTTAACCCAAGAGCTTCAACCCTTTGAGTCAACTCAGTGCTGGATCAAAACAAAATTTCTCATTATCAATAAAAAAAGAGTCAAATACATCATAACAATAAAATTCAAATGTGCTTAAGCTTAATGGTCTCTTGGCTACAATAAAATTTCGAATCCTAATGAGTCCCATATCTTGCTTATTTGTACAAAAATGGAGCTGCCAACAACTCCCTAGAAACCAGGGATGCTTGGCTCCCTAACTTGAGTATAGGTGGGTCTAACTCTTCCTTCACTTGAACTGGCTTGGCTGCCAATGAACTTGGCCTGCTTGGCTACTAGTGAACTCGAGCTGATGAGATAGAGTGGGAGATCTTCGATTGATTTGAGGAGTTAAGGAGGGATACCACCTCCTATAATCTCTCTTGCTTGTCTACTCCGAGTTCCTGCACCCAAATCAACTCAAACTTGCTCCAATTCCTACATTTAACACACATTAGGACACATGACATAGTAACACATCTTTACTCCTCACATTAAGCATAATATAACAAAATCTGTGGATAAATGTGAGAAAAGACAATTTAATAAGCTGGAGAAGTGCATTGATTCTAGAAATTTGGGAAAAAAATATTTCAAAGCCTCCTCTTTCAGAAGATTCTAAGGTTGTTTTAAATATTTACCATGGATAAGAAGCTTGAATCCTCTCTGATCCTATATTGGAGACTTCACCTCTTATCCCTTGAGGTCATCCTCCCATCATATGTGGATCTCAAGCCCATAATGGTAATTCCTAAATTACCACTCTTCCCTTATAAATTTATTGCCATCCATATCATCGAGGTTGGATTTTGGAGATTGATTGTGCTCTTATGCTGCCCCCTTGAACCTAAGGGATTCATCATATTCATGCATTAGGGTTGATATTGAGGTTTTCTTTGTGACAAGGAAGGAAAAGTCAACTTGGGGAGACATCTAATAAGTCAACTACTATTTATGGTTGTAAATTCTCTCCTATTTCTATTAATACAAATAGTATCTTATTTTCCTATATTTGTTGTGTTATATTTGCACCCATGTATTTTAATCCCATCCTGATTCGTTGAATAGAGATGTTAGACTATGCCACGTGGACGTTGTGGATCCTTTTCTTATTTTAGTCATGTGTGCAGGTTCTAATTATAGCACTTGGAGCTACAATTGGAGCTTAAAAGCAAGGAGGAAAGGAAGGCTTGCTTCTGATTCCAGGTAGGCTTCTTTCCCATTCTCTAATTTCTCTAAGGAAAACTTCATGTTTTTTGTGCTTGTTTTTCTAGGTTAGACCACTAGACCTATGGAATTCACCTTTGTCCGCAATCGTGAAAATTCGCATAACACTATTGTTAAATATATTCACAAGGAGTGATTTCAGTGTCTAGGCATTAGGGTCACGACCATTATATGCCTTAGGACTTCAAATTTCTAGTGAAAGTGAGATACTATCTTATTGTTTAATGCAGGGCCAAATTTTAACTCTACTAAATTCCCATAGTTCCCAGTCATGCTACGTCAAAGATGCTTCCTTCAACCCTTACCTTAGGATATAAATCCCTTTAAATCAAGATACAACAAGAGGAGTTGACAAGGTGATTTGATATCATCGAGTGGGAGGAGATGAAAGGGTCATATATTCAAATCCATTTAAAATATCAACGCTACTTGTTACCATGATCCTGGAACCTCCTTTATAAAAATGTGTTTAAAAAGCCTAGACCCTTCCAATCCTGTAACTTGTAAATTAAAACAATTCTTCAATCTTCCTGGCTGTAGCCTCTGGGTATAGCCCACTCTACACTTTTGTTGTGTTTTTTGCTCCATGAGGTATTATATTACTCCTTCCTCTTATGAATTTGTTCCTCCATATATTTCCTCTAGTAGTGTCCACACTACCTCGTCACCTCATACATAATGCCCGCGGTTGACTCTTTCTAGAAAATATTTAAATGGAAGTCCTAGGCTTCTGTTGTGCCATTTATCCCATGTATATATGTTTGAATTCTCCTTTAAAATACTTTCGAGCTATACTTTCTGGGCATGAGCTTCTGGGATGGTCCACCTTCCTCTTCCATTCTTCTGTGATTCTGGGATCCTAGACTTCCGAGCTTCTTGGTAATAAAAGTTATATCTATTGAATATTGTTCCATATTTTGATGGATTTCGTCTGACGTTGATTTTTGTGATGTCCACTCACTATTTGATTAACACATGACTTCAATATTTTCGGCCTGACTCCATTTATTGACAAACTCCCGTCACTTTAAAAGAAACTAAGTGTTTCTCCTTTTCATTTCCCTCTTTGTACTCTTTCTCTTGACCGAATCGACCAATACTTGGTCTGCCTCCACCGTGCCTTTATCTCTATCCTCTGCACTTTTAATATGCCACCTTGCTTCCAATACTTTGCGTCCTCTTATTGTGTCTTTCTCTTTAATCACATATATGTGATCTCACTTTGGAATCTCAGTTTTGTAATCACGACTCTCTGTAGATCCTCCTTCCTCTATGTTGAATTAGGCTCTGTGCTCCTCGAACATTACAACAACAAATATATATACATGTATTTGTATCGCTCCTCTATGGAATTCCTTTTGTTCCTCCAAATTCAAGATTTGTCACACTCCTGTTGCACAACTCTGATACTTGCGCCAATCCTTCTCGCGCTTAGTCGAATAAAATCTACCGCATCCGTTTCAAGCTAAATCCAATATGATACATGAATTCTATTGCATACAATGGTAGGATTATAGTATAGGAAAATACTTTCTCTACTAATTCATACACTCAAATAAAGTAATTTATTATATACAATAGGTTACAAAGGCCCATCAACCAAATTTACAATAAATCCCTCTTTGCTTTATTGCCACAGTTGGCTTCCTCAAGCCTCTCGACCCACACCCCTCTTTACTTTATCTCCTATTTAAATTACACATTTCAACAAAAAGGATCCAGAACTAAATTCTAGTTTAGATCCGCTATTCCCTCACCTAAACTAGATCCTTTAGATCCATATTTTCCTCAGAAGATATAACTAACCCTAAATTCTCTAATTCTCTCAATATTCA
The DNA here is from genome assembly GCA_031772625.1 of Pinus tabuliformis. NCBI lineage: Eukaryota > Viridiplantae > Streptophyta > Pinopsida > Pinales > Pinaceae > Pinus > Pinus tabuliformis. Next base: position 982,784,979 of record CM062805.1, on the reverse strand, counting down.
TGAGAATTCTACCAAACAATAGATATGATTACAATTGTATTTCTAAGTACATATTTTCTAGAACTATATAAACATATAGGAAATACGATAATTAAATAATTACATTAAATTAGGGAACCAACTCCCTTGGTAAATGAAAACCCCTAGGTCTAGTCAAAATGCAATTTTGACTTGGAAGTGGAATTCTCCTGCATAAATGTTTGTAGACATTACCTCATATATGTCTTTGTTGTTATATATGTATGCCATTGGATACAACATGCGGCGGTGATTAAAATCGTTTTAAGTGGGAAAGATATTGGTGATGGGGTTTGGAGGTAACCATGAAGGCAAAACCTACTTTACCACCCACCACTCACTATTTGTCGTCAAAGTCATGGTACGATGCATCCTATATTAGAGCACTAGTGGGGTTAATCAACCTTTTCAGAGTTACAAGGTGGATCCATGTTGTTGCTTTACCACCTACCGCCCACTAATTCCATCTTACTTGATGATGATTTCCTCTAGCTGTGATACCCATGGATGTGTGACATGGGATTGATTTCTATACCCACCAAATTGACTGGTTAGGATTGCATGGAGGCCACATGGGCACCATGTGGTCAACATGTTAAGCAATGACATCATTTGTATTGTGATTTGAGGACTTCAAAATTAGGAAGCATTATAATTTAGTTTTTTGTATGGCCTAATGATTTTAATAATGTACACACTAATGCATAATTTATGAAATAACATTAGTTCCTTGAAAATTTATGTATGTTTTGGTTCCTTTAAGTATTGTATACACTAGTGCACTAAGAAATATTGCAATCACAGGAAAAGAACCTTTGCAAAAACCTTTGCCTACTCAAATTTTTTTAGTTATAGAAAACATCCATTTAAACCACTACAAAATCATTCACTATGAATATCCAAGGTTTCCATGGATATTTGTTTGAAAATTTTGGCCAATCTGTAACACTAAAATCCTTCGCAAAAACCTCTGCTACAAGGTGTTTTTATTGTAGTGCCAATGCTCACCATGCTAGTTTTCACACTTGTTTATATGCAATTACTGCACCATGAGACAACTGTTATGAACAGAGTTCATACTATGAAATAATCTTCAGAACAATTGGCACATGAAGACATCCATTAAGGATAAAAATGTATATAAGGATTGATGTGAGATATGTGATTGTTACAAATGAGGACCCACCTATATACCTAGGTAGGTGCCCTTTCATGAATAGCATGTCCTTAGGGACATGCCTCTTCATTAACTAACTATTATTATGATTATTATTTATTTATATTTATTATTTTTATATAAATTATATTCATAACATTGCCTTACTCTTTAGAAAGCTTTGTCCTCAAAGCTTATCGCTGATAAGGTGTGTCATCTTGTTTCTTTTTCTTGTAATCTATTCACATCTTTACGAATTCTTGGAGTTGTCATATTTGTAGATACAAGATGACAGAGAAAATTTTAAGAACCCACCCCCCACATTGAAATTATATGTATAATAAATGGGCAAATCCCCATGGTACATATAAAAATGTACAGACTATTTTTTAATTATATAATATGTATATATAATTTTTTGGTGAATCTTTTATTGAATTATAATTTTTTGTTAAATCTTGGCGAATTTTTCACTAAATTATAAAACATTGTAAAGTCATTGCAAATAGTGTTACTTCTCAACATAGTGTTTTGGTGGCTAAGTTAGTGATGCTATGTTCAAAGTGTTCAACACCTTCACAAGTTATATTTTGGCACTAGGTGAGATTAGTGCAACATCTTGGAAAAGTTCAAAGGACCATTAATCTATGTGACATTATTTCCCTACCCACATGTTTTAAGTTTTGGGTTTGCTCATTTTTAGGAGAATTTTCTCCACATGGTGAGTTGTAGTAGTGTTGGTCTGGTGGAATTTGGGGGGAAATTAGGTTGGTTAGGAGTTCTTTTTTTGAGATAAATCTCCAACCCTTATCGTGACTAATACTAAAAACTAGTGTAGGTCAAAAACTTTATTATAGAAAAATACATCTATAAAGATAATAATTAATAAATAACATTAAAAATATTTATTATTATTATTTAAATAATAATAAATAAATAATAAAAAACATTTATTATTTTTTAATTTTACAACAATAGCTAGAATCTCGAAATAATATTTTGAGTTATATAAAAATATCATTATAACAATATTTACTGTATTTAGGTAAAATTTTAAAGATAACAAATATAAACATTATATCTTACATTAATTCTTTTTTTGTCATACTGAAATAGTTTAGTTGTATCTTTAGATCCATTATTCTTTAAGCATTATATGTTTATATGTTAGAGGAAAATAACATAAATATAAATATTTTTGTAAAACCAATAACTTGTATCTCTTTTATCTTGACTAAGATATATATATATATATATATATATATAATTGATGATATTCATATAATATAATTTTAAGTGTATGTATATTTAAAAAATAAATAAAAAATCTTGTAATTTTCTAATTTGATTAAAATATAAATCATATTATTGATGTTTTTTTTATATATTTTTAATTATTTATGAATTATAAAAAAATTCTAATCTAATCAAAATATAAATTATATTATTAGTATTTTTTTAAATTCATTATTATATCACTTGTCTTTTTAATTATAAAAATAATTAAATAAGTATGTGCAAATACATTTTTTAATTGATGATATAATACAAAGAAAATTAGACAAGTCAATTTAGAAGATGACATTGAAACATATTTTGATATATAATTTTTTTAAAAGATTGGAAAATCACTAAAAAAATTGAGAATATTTAATTAATATCTTAAAAAACAAAACTTACCCTACTAACTGTTTTCAAATTTATAAAATTATTAATTTTAAATGAGAAAATTAGTGAAACACTTGCTTCTTTGCTCAAAGTAGTATGGATAATAATAATAATACCAAAATTAATAAAATAAATCACTAATATTATTACGATGAGCAATAAAGAGTTTTTTTTTTCCAAATACAATGTAATAAAATGAAATGGAACAAGCAATTTGATTAATAAAAATGCAGATTCAGGTGTTACTAAAATTTTGCATCAAAACCCATTTAATTTTTTCACATCAAAATCCATTTAAAAACATTCCAGCACTGGACTACAATGTTTTAATTATATATATGTGTGTGTGTGTGTGTGCGTGTATGGGTGAATTTGACATATTTATATAATCGTAGGTGAGAAAACCTGGTGTTGAATTCTAAATGAATCTATCTAACTTGTACCAGAAAACATAGTCCATCTACCTTTACAAATATAAGGGAAAGAATCACCCCCACTTCGTCTCCACCAACAAATCATCTATATAAATAATTATATTTTTTTATTCCATGCACAAACTTAGTATCTCTAATAATGTTTTCTAAAAAATGTTTAATTAGTATTATTTATCTATATATGTTTGTTGTTTATATTTTTTAATTCTATACACAAACTTTTACCAAAAATCTACAACATGTAAGCAATAGAATGTTTGTAAGCAGTGAGGAAAACTAATATCCGCAACCTATTGTGCATAACTTTTTAAGATCTAGGATTTATAGTATATACCTTAAACATGAATAAGATTTTAATGGAACATATAAAACTGTTACACTCAAGAAAAACACAAAGGTAGATGTAAAATCAAAGGAATTTAGAGATTATTATATATGTGTGTGTGTGTGTGGGTGTGTGAATTTGACATAATTATAATTATAGGTGAGAAAACCTGGTGTTGAATTCTAAATGAATCTATCTAAATTGTACCAGAAAACATAGTCCATCTACCTTTACAAATAGAAGGGAAATAATCGCCCCCACTTCGTCTCCACTAACAGATCATCTATATAATTAATTATATTTTTTTATTCCATGCACAAACTTAGTATTTCTTTCATCTATATAAGTAATTATATTTTTTTATTCCGTGCACAAACTTACTATCTCTTTCATCTATCTAAGCAATTATATTTTTTTATTCCATGTACAAACTTAGTATCTCTAATAATGTTTTCTAAAAAAGGTTTAATTATTATTATTTTTATCTATATATGTTTGTTGTTTATATTTTTTAATTCTATACACAAACTTTTACCAAAAAATATACCATGTAAGCAATAGAATGTTTCTAAGCAATGACGGAAAACTAATATCTGCAATCTATTGTGCATAACTTTTTAATATATAGGATTTATAGTATATATCTTAAACATGAATAAGCTTTTAATGGAACATATAAAACTTTTACACAAGCAAAGCACAAAGGTGGATGGAAAATCAAAGGAATTTAGAGATAATTATTTTTGAAGGTGATTTCAAACCTTTAAAGCTGCGTGAAAATGAGTTAATGTGAATCTCAACATGTAGAAACTAATTATTTTGTAACCTTTTAAAAAATGTTATGATAAGTAAAAGGAAGACATTGCAAGTTAATAGTTTTTATATCTATATTGGAACATAGCTCCACCACCCTCACTGCTATCATTTATAACTAATTGAATTAGAAAGGAAAGATTTCTATGGTTATGAGAACTATCATCCTTTCATAATACATGGTGGATCAAGCCCATTGAATGTCATGGAGTGTCCATGTTAAAGGAATTTGTGAACTCCCACAACAATCTTAGCTGGACTATTATTTTATCGATTCTTGAATAATTTTGACAGTTTCGATGGTGAATGCAGTGACATCTACAATTAACTCTATCTTACAACCATAGTATTTTAGGTTTATAAAATCGGCTCTCTCTTTTATATAGAGGGTTAAATGATTTAGTAAATGAAACAACTTTTCAATCTAGACATATAAAAATATAAAAAGATGGTACATCCTCTACTATTTATATAGAGCTTTATTGATAGTCTCTACTATTACAATAAGAAAAAATTATAATAGTTTATCTAGGTAAAAAATAAAATAAAAAGTAAAATTTTAATAATCATATTCATATTTTTATGTCAGATAGTTTCTTCATTTGAACATTTAAAGAACATGGATGTGGGTGAATTCTTACCAAATTAAAACGCAGATAGTCGAATAACTATGTTCGCTAGATGTCAAATCAACAGGGAAGAATTGACAAACTAATCTCTCCATTGAAATGGTTGTTTAAATAGTGATGGAATGGATTTCATATAAACCCTCAATTCCTATAAACCCATGATTCCACATTCCATGAAGTGTGAGATACATTTTACTGGGAAAAAAACAAATTCCAACAATTTTGGGTTAATAGAAAAATATAATAGAGTGAAAATAGATTCCACTAGAAGAAAAAAATCCAAATAATTGGTATTCCCATAAAAATAGGGTTAAATATATATCGATACTTGCCATTACCATAAAAATAGGGCGAATGGGAGAATGTAGTTTGAATTTTACTAGAAAAAAAAAAAGAAAAATAAATAAATAAATACAATCCAACAATTTTGGGTAAATACAAAAATGTAATGGAGTGAAAATAAATTCCACGAGGAAAAACATATCCAAATAATTGGTATTCCCATAAAAATAGGGTGAAATCTATCTTGATACTTTCCATTACCATAAAAATAATGTGAATGGGAGAATGTAGTTTGAATTTTGCAAGGCGAAATAATTTTTTAAACTCTCCCCATCAAATTCTTGTGGGCTAATGGTTTACAACTATTTTTTTTAAAATAAATATCGAGCAATGCATATTCAAACCCTTATTTGTAAAAACCTCACTTAACCAAAATAAACAAACCCCAAATTTCGCCCATGGGCAAAATTTCGACCCTAAAATTTTCTATGCAAGATGATAGGATCCTCTGAGTGATAAACAAAATTGTCACACTGAGAAGGGATATGACCATCCTAAATCAACCTTCTATGAAATCTTGCAGTTACTGGATACTTCAGATTAAGTTTTATTATAAGTCTGAATTGAGGTGATATCGATATTCTTTGGAATGTATGTCACTTGTTTATGATATGAGTGATATGGATCTTCAGACTGGTTGATATGTTTTCTTTTATGGTTTGGGGGTCCATAAGGAATTCTTGTGATCTAACCTCCATTTAACCTATTTGTGATGAATTTTTTTTTGTTAAGCTTGGTAGATCCTCCTTTTTCATTAATATAAAGCATATTTACACCACATAGAACTAGATAGGTGGCCTCAACTTGCCTAATGGGAAACCAAGTATGTTGGCCATCTATCCGCATTATATGCCATCTAGCAGCGAAAAATCCTAAGTCTCTCTATCTAAGCAATATAAGTCTTAGTTTCCTGTCCACTTCCATACTCTAGAGTTCTACCTACATATGTAAATGCATAGATAAATTTAAAATCTAGCCGCATATATAAACAAGAATATCATAAAGTAGGCATGCTAATCATTTTTTTTTAGCTAACGTTGATTCCGTTGGTGCTGGATCTTTCGCATTCGTTCTAAGAAGCTCCATCTGAACCAAGATGCATGGCAGGTGCTACTCAATTCGACCAAGGTGGATGTCTTGTTTGTGCAGTTGAAATTGCACCTTTTGAAATTCCTACTTGTAGTTTGGCATTCCTTTAGTCGTTACTGCCATGCCTACCGAGATCTACTCCATCGCCTTTCCCAATAGGCTTTTCATCAACCAATACAAGTAAAGGGTCTATTTGAACTGGGTGATTCTCCCTCTTGTATTTCTAGGATCTAGGACGAGGAATCTCTAGTCCTCCAACTCTGTATTTGTCTCACTCTCTTCCTTCACTTCTGCCTCCCATTCCTCTAACAGATTTTGAATTTCTTCATTGGTTCCCTCCGGTAGGCAGTTGCCACTTCACTTATTAAATGTTCAACAGAATTCTGACCTCATCGGCCACTCGAAGAACCAGGTTCTATGTCATGCTTGGCCTCTTGAGGCCTCTTACGTCGGCCTCAAGTCTTTGCAGGTCAAGCCATGACCTCACTAACCCAATCCTTTACAATGAGACAAACTATAACCTGTTCGGTCCTAGAATTTCCTTGTGTCGGGGTGGGTTTACCACATGGTAGACCTGCTTTGCATACAAAACATTCAATTGACCAATTAAACTTCAATGTGTTACTACATAATTCATGTATACGGGTGGTATTATTGTGTCGCTCCATCCCCTCAACTTCATACCCCCCTTGACATTTGCAGTAGCATACCCCTCATGGTTGCAGGCGGGTTCCGACGTTTGCAGTAGCATGCACCTCATGGTCATAGGCGGGTTCCACAGGGAGAACCTGCCCATGCCCTACACAAGTGGTTCCAAGTCCCAATAGAAGCCCCTCCTTAGCATCGCTCATGCATGCAATATCTCCCCAATCTTGGTTACAAAGACTCAACTGCCTTCTGGCCATCGGCCCAACCTAGTTGACTTTCCCTTTGCTACCAGCCCGATAAGAAAAATGGGAGCCCAACACAGGTGATCATCCATCCCTAAGCTCCGTAACACCGCCATCACCAACCTTCCTTCCCATTCTTCCATAGCCAGTCTAAATTCCCTACTAGGTTTCATGCTCGCGGTAATTATCCTCCTTCTCCGCCATTCCCAAGTCCCTGCAAACCCCCCTCTGGATGTGCATGGTCATAAGACAAAGGTTTTCTCCCAAAATGTGGGTGTATAGGAAGACATTATCTCCATAGCCCAACCCCCCGACTTCTCTAGTGACGTAGCTGCATGCTCCTACACTAAGCTCCCTACCAAGAGCCATCATAGTTCTCATACAATATAGGAGTATCTCAAAGCAGAGCGAGATGGTAAGGATGCCTAACGGTTTCCAAAGACAAAAGAAGACTATCACCACCATCCTACACCCCCAACCCCTAACATCCTTACATTCCTTCCCTAAAATCCTTTTCCTCTCCCTTAGACGAAACTAGAAATAGGGCAACATAATGAGACGAGAGAGATGGCCAATAACATACCCGATTTCCTTTGCTTGCAAATGTGGAGTTTATGCTATTCCTAGAGCCACTAAACTAACATGCTACTCCAATCTCCTTGCACTCAATTGTTCTGGTGCTCACTACACTTCTCTCCAGGGCGATTACAAACTAAAAATCTTCCCCTCCTCTCACTGCCACCTTTGCTTAATGTCCTATCCATCATCATGCAAAGGGCCACCGCACCGATCGCCTCGTGCGTGTGGGGGGCAGTGGTTTTGTACCTTGCAGTACCAACCATTATCATTGCCTTAATGAGGTGATCCACCAGCTCGCACCCTGATCAGGGGCTGTTTGTGATGATTTTTTATTTTCTTGAAGTATTTGATTTCCTTCATGTACTGGATTCTCTTGGTTAAATATTGAATTTTCATATGAAATTCTATTGTTTGAACTACAATATCTAAATATGTTTTTACTTGCACTGGTTTGCCATCATCTTTAGTTGTGGTATTGACTGGATTAATATTCATTCCTTTTTCTTCAACTTGGACTATTACATCTAAATACTTCGATGCTTTTTTCATGATAAGTTCTTCTAGTTCGTTTTTCAACAATTTATTATCATTTTTAAGTTTCTTAATTTGTGTCAATAATTTCTCATTGTGATCCTTTGGGCAAGTAACTTCTTTTTTTTGGTTTATGACAATATTATCAACCTCCTTCTGCATATTTTACATAGATTTTTCACTTTGAGATATCTTTTATGTCTTCCAGTGTTACTAAATCTAGTTTCAATGTAATATCCTATAACATTATTTTCTTCTTCTTGTAATAAAACGTCAAGAATTTTTTCTTCGTATTTAAAATGAACGGCCCTAGTGGCTCCATCTAGGGTGAACCCAAAATTATGTCACCTAGATCACCTCATAGGGATTGAACAAAGAATTGCAATATAAATGTATAGTCCCCAATGTTTACTTGTAGATAAGTTATGCTATATTGTTTTGTGTTTCAGAGGTCTAATTTTCCAATTATATTTGACTGGAGTAACCAATTGATTAACGAATTTAGTGTTTATATAATTTTTATCTTTGGCGGGCGAGATATGAATAGTAACATATTTCCCTGCAAGAGTCCCTTTAATTTTAAATAGTACTGAAGCATAGTTATATGAAGTTTTTAAAAATCTTCCTTCCTTCATTTGCAGTTGTCAATAAAAAATGATACTTTGATCAAAGAGCTTATATATTCTTCATGTGAATTACCAATTTATCAAAATATAATAAATCCCTATTTTTATTCTTTGTTACTATATATATATATATATATATATATATATATATATATATATATATATATATGTATGTATAGATCTATATATCTATATATATATATATATATGTATGTATAGATCTATATATCTATATATATAGATAGATATATATATATGTATAGATCTATATATATATATATATATATATATATATATATATATATATAATACTTCCTTTTCTAATTTCCCTTTTGATTTTTTTTCACATATATATAAAATAAGACCTTGAATAATATTTTATAATTAATACTTTTTTGTTTATAAAAATATTATTGTTAACCCTTATTTTTAAACATGGTCATATGTAATCTTAATATATTTTGTCTTGATATTTTGAATCGATGTGACCTGTCTTGCCACCAATTTAGTTTCCTTGAAGTTGGTGGGCGCGGTTATATGTTGTGGGTGGTATCTTAAATGCCCAAGATTAATTTTTGTAAAGATGACAGTGGTAGGGATGGATGTCACAACGGGATAGCGAAAAATGTAGTGGATGGAAGGGAGGATTGCAACTACAATGTCTATGGTGAAGTGGTTTGTCAAGGTTAGCAAGGCAAGGCGATGGGTGTGGTGTGCTTGGTGTAAGCAAAACAAGGTGGTGGTTGCAATGTGTTGGGTGTAGTGAGGCAAGGAAATAACTATGGTGCTTGGGCATGCCAGCTTGTTGCGACTTCTCTTTGTATGTTGTGGAGACCTATGTCAAGTTTGTAGAGCAATATGTGCTTATGGTTGCCCGTCAGCTGCAGCCTTGGCAGTGGTTTCGACGAGGTTGGTGGCTCCCTCCATGGAGAAGAATTGACGAGGGAACGTGGCTATGCAGTCTTTTTTTATAATTTTTTTAAATAATTTTTTAATATATATATATATATAGATATATGGATTTTTTTTCTAATTTTTAATGTTCAAATACTTGAATGCAAAATTGAGAATCTCGCAAACGTTGTGTACCAAAATACTTCAATCGTAAAAATGATGAAGTTGATGTAGGGTTGATGGCCAAAGGCCGGATCAAACTGGCTCTGTGCAACGACTGAGCGGCCAAGGGATTGAAAAAATCTAATACAAATGTTACAAACAAAGTTTGTACTATGTAGTAATCTTCAGAACACTTGGTACACGAAGAAATCCATTGAGGATAAAAATGTATATATATTTAATAATATATATAAGAATTGATGTGAGATATGTGATTGTTACAAATGAGGCCCTACTTATATACCTAGGCAGGTGCCCTTTCATGAGTAGTCATGTCCTTAGGGACATGCGTCTTTGTTAACTAACTATTAAATAATTAACTATTTTATTGTTTATTTATATTTATTATTTTTATATAAATTATATTCATAACAAGAACCCAATTTATAATAATTACCTCAGGTTCCTTTTCACACATCAAGGACACCAGTAACATGTTCTTGATGTCCATTCATTATTTAACATCAAGTTTTACAACCCTATAATGGGATTTCTTTTAAATTTCAATGCAACCTTTTAAAGCGTTTCCATTGCTCGAGTGGAAAATTGCATAAGCCCATTTACCAATAGCCTTTCTTCCATGAGGAAATCTAATATACTATATAGTATCCTTACTCATCTTCCAAATGCACATTTGTACCAACTTTATTCAAGGAGATCATCATCTTCCTTAGGCATAAATCATCATATAAGGTTAACATTCCACATCTTGACTTAGTTGGTAGTAGGCTTATTTCCTACTTTCTCACATCAACATTCAATCCATTTACCATGCATCCATACCATACATTGTACAAGGTACTCAAGGGTAGAATGCTCTGCATACCTTCATATGCTCATTCACAATCACACTCACGTGTATCACTTCAAACATGATTCTTTCACTTAGATTTTAAACATATATGATTTGTAGGAGTTTGCTTCCCTAATTTCTCATTTCACAAATTTAAAACATGTATTTCCATCAATAAGCTCCCTTTTACAAGAGAAATTTGTTTTGCACAATCTTATCCATGAGAACCATGTGTTATATATATGGCCTCTTACTGAGACAAACTAGGCAATGTCCACTCGTCCTAAAACATAACAACAATCCTCATGCTTTCTAATCAATTCCTATGATCCATGCATCTTCCCTCATTCACTTTGGCTAGAAAACATGTTCATGCCTTTTATTAACTACATTCATTCACTTCAAGGAACCATGCCTTGCCATTCAAGACACTTATTTTAGAAATTAGGACTAAGGCCCTTTTAACTCAATCATTTTCATTTTGAACACATATCACAATTCCCTATCCCTAGAATAATAACCTTATCCATATAGAATTTCACATTTTATGATACCTCCCATCCTCAAGGACTTTTTATCATGACAACCACATCATCCAACTAATAATGAAATCAATTTAAGGATATTAAAGTATGGCCATTGCCACACCATTCATTCCAACACTTCACTCTAACAATTTCTTAAACTAGGACATGCAAAATTGTCCACACACACATATCCATATGCATACAACATGCATGAAAGTGCATTCATTGCACTTTTCATCTTTAGTTATATCATGTTGATTTCTAGATCAACATCATTCATAGCAATTGAACTCCTTAAAACAACCTTCGTCATGACACTTTTTTCAAGCATGACTCTATTTTCTTAGAGAGCACTCTTTCTTTACATAGTTTCACCACTCAAAGAAACATAACCCTCTATCCAAAGTGATGTGGGAGCATTAGAGCTTCCAAGACATCAATATTTTTGGAGATAAAGCTCCAAAAGGGGTTTGAATATCGTAAAGGAAATATAATTACTTAATAGTAAATACTCTTAGTTCTTTTAATTATTATAGAATAGTTTAAAAAAACTATGGATAGGAAATATTTTGTCCATAAGGCAAAAGCTAATTTACCTTGAAAACCATGAGATTCTGGAATAAATCATGAGAGATTTAGGGAATAAATCAAGATTGATCTATGGATGTAGAAGAATATACTTTTATTCTAACTTTGTATTTAATCATTGTAATCCTATGGGCAAAGCTAATGGCCAAATGAATGTGCAATCATGCTCATAGAGAGAAACACATGTTTTTGAGTATTTTTATATGTACAGGTTTTGTGAATGAAATGAAGTTTCATATCTTCTCTGTATGAAGTTTCTATGTGCATGATCTTTGAAGAATTCTTAAAATTTGGAATTGGTAGAATTAAGTGCTTATGTGTGTGAATTAGACAAATAAATCTTATTGAAGATTTGGTGAAAATAAATTTACTGCATGTGTTAAATGGTGGAGGGTGGTATTATTTTAAGAAGAATAATTATTCAACATGCTTAATGGAAAGGAATATAATGGGTGCTCATGAGTTATATTTTTATATTGAGTGTGCATGATGAATGCTTCGGGAAATGTTGTCAAATGAATGTAAATGCATAGATGTGTATGGAGTGGATTCATGAAATTGGTGTCAAGGTAGATTTTGTTGCATCAAAAAGTCAAATCCAAGTGCACTACTGCTACCAAACATAACCAACAATCTCTTTATCTTTCTCCAAACTCATCTTTGTGGTATATCTCTGGTCCTACAAGCCTAATGTTTGAACCACACCTCTTATACAAATTTGTCACACACCCCATACACACACACACACATATATATTCTTTGATTCAATATTCCTTTATTCAAGACTCATTTTTTGGTTGTAGCCTCAACCTTTTAGTAGACTACCTTAAGAAAAGTAAATCTAACATTCCTCTTTTGTTAACAATCTCAGGTTTTTTTTGAGTCCACAATCAACTTCTGCTCATTGAGAGCTTTCTAATGATATAAAATTAATTAAATTATGAGTTCTAGATACAAATTCATGGCCCTTAGAATATTTCACTTCTTGTGCCACATCATCATACAATACCATTGACATGTGGAAATCTATCCCACATGTCACCATCAGATAGTGCCACATCTACAATTCTGACACATCATACTTTGTTTATATAGTTCTAGGTCTTTTTCCCTATAACATTTTCTATTTTTTCTTGATTTATCTGGATTCAAATAACGCACTTAGTCAATGCATTAATTTTCTTGATATCCCTTTTATGAAAAAAGATAAATTTTCAAATTTCCATATTCTATGTCACTTTTACCATGATGGCTACCACTTGGCCTCCACCTTACCATCATTATGCCTCTAATCCATGTCAACACCATGCCACCTCAATACAATTAACGCACATCAATATTTCACTCATCTATATCCAAATTTTTTAGATTTTCTGAATTCATCCAAAAATGAAAATCTTTTGGATTTCCAGATGCCACATCTCACATCACTGTAGACTTCTCATCACCATCATATATTTACCTCATGGTGATTAATATAGCATAAATTAAAAATATCCACGCATAGTTTATAACAATTTTAATTGCAAATCTCCAAGGAGAAAAATTGGGATGTTACAAGGGACAAGATATAAGATCTCAATGTGGAGTAAATGAATGAGAGATTTTATTTCTAGATTTAGAATGAAAGGTTGAGTGAAAAAATTTGTTAATTTGGGAGACAAAGTACCCATTGGTTAGAAGAATGTTAATGGGGTGAAATTTTTCTTTCTTAATGAGGTGGGGAGCAATGATTCAAATGGCATGAGAAACAATAGTTTTAAAGACAATGGATTTTTGAGTTAGAAAGTGGTGGGATTTGGCATGAAGGTATCTATTGGTGTTTTTTTTGTATAAACTTATTGGTAAGGGTACCATCAGATTGGGGGGATGAGAATATCTAGGAATTGAAGAGAGTTATCCTTTTGGATTTCCATAGTGAACTAGATGATGGGAGATACATTCTTAACACGGTTAAAGAAATATTTCAATAAGGTATGGCCATGAGGTTGCATGAAAATGGTGCCATCAACAAAATAAATCCAACATTTATGTTTAAAATGGATGTTATTTAAGGCTAAATCCTCAAAATGTTTCCATAAAAATATTGGCAATCACTGGGGATAAATATGACTCCATGACTATACTTTTTGTTTGATCTTACCAAAATATTTTGGAAGTAAAGAAAGCGGAGATAAGGAAGATTTAAAAAAGGCCAATGTTTTAGAGTCAACAAGTGTAGATAATAAGATCTAGGGCTTCAAGAATAGGTATTTTGGTGAATTACGAAACCACATCAAAACTTACCATGATGCCTTGTTTATCAAGGTGAATATTTCAAGTTTTTTTGGATGAAGTCAAAGGAGTCTTTGAAGAATGAGTCTTTTTTGTCTACAAAAATCATATATAATGAATATTGATTACAGGAAGAGTTAGAAGTTTCGTCCACATTTACCAGAAATGATAGATTGAAGATGACAATATTATATATTAAAAAAATAAATTAAATTTCACAAAATAAACTTAACTACAATCAATAATATAAATATTCAAGTTTAAATTGAAAACAAATTAAATAACATTATAAATAAACCCACACAATGTGATTCCTTTAAGGCAATGAATTATTACTATTTTCAAGGCAAAGGATAATGTTGAAAGCATCTATACAAACCATGTGTGTGAATTAAGGTTCATAATTCCTTTGAAATGAAGCATATTTTATTAATTCAATATTATTTGAAAATCCTCTTATTTCAACTTTTGACCTCCATTATTTGTCTTTTTCTTTAAACTTTAAATTATTTCGGGATAGAAGAAAACCATCCAATAGTGGATTTTCTTCACAAGAATTCACTAAATTTAGAGTCAGAAATGCATGATGAAGGAAAACAACATACACCTGGATTCTTTTATAAGGTTTTCTTATTGGTTTCTCTACCCATTCCATGGTAATAAAATTCAAGCAAGTATCAATTCACAATCTAAAATTTAAAATATGTTATTGTGTCTTTCATAGTAGTTGAACCTTTGTAGGTGTCACCGCCTTTTCTATCAAACTATTTAGGGATTTGGAAGACTTTTATCAAGTTGCTTTTTTTTTTTTCAATGCTGGTATTTCATGTAGGATCTTGAACAAAGAAAATAAACCATTATCAACCTCACTTTCTTAATAATTATGTTCTAATGGGATATTTAGACAAAGGCCAATGAATTACATTGAACTAGATTCAAATAAAACATTATTGTTAACCATAACAAGTATGATAATAAATAATAAAATAATAATCTAATTTTAAGGTCACTAGGAAGCTAGAAACCAAATAGGTATGCGAGACTCCTTTGTTCGTGGGTTAAGGAACACACTTCCATGGAATGATTTGATTATTAAAATATATTGAGGTGTGCATACTCTATCCCTATTTGGATTTGTACTTGTGACCTTTTATGAGGTAATGCATGCTCTTAAACATTAAACCCACCCAAATTGTACTATATACCAATATGTAATAATGTAAGTTACTACAATCCTTTTTGTGTTGGGAAATTTCATTTTTTTCAATTTTTGTGTTGAACAATGCCTAACTTTTTTTATGAGAAAGCAATGAATCAAGGGGTTCTTATTTGAATTACCTCTTTTTACCCCAAAGGGAATTTAAACTATTTATTTTCAACTTATTTTAATCCCCTTTTTTTTCCATTTCTTCTTATGAGGGAAATCTACTTTATATATCCTATTTTGATTTTCAAGGTTAAATAGTCTTTAAAGGACACCACAATTTTCTAGTTTGATCTATGATGCTTACCTATAATCTATTGTAGGTTTTTAGCATATGAACTCATCAAGAAAGTAGGATGTGGGCCTATTAAGAAAGCAGGTTGTGCTTTGGTGGTTCTAAATTTGTAAGATATAGGAAACAACATGCATGGGAGCCCATCTTCACCTACTATACCTAGAATATTGTAGAACATGCCAAATTTCATTATTACAGAACGCAAATTCCTATTGGACTAGGATATACGACAAGTATGGTTATGTTTAGGAAATTTTTAGAAATGTGCATTTTATCCCAATGCTTTTAATATTCTCCAAACGCATATACAATCTTTATAGGCCACAAAATTTTAAAGGTTTTTATGTGATGTTATTAAATGTTAGCATGATGTACCATCCTCAAGCTATATAGAGGAGACTCTCCCTATTATGTTGTTATGGTGGTCAAACCATGGCACTAAAGGCATCAGCGCAAGCTCCAAATGCAAGGCCTTCTACGAGGTCTACAAGGAACTAGAGGATCACCTTAGCCTTCTCTACCAATAATTAAGGATCTATTTGAAGAAGGCAATAATCCTTACATGGTATAATTATACCCATAAATTTTCCAACATAGTGACCTCTTACACTAGAAATGTGCTCCCACGGTCTCAATTTCATGAACTAAAAGTTCCCTAAATGCTCTGACAATCCTAGAGTAATTCCTAGTCAATTCGGACATTTTGTACTCATTCTCAAGCTCCTAGATACATAGGAATTCTCAAAATGACTTTTGAAATTTTTAGGAGCGATTTATGTGATATATATATATATATATATATATATATATATATATATATATATATATATATATATATATATATATATATATATATATGGGCCACACAACTCTAATGTTTGGGCACACAAACATTCACATCCTCACTCGCCACCCTCCTTGTCCCTGGGGAGGGTGGCTGGTGGGGGTGAGGATATGAATGTGTGCATGCCCAAACATGAGAGTTGTGTGGCCAAGCAATGTAACATTATTAATAACCTTAGAAATAAAATTATAGAAATATTCATATCCTCATCCATAGGGAAGTTGAGTGGGGAGGTGGGAGATGAGGATATGAATGTGTACACGTATGCCCAAACATGAGAGTTATGCATCCAAGAAATGTAAAACTATTAATAAATTTAGAAAGAAAAATTATAAACACAGTCGTATTGTCATCCCTAAAGTGTTAATAAAGTGTTTGGCTACTATTAATAGTAGCTAATATATATCCTTGTCCCTTGGGAGGGAGGCTAGTGGGGGTGAGGATATGAATGTGTGTGTGCCCAAACATGAGAGTTGTGTGGCCAAGCAATGTAACATTATTAATGAAATTAGAAATAAAATTTTAGAGACATTCATATCCTCATCCATGTTGAAGGTTAATGAGAGGGAGGGGGCTGAGGATATGAATGTGTATATGTATGCCCAAACATGAGAGTTATGCGGCTAAGAAATCTAACACTATTAGTAAATTTAGAAAGAAAAATTATAAACACATTTATATCCTCATTCCTAAAGTGTTAATAAAGTGTTTGAGTACTATTAATAATAGCTATACATATTTAGTTGAAGTATAAAATGTAATAATAACAAACATGTGGTCATTTATGCTATATGTACACATCCATATCACCACTCCTATGAGGGTGGGTGGTAGGGGATGTGGATATGAATGTGTGTGTGCACCGAAGCACGAGAGTTGTATGGCCAAACAATATAACACTATTAATAACATTAGAGAGAAAACTTATAGAAACATTCATATCCTCATCCATAGGGAAGGTGAGTGGTGGGGGTGAGAATATGAATGTATATATGTATGCCCAAAGATGAGAGTTGTTGGGAAAACAACAACACACTACTGATAATTTAAAAAGGAATTATTACATATCTAATTGAAGTATAGAATGTAATAATAATAGGCGTTTGAATAATTACACCACATGCACACATTCATGTCACCACTGCTAGGAGGGTGGGTGATGGAGGACGAGGATATGAAAGTGTGTGATCTAGGTCCGAGTGTGAAGAAGGACCCTTCCAAGACCTTTTACTTTCGTGATGTGTTAAAATTGCTTTTTAAAGGAACATTAACAAATACAACTGCAGACTATAAAGAAGAGGAACATAACAATCATCAGCACATGAAAACAAAAGCCGTTGATAACAGAGTTCGTCCAGGAGGGACTATGTCTCCGGGCCCCGATGTTAAGATGGTGTAGGTCGCTGCATTATGTGTTGTCAATAAAGATGATGTACACAGAGATGATGTCTCGATCATACAAGGAAGAATGCCCTCATGCAGGAGTGGCTCTAAGAGATGTTCCACAGTTAGAACTCTCAATCAAAAAGACTCCTATCAGTATGACACAAAAACAAGCATAGTGCGCATCCCGCCAACATGGCACAAAAGGGATGTCAAAGCAAAACATATGCATGATGACAACAAGAATATCCTAACAACATACAACAAAGGATCTCAAAGCATAACATAAAGAGTTATGACAGAAAGTACATCACATAGAAATATTCGTATCAAATCAAGCAAGGAATCATGACAACATGTAATAAACAAGATCCTACATCAACATCAATCATGGATCTGTATAACATAGTGCAGAAAGAAGAAGTACATGAACACATCATATACCTCACCACCAAGGGCCATCTGAAGCAAAGGCTGTCAAAGTGTTGAAGCTTGCTGAAACATCGATCTCACAGCATCGATTGCAAGAAGAAGATTGTTCGCACATGAAGATGGACATCTACAATGGCACTTAGACAAGTGACTGAAAGAAGAAATGAGAGAAAGACAAATCTGAATATACCATCAAATTTTTGGCGTTGAGTAGTGCTGAAACGATTGTCCAAAATCTGAATTCTGAGAAGTTGAAAATTCGGAGCTCAAGGAATATTTTATATTCCTTCGGGATTCCTCAAAGATTTTGTTTCAAGGATGCGCTAAAAATCCGTTGCTCAGATGTCAAATCTGATTTCGCCATTAGGATCCTTGTGAAAAACTATGAAAAACAAGTATAAACTTGACCATATTCTGACAAAGTGAAATTTTACATCTTTGGAAAAATTTCATGGCTCATAGTTCCGCTCTCTATGTTTGCTAAAATCATGGTTCCACGTGCATTCTGGAAATCACTGGAAGATGAAAAACGGATAGCGCCATCGTGTTCGTGGCGATGAGAGGTGTAAAATCCATATAAAATTTGTCAATTTCTGAGAAGTTGGAAATTTTGCATCCCTGCAAAATTCATGGTTCCTACGTTTAAAAATTATTAAAAACTGCCTCAATTTGCGTGCCCACTCCTATCTCGAAATCTGTGCAGTCTCTCTCTGTCCAGCTCTGGCAAAAACTGAGTTCTTCAATAATATTCCTGGTGGAGTTACCAAGAAATTTGTTTGACATAAAACTGAGTTCTTCAATAATATTCTGGTGGAGTTACCAAGAAATTTGTTTGGCATAATTGATAAATAGTTAATTTAGTGTGGATGAAGTTATGTGGTGAAATCCCACCTCTCGCAAAAGATAACTTTTCTGTTTTATAACCCAGCCAATATATACCATATATATTTCTTTTAACCAAAAAAATATACTTTAACTATTCCTCGATAACCGTGAAGGCCTTTGGAGTTGGTTAATAGCTCAGGAGTAGTCTACCTAGGCTGTAGAATGGCCCTTTTTCTGGCACCGGCCGGAAAATCGTCCGGCTCCGGCTACCGGAAATCTCTCCCTCCTCGGCCACCATCTCTCAGCTCCACCACCCTCTTTCTCCGCCCCCTTCCCTGACCGCCCTGACAAAAAAGAGGATGCAGTTAGAGTGCCTGACATCCCTGACCGATCGGGGATGAGCTGGAATTCACGCGAGGAGTAGAATCGCCGATTCGAAATGGTCACTCCCAATTCTGGCATGAACGAAATTATAGCGGGCTGCAGAAGCTTTCAGATGCTGATTAAGGCTGGGAACAGGGGAATTCAGTAGTTTTTTGAGTTGGGTTTTCGAATTTTTTGTTACAGGATCGATCAATATCTGGGTGTATATTCAGTGTGTATGTAACAGAGAAAAGATCAATGCGTTGTGGACCAGTCCTTGCTATCAGTGCGCCTAGCAGCCTTGCGAGAGCTCATGTTCAGCGAACCCTGATCTCCGTTACAGCTTCTCCTAGGGTTGTGAAGCCGAACATCAGCAATCATGAGCACAAGCGTCTTCATCATCAATCTAAAGTTAAACAATTCAGAAGGTATGTGTCCATGGATAGTCGGCCCGCCAGACCCACGAGAGAGTATAGCTTCTACAGGAGGACCAGACCGGCCATGACTCACAATACCAGAGTGGATGTAGCTGCTATGATCACCACGCTGCTTTGTTTGGTTTTCTTCGGCCGGCTCTGTGCAATTTTCTTCACATGTTCCTGTTGGTATCTGCTGCCAATGTTGGGAAAACATTTGAATAAGGAGAAGTGATAATACCGGGACTGTGGATCTTCATACCAGTGAGAACGGGAAGAAAGCGATCAGGGATGGATTAGTGCAGGGGAAGGATAATTGATAAGATAAGTTACGTTATGTGATGGGGTTTAACATTTAGAAGAGGTATTGATTACAATAGAAACAGTAATAAATGGTGGATCTTGAGACTCGAAGAAACCATGGTTCCCTTGTTTTGCTGGAGTAGATCTTCATGGGCAAATACAGGTCCATGGTTCCAGAATTGATTGCAGCGGCCTCGACAGTGTGGATATTAGATTGGCCTGGGTACAGGAAGGTCAATGTGAATACAATGCTGTTGAGGAAGGTTGGATCAACATGAGTACAGGGAGGTCAATGTGAATACATTCCTGTGGAGGAGGCATAATTGACAAGGTTAGTTGTGGGAACTATTTTCCCCTCTGTGCAATTTTCTTCACACCAGAGATCAATATTCAGATGCCCGGACAACACCATGATTTCTTATGTAAAGGAGACAAATGTGTTGGTTGGTATGGACAGGATGTAACCTCTGCTCACTATTTTTCTGAAGGCATATGAGGTTGGTTGTGCTTGTGTGATGCATTACCCTTCTGGTTACTTGCTTATGGTGGCCAGCAACTCTTTTCTATGTTCTGGTCTAGTTTCAAGACTTCACTGATTTGAGTGCTATGAAAACCAAGGCCAGTTCTCGACAATGGAGCACCCCACTCATCAAAACAGTTCTAAGCATATCCAGTTCTGTTTCTAGTGGTTCAATTTGTTGGCTTTGAGATGCCAAGACAATGCTCTGTACATGAATGGCTACAATCAGCCTCTGTAGGTGATGTCCACTTGTGAGGGAACTTTGGACCCTGAGTTTTTGTACTCAAGAAAGACTCATAATTATGCTGTGGATTTAATGTATTATAGGGGAGCATTGAAGATACCGATATCAATAAATCTGTTGTTTTAACATTTTAGGAAACGTTTTAATGGGTAGTTGTATGTCCTGTCAGGGAGTAATCTAGAAAGTTCCTTGTAAGTAATCTGGAAAGTTTCTTGCAATGTACCCAACATAGAGGCATGGAGTGTATAAAAGGAAGCTAGATGCAAAGTAACAGATGGGAGATTGGGTGAGACAAGATGCTCCTCATGGGCAAAGTTTATCCTTTGTATTTGTTGCAGGGACAGTTGGTTAATGAATTATTTGTCTTTGTTATTCTCCCTAAATCTGTGTTGTCTCATCTGAATACATTTTTGGTTTGCTAGCAACTTTTTGTCTGTGGTTTTATTACATAATATAATCTAGTTTATCTCAGAGTGTTTATTTTAGAACACTTGGTCATCATCTTCATGATCCTTCATGCAACAACTTATATCAGGAAAACCATCACTTACCTATTAAACACAAATAATGTTCATATAAAAGTTTAACAATGATATAGAACCAAAACAGATCGCCAAATTCTAAAGTGCATTCATTGACCTTCAGGCATGTGACAATACAAACAAAAATTGGCATGCCATCAATTAACTTGAAGGACAGAGCTTCACATGCAAACAAAGATTGTTGAAAAGCTAAGTTGCACAAAATGTGGAAATGTGTACAAGTTTCTGAAACACAAATGCATCTAACTAGTGCTACTGTAGAAATTTGTGCAACAAGTTCTAGGACATGCAACTACCTATCTCAGTAACTTGATTAAAATTAGGTGACAAGTTTGATTAATGAGCAATGTGAGATATATTCGATTAGATTATTTATGAGTCACTTAAGATTGAACAAAGAGACCAGTGCCTTCATAACATTGCTCAAATTACAAATTAGAAACAGTTGCAAGTAGAATGCCAAGTCACAAGTTAGGTAACTGCTGCAATGGAAAAGTTAGTACGATGAGATGGCATGATATCAAATATGAGAGATATGAAATATTGCTTGCAAAATGAATAAAGCTTGTACTTCAATGATATGACAATATTTCAGCAATGTGACCAAGTACAAGAGCAATAGTGGATAATTGTAAATGCAACAAGATTAGAAGCCCACAGTTTTCAGTAGAATGCTAAATGAGATGATGCAAGACGATATGAGAACTGCAAGACGCAGATTAAATTGTTTCACTGAGCTCACAATTATGTTCCAACACCAAACCACTTGCAACCAATATTATCAATTAAACAAGTATTTCAAAGTCACTCAATGAAGCAGCATTGGAAATGATGCCAAGGTGATTAGGTGAGCTTTATTATGATTCTCTTCCACTTATGGAGATGTCAATTGTAAACAAGAGAAATTTCAAACTTATGCAAGCACCATGATATGAGTACTTTGAGATGTGATTAACAGTGATTTTAAATGAGGCAAATGCAGCAAGAGCTTAATGTGAATTCCAATCACGAAATGCAATTTATGACTATGTAATGATAAGAGAACAACAGAAAATGAAATAGGATAGTAGCTAGCTAAGAGACAGAAGCCTACCCTTGATACCTTGACAATATCACGATTAATGCAATTACCAATCTGTTATGCTTTCGACTGCCACAGTAATGCATGAGAAAACCAATGTAGGACTAATAAATGCACCAGACCCTAAGATATACCAATATCAGTCCACTGTATCTACTTATTACTGTGATGAAATCAACTCTCAAGATCATTCAC
This sequence comes from Pinus tabuliformis, assembly GCA_031772625.1. Lineage (NCBI taxonomy): Eukaryota > Viridiplantae > Streptophyta > Pinopsida > Pinales > Pinaceae > Pinus > Pinus tabuliformis. The sequence goes on along the minus strand of CM062805.1, from coordinate 982,761,934 downwards.
AAGATGCGTAATAACCAAATTTAGAGCTAAGAACAATGCAAGGATGCCTTTGTGAAGAGAGATCAAACCACTGTAAGTTCAGTTCAGGCTTCTGCAACAATGATATCAGTCCTGTAACAATCAAATCAGTCATAAAACATGCATAAGATAATAGGCAAAACACTTGTGATTTATCTTGCAATTATTATGGGTTATTTTAATTTATTAATGTTTTTGGGTTTATTATTAGGTGTCAATTTTGATGATTAAGGTCACTGTAATGTATTGCTTCAGAACTGGTTATTGTGGCAGTCAACAAAGGTGGGAATGCGAGGCCTTCCCTTGATGACTGTTATATCAATGCGAGCCCTCAAAATTAATGTTTAGACCATAAATGAATATTGTGATCCCTCCTCAAGGCAACACAGACCTGGAACCACAATTATGTTAGCCCTAATGTGACAAAAGGATATAGATCAGCCCTCAAACTCCTTGCATCCAGGGTTAGAGAGGGTCCTAGGCCTTTCGGACAGGACTAGAGACCAAGATTGATGTATCAATGAGTTCCCAAAGTCAAAATAAAAGTAGAAAACCTTTGCCCAAGTGAATGCTAGACCTGCAATCACCCACAGTTAGCCTCTAGGAGTCTAGACAAATTTATGAGCATTCAATGGGTCAGAACCCTGCAATAATCAATGAAATCTAATGCCAAACCCTTGGAACAAGCCTGCAACAAAGTCAAATCAGCATGGAAATGGAATGCAGCTCACTTATAACCCTTCCAAAGGATTTGTGCATTGAGGATGTTGTTTCATCGGTTTTTCCATGGTTTTAACGTGACATTGGCTATATTTGTGAAGGAGAAGTGATCTAGAGAAGGTTTGGGACTTATGATTGTTGAACAACAACGTTATTGTGGAAGAGAAAATTTAGGGTGACAACTTTTACATGATAATTGTGCAGCAATAATCCCATCACTTGCACACTACAGTCCTGCATAGGGTATGTCTTAGTGTCTTTTGGGCTTGTTTAAGGATCTAAAATAGTAGACAACACTTTATTCCCAAGTTTATTTTTAGCATATTAGATAGCAAGATCAGTGGGCATGGGTGTTTTGAGAAGAATTTGTTTACAGCCTGTTGGTGATTTATTTTTGGCAAACATCAAGTCACTCAGAGTTAGCACTACATGTAGAACTTATTAGTCCAGTTTGATCCTTTTTCCCTCATGTTTAAGTGAGAAAATAAGGTCCTACAAAGAAATCATATCGTAAAAAGTGTCTAGAGAGGACCGTATAGAACCATTATAGATCCAACAACCAATGTAGATAAAATTCCTTCCTCCCCCCACCCAAATTGACCTGATAAGACCTTCATTTAGCAATCCCAGCATGCAAAAGGAGAGTCCTACCTAAGGTCACAAGTATTGCCTTCTTTCCTATTTGTTACTAACCATTCTTTGGCTAATCTGAATTCTTCTACTTGCAATATTGTAAGATTAACATCCAGAAAAATATTTTTGGGTAGTGAAGCAGGTTTCTTCTTGGAATTTCCCTCTGACGAGGAGAACCAACTCATGTGGGTAGAGTCTATTTCTATTCAACCCCTTTCTAGGTTGATGTTTCAAATCAATGATGTCATGGATGAAAGAAAATCTACAGAGGATTTGAAAAAAGAGAGGGAAGGTCATAGACTCTTAAGATTCAATTACTTAGCGCATTGGATCCACTCTTTTGTATACTTGGCTTACACAACAACCTACACAATCAGGGGAACCTTCTTCAACTCTACCATTTGGACCCAGGATTTAAGGTCATCAACTTGTTTATGTATGAATTGTTGACGGGCCACTGCCTCATTTTTCCAATTTTCCTACTATGAAATAACTTAGGCTGCCTATATTTGACATCAGCCTCCTCATTATGGAGGTTTCCCATTCCTTAGCCTGTCACAACCTCTTTAATGCAAACTTGTTTTGTACCACAGTCTCCACAATTGGGGGAGCCTTCTTCACTCTACCACTTGGACCCAGGGTTAATGCTCATCAACTTGTTTATGTAGGAATTGGTGATGGGTTGTTGCCTCATTTTTCCAATTTTTTTCTTCAAAATATATTAGGTTGCTTATCTTTGATAGCAGCCTTCTCTTTATGGAGGTTTTCCATTCCTTAAGGGTGGCTTGGAGGTGTCATTTTATAAATGTTTTATTTGTTGATTGAGTTGTTGGTTTCCAACTTCGATTTCTCAAGCTTGTTCTCCAGTCTGATTTTCTTGTTCCTCTTGAGTTTATTGACTTGCTTCATGAGGGTCTTGATCCCATAGTGGCACTTCCTCTGTTAGGTTAAACACCAAAGGAGTGGTATATGTGATACATATTTTTTGTATCATTTTTGTTTTGAATTTTTGCATGTATTAGTGTCAAATCTAGTTGAGTTTGTTGATACACAGGTCCTTGATATTCACTTTGCACTAGTTTCAATATCTTTTAGTTTTTGACCTTAAAGATGAGGCCTGCGGTTGTATGAGATGCACTAGGTACACACTATATTTCCATGTACCATTTTGATTCCGCATGTGTTGATTCTACAAAGTCTTGTTTCATTTGTTGATATATAGGCCCTAGACATTTACCTAACATTCTTTGCAAGTGCTATACCTTGCACTTTTTGTTTGATATTATTTGAAGTTGATGCCTATGGTGTATCAGATGCATAAAATTGAAGTGTGTCATTTCTCTTCACATCTCAGATCTCTGAAGTTTCTTTTGAATATCCCCTCTTATAAAGTTTAGCTCGATTATCCCTAATGACGCTGCTTAGATCTTATATTCTTGGTGAGAGATTGCCCTAACTTTCTTCGTCATTATGTTGAGTAAAGAGAAAAAATTGTTTCTTGTAATTTTTATCTAGTGAGATATTAATATTCTTTTTGCCTTGTTAGGATTTGATGATGAAATGGATGAAGTGGGATGTAGAGGCTCCTTTAATAGGCAAAAATAGTCTAGAGAAAAATGTTGCATTGATATAAAAACAAGGGGTGCTGCTCACATGGATTATACTATTAAGAATCAAAATGAATCGTTTTATTGTGATTTCAGAAAATGACCATCCAAAATCATTCATTTGAATACTAAAAATGGATTTGGCATTAAAAAAGTGGGTACCTCAAGGAGCAGTGGGAGGAAACATGTATCTAGTTATGCAAGTCAACCTATATCATTTGTTCATAATTGAAGCATTAGAATAACTAAGAATGCACGTTTCAAATTGGCAGGGTTTGACTCAAGAATCAAAGAGCAAGCCATCTGTTATAGGAACAGCTTCCCTCAACCTCGGGGAGTATGCATTGCCTATCATTGAAGTACAAGCTTTATTCATTTTGCAAGCAATATTTCATATCTCTCATATTTGATATCATGCCATCTCATCGTACTAACTTTTCCATTGCAGCAGTTACCTAACTTGTGACTTGGCATTCTACTTGCAACTGTTTCTAATTTGTAATTTGAGCAATGCTATGAAGGCACTGGTCTCTTTGTTCAATCTTAAGTGACTCATAAATAATCTAATCGAATATATCTCACATTGCTCATTAATCAAACTTGTCACCTAATTTTAATCAAGTTACTGAGATAGGTAGTTGCATGTCCTAGAACTTGTTGCACAAATTTCTACAGTAGCACTAGTTAGATGCATTTGTGTTTCAGAAACTTGTACACATTTCCACATTTTGTGCAACTTAGCTTTTCAACAATCTTTGTTCGCATGTGAAGCTCTGTCCTTCAAGTTAATTGATGGCATGCCAATTTTTGTTTGTATTGTCACATGCCTGAAGGTCAATGAATGCACTTTAGAATTTGGCGATCTGTTTTGGTTCTATATCACTGTTAAACTTTTATATGAACATTATTTGTGTTTAATAGGTAAGTGATGGTTTTCCTGATATAAGTTGTTGCATGAAGGATCATGAAGATGATGACCAAGTGTTCCAAAATAAACACTCGGAGATAAACTAGATTATATTATGTAATAAAACCACAGACGAAAAGTTGCTAGCAAACCAAAAATGTATTCAGATGAGACAACACAGATTTAGGGAGAATAACAAAGACAAATAATTCATTAACCAACTGTCCCTGCAACAAATACAAAGGATAAACTTTGCCCATGAGGAGCATCTTGTCTCACCCAATCTCCCATCTGTTACTTTACATCTAGCTTCCTTTTATACACTTCATGCCTCTATGTTGGGTACATTGCAAGAAACTTTCCAGATTACTTACAAGGAACTTTCTAGATTACTCCCTGACAGGACATACAACTACCCATTAAAACGTTTCCTAAAATGTTAAAACAACAGATTTATTGATATCGGTATCTTCAATGCTCCCCCATAATACATTAAATCCACAGCATAATTATGAGTCTTTCTTGAGTACAAAAACTCAACGTCCAAAGTTCCCTCACAAGTGGACATCACCTACAGAGGCTGATTGTAGCCATTCATGTACAGAGCATTGTCTTGGCATCTCAAAGCCAACAAATTGAACCACTAGAAACAGAACTGGATATGCTTAGAACTGTTTTGATGAGTGGGGTGCTCCATTGTCGAGAACTGGCCTTGGTTTTCATAGCACTCAAATCAGTGAAGTCTTGAAACTAGACCAGAACATAGAAAAGAGTTGCTGGCCACCATAAGCAAGTAACCAGAAGGGTAATGCATCACACAAGCACAACCAACCTCATATGCCTTCAGAAAAATAGTGAGCAGAGGTTACATCCTGTCCATACCAACCAACACATTTGTCTCCTTTACATAAGAAATCATGGTGTTGTCCGGGCATCTGAATATTGATCTCTGGTGTGAAGAAAATTGCACAGAGGGGAAAATAGTTCCCACAACTAACCTTGTCAATTATGCCTCCTCCACAGGAATGTATTCACATTGACCTCCCTGTACTCAGGCTGATCCAACCTTCCTCAACAGCACTGTATTCACATTGACCTTCCTGTACCCAGGCCAATCTAATATCCACACTGTCGAGGCCGCTGCAATCAATTCTGGAACCATGGACCTGTATTTGCCCATGAAGATCTACTCCAGCAAAACAAGGGAACCATGGTTTCTTCGAGTCTCAAGATCCACCATTTATTACTGTTTCTATTGTAATCAATGCCTCTTCTAAATGTTAAACCCCATCACATAACGTAACTTATCTTATCAATTATCCTTCCCCTGCACTAATCCATCCCTGATCGCTTTCTTCCCGTTCTCACTGGTATGAAGATCCACAGTCCCGGTATTATCACTTCTCCTTATTCAAATGTTTTCCCAACATTGGCAATAGATACCAACAGGAACATGTGAAGAAAATTGCACAGAGCCGGCCGAAGAAAACCAAACAAAGCAGCGTGGTGATCATAGCAGCTACATCCACTCTGGTATTGTGAGTCATGGCCGGTCTGGTCCTCCTGTAGAAGCTATACTCTCTCGTGGGTCTGGCGGGCCGACTATCCATGGACACATACCTTCTGAATTGTTTAACTTTAGATTGATGATGAAGACGCTTGTGCTCATGATTGCTGATGTTCGGCTTCACAACCCTAGGAGAAGCTGTAACGGAGATCAGGGTTCGCTGAACATGAGCTCTCGCAGGGCTGCTAGGCGCACTGATAGCAAGGACTGGTCCAAAACGCATTGATCTTTTCTCTGTTACATACACACTGAATATACACCCAGATATTGATCGATCCTGTAACAAAAAATTCGAAAATCCAACTCAAAAAACTACTGAATTCCCCTGTTCCCAGCCTTAATCGGCATCTGAAAGCTTCTGCAGCCCGCTATAATTTCGTTCATGCCAGAATTGGGAGTGACCATTTCGAATCGGCGATTCTACTCCCCGCGTGAATTCCAGCTCATCCCCGATCGATCAGGGATGTCGGGCGCTCTAACTGCATCCTGTTTTTTTGTCAGGGCAGTCAGGGAAGGGGGCGGAGAAAGAGGGTGGTGGAGCTGAGAGATGGTGGCTGAGGAGGGAGAGATTTCCGGTAGCCGGAGCCGGACGATTTTCCGGCCGGTGCCGGAAAAAGGGCCATTCTACAGCCTAGGTAGACTACTCCAATAGCTCATATCCGTTGACCTATGCTCATTAACTGCCGGTGGGCATTTGCATTAATGGGAGCGTACAGTTTTACGTTTGAGGTTTGTATTAAGGTATAACCATATATTGTTGGCTGGTTATACAACCATGCCACATATCCCTTCATAAAAATTTCATTAACCACTTTTTGCCATTTTATATGGTTTTCAATAACCCATATTAATCCAACATATCTTGGTTAATGGAGTTGGTTAATATATATATATTAACCTCTCTTTTTTTCTTTTTCTTTAATTTTTGTTAATATATATATATATATAAGATTTTGTTTTATATGAATTTGTTAAATTATTTTTATATATAGTTATTTTTAATAACTATATTAAAAATAATTTTTGTGGTATGATTTTTAATAATGATTTTTTTTGTCTTTTATGCAGGTGTAAGAGGTCAAAGATGGGCTGCCATGTGTTAATGGTTGATGGACTGCCATGTGGGTCTCATTCGCTTACTGGGATGCCATGTAGCACACTGTGGGCCTCACTTTTTTTCCCTTGTCATGTCAAACTTTGAAGAGCTTTATCTTTTGCATACGAGCTCGGTTTGACGAACCGTTCGCACCTTCACGATCATGATGACGAGATCTACGCTCTGGTTCTAGTACGAGCATAATCCAAACACTTTGATTTTCGAGCATTCATAAGCCCTCTTTGTCCTGTGTGTCTCTCTAGAGCCACCTGGATCAATCCTCCCCACTGAGGAGCTTTTGGTCCTCCAAAAGCATGAACAATAATCTGCATCTCTATCTATACCCTGTCTGCATCACAAGTGTTCTGAAAAGGTCTTACTTCCATCTCCTTCACCTTTGTTCTTCGGAGCCTTAAGCGACAAACCGACACCTGCTACTTTTGCAACCTGTAGTACATTGCTTGCAAATGACATGATTTGAATGACATGACCAAACTAAAGACCCAAACGTCCCATACTTGCCACGAGTTTATAACACATACTCGGTGGTCAAGTTTACAACAAGATGGACGTAATACTCCAGATGTGACAACAAGGCCAACTCATCATGGTTGCTTCAAAAAGTGATGGAAAACACATCATCACTACAACACATGATTTACATACATTAGGCCAAACACTATTGTTTCGACAAGTGATGGAAACATAACATCACTTTCAGAGTTTTAACATGAAATTCAAAATACGACTCAAAACATGACCAGACATCATTGTTGCTGACCCAATGAATCATCACTTTTACACTTTATAATGCAACAAATGATTTACAAAAGAATGACCATGAAATGACAACATGTCTAAAAACCATTTTTCACTGATCAAGGTGAATGAGTCGCCTCCTTGTGGCGATTTTGATTGTCGAACAATTGCTCTTCCCGGTTCATGCACCGATGCTTTGTCTTTAAGGCGTTGCTCTGGATGGAGCCTCCAACAAGTGGCTCTTTGATGGCCATTTTTGTCGCAATGACTGCAGTATGTTTTCTTCCTCCATATCTTATTAACTTGTTTCTTTTCATGTTGTTGAGAGGGTCTTTCATTCCTCATGAGTGCTACCATTCTTTTCCAACACTTGGAAAAGGTATGGTTAGGTAAACCACAAAAAGTACATGTTTTTCGATGCCTTTGTCTTCGTTCATTATTAACAACATGATCATAATCAAAATGAACATTCGAAGATTGAAAGTGATTATACCTTCCTTTGTTGTTTCTGATGTCAGCATGGCGATGAGAGCTTGCCTCAGCTCTCTCCCTGCGATGGAAACTGCCATGGGATGATGGGGATGTTTTCCCATCATTCTCTTTCCTCGACGATGTCTCGGACAAATCTGACACCTTTGAGCACTCTCCTCTAGTGTATCTCAAGCCTGCAAATCGATGCTCATGCACAACCTCCAAAGATTGAATGATGCCTTGGTTGTTAGCACCAAGCTCTTTCTCCTCATGCCTTGTCTTTGTAAGGAGCCTCATATTTTTCCCTGTAATCGGGATCTCCACATCTCCAACAGACATCATACTATGAGAAGATGAAATCGAAAGGAAATCAACATCTTTTACCTTCTCTTTCGATTTGGAAAGAACTGATGAGGGCTACTCATCATCCGTCGTTGGTGGTTCGCTAACTGTCTCAGCGCATTCCCCAACTTCTTTCCTGACATACCCAAGTCCTGCTTGATGAGGTAATTCCTCTACTTTGATGGGGTTGACAATGCCTTGGCCATTAATGCCCAAGCCTTTTCCTTCATACCCCATTCTCCTCAAGGGTTTGGAGCCAATTCCTGTGGTGTGATTTTCAAACACAACGAAATCATTATCAGGAAACATACATGAATATGGAGAACTACTTTTTACCTCACATGAGTCACACTGCAGCTTTTCCAAGGCCTCGTCCTTTGCTTGCAGTTGTCGTAGCAAACTCTATTTTTCCTCTTTCTCTTCATGTAGGCGCTTCTTCAATTCATTATTCTCTATTTGAATATTATGTTTGTTTTGCTTCAGTTCTTCCATGGCCTCTTCTGTGGCTTGCAACTGAAGCTGCAATCGCTCCTTTTCCTCTGTCTCTTTCTGTAGAGTTTCATACACGATTTCCACTCTCTTGGAAATGTTGACCATGGTCTCGTACATTGCTCTTTCATTCTCTGTCGCTGCAGGTTCCATTGTTCACACTACAATTCACATACACGTAAAGACCTCTCTGATACCACTTGATCCAAGTCCAAGTGTGAAGAAGGACCCTTCCAAGACCTTTTACTTTCGTGATGTGTTAAAATTGCTTTTTAAAGGAACATTAACAAATACAACTGCAGACTGTAAAGAAGAAGAACATAACAATCATCAGCACATGACAGAGTTCGTCCAGGTGGGACTACGTCTCCGTGCCCCGGTGTCAAGATGGTGTAGGTCACTGCATTATGTGTTGTCAATAAAGATGATGTCTCAATCATACAAGGAAGAATGCCCTCACGCAGGAGTGGCTCTAAGAAATGTTCCACAACTAGAACTCTCAATCAAAAAGACTCCTATTAGTATGACACAAAAACAAGCATGGTGCGCATCCCACCAACATGGCACAAAAGGGATGTCAAACCTAAACATATGCATGACGACAACAAGAGTATCCCAACAACATACAACAAGGGATCTCAAAGCATAACATAAAGAGTTATGACAGAAAGTACATCATATAGAAAGATTTTGTATCAAATCAAACAAGGAATCATGACAACATGTAATAAACAAGATCCTGCATCAACATCAATCATGGATCTGTACAACATAATGCAGAAAGAAGAAGTACATGAACACATCATATACCTCACCACCAAGGGTCATCTGAAGCAAAGGCTATCAAAGTGCTGAAGTTTGCTGAAACATTGATCTCACAGCATCGATCACAAGAAGAAGACTGTTCGCACATGAAGATGGACATCTGCACTAGCACTTAGAAAAGTGACTAAAAGAAGAAATGATAGAAAGACAAATCTAAATACACCATCAGATTTGTGGCGTCGAGTAGTGTTGAAACAACTGTCCAAAATCCGAATTCTAAGAAGTTGAAAATTCGGAGTTCAAGGGGTCTTTTACATTCCCTCGGGATTCCTCAAAGATTCTGTTTCAGGGATGAGTTGAAAATCCGCTGCTCAGATGTCAAATCTGATTTCACCATTAGGATCCTTGGGGAAAACCATGAAAAACAAGTAAAACTTGACCATATTCTGACAAAGTGAAATTTTACCTCATTGGGAAAATTTCATGGCTCATGGTTCCGCTACCTGTTTTTGTTGAAATCATGGTTCCGCGTGCATTCTGGAAATGACTGGAAGATGCAGAACTCAGATTGAAAAACGGATAGCATTATTGTGTTCGTGGTGACGAGAGGTGTAAAATCCATATAAAATTTGTTAATTTCTGAAAAGCTGAAAATTTTGCCTTCCTGCAAAATTCATCGTTCCTGCACTAAGAAATATTAAACACTGCCTCGATTTGCGTGCCCGCTCCTGTCTCGAAATCCATGCAGTGTTTCTCTTCCCAGCGCTGGCAAAAACTGAGTTCTTAAATAATATTCCTAATGAAATTACCAAGAAAATATTTTAGCATAAGTGGCAAATGATTAATTTAGTGTGGAAGACGCTGTGTGGTCAAATCCCCCTCTACACAAAATATCACTTTTCAATTTTATAACCCAACCAATATATACCATATATATTTCTTTTAACCAAAAAATATACTTTAACCATTCCTCGATAACCGTGAAGTCCTTTGGAGTTGGTTAATATCTAATCTCCGTTGACCTATGCTCATGAACCGCCGGTGGGCATTTGTATTAATGGGAGCGTACAGTTTTAGGTATAACCATATATCGTTGGTTATACAACCATGCCACATATCCGTTCATAAAAATTTCATTAACCACTTTTTGCCATTTTATATGGTTTTCAATAACCCATATTAATCCAACGTATCTTGGTTAATGGAGTTGGTTGATATATATATTAACTTTTTTTTGGGTAATTTTTGTTAATATATATATATATAAATTTGGTTTGATATGAATTTGTTAAATTATTTTTATATATAGTTATTTTTGTTGTATGATTTTTAATAATGATTTTTTTGTTTTTTACGCTGGTGCAAGAGGTCAATGATGGGCTGCCATGTGTCAATGGCTGATGGGTTGTCATGTGGGTCTCACTCGCTTATTGGGATGCATGTGGCACACTGTGGGCCCGCTTTTTTCCCCTGTCATGTCAAACTTTGAAGAACTATATCTTTTGCATACGAGCTCGGTTTGACGAACCGTTCGCACCTCCGCGATCAAGACAACTAGATCTACGCTCTGTTCCTAGTTCAAGCATAATCCAAACACTTTGATTTTCAAGCGTTCATAAGCCCTCTTTGTCCTATGTGTCTCTCTGGAGCCACCCGGATCAGTGTGTGTGTGACCAAACATGCAATTTGTGTGGCAAAGCAATGTATAACTGTTAGTAACTTTAGAAAGAAAAATTATACACATACATATCCTCATTTCTAAAGTGTTCATAAAGTGTTTAGCTAGTGTTAATAGTAGTTATACATATTTAGTTGAAGTATAAAATGTAACAATATCAATCATGTGAACATTTATGCCATATGCACACATTTATATGATCCGAGTTGACTCAAATCCCATATTTAACCAGAATCTTTTACTTCCATGATGTAGTTAGAATTGCATTTAAAAGAGCATAAAGGGACATATATGCATGTTGTAAAGAAGAAGGAACATGACAAGAATCAACAACATAAAACATAAGACGTTGATAACAAAGTTCGTCCAGTGTGGACTACGTCTTCGGGCTCGGTGTCAAGATGGTGTTGGTTGCTTCATTTAGTGTTGGAAATGGTGAAGATGTACATGGACTATGTTTTCTGTCATACAAGGACATGTGCCCTCTACATGAGTGGCAAAGTCTCTCCACGAGACGTTTCGCTACAGGAACTATCACTCACAATAGACCTCCTATCAGCATGACATAAACTTACACATGGTGACAATGAGTATCCCGCCATCATGGCATCAAAGGGATCTCAACCAAAACATACATACAATCCATGATGAATACATCTCACATGAAATAGATACAAAGATTCTGCATCATACATCAAGCAGGAATCGAAACAACACAATACATCTCATAGCAAATGATCAAAGAAGTACATGAAAACGACACTTCATATACCTCAACTCTATTGTTGAATGAAGAATGACATACTCAGCGGTTGGATCTGAATGCACCATCGAAATCATGGCGTCGCATGACATAAGATCGACTGTCCACACTCTGAAATCTGACACCGTCAGTCCAATATGGAAAATGGTCGCAAAATAGAAGGCTTAGATGAAAAAACTGACTGCACCACTGAATTTGTGTCGTCGAGAGGTGTAAAATCGACTATCCATTTTCTAAATTCTGACACCGGCAAAATCTGGGCCTGTAGGAATCTTTTAGATTCCCTTGCGATTCTCCAAAGATTCCCTCCTCTGGGTTGACTAGAGATCTGCAACTCAAATCATAAAACTGATCTTGCCATTGAGATCCTTGCGAAATTCTGAGAAGAATGAGTATAAAGTTGGCTGCATTCTGGATTTGGGAAATTTCAGCCTCCAAGGAATCTAGAAGATTCCCTCAAGATTCTTGAAGATTCTCCTCCACTGGGAATCTGAAAATCTGCTGCTCAAAAAGTGAATCCGACCTTGCCATTGCGTTCCCTACAAAAATCTGAGAAAAATGATTGTAAACTTGATTACATTCTGACAAAAAGATTTTTTACCTCCCAATGAATCTTAAAGATTCCTCAAAGCATCAAGTAATATTTTGTCTCAAAATTCATGCCAAGAAAGGTTCCACCTTGGTCACTGCGTCAAGGTTCCGCTCTGGTCACAGTTCCACACAGTCTTAGTTCCGCCTCCATAGGTTGCTCTCATTCAGCGCTTCCTCCATTCCGCTCAGCCCTTCTCTGCCTCCTGCCCTACTCCAAAGGTGGAGTTTTTATCACTGGGTGGAGGAGATTGGAAAGCCTAGCCCCATGGGCCGTTGGTTCCGTTGAGCAGATAGTATGGAGGCAGGTCGGGTTCAAAACCTGCCCGCTCTAATTTTGAACACTGTCGCGCTATTTTTTTTATTTGTTTTGTATTAATTTGGGGCCGCCTGCTTGGGGGTCGGCCACGTGGGCCGGGAGGGTTTCGACCCCAGTCAGCTCCCTTACATGGTGATGCTTATGATATGCAGGGTCCACTCCATGCGGCCCCATCCCAATCCTTAATGTGACGCACACCATATTTTTATATTGTTTTCATATGTTAACCATGTTTCAAATTTTAACAATATTCATTATAATGAGTTATATATAAGGTGATTTTTTTTATGAAAATATGGGTAATTGGGCGTTTTAAAGAGGCAAAAATTTCACCCACCCAGTGGCCGGATTCCGGTGACCACTACCAATGCAATTTGTAGGACCATTAACTGCGCTGCTTGGCCAAGTCAACCCTGAACTTTGACTAGCCCTATCTCCCTCATACAAGCTCAGATTTGAGTGCCGTTTGCACCATTGGAATCAGGACGACGAGAACTTCAATCTGGTTCTAGTTTGAGAGCAATCTGACCACTTTGAATTTTGACCCTTTTTAAGTCCTCTGGGACTTCTGCATGTGTTTGGAGCCACCTGGATCAATCCTCCCCACTGAGGAGCTTTTGGTCCTCCAAAAGCATGAAACATAATCTACAACTTCTTTGTACCCTGTCTACACTTACAAGTATCTGATATGTCACCCTTCCTTCTCTTTCACCTTTGTCCTTCGGAGCGATAAGCGATGAGCTGACACTTGCAACGTCTGCAAACCTTTAGTACATTGTTTTGCAAATTACATGCTTGATTTACAAGACTAACCAATGACCCAAGAATCCCATACTTGCCACGAGTTTATAACACATACTCGGTGGTCAAGTTTACATCAAAATGGAAACAATACCCTAGTTATGAAAACAAGGCCAAATTACCATTGTTGCTTCAACAAGTGATGGAAGACACATCATCACTGCAACACATGATTTACAAAAATAAGGCTAAACACTATTGTTTCTTTAACAAGTGATGGAATCACAACATCACTTTCACAGTTTAAAATGCATCACAAAATAAGACCAGACATCATTGTTTCTTAACAAGTGATGGAAAACACATTATCACTTTTATAGTTTAAAATGCAACACATGATTGGAAAAAAAAGACCATGACATTCTATCACACCTAGAAGAACCATTTCTCACCTATCAAGGTGAATGGGTCACCTCCTTGTGGCGCATTCGCTGGTCAAACAACTATTTCATCTGGTTCATGCACCGACGCTTTGTCTTTAAGGTGCTGCTCTAGATGGAGCCTTCGACACGTGGCTCTTTGATGGCAACCTCTATTGCAATGACTGCAATAGGTATTCTTCCTCCTGATCGACTTTACCTTCTTCTTTTCCTGTTGTTGAGAGGGCCTTTCATGCCTCATCCTTTTTCATGTTGCCATTCTCTTCCAAAAATCGACAAATACATGGTTATGTAAACCACAAAAAGTACATGTTTTTTTATTCCATGATTTACGTTCATCTCTAACAACATGGTTATAATTGAAATGAACATTCGAATATTGAGACTGGTTATACCTTTCCTTGCTGTCTCTGGTGTCATTATGGCGATGAGAGCTTGCCTCAGCTCTTTCCTTACAATGGGCACTGCCATGGGATGATGGTGATGTGTTCCCATCATTCTCTTTTCTTTACTATTTCAACAATGTCTCGGAAGCAACTTACACCTTCGAGCATTCTCCTTCGGTGTATCCCAAGCTTGCAAATCAAGTTTCCTATGCAACCTCTAATGGCTGATTAATGCCTTGGTTATTAACACCAAGTTCTTCTTCCTCCTTGTACCTCATCCTGGTAAGAAGCCTCATGTTTGTCCCTGTAATTGGTATCTCCACATTTCCAACAGAAATTATACTATGGGAAGATGAAACTGAAGGGAAATCAACATCTTTTACCTTCACTGTCAATTTGGAAAGAATTGATGATGACTTCTCATCATATGTTGTTGGTGGTTCGCTGGCTGTCTTGGCGCATTCTCCAACTTCCTTCCCGACATACCCAAGTCCTTTTCGATGGGGCAATTCTTCTACTTTGAGGGGATTGACAATTCCTTGGCCATTAATGCCCAAGCCTTTTCCTTCATACCTCATTCTCTTCAGTAGTTTGGAGCTAATTCCTGTGGTATGATTTTCAAAAATAGTGAAATCATCATCAGGAAACATACATGAAACCGGAGAATTACTTTTTACCTCACATGGGTCACGTTGCAGCTTTTCTAAGGCCTCGTCCTTAGCTTGCAGTTGTCGTAGAAAACACTATTTTTCCTCTTTCTCTTCTTGTAGACACGTCTTCAATTTAGTGTTCTCTGCTCAAAGACTTTAGCTGTTGTGCTTTAGTTCTTTTGGGGCCTGTTCCGTGGCTCGCAACTGAAGCTGCAATCATTGCTTTTCCTCTATCTCTTCTTGTAGAGCTTCATAAATTATGTCCATCTTTTGGGACACTCTAAGCAATGATGGTATCATACATCACTTTGTCATTCTCCATCGGTGCACATTCCATTGTTCATGCTCGCAATTCACATCCACGTGAAGACCGCTTTGATACCAAACTTGATCCGAGTTTACTCAACTCTCGGATTTAACCAAGATCTTTTACTTCAATGATGTAGTTAGAATTTCATTTAAAAGAGAATAAAGGGACATATATGCATGCTATAAAGAAGAGGGAACATGACAAGAATCAACAACATAAAACACAAGACGTTGATAATGGAGTTCGTCTAGTGTGGACTACGTCTTCGAGCCCGGTGTCAAGATGGTGTTGGCCGCTTTATTCAGTGCTGGAAATGGTGAAGATGTACACGGACTATGTTTTCTATCATACAAGGACATGTGCCCTCTACATGAGTGGCAAAGTCTCTCCATGAGACATTCCACTACAAGAACCATCACTCGCAATAGAGCTCCTATCCACATGACATAAACTTACGTATGGTGACAATGAGTATCCCGCCATCATGGCATCAAAGGGATCTAAACCAAAACATACATACAATCCATGATGAATACATCTCACATGAAATAGATACAAAGATTCTGCATCATACATCAAGCAGGAATCAAAACAACAAAGTACATCTCACAGCAAATGATCAAAGAAGTACATGAAAACGACCCTTCATATACCTCAACTCTACTTCTGACTGAAGAATGACATACTCAGCTGATGGATCTGAATGCACCATCGAAATCGTGGAGTCGCATGGCATAAGATCGATTGTCCACACTCTGAAATGTGACACTGTCAGTCCAATCTAGAAAATGGCCACAAAATAGAAGGCTTAGATGAAAAAATTGACTACACCACTGAATTTGTGTCGTTGAGAGGTGTAAAATCGGCTATCCATTTTCTGAATTCTGACACCAGAAAAATCTGGGCCTATAGGAATATTTTAGTTTCCCTCGTGGTTCTCCAAAGATTCCCTCCTCCGGGTTGACTCGAGATCTGCAACTCAAATCAGAAAACTGATCTCGTCATTGAGATCCTTACGAAATTCTGAGAAGAATGAGTATAAAGTTGGTTGCATTTTGGGTCTGGGAAATTTTAGTCTCCAAGGAATCTGGACGATTCCCTTAAGATTTTTGAAGATTATCCTTCACCATGAATATGCAAATATGTTGCTCAAAAGGAGAATCTGACCTCGCTATTGTGTTCCCTGCGAAAATCTGACAAAAATGACTGTAAACTTGATTACATTCTAACAATTTTTTTTTACCTCCTAGGGAATCTTAAAGATTCCTCAAAACATCAGGGAATTTTTTGTCTCGAAATTCGTGCCAAGAAAGGTTCCACCTTGGTCACTGCTTCAAGGTTCCGCTCTAGTCACGATTCCGCACAGTCCTGGTTTTGCCTCCACCGTTTGCTCTCGTTTGGCGCTTCCTCCATTCCGCTTGGCCCTTCTCTGCCTCTTGCCCTGCTCCAAAGGTGGAGTTTTTATCATTGAGCAGCGGAGATTGCAAAGGGGTGGATAGTATGGAGGTGGGTCGGGTTCAAAACCCGCCTGCTCTAATTTTGAACACCGACGTGCTGTTTTTTTGTTTGTTTTATATTAATTTGGGCCAGCCCGTTTGGGAACCGGGCAGGTTCAACCCCCGTCGGCTCCCTTACATGGTGACAGTTATGATATGCAGGGTCCACTCCTGCAGCCCCATCCCAATCCTTAATGTGACGTACACCATATTTTATATGGTTTTCATATGTTAACCATATTTCAAATTTCAACAATATTTGTTATAATGAGTGATTTTTTTAATGAAAATAAGGAATATTGGGCGTTTTAAAGAGGCAACAATTTCGCCCGCTCGATGGCCGAATTCCAGTGACCGCTGCTGGTGCAATTTGTAGGACCATTAACCCTACCACTTGGCCAAGTCAACCTTGAACTTTGACTGGCCCTATCTCCCTCATACGAGCTCAAATTTGAGTGTCGTTCACGCTGTTGAAATCAGGGAGACGAGCACTTCGATCTGTTGCTAGTTTTAGAGTAATCTAACCACTTTTAATTTTGACCATTTCTGAGTCCTCTAGGACTTCTACATGTGTCTGGAGCCACCTGGATCATTATATCACCACTCCCAGGAGGGTGGGTGGTGAGGGAATGAGGAGCTGAAAGTGTGCGCGCCCCAAATATGAGAGTTATGTGGCTAAGCAATGCAACACTATTAATAACTTTAGAAAGAAATTATAGACACATTCATCTCCTCATCCACAGGGAGTGTGGATAGTGGGGATTGAAGATATTAATGAAAGTATCAATGCCCAAACATGAGAGTTGTGTGGGAAAGCAATAACACATTATTAGTAACTTTAGAAAAATAATTTGCATATTTAATTAAATTACAAAATGTAATTATAATAATCAAATGAACATTTATGCCACATGCACACATTCATATCACCACTCTTGGTAGTGTGGGTGGCAAGGGATGAGGATATGAAAATGTTTGTGTTGCTAAACATGTTTAGAAAGAAAGTTATAAACACATTCATGTCTTCATCTTTAGAGTGTTCATAAAGTGTTTGACTATTGTTAATAGTACCTATACATATTTAGTTGGAGAACAAAAATATTATAATAATAATCATGTGATCTTTTATGTCATATGCACACATTCATATCCCTACTTATATGAGGATTGGTGGTGGGGATAAGGATATGAAAGTGTGTATGTGCTCGAACATGAGAGTTGTGCAGCTAAGTAATGTAACACTATTAATAACTTTTAAAAGAAAAATTATAAACACATTCATATCCTAGTCCTTGGGGAGGATAAGTTGTGGGGGTTAAGGATATGAATGTTTGTGTATACACCAAAACATGAGAGTGGAAAAGAAACATAGCAAGACTAATAACTTTAAAAAGAAAAATTACACATCCACACCCTTGGGAGTGTGGGTGATGGGGAGTGAGGATATGAATGTAAGCGTGTATGCTCAAAGATAATAGTTTTATGACCCATCATAGTAATTCTACTCTTATTTTAGGAAGAAAATTTATTTAAAAAAAAAAGAAAAACAATACAAAATCATAATTTTTATCCTAATAATTAAAACCAATCAATGTTTTCAAACAATATAACCAATTTAAATTAAATTCATAATCCAATTTTATACAAATATGTTTGATTAATGTAAATAACAATTATATCATAACTTTTATTCAAATAATTAAAACTATATTTTTTTTGAGAAAACCATAATGAAATGAAATTATAGTCATATTTCATCCATATAAAAATACCCAATTTTCATATTAATTATAAACATTTAGTTAGAGTATAATAATTACAAACATGTGAACATTTATACCACCAAAATATATTTATATAATTTTCCTTCATAAATTTATGAATATCATTTTCTAGTGGATGAATGTAATATAAATTTTTAATACAATTCAATTATTCTATGCTTTGCTTTCTTTTAAAGAATATAGTGAAACACATTTTAGTAAAATCTTATTTTTTTTTATTTTATTGTTTAAAATGTATTTTTAATACATAAATAAATTTAGCTTTGTGAAAATTGCCACATTCATATTACACTTATACCACTACTCAAACTTGTGATTAGATCAAATCTTGTGATTGAAAAAAAAAATACAATACAAAATCATAATTTTTATCCTAATAATTAAAACCAATCAATTTTTTCAAACAATATAACCCATTTAAATTAAATTCATAATCCAATTTTATACATATATGTTTGATTAATGCAAATAAGAATTATATCATAACTTTTATTCAAATAATTATAACATATTTTTTGAGAAAACCATAATGAAATGAAATTATAGTAATATTTCATCTATATACAAATACCCATTTTTCATATTAATTATAAATAGTTAGAGTATAATAATTATAAACATGTGAACATTTATACTACGAAAATACATTTATATAATTTTCCTTCATAAATTTATGAATATCATTTTCTAGTGGATGAATGTAATATAAAATTTTAGTACAATTTAATTATTCTATGCTTTGTTTTCTTGTGAAAAATGCAGTGAAAAACATTTTAGTCAAATCTGATTTTTTTATTGTTTAAAATGTAATTTTAATATATAAATAAATTTAGTTTCGTGAAAATTCCCACATTCATATTACACTTATGCCACTACTCAAACTTGTCATTAGATCAAATCTTGTGTGGTCGGGAATCGTGAGGCCATTGGCACCTTTACTTAGCCTCCCTCGCATGTGACCTTATAACCACCTGACCATATGCTAGACCATAGGCTTCTACACTTGGCATAACTCGTTTTTGATTTTTTTTTACTTGGGGTTTATTTCACCCCTGCTGTGCTTCACACACAGGGGCTTCACTAGGGGAGAAATACCATACCACGTGGGTTCATATTGGGGGATATTTATTGAGGAAAAAATGACATAATATAATGGGGGATATATAGGGGGTAGAGGGTTTTTATATTGGCAGTATAAAAAATGGAGCCTAAAGTTAATGAAAAAATACAAAGGGGTATAAAAGATGTTGATGAAAAAATGGATACCTACAATATCTAGTGAAAGTAGGGGTTTTTAAATTGGGAAGGTATATTGGGTTCATATTGGTAGGGGATTAAATAATGTGATTTTTAGGGGTATTTTCCAATATGTAGTCAAATTAAGGGTATTGTTTAATATGCCACAAATGCACGTGATATGTCAGAGGTTCATTAAGTGAAGACCCCGTGGCTTCACGAGGGTTTGGAGAATGGATGGAGGAGGTATCAACCTCGTGACCTCTTGTAACTATGAATTTGTATACTTGCTGGCTGTGTGTGTTCCTTTCCTGGTTCTCATTCATGGCATGGACATCCCTATACGCAATGCTTGGCTCAGTAGCTATACCATTCTGTGAAACTGGGATCTTTACTCTCTTACCAGTATTTGTTCTCTTATTTAATTCGATATGCTATTATGTTTGCTAATATTCGTCGTGTTTTCTCAACAGGGACTGCCCCTCATCCTGGAACAGATCGACTTTATTGCTGAGGTAAGCTCTTATTCCAATTCCATTTCCTGTTTTTATTTGCGTGTTTCTAACCTGTTGGCTCCTTGGCTTGCAGGTTTATGCTCCTTTTGGCACTACTGTCACAGTCGTTCCCAAAATCCTTGTATTTGGCTTGGTATTTGCCCTGGGTTTTGAACTTGGGTTGTTTTACTGGTTCGATGGGGTTTCAGACTGAAAAGTTCGTCTCAATGTGGCCCTTCTGGCCTCGGTGAAACCGTTGGTTTCAATTCTCCAGGTATGCTTTCTCTCTTCCAAGTTTTCTTTATCAACTTTCCTCCCTTTAATGAGTTTTTGTTTCCCTTTTCTAATTCGGTTTCTTTTGCTTGTGTTTGCAGGTGGTTCGGTTCTAGTGGGGGCTTCCCGATGTCGTCTCGGCCTTGGTCTTCCCTATATAATAGGGTAGAATCTTTCCCTCACTCCCTTGTTCAATTTTATAAGTTAATATGAAGAAACCCAAATGGGTTCTCGGTGTATACCCTAGTCGACTGGATTAACCGACACTTGTTTTTTTCCTTGTTTCTCCTTTGTAAATTTGAAGGAACCCTGGTTGTTTCTTAACGTTATTTATACTATGTGATGAAACACTAAGAGGGTTCTTTCCTGTTTGTTAAATGCTGCTTTGTTGGTTTTGTAAATTATATATGGACTATCTATACTTGGATTTGTATACAGAACTTGGGAAATGAAAAGGGATTCCTATAAATTGTTTGTAGATGCTTGTTTAATTTTGAACATATGATTACTTGCAATTCATTATCTGGTGCACTATATTTACTTGCTCCACCTCAGGCTGTGTCCTGTGTGAACATGGGGTTTTGTAAATTTAATTTCCTACTCTCTTTTGTCTGCAATTTGTCACAACAACTCACAACATATTTGATAATAAACTGACACAATATCTCAGGAACTCATTTTTTTATTGAAAAGAAAACTCCAATGTCTATTTCTCCAACACACACAGACTTCCTATTTTTTCAGGAATGGCAGAACCTCCCTCTTGGGTAGATTTGGGTTGGTTTATACCTTCCCAGACAGTTCCCAGGTGGTTGAGAAACTGCCATTCAGTTAACAACTGACTGGTAAAACTAATTTTGACTTTTACCTACTTTTGACCTAACCATTCATAACTAGACAATTACAATGGTTGTGTTAGCCGAATTTAACTTTTTAAATAAAAGGACTAAACCAAAAACTCATTTATGTCCAGCAGAAAATAACCGGTTCATCTAGTTGTAGCTCTTTAGTTGGATGCTCCTACATCAGGCTCCCGGGGTAAATTGAATTCATGGCTCTTGTCCATGAGCTCTTCAATAGAGTACCTGGTTGTTTGGATATGTGTAGCATCCAACCAAGAACAATCCTCAATAGGGAGGTTCTTCCACTTGACCAGATACTGCAAATATTCTTTTTTTTCGTGTCTTCCTGGCTACTTGAGTGTCCAAAATCTGTTCTCTTTCTAGAGGTTGTGCCATAGGCATCTTCTTAATCCATGGTTGCACCTCATCTTGAGTATTCTGTGTCTGTCTCTTCGAACCATCTTCCACATCAACAACAACGTATGGGTACAGATCTGCCACATTAAAAATGGGCGAGATTCCTACACCCGAAGGTAACTGCAACTCGTAAGTGTTTGCAGAAAACTTCCGAAGGATTCTATAAGGCCCGATCTTTTTCATCTTCAATTTGTTATACTCTCCTTTAGGAAACCTCTCCTTGCGTAAGTGTGCTAATACCAGGTCTCCTACCTCGAATTGTACCTCCCTTCTTCTCAAATCTGCTCTTTGTTTATATCTTTGGCTGTTGTCTTGTAGCTTCTATTTGACCTGCTCATGCAGATCACTAATTGTGTTTGTGAAGTCTTCACCATTAGCACTCCTACACTCCAACTGACCCAAATCCCGCAACTCAAATATTTTGCGTGGATGCATTCCATATAAGATCTGGAAAGGGCTCCTGCTCGTACTTCTGTTGGGTGATTCATTGTAGGCAAATTTCGCCTGCACAAGCACACGATCCCACTATCTGGAGTTTTCACCAACCAGACTCCTTAGCAGATTCCCCAAACTCTTGTTCACATCTTCAATTTTTCCATCTGACTGTGGATGGTAAGTCGAACTGAAGTTTACTTTGGTGTCTAATTTCTTCCACAATGTTCGCCAAAAATGGCCTGTGAACTTCACATCTCTGTCAGATATGATGGACTTTGGCAAGCCACATAATCTGACTATCTCTAAAAAGAACAAGTGTGCTACATGCGTGGCATTGCTTGTCTTCCTGCACCAGATGAAATGAGCCATATTGGTGAAACGATCCACCACCACCATGATGGAATCGTAACCCCTCTATGTCTTCAACAGACCTAAGACAAAGTCCAAACTGACTGAGTCCCAAGGTCTGTTTGGAATGGGTAAGGGTGTATACAACCTTGCATTCTAGCTGCGTCCCTTTGCATGCTGGCAGACCCTGCATCTGGTTACAAATCTCTGTACATCTCCTCTCATTCTCAACTAATAATAGAAGTTTCTCAGTTGATCCAAAGTCTTATCTACTCCAAATTTCCCAGCCAAACCTCCACTATGCTTTTCCTGGATCAAGTTCTCCCGCATGGAACACTCCGGAATGCACAACTGTCCTCCTTTGAACAACAACCCCTCCTGTATATTATAGTCCAACCATGGGCTATTGTCTCTCAACAGTGGGTTTTGGCATGCTTCATAAGCTTCCTTAAAACCTGCATCTGTCTCATACAAGTCCTTAAGATACTCGAATCCCAACACCTATACTACACTTTCCTGTAGTATTAAGCTTCTCCTGCTTAACGCATCTACCACCTTGTTGGCTCGACCACTGATATGCTTTAGAACAAATGTGAATCTCTGTAAGTGCTCCACCCATTTCGCATGCTTATGATTTAGCTTGTGTTGTTGCATAATGTACTACAGTGCAAAATTGTCTGAAAACAAGACAAATTCCTTAGCCAACAGATAATTTATCCAATGCTTCAATGCTTGGACGACTGCATAAAATTCCTTGTCATAAGACCTATACTTATGCCTGCTCTCATTTAATTTATCACTGAAGTATGCTACTGGCTTATCTTCTTGGCTGAGAACTGCACCAATGGCTGTTCCATTGGCATCACAATGAACTTGAAAAAGTTTGTTGAAATCTGGTAGTATTAGGACTAGTCTTTCAGTGATCTTCTTCTTCAAAGATGAAAACTCTTTTCAGCTGATTCTGTCCAATGAAAAGGTTGATTTTCCTCTTTAGTGGTATCTACCATAAGTGCACAGATACCACTAAAATTCTTAATAAACTTCCACTAAAAACCTGCCAATCCATGAAAACTTCGCACCTCAAACAGATTTTTGGGAGATGGCCAGCCAACTATGGCTGCAATCTTTTTTGGGTCCATCTTCAACTCATTCTCAAAAATTACAAATCCTAAATAAATCAATTCTTTCTTGAAAAAAGAACATTTTTTCAAATTTATCAGCAATTTATCTCGCTGTAATTTTTCCAGTACATACCTGACATGTCTAAAATGTTCTTCCTTAGTTTTGCTGAAAATGAGTATATCATCTAGATATACAATCACAAATTTGCCGATAAATTCTTTTAATACCTCGTTCATCAAACGCATGAACGTGCTGGGAGCATTGCTCAGGCCAAATGACATTACCAACCACTCGTACAAGCCTTCATTGGTCTTGAAATCTGTCTTCCACTTGTCACCTTCTCTAATCTTGATCCGGTGGTAGCCACTTTTCAGATCTATTTTTGAAAAGTGTTGCGCTCCGCTCAAACAATCCATCATATCGTCCATCCGAGGTAAAGGAAACCTATACCTAATGGTAATCTTATTTATCGCCCTAGAATCAGTGCACATCAACCATTCACCTCCTTTCTTGGGAGCTAAAATGGTCGGAACAACACAGAGACTCAGACTCTCCCGAATCAGTCCTTTATCTAGCAACTCCTGTACTTGTTTTTGATCTCCTCATTATCCTTTGGACTCATTTGGTAAGCAGCCTTGTTCAGTAAACTGGCTCCTGGAATGAAATCAATGTGGTGACTAATGCTTCGCTTTAGTGGCAATTCGTCTAGTAGATCATCTACTACAATATCGCTAAATTCCTGCAACATGTCGTGTATCTCCACAGGAAAATAGGTAATTTTGGTATGTAGCAATACTACTCTAGGTTTATGTACAACTGCATAGTTTACCTCATTTTCCTTAACCTGTCACAGAAACTCCTTTCCACCTATCAATAGTGTTTTAGACCCGCTGGTCTCTGCAGCATTTTCCTCCTTCGTGGGGATAAGCATGTGTTTTATCCCATCCTTAACAAACTTGTAACAATTATTTTCCCCATCATGGACGACCTTTCTATCATATTTCCATGGTCTACCCAACAAAATATGGCACACGTCCATAGGCATGATATCACAAGTCACCTTGTCCTTGTATTTGCCAATGTGAAACTCCACCTCACACTGCTCATCAACCAGTAGTTGGTGTCCTTTTTTCAGCCAAGACACCTTGTATGGAGTCGGGTGTTTCAGCTTCTTCAAGCCCAATTTTTCCACCATCTCAGTGGCTACCAGGTTATCAGTGCTCCCGCTATCTATAATCAGTTTGCAGCATTTTCCATGCGACTTGCACATGGTCCGAAACAATGCTTTCCATTGTGTCACGTCAGTCATTTCCTTAGTTGTTTTCAGCAAAACCTTGTTCAACACCAAGGCCTCACCTATCTCAGGAACATTCTCCACCTCCTGTGGTGGTGCCTCTGTTGCATTGGATTGAGCAACATATGCTCCCCGCTGCCCAACCTGCTCACCTTCAGGACATTCAAAATACCTGTGCCCCCATTTGTGACACTTGTAGCACTGGTAGGCATTTCCTCTGCCTCTGCCATTACCCCATCCATGCTGGTATGGCCTTCCACCTCTGGTGCTACCTTCTCTCTCAGTCTTTCCTGAAGTCTTTGAACTGTTGCCTTCTTCATTACTGCTGGCAGTTTTACCCCTGCCAAACGATTGTCCCTTTCCTCTGCCAGATCCATGTCCTCTCTTTGCGTTCTGCTTCTTGGTAATCTTTTCTTCCACCTTCAAAACACATTGATATGCCTCCTCTATAGTCTTATGGGAAAGAATGTTGATCTCATCTAGGATTTGCATCCGTAGACCATTCACATACCTTGTTGTTTTCTTAGGGGTATCTTCAACATACCCAACCCTCAGGTTCACTTTATAAAATTCTTCTGTGTACTCCCTTATAGTCATCACTCTGTGCCTCAGATTCTGCATCTGCCTGTAAAGGGAAATTTGGTAATCGTTAGGCAGAAATTTGCTTTTCATCTTGGCAATCATCCTATCCCATTTTTTAATCAAGGGCTTGTTCAGTCTCCTCCTTTCCACCTACACACTGTCCCACCACAGTGATGCATGTCCTTTCAACTTGGTAACAACAAACTTGACTTTCCTATCTGTTTTGGGCAAAATTTACTGTTCTTCAAATGCCTAACCCTCTAGACCTAGTAGCTAGTCTAGAAACAACAGACAAAGTAATTCATCGCTTTTCCTATAGTTAACAGATAAGAGAAAGAAGAACAAAGGTACCAACCTGTAACTTTCGCTTGATCCCTCTCTCCTTTAACCGATTTCACCGCTCCTTCTCGTACTTAACTCGCTTGGGAAGTACCTGCACACAAGCCGAGACAAAAACCCATCAAAGCATACAACAATGACAATATGTTAACTAAACATATCATTGAATCAAGAATATGATATACATCATATAAACATGAATAGAAAAAGCTAAGAATTCTTTATCAATAGAAGGAAAGATTACAACCCATGTAGATGCATGCTCGATTCAGTGTCATCCTTCCAGCTTCAAACCCTTCTCTCCTCATGAAGTAACAATTTGACATCATCACAATACTCTTGCAAATCTCACTCAAAAAACATTTCCTTAGCTCAAGAAGTTCCAACCTAGACCAGCCTTTGAATGCTTGGTCCATTTATAGCTGAATGGAGGAGGTTAAGCCATTAATGGCCCTCATGAATGCTTTGCCAAAATTGGGAAGTGGTTCCATGGAGGAAGGGATAATGGATTAAGGTTCATTCATCTCCTTCCTCATCCAAAAGCAAGCTCTATCCTTCTAGAAACCTCCAGAAGCATCCATTGGATGAGGAATCCAATGGATTCATTTCAAAAATTCGATGGATCTCGCTCAGCGCAGGTAGAACAAAGGCTAGGTGCGATGCATAGCACCTAGACAGTGCAGTTCCTGCAATGCATTGCAGCCTAATAAAGGGCCATCTGCGCTGATCTCCTTAGGGGCATTTTTTGGATGAATAGTGTCATGAAACTCTTGGGAAGCAAGCATGATGTAGGTTGACTTCATTAGGGAATGAAAACAACTGAATTAGGGGTTGATGGACCCTAATAATACGAATCTAGAAGTTGGGGTTGATGTGCCCAAATTTTCCTGTAATAGTTGCCCCCTAAAGCATGAAGTCGAAAATAACCATGTCAAGTGAGATGCTTTACCATTTGGAGAGAAGGTTTCGAAGCGGAAGGTGACCTGCATCAATTACAATACAAATATCATGACACTATGATTTTTTCTCATAATTTTTAGCTGAGGGAAGGCATACCCATTCTCAGATTTATAAACTTTCATTACATGTACAAATATAGTCGTCTACAGATGTAGACCCATGAGTGGATGACCATGAATGTAAGGCCATTGTACATTTGATTTAGTACTCTTGAATATATCGCAGCCCAGATGGATGAAACTAGATCCGGGGTCTTCAATCTTGTCCAATCTTTCACTCAAGTACAAGTCTAACCATGTGAATAGATGATCTGAAGTCGAACATGGAGAGACATCGTCTGATTACCAGCCAATGATGTAAGTCGTTAACAGACGCGAGAGGAATCACCGATAATGATAATGACCCTCAAGGTACTGCAGTACATTTCACATGGTGTGAATAAATGATTTGATGTCGAACACCATACGAAGTCTTTCAGTCAAAGGCCAGTGATGTCAACCTATCGTCGAAAGCAAGAAACCTACCATTGATGTGTGCAAGCCTCAAGGTACTGAAGGGGTGTTTCTAAGTCAACTTCTTGGATGATGTGCTGATGTCGACAAGAAGCGACTTGTCACAGGAGGGCCTTGATGTATCCCACATCAACAACACGAAACGAGGTAAATGATTTTTGAGATGAAATTTTGACTGATGACACAAGGTTCAGGAATGGCAAGCATGAAAATGAAGGTTTACTATATTGTAAAGGATGAAGTTTTGAACTGAATGACTTCTCTTGAACATATCGGAGACATTGAAGTAAATTGGTAGCATTGAACCAAAACAAAGTGATGGATGGTATGATAGACCAACGGTGTGATAACC
Organism: Pinus tabuliformis; assembly: GCA_031772625.1. NCBI lineage: Eukaryota > Viridiplantae > Streptophyta > Pinopsida > Pinales > Pinaceae > Pinus > Pinus tabuliformis. The sequence goes on along the minus strand of CM062805.1, from coordinate 982,734,199 downwards.
ATCAAGCTGAATGACCCAACCCACATAGTCACGGTGATGAGGTGAAAGTGTCATGTTCAAGAGCGACCTGCTACCATAAAGTGTTCCCAACTTTTTCCCATTTTCCCCAGTCATTTCTGACCAGTACCTCTTTATTTTTTATCAAGCTTGAGGAGGATAACATATGCTTGTTGTATAATTTCACCCTTCGGGCGAATCCATCACTATTTGATGTTTTAACGAGTCTAGCGAAGGTGAAACTCAGTCTTGTCTAGATGGACAAGTTTGTCGCTATTTGATGTTTTTTAACGAGTTTAATGACAAAGATAACTCGGTCCTTTTCACATTTAGAGAGTCTGAAAAGGGACTAAAAGGAAACTCCACAAGTTCTTTTTCGTACATTTGTCTCTCAAGTCTGAAAAAGCATAAAACAATACAAGAGAGAACCTATTGATCATGTTTGACCAACGAGTACCTTTTTCATAGTTAATCTATCTCAGCCCAAAGAAGGGGTAAAACTATACTGAGTAGATATCGATTCTAATCCATTAACGAGCTAGAAACGACAAGTGCTCGACAATCTTTTCATGTTTAGAGAGTCTGAAAAGAGCTTAAAGAGGACTCCATTTTGAGGAACGAGTGGTGTCTAGGGTAGCAACTGGTTTCGGTGATGTTGGAACTTCTCAAAACATGTTGATTTATGTGAAGAGGCTGGCTAATAAGACCACTCATTGCAGTTGTTCCTCAAAAAAGGTAAAACAACTAAGTGAAAGCGTATGATCAGCCAAAGGGATGGTGGCGATGGAATGAAAACAACCAAGGCTCATCTAACGAAAAAGGCTGATAGAATGGCAATCACGAGGGTCAAAAATGGAAATGGGTTCATTTTTACACAAGCTTGAACCATAGGGAACTATGCTTGGGTTCAATTTCATGTTTACACAAGCTCGAAACGAAAAAACTATGCTTGAATTGGTTTACATGCCCCCAGTATGATGAAAGGGAGAGTCTCTTGTAACGAGATGGAAGTCACTGCAGTGAAGTAGGACGGTTATCCAACAGCTTTTTGGCTTCATCTAGATAGGGACAGAGGTGAATGGGGTGATTCCCTTCACATAACCTACAGGGAAACTTAACTTTACCACTAGGTGCATGCCCCCCAAGCTTCATTACATTCACCGAAGTAGACTACTCGTGGCCATTAGGTGGATGGAATGAAGGTTCTTTTACGAGATCAAGTGAAAGACTCGATTGGGATTTTACGAGATCTATTCAAAGACTCGACTTGGAACTTTGCTCCAGGGGACCTTGTTTCATTTTTAAATGAGCTTGACACAAGACAAGGAACCGTGCTCATACTCCTTGTTTCATTTTTTAAGGAGGTCGACACAAGACAAGGAACTATCCTTGGATCCCTTGTTTCATTTTTTAACGAGTCGACACAAGACAAGGAACTCTCCTCATTCCCTTGGTTTCATTTTTTAACGAGGTTGACACAAGACAACGAACTATCCTCGGCAGTCTATTTCATTTTTTAACGAGGTTGACACAGTTAAAGAACTATCCTCATACTCCTTGGTTTCATTTTTTAACGAGGTTGACACAAGACCAGGAACTGTCCTCACATACCCTTGTTTCATTTTTTAACAAGGTTGACACAAGACAACAAACTATCCTCAGACTCCTTGTTTCGTTTTTTAATGAGGTTTACACAAGAAAACGAACTATCCTCAAACTCCTTGTTTCATTTTTTAACGAGGTTGACACAAGACAACGAACTATCCTCGGATCATTGATCACAACTCATAAAAGGTCATGAAGAAGAGATCTGGTTCCAATTCCCCCAGTACATGATGTACAACATCTCTGAATTGATCGTCAGTCAATGTAGGTATGGAACAGGTTGCCACATAATTAACTCGTGGCAGGGATGATACCATTGGTATAAATGGACCATTTAGGGAAGATGGTTCACTGGGAGCCATATTTGAATCGGGAAATGAAAGCTAGTCAACGGTGACAATTCTGCCTTCATGCGGGAAACACATCACTCGAAAAAGTGTGGAAACAATAGCTCCCATGCCATAAACATAGTCGGGCCCAAGAAGTAGATTGTAATCTAATGGTCCTGGAACTACCATCACGTTCAGATAAACGGTTTTTCCTCCCAAAGTAATGGGTAACCGAGGGAGGATCCCTAATGGTTGATTGGTTCCTCTGTTAAAAGCCAACAGATTTCGGGTAACAGGCACAAGCGGTGGCGAACCAAGCGCTTGCCAAGCAGTTGAGGAAAGGATACTCACAGATGCACCTTCATCTATAATAGTGCCAGATACAATCATATTACAAACTTGTACTATGATCTGGAAAGGCACATAAGAAGGAGGGCAGAATCTTTCCAGTCGATTCCAATCAAAAGAAGTGACTAGACTACTTGGAGGGGGTACTGTAGAAACAAGAGGATTAACCCCTTGAGTTACGAGAACGGGAGGATTTTCCTCTTGTCTTGATGGAACAGGAGGATTTCCCCCAAGCTCATTTGAATCTGAAGAAACAAAAAGAACTTGAGTGGTATCATTTTCACTCTCTTCGGGAAGGGTACGATTTACTGAAGGTGAAATCGGGTCAACTGTTACCTCGACCTGTTGATTTAGGTCAGGTATAGACTCATTGGATTCACTTTCAGAGAGAGTGGGTTCGATCGACGGTTGATTTTGGTTAGTCAATTCATCAACTAGTGAAGGATTTAGGGAGAGTTTCTTGTAACCAGATGGAAGTCGCTACGGTGAAGCAGGACGGTTATCCAACACTTTTTTGGCTTCATCTAGATAGGGACAAAGGTGAATGGGGTGATTCCCTTCACATAACCTACATGGAAACTTAACTTTACCCTTCTTTCCATGAACTGTACTACCACTAGTTGGTGATGTGTCACCAACATGATCTTCAGAAGTTGATGACACAGGATGATGTGAACGGGAAGACCATTCTTCTAAGATCTGAGGAATATCAGGACAATTTTGAAGAAGATGGTCTCCCGCACAAAGTTTGCATGGATATCGAACTTTGTGAGGCTTGATGGACGGTTTCTCATCTAATTTTGCATTCAAAGCAATGGTTGCTTTGTTGCCCCTCTGCTGAATTTGCTTCTTCTTCTTCTTCTTCCCTTTCTTCTTCTTCTTAGCCACCTGGTTACTAGTACCAATACTTTCACCAGGCGAAGAGGAAGAAGGGGAGGAAGAAACAACCGAGGAAGAAGGCAAAGGGTCAACTTTAGGATCAATTGGAGGTTGATTTTGTCTAGTTGGAGGTGTACTTGATTGCGGAGAAATCACGACATTTTGAACCAAGGAGGTTGAAAACAACCATACTGGCAAGCCAATGGTAAATCCCGGAAGGGACAATGTAGCCATATATGGAGCACCAATATTTCCAAATGGAGGAAAAGGACTAGGATTTCCATCAAAAGGAATTCCTTGATTGGTGGACTCCAGATTCGTCGCCATACGTTTCGACCGAAGATCAACTAAGGGGCGAGTGTGGAAGATGTTATCCGCGGTCAATTAATTTTTATGACACTGGAACACAACTTCGCTTTTTCATTTTTAAAGAGTCGAGAAAAAACAAAAGATGACTCTAGTCACCTTTGATGTTTAATGAGCCTGAAGGGATAAGTGTTCAGATGATCCTTTTCTTTTAAGGAGTTGAAAAGGAATGAAAGTGACTACTCCAGAGATACTAGACAAGAGGGTTTACTAGACAAATCGCAAAACTGCAATATACACCTTGGTGATAAATGAAAGAGAAATGACCAAGGATTTTACGTACGGCAGTCAATCTTCCCGAATGCTATGTTCGGTGCATTGCGATCGGTAAGGTGGCAGATTCGGCTTCCTAGGGATAAAGGATTTCAACCTATTGGGGTCTCCCACTATATACTCGACGGTATAGGGAGCACAAGTCCGTACTAGCACTTATCGAATCAGAGAGGAGGAATCACCCAACCTCAGTGAAAATGATAGCCACTAGGTTTTAAGATGCCGGAACACATCTCTAGCCTAGACCTCTACATGTTTTTAGTTAAGTTCCAATGCATTATTAGGTTAATTGATGTAAATTTTAGGTTGATCTTGCTTAAAATTTTCCTTTGAGGGTTCACCACGAGATGTTTTCCGAAATTCCTAAGAATGCAACTAGAATGAGAAGCACTCTTTCCATTTGTTTTCAATAATGAAAATCCTAGCTATGAGGGATAGAGCATACAAGTACTTTTTGATCAATCAACAAAGAGCACAAACTAGATGCAATTCCCTAAACCATTCCTTTCAAGCATTCACAAACTTCAAAATGCAAATTGCATGTATTTCTTTTCAGTTTCTCTTAATGTGAATGATGCAATAAGAAAAACTAATGCACAAACGATTCAGATCTTTTTTCATAAACAATGACGATTTGTGACAATTTCTTTTAAAAGGGAAAGGAAGATTGTACGACACTTTCGATTTTAAAGAAATGAGAAATTACGACACTTTCAACAAAAAGACAAACCAAATGGACATATAAATCAATCGATCTTTTATGAATGAAGAATTTACGAAAATTCAATTTTCGAAGGAAAATATGACTTTACAACACTTTATTTCAACAAAGATCAATGAACTATATTCTAACTTTGACTATAGACTGATAATGACAAAGAAAACATTAAAGAAACATTAATCAATCCAATCAAAGTAAGGCTGGCTGGCTAAGGAGATGAAAAGACTGTTTTCAGAGATAAGACATCATTGATATTCAGCAAGCAAGCAATCAGAAGAATTTTGGCAAAAATTCAATCCAAAGGTGGGAATTTAACCTAAGGTTGATCAGTGCAGGTCAAAGAGGGGCTAACTGTGTTGCATAGCACTGTCTCTCACTAAAAACTGCGCTGATTTCAATGAATTGAAAACTGATTAGTGCAGGTCAAAGAGGGCCAGTCTGCATTGATCAGCGCAGGCCAAAGAGGGAAAAACTGCAATGATTAAAATATTCCTTTGTTAATCAGCGCAGGTCAAAGAAGGCCTAAGTGTGATGCATAGCACTGTCTCTAAGGCTAGCCTGCACTGATTCCTGTGCGGCCACTCAAAAGTCATCTAACCTCAAATTTTGACCAAAATTCAATGCAAAAGGTTGAATCACAACAAGTAAAGTATGTCAAGGTGTCTTAAGAGGTTGATAAGCTATTAAAAGGGTTAAAATGATTCCCAGTGGAGTCGCCAATTTGTTTAGGGAAAATTTAGTGTTCTTCAGACGCCTAACCCTCGAGACCTAGTAGCTAGTCTAGAAACAACAGACAATGTAATTAATCACTTTTCCTATAGTTAACAGATAAGAGAAAGAAGAACAAAGGTACCAACCTATAAATTTCACTCGATCCCTCTCTCCTTTGACCGATTTCGCCGCTCCTTTCCATACTTAACTCGCTTGGAAAGTACCTGCACACAAGCCGAGACAGAAACCCATCAAAGCATACAATAATGACGATCTATTAACTAAACATATCATTGAATCAAGAATACGATATACATCATATAAACACATGAATGGAAAAAGCTAAGAATTCTTTATTAATAGAAGGAAAGATTACAACCCATGTAGATGCATGCTCGATTCAGTGTCATCCTTCTAGCTTCAAACCCTTCTCTCCTCATGAAGTAACATTTTGACATCATCACAATACTCTTGCAAATCTCACTCAAATAGCATTTCCTTAGCTTAAGAAGTTCCAACCTAGACCAGCCTTTGAATTCTTGGTCCATTTATAGTTAAATGGAGGAGGTTAAGCCATTAATGGCCCTCATAAATGCTTTGCCAAAATTAGGAAGTGGTTCCATGGAGGAAGGGATAATGGATTAAGGTTCATTTGTCTTCTTCCTCATCCAAAAGCGAGCTCTATCCTTCTAGAAACCTCCAGAAGCATATATTGGATAAGGAATCCAATGGATTCATTTCAAAAATTTGATGGATCTTGCTCAATGCAGGTAGAACAAAGGCTAGGTGTGATGCATAGCACCCAGACAATACAGTTCCTACAATGCATTGCAACCTAATAAAGGGCCATCTGCACTGATCTCCCTAGGGGCATTTTTTGGATGAATAGTGTCATGAAACTCTTGGGAAGCAAGCATGATGTAGATTGACTTCATTAGGGAATGAAAACAACTGAATTAGGGGTTGATGGACCCTAATAATACAGATCTGGAAGTCGGGGTTGATGTGCCCAAATTTTCCTGTAACACTATTCATACTCGAGGTATTTGTCCAACTCACTTATCCAGTCTAACAAGGCTTATGTGGACAAGCTGTCATCATGATTGGAAAGTTCTGGTCTTGGTCTACTGCTAGCCATCAAAACTGATTTCAATAGTTTGATTTCTGGTGCCTCATCTTCTGACCCATCTGTCGTCACCACTGTTTCACCCTCACTGTCATCTCCACCTTCAGGAACCCTACGCCTTCCACTACTGCCAAGCGAGCTGACAGACTTCATATTTCCTCTCGTAGTCCTTCATCTACTGTTCCCCTTGCAGGTCTTCCTTGACCTCTTCTTCCTACCTCCATTTTCACTCCGGAAGAGTAACTTCCTCTGATACCACTAATTGGTGTGGAACCATGAGGCCATTAGCACCATTACTTAGCCTCCCTCTTACATGGCATTCTAACCACTTGACCGTATGCTAGACCATAGGCTTCCAGACTTGGCATAAATCGTTTTTTATTTTTTTGACTTGGGGTTTATTTCACCCCTGCTATGCTTCGCGAGGGTTTGGAGAATGGATGGAGGAGGTATCGACCTCGTGACCTCCTGTAACTAGGAATTTGTATACTCGCTAGCTGTGTGTGTTCCTTCCCTGTTCTCGTTCACGGCGTGGCCATCCCTATGCATAATGCTTGGCTCAGTAGCTATACAATTTAATGAAACTGGGATCTTTACTCTCTTACTAATATTTGTTCTCTTCTTTAATTCGATATGCTATACAGCTAATATTCGTCGTGCTTTCTCAGTAGGGACTGCCACTCATCCTGGAACAGCTCAGCTTTATTGCTGAGGTAAGCTCTTATTCCAATTCCATTTCCCATTTTTATTTGCGTGTTTCTAACCTATTGGCTCCTTGGCTTGCAGGTTTATGCTCCTTTTGGCACTACTGTCACAACCATTCCCAAAACCCTTGTGTTTGGCTTGGTACTTGCCCTGGGTTTTGAACCCTGGTTGTTTTACTGGTTCGATGGGGTTTTAGACTCAAAAGTTGGTCTCAATGTGGCCCTTCTAGCCTCGGAGAAACCCTTGGTTTCAATTCTCCAGGTATGCTTTCTCTCTTCCAGGTTTTCTTTATCAACTTTCCTCCCTTTAATGAGTTTTATGTTTCCCTTTTCTAATCCGGTTTCTTTTGTTTGTGTTTGCAGGTGGTTTGGTTTTGGTGGGGTCTTCCCGACGTCATCTCAGCCCTGGTCTTCCCTGTATAATAGGGTAGAATCTTTCCCTCACTCCCTTGTTCAATTTTATAAGTTAATATGAAGAAACCCAAATGGGTTTTGATCCAAAATGGATCTAAGATAGACTTATAAGTCTAAAGTGTTCCTCATAGAGGAAAATGAAAGTCCAAGGATGCTCTTGGAAATAGTCCCATTGCATAGATCTTCTCATTTTGAATCTACTGCAACTTGAATGGGCTAAAATGGACTTTGGATGAAGAAGTTATCGCAGAAAGAAGATTGCCTTTGTCCTTTGGAAAAGGAGGCATTTCTTCTAAAAATGGCCTAAAAGGCTCCTTAAGGAAATCGCATCGCAAATGTGCAAAGGGATGGACTTAACGCAAAGGTGGAAGGACCCCCGATCAACGATCTCTGATATATCGGATCAAAGGTAGGCCTTCGCCCGATATTGGGACCCTAGGCATAGCGACATGCGACTAGGTGATATGTGACAATGTGATTGCGATGAGCGATATTAGCGATCAATGATTGGAGGAGCAGAAGGTATAGACCCCCACTGATGCGATATTCTAGGTGCGGTATCAGTGATCGGTGGATCAGTGGTCGGCATACCCAAAGGGCAGACCCCCGGGCCATTGCGATTGCGATTAGCGATCAGGACCCAGACCCAATAGGGATTATGGACCCGATTGCATAAAATTTGAAATCCACGATTTTCAAATTTTCTATGTATGAGAGCCTTTCTGCTATAAAAACTAAAATACAAAGGAAACGACCCAAAGCGATAAAGCCGGACCCGAAAGGTTTAAAGATGCGGCTTTGGGTTATTTGAGTTCCATGGTAAGCGGGATTTCGGGTAGGCCTCAGGCAGTAAATGGTATTGGACGGGCTCTGCCCGAACCCATACACTAGTCGACACGTGGCATGGCGCAGGAGAGAGAAAATCGCCTTTTCAGTCGAGTAATCTCCGTGCACATAAGCCACCCGAAACAGACTATCAGTCGTTGGATCGGAGATCACACAGATCAATGGTGGGCTTGCGATAGCCATAAAAGGCGGACTTGAAAGGGTTTATAAGTGCGATTTTAGAGAATTTGAAGTTCGGGATTTCGCGCCCAATAGTGTATTTTCGGAAAAACTCTGTGTATTGGAATTTTGTTCCATTTTTGGGTTTTGTTTGAAGAAAGGGCCCGATTCCTTTGTAACAACCCTTGATCATTGTGCCACGTGGCCAGCGGGCATTTTATAAGCAATGATGTGTTTGTAATGCGCAGAGCCACAGAGCCAGAAGCCAGAGGGCCAAATGAAGAGACAAAGGAATGATTATACGCAGAGAAATGGACAGGAAGCTGCAGAGCCAGAAGAATGCCTCAAAGAAGCCTGAGAGCTCAGTTGATGAGTCAGAGCTACAGAGAGCAGGTAGAGCAGATAGCCCAGACAGCTGAGGGAGTCTTTGGGATTGATTGGAGGTCGAGTGAGTGAACCAGAGAGCTGAAGGTTGCTGAGAGAGTCACTTGGAGGTCAAGCGAATCACAGAGGCATGCAGAGGCCGAGAGAGAGCTCAGAGAAGCCAGAGCCGGGAGCCAAGAGCTAGAGTGAGAGCCAGAGACATGAGCCAGAGCCAAGAACTAGAGCCAAAGCCAGAGCTAGAGCCAAAGTCGAGAGCGAGAGCGAGAGCCAGAGCCAAAAAGCCTGAGAGCTTCAGAGCCAGGGATGAGATGGTGTTCTAAGCCCATTGTTTATGTGTAATACAGTGGAGTTGAGTGTGGAGCTTGTAAAAGGACTTGCCATAATCCCATAGAGCCTAGTCGAGTTGACTAGAGCTTAAGGAGACATAGCCCAAGAGTTTTGGGTGAACTCCATATTATATTGTTGTTATGTGTGTTTGCTTTGTTGTTGCATTGCATTGCTGCTTTATTTGCTGTTATATGTTTTATATCAGTTCAAGCAAATAAAATTAAAGCACATTAACAATTAAAAATAAACACAAGCATACACCTATTTTCAAGCATTATTAATTTCGTAATTGGTTAATCATAATATCTTGGGAATGCTTAAGCTTTGGAAGTGGGAGAGGTTCTTGTAAGCTTGACAAGAAGCCTATAGACCCCATTTTCAGATTAGGTGATATCAGAGCTTGAGATTGATTAAACCCACCTTCAAAGAAGGTTATATCAGAATGCTTGATTGACAGAGCAAAGATTGCTTGTCTGAAAGCTGTTTAAATAGTCAGAGGTTGATTGTATGCTTATTTGCAGACTGGCTATTGTTTGAGTTTGCAGAGGTGAAGGGGAAAGCTAATGATAGCTCAGTCCAGGAAGGACAAGAAGGAAGAAGATCTGAAGGCATTCTTCTATCCCATAGGACCTCAAGGCAATCCTTGAAGCAGAAGACGTTTGTTGCAAAAGGTTGTTGAATAAGCTCTTTATTAATCTTGTTTGAAGTTCTTTTGTTTATTGGCATAATGAATACTTCTACAAGTGAGTCCTCAAATTATTCTTTCTTCACAAAAGTCTTTGATGAATACATGAAGCTGTGGAGGAAGAGAAGCAGTTGCTTTCTGACAAATTGCAGGAAATGGAGAGGCAACTTCATATTGCAAATATGAACCTGAAAAAGAGGCATGAGTTGGAGTTACAGCTCTTTGTTGCCAAAGAAGCCTTGGTCAAGTATCAGCTTGAAGAAGAAGTAAACCATTCCAGTTTGTCTTCAAATTCTTCTAAGAATGCTTATATTGGTTCTTTTGAAAAGCATACCAGAGGCATAGGTTCCAAGCTAATTTCCAAGATGGGCTATGAAGGAAAGGGCTTGGGAAAACATGCGCAAGGTATTGTTGAGCCAATAATGGTTGAGGAAAGGCCTAAGTATTTCGATCTTGGCTATGGACAGTCTTATGGAGGAAGTTCCAAAGCTGCAATGAAGGCCATTGAAACAGTTCCAAGAAGGAGTTTCATTTCAGGTCCTCTACCTCAAGAGTGTGAAGATTGTATTCTGGAGGAATGCAATATATTGAAACATCATTTGCAGGATGCAGGTGTTCAGAAGCACACACTTAAACCAGGGAGTTGTGGAAACTTTAACAACCTTGAAGAGATTGATGGTGTTCCAAAGGTAGCCACTTATTCATTCAGTTCACCTCCTCATGAAGGTAATAAAGGTGAAATAGAAAGGTATAAATTTGGTTCTAAACATTTTCCTTTTGATCATGTTTAGCATGGTAAATTTCCATATAGGTATGGGAAAAGAATTGCTTGTTCCTTTTGTGGTTTGGATAACCATAATGTTTCTAGATGTTGGAAGAGAATGGCCACATACAAGAAACTTTTGAAGGAAAGGAAGCAAGAAGCCAAAGGTCCATTGGACAAGGCAAGTCATGCTGTCAAGAGGATTCACATGCAGTGAACTTACTGCCATAAGCAAGGGCATCTTGCTGAGAAATGTTGGACTCTGAATCCAACAATGCTTCCACAAAATTTGAAGAAAGTGGAAAGAGAGAATGAAAAAAATGGAAAGGAAGATTCCATGATTGATGTGTTTCAGGATGATTCACATGTTGATGCTGATGTGCAGACAAAGGTAGTACCTTTGAAAGGGATTGGTGAGAAATGGTTAGAGTCTTATCAAATTAAGATTGCATGTCTATTGATGCATCTATTTGCATTTCTTTGTTAATGAGATGCAAGTTGCAGGTTTTTACCAAGAAGGTGAATGGAAAAAGTTGAGTATGAGACTCACTTTGTTGCTGCAACATTATGCTCATTTCAGCTTCGAAATTATAATGTGCTTAAGCAAAAGTTGAAGGATGAACTTCATGCCTGAGAATGATATGCATGAACATAGGGATGTTGATGTTGTCCTTCTATTTGAACTTGTACGTGTAATTAACTTGAAGGGTTGATTGTTTTGTTGTAACATGCATGTAATGTTGACTTGGGAAAAGTTAACTTGGTCTCCAAGATGGAGATAATGATGAAGTGTTTCATATTTTGAAAAAGAGTCCTAATGGTCTTTTTCTACATGCTTGACTTGAAGGGTCATTTGTTCTAAAGGCATGTTTTGTGGGCTTGTTAGCTAGTCCATCATTTGTATGCAGATGTAAGACATGGAGGTGTTCACAAGATGTGAAAATTTGTTTCTTTTGTTGAAGCAGGAGTTTAGGCCATCCAGTTGTTGTCTGTATCTCTGTTGTTGTTAACAATTGTTGTTGAAAGCTTTTCAAAATAGGTACAAATGAAAATTTTGTGGAACAGATGTACTTCACATTTGTTTGAGCCACCTTGGATCAATGATCAAGGCAGAAAAGTTCAAACTACCTTCTGTGACCATCTTAGCAGGAGTTCTGCAGGAAGGCAGTTCTTCCCAAGAGGACCAACACATCCAAGAAGGAAAGTGGTCAGAGACTTTGATTCAGAGACACTAAGCAAGGCAAGTGTAGGGAGGCTGAAAGAAGAGGGTGCTATTACTCTCATTTACTATTCAGATCAGTATATCAGTCTTTTGGAGACCAAAAGTTCTTTTAGTGGGAAGGTGTGATCCAAAATGGATCTAATATAGACTTCTGAGTCTAAAATGTTCCTCACATAGGAAAATGAAAGTCCAAGGATGCTCTTGGAAATAGTCCCATATCATAGATCTTCTCATTCTGAATCTACTGCAACTTGAATGGGCTAAAATGGACTTTGGATGAAGAAGTTATCAAAGAAAGAAGATTGCCTTTGCCCTTTGGAAAAGGAGGCATTTCTTCTAAAAATGGCCTAAAAGGCTCCTTAAGGAAATCGCATCGCAAATGTGCAAAGGGAAGGACTTAACGCAAAGGTGGAAGGACCCCCGATCAGCGATCTCCGATATATTGGATTGGAGGTAGGCCTTCGCCTGATATCGGGACCCCAGGCATAACAACATGCGACTGGGTGATATGCGACAATGCGATTGTGATGAGCGATATCAGCGATCGACGATCGAGGTGATCGGAGATCGGAGGAGCAGAAGGTATAGACCCCCGCCGATGCGATACGCGAGGTGCGATATCGGCGATCGGTGGATCGACGGTCGGCATACCCAAAGGACAGACCCCCGGGCCATTGCGATTGCGATTAGCGATCAGGACCCGGACCCGATAGGGATTATGGACCCGATTGCATAAAATTTGAAATCTGAGATTTTCAGATTTTCTGTGTATTAGCGCCTTTCCACTATAAAAACCAAAATACAAAGGAAACGACCCGAAGCGATAAAGCTGGACCCGAAAGGTTTAAAGGTGTGGCTTTGGGTTATTTGAGTTCCGTGGTAAGCGGGATTTCGGGCAGGCCTTAGGCGGTAAGTGGTATTGGACGGGCTCCGCCTGAAACCCATACACTAGTTGACATGTGGCATGGCGCAGGAGAGAGAAAACCGCCTTTTCGGGCAGGTAATCTCTGTGCACATAAGCCACCCGAAACAAACTGTCAGTCGTTGGATTGGAGATCACGCAGATCAATGGTGGGCTTGTGATAGCCATAAAAGGTGGATCTAAAAGGGTTTATAAGCGCGATTTTAGAGAATTTGAAGTCCGGGATTTCGCGCTCGATAGTGTATTTTCGAAAAAACTCTGTGTATTGGAATTTTGTTCCATTTTAGGGTTTTTTCTTAAGAAAGGGCCCGATTCCTTTGTAACAGCCCCTAATCATTGTGCCATGTGGCAAGCAGGCATTTTATAAGCAATGATGCGTTTGTAACGCGCAGAGCCACAGAGCTAGAAGCCAGAGGGCCAGATGAAGAGACAGAGGAATGATTATACGCAGAGAAATGGATAGGAAGCCGCAGAGCCGGAAGAATGCCTCAAAGAAGCCAGAGAGCTCAATTGACAAGGTAGAGTTGCAGAGAGCAGGCAGAGCGGACAACACAGGCAACTGAGGGAGTCTTTGGGATCGCTTGGAGGTCGAGCGAGTGAACCAGAGAGCTGAAGGTTGTTGAGAGAGTCGCTTGGAGGTCAAGCGAATTATAGAGGCATGCAGAGGCTGAGAGAGAGCTCAAAGAAGCCAAAGCCGAGAGCCAAGAGCCAGAGCTAGAGACAAACCCATGAGCCAGAGCCAAGAACGAGAGCCAGAGCTAGAGCCAGAGCCAGAGCCGAGAGCCAAAGCGAGAGCCAGAGCCAGAAAGTTTGAGAGCTTCAGAGCTAAGGATGAGATGGTGTTCTAAGCCCATTGTTTATGTGTAATACAGTGGAGTTGAGTGTGGAGCTTGTAAAATGACTTTGCCATAATCCCATAGAACCTAGTCGAGTTTACTAGAGCTTAAGGAGACGTAGCCCAAGAGTTTTGGGTGAACTCCATATTATATTGTTGTTATGTGTGTTTGCTTTGTTGCTGCATTGCATTGCTGCTTTATTTGTTGTTATATGTTTTATATCAGTTCAAGCAAATAAACTTAAAGCACATTAACAGTTAAAAATAAACACAAGCATACACCTATTTTCAAGCATTATTAATTCCGCAATTGGTTAATCATAATATCTTGGGAATGTTTAAGCTTTGGAAGTGGGAGAGGTTCTTGTAAGCTTGACAAGAAGCCTATAGACCCCATTTTCAGATCAGGTTCTTGGTGTATACCCTGGTCGACTGGATTAACAGGCACTTGTTTTGTTCCTTGTTTCTCCTTTGTAAATTTGAAGGAAACCTGGCTGGTCCTTAACGTTATTTATATACTATGTGATGAAACCCTAACAGGGTTCTTTCCTGTTTGCTAAATGCTGCTTTGTTGGTTTTGTAAATTATATATGGACTACCTATACTCGGCTTTGTATATAGAACTTAGGAAATGAAAAGGAATTCCTATAAACTATTTGTAGATGCTTGTTTAATTTTGAACATATGATTACCTACAATTCGTTATCTGGTGCACTATCTTTACTTGCTCCACCTCAGGCTGCGTCCTGTGTGAAACTGGGGTTCTGTAAATTTAATTTCCTGCTCCCTTTTGTCTGCAATTTGTCACAACAACTCACACATATTTGATAATAAACTGACACAATATCTCAGGAACTCATTTTTTTATTGAAAAAAAACTCCAATGTCTATTTCTCCAACACACACAGACTTCATGTTTTTTTAGGAATGGAAAAACCTCCCACTTGGGTAGATTTGAGTTGGTTTATACCTTCCTAGACAGTTCCTAGGTGGTTGCGAAGCTGCCATTCATTTAACAACTGACTGGTAAAACTAATTTTGACTTTTACTAACCTAACCATTCATAACTAGACAATTACAATGGATGTGTTAGCCGAATTTAACTTTTTAAATAAAAGGACTAAACCAAAACCTCATTTCTGTCCAACAAAAAATAACTGGTTCATCTAGCTGTAGCTCTTTAGTTGGATGCTCCTGCATCATTGTGATTGAAAAAAAAAAAAAATACAATACAAAATCATAATTTTGATCCTAATAATTAAAACCAATCAATTTTTTCAAACAATATAACCAATTTAAATTAAATTTATAATCCAAGTTTATACAATTTTATACATATATGTTTGATTAATGCAAATAACAATTATATCATAAATTTTATTCAAATAATTAAAACTATATATTTTTTTTAGAAAACCATAATGAAATGAAATTATATCATATTTCATCTATATACAAATACCCAATTTTCATATTAATTATAAATATTTAGTTAGAGTATAATAATTACAAACATGTGAGCATTTATACCACCAAAATATATTTATACAATTTTCCTTCCTAAATTTATGAATATCATTCTCTAGTGAATGAATGTAATATAAATTTTTAATACAATTTAATTATTTTATGCTTTGTTTTCTTTCAAAGAATATAGTGAAACACATTTTAGTAGAATTTTATTTTTTTATTGTTTAAAATGTATTTTTAATATATAAATAAATTTAGCTTCGTGAAAATTCCCATATTCATATTACACTTATGACACTACTCAAACTTGTGATTAGGTTAAATCTTGTGATTGAAACAATTCTCTACTCAATGTGAGACAAATTTAATTAAAAATATTATTATTTAAAATATATTTTTAATATATAAATAAATTTAACTTAGCAAAAATTCCCACATTCATATTACATTTACATCACTACTCAAACTTGTGGTTGGATCCAATCTTGTGATTAAAACAAATCTCTACACAATATTGGACAAATTTAATTAAACACAATATTGGACAAATTTAATTAAAAATATTAAAAAATATTGGACTTCAAAAAAAACTAACATTTGTGCCTTTTATTTTAATTTTGTCTTTAATTTATTAATAGTAATTTAATATTTGTACTTGAATATAAACCTCAACACTTAAATTTTCATGTTTGCATTTAAGAGTCTTACGTTTTCCTCAAAACTCTCTTTCGTTTCTCTTAATAGAAAATGATGTTCGTGACCGCCCTTCATTTTAATGAAGACTGGTTATTTTTCATGCCTACATGCACGCATCATTACACTGTTTGGCCATGTCATTTTCATGGTTATACACACAACGATCATGCTAAGAAATCGGACATATTCAGTTCTGCATTGACAAATTGATTGGCCGCACT
This sequence comes from Pinus tabuliformis, assembly GCA_031772625.1. NCBI lineage: Eukaryota > Viridiplantae > Streptophyta > Pinopsida > Pinales > Pinaceae > Pinus > Pinus tabuliformis. The sequence continues at coordinate 982,718,196 of CM062805.1, read as the reverse complement.
ATTTCCATGTGTAGACAAGCTACAATAACTTGTACAAACACTACTTCATTGTTTGCTCTATGTAGGCAAAATTGATGATGTACGATCAATTACAGGCTCAAGAAAAGGAGGTAGATACGTGGATATATTTTACTGGCAAAATTGATGCTGTACATTCAATTACATGCTCTGAAGGAAAATAAATGGTCATGGGTATGTGTGAAAGTTGTAATTCCGTAATTCTGAACATTGAATTCAGTCAATTTCTCGCTAAAGACAATAAAAAACGTATACAAGTACAGTGGGTCCATTGCAGTCCCAGGAACTCTGTGACATCGAACACGTTGGCAGAATTCATTAACTCTACAGGGTACCACATTGTATTGTATTAACCTTTCAGTTCTTGACAATAACTTCTCAACAGGTCAATACAACGTAATTTAACATTTCTATAGGTCAATACTAAATCAGGAATCTTTAACCACCCTTTTCCAAAGTATACGTGTCTGTCCAGATGTAATGGCGTTTTATAACTATTTTACATTTTCATTTTGGTTTTGGTTTTTTTCTCATAAATTGGCAGTATAATTATGGGTGACATTGTGTTTTTTTTGTTTATTTGGTAGTCAGGGGAGTCTAGTTTGGAGCCAGCAAGATTATTGGGGTTGAAGAAGAACTATCAACCTAAAATAAAATGATTTTTTTGAGATAGATTTAATTTTCTCAAAATGGTTTTTATCTTCAACCTTTACAATGAATTGATTTTTTTTAGAATAGTTTTAATTTTTTCAAAATGGTTTCTATCTTCAACTTTTAGTCATGGGCTAGGGGTTTATTGGATGGAAGAAGAAGGATCAGCCCACAATGGGATGACTCTTTTGGAATAGTTTTAATTCTCCCAAAGTGGCTTCCATCATCAATCCCTCATCCCACAATGGGATGAGGCCCCTTGGAATAGTTTTAATTTTCCCAAAGTGACTTCTATCCTCAATCCCTCCCCATAAAATACACCTTTTGAAATAGTTTTAATTCTCCCGAAATGACTTCTATTCAAAACCCCTCACCTCTTCCCATGAAGTTTAAACCTGCTACCTGCTGAGACTAAACCCCAAGTAAACCAACCAATCTAAAATTTAACACTCTTTAAAAAAACCCTAACTTCACTGAGATTCTAGTAAAGAATCTCTACCAACAACTTTAACCAAAAACATATACCAAAAATGCTGAGAAAACGTAGAAGATTGACTTACGGCATCTAAAAATTCTTCGCATATTGCAATCACCATTGAAGGGATTTCTACGTCTCTATCCCAATCAATATGATGATATGTGAAATTGCATGCTGGTCCATCTCCCCACGAGCCTTCTACGGAAGAAACATTGATGACATATAGGCTTTAAGCTCCCATATAAGGAAGAAGCTCTGTGAGAATTCGATCAAGGGACGGTGATTCCATCAGCTGGTAGTTCGTTCAGCTCTAGTCCAGGTGATCGATCTCCAGTCCACTACATGATGAGAAATAATAATGGGACAAGCAATGGTTTCGATAAAGGAAACATGCTGCTTCATCATGAGCTCAGAGAGGTTGTTGTCAAGAAAACAGGGGAGGAAGGCAGTTTAAACTATTTGTGTATACCCAAGGATAAGTCTGAGTTAGCAGATGGAAAAAGTTCATGCGAAGAACCACTGAGTCCACTCGCCTGCCTGACCACTGGGAGGTTATTGCACAGTTATATCTTTACCATTGTGGGATTTAAGAAAGATATTGACGTTGTGTCCTTGAAAACTTCACTTCAAAATAGTGTGGCACAGCACCAGAGATTTTCGAGCATTTTGGTTAGTTTCTTTCTCATTCTTTTGTTGAAATGCAGATCACCTAGTGTAGGGTTATCGATTCCATGGTTTTGCGTTGGTTTTTCATATATTACATTTAATTTGAGCTGAAAGTAATGTTCTGATATGCCTTTTGGTTGCAGATAAGGGACAAGAACAATAATTTGAAGTGGTCTCTTAGAGAGGTAGAGATAAATGATCATGTGATTGTCCCCTTCCTTGATCCTTCCTTTACACAGAATCCAGGCTTTGTGAATGAATACACAGCTTCCCTTGCAACTGCTCCTCCACTGAATCCATCCAGGCCTCTGTGGGAAGTCCATGTCTTGAATGCAAGATCAGGAGAGGCAGAAGCCAGCCTTGTATTCAGAATCCATCATTCTGTAGGAGATTGTGTGTCTCTGTTGTCTCTTCTGGTTAACTCCACACGAAAAGCCTCTGATCCCAAATCCCTACCAACCATTCCAGAACCAAACAAGTCCAGAGTGAAAGAAACATCAAGCACTCTTCTGACTGTTTATGGCTGGCTTGCAGCATTTTGGTTCACATTGTTAACAATCTTTGATTATGTTGCCACTGTTTCCTGGAAAAAGGACGTGAATCTATTGAGAGAAGACGCTAGAAAGATGAAATTCTGTAACACAAAGCGCCTGGCTCACGTTACTTTCGACATGGTGGATATATGCTCCGTGAAGAAGGCAGTGAACGGAGTACTAATTTCTTTCATATTTGCAGACTAGTTTGTATATGTGGATGAAAGTTTCCATAATTGCTTACGTTGGATATTGTTTCTCGACTTAAACTGTGTGTGCCCAAGGTCGTGTCCCATGTCGACTTAAACTGTGTGTGCCCAAGGTCCCATGTTTTGAGTGGACACTAGTTATCATCAGAGACAAAGAAGCTAAACACATCATGGAAAATAATAAGAGAGTGCTATGAATGATGATGACTATCATTATTATAGCACTCATTATTGTTTTTTTTGGTTTAATTTCTTAGTTTTTGATGATGGGTTTAGTTTTTTTTGTTTAGCTTCTTAGTTCTTGATGATGGGTTTAGTTTTTGATGATAAGTGAAATGTCAATTTACATCCAAAAGAATTATACAACTGCTATATTTTGTCATTTTATAAATTATTACGCCTGTGATCATCATGCTTCAGATGAGACTGGATGAGCCAATACAGGCACTAATGTGTGAAAATTTATTGTTGTAGACTGTGAATGATGTCATGATGGGAGCCATTTCTGCAGGACTTGTGCGTTATCTCAGCAGGCGCAATGCTACATGTATGCTGCCCGTATCTAATTTCTTTTAATTTTAATGATCGAACCCATCTATCCATTGCCCTTCTCATTCTCAATTCACAACTCGTGTTTCCATTATTTTATGAAATTTCTACGTTTCAGCAAAACCAGCTGTAAATAGCGACGGAAGCGCAGAGCATGAATATTGCCTTCCATCGAACTTGCGTGCCAGAGCACTAGTTGCAGTTAATACGCGGCGCTCTCCAATGCTCAAGGTAACCCTAGCCAGTATTAACCCTAACCCTACCCAGTATTACATATTTGACAGGTTAGGAGCTATATATATTCACCTTTGTCCTTATTATTTGTCTGGGAATTGCTGACAGAATCTTGATAGCAATATGAAAAATCCAACCCAAGTAATGTGGGGCAACAAACTAGGGTTTTGGTTGTTCCCGTTACCGACGGTTTATTACGCAGATCCCCTGGAGTACTGTCGAAGAACAACAAGTACATCCAGGATTAAAAAATTATCTTTCGAGTCCTCCCTCACATTTGCCTTTACCACTTCCATGGCAGCCAAGGTATCCCTCTAACCATCAGATCTGTTCACATGTTATAGAATGGTTTTCACAAAGTTTTTCATTCCGGGTCATTTTTATTTAGATGGTAGATTTTTAATATTTATTTAACCTTATTTTTGTTTATTTAATTTCAAAATATTCTAAAAATTTATATGCAATTTCTGAATATTTGGAATATCTGATATCCCCTTAAATTTTTGTAAGATGAAGTACACTTGTCTTAAAGATAAATCCCATTAGTTAGTTGGAAAAGTCTACCAAACCTTAATGATGTGATTAATCAAAAAACTGATATTTACAAATCAAAAAAATCTTAAATTTGAAGTTCACTATTTAACTTCTCTTTTTCCCATAAATTTATAATCTCCAATTTCGCCCTGATACCTCTTTTATTCTAATCGAAATATTCCAAAATCTACCATAAACTTAAATTCAACCCACAATACATTTAACAATCAACATTTGTAATTGTAGTTGGTGGAGTACATAGCCAACAAGTTAAGTACGAGCACAACGTTGGGTTTCTCTAACGTGATTGGGCCTGCGCAAGAAATTGAGTTCTGTGACAATCACGTTACTCACATTATTCCCACTGCATACGTAAACCATGCTGTGAGTATTATTTAGGCTTCTTTAATTTACCTGTTTCTATTTGGATTTCTAAAGATATATCGTGAGTTTAATGAATGAATGTTTGAAACAGCCCATAGTGATGCATTTCATAAGCTATGGTGGGAAGGGGAAGCTCATAGCTTTGGTCTCCGAGGACGTGGTTCCAGATCCCCAGCAGTTCTGTTCAGATTGTGCCGATGCACTCCAACGAATGAAAGAAGCTATTCATAAATAATGGATTTGTTTATATGTGATATTTTTGGAGTTTCTGGTAGATTTTTGGCCCGCCAAAAAAATTGTGATGTGTTGTTTACTACTGGGAATTGCAGGCATATGTATCTCAGGTTCGTCGTGATTATCGTTTTTTTGTTTTTTTTTTTATGGCATAGCATACCTAAAGATGTTATGGGACATAATAGAATCACAGGAATGTGCATGGAAGAGTGGAACCCGCCGACAATCCACATGCAATCCTGTAACTTGGCCAGAGTCAATAAATATATGTCTCGGGCATTGTGATTAATGGTGTATGTGGGAAGCATATAATTTAATGTTGTGCTCAGGGCAGTTAGACTAGGCTGTTATTAATGGTGTTCGGCATTGAACAGAACAAAGTCAGTTGGCAGTTAAGAGTTGATGTCAAAATTCACTGACAGCTGAGTTAAATCGCCATTACTGACCCCTACCTTTCTAGGCTTTTAACAGACAAACGTCTTTGGTGTAAGGTTCCTTAAAATTTATATAACCAGTTAAACTGCAAGATTAACGGCGTCTGTTTTTGTCTTTGGTGTAAGAGGTTTTGTTTTTGTACAGGATACAACGCGTTAAGTGAAATAGTAGTAGCATAAATTTTTTGTTTATAGTTTCCATAGATATTAATTTATTTTTATGTTACAAAGCGCATATAGAATTCAATAGAAATATAAAATAGAAGTATAAATTAGGTAAGCAGTGTAATAATAAAAACTTAAAATTTGGAAATAATGGTGCCTAGAGGAGGTTTATAAGGTAGATTGGTAGATTTAGGGTAAGTATGTAAACAATTTGTCTTCTAATTAAAAAAATTAAAAATTAAAAATAATATAAATCTCAATGTTTGGAATGAATGAGTATAAACATTTAAAAATATAAAAAGTTAAAGCAATAAAAATAATAAAATTTAATGTGTTATAATTGAATTTATGTTTATTTGATTTATATTAAGAAAATTAAGAAAATTTTTGGTAAAAATCACATAGTTCTAAATTTTTTTTAGCTTTTATAATAATATTTTTAGATAAAGAAAACTGTTAAATTTGACTAGATAAATAATATTTTTAATATAAAGAAATAATGGTTAAAATATAATTATTAATATTGAATTAAGGAAAATAATTAATCAAAAGGAAAATTTTAATGAAATAAATATAAAAAAATAAAATAAAAATAATATTTATGTCAAAGCTAAATAATCAAAACAATAAAACAATTAATAAAATCAATATAATAATATAATAAAATAAAAATAATGTTTGTGTCAAACTTAAATAATCAAAACAATTAATTCTAAAAACTTAAAAATAAATAAAAAAAAGTAAATGGTAAAACTTAAATAAAAAAAATTGGCTTAAACTTAAATAATCAAAACACTAAAATAAAAATAATATTTAGTCAAACTTAAATAATCCAAATAATTAATTCTAAAAACTTAAAAATAATAAATGCTCAAACTAAAAAAAACTAAAATAATAATAATAATAATTAACAAAATAAATAAATAAATCAATAATGAAAAATTAATTAATCATACTCAACATAAAATTACAATTAAATAATAACAGTTAAGAAATTAGAAATATGTGGTGGTGGTGGTGGTGATGAGAAAGAAGAAGAAGAAGACACTTAGGATGAAATGGTAGGGATCCAACAACTCCTAATTTTCCAACCATCGTCTCTATTCATTGTTTGGCATCCTTTCAATCTCTATAGCTAATTTGTTATATTTTGATTTTGTTTTTATTAATAAACTTAAACAAATTTTTAGATGAAAGAAAATCATAATATATATTACATTAAAAAATATTGCTAATTTTCAAGCCATTGTCTCTATTCATATTGTTTAGCCTCCTTCCAATCTCTATAGCTAATTTATTATATTTTGATTTTGTTTTTATTAATAAAATTAAACAATTTTTTAGATGAAAGAAAATCATAATATATATGACATTAAAAAATATAACAAGTAGTAGCTATAAATTACGAAACATTTTAGTTTATAAATTAAAATAATGATTCTATAACCATATTTAAATTTAATTAAGCACATAAAAACATAATACTTACAATAAACTTACAATATGACAACATTCTTAACAATGGATATTCATCTCCATTTTGTTACACTACAATGGGACAATACCATGAATTATCATTACTGCATACCCAAAAACCATAATTTTTTCGCAATCAAAATAATTTTTTGTAAGCTTAGTGGTACTACATCTTCAACATGTCCAATATATCACCCCGATCAGGGTGGGGAATTGAACCGGTGACTTCACATCAAGGAGTGTCTTAACAGAACACCCTATCACTGTCTGTCTAAAACTTCTTGGACATTTCACAATCAAAATATTTTATAAATATTTTATTTTAATTTAATTTTATAATATTTTGTTAATTAAATCTAAAAGTAAAAAAAACTACAACTATTTTTGGGATATATCTAAATTCTCTATCCTCATGACTACTAAAAATATTCACATAGGAATTAAATCAAGATTTTAATAAAATAAAAAATGATACTACTTTTATATACTAGCCCAATCACATTAATAAATGTGGTTGATAAATGACCATAGGCCCATATGAAGTAGATATATCAATTATCAATAATATTAAGAACTAATGTTATTAATGTTATTATAAATAATATTAATATTAATATAAATATAAGAACCACATTAATAATAATTACTATTATATTAAATAATAATAATAAATAAATAAATAAAGATAATAACAATAACTATATTAATAATCATTTAATAAATAATATTGAAGTAATTATGAAATAAACTTTTAATGAAAATTGAACAACAATTTAAATGTGGTTGATATGAAATTCGACTTTAAACACTATACTAGAACATAATTATTAAACGCTAGCCTTTTCCAAAACACATCGAGACCGTTGAAAAAAGTTGCACCAATTCAAATCAACAGGATAATGATCACGACCATTCATGCTTTCCAACCAATCCCTTCTCGCATTGTCTTGCATTTTTGTATAACATTGAAAATAAAAAGGCAGTGAAATCCACAAACCATTTGTTGATTTCACTTTTGATATAGTTGTAAATGTCAGGCCCTGCCTCTCTTTGTCTCCAATATCTATAGTGGCTCGTTGCAAGGGAATAATATTAAACCCAAGGTATAAAAACCTTAATATAAATATTATAAACCCTAAAATAAACATGGTTGACCATGATTTACCATCATTGATTTTCATACTGAGACAATGTTTGTCACAATGTGATGTTGGACCATGGTTGACCATGGTTGATTTTCATATTGAGACAATCTTTGGCACATTGTGACATTGGACCATCGTTGACCATGGATAACCATGATTGTAAACCCAAGCGATTTATATTAAACCTTAGGATTAATATTATAAACCCTATGAATAATATTATACCCTAGGAATATGAACCAAATAAACCCAGTGGATTGATATTATAAATCGAAGAGAATAATAAACCCAAGGGATTAATATTATAAATGAAATGTATATAAACCCTAAAGGGATTGATATTATAAACCCAAGGGAATAACAAACCTAAGGGATTAAAAAACCCAAGGGATTAAAAACCCAATGTATTGATAATATAAAGCCAAGGGATTAATATTATAAACCCAAGATATATAAACCCGAAGATAAGTATTATAAATCCAAGGGAGTAATAAACCCAAGGGATAAATATTATACACCCAAGGAATATAAACATTTGTCACAATGCAATGTTGGAATATGGTTGACCATGATTCATTTTCATATTGATACAACATTTGTCACAATGCGACATTAGACAATGACTAATCATCGTTGACCATGGTTGATCTCCATATTGAGACAATCTTTGTCACAATGCAACATGGACAATGGTTGACCATGGAGGACCATGGTTGTGAAAATGTGATGCTGGACCAATAGACAATCTTTGTCACAATGTGGCCATGGTTGACCATGATTGAACCCAAATATATTATAAATCCAAGGGAATAATATTATACCCAAGGGATTAATATTATAAATGTAAGGTATATAAACCATAAAGGGATTGATATTATAAACCCAAGAGATTAATACTAAAACCCAAAGGATTAAAAACCCAGCGGATTGATAATATAAACCCAAGGGAATAATATTAAATCCAAGGGATTAATATTATAAACCCAAGGGAATAATATTAAAACCAAGGGATAAATATTATAAACACAAGGAATATAAACCCTAATATAAATACTATAAACCCGAAGATAAATATTTGTCACAATGCGGTGTTGGAATATGGTTGACCATGATTGATTTTCATATTGAAACAACATTTGTCACAATGCGACATTGGGCAATATCTAACCATTGTTGACCATGGTTGATGTCCATATTGAGACAATATTTGTCACAATGTGATGTTGGACCATGGTTGACCATGGATGACCATGGTTGTGACAATGTGACGTTGGACCAAGAGACAGTGTTTATGAAAATGTGACCATGGTTGACCATGGTTATTGACCATGGTTGAGACAACCTTTGTCACAATGTGATGTTTAATGCATATGTGCATTTACTATCCAATCAACTAATTGGAAGAGAATCAATAGAATATTTTTAAGGAGCGATTGATCCTTCCTGAACGCAACATACAAGAGCAATTCATCTTTTTGTTGACAAATAATCTAAGTCTATTTAGTCTATAGATATTCCATTAACGATTAATGTATATGTGCATTTACTATCCAATCAACTAATAGACTTGGAGAGCGTACTTCATAGGGGAAGGTGAACCACTCACCCTATGTTCCTATTGTACTGTGATGGATTCTACAATTAGGATGTAAAAGATCAATATCAAAATCTTTTCTTGGGATGGTGCATGTATATAGTTGGCCTACTGGACCAATTAGCATCGTGATGGAGCTATATTCCTCATTAGGGAATACAGCTCCATCGCGATAATCTACACAAAAAGAAAGGGGAACAAGCACACTTGGAGAGTGTAGTACAATGGAGAAGAAGTTGTATGTTGCGTTCAGGAAGGATGAATCACTCGTAAAAAGGAATCTATTGATTCCTAGGGAATAAAAAGTAACTTAGCAGGAGAGCCGAATGAAACGAAAGATTTGTGTTTGGTTTGGGAAGAGATTATGAATTCATGAAATTTGTGAATATATAATCTAATTTCATTAGCTAATGATGCATAATCATTATATCACATGAATCATTTACCTATGACAATTAAATATCCCTATAAAAACTTGAGCCAAAGGATCAATGGGCTAGGTCCTATTGCAATTACTTGAAATGCGTTTGTATAACATTCTTTTTCAACTCGGTATGGTTTCCACTATTCTCGTGGGAACTTTCTCATCCATTATGGGAGCCTATACAATGGAAATTGGAAAAAAAATATTATTAATAAGTTTTTTTTCCAAGGAATACTTTCAAGTAAATTAATTTCACTTTTGATATAGCTGTACAGTGTAAATGTCAGACCCTGCCTTCTCTCTGTCTCCAATATCTATAGTGGCTCGTTGCAAGGGAATAATATTAAACCCAAGGGATAAATATTATAAACCCAAGGTATAAAAACCCTAAGATAAATATTATAAACCCTAAAATAAACATGGTTGACCATGATTTACCATCATTGATTTTCATACTGAGACGATGTTTGTCACAATGTGATGTTGGACCATGGCTAACCATGGTTGATTTTCATATTGAGACAATCTTTGGCACATTGTGACATTAGACCATTATTGACCATGGATGACCATGGTTAATTTTCATATTGAGACAATATTTGGCACATTGTGACATTGGACCATCGTTGACCATGGATGACCATGATTGTAAACCCAAGGGATTTATATTAAACCCTAAGATTAATATTATAAACCATATGAATAATATTATACCCTAGGAATATGAACCAAATAAACCCAAGGGATTGATATTATAAATCGAAGGGAATAATAAACCCAAGGGATTAATATTATAAATGCAAGGTATATAAAACCTAAAGAGATCATATTATAAACCCAAGAGATTAGAAACCCAACATATTGATAATATAAACCCAAGGAAATAATATTAAACCCAAGGGATTAATATTATAAACCTAAAGTATATAAACCCTAAGATAATTATTATAAACCAAGGGAATAATAAACCCAAGGGGTAAATATTATACACCCAAGGAATATAAACCCTAAGATAAATATTTGTCACGATGCGATGATGGAATATGGTTGACCATGATTAATTTTCATATTGAGACAACATTTGTCACAATGAGACGTTAGACAACGGCAAACCATCGTTGACCATGGTTGATCTCCATATTGAGACAATCTTTGTCACAATGTGGTGTGGACCATGGAGGACCATGGTTGTGACAATGTGACGCTGGACCAAGAGACCGTCTTTGTCATAATGTGACCATGATTAACCATGATTGACCATGATTGAACCCAAAGACATTATAAAACCAAGGGAATAATATTAAATCCAAGGGAATAATAAACCTAAGGAATTAATACTAAAAACCCAACGGATTAATAATATAAACCAAAGGGAATAATATTAAACCCAAGGGAATAATATTAAACCCAAGGGATAAATATTATAAAACCAAGGAATATAAACCTTAAGATAAATATTATAAACCCTAAGATAAATATTTGTCACAATGCGACGTTGGAATATGGTAGACCATGATTGATTTTCATATTGAGACAATGTTTTTCACAATGCGACGTTGGATAATAGCTAACCTTTGTTAACCATGGTTGATCTCCATATTGAGACGATCTTTGTCACAATGTGACATTGGACCATGGTTGTGACAATGTGACATTGGACCAAGAGACAGTCTTTGTCACAATGTGACCATGGTTGAGACAACCTTTGTCACAATGTGACATTTGAACATGGTTGATTTTCATATTGAGACAATCCTTGTCACAATGCGACATTGGTTGATTTTCATATTGAGAAAATATGTATCAAAATGTGACGTTGGACCATGGTTGACCATGATTATAAACCTAATGGATTTATATTAAACCCAAAGATTAATATTATAAACCTTATGAATAATATTATACCCTAGGAATATGAAGCTTTAGATTAATAAACCCAAGAGATTGATATTACAAACCCAAGGGATTAATACTAAAAACTGAAGAGATTATAAAACCAATGGAATAATATTAAACCCAAGGGATAAATATTATAAACCCTAAAATAAACATGGTTGACCATGATTTACCATCATTGATTTTCATACTTTGTCACAATGTGGCGTTCGACCATGGTTGACCATGATTGATTTTCATATTGAGACAATCTTTCATACATTGTGGCATTAGACCATCATTGACCATAAATGATCATGATTGTAAACCCAAGGGATTTATATTAAACCCTAGGAGTAATATTATAAACCCTATGAATAATATTATACCTTAGGAATATCAACCCTTAGATTAATAAACCCAAGGGATTGATATTATAAACCGAAGGGATTAATTCTAAAACCCTTGCATTTATAATATCAATCCCTTGGGTTTATTAATTTTGAGAGGCGACATTGAATAAATTGCAATGCAATGTAACATTGCGACAATGAGTATTAGATAAATTGTCATGTTGCAACAATGTTTGTCATAATGCAACGTTGGATTGATTTTTGCACAACCACATGCCACTAAAAACGTCATACTCAAATCCTTTCAAATTATTTTGTTAGAAATCTCACATACATCATGAATGCTAACATTTAGGCAATGCAAGGAATTAAATTATTTATAAATTATTATTTTAAATTTAAGTGGTTTATAAATTATTATTATTATTATTTTAGTGCAAAATATTAAAAACAAATGAATAATATATAATGAATTTTTCAAAAATAAATTCATATAAAATAAAATGTAATGAAATAAACATCTGTAAATTCATAAATTCATTTACTATAATCTCATTTGATTATATATATATATTTTTTAAATATAACACATGAAACATTATTGATGGAATTTTAATATAAAGCAATGGAAAGAATTAAATTGTTTATAAATTATTATTTTATATTTTTTTTAATGAAAAAAATTCAAAATATAGTGCAAAATCTTAAAAACAAATGAATAATAGATAATGATTTTTTCAAAAATAAATTCATATAAAATAAAATGAAATGAAATAAGCATTTGTAAATTCATAAATTCATTTACTATAATCTCATTTGAATATATATATATTTTAAATATAACATGTGAAACATTATTGATAGAATTTTAAATCTACAAATTTACAATTTTTTAATGTATGAGATATTTCAAAAATTGATAATTAATTTAAAAAAAAACCAATTTTATATTTTTACTTCATCTATTTTACTTATCATCAATTTACAATATAATTCCATTTCAAATTTTAAAAGTAAATATACATTTCAAGACATCAACTATAATTTCTAAATTTCATAATGTATTAATCATGAAGGAACACATCATGGAACTTATTAATATAAACAATATACTTCATAAATAAAGTATTCCAATGCCATATTAAGCAAAATATTTCAATGTCAACTAACATGTACAATGAAAAGTAATAAATTTATATGGTTAAAACATTTTTAAGCATTTCAAGTAATGTTATTATTTTATATTTGGATTATACGTTTATGTCAATTTTATCTTTGAGATGCAAACACTTTTTTTCAAATTTTGCATTTAAAAAAAAAATACACAAGAAGAAATTATATCACTCTAAACACTTCTTAGATTTGTGATTAAAATAGATCAATACTGATCTTTAAAGAAAAACTAATAATACTAGCTTGCAATTTGAAAATTTGTTATTGAATGATTGCTAATTAATTTTAGAGCACAAATTTATTCATGCTACTTTACCTAAGACAACCCAAATTCATAACTGAGCTACTTTTATACATTTGTATTTGAAAATTAAAGCAACCTTCCATAGAGCACTCCTTCAAATCATTAACATCTAAACCACACTCACTAAATTTATAGCAAACACATAATTGATCTCGTGTAGGTTCGTGGCATACACTGGTCAAACATTGTACTCCTTATTTGTGAGGTGACACATATTCCTCTCTAGATTTAAGGGCTCGTAATTCAGCCTCGTGATCCAATATAAAATTCCCAAACTTCTCATAGAGGTTGTCCACGTTAAGTTTGCTGCTATTAGACACCTGTGGCAGCGTACAAATATATGTATGTTTAGATACTAGTAAAGCTAATAGGGAAGTAAGTTGTTGCCATGATTATAGGAATATACCTTGTTATATATGGTATGGAAAACTTTGTTATCAATCGAAGAAGATGTAGCATTCACAACTTGTAGCCCACATTCTTCTAGCGTGAGCAGAAGATTGGAGTACACAATATGATCTTCAAACATGTTGAGGGAGATCTTAACACCAGAATGGATGGAATTTATTTGCATCGTAGTGAAGACGTAAGAAACTACCTTGTTATATATTTGTTTATATATAAATGAATGGTATAACTAATAATGAGGAACTTATCATGGATGAAATTATTAGAATTGGAATAATCTCAAATCCCTAGGAAATTAGTGGGTGGGAAGCCATGTGGCATGAATCTAATTTTTTAAAATTATTAAAATTAATGGACCATTTTTATAAATAAAAATTGCTTATATAAAAATAAATGTTATAAATAATATGAGGAAATTGTCATGTAGGAACTTATTATAATTGGAATAATCTCAAATCCCTAGGAAATTCGTGGGCGGGGAGCCATGTGGCACGAATCTAACTTTTTAAATTTATTAAAAGTCTATGCAACCTAATAAAATCTGTAATACACTACAATCATTGATAAGAATTAAGACTAAGCATATGTTGAGCATAGTCCCTTGAGAATCAATCTAGGCACTCAATTAAAGAAAAAAAAAAGTCAACAAACCTCCTTCCATCTAAAGTTCATATATATACGCCTATCGATGAATAAAGATGTGAAATTTATATAGTATAAATAATATTATTAAGAACTAGCATAGATCCATCTTAGAGCAAGAAAAGTGACTAATAATAATTGAGGAAATATATTGCGAGATTCATTACCTTATTTTCTTTGACTTGATTGATCCAAGATATAGGTTTAATATCTTACAACCAATTGAATTTTTTCAATTTACGTACTTTCTTAAACACAAAACAATGTGATAAAAGAGAGAGGTAGAGGGAGGTAGAAGAGAGAGGGAGAGAGGAAGGAAGAGATATATGAAGGGAGAGAGAGAGATGGAGTTTGGGGGGGAGAGAGAGGGAGGAAAGAACAAAGACATAGAGAGATAGAGGTGGAGAAAGAGAGGGAGTGACAAGGGAGAGATGGAGAGAGTGATGTGGGGGGAGATAGAGGGATGTGGGAGATAAAGGGATGTGGGAGATAAAGGGAGAGAGAGAGTAAGGAAAAGAGAGAGGAATCAAATGAGAGAAGAGAGAGTGAGGGAGAGAGATGTGGAGTTGGAGGGTGGGAGAGAGCGAGGGAAGAGGAAAGAAATAGAGGGAGAAAGTTGGAGAGAGAGAGGGGGTGACAAGGGAGAGATGGAGAGAGAGTGAGGGAGAGAGGAGAGTGGGAGGGAAGAGAGAGAGAAGGGGGAAGAGAGAGAGGGAGAGAAGGGGAAGAGAGAAAGAGAGAAGAGGAAGAGAGAGAGAGGGGAGGAGGGAGGGAGGGAGGGAGAGATAAATAGATATGGAGAGAGACTGTGTATGTTTGGGGGGATATATAGAGAGACAAATAAGGAGAGATAGATATAGAGATATAGAGATATAGTTGGAGGGGGGAGAGAGGGAATAAGAAAGAGGCACATAGATACAAATAGAGATATTACATATTATTATATAACTAGCCTAGATCCATCTTAACCCCATATCTATAAAGCGCCGAGAGGGATTAAATATATCGAGGTGAAAACCTCCTTTTTGAATGCAAAACTTAAGGAAAGGTTTTCACCTCAAGAGTTTTGATCCCTCTAGACACTTGATAGATCTGAGGTTAAGATGAATCTAGGATGGCAAGTATGTGAGTGAGGTTCTTCATAGTTGTTAAATAAGTTGATAGAATTTTGAAATACTTATGTTATGGATTTTGTAAAGGGTTACAAAATCTATTACATAGGTATTCCAAATTTTATCAATAATAAGTTTGCATAAATAATTTTGAAATATAATTTCCCCATGTAGGATGCTCGTACCAACCAAACATCATGATCATGACCCTAAATGATGGTTACTGTTAGCTCTGCTATGAGACAAATCTTCTGATGGATCGAAAACAGGTTTGGCAGTGTTGGTTATGCTTGCAAGGGACCCGCATTAGTCAGCCTTCTCCTACTCCTCCATTCTCCTTCTACTTTCTTAACCCCGTGCCTTCTCTATTTTCTTCCAAAACCCGACATAAACCCATTTTCTTTAGCTCTTGGGCGCTGAGTTTATACCGTCATTTAACCATGTTAACCCGACCATGCACTTTGGACTGTCCTTCCCTATCACATCAGTCAAAAAATGTGCGCATTTAAGCCCTGCCATCCGATCATTTGCCATAAGATCCAACAGAATTCGCTCGTTCCACTCCTGCAAGCTGCCCACGCGTTAACCTGCGGGGAAAGCGGTTTTCCGCCTGTCCCATCGGCCATCTGTCAATCGATGAATGGGATCGTGCGGCCATGTACGTTTACCGCTTCCCTCCCGTTAGTGGTGCGGGGAATACTGCCCACCACCGAAACCACCTCCCCCGCTCGCTAACCCTCACGCAGCTTCGTCACCCGACGACCATTGGATCTCCCCGCCTGAGATCCAACAGCCCACGATATCCCCGCTCTCATATCTCCTGATATCTTCCACAAACCGATCCTTGCCATTGATCACTGCGATCCAACGGTTGATGTTCGTCCTCTGCCCACTTGTACACCCACCATGAAGTCTTCGCCACCCTTGACTGAGCCGTGCCTCTGAAGGACAATGGTTGCCATCTACTAGTACCCTGCGCAATTATTTTACAACAATTTCAATTAACAAGGAAGAATGGCTGAGAAGAAAAGGACAGCCTCGAGCAGTTAAAGCATTTATCAGTTATGGAGCTTCTTCTGTACAACACTCCACCTGTTCAGGAAGGACAACTGAGCACCAGAGAATGTCAAATTCACTCATTGAAGCAGTAGATTGTATCAGAGACCCGTATTAGATAGTTAATGTGGTTGATGGCCCATTGTGACCCCTCCATGCATAGGATAATAGGGCATTTTTGTAATGAAACACTATATATACCCAGAGACCAGTTGTAATGAGGGTTGATGGTGGTTGTTTTGATGTAAGGTTCAACTTCTGGAAACTGTAACTACTGTGATACCTGCAGCGTCTGGTATTCATTTTCAGCTAATATAAGCTTCTTTTGCTGTTAATTGCTCACTTTCCATTTCTACTCTGTTCTAGGCTGTGCCTGTTCTGTATTTTTCATGTGCTCTTGATGTTTAGCATTAGAGGGGCTGTCATCCCACCTCTGTGTTAGAATCTAGTATGTATCTGTTATATACCTAGGGGGGATAATATGGGGTACCAAGGGAGGTACCCAAGGTAATAATGTAATAATGGGATGGGCCATAGTAATAAATAAGGTGGTTAACCCATGTCATGTAAGGGACCACAAGTAGTTAATAATAATGTAATGGGCCCATGGTATTAGTTGATGGTATGAGGGAACCATGGTAATGATCCATGGTATTGTATGTAGGAGGCCTATATAGAGGCTAGAGACTCCACTTGGGAGATAGTGAAGAATTATTGTATGAACAGGCATATGGCTTGTGGAGTGTTCTTCTTCCTTAAGGAGTGAATGTATGGTATTGCCCTACCCTAAGGGTTTGATAATAAAGAATCATTTGTCACAATTTTGTCAATATTACTCCACAAGCCATATGCCTGTTCATACAATAATTCTTCACTATCTCCCAAGTGGAGTCTCTAGCCTCTATATAGGCCTCATACATACAATACCATGGATCATTACCATGGTTCCCTCATACCATCAACTAATACCATGGGCCCATTACATTATTATTAACTACTTGTGGTCCCTTACATGACATGGGTTAACCACCTTATTTATTACTATGGCCCATCCCATTATTACATTATTACCTTGGGTACCTCCCTTGGTACCCCATATTATCCCCCCTAAGTATATAACAGTATCATTGAATGTGCTATGCAGGTTTCTGTTTACTTAGTGCCAGAGAGCTGTCATCCTGTTTGTGTATTAGGAAATAGATTTGCAGACCAATTTACTAGTTGTAGCCAGCCATCACATGGTCCTGTGCATCTTCTGGTGTGGTCAGTATTCTCCATTCTCACCCAATCCTCAAACAGTGAGTAGTTGATGCTATAAAGCCTTGTAGTCTGGGGGTGTTCACCCATGTCTGGGGTTAAGCATAGTAGAAGTGGTTATCTGGCTTGAATATGCATCATTCCTTCCATTCATCCATTTCCAACATTTTGTTGAGTTTGTAATGTTCCCAAGCATCTCTAAGATACAACCTAGGAGAGTTTCTTGGGGTGATAACATTAATTGGCACCGTTGCCGGGGAGAGGAGATTGAAGCCCACCTTCCCTGGGAGAACGACACAGTTCCAGGTTTTGATGATAGACAAGGTTTGGACACATTTTTGGTTGTAATCATCTATCTAGTGACTCCACCAGAGGAAGACCAACCTTTGGCGACTCCACATTGAAGTTATGGCTCAGTTTGTGAGGCATACTCGAAGAAATCCTTAGAAGTCACCAGCTGAACCAGTGCCTGACCCTGAGAAGATCATTAACCCAAAGAAAACATCACAGAAAGGGGCATCAGGATCAGGTAAGCCTAAGAAAGCTTATGCATCTTTGAAAGATAAGGATGTAGTTGAGAATATACAATTTGAAGATATTGAGCCTAGTGTTGCTAGTGAGAAAATTCCTTCAGAGATTAAAGCAGCCCCTTGTCTATTTAGTTCCCCTTTAAATCTGAGTCCAAAGAAAGCTTCCCATACAGTCCATAACATCCCTTTGTCTCTGTCATCCATTTCATTGTTTCATACTGCTCAATCTGCCAGTATCCTTCCACATACCCCAGTCATGGCAGGACAACAAGCACCTACGAAGATAGAAAGAATTGTAGCTGCTAGGTATGGACCTTTAGTTTTGCCTGTCCCTTTGAATGCCATGCCTGCTGGAGAATATCAGAAATATATGCCCAAGTTCACTGGCACAGAGGGAGTAACAACAGAAGAACACCTTGAGGCTTTTATAGTTATGCTGATAACTTAGACATAAGTGAAAATGATGTGTGGATGAGATTTTTTGTCCAGAGCCTTGATGGAGAGGCCAGAAAGTGGTTCAGAGAACTAGCCCCTAGATCTATTGCTGATATTGAAGCCTTAGATGATGCATTTTTGAAGCACTGGGGAGATAAAAAGGACTTGCTGTATTACCATACTGAGTTTGGTAACCTGAAGAGGGAAAATGGGGAATCATTGCCTGATTTTAATAAAAGATTCAATCGTATGTATAATAAGATACTAGCTGAGGTAAAACCTACCCCCACCTTTGGCAAACTCACTTATGCCAATGCTTTTGACTCTGATTTCTGCCTATTGTTGAGAGAAAGAAGATGTGCTACTTTGGCAGACATGCAGGATGCAGCACTAGAGGTGGAATCTAATATTATGGCTGCAGAAAAACTAAAGAGTCATCCTGATAGAAGGAGGCAGAGAGGTGAGGCTTCTTCTTCCTCTGCTTCATCTTCAGAACCCAAATTAGACAAAATGACTAAGATGATAGAGTCATTGGCTGCTGAAATATATAAGCTGAAGGTTGAGCAGAATTTAGGGAAGACAAGGCAGCAGAACACATTTTCTCCAAGAAATCCCAATCCATTCAGAAGAGCAAATGAACAGTTACAAATAATCCAGAGGGGTAAAGAAACAAATGAAGATCAAAAGGTTAAAGCTCCTTTCCAGAATGTGGTCATGGAGGAGGAACAATTTGAAGAAGAGGATGAAACTCATTGCATGGAAGATAAAGGCAGTGCTGCCTTTTTGACGTTGGCTGCATATGAAGAATCATTGTTGCAGGAACAAGACAATCAAGAGTGGGACAGATAGGTTGTTCTACAAACTGAGGAACAACGAAGATATAATCTGAGGTCAAATGCAAAAAATGTCAAGGAGAATCCTGCCCAAAGAGCTGCTGTCCAAACAGAGTCATAGAATATCAAACAGAGAAGACCAGCAGCTGACCCAGTCATCCTCAAAGCTCCAGTTCAAGAGGTAAGAGGTTCTGATAAGTTACCTTCCTCTTTCAGCTTTGATTCATAAGTTCAAAAGTTGAAAATCTTTGTGCCTCTGGTAGAGTTGGTAAAGAGTGAAGTGTTTAGAAAGCCTATCCTTGAAGCTCTTGAGCTAGAAACCACACAGACCTCCACTGACTCTGTCAATTTGCAAGATGATAAGCCTGCTGTTGTGCTTAGCCCTATGATTGAACTTGCTGATAATAATTCTCCATCTTTTTATGTCTCCTTCACCATTCATGACAAATTCCTCCAAAACTACCTGCTAGATACAGGGGCTAGCCACAATTTGATGCCTAAAGCTGTCATGGAAGAGTTAGGCCTTGATATCACCAGGCCATACCATGATCTATTCTCATTTGATTCAAGGAAGGTGAAATGCCTAGGATTGATTAAAGACCTGGCCATTACCCTAACTCAGCTATCCATGAAGAGTATGATGATGGATATTGTGGTAGCAGATGTCCCTCCCAAGTTTGGCATGCTGTTGTCCAGAGGGTGGATTAAGAGACTAGGTGGGACATTACATAATGATCTATCTTATGTCATGTCCTAGTTTTTGGAGGAGAAAGCAGGAGATTGTACAGAGAAGCATAGTTGGCATACATCATCAGTGATGAGAAGAATCCTACTAATCATCCCATTTATGCCGTGGACACTGATTTTGGAGCATGTATTATCCAAATAGAAGAGTCTCAGAAGGCCTCAATGCAGATCAGGAAACCAGTTCAGGCCGAAGAAGAGCAAGGAAGTCAAGTTTGGGAGATGTTCTTTGATGGAGCGTGTTCCAGGGAGACTGCAAGAGCAGGGGTGGTGCTGGTATCTCCAGAACAAGAAAGCACACATCTGTCTTTTAAGCTGGCATTCCAAGTCACCAACAATATAGCAGAGTATGAGGCTCTTCTATTGGGCCTTAACGCAACAAAAGACAAAGGAATCAGGAATCTAAAGGTGTTTGGAGATGCTGATTTGATCATTCAACAAGTAAATAAAACATTTAAGGCAAACCACCCAAGGCTAAAAGCATAAAGAGATGAGGTATGGAGAATCAGAGATTCTTTTGATTATTTCTATATTTCATATATCCCTAGAGCCAAAAATCAGCTTGTTGATTCCCTTGCAGTGTCTGCTAGTCTGTTTATTCCTCCCATGCCTCCCAGACTAGTTTATGAAGTCCAAATGAAATATAGACCATCCTTGCCTGATAATGTCCAACATTGGAAAGTTTTTGAGGATGATGATGAAATAAATAGGTTCCTTCAAGTCATTGATGAATTCTGTAAAATGCAAATTGACCAAGAGAATGAAGCCTTGCAAGAAAGTCCCCAATCCCAGCTTAGAAACAAAATTGGCAAAGATAGCATTGTCCAGCTTCCTAGCAATCATATTCCTAAGGGTTTAATTCCTTTAGAAAGACTGTTTGACCAAAATGATGTGCCTTACAAGGCTGCCCAGAAAGAAGATCAATCTGCAGTCTGTAAGCATAACATAGGGAGTCCAGGTTAGCCTAGATACATAAATTTGTCTTCCCATCTGTCTGCTGACAAAAATGATGAATACTGCAATTTAATGAAGCAATTTGCTGATGTGTTTGCCTAAGAATATAGTGACCTAAAAACCTATGATAAAAAGATTATTCAGCATAAAATCCCTCTAGAGAAAGACACCATACCTTTCAAGCAGAAGCTGAGACCAATAAATCCTTTGCTCATTCCTCTAATTGAAAAATAAATTAAGAAGTTGCTGGCTGCCAAGATCATAGTCCCTCTCAGATATTCAAAATGGGTAGCCAACTTGGTGGTAGTGAGGAAGAAAAGTGGAGAAATCAGACTTTGTGTTGATTTTAGAAACTTGAACAAATGCTCTAATAAAGACAATTACCCTCTTCCCAAGATGGAGCATTTGCTGCAAAAAGTCTCAGGAGCCAAAGTAATGTCTTTCCTGGATGGATTTTCAGGATTTAATCAGATTGCTGTGCATCTAGATGACTAAGAGAAGACTGCATTCACCACTCCTTGGGGCACTTTTATGTATGCCAAGATGCCTTTTGGATTGATGAATGGTGGAGCCACCTTTCAGAGAGCTATGGATATAGAATTTGTGGGAGAAAGGGATAAGTTTGTCCTGATCTAACTTGATGACATAACAGTATACTCCAGCAGCCATCATGACCATTTGCAACATTTAAAGAAAGTGTTTCTGAAGTGCAGGAGGTTTGGGATTTCAGTCAATCCTAAGAAGTCATAGTTTGCTTTAGAAGAAGGCAAGTTGTCAGGTCATGTTGTTTCTGCTGCAGGTGTCCGAATTGACCCAGAGAGAGTAAAAGCAATACAAACCCTATCTGTCCCGATATCAAAGAAGGATATTCAGTCTTTCCTGGGCAAGATTAATTTTGTGAGGAGTTTTATACCAAATTTTGCAGAATTAGTGAAGCATATTACCTCCATGTTGAAGAAGGGGTCAGAGATCAAATGAACTGATATAGCAAGAGGATCTTTTGAGTCCATTAAGAAAGCTATTATGGAGGCTCCCACTCTAATAAGTCCTGATTACAGCAAAGAGTTCCATATATTTTCATTTGCCTCTGAAAACATCATTCCAGTAGTTTTATTGCAAGCAGATGAAGAAGTCTCAGAGCATCCGGTGGCTTTTTTCAGCAAAAACTTAAGGGATGCTAAACTAAGGTATGACATTATTGAAAAACAAGCATATGCTCTTATCAAATCCTTGAAAGCTTTCAGAGTTTACATTCTGCATTCCAAGATAATTGCATATGTACCTTCTACTGCCATAAAAGATGTCTTAACACAACCTAATGCTGATGGAAGAAGGGCTAAATGGATTGCAAAGTTAATAGAATTTAATATAGAATTGAAGCCTACCAAGCTGGTCAGAGGTCAAGGTATTTCCAAGTTATTAGCTGAAGAAAATTGCAGAACATTGGACATAGATTTCCTGTGCACAATTGCAGAAATTGGTTAGACAGATGAAGAAGAGGAAGCAACTGAACCAAAGAGAAAGTGGGCAGTGGCAGAGAATCTAGCTTCTTGTGATTGGTATTCTGCAATAGTTAAATTCTTGCCGAAGCTAGAAATTCCTCCAGGCTCAAGCACAAGTCAAACCAGAACTATTAAGCTTAGAGCAACTAAATATTGCATTAATGCAAATCTGCTCTACTAGAGGGATCCATCTGGAGTGTTTTTGAGGTGTCTGGACAAAGAACAGTCAATAGAAGTCATGCAACAACTTCATTCCAACATGTGTGGAGGGCACCATTATTGGAAGACTACAGCCCATAAAATCCTCAGAGCTAGATATTATTGGCCCTCCTTATTTTCTGATGTATCTTCATTTGTTGAATCTTGTGACAGGTGCCAAAAATTTGAAGGCAGACAATAGTTGAAGTCCCCGCCCTTAAAACCAATACATGCAAAAGGACCTTTTTAGCAGTGGGGCTTGGATTTCATTGGAGAGATCAATCCACATTCTAGTGGCCAGCATAGATGGATATTAGTAGCCACTGAATTTTTTACCAAGTGGATTGAAGCAATTCCTACCAGAAAGGCTGATCATAATGTGGTCATAAAGTTTTTGACAGAGAATATCTTTACCATATTTGGTTGTCCACATAAATTAGTCACAGACAATGCAACAGCCTTCAGGGCAAAAGAATTGGTGGATATGTGTGATTCAATGGGTATTAAACTGGTTCATTCCACCTCATATTATCCTCAAGGAAATGGTCTAGCAGAATCCTATGATAAAAGCCTGATAAGGATAATTAAGAAGCTGTTAGAGGACAACAAAAGGAATTGGGTTTCTAAGCTCAAGAATTCGCTATGGGCTGACAGAGTGACCATTAAGAAATCCACAGGGAATTCTCCATTCAAGCTGATGTATGGATTCGAACCTGTATTCCCAATTCAGCTAATTCTCCCTGTGGCAAAATTCCTTCAAGAAGAACAGAATGAGGAAGAAGACATGGCAAAAAGGATTACTGATTTGGCAGAGGTACATCAGATTAGAGAACAACTGGTTGAAAAGGCTGCAGCACATCAGAAAAAGATCAAGGAAGCCTTTGACAAGAAGACAAAAACAAATAATTTTCAGGTTGGAAACTTGGTTCTAAAGTGGGATGCACTGAAGGAAAAGAAAGGAAATCATGGGAAGTTTGATGCTTTCTGGACAAGGCCTTTTATCATTTCTTAGGTTCAAGGGAACAATACCTTCATGCTGAAAAGTATGGGGGGAGAAGCAGTTTTTGATGGCCCAGTTAATGGGCATTTTCTCAAAATTTATGTGATTTAAGGTCTTTTGGCCTTAAAGTTGTAAATATTTTGTTTTATCAGTTTTAGAGTAGGATCAGTCAGACTTCATGCCAAATGGAACACTTGGAATTTTGTTAATTTGTTTTTCATTAGGAAGGCATTGATCTGCAGGTTCTTGAGACCTCACACGGAGAATCACATCCCCAGAAGGAGCCAGTGTTAGCTCTGCTATAAGACGAAGCTTCTAATGGATCGAAAACAGGTGTGGTAGTGTTGGTTATTCTTGCAAGGGATCCGCATTAGTCGGCCTTCTCCTACTCCTCCATTCTCCTTCTACTTTCTTAACCCCCCGCCTTCTTTGTTTTCTTCCAAAACCTGGCATAAACCCATTTTCTTTAGCTCCCGAGCGCTGAGTTTGTACCATCATGTAACCGTGTTAACCTGACCGCGCGCTTTGCACTGTCCTTCCCTGTCACATCAGTCAAAAAACATCCGCATTTAAGACCTGCCGTCCGATCGTCTGCCATAAGATCCAACGACATTTGCTCGTTCCACTCCTGCAAACCGCCCATGCGTTAACCCACGGGGAAAGCGTTTTTTCATTTGTCCCATCGGCCACATGTCAATTGATGAATGGGATCACGCGGCCATGTACGTTTACCTCTTCCCTCCCATAAGTGGTGCGGGGAATACCGCCCGCCACAGAAACGACCTCCCCCGCTCACCAACCCTTGCGTAGCTTCGTCGCTCGACGACCGTTGGATCTCCTCGCCCGAGATGCAACGGCCCATGATCTCCCCACTCTCATATCTCCTGATATCTTCCACAAACTGATCCGCACCATCGATCACTGCGATCCAACTGTTGATGTTCATCCTCCGCCCACTCGTACACCCGCCATAAAGTCTTCGCCACCTTTGACAGAGCCGTGCTTCCGAAGGACAATGGCGGCCATCTACCAGTACCCTGCGCAATTATTTTACAACAACTGCAATTAACAAGGAAGAATGGCCGAGAAGAAAAGGACAACCTTAAGCAATTAAAGCATTTATCAGTTATGGAGCTTCTTCTATACAACACCCCACCTGTTCAAGAAGGACAACCGAGCACTAGAGAATGTCAAATTCACTCATTGAAGCAGCAGATTATATCAGAGACCCGTATTAGATAGTTAATGTGGTTGATGGCCCATTGTGACCCCCCCACGCATAGGATAAAAAAGCATTTTTGTAATGAAACACTATATATACCTAGAAACCAGATGTAATGAGCGTTGATGGTGGTTGTTTTGATGTAAGGTTCAACTTTTGGAGACTGTAACTACTGTGATACCTGTAGCATCTGGTCTTCATTTTCAGCTAATACAAGCTTCTTTTGCTGTTAATTGCTCACTTCCATTTCTACTCTGTTCTAGGCTGTGCCTGTTATGTATTTTTCATGTGCTCTTGATGTTTATCATTAGAGGGGCTGTCATCCCACCTCTATGTTAGAATCTAGTATGTATCATTGAATGTGCTATGCAAGTTTCTGTTTACTTAGTGCCAGAGAGCTGTCATCTTGTCTGTGCATTAGGAAATATATTTGCAAACCTCTTTACTAGTTGCAGGCAGCCATCACAGGGTCCTATGCATCTGCTGGTGTGGTCAATATTCTCCATGTTCACCCAATCCTCAAACTGTGAGTAGTTAATGGTCTAATGCCTTGTAGTCTGGGGGTGTTCACCCATGTCTGGGGTTAAGTATAGTAGAAGTGGTTATCTGGCTTGAATATGCATCATTCCTTCCATTCATCCATTTCCAACATTTTGTTGAGTTTGTAATGTTCCTGAGCATCTCCGAGATACAACCTAGGAGAGTTTCTTGGGGTGATAACAGTTACATAGGCCACCTAGGTTGTCAAATGTTCAATGCAATGTGCAGGTACACTTTGATAAATCCTCGCATGCAGGGCTCATTAACAAACATAGGATGGAGGTAAAGTCACCCGACTCTAGCTTACAGGAAAATGATGGTGATCAATAATTATCTAGATAGGCTCCTTGAGGTGTGAGTAGATGGCAGATTCATGGGATGTCAAATTCCTTATTTAGATATGCCTGGGTTTCAAGAAAACAATATTGTCTTCTTATCTGTGTCACTGTATATGCTCCCCTTCAGTGACCATGTTAATTGTCTTTGTAGCGTCCATGCATACATATGTTGGCCCATGTTTGGGTGTTCTCTTGTTCTCTTAAAGGTGGCATCTTTGTGTATCATTGCACCTCCTACTTTGTTCTCAACATACTCCTGCATCGGCTTGGGCACTTTAAGGTTCAAGCTGGTATTTGAGCCTTACTCTAATGGTTTGCTTTTCACCAAGAACCTTCTTCCTTCTCTTAATTCATTGGGCACCATGATTGATATCAATAAATTGACAAAGGTATTCTTTTACTTCGGGGTGGCAGTCTCATATAGTGAGAAAATGGCAATAAAAATCATCAGTAAACTCTAGCTTACCTCCAATTACTCTTTCAGTCGATGGGTAGCAATGGGTAAGGGAAAGTGACTCAAAATATTGTATTGAGGTGGTTCCCAAGTTTGCAGCTCAATTGTTTGTGGCACGAGGGCTAGTGGCATCAGATTCTGAGGGAATGGGATGTGTGGCTCATGAGTTATGTTTCTTAGAGGCTCGAAGGATCATGATTGTGGTCGTAGACACTCCATTGCTCCCATTAAGGAAAATGTGGTCATGTTCAGGTGTCTTGGTTCACCATCATATGAAGGTCATGCTTCACTAGTGCATAAGTGGGCGACTCTCTCAACTAAGTGCATATTAGTTCATACCTTCTCTACTTTTTGTCCATGAAGTCTCCATGTATTAGCTAGTTTGGTTTTGTAGATTAGGACACATATTTTTGTCGTCTGTCGACACAACATATGTATTTAGAAAATCCTTTCATTTTGTTTGATAAATTAGTTAAACAAGGTTTTTCTAATCTTAAGATCATACACTTGTTCTATTCGTTTGGTTTCCCCTCGAGCAGACCATTAATACAAAGTACACTCCTTTGTGATGCTTCCTCTGATTAATGAAATGTCGAACTTCAAACAGAGATAATTTTGAAATATAATTTTAATTTCTTTAAAAGATAATTAAAAAAAGTTGTAATTATAAAATAGATCAATATAAATTTGCAAATATGAACTAAAAGATAGTTGGGGTTGTTTAGGGTTGTCTTTATAATTTTTTGTTATGAAAAAATAATTTAACTACATTTTAATTATATATATATATATATATATATATATATATATATATATATATATATATATATATGGAAATATTAAAATAATTTAATAAATTTATGTTAATTTTTAAGAAAGAATTATACAAAATTGATTGAAAATAACATTTAAAATAATTTTTTCTATTATTATAAATTCTTATTTTTAAATTTGTTGAAGGAAAAGTATATTTCACTCACTTTCAGTCAAAATGATTTTACTCTTAATGAATTTGCAAATTTTAAAAAACTATTTCCAAAGTTTGTTAAAGTTTTTGTAATATTAAATATTAAATTATTTTTTTAGAAACTGAAAATTAATTTTTGAATTTTTAAAATTTGATTTTCTAATTTTTCATTGTGGATGTTTAATTTTATGTGGTTTAAAACCAATTTATTAAAAATTATTTGTTTTTTTTTTCATCTATTATCCCAAAGTTTCCTCATAAATTTGAAATATTTGAGATTCTAGTTTTCTTTTTTCAATAAAACATTGAAGACTATGAAATTCAATTAATTATATAAAATATTTTTCCATAATATATATTATCTTTCCATTCAGTATCATACTTATTTTTAACAGTAAAAGAATTGCTTCTTCTTTTTTTGCTTTTCCATTAGAAATAAGTCCTTTTTTCTTGTCTTTTCTATTTCAATTTATTGCCTTCTTATTTTAAATTTTCTAATTTTAAAGGAATTCATAATTACATTTAATTTCACTACATGTTTATTATTTATAAAGAAATTTCAAAATATGTTAAAACTATTAACTGTAAACTTTCTATATTTCTATAATTTTAATAGAATCCATTCCATCATATATATATATATATATATATATATGAGTCAATAGAATTTTTAAAAGTATTTAAATACTAATTAAAATATATATGAATAAGTTTATAAAAATTTTAAAAATGTTTTAAATACTAATATATATATATATGAATGAACAATAGAGCAATTAATAGATCTAGGTTTAATATAACTATGTAACTATATAAGTTAAATAGTTAGTAAATGTTGATAGGTATCAATCTATAATATGCATAGAAACACACACTTCACCATACATCTCAAGTTGCTAAAATTTAAAAAGTAATAAAAACTAATTAAATTATAACTTTATTTAAATCAATGATAAAAATAATTAATGTATTATAAGTTAAACATACATACATTTAAAAAAAATATGTAACAAGATTCTTAATCATGAAGATTCGCTCTCACTTTATTATGAAGATTTTTAATTTGTAAATACCACAACCAATTCCATGACTTATCAATACTACATGCCCCAAAAACCATAACTCATTTCATATGACACTGGTTCATATAAGTTTTTTTTAATTAATGACTTCAAATAAAAGAGAAAAAATTGCATAACTACTTTGAAAATAAATCTTGGCCTATACTACTAGAAATATTCTATGGAGGTTTAATACCTACAATCCACCTAATAATTATTAATAATAAAATTAAAATTTTGAAAGCCCAATTCCAAAATAGACAAACACACACACACACACATAATGCACCTATTCTATTTAAGTATATAGACTATTGATCCATCAAAAAAGGTTGATGAGAAAAACTTTAATTTATATATAAGCCCTTGCAAGTATCTTGTTGTCCGTGTACGACATATTTTTAGAGCCATAACTGACAAGGAAACATAAATATATATAATGTAGGATGAAAGTCATATTCAAGATAATTATGCCTAGGGGCACCATTCGTAGTGGTTGAAAGTGCCTCCACTGATTTCTTCGATTTTCTATTTTTCTTTATATAATGTCAATCCTCCTTTCGAAAGCTTATCAACCTTTTGGTTTTGTTCCTTGTAGACACGTGTGAGAAATGTGAGAGAATGTTCTCACTCTTTCGATAACATTTTGATATAATGGAAGTAGTGTGTGATTTTTTAGTCTATTTTTTCCATGCCTTCATTTTATGACAATCAAAGAGTCTCCATATATATTTAGATCAGAGATACACATAAATTTAGTAAATTGTAATATTAATTTTAAAGCAAATAACTCAGCATAGTTGTTTGAGGCCTTCCCAATTTGTTAGAGAAAGAAAAGAAATGAGAATAAGAAAAATAGATGAGGCCTCCTGAGCCACCCATAGATGAGTTTTGTTGTGCTACTCCGCCAAAGAAATCCCATGGCTTTTCTTCAATAATTTCAACTTTATAATTGTTTTGGATACTCAAATTGGGATGGTGAATAGGAAGAGAGTCTGATAAAGCTATACTATTTATTACAACTCTGATAAATGATTTCCGTTGATTTTAAAAAATTGTGTTCCTCCTCTCTAGCCAAATGCCCTAACATACAATAAAAGGAAGAGCTTTTAGATTGTTAGGGGGGCTTCTTGTGAAGCCAAAATTTTAAGCATTCATCCACAAAGTTTTCTTGCCAAGTGTTGTTTTCTCCAATGGATTTATGTGTTTCTCTCCCGACACATGTTGTGAAAGTGTAATATTCCTTTTAATTATTTTCTAAAATTTTTGATACATTTTCTCTTTAGATTGCTTCAGAACATTTACACACATAATTTTGCTGAAAATTCAAATAACACCATAACACTTTGCAAAAAATTATCAAGAAAAACATAGGTAATACTTATCAGATATTCAACCTTATCATATTAAAGATGGATCTAGAAATACATACCAAATATGGTTCTAAGAACTTGTTAAAAGTCTAACAAGATATATGAATGGTTGACAATAGCTCCTCCAAAGTTATACCCCTATGAGAGATATGATTGACCTCTCCTCAGGATCTCCATGTTAAGCCTAATGACCAGATCTGATTTGATCCCTCCTCTTTCGACCAGCTAGGGTATATATCTCAATACCGAAACCCCTCATTAGATCAGCTAGGGTGGACCATTGACCACTAAAACTAACCCTCTACAGAATGTGGGCTCTCACCTAGGTAAGCTCCAAGGGCTCAACTCAACAACAACAAAATAATAATCGCAAATGCCTACCTAAGGAGCGATCTCTCATCTTCGTTAATAGTCATAGACTATAAAAATACCATGGGTTTTTTCTTCTTTTATTAAAGTGACTTATAATATCTATTTATCTTTAGTCACTTATAATTAATTAATTCTCCCTAACGTATAATTAATTATAATTTGTAACCCAGACTAATGAGATACTCCCCTTTACTAATATTTTAAAAAAGGGACATTACAGTCCTCTCTTCCTGAAATCTCTTGACCCCAAGCAACAATAACCTCTATACTAGGATCCTAAATGAATTTGAAGAATCCTTGTTGCATCATTGAGATGGAATCTATAATCTATGTGTCCGGACCAATTCTTGGATCCCAATGCCAAAACAGGAATTTAGTATCCCCAATGTCTAAATACTCCAACTGTGTTATACCCCTGGCTAGAAGTAATCTCCCATAAGTTTCCCATTTGATAGGGTACCAACTCATAATATATTTCTAGTCTAACTATTGGGATCCTCTATCCTAACAGATATCAATTTCCAGCATAACATCTTTGGAGTCCATGCATTCCTAGAGAGTGCCTCTCCCACCAGTCATTAACAATCCCTAAAATAGACCACCATGTTGAAATTGCACTACTCTTATTATTATTGAGATGCCACTACATCATAGTTCCAACTTCTAAGTTTGCATCCTGATATACTTGCCATCATACTCTTACGACATGCAAGATTGAATTCTTGCTTCCTTGTACCATCCATCCATCACATTCTCCTTATGTGGGTTGAGAAATAATGTGCAAGGTTGCTCATTATTCACATTTCTACTCCCCTATAATTACGAACTCCATGTGCTGCAAAACTTGCTTATGTACCTTTGAAGAGGGTTGTTGTACATATCACTTCCTACTCTCATCAAGAGTAACTTAAAAGCATCTTTTTGTTGTTGCCCTCTCAGGTGTTTTAATTGCTCCTCACTACTAAAAAGCTTGACAATTGACCTTGCATTCCTTATCCTTCATTTTGTAAGCTCACTATCCTTCTAGAATATTGTGCCCTTTATCCTCTTAAGTTTTTCCTTTATTTCTAAGAAGCCTCCTGCAAGCTCCTGCAAATTACAACTTCTCCATACTTGTTCAACTAATCCATCTGATTTTGGGTGTCACTACTTCCATTATCCTCTTGTGCTATGGTATATGTAGATGATGAGGATTGTGCTTTACCATCTCTTTCTTCTTCTACCAGTTCCTCATTAGCTGCCATGTTTTCTTCTTGGGGTATGGCATTGAGTCATGCTCCACTATTTCACCTACTCCTTTGTCCTTAGCATCCCTTGACTGTAAGAAATATTTTCCTTTACCAATTCTTCCCGAGTGGCCAATTTTCCTCGTTCCCTACTATGATGGACATTTTTTCTTCCTTCCCTTTTGGTTCCTACCCTAGCTAACATAGCATGTGACTTGCCACCCCATTGAATTTACCTCTCTTCCAATCAACCACCTTTTGAACCATCAGGTTCTACTCAATTAATATTTTTGAGAGTTCATGAGAAGCAAGTGAGAAAACTTGCTCGTTTCTCTAAATATCCAATACCATTGATTACAACTGTTTACAAATGGCATCATCATCACCTAAAGTCAAGGACAATATATTTTGCATGCTAGTTTTTATAATCCATGGATGATGTTCTTTGATGCTGGTGAAAAAATAATGGAATTTCTAAAAATTAAAATCAGTGCAATCTAGATTGAAGATAATAGCACACAATCTAGTTTTGGCCACCATATCCAAGATCTTAAGTTTCTTACGAAAGGTAACGTCCTCATTATCAAATAATTCTTGGAAAATCTTCATAATTATATGTAACAACCTTCTTTGAATGTCATTGTTGTAGGGGGGAACATGAGTAGTTATCCTTATGATCTCGCAAAGAAAAGAAGAAACTGTAGGCCTTAACTCCTTACAAGGATGTTCCATAAACCTACGTTGGATCAAAGGAAAAAATTGATGGCTTCACTACCCAACTTAATATCCTCCAATCCAAATGGGATGCTTTGGACAAGAATTTGTCCAAGTCCTCCAATTGACAACAGACATCCCTTATCTTCATAAACTTGAAATCTGATCCAAGTATAAAGAGAAAATTCCCCGTGTCCTTTTCTTTCTACAGATCTCTAGACTTATTTTGCTGAAGATAAATATGAACTCCTTTGGAGAAGGGTTTTCTGATTTGTATTGTTCTTTTCTCCATAAGAATGTCATTCCCCAAAGAACCCATTGAAGTATTTGTTGGGTGCAGGAATTGCACTTAAGCAACTCCTCAACACTTAATTATCAACCCGGGGGATTCGTAAACTTAGAGATGAAGAACAAGCAATGCCAGAGATGGTATGAACCTTCCTGATGTAAATTCATACTTTCTTAAATGGGAACTTGCAGAATAGAATTGGAAAGAGTAAAAGACAACTGAACCATTAAAATAATCTAGTGCTGGAACAAGAAAGAATGCATTCGCAAAGGAATCAAAATAAAAAGATAATCACTCCAACTGATCAATATTTAATCACTGAGTATATGCTTATATTCCTATTTAGTAGAAACACGTTAGAATTCTCGTAAAGTGGGCCCTTAAACCTGCTTTCTTAAAGGTTTCCTTCTTGCATTAGTCAGTCCCGCACTTATCGCAATCTGCTTGCACTAGTGCAGGCACAATGATTTATGCAAGCAGTATAAATTGTGCCTTACCAAAGATTCTTGACTTCATCCAAGGGCTCGAACCTCAAGAGTTCTGAGCACTAAGATCCTATGAGAAGAAACCAATTCTTGTACCTGAGCAGAGTTCCTTGCGCTTAGTTATCGATTCTAGAAATAAGTGTTAATTATTGCAAATGAAACTTAATTGTAGAAATAACTTGCACATGTAAAAAAATAAAGGTTTCCAATCTTAACTGCAAGTAGAAAGAAAGAAAATAACCGTAACTGGAAACAACCACTAAATAATTAATCCTACCATCTTCATATATATATTACTTGGAAGAATGGAAAAGAAGCATGGCATGAAAGAGACTAGAAATACTTGCTGCAACACACCAACATGCACTGGTGCAGGTTCATTTCTCCTGCTTTTACCAGGTGAGGAAAACCAACCAAAAGGAATTGCAGGAAAAAGAAAAGGATTAATCACACCAACGTGCACTGATGCAGGTTCACTTCGCCTGCTTGGACCAGGTGAGGAAAACCAACCAAAAGGAATTGCATGAAAATAAATTGCAGGAAAGGGAAAAGGATTAATCACACAAACATGCATTGGTGCAGGTTCATTCCTCCTGCTTGGACCAAGCGAGGAAACCAGCTGAAATAAATTGTGTGAAAGGACATTGCAGGTAAGTAAATCTAACTAATTCACACAACGGATTTGTTCACACTTTGGCAGGAATATATGTGCATGGAAATAGAATTCAATTAAATCACACTTTAACAATAAGAACACATAAATAAATACGAAATTGAAAATGGGGTGAACGAGCTAGGCTGGCTGGGCCCTAGCCAGCCAGCTCGTTTCCCTTCTAAGAAACGACGCTACTCAGTAATTCAAATTAGACTCATTAGCTTAAAAGAACAGATAAGATTTGAAAAGCATGAGGTAGAGCTCCTTCTTTCTATTAATTCGCAAAGGCAAAGTACATTGTGGAATACAGAGTCCAGCCCAGATTTGGGCGATAACAAAATATACAATACGCTTGGAACACAATGCTATTATCTCCTCTATCTGCCAATCAATCCCCTCATTCTATTTACATTCTGTGATTTATAGACCATCGGCCCAAGGACGTAACTACTAAACTTAGTACAGACCATTCGTTCAACTGTTTACATAACAAAATGTAGATTTTAGCCTCTCGGCTTTTGAATATAAACAATTGAACTTGTTGGCTGTGGGCCAAATCTTCAGCTTTTGTTCTAGCAATCTGCAATTTCAGTCTTGTATTTGGCTGATCTGGTCTTCGTGGCCAACGATGCACAAAATGTGGCGGT
This sequence comes from Pinus tabuliformis, assembly GCA_031772625.1. Classification (NCBI taxonomy): domain Eukaryota; kingdom Viridiplantae; phylum Streptophyta; class Pinopsida; order Pinales; family Pinaceae; genus Pinus; species Pinus tabuliformis. The sequence continues at coordinate 982,683,749 of CM062805.1, read as the reverse complement.
GGTTAGGGAAGTCTGGATCTGCTATGCGGATTTGTTGCGCTGGCAATAGTGCGAGATCCGATCCTGCACTTAAATCAATAGTCACGTTAAGTGGCTTTATTTACCAAGTATTTATCGGAGATAAGGATAAGTTACAAAAGTGCATTAAAAGTAATAAATCTAAATTAAATAATTAATTAAATGCTAAATTGAAATAAAATATCAAAAATAAAGTACATGTGAAATATATCACCATGCTTGGACTAGTACAGGATGAGGGTATGTGTAAAGGGTAAAACATAGGTAAATGGTTGTGGTTTATAAGGGGAAAAAGGAAAAGAATGGGGACAATTTATGGGACTAACATCTTCACATCCCTAAGTTGTTGTGTGTCCTCACACAACTTTTTACGTACAAAAACCTCAAAAATTTGGGTGCTTCACTTCAATCCTGTACTGTAATATTGATGTCGGCCTGCCCTGTCTTGGACTTCTTATATTTGGCCTTCAATTTCTTTATTGCCTTCTTGAGAAGCCTAAAACACTGTGAAACTCGATACTTCCACACCCTGACTTCTCTTTTCTGCCTCTTGACCTCCATGGTCAATTCTTCCTTACTATGCTACTTATCATTCTGCTCTTTAATCAATAGCTCCTCTAAATCCCGAACTTGGTGTTCCAGCTCAGCCATATGACTACTAAAATGAGAGGCTTGTGTCTCCAACTCATCAGGTGGAGGCATTTCATTACCCTGTGCTTCATTCTCTTCAACTGTTGTGGCAGGGGATTCATTACCCTGTGCTTCCTTCTCTTTAACTGCTGTGGCAGGGGATTCAGTACCCTGTCGAAATGGGGACTGCACCATATCAGCATCCGACCATTCAACTGAATCCTTGCTTGCACTCGATTCTTCTTTCTTCTTCTGAGGTTTCTAGATAAAATTACCCAGATAGGCATCATCTTCAATTTCTTCAAATTCTGCTTCTTTGGAGTGGACTGCCGCATCCGCAAGGACTAACAAATTATGCCCTTCAGAGGCACTTGTATGCACTAGAGAGGTAGTCTGAGGGGAGGGGTTCTTTTCAATGGAGGCGTTGGTCGCCTTCTCCATCGGAGATGGGGCTTCCTCTTCCGCTATCTCTATGGGCCTCTTCCTTTTTGTACCAGTGTGAGAATAACCTCCCACATTGTTTTTAACTAGACCCCTGCTTGTACTTGGACTAGCAAGGTCCTTTGTCCTTTTCCCGGCGGGTGTCTTCTTGTGTAACTGCTCTAATAATGCTGCCCAGGTCATGCCTTTGGCCTCCAACTCCTTCTTGACCAAGATCTTGATTAACCCGTGATGGTATAATTTTCAGTCGGCCTGGTCTTCTCGTCCAGTTTGCATGCCCTTGGCCATCCTCTTTAAACTCCTGAGCAAGAAGTGGGGGAAATTGATTTTCCACCAGAGGTGTTGGCCCACTTTGAAATGTAGCAATATTCTGAAATGGTAAACAAATGTGAAGGAATAGCGTCCCTTGCAGGTCAAAAACTTTTGCAAAATATAAAGGAGATCTCGCCATTGATCCAACAGGGCGCTGCGGGGGATGCCATTCTTCCAATTCACCTGCATTTTCTTGTCAACGACAAATTGGTGCCACCGCTTATTTTCTAACTTCTGATTCTTGAACCATTGCTCGCCAATGTTCTCTAACCTTGTGGCCTTTACGATGAATTCTTCTGTGACCTCGAACCTCAAGGGGCCAATTTTGACTCGGTCGTCCTTAAAACTCTTGGAAAATTGCAGGGCCACTTCCCTGTTGTGCCCATCAAACCTCTGTAAAAAATGAAGAAGCCCTAATTCCTGCAATAGTGCAAGACTATTGTGGTATTCAGTGGTTTCCTCTACTTTCCTAAGGGACAATGACTCTCTTCTAACTGGCGGCATCGTTGCTTAACGGCTATGAACAGTCCAGATCTCTTTTGCATGAAACAAGCAAGGAAGACGAATTCTTATGGGTAAGGGCCCAACCATCCACTGCCCTTTTCCAACTCATCATCCAATCACTTAATACATCCCTTAAATCACCATGGACATGTAGCATCCTTTAAAAGGTGTGCCGAACAGACTAGGGGTAATTTGCAGTGGTGATTTAATGGCTAGGTGTTGTAATGATTTCAAATGGAGTACATAAATGATCATTTCGTAAGGGGTGTAATCATAGCCAAGTAATGGTTACATAATCCACATCACCTTCATAATTCATTAAAAATACCTTTTAGAATTCATTAAAATGATCACAATTCCTAACCATAAACACTTTGTACTTAAATAATTTTCTCCCTAATTAATACATGATAACATAAAGTAATTAACGATTGAATGAAAAGACTTCTTTTAAATTCTCATAATAACCACTTCTTTATGACACACACTATATTGCATGTAAAGAACAAAATTCATTATATCTCTGATAGGGTGCATTCTTGCACTGATACTTACACCACCTATACTGCGCTGCTATGCTTACACTATTCTACTTGCACTATTGTATATTATAACTTGCTTGCACTAGTGCAAATCGAAAATCTGCTGAAGAAAAAAATAGGAAATTTTGGTAGAACATAGGCTGGAATTTAACATGACTTTCCCAATCATATGGAAGGTTTGCTTCACCATTTCTTTGATGTTTCTGAGCACATCTTTTTGCTCTTTTTGCACTAGATCCTGCAATAAGCTCACAGGGGAACAAAGAAGTGGGAAAAGGGAAAAAGTTCAGAATGGGAAGGAAGTTTATGACAAGGATTTCAGGAACAGTACCATTAAGAGGGCGTAAACAAAAGTGGGATAGGGAAAAACTTTCAAGGGATAAAAAGTAGGATTTAAAAAATGGATAGGGATTGAAGAAGAAAACTGATGGGGAATTACGACAATGGGATATGAAGAAAGGCAGAAAATTTTCTGGAAGGTCTGCCTGCACTGGTGCAAGAAAAAAATACTGCAACGAGAATTAAATGTTACTTGAATAAAAATACCCATGCTAGTTACCCCAAACTTGTGTAAGGGCTGGTTCAGCTGAACCTACTTCTTTTTGGTGGTAGTTAGCACATCTAAAGATCAAGCAACATTCTACTTTTATTAGAAATTTTTTACCTTCCTGCCAGCAAGCTAGTTTTCAAGTTGATCCTTCTACAATCATGTCAACAAACTGATTTTTATAATTACAGGAAAATATTTTTTTTCTTTACTATTATATATATATATCTATATATATATATATATATATATATATATATATATATATATATATATATATATATATATATATTTTTACAAATTTTTTTTTTAGAAGAAGAAGAGTTCATGTTTTCAACAGGTTGGTATTACCATCCATCACTACCATCCCAAATCGTTGTTGGATTTGTTGTGTAAAATCCTTCTTGGCAAGTGGTTGAAAATATTTCTACTGCTCCATTCTCAAATACTTAGACCACCTAATAAGGTCCCATCCAGCGTGTATGGAATTTTCCTTTGAAATATTTAAATCTAGAATCATAAAGGAGTACCCAATCACCTGGGTGAAACTGATTTTTCTGAATAGACTTGTCATGCCACCTTTTGCGTTGCTGCTGAATCAATATGTTCTGTTGAACAACATCCCTTCAAAATTCATCCAGCTCACTCAATTGAAGGAGACGTTGTTGTTGTGCTTCAGAGAGATCTAGCCCCAACAGAACTGCAATTCTGAAAGTTTTGATCTGGAATTTTATTGGCTACAGGAGTTGTTTGCCATATACCAACTCATATGGTGTATGTCATGTGCTATTTCTCCAAGTGGTTTGGTATGCCCACAAAGCTTTCGGTAATCTTTCAGCCCAATCCTTCTGATGCATATTTACTGTTTTTGTGAGGATGGACTCGATGAATTTGTTCGTGGATTCCACCTGGCCATTTGCTTGTGGGTGATATGGTGTAGATTTCCTATGCCAGATCTTATATTGCTCCATCACACCCTGCACCAGATTAGAAATAAACTGTGGACCATTGTCAGAAATAATCTCTCTAGGCACACCAAATCTAGTAAAAATTTCAGTAAAAAGGAAATCAACAACAACCCTTTCTGTAGCAAAGGAAACAGCTTTAGCTTCTACCCATTTTGTAACAAAATTTGTACAAACCAAAATATGCTTTTTACTTAGTGAAGTTAGTTTTATTGGCCCTATAAAATTAGTAGCCCATTTTTCAAAAGGCTCAATCATAACTTGGGGGCATAAAGGCATCTCATTGGTTTGATTAGGCTGGTCCATTCGCTGACAACTATCACATCGCCTAACATACTGTTTGGAATCCTTAAACAAGAAGGCCAAAAGTAGCCAACGCGCAATACCTTATATGTAGTCCGCTTATCAGCGAAGTGGCCTCCACAAGGTTCATCATGGGAAGATTTTAAAATGTCAAACACTTCTTCCTCTCTTACACATCTATGGATAATCAAATCTGGACCAATGTAAAAGAGATCTCCTTGAATCTGGGAGTATGCAACACTTTTCTAAATAATATTCCGCTTTTCACGAGCGGACAAGTGGGGTGGTGTCTTTCTAGTGACTAAATAGTTAGAAATGTCAGCAAACCATGGGGAGTTTTTCAACATTGAAAAAAGATGTTCATTGGGAAAATGATCATTAATAGGAGTTACTTCACCAGTATTATTCAATCTTGAAAGGAAATCTGCTACCACATTAGATTTTCCTGGTCTATCAACGATAGTAATATTAAATTCCTGCAATAATAACAACCACCTAGTCACTCTACCACTAGTCAATGGTTTATTCATCAAATATTTAATTGTGGAATGGTCAGTATGTACAAAGACTTCATACCTTGTTATATAGTGCCTGAACTTGTTAATTGCAAAAATCACAGCTAAAAACTCTTTCTCTGTAACTATATAATTTAATTCAGTGGGAGACAAATTCTTACTAATAAAATAGATGGCATAGGATTGCTTGTTTTCCTCCTGTCCCGAAGCTATGCCAATAGCCAAATCTGAAGCATCAGAGGAAATGTGAAAAGGTAGGGACCAGTTTGGACCTCTCAAAACTGGTGCCTGTACTAACTTTTCCTTCAATGTTTCAAAGGACTGTTGGCAAGTTGTGGACCAAGAAAACTCACTATCCTTAGCTAGAAGTCAAAAAAGAGGGGTAGCTATCCTAGAATTTTTTTCAATGAATCTCCTATAGTAACCAGCATGTCCTAAAAAACTCTTACTTCCCTTTGAGTCTTGGGTGCAGGAAGATGCAGAATGATCTCAATCTTAGCTGGGTCAACCTAGATACCTTTATCAAAAATAAGATGGCCAAGCACCACTCCTGCCTTGCATATTAACCTGAATTTCTTGTCACTCAAGGCAAGATGGGATTCTTGGCAACAAAGAAGTACTTTTTCCAAATTTTCGAGAGCCTCTTGAAAAGAGTCACCAAACACAGAAAAGTCATTCATATAAATCTCTACACATTCTAGATCAGCAAAAATAGCTAGGACTACCCTTTGAAAGGTAGTCGGGGCATTACATAAGCCAAAGGGAAGCACTTTATAAGCAAATGTTCCCTAATGACATGTAAAAGTAGTTTTGTCCTGATCTTCAGGTGTAATCTGTATCTAGTTGTAACCACTGAAGTCATCCAAAAAGGAAAAGTATTTATTTCCTGCAAGGGTATCAAGCACCCGATAAATAAAAGGGAGAGGAAAGTAATATTTGAGAGTGGCTTTGTTTAATTCTCAATAGTCAATACAAATACGCCATCTCCCATATTTCTTAGAACCAACACTAATGGAGAGACCCACTGACTATCAAAAATAGGATAGATGAAATGACATCTAAAAGTTTCTGTAATTCTTCCTTCACAACGTCTTTCAGAGCTGGATTCATACGCCTCTGGGGCTGGCGGACAGGTCGGGCTCCTTCCTGAATGTAAATATGATGTGTACAAGTTTCAGGAGGAATGCCTTTCATATCCCCATAACCCCATGCAAAGGCACCAAGATGGTTCTACAACAAGTTTACAAGCTGCTCTTGCTGAGATGAGTCTAGATCTGTACTAATATGTAAGGGTTTACCAGGGCTAATCTCAACAAGAGTAGTATCGAGCTCAAGAACACTCAAGGGAGTGGTTAAAGGCAGTGGTACAGAAGAATGAGAATCATGATTCTCTTGAAAATATAGGCTGAAAATCTGGCTCAATGGCTCAAAATTAGGCATAGTGTCTAGATTATTCAGGAAATCTTGAATCTCATCTTCTTGTGAAGACCCAGTATAATGATGTATAAGAGAAATGGATTGAGTCTCCTCATCACTGCTTTGATCCAACCATAAGGTATCTCGAAGGTCCTGAATGGATCTGGCAGGAGGATACAAGGTAACTTTCTTCCTAGAATCTCCATGAGAAATATACATGTCACCGGAACGACATCCAATATATGCATCAGCTGTAGCAAGCCATGGTCGACCCAAGATCAAGGGATGTCCTCCTACTGGGTTCTTTGGCTGAAGCACAATGAAATCAACAGGATATTCCCAAGAATCTAATGCAATGATCACATCATCCAATACTCCTTGCTTGATTTTAGATCTATCCACCAATTCAAGCACAATGGGAGTAGGACGAAGATGAGATAACCGAAGTTGATCCATGGTTTGTTTAATCATGACATTAATGGCTGCCCCCAGGTCTATAAGAACATTATAGATAAGGATATCACCAATCTGAACTGAGACAACAGGGTTTCCGGGATCAATATGTTTTTCCATAGACACACATCCCGTCATCAACTCTACTGCCCTACCAATGAATTGAATGGTTTGGGGTTCTAATCTCTTCCTCCCTGGTTTCTTGAGACAGAGTTCCTTAATGATCTTAGTACAAATGGGGATCTCTTTAATGGCCTGAAACAAAGGTACCTTAATAAAAAGGTTCCTGAGTTCAGAAACCAAGCTAGTCTCAGAAATAGGCTCACTTCTTTCCACAACTAGCCTTTTTGGAAAGGGAGGCTGGTTGGAAGAGGATGGTAAGGATTCAGAAGGTAAGGGAATGGGTTGCTTGGTGACAACTTCCATAGAATGGTTAGGAGTCTCCTCCTCTCCTTTCTCTTCAATAATCACCATAGGTTGCTTCTAGTTTTCTGAAGTTACAATCCTCCCTGATCTCAATTGGATATCATGAACCCCAACTGGAATAGACTAGTACCCGAATGGTAAAGGCAAGTTCGTTACATGGATCATTTGCACTACCTTATTATTATTAGGATTGGGTACAGGTTGAGCAGGCAACTGAGGAGGTCGAAACGGTGGGGGTAAAGGAAAAGGTGGAGTAGACTGACTTTGAGGTAAATATAGATGAGGCATTAGATAAGGTGCATATGTAGGTGAATATGACTACATAGGTGATTGGTCGGAATACTGAGAATGATTTGGCCCTCTCCAACCATGTTGCCACGGTGGAGAAGGTTGTCCATGCTGATATTGATTCCCATACTGCCACTGCTGAGAATGATTAGTGTTAGGATAAGAATATGAATGTGCATTATGACCAAAATAGCGTGGATAGAATTCAGCAGCCATACCTACACTTACCTGGGGCCAATTCCTCCTTGCTCCCATGGCATATAAGTATTCAGCTTCAGGCTGTCCCCCTTTGATTACAGCTTTAGGTCCTGGTATAGAGGGACACTTTTCTATGGTATAGTCTTCTGCACAAATAGCACACTTATTAGTTTCCTTCAAATCAAGAGGACACTCTTTAGGAGGATGCTTATCTCTACATTTAGGACAGAAAATACATAATGACTCTTGTTATTTTATAATTTTTTGCTGAAATTTCAATGAGTCTAACTCTTTGCTAACAGTATTCATTATTTCAATTTTCATATTTTCCATTTTATTTTCTAGTCCAATAATCATAGCATCAATAGATTCGGTTTTTTTGTTTCTACTCTAAATTCCTCTACCAGATCTATACTGATTCCTTGAAAATTTCCTGCACAAATCACAAATCTGATCAAAAGTTTTCTGAGAAATATCACCTTGTCCTAACAGGTTCAAATTATTTCTAGCATCATCAGTAAGTCCATGCAAGAACAAAGTTCTAATAGTACCAGAATCAAACTTAAGCTTCGACCTTTGTAAAATATACAAAAATATTTCTAAGTAATCCTCAAGAGTTTCATCATCATTCTGCACAATTGTAAAGATTTCATCTTGCATATCCCAAGTTTTGGAATATTCTTGATATTTTAACAAAAACACTCTCTTCATCTGATCCCAAGAAGTTATGGTGTTCCCTCCTAGCCCCATAAACCAATGCAAAGCTGAGTCTTTGAGAGTTTGTTTTTTTTTAGTCTTTGAGAGTTTTTTGTTTTGTTTTTTTGTTTGTTTTTTTTTTTGTTTTTGTTTTTTGTTTTTGTTTTTGTTTTTTGTTTTTTTGTTTTTGTTTTTGTTTTTTTTGTTTTTTTTGTTTTTTTGTTTTTGTTTTTGTTTTTTGTTTTTTTTTGTTTTTTGTTTTTGTTTTTTTGTTTTGTTTTTTGTTTTTTGTTTTTTGTTTTGTTTTTTGTTTTGTTTTGTTTTTTTTTTTTTTTCGGATTTATCAGTATTTCCTCGGCCCTTAGTGGGATTTGGACCTCTACCTCTTCTGGGCATTCATCTCAAAAGAAAAATAACAAAGCAACTTCTAATAAAATGTTGCAAACAATACTCAAAACCAATAAAATTCTTTCAAAAAAATGTCCCAAACAATAGGAGCACACTGTAGAAAAGGATAAAAGAAACTTACCCCTATTGCATCAAACATAAAATTCTTACCAAATCAAATCGCCTCCCCAGCAACGACGCCAAAATGTTCAGTGCAGGAATTGCATTTAAGAAACTCGTCAACACTTAATTGTCAACCCAGGGGATTCGTAAACTTAGAGACGAAGCACAGGCAATGCTAGATATGGTATGAACCTTCCTAATGTAAATTCCTACTTTCTTAAATGGGAACTTGCAGAATCAAATTGGAAAGAGTAAAAGACAACTGAACCATCAAAGTAATCTAGTGCTGGAACAAGAAAGAATGCATTTGCAAAGGAATCAAAATAAAAAGAAAATCACTCCAACTGATCAATATTTAATCACTGAGTATATGCTTATATTCCTCTTTAGTAGAAACACGTTAGCAGTCTCATAAAGTGGGCCCTTAAACCTGCTTTCTTAAAGGTTTCCTTCTTGCACTAGTCAGTCCTGCACTTATCACAATCTGCTTGCACTAGTGTAGGCACAAATATTTATGCAAGAGGTATAAATTGTGTCTTACCAAAGATTCTTGACTTCATGCAAGGGCTCGAACCTCAAGGGTTCTGAGCACTTGGATCCTATGACAAGAAACCAGTTCTTGTACCTGAGCAGAGTTCCTTGCACTTAGTTATCGATTCTAGAAATAAGTGTTAATTATTGCAAATGAAACTTAATTGCAGAAATAACTTGCACATGTAAAAATAAATGTTTCCAATCTTAACTGCATGTAGAATGAAAGCAAATAACCATAACTGGAAACAACCACTAAATAATTAATCCTGCCATCTGCATATATATATTACTTGGAAGAACGAAAAAGAAGCATGGCATGAAAGAGACTAGAAATACTTGCTGCAACACACCAATGTGCACTGGTGCAGGTTCATTTCTCCTGCTTTGACCAGGCGAGGAAAACCAACCAAAAGGAATTGCATGAAAATAAATTGCAGGAAAAGGAAAAGGATTAATCACACCAACGTGCACTGGTGCAGGTTCACTTCTCCTGCTTGGACCAGGTGAGGAAAACCAACCAAAAGGAATTGCATGAAAATAAATTGCAGGAAAGGGAAAAGGATTAATCACACCAACATGCACTGGTGCAGGTTCATTCCTCCTGCTTGGACCAGGCGGGGAAACCAATTGAAATAAATTGCGTGAAAGGAAATTGCAGGAAAGTAAATCTAACTAATTCACACAATGGATCCGTTCACACTTTGGCAGGAATATATGTGCATGGAAATAGAATTCAATTAAATCACACTTTAACAATAAGAACACATAAATAAATACGAAATCGAAAATGGGGTGAACGAGCTGGGCTGGTTGGGCCCTAGCCAGCCAGCTCATTTCCCTTCTAAGAAGCGATTCTACTCAATAATTCATATCAGAATCATTAGCTTAAAAGAACAGATAAGATTTGAAAAGCATGAGGCAGAGCTCCTTCTTTCAATTAATTCGCAAAGGCAAAGTACATCGTGGAATACAAAGTCTAGCCCAGATTTGGGTGATAACAAAATATATAATACACTTGGAACACAATGTTATTATCTCCTCTATTTGCCAATCAATCCCCTCATTCTATTTACATTCTATGATTTATAGACCATTGGCCCAAGGTCGTAACTACTAAACTTAGTACAGGCCATTCAGTCAACTGTTTACATAACAAAATGTAGATTTTAGCCTCTTGGCTTTTGAATATAGACAATTGAACTTGCTGGTTGTGGGCCAAATCTTCAGCTTCCGTTCGAGCAATCTGCAACTTCAGTCTTGTCTTTGGCTGATCTGGTCTTCGTGGCAACCGATGCACAAAATATGGTGGTGGTTAGGGAAGTTTGGATCTGTTGTGCAGATTTGCTGCGCTGGCAATAGTGCGAGATCCAATCCTGCACTTAAATCAACAGTCACGTTAAGTGGCTTTATTTACCAAGTATTTATCGGAGATAAGGATAAGTTACAAAAGTGCATTAAAAGTAAGAAATCTGAATTAAATAATTAATTAAATGCTAAATTGAAATAAAATATGAAAAATAAAGTACATGTGAAATATATCACCATGCTTGGACTAGTGCATGATGAGGGTATGTGAAAAGGGTAAAACATAGGTAAATAGCAGTGGTTTATAAGGGGAAAAGGACAAGAATGGGGACAATTTAGGGGACTAATAGTATTATTGAACTGATGCTACCCTCCTACCAAGTTATTTATGCCATTTGTGAGGCCTTCTACAGCACGTTTCCATCTATCGCCATAAGCCAATAAAATTTTAATTTTTCAAATTCCTCTTTAGTAATTTCAAGGGATTACAAGAATACTATGGTTTCCCCTTTCCATTAAAACCATTAAAAAGCCTTCCCAAAATTCAAGGGTTTGTTACAATTTTTTTTTTGTGGCACAATTTTATCTTGAAAGACACCAAAATTTATACAATGGAAAATCACCACCAATTAATCAAATTCAACTCAGACATTAAAGCCACAACTATTTTTTATAAAAGAATTCTCGAAGGAATTCTAAGATGGAACCTAGAAATATTTTTCATGAAATTTCTTGCTATGATATGGTGTCAATTCGGTTGGGGTTTTTGACTCTATACTATGGCCAAAGAAAACTTGATTTATCTCCAAATGTAGCTAAACCTTGAAAGAACAATTTGACTTCCTTGTTTACAAATTTAGCTGTGGTAAAACAATGAATTAGTTCATAACTCAACTCCCCAGAACTAGCTTCCACACACTGGTAATTATTTCCCACTTCTAAACTCCACGCACTGGACAAATTTAGCCCCTTTGTCTTTAACGATTTCCCCCTTCCCATAGAGTGATTTGCATCAATTCAACCTGGAAAAAATTATAAACTCGGCCCCAGTAAAAACTATGAATTCATCCTCAACAAGGGTGTCTTTGACTTCAACTAAATACCCCACAAACTCGACTTAGATAAATTGCAAACTCATCCCCTGGTAATTGTAACAAATTAAACCTTCATGATTTAGGTTTTTTGGCCTGCATATTTGATTGACTTGACCCAATTAAATCCATGAATTTGTATTTCACGACTTAAGGAAATCCATATCCAACAGAGTTTAATTCAATCGCTGCAAACATAATAAATTTGGGTGCAATGGGTGATTTTCGCTCCAAGAAAAACCCTTAGGTTCAGCCTCACACAGTGGATGATTCAAACCCTAGAAATTCAACCTCACCTGCTAAGGAAATCTTGACTCTATTAATGGTTAAATTGGATTTTGTAGGAACCCTAATTTTGGCTTCAGTCATTGGGTAAATTTCAGTCCAGTAAATTCCATAAGTTTGGCCTCGTAAACTATAAGATTTGGCCTCAACAATTTCAATAGTTTTACAACCTCTTCTTATTATTCGACTAGCTAGCATAATGAATTTAGCTCCTACAAAATTAGTGAACTTGGCCCAGGTAAGAAACTCTAAGTGAGGTGATAGTTTGGCCTCATCAACTTGATGGAGATTTGGCCTAATTCGACCTTTGTCTCTGCAGTTGATAAATCTGGCCTACCAAATTTGATAATAAAACCATCAATCTAATAGGAAAAACAACTCTGATATCAATTTAATATTCCTTTTAATTATATCTAAAATTTCAATAAATTTTCTCTTCAGATTGCTTCAGAAATTTTTCATAGATAATTTTGCTAAAAATTTAAATAACACCATGGCACTTTACAAAAACTCATCAAGAAAAATAAAATAATACTTAGCATATATTTGACCTTATTGTATTATACATGGATTTGGAAATACATGCCAAATATGGTTTTGAGAACTTTTTGAAACTCTAGCAAGATATCTAAATGATTGACAATAGCTCCTTCAGTGTTATGCCACTGCAAGATTGACCTCTCCTCATGATCTCCATGTTAAGCCCAATGAGAAAATATGATTTGATCCCTGCTCTTCCAAGTTGCTAGGGTATATGTCTTAATAATGAAACCCATCCCCACTATATTAACTAGGGTAGACCATTGACCACCAAAACTAACCCTCTATATAATGTGGACTCTCACCCAAATAAGCTCCAGGAGCTAAACTCAACAACAACAACAACAATAATCCCAATTGCATGCCTAAGGAGTTGATCTGAATGGAAAGTGGCATCTGCAATTGGTATTTACCTATGGTATCCACCCATGGTATTGTAACTCAAGAAGGCTATAAATAATGGGTCTAACTTTGTTAAAGGACATATTTGTCCACACAAAGTAGTTGTAACAGTTTCCCTGATTTAATAAAGAGTTTCTTTCTTTTGAATATTGCATGTTTCCTCTCCAAGATCTAGATCAAGAGTGAGCTCTTATATTTTTCAATAGCCATGGACTATTAGAATACCATGGGCAAATACCATGGGCCTTTTCTTCATTTATTAAAGTGAGTTATAATGTTTTGTTTCTTTCTTCACTTTTAATTAATTAATTCTACCATAGCCCATAATTGATTTTAATTTGTAACCTAGGCTAATGAGATACTCTCCTTTTCCAATGTCTGGAAAAAGGAACATTATAAAAGGGACATTGTATGAAGAGATGAGGGATAGTTCAACATCCTCTAAAGAGAGAGAGAATATATTGGGCCCGTAAAATGATATTTTTTGTAGGATATCGCAGGTTGGGACTTTTTTTTAGGAGCTTGACATAAAGAGCTTTGATTTAGGCGGATAATTTTGTTTCCATAGTTTTTTGACCCACCAGGGAGGCCGGTGGGCATTTGGTTGTTGTGCAATGGCTATGTAGCCATACTTTGGACGGTAGAAATATGTAGAAGCATTGGACCATACCAAAATATCTTTAGAATGTGAGAGGGAGACAACATTGTGATGAAGAGAAATGATGTATTGATTTCATTCTAGAGCTAGATCCCTCTCAAGATTTAAATCCTTAGATCTTTTCCAAGATTGTTGGCCTAAGAAACCCATCCCAACATTGGCCTAATATAAATAAAAAATGTCTTAATTATTAAATGCTAAGATTAATTCATGTATATCTATATATATATATATATATATATATATATATATATATATAAAATTAATTTAATTTTATATCATCTCAGTGAATTTGTATTTTTTTTAATATAATGTCATGTTCATGGTTAGTTTGTTTATTTGCTACTACTTTTCCCTAATTAAACTTAGAGTACCTCATTACTCTGATTACTAGAAAATTTAATATTAGGTTAATAACTATAAAAAAATAATTAAAGGAAAAGTAAAAATAGTTTTGATTTATTAAAATATAAAATGTAAATTAATTGATTTGTTTTAAAGGAATGTTTTTAAATCTATTTTGTTCCTCTGAATTAACTAATTATGAGCGACAATAAAGCTATAATCTTGAAATTTAGAAATAATGTGTATATAGACAAACTATATATATATATATATATATATATATATTGGGTGGATAACATATACTTCTTATTAAGTTGTAGGTCTAGCATTCACTTTTAGTATCGAGCTCCTAAAGTCATTTTATTTAAAATGAATTCGTATATTATTGGTCATTTATTTCACTATTTTTTAGATAGATATTTTCTATTGTTGAAAAATAGTTAGGTCTATTGGATTTATCCCAAAAAGAAGTTGGCTTCTTGCTAATAAAATAAGGTATATTATTCTATTTTTTTATCATTAGATTGGCGAAAGTATATGATAAAAAGTTAAAAGAAAGATAATGAAATACTGGTAAGATCATAAAATTATGAATCATATTAAATATATACGTATCTCTTTAACATTTAAAGAAACAAAATTTTCTCATTAATGTGGTGCTAGATTTTTTGTTCATGACTTAGTTGTCATTTTTTTCGACATTGTTTTTTTAAATTCACAAAGAAATATGCAAGCTCAAGACATAGACGGAGTTGAAAGACAATCCCTCTTTGATTCAAAGTTTATGGAGGATATGTCAACTTGGGTTCCTAAGCCTGGGTACACCGGGGGCAGGAAGAAACAATACCTAAACTTTATGGCTCTTCATTGGAAAATAAAGACCCTATTAAGCCTGGTCTCGAGGGATAAACAAGTGGAGAAGTACAATGTGTTTGCATCACTGGAGGATGTAAAGAGAATGCCCAGGCATCAATGATTTTGTTTGGATAAAATCAACTCTCGTCTAGTTTGTGTTTAAATCCACATAGCTTGTGAATCAAATGGGGGGCACTTGATGGATCCTCCCGGTTCTAGAATGAGGACTCCAACGTATACTTCTTCTTCTGAGAATGATTAGAGAGCTCAGTGGGTTGAGGTGCAATTTGATGGTTTTTTGTGAAGGCTCCTGGCTCATTAGGATAGGCGCTTGACATTTCTTGTGGCCTCCTCGTTGCATGTCGATTTGTGTGGTGGTTGTTGGCCCAATCTGTTAGGCATGTGTCAACTCTCCTGGTTTGATTGTTGTAAAATTCATGGCTAGTTATGGTGCTTAAGTCTTGGATGGTTTTCTTTGTCTATTTTATTTGTGAATGGGACACGAAAATTTTGTTTGGTTATATGTATTTTGGGCAGAAATATATGGCGTATAGGTCGTCGATTTTGGAAAATATGTTTTCTATCTTTGTGCGGGTCTATTGGGTAATGTTCCAGAAGTGGCCTATAACATTACCCATGGATCAAGATCAAATTATGATGGGGGAGTCAAATAATTTCTTTGATGCACTATAATGGGCCTTTCAAATGGATAAGGGGATAGGATCAAATCATTCTCCTAAACTTTGAAATGGCTAGACAATTTGCCTGACCATCCATAAACCTTCTATTTAGGCTTGAAAAGGTTGGTTCAATTGGTTTAGGATTGAATTTAAGGATGAAAAAATGTATACCTCTCATGCTTCCCACTCATAACATGTATAATTTGTATGTTTCATATATTTTTAGTTCATTTTGAGGGTTCTCACAAGTTTCTCTCTAATAAAGTGTGGGCGCATGCAAGTTGCTTTAAGGAAAAATGTGGATGCCAATTAGATAACGAACAATGGAGTGTGGGTGCAATGAAGGATTTCATAAAATAAGCCATAGAAGAATCAAAATGATAAAGGCTTATTCTCATAACAAGTTAAAGGGGCTAGGTCAAATACTTATGTCATGGGTGACTATAAATAAAGGTATAATAGCTACCATCTAATGGAATGGAGAGAAAAGAAACTAATGACTGAAACGCATTATAAATAAAGAAAAGTGTTTGAAACAAAAAATGGAGTTATAGACCAATTATCAAAGAATCTCCTGCAAGTAAAAACAAGGTATTAGAAAGATCTCTTCCTTAATGTGGGCACCCCCATGCTCAAGTGGAAAAAAAGTGAGGTTGTCAAATCAAGCACATTACAAATCCTTATAAAACCCAAATGTAGAATCATGATTTTGAATAAATACATAATGGATCCATGCAAAAAAAATCAAACCATAGCCCTCAAAAAATGAAAAACATATCTATATGTCAATGTACACTTAGAATAGGTAGAATAATAAAGTAAACAATCCTCCAATGTGTCAACATAATATTGAGTGTGGTATTGTAAATAACTCATGTGGTATTAACAATGAGAGTTATTTCCCAGGCCCAAAACAATGTAAACTTTGAAACGGGAACTGTAAACTCAAAATGGTAACTCTGGCCAAAAAACGCCAAAAAAACATCAAAAGCAGTGCTAAAAACGAAAAGTGTGTATGCTAGAATGATGGTTTTTTTTAGGGTAAATTTTGAACATGTTTTAAAAATGGCAGTGAAAACGAAAATTTCGTGCAAAAATTGTGCAGAAGACATGTTGAAAATGAAAAGTGTTGATACTGGAATGATGGTTTTTTTCTAAGGTCAATTTTCAACATTTTTAGAAAATGCCAGTAAAACCGAATTCTTATGTGCAAAAAAACAATTGTTTTTGAGGAAAAAACACACTAATATTGTTGGAAAAATAAAATTTTTCTTTCCTACGTATAAATTCAACATTTTTTAGCAATGACAATAAAGATAAAATAATGGGATCTAAAACACATTAAAATTCTATTAGTTTTCACCCATGTTGTTAAACATATAATAACATCACACTAAAAATTGCTAAAATTCTAATTGTTTTCAACCACAGCATTAAAGATACAAAAAAAAAATTAGAAAAATTTCAACCATAAAATTAAAAAATCATGACATTATGAACAAATTACATGACTAAATTAATCAAAATGTCATTATTTGTATATTGAATGAAACATACATTATATATCTAATTTATTGTTGCATTGTAGATATTCTAAACATTAAAAATCATGATAATTGAAACACATAATCCAACAACATAAAAATGACTCATATCTTCTAATTTAACACCATATGGAAATCAAAATTTTTATTTCAAGATACGATACAAACACCAGTTATATAAATTGTCTTAGACAATTATTCAAAATCACTCATATTTTCTTGCACACCATCAGAATTCACATCTTCAGATGAATGACTGAATGCAGACGAAGATGTTCCATATTCTTATCTTTCATCAACTAGTGCCCCATTTGAGTCCACATGCATGCCCACCATTTCAGGTTTCAAATTCTTCTGGACCTACGACTGGTTTCAGCAGACTCCCATCTCAACGTTGTTCCTTTTGGTAACAACCTTTTCAGAATCTCTATCGTCTTGAGGCGAAGAGTTCCTTTCTTTGTTAAATTGAAGTCATAAACAAGTATGTCAACATCCTCCAATTTTAAGAGGTCTATGCGGCGACGATTTATATTTGTACCCTTCCTTTTTCTCTTTTCGCCAATTTTTTTATTAACTACCATCTCTGGCTTATACACACCATTGAATGGGTGTGTGTTTGTAGCATACCAATGTACTTCAACACCTGTAACATCTTCATTTTCTGTAAAGACCTTTATAACCTTAGCAACCTAGAATGGATAACCATTGGGATCTCCATCTACTAGCACTGCGATCATGCAACCCTCCTTAATATCCTGTATTGAACCCATGTAAAGGTCTTCCATGGCTTCATGTTGTACACGAGATATTTTGGAACCAATATACATCTCCCTTTCCCCTGTCTATGAAGAATTAATAATACCTTGAGATTGTTGTTGTTCAACAATGTTTATTTCCTCATGTTCATTTGACACATTTTGTGGCCAAATAAATGGATTTTTCAAAGGTATATCTTCATTTGTTGTTGTTGAAATGATATCACTTTGATTATTGAAAAATGACTCCAACCAAACTGAATCAACAATGTCAAAGTACTCATATGTATATCTAATACATTTTTTAATTTCTTCTAGGCAATCAGAATAATTTATATCTCTATTATGTCTGCGTGCATTATGAACTTCACCAACTGATTGTAATAACAATATTTTTGATGCAAATATTGGATGATTTGGAATGAACTTCAAAAATTCCAAACCTGATGACGGTGCCCATTCTGCAGTAGTTGAATACTTCTTGCCCCATATTAGTGTATTCCCATCAATTTTTTTGATACGAAATTGATGTTGGAAGCTAATGTCATTAAGTTTTTCAATGCATTTTCTCTTCACCATGCAATCCCAAAATAAACCTTCGCATGTCAACAATTTTTTGCAACACATCAAAAGTAGGCTCTGGCATGTATGATTTCTTAATACATTTAATTAATGATGGCAAGCTCCCAACTTCCTTTCTCCTCAATGTGACTGAAAAACGACTGAACATCTGATCAATATGGTCATGAGTGTGCCCAAAAAGAAGGAAACCAATCTTTTCATTATGAAAAATTCTCAATTCAACAAGCATGTTTAGATATCCAAAAACAACCTGATTTTTGTTTTCATGGTAAGTGTTGTCCAATTGTAGATACAAAACTTCAGAAAGATTAATAGACCAATGAGAAAACACATCATGAATTATGGTTATTGTCACATTTGCATCATTATGAATATTTGGAGCTATGAAGTACACCCCTGGCAACATTTTCCCATTGAAGACCATACAACCGAACAAGTGCTACTGAATAAAATTTTCCTCCTGTAAATTTTTGCGTGTGCAAACAAAATGTGGTAAAAGTGTTTTCTTCTGGTCCATACCATCAATTATCAAACCCAAACATTTATTTGGATTATCATAACACTTATTTTGATTCTTGTACAACCTTTTCCTTTCACTTGTTTGTTGTTCGCAATGCTCCTGAAGTTCTTTGACAATGGAATCTACACAACATAAAAGAAAGCCATTAAGAAATATGTTTTCATAGTTGATGACTATATAATTTTAAAAGTTAAAGTTATGAATGCTTACCTCTTTCTGACCCTTCACATTTATCCCTTTTTTATGTAAGAGAAGCACATGTACTGCAAATCCCCATCCTTGTCTTCTTAGTAATACGGACATCGTTGAATTCTTTCTTCCATACCTTCACAAAATATTGATATGTAATAAACTGACCATGTCCCACAGAACCTTCTGCATATTCTTTGTATAAGTTGTAGATTTCTCGTCTTGAAAAATTATCCGGAATATGTATTGTCTCTCTATTTGGCGTACACTCTCCATGCTTTGAAAATAAATTTTTCATCCATAACATTGCAATATTTGATAATGGCCTAATCTGTCATTTATGACGTACTTATGAATAAAATGTGGGATCCTTTTCCAAATTTTGTTGGATTCTCGAGAGACAAAAATCACCCATCGAATGAAACATTTTGAAATCCTTTCTACAGATAATTAAATATCCAATATGATAATCATAACCTGACAATGTAGATTGCATGCACCCAACTAAATATGAATTTTGCATGCTTTTATTCATTGACAAATATCTCTTCCTTTTCTCTAATGCAAATTTTAAATCCATATGTTTCAAGCAATCTTTTTGACAACATTCAATTGAAATGAGAGCACTGATAGAACTTATTCTCGTCAGATATTCTACTCTACCCCTTGTATAACTAGAACATCTTGAATTGATATGAAAAGGTCTTCTCCTACTCCTCGATACAATATTTCCTGGCAACATCCCCATCATTGGATCATCCTTTGTATAAGCATTTTCATCATCATTCTAAGGAATGTTATCCTCACTATGATTAGATGTGCTTTTAAAATACTGACTTGGAGGATATTCTTCATCTTCCCCTTCTTCGGTGCTACTGTAATAGTTCTTAGAATTAGGACTAAATAGAAAATTTGACTCGATGTTTATTGGATATTCTTCCTCATGTGAATTGTTAGTGCTGCTCTCATAGTCCACAGAATTAGGACTACGTCGAAAATGTGATTGTTTACTTACTGAAAATTCGACATCTTGTCCTTTTTCACTGCTACTCTCATAGTCCTTAGGATTAGGACTAAGTGCTTCCTCATGTCCTTCGTCACTACTGCTCTCATAGTCCTTAGGATTAGGGCTAAGTGGAAACTGCGACTCTATTTATTTTAAATTCTTCATCATGTTCTTCATCATTGCCGCTCTCATAGTCCAAAGGATTAGGACTAAGTGGACAGTGTGACACTCTATTCATTTGAAATTCTTCATCATTGCTGCTTTCATAGTCCATAGTATTAGGACTAAGTGGACACTGTGACACTCTATTCATTTGATTTTCTTCATCATGCTTTTCATCACTGCTGCTCTCATAGTCCATAGGATTAGGACTAAGTGGACACCGTGACACTTCATTCTTTGGAAATTCTTCATCATGTTCTTCATCACTGCTACTTTCATAGTCCATAGGATTAGGACTAAGCGGACACTGTGACACTCTATTCAATTGAAATTCTTCATCACTGCTACTCTCATAGTTCATAGGATTAGGACTAAGTGGACACCATGACACTCCATTCTTTTGAAAATTTTCACCATGCTCTTCATCATCGCTACTTTCATATTCCATAGGATTAGGACTAAGTGGACACTGTGACACTCCATTCTTTTGAAATTCATCATCATGCTCTTCATCACTATTGCTCTCATAGTCCATAGGATTAGGACTAAGTGGACACCATGACACTCCATTATTTTGAAATTCATCATCATGCTCTTCATCACTGCTGCTCTCATAGTCCATAGGATTAGGACTAAGTGGACACTGTAACACTCCATTCTTTTGTAATTCGTCATCATGCTCTTCAACACTGCTGCTCTCATAGTCCATAGTATTAGGACTAAGTGGACATCATGACACTCCATTCTTTTGAAATTCTTCATCATGCTCTTCATCACTATTGCTCTCATAATCCTTAGGATTAGGACTAAGTGGACTATGAGAACCATCGTTGCTGGTTCGAAACGTCGACTATAAACAAACCTAATGCGATGTATCCGGAAGATATGCTACAGAATCATGAAACTTGCAGAAGCCTCAAAGATGAAAAGACTCTTTATTTATTTGAAATTATTCATCCCATCTTTCATCAGTGTTGCTCTCATAGTCCTTAGGATTAAGACTAAGTGGAAGAATTGACTCTCTATTCATAGTGGAAGAATTTCCGTTATATTTATCAATATGAATAGAGTCGTTACGTGGCAAATATGTTGATGCTTCACAAAGTGAAACTTCACTATCAGAATCCATCCCTTTCAAATAGAAGAGGTTGAATGATACAAATGTAAAATCTCCTAATGATATTATATAGCTTCAAAAATGAAAATTTCCCTCCAAAATTTTTCCCTCAAAAAATTTCATTTCATGTGTTTCCCTCCATTATTTTCTTTTACAATTTATTGAAAAATTTTAACTATTTTTTTTTGAAATAAATCTTTTAATTTAAAATTGTGAACTAAATCTTTTACCTAAATTAATTTAATACTTAAACTATATAATATTTACTAGACACTTGAATGTTTTTTCTTATTTTTATTATACCTTCTAAAACAAATTAATCCCACAATCACCATGCTATAAAACAATTCCGTAATATTCGCTTTATTATAGTTTCCTATATCGCCATAACAAAATTAACATGTTAAAATTTATAAAAAACAAATTAATCCCACATTAATCGTACGATAATTTTTTTTCGTAATTTCACCTATATAATAAATTTCATTATCACTATTACTCACATCACATCAAGGTTTTCTGAGGTTTGTTAAAAGACTTGGAGTGAATTTGTGGAGTAGCTACATTACTATCAGCAACATATTCAACGGAGGATTATCGCATTTGAAAGGTTAGTTAATTTTTTTGCTTTGCAAATTTTAAAATTAAAAATGTTTAATGAAGTTTATTTTTTTATATAAATTAAAAAATTTGTAGGACAAAATTACCCACTACGTCCGTAGTGGGCGTGGTGGGCCCAATCAGGGACCCGGCGGCCAAACATGCCCGTGGGTTAGGGGCGGTGGGGCTGGCTACTTGACACCCTGCCCCACCCTGGTGGCCCAACGGCCAGTCGGGGTGGCAGGCTGATTCTGGTAATCAGCACACCGATGGGCCATTGGGCCGCCGGGGTGGGGTGGGTGCTGGCGGCAAACCTCCACCCCACCCCAGTGACCCACCACCCCGGCAGGCCGTTGGGCCGCTGGGGTGGGGCAAGTGGGCTGGCCGCCAGCGCCACCCCCCTAACCCACCCCAACGGCCCAATGGTCGGCCGGGGCAGCAAGCCGTTGGGTCGCTGGGTTGGGGCAGGGGGGCTGCCGCCCGGTCCCCTACCCCACCCCGACGGCTTAATGGCCCGCTGCCCGAGTTGGCCGTTGGGCCGTCGGTGTGGGGTAGGCGGCCAGGGGTCGGCCCCTCGCCCCATGTCAACGGCCCAACGACCCCCTGCCCCACCTTGGCAGCCTAACGACCCCCCGCCCCCTGCCCCCCTTCGGCGACCCGCTGTTGGGGTCGGGTGGGGCTAGGGGTTGGGAGGGGGGGCGGTTGTTGGGCCGCCAGGGTGGGGTTGGGGGGTCGGGTCGAACTACAGGCTTGATTGGCCAGCCAATTTCCAGGGTGGGGCAGCAGGGCGATGTGTTTTTTAAATTTGTTATTTTTTTTTTAATTGTTATGTTTTACGAAATTAATTATCATTTATTGTTTTCTTTGTTAATTTAAGTTATTTTTTTTGTGGTTAACTTATTTATATGTGTCTTTTTTCAGGAAAATGGCATCAAAGAAGATTTATGTGAATCTTTCTGGACCAAAGACTCTTAAAGGTGGATCTTCAAAAAACACTATTAAACAAACCCCACCTGAGTTGATGGCTACAAATCTTTCAAGTGCCTCAAACGAGAAGAAGATGATTTCATACTAGAAGAAATCAAAAGAAGTGAAACTTCCATGAATGTCTAGTATGTGAAAGAAAGAGAAAGCCAAGATGTGTAGATAGATCTATAAGTTGATATACCTAATGATAATGGAATTTATGAGGTGTTGGGAAATGTCATAGACATGTGTTCAGTACCGGAGAGTGAAGTTGTTTACATACTTACAAAACCACCCAAGTCACATGAAAGGATTAAACACCAGTTATCATATTCAATTATGTTGGGAGGCATCCATTTCATAGAGCATGATATTATGAAAGTTGTCAGCAGTTTCTACTCAGTGTCAGAAGAAGATATGGAAAACAAGCAAAATGTAGTAATTCATGATGCTACAAAACTACATCCAAGGGATCAGAAAAAAATACCTCTAGTGGATAAATCTAGCAAAGGTAGACATATTACTTTTGAAGATGAGGAAGTTGAAACTGGCACTGAAGAATATGTTGTCGTTACTGAGGATGACATTGGAACTGATGTTAGAAAGGAGAAGAGCCATAAAAGACCAAAAGTAACAATGCCCAAGAATAAATCTATTCTAGTTAATGATGAGAATGTTATGAGGAAGAAAAGTAAAGTTGAACATTCTGAAGTAGTCATTACCAACAATCAAGAACCTAGTGAAACTTCAAAAGAAAGTAGAGAAATCATTACACCAGGAGCTGATTTAGAGGATGGCATTATTAAAACAAAACAAAATGCCATTCGATAGAACTTGACAAAGAGAAACTTAATTGAGGGTGGTCATACATTTCAGCTTAATGTCAAACAAATCTATAAGGCAAGTGAAGGACAATGTATATATCAAATTAGAAAACCACACTATCTGCATGTTCACAACTTGAAGACATTAATGAGGTACAATCCATATACTCATGTGGTTAATTATGTGCTTCTTGTTGATCCAGTTCAAGTTCCCAACAAAGAAGCATTTGATAAGTCAAAATGTTTTGAATACAATTATTATGTGCTTGGGGGAACCATTCTGTAAAAGCTCAGAGACAATTGATGGAGGAATATCCCAATAACCCACGTTTTGAAACAATGAAATGTATCATTTATGCTGGTTTATCAGATACAGAAGCAAAGTTAGTGGCATGGGATCATAATTCAGATAATGAATATATGATGTCTATGACTTTCATCCAAAGGGTTACATTTATTCATAGTGAATTTGAAGAAAAATGTGGTGGGGATAAGCTAAATGTTACTATAGATTTCCAAAAGGAATGTTGTATGGAAATAGGCTATCAAATTGAAGAGAAAATCAATTCAAAAGGCGATAGAGTAAATACTGATTTATTCAGAGGTATTGATAACATTTTCCAGTTGGAATTTAGAACTGGAGAGATATGGGAATTGATTAATGAGATTTTTAGCATGTGGGAGAACATTGGCATTAAAAACCAGAAGGTCAAAAGGTCTAAACCATTGATATGTAGCAACAGTAAATCAGGTCCTGAAATGAAGCAACTTCTAGAAGATATGACTATCACACCTTAGAGAGCATTGCAAGGAGTGAAGGATGAAAAAATTGTCAAAGCAATATTATCTCGTGTGAGGTCAAGGGAATTATCATTGGAGGAAATGTTTGAGGAATTTCAAAAGTAAGTTTGTTGAATTATTTTTACTTATTTCTAGATTATAATTTTTTTTTAAATATAACATATTGTTCTTGGTAGTATTTGTTATACATATCATTATATTAACTTTTTTACTTTATCTATGCTGTCACAAATTTTACATGAAAAATCAAGAACAAATGGTTAAATTGTTGAATGAAGATAGTTGGGATGATGTTGTACGCAACTATCCAGATTCAAGGTCTACATCAACATTAAATTTTTTTTATCTTGCATTTAAAAAAGTATGTTGATTTATCATTCATTTTTATTCATCTGTATACTATTTTTATTTTATAACGTACACATATATTTGTTTATTTTATTAAAGATGAGGAAGGATGAAAATAGAGCACCAGATAGTTTCATAACCTTTATTGAAAAAAAAAGATTGAAAGACTGAAGAAGCAACGTCTTAATAATGTTGAACTTGATCCAACTTTTACTCATTACATTTGGAATGGGCTTGACACTATTCAATATCAAGTAATACAAGGCGACTGTGAAGACATTGCTAAACTCATACCTAAAAGGGATTATGCCTTAGTTATTGCAGATATTCTCCATGGTTTCAATA
This sequence comes from Pinus tabuliformis, assembly GCA_031772625.1. Lineage (NCBI taxonomy): Eukaryota > Viridiplantae > Streptophyta > Pinopsida > Pinales > Pinaceae > Pinus > Pinus tabuliformis. Next base: position 982,658,531 of record CM062805.1, on the reverse strand, counting down.
TTTTAAACATTGACTATGATAGTGACCCTTATACTTATCATTAGTAAATTGGTTGCAGGATTTCCAAAAGTCACATCATCACCATTATGGAGATTTGTGACATTTCATTCGAACACAAAATTGGCAATGTTATTGTCAAGCTTCAAGGGGAAAACAAACTCAAGGATGCAACTTACATGGTAAGACGTTTAAAATGTATATTTAGCTAAAAAATTTATTTATATATAAGTTAATTGAACTTTTATTATTTCATGTTACAGGTCCAAAAGTCAAATCTTTTTAACCGTGAAGATCAACCATTTATAAATGATTGTGAGTTCATCCATATTGATAGTTTGGAAAAAGATGATAGCTATATGTCTATGATTTTTAATCAGGTAGATGGAAAGAGTCATAGCCAAGTACTGACTTACAATGCTGTTGTGAGAAAACTAACATATGAAGACAAAGAAGAAAAAGGAGAGATAGTTAACATCTATCAAAAACCACGATTATTGATTAACTATCATATAGACATATGTTCAAATGAAGGAGATTGGGTTCTAGATTTATTTTCTGGCTCAGGTAAATTTTATTATATGGAATTGAATTTCAATATCTTATTTCTTAATTTATATGTCATTGTACTAATTTACTTCAATATTTATTTTGTGCTTGATAATTAGGTACAACACTAGCATGTTGCCTTCAAAAAGGAAGAAATTGCATGGCCATTGAAGAAGATCCAATACAATGCAATTTTATTCAGCAAAGAATTAATGCTCTTCAATTTCTTCCAGATGCAATGCAAGAAATTGGGTTGAAGAAAGAGGACTTTAGTGAATCACGTGTGGCAAAAAAGGAAAAGGAACCCCAACCACCATTACATGGAATGATTTGAAAGGCATACATTGGGAGATTCACATACATCAAAGATCCATTAGAAGAGGAAAATGAGCAAAATGAAGCAGAAAATATTGTGGAAGAAGACAATGATGAAACTCTAGAGGATGAAGAGTTTGGATTACGTGATATTGTTGATTAAATTTAAGTTATGCTTGGAAATTAAGATCATTTTTTGTAACTATTAATTAGTTATACTTGTAATGTTTTGACTTTGACATTTTATGAGAAGAATAAGCACTCAATTAATGTTTTAATGTGTTCAATATTTGTATTATGTGATTTTCGCATTAATTTTTATGTTAATCATTATTTTTCGAAAAAAAACAATGATTACTATTATTATTTTGACATGAAATTCAAAAAAAAAAAAAAAAAAAACAACAACAACAACAACAAACTATTACTTAACCATTTTTAGTTAAAATTTTCCTATAAAAATTGTGATTTTGACATGTCATTTCTAGCAAAAATTACAAAAAAATTATCAAAGTGTGTAGTTTTTTAGTTTTTTTTATGTCAATTGTTAAAAATTATTGTTTTTAGAGAAATTATTTCATGTGCATTGAAAAATTAATTAACGATGTATAAATATGTAGAATACCAAAAATTCAAAATACCGATCTTTTTCTTTAAATATGCAAAACATTAAAAGCCTCACTACAAAAAAAAAAATTAAAATAAAAACAAGAAAATATGAAGAAGATGACCACTTCAAAAATTGTTAAATTTAGAAAATAATTATTTACATTTCATGTATTAGAAAATTTAAAGTCAAAAAATAGGTCATTTCAAAAAAGGGCCTGATTCAGAATCGCCACTTTTTAAAATCAGCATGAAAATTACTACCATTCTAAAACATAATGTACATAAAAAATTTTAAAGTGCTAAAAACTATGCTTTAAAGAAAACATGTGTGTTATGCATCACCCTTTTCAAAATCGAGTCACTTTTTTGCTATCTCTACGAAACGGGTAACAGTATCAGTTCTCGTTTCAAAGTTTACATTGTTCCAAGGGCTTAAATAAATATCTATCACAGTATATGAATATATAGCATGAAAATAAATGTAATGAAGTCAAACATAGGAGAAATTATTTAGTCATTGGTCATTCATGTATACTATTATAAAAATTTAAAGGTGTCCCCTAAGGTACATAGTACTCTAATAAGTGTAAATAATTGTGTTAATGTACATAGTGCAATCTGATAAGTGTAAATAAATGTATTGATGTCAAAACGTTACTAGAAGAAATCAATGAGAGGCCATTGGTGAAAATCCATTATCGGGTGTGAGGGAACATGTCATTGATCATTATAAGCCCCAAGGTACTGACAAGGTCTCTAGTTCTCACTCCCAAAGAAAATATATTGAAGTTTATCAGAGGATATCTATTGAAAGGAGGGCCATACAATTCTTACATTAATAATGTAATGGCACTGATGATTGATTTGACATCTTGGACAAAATATTTTCGAGAACATACCACCAATTATGAATTCCATATGTACCAAATGAAAATAGCACAAAGGAAATTCCATCTAATAAAAAACCATTAATGAAAGTCACTATAATAGGCAAGGAATTTCACCATCAACGGAAATGGATAACAAGGTACAACATGAGTTCAACTATGTGAATAGAGGTCTTAATGTCAAACAATTTGGAAATTACCTAGTTAGTGACCATTAATGAATGTCATATACTAGGAAAGTAAAGTTTTCAATGATGAAATTAAATCCTAGGGCACTATAAATTTATAGGTCTATCTCCTAAAGAAATGCGTTGTAATCTATGGGAGTCAACTCTCTAGTAAAAATCCAATGATGCTTTTTTCTACATTAACATTGTATAAATGCACTAGATATGAATGTATAAGAAGAATGACTTGACTCGAGTAATAGACAACATGGACTATTAAAATATACAAGATATAATGGACAAAGTTTATCAACTCATTACTGCCCTCAAATAATAACATGGTTAATAAATGATTTGGGAAACAATTGACACCAAAAGATACCAATGATATAAATTATCAATGTAAAACGCTTTGAGGTATAACTTCATGACACATTAGAAGAGTAATGAATAAGGATGATTTTGATTACAAACTCATAACTATGAAGTGAATCCTAATATAGTACTAATTCCTAATTGTAGAGATAATGACAAGGGTCAAGAGTTCTTTGTTCAAAGAGATAAAAATGACTACCAAAACATCAAAAAAAATTATAATAAAGATATCAAATTTTGAAGAATATTAGGTTTCTCTTCCTTTTTCCTATTATGAAATTTTAAATAAGAATAAAATAATGCTAAAATGCATGAGAGACAGACTTTTAGATAATAAAAAACTAAGTTCCAAGTGCAAAAAAACATACCTATACATTAAATAAGTGAAAAGCCAACATGTAAATTGTGGATACTTATAAACATGTCTCCTCCCAGGAAAAACATGATTAGAAGGTTAAGAGAGTAGTAAGGGAAAGTAACGACGAAGAACACAAAAATAGTGAACAAAGTGAAGCCAAATTCAATGGGACATCCAGCAAAGTGGCACACCATAAAAAATTATTAACCCCAAAATTAATCCTAAATAAGAGTTAACTAACAAGTTTAATGACATAATTAGTAAAACTTTTATTTCCTTCGAAAAGCTTACTAGCTATAACATTTTTTCATGAGAAACAATGTGGGGTTAACTTATTTTTTATATGATAAATGATGTGGAGTTATTTTATTCGACACAATATATGATACGGGTTAACTTAATTTCAAAATTTTTATGCAGTTGGGTTAATGGGGTCACTTGAAAATTTGGAAAATCCCTCTTTTTGTCTTTTTAAATTTGCCCAAAAAATTGTCATCAAACTAGGTTACATGCCTTGCTTGAATGAACCCTACAAAGAAATTCTATGAATAGACGAAGTTGGATTCCCTTCTTAAATGAAGGAAACCAGAGAAACTTATGAAAATACTAACCAATCCAATGCCCCACTTGAACGAACACTGAAATAACTATTTAAACAAACTAGTTGGGATGCATTACACAAACAAACACGGATTAAATCATCTCAAATGTGATCCCTAAACAAACCAAATCAAATGAGATGAAAATCTTATGAATGATTAAAAATGATGGCGATCCACTATTTGGATGATTTGTTGTTCATTTGCAATGATTTATATATTTTTCTTGGCCTAAGATATCAATTTTTGGAAGTAACTTTTGGAAGATGTATTTTAATTTTTAGACCTTATTGTATTTATGTTTAGGTTCCCTTACTTATTAAAAGTACATGATATAAGCGATATAGGAAAAATATATGTACCACTGTGGAAACACATTATAGGTTTAAAAATGATTCCATATGAATTCAAATATTTTATTGAGATTTTAAATGAGGCTTTTTATTAAATGTTCTAGATATTGATTATTATCCACTAAGATTAAAGTTACATGTGATACAAAGTTTTTTTAATAGACATAGATATAGATAATATGTAAAACAATCCTTGAATTTAATATATCAATATATGTATTATTACTTATCCATAATTTATTGTGGTTTTAGATATATGGAAGTATGTGGTTTAATAGATAAAGATATAGATAATATGTAGAAAAATCTTTGAATTTAATAAATCAATATGTAATATTAGTTGATCCATAATTTAGTGTGGTTTTAGGTATCTTGAAGCATCTAATTTTTATTATATAGTTTAAAATGATTTTTTAGGGTTTTTATCCCAGTTTATTTTAGTTCAATTAATTTAATTATTAAGAATCTTTATTTTCATTTTAGTTTTGATTCTATATTAATATTTATATTTTATGATAGTTATTTGTTAGTTAATTAATGTATATGATTATTCTCTCTGAATAAAGTTCTTGAAATAAAAATAGATATTTATTTAATGTAAATGAATCATGTTTATTAAATAAGGTCTACTACGTAGTAGTTAGTACTGATTAAAGATGGGACCACAAATGGTTATGATTTTGCTATTGAGAATATATTTAAAGAACTAGGAGACTATGGAATATTTTTGTTGAGTATTTTGGTAATTTGAGCTCTGCTTAATGAGAGGTTTCTCTCCCTTAAGAGGAAACTAAGCCTTTATTTCTTTCATCTAATGCAAGAGTGTATTTAACATATGTCATGTTATTTATCTTTGGTATACTATTTTCTACATTTATACTTTTTTAATACTTAGTTTTTATTTAGTTTTAAAGGTTAAGGATCACTACAAATTGTATTCGGGTTATTTAACAAGCTAACATACATTTGAATTTTAGTGAAAAAAGTTGTGCTAGAGATATTTTTTTGTGTATCATAATAACAAAGAGATATATCATTTAACGTGTAATTTTTTGGTTGGGGAAACATACATGTAGAAAATATAGGTGGTATTACCTAGTTGGACATCCTTCTAACTTATCTTGATAACCCCTCATGACATTAGACAATGGCTATAAATGGAACTATTTTCTATGTACCTCTGAGTATATTAGGTGCCCTAAACGTGCACCTGAAAACTAGCCTTACATAAAGCCACAACTATCCTATTCATATAATACATCAAGAACAAGACTCAGGGAGATCACTCTTGTCTACCAAAAAATCAAGTAACACAACTAAGGGTATGGCCTATCGTCCTTAGCTAGTGTGCTGTGAAAAATTAAACAAAGAATTGTTGTTGGACGCCCTTTGGCATATTATAGAGTTATATTCATTTATATTCATTTATCTTTAGGACCCTACAAACCCTAGCCTCTATCCTGAACCAATGAAATTCCTACATTTTTGAGTATAAATTTCTAGTAACCCTTTTTATATGTAGTTGGTGATACATTTCTCATGGTATATCTCAAAATAATATTTTTAAGGAATTGCGCGAATTGAGATAAGTCGAGAATAACACTTTCACAATAACTTAAGTAGTCCCATAGTCCACACTTGCAACATGGACTCCATTGAGGACAAAACGAAATATCTGTATAATAAGTGGTAGTAGATTGAATCTAGGATTTTTTATTTTTAAGACTTCAATCAAAGAGTTCTTAATAAATATTGACCAACCAGGTGCCCATCTCAAGAATATGTTTGGGGAGATATGTACAACCTTGGGTATCAAGGTGCCATATATATACTTAGATCCAACTAAGGGGGGATCTTCAACAAATGAAGAGTAGCACACTGACATGTTCCTTTTGTATAACCATTGTGTACTTTTTCAGGGTGACAACTCATGGCACCAATTTCCCAAAGAGGTAGACATGAACAAGTTTGATAGTTCTGATCTCTCTAGATAGGTTCTAACCCAATGAATCTTAGAGCAAAGATTTTATATCTAGATTTTAAACATTTGTAGTTGTGGAAATGGTGTCAAAAATTCCATGGTGGCCACATTTCTTAGAGCCATTTCGCGAAGGCCATCTATGTTGATTTTGAACAATACACTCACAATTTTGGGTGCTTGACAAAATTATGACAAAAAAAAATACTGTTCTCCTTTGAGTAGTTGATTCCTTTATTAAAAAATGTTTCATAAGTGGGAAATTAGAGCATAAATCGTGATGCAACATCTAACTTCTTGATCAAAAGCATGGGAGTGAGATAAATAATCCAAGATGGGAATCAATGCTCGAAATTCCCTTTCTAGACTTTTACCAAAATTGAATCATATTCATAAGATAATCATATTTAATAAGGCAACCTTCTAGCACTTCATATACTTTCAACCAAATATAAAACTCAAGGAATTTCAAATATAAAAAGCGTGTTGAACACACATTTTTTTGTGTATTTTCAATTTTTTTCGATGTGCATCTACTCAAAAGTATGCAGAGTGGGTACTCATTGGATAAAAAATTTAATTCCACATCCAATGGGTATGTACACTTGACATGTGAGTAAACCTATAAGAAAATAAGTTGAAAATACAATTAAAATTGTAGTTTTTTCTTTTTCTTTTTTTTACAAAATCATCTCTCTTTTTTTTATTAGTTTAACTATTCGTTTAATATTTTCTTTATGAATCCCATTTTAAACTTCAAAATTCTCCTCATACCAATTGATTTGCTCCTTTGGAAACATATTGTAATATATCGAATCTAAAATATATAATATTTAACTACACATCTTAACCTACATTACATTTAAATTACATTTAATACTTACTGTTATTTTATATAAGCTTGTTATTTTTTTTTCTTTGAAAAAAAATCCACAAGTATTAATACCATGCTAACCCACAAATATATTTACTTAAAATTTCATAAAACTCTAAACTAATACAACATCACAACAACATTTATCATTATTCTTCATCATATCATTAGCAAAGATTTAAGAGTTAGAAAAATAACTTATTAATTTATGTCACAATAGTGATCTTGTAACCCAGAGCTATATATTTTCATTAAAAAGAAACTAACCCACTTATGAGAATTTCATATTTTCTGCTAAATCTTGAAATAGCAATACAAGCGAAAATTTTCATTTGCTAACTTATGTGCACTAATTAGGTTAATCAACTTGCTACGCGTAAGAGAAAGCTGTCCTAACGAGTTCATCCGGTTAAATTATACCGTTAAAATATTTTAGCAACAAAGCTGTTGTTGGTAATTTCTGAATGGTGTTTCAATGGTGAACACTAAAAAGGAGATTGAGAATTGAGAATAAAAATTGAACATATTTTACATTGTTCAATTTGAGAGCTCCTTTATAATTTCAAAATACACATATTTATCATTGTAAATATATACACTTATTACATTGTTCAGAGCTCCTTTATAATTTCAAAATACACATATTTATCATTGTAAATATATACACTTATTTGCGAAAATATATATACACATTTATTAAACATATTTACACTGTTTATTTAAAAGCTCTCTTCCCATTCTAAAGTACACATGCATCAATGTAAATATACATATCTACCTGCATAAATATATATACACACTTATCTATATCATAACCAGTTAAATTGCAAAAATTAGAATTTTTTTTTAAGAATACAAGTTCCAGTTTTTAATTAAATAATATTAATGTAAAATTTCTATTTATAGTATTAATAGATATTAATTTATTTTCGTATAGAAAATTCAGTATAAATATAAATTAGGTAAGTGATGTAATAATAGAATTTAAATTCGATAATAAAATTCCTATAAATTCAGTAATATGAAATAAAATGAAGTTTACAGCGTAAACCTCTGAAGTAGTTGCTTTTTTATAATAATAAAAATATATAATTATATTTTTATTATAAATAAATAATAATTATTTTAATTTTTAATAATTTTATAACATTATAAAAATATCACTAGGAATCTCTAAATTTGTAATACAAAATTATATGAAATTTATTGATAATATCATTAAATATTATTTTATTCATGATTAAATTATAAATTTTAATAAATATTTTTTTGATGATAATGATGATAGTTAACATCTACTGAGACCAAACTTTGGTCTATCCGACCTAAAAAAACAAATTATTTAGTTTGATTTAAGATTTTATTCCTATGCTCAAAAAGCTAGCTCACTGTAATTTTGACAACGTAAAAGGCTAGGAAGGTCAGTGTTGCAACGAAGATTTTGAAACTGAGATCTAATGTGGTTGTACACGGGGCACTCTACGAGGAAGTGATTTTCATCCTCGATGTTTGTATTCTCAGAGATGACAAAACCTTTCCATCCATGGTGTTTTAGGAACTGCCCAACTACCCGTTTCACTATGGAGCTCATGAGAATTCATTCTAATCTTGGATATGTTAATTTTCTTCTTTGAGCTAGTTAAAACATAGAGGTACTTTTGATCTTCTAGGGTAGGGTGGGGTTGATGACCTCTTTATAATATCTTAATTTTCTTTTAGCTGTTAAATCTTTCTCACACCATAATTTTTCTTTAAACTTAGAAGTAACAATATTTTTAATGTTATTAATGTTTTGCAAAGCAACATTCTTGTGGATCTCCCAATGGTTTAACCAGGCCTGGTGTCTTTATACCAATCTCGTTTGAGCCTTAGGTGGTTTTGGCTGGAATTTAAAGCTAGCTTAGGAAGTCTATGGTCTCCTATATTATTGAGTTTGTGCTTGTACAACAGAAGCCTAGTCATAGCTAAGCTCTCGATAGGGGAAAGACCCACTTCTATAAGGAGATTAGGATATGGTGTGTTGCTTTTAATTTTGAGGTTATACGTTATAAAACGCTTCTAGATTTGCTCAATCTTTCTCCAGGATTCTCTAGAGATGCTACAACCCCAAACCTCACATACATATAAGATAACCGGAGTGACTAAAGTTTCAAAGAAGAACTTGTTTCAAAGAGGAACTTCTTTCTATCCCACATTAGGAGGTTTGTCGTTTTACAATTATTAATTAATTTATTATAATAATTGATATTATGTTAATAATTAAAACAGAATGAAAATTATTATAATTAAAATTAATTTTAGTTTATTAAATTTTAGTAAGGAAAAAAACAATTTATTGAATTTTATATTTTATTTTATAATTGAAAAATTAAGGATTTTTTTTTTTTTAATGAAATGTAAATAATATTAGAATTTTGAAATAAAAAATCAATGTGGGTATAGAGAAGACATTATAAAAGAGATTGAAGAAATTATTTTGTTTTTTTATTTGGTTAGTATTATAAAAATATATTCATATTTATTCTCACAAAAGTGTTTAAAAAAATTAGTTAGGTTGGGTTATTTTAGTCGTTATAAAATAAATTGAAAAAACAATTTTGTTCTTCACTTGTTTAGTATTACAAAAATAAAGTCATATTTATTGCCACAAAGGTGTAGGTTTTGTATAGCATTTAATTTTAAAGAAATTAACTAGCTTTGGTTAGTTTTTTTTAGAAAGTAAGATATATTACTTTACTTCTTTCCATCATTACATTATTGTAATTATATAATGAAAACCCAAAAAATATAATCAAATCTTTGTTAAAGGTTTTTTTTTTTCCTTTATTTGGATTGTAAAATTATGAATGGGGTAGTTTAACCAAATGAATTTTTGGATTTTTCATTGAATTTAGAAACATAATTTTTGTTAAGATCACATTGTTTTGCCTTTTTAGTTGCATTTTTAAGTGTAGAAATGGATGTAGTATGTTGGAAAACCTGTGAGAACCCAAATTGTGTAGACTCAACACCTTCAAATTACGATTTTCTAAATGTATGACCAAATTTTAAGAAAAATCAATAGAAAAACATGATTGAAAAACAACTAAAAAATTACCTTGTTAGACTACTAAAATTATAAATTGGATCTTCAACACCTAAATCTCCTTAGCAACTGAACACATTTAAGCAATTTGTGAATTCCTTTGGCATAATGTCCAAGCATTTAACATAAATCAACTACAAACAATGTAACAATTTTACTAACCCAACTATGGAAATGCATAAACATTTAGATACAAATAGAATCTAAATTTTCAATTAGAAGAGAAGCCTATATTAATGAAATAAGAAGTTTAAAACTAGTGTATATACATTTTCTTGCTACTTTTGATCTCCAAACCTAAGTGCTTCAATCTCATTCAAGTTCTCACTCAACCCCATGGGGGTCTATGCTCTGAGGTTAGGTCAGATAACAGGGTGGACCCACCTCATCCCCGTCAGGGGTTGGGGGTCCCAAGCCATTACAACATATTTTACCATTAGTCGATGTTATTGACCAGATGTCGAAGGTCCCAAGTTGTTTCAACAAGTGTTACCACTAGTCAAGGTCGGTGTTGGAATGTGCTCAGGGCTACCTCATTAGTTATTAAGGGACCGAGGTCTGAGCTAATTTTATCAATACACACGTGAATTTCATTTAACAATTTGGTTAAGTTTTGTTTTTTTTTTAAAGAGGAAAAAAATGACATACTTGTGTTAGATAAAAAATAGTTATATAAGTCGATTCACAGATCATCTATCTCCGTAGAGAGATTCGATACAAAAACTCCAGGTGAGAGAAATCCTCTAAATCAAATAAGACTTCTACTCTAAAAACTTCTCTATGATAAAAAAGTGCACCAACAAGATATACACCTTACATTCCAAACTATTGATCAACAAAAATTATAAATAGACCATATTGCCATGGACCATGGTCCAATGAGAAGAGCATAAAAACCTAGAATACTAGCCATGTTGGTCCACACATATTCTAACTTCTCACCATCATATACACATCATACATGACCGCTCCACCAAGTATACAACCCAAGGCAAAATCGGCAGACTTGAACAACAGAAACGTAGAACTCCTTTGTTCAATGCTACCGTCCTTACATAAAAAAACATGAAACAAGCATATGATGTGCCCCAAATATATTGTCCATCATCAAATACATCACATTTTTCCATGACCAGCTGTCAGGGATCCAACCAAAGGCAGAAAAACGACATACAGATTAAAAAAAAAAACAAGACATACCCCTTATATATCTATATGACCATCCTGGATAAGAGTTCCAAATACAAAATTCTGGAAATGTATGTAATCCATAAATGCACAACAACCTTTTTTTAATTCATAAATGCGCAACACCTTTTTTTCGATAATCTTTTTTCCTGCACAACACATTTATGCACCCTATAAATGTGTGAGAGTGACTCTTATATATGACCTACGGGCAAATTATATACATTTTTACTCCCAACTTCATGTCAAAGTGTAGCAATATGTATATAATATATAAGCTCAACAATTTATGAAATGTTATTTAAGGTGATACATGAACGCCGGGCATGAAAATTGCCCACTCTTATACGAAGCGTTCAATAAATTATGAGATTGCTTTGGCGAATATGATTATGTGATTTTTTAAAAGCTTACAAAGTGTCTGCGTGCTATTAATGGAATTTCCTTCCTGCATAAACTGTCAGAATTTTGAAGTTGTAAATACCGATGGATCCGGTTCAGTGCCCAAGATCAATAAGAACAACATTAATTTATATGCTATATACTTCCCAGTGTTCCACAGCGGGAGTGACGGACACATGACAACGTCGTCAACACACATTTATTGTCGGTGGACATGTTACAGGATAGCATGTGGGCGTCAGTGAGTTCCACCGTTCCATGCATTTCTATCTATACTTATGCTCTGCTACGAAAGCATATAATCATGTACTTCAGATATGTAGGCTGGGCCTCCATCTCCGCACGCCAGAAGGAATCATGTACTTCAGATATATAAGTGCGTCTGAGGCAGGGATAGAATTTGATGGGTGAATTGCTTGTTATGGAGTGATATTTCTATTAAATACAACTTAAAATTTTATAAGATTGTTTTAAGTTTTTGAAGTTGTAAAAACTGATAAGGAAGTGTAAAAACCATTAAATTTGATGGGTAAATTTATTTTGAAATTCCAAACTTTTATTTTAAATTTGCCTTTAAATCTGACTAGTGTTTAAATTATTTTTAACTATGAAAATGAATTAGCATCGTTAAAAGCTAAAATTATGAGAATATATAAAACAAACTCTTTTCAAACTTCCTCAATAATATTTTTATAATTTGATGGAAAATATAGATAGTTTTACAAATTTTTTAACATTAAAACAACTCAACGTACGTGCAGCATTGCGCCGGCTAAAATAACGCACAGGTTCTGCAGAAATGTAATAACATCATTCAAAGTCTACATCAATGAATGTCCACAGGATAGTGTCTGTAATTTCTTGTCCTGTCTCATCAGAGCCTGACCACAGAGTCTTTGTAATAATATATAAAATGACATAACGTACGACATAATGTAACTACGCTTATCCTTGGTTATAGAAAATTAGTTTTAACTACCTTCCCCGTTTGTTTTCTTGACAACAAACTCTCTGAACTGATAATATGGCAACATGTTGCCTATATCGAAACCAAACCATTGGTAGTCCCTAGTATTTCTCATCGTGTAGTGGGTGGAGATTGATCCCTTGGATTAGGGCTGAACAAACTACGTAGTGACGAAATCACGATCCCTAATCAAATTCTTTCATAAATTCCTATGTTTTTGACCGAAAAACTATGGGAAATCTAAATCAGACCCATAATCATTTAAAAATTTGTTAAATCCTTTGGTTGCAATTGTTATCTCACATAATAGTTGACGTAATTGCGGTTCATAAGTCCCATCAAATCCAATGTTGGAATAGTAGCCAAAAACTTTGGAATTGCACTTCAGAATTCCCATCAAATTTAACGTCGGAATAGTAACCAAACTCTGGCTGAAAACATAGGCGAGTGAGGCGTTTTAACTAGAATTCAGCTCACGCCATCTTTGAGAAAATGATCACCAAAACACGCAAAAAAACACTGGGCAGTGGGGTGTTTTAGCTAACGCCATCTTTGAGAAAATGATCACCAAAACACGCAAAAAAAACACTGGGCTGTGGGGTGTTTTAGCTAGAGTTTAGCTCACGCCATGTTTAAGATGCTTCCATACATCATGTTTTGATTCGGATAGAGACATAAAGGTGCCTTGAAACGATCGAGATTAGTGATTACGTTAAAAGATTTTTTTCTAGAGCTTCTAAAAGGCAACCAATATTTGTGCAGTTATAGCCTATTGGAAACACTATATGCTACCTATTGATTGGATTTTGTACTTGGTTAAATCTAAGGGTTGGCATACACTGCCTTCATCTTAGTAAGGGACTATGGTGAAAATGAAAGGACCTACATTTTAACAAGGAACTTCCTTAAAGATCAATTGAAGTGGACAGGGTGTATTTGTCAAGCAAGAAGTGTCAGAAAGAAGGTAGAGGGAGGAAGACATAGACATGTAAGAGTTATCTTGAGGAGTACATATGATAAGAATATGATCCCTAGAAATAGAGGATTGCTTAGAGGCACACACATCTACCTAGATGAGGACTTGACTCTTGCTCAACAAGATCAACAAAGAAAAGAGTGGGAAAAAGTGAAAGCAACAAGAAATGAGGGAAAGTAAGCATGGTTGAAGAGCTAGAAAGTTCAAATCACTGACCAGTTCCCAAATAAGAAATATGAAGTAGGGGCGCCATTGGACTACTTACAGGCAGTAATTTGGAATTGCAGAAGTTATCCATGGAGAAAAGGTCTAAGATGGAATTGCAGAGGTTATCCATGGAGAAGAGGTCTGGGTTTGGGGCCCATAGTAGAGGGGAAGGATATTATCATTATTATAGAAACACATGAGCACAATGGATGCAAGGTTCTAGATTTCGAGGGTTACAAGAATATTTCAGTTTGAAACAAAGGGAATGAGACAGACAAAGGACATAGAGGGGTCACAGTGCTAATTAATAAAAAAATGGTGTGGAATTGTAAAAGTAGAAAAAGAGGATCCAAATAAACAATACATTTGGCTGCAAATAATAGAAAAGGAGGTTACTTTTAGGTTGGTGGCTTGTTACTTTGCCCCAAAAAACCCAAAGATCTATAAAAGAAGAAATTTAGACAAGGAAGACTTGTATGCCTCATTCAAGAGAGATATATCTTTATTCAACCCTCTTGGGTAAATATTGTTAATAGGTGACTTTAATGCAAGGACAACTAACAACCAATCCCTCTAGTTGAGCAATGAAGAAAGAGGAGAAAACAATCCCCTATGGTTGGAAGAAGGGGGCAGTCAACCTTGGGAAAGGGATTCACAAGATGAAAATGGGGGTGTGACGCACTTTGGGGTAGAATTATTGGGGCTCTGTAGTTTGTTTGGCATGGTTATTTGCAATGGAATGAGAAGGTGGCCAACTTTAGGAGGTATCACATGCAAAACTTACAATGGTCAAAGTGTGGTAGATTATGTAATATGCTCTCAAAGTTTCACCTCTAGACTACTGAAGTTCGATATTGGGGATTGTCCTATCGAAATGAAATCGGATCATGCCCCTCTATTTGTTAAGTTGAATTTTTCCCATAGTAGTCCAGAAAATACACAAAATCTTGGAATAAAAAAGAAAGTTCTTTACAAAGATATTTTTTTCATAAATTAGGAAAACATGGAAAGATTCAATGTTGCTCTTAAGTAGCAATTTCAGACTATAGAGCATGGTGTGGTAGATAAGACAACCAATGAGGCGGGTTGTCATGTTCATTGCAGTTTGCTGATCCCAACAATTCACAAGGCCTTAAGTGCATGCAAAAGGTCCCACCCTAAGAAGGGAGCTGCAAGTACTTTCCCAATAAATCCATGCTATGGTGAAGAATGCAAGGCAACCAGGAGATCTCTAAAATAGAGAAATTGGAGCAAAGAAAACAAGAAAAAATATGAAAAAATAGTACAATAAAAAATATATATGTAAATGGGAGAAGGAAGGAGTTAATCTCTCTTGGAAAGCACAACCCCAAGGGATTTTGGAAAGAGCTACAACAAGGGAGAAAGAATATTGAAAACAACATTATAAGTGGCCAATGGCTAGAGTATGCGAGGCTTCTCTATGAGCGGGTGCACGAGAAAGATTCTCCCCCCACAGTGGACACTTCAGTGGAACTATTCATAGAGGATGATATCAAGGAATAAAGAATTTAGCAAGCGGTAACGCATAGGACATAGATGTTCTTAAAGCTAAATTCCTAAAATGGGGAGTTGAGCTACTTGCTCCTCACTTAAAAGAAATTTTCAATGGGATCATCTAGAACAAATTTCCAGGAGAGTGGACTACTGGTGTGGTCATTCCTCTCTTTAAGACTACTAGTGTGGTCATTCCTCTCTTTAAGAGTGGAGATATCAATAACCCTTCTAACTACCACACCATTATGGTCAACCCCCTCATGGGCAAGCTCTCTGGGAGCATGATAGAGCGAAGAATCAACAATTGGGCAAAAAGTGAGGGAAAAAGGGAAAAATGACAAGTAGGCTTTAGACCTAGACACTCTACCATTGACCACTGTGTCACCCTTAGATATTTGATAGAGAAAGTTTGGGACAAGCTATGGAACAAAATGGAAGAGTCAGGTATCCTAGATGAGTATAGAGCAGTAATTCATAGATTGTATGAGAAGGTTAGGGCTAAAATTAGAACAAGTGAAGGAATGTCTGAATGTTTTGGTAGCGATATTGGTGTTAAAAAAGGATGTCCTCTATTCCCCACATTATTCGGTTTATATATTGATAGGTTGGAAGCTTGGTTAAGCAAAGCAAATGGAGAAGGGATTCATCTAGCAAGCTATGTGGTAAAGTTGCTTTTATACATAGATGATCTTATTCTAATTTCGAAAATGGCGCATGGATTAAGAGAACACTTAAAGGTCTTAGAACACTTCTGTCAAGAGGTGGGGATGCAAGTGAACATTAATAAGACCAAAATCATGATTTTCTCTTTAAGTAGAAAATAAAAACCAAGCACTTTTCTTTTGGAAGCTAGTCCTCTCGAGATAGTGAAGGAATAAAAATATCTTGGGATTCACTTCCACCATAAGCTCAGTTGGGAGACTTGTAAGGCGAAAATAATTCAAGGAGGATGGAGAGCCTCATACTTACTCCATAATAGGTGCAAAAAAGTTGAACTTTGGGATTGGAAAACCAAGAAAACCTTATTTGGTTTGTTGGTTACGTCGGTTTTTCTCTATGGTTGTGAGGTATGGGGAAGTAGCATGTCAACTTGTTGTTGGAGACAATTAGAAAGAATACATAAACAACTAATTACTAACAATCTCAAAGTTAAATCCATAGTCTCGTATGAAACCCTTTTGGCTGAAGCAGGTACTTTCCCATTGGAGGCAACAATGATAACTAGGTTAATAAGTTATCTAAAGAAGGCTAAAAGCATGGATAACCAACATTGGCCCAAGATAGCTATGGAAGAGGAATTAGATCGTAGGAAGAAAATTTGGATGAAGCAAAACAAAAAGTGGTTGAGTAAGTGGGATATCAAGCTACATGAATGTCCTAGCACTAATGAAGAAATAAAAAATTTTGTGATGGAAAAATTTAGGGCTGCCATGTGGACTAATCACAATGGCCGTAAAAAACATACTATATCAAAGATTTCAATCCAACTTGTGACCATGGGGAGAAAACATATTTAGGGGCAGCTATTAAAGGAAAATCAAGGATGCTAGTGGTATAGTTGAGGACAAGGTCACATCAACTTAAATGTGAGACTAGTAGGTGGAAGATTCCCAAGGAGGTTTGGGAAGAGAAAACTTGCATTTTCTGCGATAAGGATGTGGTGGAGATGGAATGGAACTTTGTCATGGAGTGTGAAGCCTATGAGGTAATCCACAGTCAATATGAAAACAATCTAAAGGTTGACAACATGCAGCATTTATTTGATGAAGATAAGATCAATAAGATTGCTAACCTTCTAGTCAAGACCCATAGTAGAAGATCTGACATCAAAAAGAATATTCAGATGTGTTAAGGTTGTTATTCTCTTGGTCCCTTAGGTTGTTCAGCCTTGTGGATGTCATTAAAATCATTCATTCATTCATTCATGCATTAATGGAGATATAGCTCCACAAGTATTGATAGCCCTTCTAGAATGGGTTTTTTAGAAGATTTCAAATTTAGTATTGATCAATTGAGATACTAAAATGGTGGGTCTATATAATGCATTGATACATTTCATTTATCATATCCCATCAGGTTATAGATTCCTGCCAACATATCTGTTACGTGCTCAAGATGTCTACTCGAGGCAAGGCATGTTGAGTCCCCATGACGTCCACTTGAATCAAGGCACGTTGAGTCCCCTAGACATGTGGAACTGGCTAGGTTCATCTCAATTGGTTGACCAACTTAGGACTAATTACTTCTGGACTACGCGTCTAGTACATATACTTCTATTACATGTGTGAATTCATGTCTCTTAGAGAATTACTATGTTTGCAAAATTAACATTCTTTCAACATCACAAGTATATTGCCACTTCACTTCATTAACATCAACATATAAGCATCAACCATAACCATAACACGAGGGAAACCCCATGTTAATCCTTTGGTTTATTACACAAAGTTTTAATGTCACAATGTTACAATAGTGTGATTTCAACCTTCGTTTACTACCACCAAACAATTCTTACAAATGTGCCACAATTTTTCTTGATATGCTCGCACAAACTTTCGGTTGTTCTTCCCTATCACAACCAAACTTGTTCGAAGGCACTACTAAAACACTCCTTCATTCTAGAAGTCAGCCTTCCCTTGTCTTGTGCGTCTCCACTTACTTCAATTTTCCCTTGAGATTGGTTTCAATTCATTCTTGGTTGTCATCGTTCGATTTCATTCTCACCCTGTTTGTTTGTGTCTCTAATCGTTCCAAGCCTCATCTACTTATACGCTTCATGAGGTAGGTGGAGGGGAACACCATCCAACTGACATGTTTGTTCAATTGGGATGACCTCACACTACCTTGTCTTACTGACCATTCCACTTCATCTAGCTCGAGTTGATGGCATTCCATTATGGTCCCTGGGCTAACTCGTTCAACTTGTTTGCCCATCTCGAACACTCTCATTTAATCGCCTGTCATGCACACCATCGTTTAGTATCCCATCTCACATGCAATCATTCAGTCACCACATCTTGCTCTTCTCGTGTGCTACCATTGCAGCCACACCTCGATCTGTTCATGCATAACTTCACCTTGGTTGGTCTACACCAACACTCGAAGTGCTTAGTTGTAATGGGATGTCATTGTGTGGAGGTGGGTGTGCTAGGGAATGCCTAGGTTCATTACATTCTCCTCCACCCTAAGTCATTGCCGTCCTTATTTATCTTGGTTCTCCAAGATTGTCCTCAAACTACTAAATCTCCTCCCATCTCCATAATAATTGTCTCATCTCCCATCCTACTTTGTTTGGTGCATAATTCCAACACACTAGATACTCTCATCTTTTGTTGCTTCTAACTATGATGGTCTTATAGGTAACGATCTCCTTAAGCTCCAAATCCAGATGGTCACAAATCACAGCTAGTCCATGCGGTGGCTTTGTTCTATCAAGGTCATCCTTGTCCAACCAACCTCTCCTCAACTGACTTATGTGGAACACTAGATGTTTGTGATGCATGTGAGGTGGTAGCTCAAGCTCATAAGAAACTTCCCTAATCCTCTTCTTCACTTGATACAAACCCTCGAACATTTTGATCAAATACTTTAACATTCCTCTTAGTGGCGGAAACTATGCCTTCATCATCGTCACAAAGACCATATCGCCAACATCAAAATTCACGTCATGTTTATCCTTATTTTCCCACTTCTTCCCCATGTATGTTGCTTCTATCAATTTCACTCGAGCTAACTTTATGTTCTCCTTCCAGTCTGCCAGGAATCTCAAGGTTATTGGCCTAGGCTAGCATAGCCTCTCGTCATCACCATATGCAGGGAAATATGCATCTTCCCATTGACTAGCTCAAACATTATGTAACATGTTGTAGCATCCATTGTTATTTAAGTTTTATTTTCAGTTTTGTCACAAAATGAAAGAAAAATAAAAAAATATGAAAGAAATGGTTGATTTTATATTATTAATGGATTTTGAAAGAGATAAACCCGCGAGAAGATCTGGGCCGTCTAATCAACAGGCCATAGATCCAATGGCAATCACATAGTTAACTAGAATGGGGTTTATTTCGGAGATCGGACATGATGGTGTATCAAATATAGTTTAATTCGCTGAAGTTCGGGCCAAATATCGGGTTGGAAAGTAATCGGGTTCTATCTTCAAAATTGGACCTGATATATCATCAACTGACAACTTTTATTTCTTATTGGGTCCGTATGGGAGTCAAAAGGGCGTTGAAAAATGAATGCGACAGGTTTATGAACCAGAGTTTTAATTCTTTGAGTTCTATGGTAACCGAAGATTTTCCATATGCTAAAGGTCACGCAGGTTCAAGAGGCATGATCAAGTAATAGCTTGATAAGTACGTTGAGGGGCGCTACGGGGAAGCAATAAGCACGAAGGTTAATTAAAGGTCAATCCCGCAGTTGACCATGACATTAGAATGGTTGAACACAATGTGTGGCTTGAAATTACTACGGGGGTTCAACCTCGTTGAAGCTCCCGTACATTCTTTACCCCCATGGTGAGCTCCTAAGACTTTCCGCCCCACGTCGCTCATTCCACATCTTCCACCATTTTCATCTGTTAATGGCCCAAGTCACTCACCATACCCCGCCAATTCATCCACTACTCCATTAATGGATGATAGAGAAACACAAAGATACATTAGTAGAACCACAAGCTCTAGCTACAGATTCGAACAGTGAACATCCATCACCTTTTAATTTCCGTTACTTCCTGTTATTTTGTTTTCTTGAGAATGAGGTGTCTTTTACCCTCTATGTAATATTCTGTAATAAGTTTTACTTTAGACAATTAAGAGAACAATTAATTAGTTTGATAGTTTTGGTGATTACCAACTGTCTCATAATGTATAAAAAGAGGAAAATCTATAGAGAAAGGGTTCGAATTTTGGAGAACCTGGAGACTAGGCCACTGTATTTCTGATACAATTGTTGATTAATGAAAGAATCAGAAGTTTTCCATACATTATTGGGTATGATTTTGTGACTTCTCTGTTATGTGTCATCAAATGTTTTCTTCCTTTAAGTATGGTAATGAAGTTGCAGGTCTTTATTTTCTTATGTAAATGAGGTTAAAATCCCTTAAAAGAGCACTCCTATACTTGAAGTTCCCACCTCTGCAATTATCCTAAGTTACAGATAGTAGTTTCTGTATAAGACAACATATTATCTTTAACTTCTCTAAGTGTCACAGATAGTAGATTCTATGTAAAACAACATATTGTCTATGACTCCTATACTTGAAATTCCCACCTTTGCAATTCTTCTAAGTTATAGATATTAGTTTCTGTGTAAGACAACATATTATCTTTAACTTCTCAAAAAGTCACAGATAGTAGATTTTGTGTAAAAAAACATATTGTCTATGACTTCTTCAAGCTTTCTTCATTCATCATTTATATCCATCAATCAAATGGCATTCTGAGATTTTCATGTCACCTAAGTATTGAGGGTTTAAAACCAAGTCTTTCAGGTCCTTCATTTGAGAATACAACATACAATTAAGAGACAAGCAAGTGACAATAATTATAAACATTAATGTCTTAAGCACAATTTCTACACATTCAGGAAATTGGTTTCTTAAGGTACAACATTAATTGGCGCCGTTTCTGGGGAGAGAAGACAAGAACACTTTTCCTTGGGTTTTCAATATTTTCCTCTGATTGTTCAGTGAGGAGGAAATATTTTGCTGTTTTGAACAAAAGCAATAACTCTGGCTCCAAAGAGACCCCATACAAGGTTAGATACCTCACAGCAGAAATTTCAAGCCCTTTCAAATCCTGAGAGGATAGTTTCCAAGAGGGTTGGAAGGCCTAAAACTCCACTTACACCAAGTCCTACACTGTTTAGACTAAGCAACAGTTCATCACATCTTTCCATTCATATTTTATTGACCAAGAGTCACCTTCTACATCCAGTTCATTCCAAGAACCCAACTGTTAGGAATAGTTTTTAGAGTTTGTTTCTTTTTCAGTATCTGCTATAGTTATTCAGTCTGAACCTATAACTACATTACAACCTTTGCACACTCCATTTACTCCTCAGTCAGGTTCCACATTTGCTGGTAATCAAGGTTTAGTAAATCCAGGAGGAAATATGGTAGCACCTACATTTTTGATGAATAGGTATGCACCTATTCAATTGCCACAACAATTGAATCAAATGCAAAAATAATACTTGAAGATTCTTCCTCATTTCACAGGGGAGGATGAACAAGCAACATAGAGTCATATATCAGTATTTTGTAATTTCACAAAAAACCTAAATGTTGAACACCTAGATGTTCTTCTGAGACTTTTTGTCCAATCCTTGGATGGAGAAGCAAGAAAATGGTTTAAAGGGCTTCCTAATAACTCTATTACAACGTGGGATGAGATGGACCACCTGTTCACCCAAAGATGGGGAGAAAAAAGAGACCATGGGTATTCATTCACTAAGTTTAATGCTATAAAGAAGAAATCTGATGAAACTGTAGTTGAATTCATTAGAAGGTTCAATAAATTGTATAATAGCCTTCCAATGGAGATTAAGCCCCCTCCTGCTGGTGCAAAAATAACTTTTGCAGGGGATTTTGAGTCAAATTTTGGATTCACATTGAGGGAGAGGAGATCCCTGACCCTTGATCAAATCCAAACAGATGCATTAGAGATAGAAGCAAATCTGGTGGCTACAGGCAAAGCACCAGAGACACAGCCTATTCAAGACAAGGGAAAGGCAAAGGTAGAATCCTCTCAAAGTCAAACATTAGAGGATATGAATAATGTAATTAGAAATTTGTCTAATAAATTGATTAAATTGGAATTAGAGAGTAAGAATTCTCAGAGACAAGTACAACAAAATAGAAATTTTAATCCTCAATATAGAAGACAACCTCTGCAAATTTTACAGAGGGAGAGAAAAGATCAAGATCAGATTCAAGCACCACTGTATATAGAGGCAGATCCTGATGGAGTACCAGAGCATTCCAAGGATCATGATGACCATATTTTCACATTGTATGCAGTAGATGAAGATGAAATAGGTGTTGAGGGAGGAGAATATAGTGAAACAAATTTCATCTATGATGATAATGAAATTGATGAATGTTGGAAGTGGTTTTCTGATTTTATGCAGGCAAAACTACATAAGCTATATGGCTTGAGATCAAGGAAAAGATTTAGAAGTCAAGAAGATGAAGGTGAGTAGCAAGTTCCATCTCCCTTATAAAAGGCGACTCCACAAGAACAAGAATCACAGCCTACAAAACAATTGAATAAAGAAAAGCAACAATAGAATACAAGTAGCAAGACTCAAATGCTTCAAGGTGAGTCTTCTCAAGACAAAAGTGAAAAAATTCCTTTAGAGAAACTTATTTCAATTCCAAAAGAGATTTCAGTCATGAAGAGAAGTGAAGATGAAAATGAAAAGAACACTAAATAGAGTCATGTGTTCAGTTTAAATAAAGAATTAGAAAAAATCAGAATTCAGGTGCCCCTCATAGAGTTAGTCAAAGCACCAGCTTATCAAAGAGAAATTACAGAGTTTATCAATCCATCTCAGAATGTAAATATAAATGACATTGTGAATTTGCAAGAAGATAAACCAGTAGTGGTTTTTGGTTCGCATGTGGAGGAGGTAGATTATTAAACACCTCCTTTCTACATTTCTTTATTGGTTCATGATTTACTCTTGCACAATTGTATGTTTGATTCAGGAGCCTCACATTACCTTATGCCATTATCAGTGATGAAACGACTAAACCTACAAGTTACTAAACCTTATAGAGACTTATATTCTTTTGATTCACATAAAGACAAGTGTCTGGGGGGCATTAAAGATATGGTGGTGTCACTAGCCTAGATTCCAGCCAAAAGTTTGGTAATGGATGTAGTGGTAGCAGATATCCCTGCTAGGTTTGGACTGTTACTATCTAGGTCATGGGGGCTAAATGGGTGGTGTTTTGAAACTAGATTTTTCTTATGTTGTCATACCAATTTTTGGTGGGGAAGAAAGGAGGTTGTACAGAGAAATAATATTTATTAGAACAATCACAAATAATGAAGCAAGTAATTCACCTATATATAGCCAGGAAAAAGATGAATTTTCTTGCTTCATGCTGCATGACAATGCAGAATTGGCTGAAGATAACCAGAGGTAGCTTACTTCAGCCTGTGTAAATACAGAGCTGCAAACAGAAGGGGTGTGGAAGTGCTTCTTTGATGGAGCCTATTCTAAAGAAGGAACAGGTGATGGTTTCCTTTCATAGGATGAACAGATTCAAGATCACAATATTGGAACCTAGAAGGAGCCCAAGCTGGTCAAATTGTTTAAGGAAGTTTCAGCCTGTGTAAATACTGAGCTGCAAACAGAAGGGGTGTGGAAGTGCTTCTTTGATGGAGCCTATTATAAAGAAGGAACAGGTGATGGTTTCCTTTCGCAGGATGAACAGATTCAAGATCACAATATTGGAACCTAGAAGGAGCCCAAGCTGGTCAAATTGTTTAAGGAAGTTTCACTTAATTATAAGGAGAGATGTATTAAGCCTTTCATGAAATACACTGATGATTTGGCTTGGTCCTATGAGGATCTCAAGACATATGAGGAAAGCATGTTCAACAGACTTGGATGCCCTGTCAAAGTCATAACAGACAATGCTCAAGTGTTCAGTTCAAGTAAGTTTGTTGCCTTTTGTCAGAAGTATAATGCCATTTTATCTCATTTAACTGCTTATCATCCACAGGGAAATGGATTGGCTAAATCCACTAACAAAACTTTGATGAGAATCCTTAAGAAAACTACTACATAGAATCTTGATGGTGAAACTCTATAGCTACCTGTCAATGGGCAGTACCTCAAGCATTACTTCCAGTTCTGAAGCATAAGCATCCTATCATTGTAGATACCAGAGTGAATTCAATGTATAAATTCCATAGACTTTGAATTAGTTAAGCAATGTATGACTCCATGCCCGAGGTGAAGGCACTGATTTGCAGTTCTTAGTGCTTCTGTGGCAAAAGCACTATCCCTAGGTGGAGTCAGATGTTGTAGCATCCTTTGTTATTTAATTTTTATTTTTCAGTTTTATCACAAAATGAAAGAAAAATATAAAATATAAAATAAATGGTTGAATTTATATTATTAATGGCTCTTGAAAGCGATAAACCCGCGAGAAGATCTGGGTCGTCCGATCAATAGGTCACAGATCCGACGGCAATCGCATAGTTAACTAGAATGGGGTTTATTTCAGAGATTGGACGCGATTGTCTATCAAATATAGTTTAATACGCTGAAGTCTGAGCCAAATATCATGTCAGAAAGTAATCAGGTTCTATCTTTAAAATCGAACCCGATAAATCATTAGCTGATATTTTTTATTTCCTATCGAGTCTGTATGGGAGTCAAAAGGGCGTTGAAAAATCGACGTGACAGGTTTATGAACCAGAGTTTTAATTCTTTGAGTTCCATGGTAACCGAAGATTTTCCATATGCTAAAGGTCATACAGGTTCAAGAGGCGTGATCAAGCGATAACTTGATAAGTACGTTGAGGTGTGCTGCGAGGAAGCAATGAGCACAAAGGTTAATTAAAGCTCAAATCCCACAGTTGACCATGACTTTAGCATGATTGACCGCAATGTGTTGCCTGAAATTACTACGGGGGTTCAACCTCGTTGAAGCTCCCATACATTCTTTACCCCCGCGGTGAACTCCAAAAGCTTTCTGCCCCATGTCACTCATTCCACATCTTCCACTGCTTTCATCTGTTAATTTCCCACGTCACTCACCATACCCCACCACTTCATCCACTACTCCATTAATGGATGATAGAGCAACACAAAGATACATCAATAGAACAATAGGCTCAAGTTACAGATTCGAACAATGAACAACCATCACCTTCTAATTTCCGTTACTTCTTATTATTTTATTTTCTTTAGAATGAGGTGTATTTTACCCTCTATGTAATATTCTGTAATAATTTTTACTTTAGACAGCTAGGAGAATTGTTAAGTAGTTTGATAGTTTTGGTGATTACCAACTATCTAATAATGTATAAAAAGAGAAAAATTTACAGAGAAGGGGTTCGAATTTTGGAGAACTTGGAGACTAGGCCACTGTATTCTTGATACAATTATTGATTAATGAAAGAATCAGAAGTTTTCCATACATTGTTGGGTATGATTTTGTGACTTCTCTGTTATGCGTCATCAAATGTTTTCTTCCTTTAAGTATGGTAATGAAGCTATCGGTCTTTATTTTCTTATGTAAATGAAGTTAAAATCCCTTAAAAGAGCGCCCCTATACTTGAAGTTCCCACCTCTGCAATTCTCCTAAGTTACAAATAGTAGTTTCTGTGTAAGACAACATATTATCTTTAACTTCTCTAAGTGTCACAGATAGTAGAATCTATGTAAAACAACATATTGTCTATGACTCCTATACTTGAAATTCCCACCTCTACAATTCTTCTAAGTTACAGATAGTAGTTTCTGTGTAAGACAACATATTATCTTTAACTTCTCAAAGTGTCACAGATAGTAGATTTTGTGTAAAACATCATATTGTCTATGAATTCTTCAAGCTTTCTTCATTCATCATTTATATCCAACAATCAAATGGTATTCTGAGATTTTCATGTCACCTAAGTATTGAGGGTTTAAAACCAAGCCTTTTAGGTCCTTCATTTGAGAATACAACATACAATTAAGTGACAAGCAAGTGACAATAATTATAAACATTAATGTCTTAAGCACAATTTCTACACAGCCAGGAAATTGGTTTCTTAAGGTACAACATAACCTATTGCAAAACTCTTTTGAAGGTTGTAGCTAAATTGGGTTACATATAATAGATCTAGCCAATTCCCCTGATTGAGTCTCACATAATGTCTCAAGTAGTCCTCTAATAATGAGTTAATATATTTCATTTTCCCATCTGTCTACGGGTGAAAGTTGGAATTGAACAATAAATTTGTCCCCACAATTTTAAACAATGAGGTCTAAAACTTATTTGTGAATCTCATATACTTGTATGACATAGTGCTCAAAGGTGGACCCCAATACTTCTACACATTTTTGAATACATTCTTCACCATCTCCTCAGCTCCATATGGTACATTCATCGAAACAAAAATGGCATACATGGAGAAATGATTAGCAATGAACATAACCCCATTACACCCCTGAACCATTGGTAACTGAAATATGAAATCCATCATGACATTCTTCCATGGTTTTTTTATAATTGATAAAGGTTGCAATAATCCTCCCTATTGTTTGGTGTTCTATTTGTCCTGTTGACAAATTATGCATGTCTATACATACTCCACATCCTGCTTCATATGCTCCTAGAAATAACCTCTCTCCAATAGTGCCAAAGTTCGGTGCATCCGTAGGTGTCCAGCTCATGGAGAATCATGGTCTCCTTTAAGAGTTTCTTTCGAAGTCCTTGTGACCTAGGAAAATATATGTTGTCACTATCAAACATGAGTCCATCAAAAATGAAGAACGTCATAGTCTTTCCTTCCTTCACCTACTCCACAATATTCTTTGTTGTAGGATTTGTCTCTAAACCTCCACGAATTCTCCTTTGTAACTCATATGTCATTTAAATCTGACTCTCCTCTACTATAACATGATCTTCGTCCTCCTCAGTCATGACCAACTATGCCTTCCTACTTAAGGAATTTGCTGCCGAATTGAATCTCCCCTACCTATACTTAGTCATCATGTCAAAATCTACTAAAAACTATTGTCAGTGAGCCTACTTCCTTGACAATCTAAGTTGAGATACAAAGTAACTCACTACAACATTATTTGTCTTGACCACAAATGTTCTCCCAATCAAATAATGCCTCTACACCTAAAGACAATTGATGATTAATGTTATCTCTTTCTCATGAACGTGTACCTTCTTTCATTATCCTGTAACTTCTGACTCTCATAGGCTATCAGATGTCCATCTTGCATGAGGACATCTCCAATGGAGAAATTTGAAGCATCAATATGTGCCTCAAAATATTTCTCAAAATATAGCATCTTCAATACTAAAGTTGTTATTATTTCACACTTCAACTCTTCAAATTCTTCACTGCAATTCTCAGTCCATCTCCATGGATTTTCTTTCTTCAACAAGTCGGTCAACGGTGTTGTAGTTTTGGAATATCCCTCCATAAATTTCCAATGGTAGTTTTCCATCCCAAGGAAGATTCTCACGCCATGAGCATCCTTAAGCTCCTCCCGATGTTGAAGAACATGAACCTTCTTCGCGTCCATCCAAATACATCCATGTCCAATCCAATCTCCAAGGAATGGTATCTCTTTTTGAGCGAACATACACTTAGAATTGTTCAAGTACAACTGATGTTGTTGTAGTGCCTCAAAAATCCATGCCAAGTTATTCCTATGTTTTCCCATACTATCATTAAACACCAAAATATCATCTAGGTATACCACCACAAACAAATCCAAAAATAGACGAAGTACATCATTTATCAATGTGAAAAATATAGTAGGGGCATTACACAACCCAAATGGCATCACCAAGAACTCAAAGCTCCCATATATCATCATTGTAGTTGTATTATGCTCATCACTCTTTGCAATTTGCACCTAATAATACACATGCCTCAAATCAAGCTTTGAGAAAACCTTGGCCTTCACCAAGTTAAAGAAATCTGCTGCAAGTGAAAGTGGATATTGGTTTTTGATTATATGCTTATTCAAAGCTCTATAATCAAGACACATCCTCAACTCATCTATGTCCTTCTTCTTCTAAAAGAGCATTGGAGCATCAAAAGGGGACCGTGAAGGTCGAATGAAGCTTGTCTCAACCAAATCCTTCAATATACGCTTCAACTCCTCTAAATCCATCCCTAACAGTTGGTAAGGATCTCATGTTGGGGTTCCTTCCCTAACACAAGATCAATACAATGGTCAACTACGTGCCTAGGTGAGAGTATTTTCGACATTATATTTTCATATGTATTTAGAATAATAAAAATGTTAGGCATAAGAGGTGTCCCAATTCTGTCATCTTCTCCAATCTCTTTGATAATTTCCATATGTTTCTCTATATCAAACCTTTATGTTTCCCTCTTCATAATTAGTGCTGACACTAACTGCATCTTTGCATTGTTCTTCCTCACATCTCCACATTTGAATGACTCATCCATCCAAGGAACCATCACTGCTCTGTATCCTCGAAGAAACTCAAGATATCCATTCCAATATTTAATATGAACTGGCACATCAACAACCAATCCACTCAATACTCTAGCTCTGGTGTTCACTACCTTTACCTATGTTACATTGGAAGATATGCTCAACCCAATCCCTCTTGCTAGACCTCATTTCAAGAATTTATGCGGAGGCCATGTGTCCACGAGTTCTTGGACAACCTTTCTGTGGATATCCAAGTACGCAAAACACAACCTATGAAACCAACCATCTTGCTTCCCCATAACACCTGTTGTCCCTTAAGAAACCAATTCCCTAGTTGTGTAGGAATTGTGTTTAAGACATTAATGTTTATAATTATTGTCACTTGTTTGTCACTTAATTGTATGTTGTATTCTCAAATGAAGGACCTGAAAGACTTGGTTTTAAACCCTCAATACTTAGGTGACATGAAAATCACAGAATTCCATTTGATTTCTGAATATAAATGATGAATGAAGAAAGCTTGAAGAAGTCATAGACAATATGATGTTTTACATAGAATATATTATCTGTGATACTTGGAGAAGTTAAAGATAGTATGTTGTCTTACACAGAAACTATTATCTGTAACTTAGAAGAATTGCAAACGTGGGAACTTCAAGTATAGGAGCACTCTTTTAAGGGATTTTAACTTCATTTACATAAGAAAATAAAGACCTGCAACTTCATTACCATACTTAAAGGAAGAAAACATTTAATGACACATAACAGAGAAGTCACAAAATCATACCCAACAATGTGTGGAAAACTTCTGATTCTTTCATTAATCAATAGTTTTATCAAGAATACAGTGGCCTAGTCTCCAGGTTATCCAAAGTTCGAACCCTTTCTATGTAAATCTTCCTCTTTTTATACATTATGAGACAGTTGGTAATCACCAAAACTGTCAAACTACTTAACTATTCTCCTAACTGTCTAAAGTAAAAATTATTATAGAATATTACATAGAGGGTAAAAGACACCTCATTCTCAAGAAAATAAAATAACAGGAAGTAGCAGAAATTAGAAGGTGATGGTTGTTTTCTTTTTGAATTTGTGCCTTGAGTATGTGGTTTGAGAGTTATTCTGCAAGTTGTAGCCCTATAGACGTCCTGGTGACAGTTATACTGTTTTAACAAAACAAACTGCAACTTTACAAGAGCTCCGTGCGTGGACTTCGGCCCACGTATGTATCAGAAATGTTCTGATTGGCTAAAACATAAAGAAACCCTTATGGCCCACATATATATCATGAGTTATCTGATTGGTAGAAACACTAAGAAACCTGTCCAATCACCATGGAACTGAAAAGGATTTAGACTCTAATTTGTAAACTTATCATGTCCACCTGATCTGTGCGCGATCACCATCTGATCACACATTCAATAAATGGTCCTATCCTTTGGAACTCAACAAAACTTTAAACCTATTGAACTAAACCCTATCGCATCTGCTTTTTCAACGACCCTTTGACTCCCATACAGATCCAATAAGAAATAAAACTACCAGTTAATGATTTATTGGGTCCGATTTGAAAGATAAAACCCAATTTCTTTCCGACCCGATATCTGTCGAATCCCGTCTCTTTCGCTGGACGGCTAAGATTAGCCCGTACTTCAATGAATTAAATCATATTTCATACATCATCACATCCGATTTCTGAAATAAACCCTATTCTAGTTAACCGTGTGATTGGCGTTGGATCTGTGGCCTATTGATTGGATGACCTAGATCTTCTCGTGGGTTTCTCACATTCGGGTAAAGAATGTATGAGAGCTTCAACGAGGTTGAACCCCCACAGTGATTTCAAGCCACACATTGAAATAAACCATGCTAACGTCACAGTCAACTGTGGGGGTTGAAATTCAATTAATCTTCATGCTTGTTGCTTCCCCACAACACACCTCAACATACTTATCAAGCTATCGCTTGATCGTGCCTCTTGAACCTGCATGACCTTTAGACAATGGGTCTGGCCCATTGTTTTTTGATTTTTTTTTTAAATAATTACATACATAATATTTGATTTGTATTTTTTGTTTATTTTTGTATTTTTATTTTTAAATATTATCAAGTAACCTCAAGTGACAATGAATGCTACAACATCTGGCTCCACCTAGGGATAGTGCTTTTGCCATAGAAGCACTAAGAACCACAGATCAATGCCTTCACCTCGGGCATGGAGTCATATATTGCTTAACCAATTCAAATTCTATGGCATTTGTACACTGAATTCACTCCGATATCTACAATGATAGGATGCTTATGCTTCAAAACTAGAAATACTAGTTGAGGTACTGCCAATTGACAGGCAGCTGTAAAGTTTCACCATCAAGATTATTTGAACTGAACACTTGAGCATTGTCTATTATGACTTTGACAGGGCATCCAAGTCTGCTGAACATGCTTTCCTCATATGTCTTAAGATCCTCATAGGACGAAGCCAAAACATCAATGTATTGCCTGAAAAGCTTAATATATCTCTCCTTATACTTAAGTGAAACTTCCTTGAACAATTTGACCACCTTGGGCTCCTTCTCGGTTCCAATATTGTGATCTTCAATTTGTTCATCCTGCGAAAGGAAACCATCACCTTTTCCTTCTTTATAATAGGCTCCATCAAAGAAGCACTTCCACACCCCTTCTGTTTGCAACTCTGTATTTACACAGGCTGAAGTAAGCTGCCTCTGGTTATCTTAAGCAAATTCTGCATTTTCATGCAGCATGAAGCAAGAAAATTCATCTTTTTCCTAGCTATATACAAGTGAATTACTTGCTTCATTATTTGTGATTGTTCTAATAAATCTCGTTTCTCTATACAACCTCTATTATTCCCCACCAAAAATTGGTATGGAAGCATAAGAAAAATCTAGTTTCAAAACACCACCCAATTTAGTCCCCCATGACCTAGATAGTAACATTACAAACCTAGCAGGGATATCAGCTACCACTACATTCATTACCAAACTTTTGGCTGGAATCTAGGCTAGTGACACCACCATATCTTTAATGCCCCCGAGACACTTGAGTTTATGTGAATCAAAATAATACAAGTCTCTGTAAGTTTTAGTAACTTGTAGGTTTAGTTGTTTCATCATTGATAATGGCATAAGGTTATGTGAGGCTCTTGAATCAAACATACAATTGTGCATGAGTAATTAATGAACCAATAATGAAATGTAGAAAGGAGGTGTTGAAGAATCTACCTCCTCCACATGTGAACCAAAAACTTATACTGGTTTATATTCTTGCAAATTCGCAATCTCATTTATATTAACATTCTGAGATAGATTGATAAACTCTGTAATTTCTCTTTGATAAGCTAGTGTTTTAACCAACTCTATAAGGTGTACCTGAATTCTGGTCCTTTCTAACTCTTTGGTGAAACTAAACACATGGCTCTGTTTAGTATTCCTTTCATTCTCATCTTCACTTTTCTTCATGACTGAAATCTCTTGTGGAATGGAAACAAGTTTCTCTAAAGGAATTTTTTCACCTTGAAGAATTTGAGTCTTGCTACTTGTATTTTGTTGCTTGTTTCCTTTATTCAATTGTTTTGCAGGCTGTGGTTCTTGTTCTTGTGGAGTCTCCTTTTGTAAGGGAGCTGGAACTTGCTTCTCACCTTCATCTTCTTGACTTCTAGATCTTTTCCTTGATCTCAAGTCATATTTCTTATGTAGTTCTGCCTGCATAAAATCAAAAAACTGCTTCCAACATTCATCAATTTCATTATCATCATAGATGACAACTATTTCACTATATTCTCCTCCCTCAACACCTAGTTCATCTTCATCTACTGCATACAATGTGAATATATGGTCATCATGATCCTTGGAATTCTCTGGCACTCCATCCGGATTTGCCTCTATATACAGTGGTGCTTGAATCTGATCTTGATCTTTTCTCTCCCTCTGTAAAATTTGCAGAGGTTGTCTTCTATATTGAGGATTAAAATTTCTATTTTGTTGTACTTGTCTTTGAGAATTCTTACTCTCTAATTCCAATTTAATCAATTTATTAGACAAATTTCTAATTACATTATTCATATCCTCTAATGTTTGATCTTGAGAGGATTCTACTTTAGCCTTTCCCTTATCTTGGATAGGTTGTGCATCTGGTGTTTTACCTGCAGCCACCAGATTTGCTTCTATCTCTAATGCATCTGTTTGGATCTGATCAAGGGTTGGGGATCTCCTCTCCCTCAATGTGAATCCAAAATTTGACTCAAAATCCCCTGCAAAAGTTATTTTTTCACCAGCAGGAGGGGGCTTAATCTCCATTGGAAGACTATTGTACAATTTATTGAACCTTCTGATGAATTCAGCAACACCTTCATCAGATTTCTTCTTGATAGCATTAAACTCTGTGAGTGAATACCCATGGTCTCTTTTTTCTCCCCATCTTTGGGTGAACAGGTGCTCCATCTCTTCCCATGTTGTAATAGAGTTATTAGGAAGCCCTTTAAACCATTTTCTTGCTTCTCCATCCAAGGATTGGACAAAAATTTTTAGAACAACATCCAGGTGTTCAACATTTAGGTTTTATGCGAAATTACAAAATGCTGATATATGATTCTCTTTTGTTTGTTCATCCTTCCCTGTGAAACGAGGAAGAATCTTCAAGTATTCTAGTGGCATTTGATTCAACTGTTGTGGAAATTGAATAGGTGCATTCCTATTCATCAAAGATGCAGGTGTTGCCATATTTGCTCCTGAATTTACTGAACCTTGATTACCAGCAAATGTGGAACCTGACTGAGGAGTAAATGGACTGTGCAAAGGTGGTAATGTAGTTATAGGTTCATGCTAAATAACGATAGCAGATACTGAAAAAGGAACAGACTCTAAAGATTGTTCCTGACAGTTGGGTTCTTGGAATGAATTGGATGTAGAAGGTGACTCTTGGTCAATAAAAGATGAATGTGAAAAATGTGATGAATTGTTGCCTGGTGCAGACATTGTAGGACTTGGTGTAAGTGGAGTTTTAGCCCTTCCAACCCTCTTGGAAACTATCCTCTCAGGATCTGAAAGGGCTTGAACTTTCTGTTGTGAGGTATTTGACCTTGTATGGGGTCTCTTTGGAGCCATAGTTATTGCTTTTGTTCAAAATAGCCAAATATTTCCTCTTCACTGAACAACCAGAGGAAACTATTGAAAACCCGAGGAAAAGTGTTCTTGTCTTATCTACCTGGCAACGACGCCAATTAATGTTGTCCCTTAAGAAACCAATTTCCTGGCCGTGTATAAATTGTGCTTAAGACAATAATGTTTATAATTATTGTCACATGTTTGTCACTTAACTGTATGTTGTAATCTCAAATGAATATAAATGATGAATGAAGAAAGCTTGAAGAAGTCATATACAATATGTTGTTTTATATAGAATCTACTATCTGTGACACTTGGAGAAGTTAAAGATAATATCTTTTCTTACACAGAAACTATTGGAAATAATACTAAGAGGGTGCCGGGGTGGGGGCGGTGGGGTGAATTAGTATTAGCAAATCAATAGCCTTTTCATTTCCATAATAAAATTCATATACGCTACTTCAGTTAAGGGAACTCACATGTACACGCAACTGTGTTTAATGCAACTAGCGTATATCTAGCAAACTTATGATTCAGTTAATTCATCATATGTTGATCTTTAATTAGTGCATCAGAACTTCATTAACCATATAAACAGTAACCAGGTGAAGTAAACACAAAATAGATCATCACACACATGAACACTAAGATATAAGGTGGAAACCCAATGCGAGACAAAAACCACCTGCAGCCGTCTTCCTTTAATATAAGAAAAACCTGTTTACAATCTTGTACTGGCATAGACTCATACCATTACGAAGGCACCCTGCTGCAGAAGGCTACAACCTTCTCTCGTTCTCTAGATTCTACTGGAAGGGAGCTACAACCCCGTGGCTCTTGTACTAGCCGATATGTTTACTAGTACGTAGGCGCCGACCTACTGAAGACTACAACCTTCACTCATTTTCCAGCTGCTACTGGAAGGGAGCTCCAACTCCCTGGCTTTTTTACTGGCCGATATGTTTACCAGTATGTAGGCGCCGACCTTCCTCTTCCTCCAGGGACCACATTTCATAATTTTTTAAACTGGATACACCTAGAACACAACACCACAATATGAAGCCCACATTTCATCCAATTTTCATACTGGACCCATCAATAACATTGAAGCTCAAAATCAATCACCACTGTAATACAACCATTGCATTAACCAATCATCATTCTTTGAATTACCCACAACTGAATCACTCAGTCAACAGAACACATATTAGAACCCAGATCTCTATAACAGCAATCAGAAGCAATTGATACTTCAACCATCAAGTTCATAAGGTATATGCTACTTGGCTGTGTCGAAATAGTATGTATACACCATTTTACCAAAGGGAACCAGTGTACAGATCTGAAAATAATTACTTATACCTTCACTGCAATTTTCTACTTTAGGCATACCCAGATCATCATATATAAAGGATAAAACATACGTCAGTATTCAGATCTAGCTTATCCATGATCAAACCACATAATGATTAAACATTCCAAGCCTTAAGATCCCGATCCATCATCCATCATCATCAACATAGGTGCATCCTTGGTTCAGATCAAGAAAAGCATCACAAACCCATAACCTGCATACTGGATCTCACACTTCATCAGATATTCAATATTTGCACACTTGGCTTAATGATCTTCTCCTCCTTTTATAGTGTTAGGCCTTTCTCAATACCATGGTCCAAAACCACTTAGGACCAATACCTTGGACCAAATACCTGGGGTCAATACCTCGGACGAAATACCTTTGACTAATACCATGGATCAAAATACCATGGACCAAAACTTAGTTTCCCAAGATATAAGCGCCTTTCCTTCTGTGAAAGTGTGTGTGTACGTTATATGCTCCTTTTGGTCTGTTAACCCGTGTGTATATGCTTCATTGTCAAGGTGAACCTGCGTATACCTTTCTTTTATCATTAATTCTTTGCTATTGACCTTCTGCACTATGATCTGTCATCTGAGTGAGTTGCCATCAAGGACAACACCTGTATCATAATGCCAACAATCTCCCCCTTTGGACTTGATGGCAACAACAACACCAAGTCACTCTCCCCCTTTGACATCAAGGGCGGACCAAGATATTCTCTCCCTTTGATATTCATTATGTTGTCCATACTCCCCCTGAGTTCATGCTGAAATCTCTGATTGAGCTCCCCCTTTGTATATGCTAAGATGTACCAATCCGTCCATGCTCCCCCTGAGCACATGCAGAGTCTGCAAATTTTTTTTTCAAAAGAATAACATGACTCTATCACTCAACTATGTGAGTTTGACCTTCCTATCACCAATGACTCATAAAATCTCCCAACCAAGTGGGGATACACCATTTTGACTCATCCACCCAACCAAGTGGGGATATACCAAATGTTTATACATGACTGAAAATAGAAATTATTACATCGTCCTTCCCATGCATAGTGGGGGGTACAAATTAGGTTTTTGCATGACCTTTACATCAAATGATATACGTGACTTTTATAACAAAGACCAACAATCTAAACAAGACCATGATAGTCATCAACAACTATCATACACCATATATGATCTGCACCATAAGCATCCAGACCTGTAACCTGCAATACAATTCTCTTGACCAACCAACAATAAGTATCATTTGAGATAGCAAGATGTATCATTTAGCCACATAAGCATCATCACCAAAGACTTCTAACCATAATGCCAACAATGCATTATTCGAAGCATATGCTCCCCCTGAACCTATCCCATTTGGTCATTGTCAAATCTTATCATGCATATATCAGTAAGAAGTATCAAGGCATCATCATCTATCAGATATATGTTGGCATTATGATACAGGTGTTGTCCTTGATAAAAACTCACTCAGATGACAGATCATAGTGCAGCAAGTCAAGAGCAAAGAATTAATGATCAAAGAGAGGTATACGTAGGTTCACTAAGGAAAAGTAGTGTATACCGCGGGTTAGCAGACCAAAAGGCGCGTATTGCGTACACACGCACTTTCATAGAAGGAAAGGCGTGTACATGTTGGAAAACTAAGTTTTGGTCTGTGGTATTTGGTCCATGGTATTTGGTCTGAGGTATTGACCCCAAGTATTGGGTCCAAGGTATTGATCCTACGTGGTTTTGGACCATGGTATTGAGAGAGGCCTAAACCTATATAAGGAGAAGAAGATCATTAGGCTAAGGTGAAAAATGTGCAAGGACTGAATATCTGATGAAGTGTGAGATCTAGTAGGCTGGTTATGGGTTTGTGATGCTTTGCTTGATCTGAACGAAGGATGCACCTATGTGGTTGATGATGGATGATGGATCAGGATGATAAGGCTTGGAATGCATTATCATTATGTGGTTTGATCATGGATAGACTAGATCTGAATTATTGACGCATGTTTTATTCTATAAATGTTATGATCTGGGTATGAATTTGTTAGTGTCAATCTTTCCAGCCTTCCTCCAGTGATCAAATATGCTCTTACAAAGTGGTCTCAGAGTGTCAAGGTCAAATTTTGTCATTTCAAAGAGTCTTCAAGCAAAATTTGGTCACTAGGCATTAGGTCTAGGGTTTGCTTTCACTCCTTCTAAAGTTGTCCAAATGTTGGTCCATGTCATCATTCAGCTGAGTGTACCATCATTCAAAGGGTTTTCATTATCATGTCAGGTTCCATTGGGTCATTTTACTCCTTGTTCATGCTTCAGTTGCGCCTAGGCAAGGTTCATTTGCCTCTCCTAGGGTTTTGAAGGCAATTTCTCTTGGATGGTCAAATCATTAGCAAAACTTGTATCCAGATGTTCATACACCTTCCCCTATCATTAAAGTACCTTATCAAACACTTCCCATCACTGAGATCCCCCAAATTCCTCATTTTCGCACAAACCCTAGTTTCTTGCTACAACTTGGCAATTTTCTAGGTTGGGCCTGTGTTTTGCCCTTTTGGACCCCTTCCCCTCACTCAATATCTGAGATTCCACTTTACCCTGCTTCCTAACATCCCTCCCTACTCCCCAAAATTTTCCCAATAATTTACAAGCCCCTCATCCCCTTCATTTCGC
This sequence comes from Pinus tabuliformis, assembly GCA_031772625.1. Lineage (NCBI taxonomy): Eukaryota > Viridiplantae > Streptophyta > Pinopsida > Pinales > Pinaceae > Pinus > Pinus tabuliformis. Next base: position 982,620,820 of record CM062805.1, on the reverse strand, counting down.
TTCATTTCCACAAAATTCCTTGTTTCACACATCGGGATAAGTTTCACTCAAAAGATGTTTTGGAGCAATAAAAGATGAATTTTGGACAACTGAGAGAGGTTTTTGTCCACAACATGCCAAAGAAGAAAAACCTTCCTCACTTTTTACACAGGTGTCATGGTTTTAGAGAAATGTCAAAAATACAATCGCCTCGGGAGAATTGATGCACCTCTGAAGTGACCATGGAAAAATCAAGTTTTCTCCTAGCTTGGTTGGCCAAATGACTTTCTTGATGATTTAAATGATAATTAGACACAAAGGTCTTTCCAATGAGCTATCATGAGCCCAATTTGGAGTTGAGGAAGGCATTCAAAAGTTGATTGTAACAGCACTCTGCCTTGAGGCAGCCTCATTTGGCACATTTTGGCCAGTATTGGGAGATTTGATTTTTGACAAGGCAAATGAACTCCAAATTGAAACATTCCACTTGGGTTGGAAAGAATACTCAGAGACCTTTCCAATGAGCTATCCTGTGCCCAATTTGGATTCCAGGAAGTGCCCCAAAAGCAAGTGGAAAGGCACGCTACGCATAGGGCTCAGGCGCGCTACGCATCAGGGTTTTTTGGCACAATTTGTTTTTTGGCTCAACGCGTAGCGCGCCGCGTGCTACCCTTAAAATTGGGAGGTCCAAATCATGAAAGGTTTTCATTTTTGGATTTTTCATGATGAAATACACCTGCTCAGCCACTGCCAAGGCATTTCATCAAGGTTTGGGTCCCCAAAAGGTAAAAAAACATGCAAAAAATGACCTCACTGCCCCTTTTTGGACACACAGGTAGAAGCCTTGGGAGAATGCACTTTTGGAGGTGAAAATTGACACCAAATTGGAAAATGCCACTTGGGTTGGAAAGTAGACATCCAGACCTTTCCAACGAGCTATTGTGAGCTCAATTTGGATGCCAGGAAGTGCCCCAAAAGTAGGTGGAAATGCGTGCTACGCGTAAGGCTCAAGCGCGCTATGCATCAGGATTTTTGTACAGTTTTCACCTTCCAGCTCAGGAATTCGGCCAGTCTTGACCAGTTTTGACTTGTGATGGGATTTTTCACCCTCCTTGATGTAATTAATGGAACTTTATGTTGACTTGACACTTATTTACCTATTCTAGATGATTCATTCATAAAATAGCAAACATTTAATGAATGAATTGGTTTCCTAGCTTATAGAGGCAAGTTGTTTTGACTGCCTAGATTGTAGTGCTTTGTTTAGAATTGGTTGAAACAGCTCCTAGGATGATGAGCTCGACCCCTAGAGGCAAGGGAATGTGTTAGCTTGCCTATATTATGTATTTTCTTAGTCATTTTCAGGGTTGGACTCTTGGGAATAGTAGGATACACTATTGTACATATTTTCTCTGCAATTTTGGCAAAGGATAGACCAGGGTTTTGCAGCACTATTTGGGATTCATGTGGCCTTATGTGTTGATGGTGTGTTTCTCTTTGTATTTGTAAGTTGTTTATGTGTACCACTTTCCTTATTTAATTTTCTGCAATTAAACAAATGAAGTGTTAAGGTAGAATCCATAAATTTGCTATGCTCTGCCTTTAAGTTTGTTTAATTTTCCATGTTTTCTTCAGTTTAAGGAGAATCCTTGAGACTTTCTTGCTCTCCTTAGCTCCTCACCTGTCAAGACTATTCATTCACTCACTTTAAAAGCATCAAAACAATCGCCTATCTTGCCCCAAGTAGATCTCTGCAAAAGCTGTCCCTCATCCCTGCACCCAAAATTGCCTTTCCCTTGAATTCAACAAAACTTCAAAAAATAAATTCCATAATCCTTGTACTTCATACCTAGCCTAAAATTAGTCATCAATACAGTCATCTCGAGCCCTTTTGATTACCTTTTGCCGAGATTGACCGGAGAGATCCCTCTCCTGTCCTCGTAGGGCTAGCTACGAGGCTGAGCGTGGTTTGATGTGGCCTCGAGTTTTGCCTTCCTCAGCCTGAGGCAAATTCGAACGCTAACAGACTGATGTTTGGAATAGCTGCAAAGTTATATGTAAATATTTGTAGATCTGTACAGGGGTTGGCTTTGGTAAAAGCACGTATACACACTAGTTTGACATAGCCAAGTAGCGTATACATTATAAGATTTGATATTTGAAGTTGCAGTTGGATATGGTTGTTGTTGCAGAGTTCTGGATTTTGCTCTATGTTTTGGTGACTGTGTTTGATGACAGGGTTTCAGTGATTCAGTTGTTGGATGATTCAGAGATTGATGATGTAGATGTGGTTGATGATTGTATTGTAGTGGTCACTGATTTTGTGCTTTGATGTTATTGATGGATCCAGCATGAAAATTTATGAAACATGGTCCCTAGAGGAAGAGAGAAGGTCAAAGCCTTCTGTAGGCCTACGCCTACGTACTGGTAAACATATCGGCCAGTACAAAAGCTAGGGGGTTGGAGCTCCCTTCCTGTAGCAGCTGGAAAATGAGTGAAGGTTGGAGCCTTCTGTAGGCCGGCGCCTATGTACTGGTAAACATATCGGCCAGTATAAGAGCCAGGGGGTTGGAGCTCCCTTCGAGTAGCAGCTGGAAAACGAGCGAAGGTTGGAGCCTTCAGTAGGCCAGCACCTATGTACAAGTAAATGGATTGGCTAGTACAAGAGCTAGGGGGTTGTAGCTCCCTTCCAGTAGTAGCTGGAGAATGAGAGAAGGTTGTAGCCTTCTGTAGGGGGGTGCCTGCGTACTAGTATGAGTATATGCCAGTACAAGATTGTAAGCAGGTTTTTCTTATCTTAAAGAAAACAACAGCAGGTGGCTTTTGTCCCGCATTGGGTTTCCACCTTATATCATGGTGTTCATGTGTGCTTATTATGTGTGATGATCTGTTCTGTTTTACTACACTTGTTTATTGTTCATATGGTTAATGAAGTTCTAATGCACTGACTAAAGATCAACATATAATGGATTAACGGAATCATAAGTTTACTGGATATACGCAAGTTGCATTAAACACAATTGCGTGTACACTCGAGTTCCCTTAACTAAAGTATTGTATATGAATCTAAGTATGGAAATAAAAAAGTTAGTGATTTTCTAATACTAATTCACCCCCCCATCTCTCAGTATTATTCCCAACAATTGGTATCAGAGCAGGTCCTTTGGTAGAAGCTTGATCGCTTAAAGGAGATCCATAGAACAATGGGAAAGAAAGCACATCAGAAGAAGAATACAACTCAAAGGAACAATGACAACCTACCATTGAGTGGAAGCAAGTATTCATATTCTGAATCACCTCAGATTGAAGATGAGAAAGCAAATGAAGCATCAGATAAACTCATAGATCAACAATATCTATTTTAAAAAAGGGAGAGTTCCTTCAAAGAAGAAGTTATCAGCTTAAAAGCTCAGCTGGAGTGTGCCTTCAGAGTATGTCAAATGCTGCAGGCGCAGAATCAAGAACAAGAAAATGAGATTCTCAAAGTAAGGCAACAAGTGGAAGAAGGAAGAAATTATGAAGAAATCTTGAAGAAGCAATAACTGGAAAAGGAAGAACAACATCAGGTTGAGGTAAATATCTTGAAAGGTAAATTAGAAGAAAAAGATAAACTATTACGATTTCAAGACAGTACTAAGATTTTGGATGATATTCTTAGTAGTCAAAGGTCACCTGCTATCAAAACTGGTCTTGGTTTTTATGAATCTGTTGAAGGTGAATCTAGCTCACAAGGTGAGACAAGGAACTCTAATGCAAAATCTGAAATGCTCAACAAGGAGATGAGAGGTCAAACCCATCAACAACCAAGGAAAGATAATCTTCAAAGAAAATCTTTTGCTCCTAAATATGGAAGTGATAGATGGTTATTTCCTCCGATGAATAATGTTGAATGTTATGTATGTCATAATTTTGGACATGTTGTAGCCAGATGTAGAAGTAGAATGGTTCAAGACCATCACACAGAAAGATCAACACGTTCTAGGTACTTTAAGGGATATTGGTTTTCTTGCAATATGTTTGGTCACAAAGTTGTTGATTGCTACAGAAGGAATATGAAACATGTACGATGTTATGCATGCAGCAAGCTTGGACATATAGCAAAGGAATGCATGAAAAGATTTTGGGCACCTTACCAAAAGGAGAAAACATCATCACAGTTGAAGATATGGAAGAAAAAGGAAGTACAACCAGAAGATGTGGCATAGCAGAGTATACAGACATGACAGACTCAAAGGGAGCTAAAAGTGTGAAACTTCAGTGTTCTAAATCTCATATGCATGTTCCATGAAGCAAAGTCGTGTGTATATGTGAGTTAGACGTTGCACAGTCGTGTATATGATGTTCTGAAGAAAAGCAACAGAACAGATTTAGGAAGAGAAGTCTGATATGGTTCAGTCACTATTTGATGATGGCATAGCACAGGTTTAGGGGGAGCATATACTTCAAATAATGCATTGTTGGCATTATGGTTAGAAGTCTTTGGTGATGATGCTTATGATACATCTTGCTACTTATTGTTGGTTAGTCAAAAGAATGGTATTGCAAGTTACAGGTCTGGATGCTAATGACAGATGCTTATGGTGCAGATCATATATGGTGTATGATAGGTTCTAATGACTATCATGGTCTTGATTAGATTGCTGGTCTTTGTTGTATATCATTTGATGTAAATGTCATGAGTTGTAACCCCACTATGCATGGGATGGATGATGTAATGTTTCTTGTTTTTGAGTCATGTATAAACATTTGGTATATCCCCACTTGGTTGGGTGGATGAGTCAAAATGGTGTATCCCCACTTGGTTGGGAGATTGATGTATGTATGAGTCTTTGGTGATAGGAAGGTCATTGGCGATGTATGTATAGAGTCATGTTATGCTTTTGCAGACCTTGCATGTGCTCAGGGGGAGCATGGATGGATTGATACATCTTAGCACGTACAACGGGGAGCTCAATCAGAGTTTCCAGCATGTACTCAGGGGGAGTATGGTTAGCAGAATGTATATCAAGGAATAGAATATCTTGGTTCACCCTTTGCCCTTGATGTCAAAGGGGGAGAGTGACTTGGTGTGGTTGTTCCCATCAAGTCCAAAGGGGGAGATTGTTGGCATTATGATATAGGTATGATACAGGTGTTGTCCTTGATGGAAACTCACTTAGATGATAGATCATAGTGTAGCAAGTCAAAAGCAAAGAATTAATGATCAAAGAGAGGTATACGTAGGTTCACTGAGGCAAAGTAGCGTATACTCGCGGGTTAGCATACCAAAAGACGCGTATTGCGTAAACATGCACTTTAATAGAAGGAAAGGCACGTACATGTTGGAAAACTAAGTTTTGGTCTGTAGTATTTGGTCCATGGTATTTTTGGTATTGGTCCATGGTATTTGGTCCGAGGTATTGACCCCAGGTATTGGGTCCAAGGTATTGATCCTATGTGGTTTTGGACCATGGTATTGAGAGAGGCCTAAACCTATATAAGGAGAAGAAGACCATTAGGCCAAGGTGAAAAATGTGTAAGGACTGAATATCTGATGAAGTGTGAGATCTAGTAGGCTGGTTATGGGTTTGTGATGCTTTGCTTGATCTGAACCAAGGATGCACCTATGCGGTTGATGATGGATGATGGATCAAGATCATAAGGCTTGGAATGCATTATCATTATGTGGTTTGATCATGTATAGACTAGATCTGAAGTATTGATGCATGTTTTATTGTATAAATGTTATGATTTGGGTATGACTGATGTTTGGAATAGCTGTAAAGTTACGAGTAAATATTTGCAGATCTGTACACGGGTTGGCTTTGGTAAAATCACATATACACGCTAGTTTGACACAACCAAGTAGCATATACATTATAAGATTTGATATTTGAAGTTGCAGTTGGATCTGGTTGTTGTTGTAGAGTTCTGGGTTTTGCTCTATGTTCTGGTGACTGTGTTTGATGAAAGGGTTTTAGTGATTCAGTTGTTGGGTGATTCAGAGATTGATGGTGTATATTTGGTTGATGATTGTATTGTAGTGGTGATTGATATTGTGCCTTGATGTTATTAATGGATCCAATATGAAAAATGATGAAATGTGGTCCCCGGAGGAAGAGAGAAGGTCGTAGCCTTCTGTAGGCCAGCACCTACATACTGGTAAACATATCGGCTAGTACAAGAGCCAAGGGGTTGGAGCTCCCTTCTAGTAGTAGCTGGAAAACGAGTGAAGGTTGGAGCCTTCTGTAGGCCAGCACCTATGTACTGGTAAACATATCGGCCAGTACAAGAGCGAGGGGGTTGGAGCTCCCTTCGAGTAGCAGCTGGAAAATGAGTGAAGGTTGGAGCCTTTAGTAGGTCGGTGCCTACATACTAGTAAACGGATCTGCTAGTACAAGATGTAGGGGGTTGTAGCTCCCTTCCAATAGTAGCTGGAGAATGAGAGAAGGTTGTAGCCTTCTGCAGGTGGGTGCTTGCATACTGGTATGAGTCTACGCCAGTACAAGATTGTAAACAGGTTTTTCTTATCTTAAAGAAAACAACAGCAGGTGGTTTTTGTCCTGCATTGGGTTTCCACCTTATATCATGGTGTTCAATGTGTGCTTCTAATGTGTGATGATCTGTTCTGTTTTACTACACCTGTTTACTGTTCATATGGTTAATGAAGTTCCGATGCACTGATTAAAGATCAACATATAATGGATTAATTGAATCATAAGTTTACTGGATATACACAAGTTGCATTAAACACAGTTGCATGTACACACGGGTTCCCTTAACTGAAGTAGAGTATATGAATCTAAGTATGGAAATGAAAAAGTTAGTGATTTGGTAATATTGATTCACACCACCCCGCACCCCCCCCTCTCAATATTATTCCCAACAATATACATCAAGTTAATTTGTGAGGATCAAAAGCACTTCTAAATAACATTTTATTAGTACCAACACATTTCCACACATCATCAGCAGATTGTAACCATCATCAAATATAGTAAATTATTGATTGAACCATATCAGACCCTTTTTCTTGAGTCTGTTCCACTGCTTTTCCTCAACCGAGCATATACACGACTATGTAGCTTCGAACTCGCATATATACGTGACTTGTCTTCATGAAACTTGCGTATGAGATTTATAACACTGAAATTTCACACTTTTAGCTCCCTCCGAGTCTGTCATGTCTGTACATTGTGTTGTGCCACATCTTTCTGACTCTACTTCCTTCTTCTTCCATATATTCGACTGTGATGATGTTTTCTCCTTTTGGTATGGTGCCCGTACTTTGTTCCTACATTCCTTTGCTATATGTCCAAACTTGTTACATGCATAACATCTTACATGTTTCATATTCCTTCTATAGTAGTCAATGGCTTTGTGACCAAACATATTGCAAGAAAAACAATATCCCTTAAAGTACCTGAAACGTGATAATCTTTCTGTGCAACGGTCTTGCACCATTCTAATTTTGTATCTTGCTACAACATGTCCAAGATTATGACATACATAACACTCAACATTATTTATCTGAGAAAATATCCGACTATCACTTCCATAGTTTGGAGTAAGATATTTTCTTTGAAGGATTTCTTTCCTTGGTTGTTGATGTGGTTGACCTCTAATCTCCTTGTTGAGCATTTCAAGTTTTGCATTAGAGTTCCTTGCCTCACCCTATGAGCTAGATTCATTTTCAACAGATTCATAAAAGCCAAGACCAGTTTTGATAGCAAGAGATCTTTGAATACTAAGAATATCATCCAAAATCTTAGTACTGTCTTGAAATCGTAACAGTTTATCCTTTTCTTCTAATTTACCTTTTAAGATATTTACCTCAACCTAATATTGCTCTTCCTTTTCCAGGTGTTACTTCTTCAAGATTTCTATAGCCTTTATTCCTTCTTCCACTTGTTGCCTTAATTTGAGAATCTCATTTTCTTGTTCTTTATCTGCTTCATTCTGCTTATTTTTTAATGATATCACTTCATCTTGCAGCATTTGACATACTTTGAAGGCACACTCCAGCTGAGCTTTTAATCTGGCCACTTTTTTTTTTTGAGGGCACACTTTCTTTTGTTAAATAGATCTTATTGATCTATGATTTTACCTGATGCTTCATTTGCTTGTTCATCTTCAGGTGATTTGGAATCTGAATCCTTGCATCCATCTAACGGTTGATTTCCTCTTCTGCTATCACTGTTCCTTTTAGCTGTGTTCATCTTCTGAGGTGCTTTCTTCTTTAGCTTCTTTCCCATTGTTTCTATGGATCTCCTTTAAGCGATCAATATTCTACCAAAGGACCTGCTCTGAAACCAATTGTTGGAAATAATACTGAGAAAGGGGGGTGAATCAGTATTAGCAAATCAATAAATTTTTCATTTCCATATCAGATTCATATACACTACTTCATTTAAGGGAACTCGTGTGTACACGCAACTGTGTTTAATGCAACTAGCGTATATCCAACAAACTTATGATTCAATTAATTCTTCATATTTTGATTTTTAATTAGTGCATCAGAACTTCATTAACCATATAAAGAGTAACCAAGTGCAATAAAAATAGAATAGATCATCACACACATGAACACTAAGATATAAGGTGGAAACCCAATGCGGGACAAAAACCACCTGTTGTCGTCTTCCTTTATATAAGAAAAACCTATTTACAATCTTGTGAAAGTGCAGACTCATAACAGTATGCAGGCACCCACCTGTAGAAGGCTACAACCTTCTCTTGTTCTCCAGCTTCTACTGGAAGGGAGCTACAACCCCCTGGCTCTTGTACTAGCCGATATGTTTACTAGTATGTAGGCGCCAGTCTACTGAAAGCTACAACCTTCACTCATTTTCCAGCTGCTACTGGAAGGGAGCTCAAACCCCCTGGATCTTGTACTAACTGATATGTTTACCAGTATGTAGGCGTCGGCCTACAGAAGGCTACGAACTTCTCTCTTCCTCCAGGGACCATGTTTCATAAATTTTCAGACTGGATAAACTAGAACACAACACCACAATATGAAAGTCAAGTTTCATACAATTTTCATACTGGACCCATCAACAAAATTGAAGCTCAAAATCAATCACCACTGCAATACAACCATTGCATTAACCAATCATCATTCTCTGAATTACCCACAACTGAATCACTTAGTCAACAAAACATAGTCAATAGAACACAGAGCAGAACCTAGATCTTTGTAACAACAATTAGAAGCAACTGATACTTCAACCATCAAGTTCATAAGGTATATGCTACTTGGTTGTGTCGAAACAATGTGTATACGCCCTTTTACTAAAGGAAACTAGTGCACACATATGAAAATAATTACTTATACCTTCACTGCAATTTTCTACTTTAAAAATACCCAGATCATCATATATAAAGGATAAAACATGCATTAGTATTCAGATCTAGTCTATCCATGATCAAACCACATAATGATTAAACATTCCAAGCCTTAAGATCTTGTTCCATCATCCATCATCATCCACATAGGTGCATCCTTGGTTCAGATCAAGCAAAGCATCACAAACCCATAACCTACATACTGGATCTCACACTTCATCAGATATTCAATATTTGCACACTTGGCCTAATGATCTTCTCCTCCTTTTATAGTGTTAAGCCTTTCTCAATACCATGGTCCAAAACCACTTAGGACCAATACCTTGGACCAAATACCTGGGGTCAATACCTCAGACCAGATACCTTGGACCAATACCATGGATCAAAATACCATGGACCAAATACCTTGGACCAAAACTTAGTTTCCCAAGATATACGCGCCTTTCCTTCTGTGAAAGTGCGTGTGTACGTTATACACTCCTTTTGGTCTATTAACTCGCATGTATACGCTTCTTTGTCAATGTGAACTTGCGTATACCTCTCTCTGATAATCAATTCTTTGCTATTGACCTGCTGCACTATGATCTGTCATCTGAGTGAGTTGCCATCAAGGACAACGCCTGTATCATAATGCCAACAGAAACTACTATCTGTAACTTAGAAGAATTGCAGAGATGGGAACTTCAAGTATAGGAGTGCTCTTTTAAGGGATTTTAACTTCATTTGCATAAGAAAATAAAGACCTATAGCTTCATTACCATACTTAAAGGAAGAAAACATTTAATGACACATAATAGAGAATTCACAGAATCATACCCAACAATGTATGGAAAACTTCTGATTCTTTCATTAATCAATAGTTTTATCAAGAATACAGTGGCCTAGTCTCCACGTTCTCCAAAGTTCGAACCCTTTCTCTATAAATTTTCCTCTTTTTATACATTATGAGACAGTTGGTAATCACCAAAACTATCAAACTACTTAACTATTCTCCTAACTGTCTAAATTAAAAATTATTATAGAATATTACATAGAGGGTAAAAGACACTTCATTCTCAAGAAAATAAAATAACATGAAGTAGCGGAGATTAGAAGGTGATGGTTGTTCGATTTTTGAATCTATGGCTTGAGTATGTGGTTTGAGTGTTATTCTGCAAGTTGTAGCCCTGTAGATGTCCTAATGACAGTTAGACTATTTTAACACAGCAAACTGCAACTTTACAAAAACTTCGTGCATGGACTTGGGCCCATGTATGTACCGAAAATGTTCTGATTGGCTAAAACATAAAGAAACCATTATGGCCCACATATATATCGGAAGTGCTTTGATCGGCGGAAACACTAATAAACCTAGCCAATCACCACGGAATTGAAAAGTATTTAGACTCTGGTTTGTAAATTTATCATGTCCACCTGAGCTGTGCACGATCACCGTCCGATCTCACATTCAATAAATGGTCCGATCCTTCGAAACTCAACAAAGCTTTAAAGCTGTTGAACTAAACCATATCGCATCCACCCTTTGACTCCCATATGGATCCGATAAGAAATAAAACAGCCAGTTAATGATTTATCGGGTCCGATTTTAAAGATAAAACCAGATTACTTTTCGACTCGATATCCATTGGATCTCGTCTCTTTCGATGGACAACTGCGATTAGCCCGGACTTCAACGAATTAAACTATATTTCATACATCATCACATGTAATTTCCGAAATAAACCCTGTTCTAGTTAATCGCGCGATTACCATCAAATATGTGGCCTATTGATCAGATAGCCCAGATCTTCTTGTGGGTTTCTCACATTCGCGGGGGTAAAGAATGTACGAGAGCTTCAATGAGGTTGAACCCCCACGATAATTTCAGGCCACACATTATGGTCAACCATGCTAACGTCACGGTCAACCATAGCAGTCCTCAACGTACTTATCAAGCTATTGCTTGATCACACCTCTTGAACCTGCATGACCTTTAGATAATGGGTCGGGCCCATTGTCTTTTAATTTTTTTTTAAATAATTACATACATAATATTTGATTTTGTATTTTTTGTTTGTTTGTATTTTTTTTTCCTTTTAAATATTATCAAGTAACCTCAAGTGACAATGAATGCTACAACAACACCAATACTCATAAGAAAATCAAAGCTTGTAGGCATAACTCTAGGTTCACATACTTTCTTCATATTGTTGCACCTTCTTGCAACTTCGAAACCATCTTCTTGGTCACAAGCTTTGATACCAGATGTCACGTTCTCAGGGCATCTAGTTGAGTCAAGGCACGTTGAGTCCCCTAAACATGTGCCACCGGTAAGGTTCATCACAATGTCCTGAACAACTTATGACTAATTACTTCTGGATGACGCCTTTAGCACATATATTTCTAGTATGTATGTAAATTATTATGCTTGTGAATTAACATTCTTTCAACATCACAAGTATATTTCCACTTCACTTCATCAACATCAACATATAAACCTCAACCACAACCATAACACAAGTGTAAGAGTAAGTCATGCAACAAATTCATAACGTAGGAGGGAAACCCCATCATAATCCATTTCTTTATTGCACAAAACTATAATGTCACAATAGATTGGTTTCAACCTTCATAACCTACCACCATACAATCCTTACAAACATCCCACAATCTTTCTTAACCTACCCACACGGACTTGTGGTTGTTCTGCGCTACCACAACCAAACTTGTTCCAAGGCACTAATCGAATGCTCCTTCATTTTAACAGTAATCCCGCCCTCATCTCGTGTGCCTCCACTTACTTTTGTTCACCATTGAGATTGATCACAAGTCCACCACGTCTCGGTCCATTCGTGCTTGACTTCCACCTCAACTCAACTTTGTTGGTCTACACCAACACCCAAAGTGCTCAATTGTGATGGGATGTTGTCATGAGAAGGTGGGCATGCTAGGGAATGCCTACGGGCATTACAATACTTGATGTTGCACAATGTTTTGGAAGTTGAATAGTATTTGAATTACTATTGTCTCCATTTTTGTGTGGATATTATGTGGATATATGTGTTTATTTTGAAATAGGGTGTCCAATGTTAATTTAATTATTAGGTAGATTTTAGAGATTTAAAATTTATGAAATATTTTAAAATATTTTTAGTATTAGTATAAGTTAAAGTTTGAGATCTATCTTAAATTTAGTTATACCCTTTTTACTCTTTTAATTAAATTGATATTAAAAATAATGTCGTATGAACTAGTGTCATATGAAAAATGTTTTACTTATTTGGACATGTGGTATTGGTAATCCATGGTATCGTAATGAAACCTATTTACATATTAAGAATACCCATAATTAAGTGGGAGTAAATATCCATGATTAGTAATATTTTTTTGTAGCAACTACAACCACCCTCCATAATTTTGCCTTCGCTTCGTTTTGGAGCCTCCCTCCTTAAATCTTAGTAGCTTGTCTTTCATTGCTCAAGTACTTATGTTTTCATTTGAATTTATCTATCGCTTTATAGCTTGTGTTTGCTTACTTTCTTTGTTGTCTAACCACAAGCTAACCCCCGTGACTTGGTTGATATGGTTCTGGCACTACCTTGGAAAACTACACAGTCCTGAAGGGCAGACAACCTTGCTCTTAGGAATTGCGTAGAGTAGCCCAGCAATGAGCCTTGCTCTCAAGAATTACGTAGATCAGCCCAGTAGTGAGCTTCGGCTCTAGAACTGTGCAGATCTAGCTGAAAACTTGTCTTCAGATAGGAAACTATGCAGAGCATGAGAGGCAACTAAAGCCACTCAACATAAGAATTGTGTAGAAGCATTCCCTCAGTTGTTGTCCAATGCATGTGCCAGTAAGTTGCCCAATTCCCTCTTGAGCTGCGCAATCTCTCCATGCATGCATGAAATCCTTTCCCAAAAAAGAAAAAGGAATCCATAAAAATATGGATATATTTTTAGCAGTGGGAGTTACACTTGAGCTAATTTTAGAAACTGAAGCCACTTGTTGCTTTTTCCTAGATTTTTGGCCTTCGCTTCATAAACCCTAAATTGATCAAATCTATTTAATGGACACTGCTAGAGCTCATTTTCAAATTCGATATTGGAGCTCTGGCATTCCCGAAGCATGTAGGAACCTTTGGCACAATCAACACAACTTTTCCAGGTAAGTTTTTCTTTTCAAGTCTTTTGCTACTTTTTTTGTTGCTTTTGTTTCCTTGGCTTGTGCGAATGTTGTTTTGCATGTTTTAGTGAATGGCCACTCACGTTTTAGTTTTTTTTTAACATGTAGAAGTGTTGTTTCATGTTTTGCATTGCCTTTCTTAAGCATCGCATGCATAACCACATTTTTTCACTAGCGGTCGTCGTTGCGGTGACTCTACCTGCCAAATTTATTATTCGTTCATTTGAATTATTTATGCACTTGATTTGATTGCATGCATGACCATTCACTCATATCTGCACCATCCTTTTCTCATGCATTCAAATCTACTCGTTTTCAAGTTTCCCTTGGGTAGACCTGGGCTGCCTTGCCTCAAATATAAATCTCCCTAGATTGCATTACGCATTTCTGGAACTTAAGGTTCTGCCTTGGCTCTAGGATTTGCGTAAAGGCTTCTAGTGACTAGCTCTAGCTATGCTCTGTGCAGTTCCAAGAGACAGTCCCTAGTCTTTTCCACTGGGATTGCGAAATGCACAATCCTAGCCAACATCACGCTAGACTAAACTGCGCATTCCTCAACTCCAGTCCACAACAAGCCACACTGAATTGTGCTCTGCGCAATTCCAGTCATTAGTATCTCTCACAGGCAGTTGGGACTATGTAATGTGCAGATCCAGCTGACAGTCCCTCACCAATAATAGTCACAACTGCGCAATCTTTCCCAATAGTTGCCCAGTTTGTTGCATGATCGATCCTTGAAGTGGTTAATTTTTTTAAGCTGACATTTTCTTTCCGTGAGTGTCCACTCTATCTCCAGGTGTGTCATTTTTTGAGCAACTTCTCAGCAGTATAGGCATCATGGTTTACAAGAGAGCTGGATCAAAGGATACTATAGAGAGTAGCACTGGAGCTGTGGTTGAACAAGTGCCAATGAAGTTGCCCATCTATACAGACATGCACTTGTTCGTAGAGAACGACATGAAGATTATGTGGCAAGAAGTAAAGGACATATTTTCAAGCACCTTCAAGGGAGATCTGGAAGATCGACAAGTCTATGTCAACATCCACAAGTCAATCTTGTACATGATTGCATGTAGGTACGCCACCATCCTTTTCACAGATTTCATTTACTAGATTGTCTCACATACTGATCTAGAGACAATGACACTGAGAAGTACAAGTGAAACATAGCTTTCCATCTTCAGGATGGAAAACTACCATTAGATGTATCACTTTCTGTAGTTGGCGAACTACATGGATGCATTGTTCTACACTCCCAAGAACAATGTGAACACTAGAGACATCATGAAGCGTTGGGTAAAAGAGCCATCAAAGTTCAGAGTGACACCCAACCAGGTCTACAAGACGAAGTCACTCAGGAAGGATTACCAACTCTTGGTCATATTTGCATGCTACTTGTATGGTCAAGAGAGCACGGAGACCTTCCCGCAAAGTTGGATGGTTATGTTGGAGTAGTTGGAAAATGAAGGAAGGTCATTCAATTGGTCTGACATGTTGGCTCTTCAGTTGAAAGTGCATGTGTCTAATGCCCAGAGTCTACCTAAGGATGAGAAAGCAATATTATTTATGACGTGTACCTGCTTGATGCAATCTATGCCCAAAAACAGTTCCCTGGCATGGGTTGCACATGGACACCATCAAAGGATGCTGTGAACATATATTGCAAGTTTATCTCTGAGTGCAACTACCAAGGAGTCATGGTGAGGCTGCCTGATCACTTCATAACCCCATTGTATAGGATAATATTTGAACATGATTCACCTTGAATTTCCCAAGAAGTGATGTAGGAATTGTTGAACATTGCAGATTGGTATGCCTCACCCGGTGGCACCTTCATCAGAATGTTTGGCACGAAGAAGCCTCTGCATAAGCTACCAAATTTTTCCACGAACAATTTGTTCATGCAAGAGTTTGCATACCACATCTCCACAAGGTTATCAGCAAGATTGCACATGAGGAAGAAGGCACCATGGCCTACTCTTCCTTTGCGGATTGGGCTGTATGAGATCCGTATCTTGAAGGATGTGGATGTTGAGGTAGAGGACTTGAAGAAGTTTGGGTTCAGCACCAAGAGTTTCAATCCATATGACCCCCACTGCATATGCAAGAACCATTTTGCAAAGGCATATTACCCATGGATCCAAGGGGCATGTCATTGGCTAGAGGAAGATCCTTGGAGGTATTTCTACAACTCTTCTAGGTTCAATGAACCAGTCATCATAGATGTAGAATGGAAAGAAACACTACAGGTATCAACACCACAAGAAGAAAAGACAACAACAACAGTGAGCAACAAACTAGTGCAAGACAAAGGCAAGAGGAAGATTTTCGAGAGTGCATAGGTTGAGAAAAGATACAAGTTAAGACAAGATCCTCTTGTTGAGAGAGTAGCTTCGGAGATAGAGGCAAAGAAGCAACAATGAAAATGGAGAGTAGAATGGAGTAAGAGAGATAAGAAAAGGTTGGAAGATGCAGAGAGGAAGTTGTAGGAAATAGAGAAGAATTTGAAAGAAGAGCAAGAGCTCAAGAGGAGAGAAAGGGAAGAAAAGCAGAAATTGGAACAAGAGGATAGATAAGGCACATTGATAGTGATAACTGTGCCTATACAAGTTGAGATAGTAGAGCAGCCAACAAATGAAGAAGAGGGTGAGCAGGTGCAGGTTCACGAATTTGCTCAGCAGGTTGAGCAGATGGTTGAGGAAAAGGACATGGAGATGGAACAGGATCCACATGACCAAGACACCTATCTCATGCCAAGAGCATCCAAGGTTGCACCATAGTCTCTGCCGCCTCTAGAATCATAACTGGCCCCAAGTGAGCAAGGAGAGGTTGTTCTCGTTGATGATGATCCAGAGATGGATGTGTATAATATTCATTCGACAAGTCACATGTTGGGTCCCTATAATACTAGTGATTACCCCATTAATATTGTAGTTATACCCCTTATTTATATTGTTGTGCCCCTATTACCCCCATATTGTTATTTCTGTGCCCCATAGAATCCCTCTATTGTTATTTTTGTGGCTTTATATTATTATTGTTAGGTCGGCTGGATTATATTGTGACTCCCTAGACTCCTATATATAGAAAGGAGGTTTTGTCATTTGTATCATCCAAGAATTGTTCATTTATGTAATGTAAAGGAGGTTGCCCCCTCGAAGAGGCTGAATTCTAAGGCGTGGATCTCTCTTTTCTATCTTTGTGTGAGCTGGTTTCATAACATTTGGTATCAGAGCTTTGGATTCTAGGGTTTCGCTGCTCCAAACAGGTCATTGTGGCATTTTCGCTATAACGTTTTTTCTGTGACGTTTCAGAAGTCGCAAAAAAAACCCATTTGAGAAGAATTGGCGCTGAACCTTGGGTCCAAATTTCAGAGCTTTTCTCGTGATATTTTCGGAGATATGATCTGAGGAAGTTGGTCTTTTTGCAGACTCCTGAATTACATTCAAAACAGGTGACCTGGGGAAAATCGTCATAACTCTCTCTCTGAGGATCGGATTGAAATTTCGTAAAAAGGTACAGAAAGAGGACGGACTGTAGTTTCTTGTGCGTGTGTTTCAGATTCAAAGGTTGAAACAGTGACTCGTGGCACATCGTACAAGTTCGCTCTACTGAACCAGTCTAAAAGCAAGTCACTGTGGGAGATTTCACATAACTCTTCCTTGGAGAATCCAATTTGGCTCAGACTTGTGGCATTGGAAAAAGGACGCAGAAGGCTACTACAGGTAGCAATTTCAGAATTGGATGATCCGAAATTACAGAGATACATCAGATTCAATATCAGGCTTCTATAAAGTGAAAAAAGGTGTGTAGTTTTTTTTTAATTTTTGTGTAAGCTTGGTTTAACGGAATTCAAAGGGCATAGTAAAACTTTATTATCGGTAACTGATGCCCCGAGGAAAGAAAATGAAAACACCTAGTAAGGAACCTGAAAGCTCTAGCATGACTCATGAAGAAGAGGAAGAAATGCTACATGATATATCAAAATTACAAGAACAAGTGCAACAAATGTCACGCTCACAAAAGCTAACAGAAGCTAAGATAAGTGGCGTGGAATCTAAGGTAAATGGCATGGAATCTAAGATAAAGGGAATGGAAGCTAAGATGGATGGCATGGAAGCTAAGATTGACGCTAAATTTGATGGCATGGATGATAAGATGGATGAATTGAAGAAGTTGCTACAAGAAAGGGTCACTAATGGTGAAAAGGTAGTAAAGGAAACTCATGATGAGAACAAAAGAAATGTTAATCATGATTCCATAGACTCTAATGTTGGATCGAAGACTCACCATGTTCCAAAAATCGATATGAGGAAGTTTGATGGCAAGGATCCCGCCACATGGATATTACAGATGGAGCAATTCTTCGATCTCAATAATGTGCAAAACACACAAAAGGTACGTATGGCAACTTTATATTTGGAACCAAATCAGTTTGTATGGTATCAATGGCTTTGTTCTCGTAAACAATTTATCACTTGGGCAATTTTTACGGAAGAATTGATAGCACATTATGAGGATACAAAAAGCAACACTTTTTTTAGCCAATTGATAAGTCTCAAACAAAAGGGTTCAATAATGGAGCACATTGAGGAGTTCCAAAAATTGAACATAAGGGTAAAAGATATTCCAGAGGAGCATAGGATTGATGTGTTCATAGGGTCTTTAAAGGATAATATCCAACATGATGTGCGCCTTTGGGAACCTGATTCATTAGAGAAGGCATTCAGGTTAGCAAGAAAAATGGAAAGCAAAATTATGGCAACTAGGAAGCATACCGTTCACAACTATAAAGACGGAAGTGTTGTTGCCCATAGTCTTCCACAACCTACAAGGTTGACACCACAACAATTGGAAGAAAAAAGAGAAAAAGGGCTTTGTTACAATTGTGATAGCAAATACACAAAAGGTCATAAGTGTGCTGAGAAGAAATTATTCTACATAGATTGTGAAGAGGAAGAAGAAAAGGAGCAAGAAAGGTCAAAAGAAGAGGATATATTCCAGGAACAAAGCCTAGATGAAGAACAAATAAATCCGACCATATCTTGTAATGCATTGGCGGGAATTACCACTCCTCAAACCATCAAGATAGAAGGACAAATCAAGAAGAAAAAGGTAATAGTGTTGATTGATTCAGGAAGCACCCACAATTTTATTCATTGTAGGGTAGCAAAAGAATTGAATTGCTTCCTATATCCAGCACCAGAGTGTCAAGTGATGATTGCAAATGGAGGAACAATAAATTGTTCTGGAAAGTGCCATAATATCAAGCTATCCATGGGAGAATATGTATTGACTAGCCCAATGCTTTCCATTCCAATGGGAGGTGCTGATGTTGTACTAGGAGTCCAATGGCTACAATCCTTGGGTACAATAGCTTTTAATTTTCAAGAACTTTTCATGAAATTTTCTGTGGAAGGAAAGGAAGTTGAATTAAGGGGTATTGCAGGGAAACCAGGAAAGATAATCAGCTCTAATGGCATGACAAAGCTTCTAAAAAAGGAGCAAAGAGGTGTAATTGCACAATTATGTTCGCTAGATGTTTCCACATTGGAATCATCTATTTCTCCAGATCTCCAAAAAGTCCTGGACAATCATTCCAAGGTATTTGAGACTCCCAAAGGTCTCCCACCTATGCGTGATCATGATCATGCTATTCATCTGATTCCAGGAAGTGTTCCTCCAAACATCAGGCCGTACAGATATCCCTATGTCCAAAAAAGTGAAATTGAACGTATGGTTGCAGAAATGCTAGAGGCTGGTATAATTCAACCGAGTCAAAGTTCTTTCTCAGCTCCAGTAGTATTGGTGCACAAGAAGGATGGATCATGGCGCATGTGTCCGGATTATAGGGAGCTCAACAAGCTCACTATTAAAGATAAGTTCCCCATTCCTGTTATTGATGAATTACTGGATGAATTGCATGGATCAATTTACTTCACCAAGTTGGATCTTCGTTCAGGATATCATCAAATCAGAATGAAGATTGAAGACATTCCGAAAACGGCATTTAGAACTCATGAGGGTCATTATGAATTTTTGGTCATGCCTTTTGGCCTTACCAATGCACCTTCAACATTTCAAGGTTTGATGAATTCAATTTTCAAACCATTCCTTAGAAAATTTGTGTTAGTATTTTTTGATGATATACTAATCTACAGCAAGTCTTGGAAGGATCATGTTGAACATGTTGACAGGGTGCTACAACTATTGGAGGAGAAACAATTATATGCAAAAAGATCCAAATGTTTCTTTGGAGTCCAGGAGGTGGAATATTTGGGTCATATTGTATCTCATGAAGGAGTTAAGGTAGACCCTAGCAAAATTAAAGCCATTAAGGAATGGAAAATCCCCACATCCATAAAGCATCTGCGAGGATTTCTTGGGTTGACAGGGTATTATCGCAAGTTTGTTAAGAATTATGGGAGAATAGCAGCACCTCTAACAACATTATTGAAGAAAGATTCATTTTCATGGACTCCGGAAGCAACAAAGGCCTTTGAACATCTTAAAGAGGCAATGTGCCAAGCACCGGTCTTAGCTACACCGGACTTCACAAAAACCTTTATTGTGGAATGTGATGCTTCAGGAAATGGAATTGGTGCTGTTCTAATGCAAGATGAAAGACCCATTGCTTTTGAAAGTCGTCCAATCAAGGGAAAGTTTTTAAGCAAAGCTATTTATGAGAAGGAAATGTTGGCAATACTCCATGCACTTAAGAAATGGCGACCCTACCTAATGGGAAGACACTTCAAGGTAAAAACGGATCATGATAGCCTTAAATACTTTTTAGAACAAAGATTATCCTCTGAAGAGCAACAAAAGTGGGTCACAAAGATGTTGGGTTATGACTTTGAAATCATCTACAAAAAAGGGAAGCAAAATGTGGTGGCAGATGCACTCTCAAGAAAGGATGAGGATGTGGAAGCATTGTTGTGTGCCATTTCTATTATCCAACCAGATTGGATAAACGAAGCAAGGGAGGAATGGAAGAATGACGAAGAAGTGTGGGCACTTATTCGAAAGCTACAACAAGATTCCAGTACTTCTGATACATTTAGCTGGCAAAATGATTCGTTATGGTACAAAGATCGCTTATACCTCTGTAAGAATTCCCAGCTAAAACAAAAGATTCTTATGGAATTGCACACTTCTCCCTTAGGAGGGCACTCAGGATTTTTAAAAACTTACCACAGGGTTAAGAAGGAATTTTTTTGGGATGGCCTTAAATCAGATATTCAAAAGTTTGTGGCGGAATGTTTGGTTTGCCAGCAAAATAAAGTTGAAACAATTAAGACACCGGGTCTATTACAACCTTTATCCATTCCAAGCCAACGTTGGGAGGAGGTTTCAATGGATTTTATCACAGGTTTACCCAAGTCTGAGGGAAAGAGTGTCATCATGGTGGTAGTTGACAGACTTACCAAGTATGCACACTTTTGTGCATTATCACATCCATTTAAAGCCAGTACAGTTTCTACTGCATTTATGGAAACAGTTCAAAAGCTACATGGAAACCCAAAGATTATTGTAAGTGACAGAGATCCCATTTTCACTGGAAATTTTTGGACAGAATTATTTTCTTGTCTTGGTACTCAGTTAGCTCATAGCTCATCTTATCATCCTCAATCTGATGGGCAAACTGAGATAGTAAACAAATGTTTGGAAGGATATCTTCGTTGCTTTGTATCTGATAAACAGACACAATGGGTCAAATGGTTGCCTCTGGCTGAATGGTGGTATAACACTTCCTTCCATACAGCAACAAAAATGACCCCATTTATGGCACTTTATGGGTATCAACCACCATCCATCACATCATATTTAAGAGAAAATTCTAAGGTTCAGGCAGTGGAACATCACATCGAACATCAACAACAAGTCCTCCAACTCTTAAAGGATAACCTCGTGTTGGCACAAAATAGAATGAAACAACAGGCAGATCAACATCGCAGTGAAAGAAGTTTTGATGTAGGTGATTGGGTATTCCTACGGCTACAACCATATAAGCAAATGTCCCTAAAGCAAGCTAAGAAGGATAATAAATTATCACCAAAGTATTATGGTCCGTACAAGGTGTTGCAAAAGATTGGTACTATGGCATACAAATTGGAGCTTCCTGCAGCTTCTCGATTGCACCCAGTTTTCCATGTTTCATGTTTAAAGAAGGTTATAGGTGACAAGCTCCCAATTCAAACAATATTGCCAGAACTTGACGAGGAAGGAAAAATTATATTGGAACCGGAAGCAGTCACAGAAACAAGAACTCGACAGCTACGAAATCGATCAATTTCAGAGTATCTTATCAAGTGGAAGAACTTATCCGCTGAAGATTCCACATGGGAGGATGAGAATTTTATGCAGAAGTATCCAGAACTACTCAAGCGTTGAGGACAACACTTTTTTGAAGGAGAGGGGCATGTTGGGTCCCTATAATACTAGTGATTACCCCATTACTATTGTAGTTATACCCCTTATTTATATTGTTGTGCCCCTATTACCCCCATATTGTTATTTCTGTGCCCCATAGAATCCCTCTATTGTTATTTTTGTGGCTTTATATTATTATTGTTAGGTTGGCTGGATTATATTGTGACTCCTTAGACTCCTATATATAGAAAGGAGGTTTTGTCATTTGTATCATCCAAGAATTGTTCATTTATGTAATGTAAAGGAGGTTGCCCCCTCGAAGAGGCTGAATTCTAAGGCGTGGATCTCTCTTTTCTATCTTTGTGTGAGCTGGTTTCATAACATCACAACACAGGATTGTACATGCACGTAGAAAGTAGCTCCTGGATGATCACATATCACCTGCACACATATACGAAAGGGTGATTATATAAGATGTTAGAAGACATCAAGCTTCCATGGTCAAGGCTTCTCAGGATTATGCAGAAACCATGAGTTTGATAGTCAAGTTCTTGATATCAGAGAATAATTGGATGGTGAAGGACTTACAAGAGTCTAGGCAGAAAACAAATCAGTTTGCAGCATCTGCTATGGAAGAAATGAAGAAAGAAATACGTACATAGATATCAACTTTGGATACCACCATGCAGAAGTTGTATAGAAGATTTGTCATCATTCACAAAGTGGTTGTCCATCTATATGGTTTTCAGTAGTAGTGCGCGAAGACAACCCAAACTCTCAAAGAAATCCACACTGTCATTGCGCATGTATAGGAATGGATAATGAGGTTCAAGGGGACCCCACTTTACTTACACAAGGTGATGAAGCCGCAGGAAAATCTAGACAAAGCATGGATTCAGATGTTGATTTGGAACTATGGGAAGTTCCCTCTACTTATCACCAACATTGAGGCTTCCTATGCATGATTGTACAAGAGTCTGGATGTCATAGTGAGGACACACATGATCCCTTCCATAAGAACCCTCACTCAAGCCACGGGGAAGAACTAAGCCATGTTGGAGGTCAACGGGTACATAAAGCAATTGATGTGCAAAGCCACCAGTGGTGACTTGTAGCTGAGCACAGAGAACATGCAAAAGTGCATTGGTGGTCCAACCACACTCAGGACAGTACTGCACATGATTCAGGATGAGTTGGATAGAGGTTTCAAAACCATATACCTTGAAGCCATAGAGGCGAGAGTCTTCTTCGATAAAGACATCACCAAATATTATGGGGACACAATACCGCAATACCAATCTTGGTATCAGTTCGCCACCGAAGACCACCACGGGGAGGTTACCAAGTTGGTCTTTCCCCAAGACCTCGAGTGATGTTGTTTTTCATTTTGCTAACTCAAGCCTATTTTGTCCCATATGGGTATATGTGGAAATTGTATTATTGTAAATATGTTGTTAGTGAAATTCCAAGTGTCACTAGTGGAATGTGAACAATCACTATGTAATGTGAAGAGTCATGAGGGTAGTCCAAGAGTCAAAGGGGAATGTTAAGGGTCACCCCACCCTTTGCTATATATATAGCCTCATAACTCATAGTAAAGGCTTTTGGGAGACAAGATTTTGGCCAGATATTGCATAGAGAATGCTTGGAGAGTATTGTGATGAGCCTTGGCTTCTCCACAACATAGAGCGAGTACATATCTTTGGAGGAGTAGGAGGTTTTGACTGTAATGTCCCACTATTGGGGCTAGTGGATGTCAGTGGTGTATGTATGGATGGAACTTTCACTTAATATATATAACTGAGCCAACACATTTTCATGCATATGTTGTTATTGTAGTTCAACTATTCTAGTTACTTTAGAAATGTATGTTATTTAACTTACGCATTTGTGTGTGAACTCTTTGGTATACGATTGTACGAATATTTTTGAAGACATGTTGTTGTATTAACCTGTCACCTTGGATTGTGGACTATTCCGCTTCTGGCTAGTGATGTCATTAAGCTCATGTGTTCCTTTTAGGTTGCATACTATTACTGGCTTCTAAGGGACACACTTCCTTTTCCCCTTCATATGTTCGAACCCCCATGCATATCACTTGACTCACTGCAAGGTCACACGCTTGCTTCAGGAAAATTTATCATACTTACCTCTTTGCGCTACCGCAGTCAAGGCATTATTGTACTACCCACTGCTGGGACTCCTACTCCAAATAGACTAAGGTCTAGTTGGGACTTCTTATCGGGAATATCCCTTAACATGTTGGCGGGTCCAACACCGTCAACATTTATGGCATTAGAAGGAGGGATAGATGACAAGATAAGTCCTCAAAGTCTATTTTGAATCTTTACACATCATTCATGACTTATGTTACAACCACACCTCCGTCATTTTTTTCTCATGCAGATGATTTCGAAGTGTCGAAGGACGTTCGTGATGAATTTTTACGATTTAAGTATGACGGTGAAGGCAGAGCAATCCTACTAAGGCACGAAGTTTTCTTCACGGGCTTCTGTCACAGGAATGAAGTCCCCTCAAATGACATTTCCTGTGGGTTGTTCGCTTACACATTCGAAAGGCGCGTCAGGCAATGGTGTCACACATTGCTCGTAGCCTACATTCACTCTTATGATCACATGCTTGATGATTTATTTCATGCTTTCTATCATTATGACGTCAAGCACTCAAGAAAAAATTCTGCAATTACGGAAAGCACCTGATGAATCTATTGTTCAATTCTGGAATTGCCTATGTAAGCTTGCTTTTCAAATCACCGAATATTAAATTGATTTGAAATTTCTCAGGGAAAGGTTTCACTATCTTCTTCAGGTGTCCGAAAATCCTCACAATTTAGAATCCTTCGAACCCCTCCTCGAAAACATCGGTGTTAGAATTGCCAAACCCAAGATGGACAAGGTTGTTGTCATAGGTGACCTATTTTCCGCTGCTCATCAAACAACTCTAGCTCTTCCAAATGAGGTGGAAGAAGTTGTGAACCCATATGTTGAACCATCACCTCCTCCCACCCCACCTGCTCTAAATATCTACATAGACGTGGACTGTAAGCCTATTGGTTGTCATGTGAACTTGTTTTCACAACCTCTATCCTTTCGTTCTGTTCATCCTCTAGATTTTGGTGTCTTGTGTTCATCCATTCTGGACTCTGCATGTGATGTTCATGAGGATCAAGCTGGCGACGAAGTTGGTGTTGAGTAGCCAACCTGCACTGTCATTTTTTATGAGTATGTGTGGGAATTCAAAGAAGAACTTGTGGTGAAGTATGACCTCCTTCTGTCTACACCTCGTCCTCTCTATCCTGACATCTTCAGTGATATTGCCATTTCTAATTTATCTTGCGAAAATTCATTCCCAGATGTTTCCACTTCTAATCATTCAAAAGACACATAGGATGTCAGTCCATCATTTGGTTGTGGTGAGGAAAAAAATTTCTTTTCAAATCCACCCAATTTTTCATCTTTTCTTTCTAGAAATTCAGAGAGTGAAAATTTGTGTTTCTCATCAGCCTCTCTCTATGATTTGTCAAATCACGAGGATGCCAATGTACATCTTGAATTTTCTGATCATGGCTATCATGATCTCTTTTCTCGATTCAATCACAATTCTGATTCACTTGTTGTTGATATTTCTAAGCCATCGATCTTTGATGATCTACCCGCTTACAAAGTGGAAACCCCTCAAGTTGTCGAGGCACTTCAGCCTGAGCTAATGGTTATGTCAGGTTCTCGCTGTCTTGATGGTAGTTCTAATCCTGATCAGAATTTTTTTTGAACATCCCAGGCTCCTCATCACTCTCCTGTTTGCATTGAAAATCAATCTGATCCATAGATTTCACCTCCTCCACCAGAATCACATGATCCTATCGTTCATGCATTGGAGGAGTCATACGTAACAAGTCATGCTACAAAGAGAAAGTTTGCAAAGATCAAAAGAGTGTGCATGTTTGTCATCTACACACAATGTGATTCTTCACCATGGTACGTCTGTAGAGTGTTTGTCTTGTTCTTTTACTCTTTTATTTTCTGTGGATGCATTTAAACTTCTAGCGTGTTGGTCTTCATTGTTTTATCTTTCTTATGCATTGGTTCACCTTAATATCTTTCTTGTTAATAATGACTTCACCAACATGGGCCAACCAAAGTTCCGACGGTTGCATTGGAAATATCACTTCATGTGAGTAGGCCCATGTAGTGTTTAGCTTAGGAGTAGGAGTAGTGTTTACTTTATTGTTTGATTGCTTACTTGTTTTGCTTTTGTTTCACTTATGTCATTTGCTTTGTTTGTTTGTTTGTTTTGCACCAGTAGGTTAGCTTCTCATGAAACCGTGTTTTGCTCTTGAGACAAGTAGGGTGAAGTACAAGAGGACTAGTACAACTATCAAAATTTGGTTATT
The DNA here is from genome assembly GCA_031772625.1 of Pinus tabuliformis. Classification (NCBI taxonomy): domain Eukaryota; kingdom Viridiplantae; phylum Streptophyta; class Pinopsida; order Pinales; family Pinaceae; genus Pinus; species Pinus tabuliformis. The sequence goes on along the minus strand of CM062805.1, from coordinate 982,594,571 downwards.
TGTTATCCCCTCCCTTTATGAATATCTTACATTCTTCAGTCGATGATACCCTGATGGAAAATCAGTTATGTTTGGAGTGAGTCTTGGTGAAAACACAACGCTTGCACTTTTAACTAGTACCACCTACTCTAATCGGTTTTCTATATTCGGTTAACCCTTGTCAACTTAGTCAAGTAGAGTAAGGTGAGGGGGAAAACCTTAACAAGTATGTCAGATGCATATGTAACATACTTCTATGAAGGGACAACCTCTTCTTCTCTCAATAAGTCAGGATCCCTCTTCCGCCTCATGAAATAATAAGTTCCTATGCACAGTTATCTAAAAATGAAAAAAAAGGGCGAAAGAAGAGAAAGGATTCCTGCGTATGGAGGTGAAGTAAGTAACTCCATCGGGGTACTATCTAGGCTCACTGATAGTGGAGAAATGCTTGTGTTCCTGAAGTGACTCTGTCGGGGTACTGTTTAGGCTTGCTGGGAGCGAATTAACACTAGTGATGAAAGTAAAACTCTGACAGTCTACATTACTTCTGCACCAATATACCCATCATCCCCAATCAAAATAACTCAGCCGACTTGGCTTGGTATGTGTTTTGACCAATCAAGAGAATGGCAGGGACTATATCTTTAACTAAAGCTAGTGAGGAAGCCATGATGATCAAAGAATTGAACAATACTTCTGGAGGAGTTAGAATTGCTTACACGAGACAAGGTCCATATAGAGAGCTGGAGTTCTACCACTGTGTCACCAAAATTGTAGCGGCTACAACCACCCTCCAAAATTTTTCCTTCACTTTGTTTTGGAGCCTCCCTCCTTAAATCTTAGCAACTTGTCTTACACTACTTAGGTACTTGTGTTTCATTTGAATTTTATTTTCCGCTTTGTAGCTTGTGTTCGCTTACTTGCTTTGTTTTCTAACCACAAGCTGACTCCCATGACTTGGTTGATCCAGTTATTGCACTGCCTTGGAAAGATGCGTAGTCCTGAAGGGCAGCTAGCCTTACTCTCAGGAATTTCATAGAGTAGCCCAACAGTGAGCCTTGCTCTCAAGAATTGCGTAGATCATCCCAGTAGTGAGCTTCGGCTCCATAACTGTGCAGACCCAGCTGACAAATTGCCTTCAGCTGGGAAACTGTGCAGAGCATGAAAGGCAACTAGATCCACTTAGCCTAGGAATTGCGCAGAAGCATTCCCTTAGTTGTTGTCTAATGCATGTGCCAGTAAGTTGCCCAGTTCCCTCTGAAGCTGCACAATCTCTCCATGCATGCATGGTAGCCTTTCCTGAAAAATAAAAAAGAAAAAACCATCCCTAAAAAATGGGGATCTATTTTTAGGAGTGGGAGCTACACTTGAGATAATTTTATAAACTGCCGCCACTTCCTAGATTTTTGGCCTTCACGTCATAGACCCTAAATCGATCAAATATATTTAATGGATGCCACTATATCTCATTTTCACATTCAATCTTGGAGCTCTAGCATTCCTGAAGCATCTAGGAACCTTCGGAATGATTGACACAATTTTTCCGGGTAAGTTTTGCTTTTCAAGTCTTTTGCTGCTTTTTCTATCGCTTTTGTTTTCTTAGCTTGTGTGAGTGATGTTTTGCATATTTTATTGAATGATCCCTGGCATTTTAATTTTTTTAACTTGTCGAAGTTTTTTTAAAAGTTTTTGATTGCCTTTCTTAAGCGTCACATGCATAACCCTGTTTTTTCACTAACGGTCATTATTGCAGCGACTCTCCCCATCAACTTCGTTATTCATCCGTTTGGCTGATTTCTACACTTGCTTTGATTGCATGCATGAACATTCACTTAGATCCGCAACATCCTTTTCTCATGCATTCAAATATACTCGTTTTCAAGTTCTCCTTGGGTAGATCTGGGTTGCCTTGGCTCAAATCTAGCTCTCCCTGACATGAACTACGCATTTTTGGAACTCAAGGCTCCGCCTTAGCTCTAAGAATTGCATAGAGGCTGCTAGTGACTGGCTCTAACTACGCTTTGTGTAGTTCCAAGAGACAGTCCCCAGTCTTTCCCACAAGGATTACGTAATGCGCAGTTCCAACCAGCATCAAGCCAGACTAAATTGCGCATTGCGATGTTCTAGTACACAACAAGCCACACTAAATCATGATCTGCATAGTTCTAGTCACTAGTGCCTCTCACTAGCAGCTGGGCTACATAATGCACAGATCCAATTGATAGTCCCTCACCTCTAAGAGTCACAATTGTGCAATATTTCCCAACAGCTATCCAATTTGTTGCATGATCGATTCTTGAAGTGCTTAGCCTTTTTAAGCTGACATTTGCTTGTCGGGAGTGTCCGCTTTGTCTCCAAGTATGTCATTTGTTGAGAAACTTCTCAGAAATACAGGCATCATTGTTTCCAAGAGAGTTGGATCAAAGGATGCTATAGAGAGGAAAACTAGAGATGTGGTTGAACAGGTGCCAATGAACTTGCCCATCTATATAGACATGTACTTGTTCATAGAGAAGGACATGAAGATTACATGGTAATAAGTAAAGGACATATTTGCAAGCACCTTCAAGGGAGATTTGGAAGATCGACAAGTCTATGTCAACATCCACAAGTCAAGCTTGTACAAGGTTGCATGTAGGTATGCTGCCATCTTATGCACAAATATCATTCACTCGATTGTATTACATACTGATCTTGAGATGATGACACTGAGTAGTACCAGTGGAACACAACTTGCCACCTTCAGGACGAAAAACTACCATTAGATGTATCACTTACCACAACTAGTGAAATACATGGATGCACTATCCTACACTCCCAACAATAATGTGAACACTAGAGACATCATGAATCATTGGGTAAAAGAGCCATGAAAGTTCAGAGTGACACCCAACTAGGTCTACAAGACGAAGTCACTTAGGAAGGCTTACCAACTCTTGGTCATCGTTGCATGCTGCTTGTATGGTCGAGAGAGCATAGAGACCTTCCCGCAGAGTTGGGTGGTTATGTTGGAGCAATTGGAAAATTAAGGAAGGTCATTCAACTGGTCTGAAATGTTGGCTCTTATACTAAAATTGCATGTGTCTAATTCCTGAAGTCAACCTAAGGATGAGAAAGAGATATTCTTTATGTTCACGTACCTGCTTGATGCAATCTGTGCCTAGTAGTAGTTCCCTAGCATGGGTTGGATGCGGACACCATCAGAGGATGTTGTGAACATCTATTGCAAGTTTCCCTCCGAGTGAAGCTACTGAGGAGTCATGGCGAGGTTGTCTGACCACTTCATCACCCCGCTCTACAACATGATATTAGAGCAAGACCCACCTTTCATTTCCCAAGAAGCAATGTAGGCATTGTTGAAAATTTAATATTGGTATGCCTCACCCGGTGGCACCTTCATGAAGATGTTTGATGTGGAGAAGCCTAAAAATTAGCTATTGAGGTTTTCCATGGAAAAACTGGACATGCAAGAGGTTGCATACCACATCTCCACAAGGTTATCAACAGGACTACAGAGGAGGTAGAAGGCACCATGGCCTACTCTTACTTTGCGGATTGGGTTGTACGAGATCCATACCTTGAAGGATGCAGATGTCGAGGCTGAGGACTTGAAGAAGTTTGGGTTCGACACCAAGAGTTTCAATCCATATGACCCCCACTGCATATGCAAGAACCACTATGTAAAGGTGTATTACCCATGGATCCATGGGGCAAGTAATTAGCTAGAGGAAGATCCTTGGAGGTATTGTTACAACTCCTCTAGGCTTAATGAACTCGTCAACATGGTCGTAGAATGAAAACTAGCACTGCAGGCAGTAGCACCATAGGAAGCAATAACAATAACAGCAGTAAGTAGGAAACCGATGCAAGACAAAGGAAAGAGGAAGATTACTGAGAGCGCAGAGGTTTATAAAAGCTACAAGTTAAGAGAAGATCCTCTTGTTGAGAGAGTAGCTTTGGATATAGAGGCAAAGAGGCGATAGTGTGAAAGGAGAGTAGAACGAAGGAAGAGAGATAAGGAAATGTTGAAATATGCAGAGAAGAAGTTGCAGGAAATAGAGAAGAAGCTGAAAGCAGAGAAAGAGCTTAGGAGGAAAGAAAGGGAAGAAAAGAGAAAACTAGAAAAGGAGGATAGGCAAGGTGCACTGACAGAGAAAATTGTGCCTATACAGGTTGAGATAGAAGAGCAGTCAGCAGATGAAGAAGAGGGTGAGCAAGTTTAGGTTTGAAAATTTTCTCAGTAGGTTGAGGAGATGGTTGAGGCAATGGACATGGAGATGGAATAGGGGCCAAAAGACAAAGAGACCGATCTCATTCCAAGAGCATCTGAGGTCACACCATAGTCTCCGCCACCTCTAGAATCACAACTAGTCCCAAGTGAGAAAGGAGAGGTTGTTCTCCTTGATGATGATCTAGAGATGGATGTTTACAACTTGTCATTCGACAAGTCACAACACAAGATTGTATAGGCACGTAGAAAGCAACTCCTGGATGATCACATATCACTTGTGCACATAAAGGAAAGGGTGATAATATCATATCTTAGAAGGCATCCAGCTGCCATGGCCGAGGATTCTCATGGTTATGTAGAATCCACCGATGGTCAAGTTATTGATAGTAGAGAATGATCGGATGGTGAAGGAATTGCAAGAGGCCAGGAAAAAAACAGAGCAATCCACAGGATTCGCTATGGAAAAAATGAAGAAAGAAATACTTGCGGAGATATCAACTTTGGAGACCACCATCCGAATGATGTATAGAAGATTTGTCACCGTGCATAAAGTGGTTTTCCATCAATACGGTTTTCAGAAACAATGCATGAAGATAGCCCATACTCTTAGATACATACAAGCTGCCATTATGCATGTATAGGAATGGACAATGAGGTAGAATGGGGGGCTACTTTACTTGCACAAGATGATGAATCCACAGACAGAGCTAGAAAAATCACAGATTCAGATGTTGATCTGGAACTATGAGAAGCTCCCTCTACTCATCACCAGCATTAAGGCTTCCTATGCATGATTGTACAAGAGTCTGGATGTCATAGTGAAGACACATAGGATCCCTTCCATCGGAACCCCCACTCAAGCCATGAGGAAGAACCAAGTCATGCTGTAGGTCGACGGGTACATAGAGAAGTTGATGCGTGAAGCCACTACTGGTGACTTGTAGTTGAGCGCAGAGAACATGAAAAGGTACATCGGTGGTTTAGCCACACTCAGGAGAGTGTTGCACATGCTTCAAGATGAGTTGGAAAGAGTTTTTAAAACCATATACCCAGAATTCATGGAAGTGAGAGGACACAATAGCGTAGTACCAAGCTTGGTATCAATTTGCCACCGAAGACCACCGAAAGGAGGTCATCGAGTTGGTCTTTCCCCAAGACCCCGAGTGATGTTGTTTGTCTTGTTAGGCTAACTCAAGCCTATTTTGTCCCACATGGGTATATGTGGAAATTGTATTATTGTAAATATGTTGTAAGTGAAATTCCAAGTGTCACTAGTGGAATGTGAATAGTCACTATGTAATGTGAAGAGTCATGAGGGTAGTCCAAGAGTCAAAGGGGAATGTTAAGGGTCACCCCACCCTTTGCTATATATAGAACCTCATAACTCATAGTAGAGGCTTTTGGGAGCCAAGCTTTTGGTTAGGCATTGCTTAGAGAAGGCTTCAATAGTATTTTGATGAGCCTTGGCTTCTCCACAATGTAGAGCAAGTACATCTCTTTGGAGGAGTAGGTGGTGTTGACTGTAATGTTCCACTATTGGGGCTAGTGGTTGTCAATGGTGTATGTATGGATGGAACTTTCACTTAATATATATAACTGAGCCAACACGTTTTCATGCATATGTTGTTATTGCAGTTCAACTACTCTGGTTACTTTAGAAATGTATGTTATTTAACTTACACATTTGTGTATAAAATATTGTGTATACGATTGTACAAATCTTGTTGAAGACATGTTGTTGTATTTACTCGTCACTTTGGATTGTGGACTATTCCACTTCCATCTTATGATGTCATTCAACTCATGTGTTCCTTTTAGGCTGCATACTATTACAGGCTTCTAAGGGACACACTTCCTTTTCCCCTCTGTGTGTGAGAACCCCCATGCATCTGACTTGACTCGTTGTAAGGTTACACACTTGCTTCTGAAAAATTTATCATACTTACCTCTGTGCGCTACTGTAGTTAAGGCACTATTGTACTACCCACTACTGGGACTCATACTCCAAATGGTTTGAGGTCTAGTTGGGACTTCTTATCGGGGAGATCCCCTCACATGTTGGCAGGTCTAGCATCGTTAACATATTGTTACATTTTTTTTTAAATGTATATATGTCAGAGTCATATATTAATTTTTTTTATAAACGATAATAATAATAATAATAAGATTATAATTTAATTACTTTTTATGATTTTTTAATCTTGTTAATATGAGATGTATCAAGAGGTAAGTGTTAATTTATATTGTTATGTTAGTTTAATTTTATGGGAATTTCTTTTCTATATATTTTCTAAATTTAAATGTATTATGATTTGAAGTTATTACAACAAATTTCATCATGTTACTCATGTGAATAGAATCTAGGTGGAAAGGTAACACTCATTCCTCCTACCCTAAAAATAAATTTAATTAACAATTTTTTTTTAATAACATGGTTATTTTTTAATAGCATGATTATTTTAAAATTGATTTGAATTTTATAAAATGAGATTTTATATTAATGAATTTTATTTTATTTTATTTTCTATTAAAAAAATATTAAATTTGAAAGAAGTTTTATTTGTTTTTGTTTGTCAAGTTGTTTGAGTCCTGAGTTCACTGCAGGCTTAACGTTTGGCTTGAGAAATCACAAAAAAGGGGCATCTAAGCTGTCAAAATCACCCACGATCGCATCCGGTCTAGGCCACACCAACACTTAACATGATTGGATTTTTTCCCACGGAGTTCCAAACTGTTGACCTTCACATCATGGAGTGACTTAATAGTACACCCCATCATCATCTATTCTATGCTCCATGGGCTAAAATGTGGTTTATTTAATAAAATAAATGCTATTGATATGTATTATTATAAGTTTTTTTGATGGGAAATGAGTGATAATCAATAATGTTGTCCAAGAATATAAGATAAATGGTTGATAACTAGGTTTAGGAAACAAATGCAAGCAAGAAAGATAAGTGTGACAATTGAATTGGCAATAATTCAAATCTTAGGGTTGGAAGTCTATGTGGCTAAGAAAACATTTTAATAATGCAAATAATTAAAAATCACCATATATAACATGCAAGTAAATAAATTTAATCACAACCTTTCATTAAATATTGATGACAATGAGTCCACGGGGTCTTGGATAGATGGTGATTAGATGTGTTCTTAAGGCAATCGTATATGTTAAGTCATCGGTTCAATTCATCTCCCTATTTAGGTGTTGTTATTGGACATGACCCTGATTTAGTCTCACCACTGTAGAACTTACAATTTATTTTTTTACTGATGATGATGAAAAATATTATTTTTTTACTATTTCTTTGAACATACACGTAATATTTGTAATTAAAAAACACTAAAAAATCTCACACCTTTCCAATATAGACACACCTATCCGTGTAAATATAAGTTTACAACATTTTATTGGAGATGTAGTGAATTGATAAAACTGTTTATCAGAAAATTGTAAGAAATTTTACATTTTATTTTAAATGCTAGAAAATAATTTATTTTAATTATTTTTTTAGCAAACATTAAGAAATGATTTATTTTAATTAACACTATATAATTTATCTAATCAAATAATTAAATCTAAATAATATTTGATCATTAATAACTAATATAAATTTAACTAAATGTGCCTCATTAATTTTGTCATTATGAACAAAAAAAAAAAACACGAATACCTTTTTTTTACTTATCAACATATAACTAAATATATATAATTAATTTTCTCATTATAAACAAAAACTATGAATACCTACCTCATTTCCTTATATGACTGAATATACATCCTTAATCTTGTCCATTTCCTTTCCTTGTGAGCAAATACCCACTTGATTTCCTTATTAGCTTATGACTAAATATGCATAATTAATTTTGTCTTTCTAAAGATATACCATGAAGATAAGTCCATGTACCTACTTCCTTTCCGTGTGAGTAGATAATTGAATATATGCCATCAATTTTTCCCATCTAAGCAAACAAGGAGCATGCAATATTTGTAGAGTCTGTCATAGATTGCCTACACATATAAATGGTGTGGCCAAGTAATAAAAGGTTGTTTCTCAAAACATAAGTGGATGATCGTTGTATGTATAACCACGAAAATGGCATGCCAAAAAATTGTAATGACGCGCTCATTTTGGTGGTATTTTTCATGAAAATGTAGGTGTTAGGGCTTCAAGTTGGCGAGTGCTTGAGAGAGTCGAAAAACTAAGGATCGTGGTTAAAGGTGTGCAGTCACGACGAAAGAGTGATGGGCACCCACTTTTGGTTAAAGGTGACTCGGGTTGATACGTTCAGTTAAAGGAAACTCAGAGGTGGATGTTTAGTTATGTGTGATGACGGGTGCATTGTATTTGGCGAGCCCCCACCTTTACGATGAGTCGTGCGATGAGAAGTGCGATGGATTGTGCGATGGGAGTGTGCGGAGGGCGGGCGACCCGAGTTGGGTGTTCGGGTAGGCACGCGCCTAGGCGAGGCACCCATGGGCGATTCAACATAGTTGGTGGTGGGCACACCTACACTTAATTCGTGGAGCGACTAGTGGACTATGCGATAGTGGAAAGGGCATGCAGACCGACGAGATGGGTGAGCAGGTGGCATGAGCCGACTTGAATGGTAGTGAGATGAAGGGCAGTGACATACATGTTATTGGAGGGTCGCCTTATGCATATGACATATGTGCCAACATGGTATAGCAGTTGGGTTGACCATGGGAGGAGGTGAACCAAAGCGTCGGTTAGGTGGAATTAACACTGCCCAAACCATATATATTGGAGGAAGGCGATGGCCATTCAAATTATCATCTAACCATTCGACAAACACAAGATAATGATCAAGGAAGACGAAGAGACAGAGCTACAGGTGGAAGTGCAAAGGTTAAACCGAAGTTGGCAAGGCGGAGTTCAGGGTTTCTTTGGACTAGGTTGAAATGCACCACAGGTAGCCACACTACATATCATAGATGGGTGGACTGTCGTAGCATGTTACAGCAGTCGGGTTGTGGGTTTTTGGAGTTTCAGTTGGAGCGTGGGTAGGCTGCGACCCGAGGTAGCTAAGGCGGACCTGCAGGAGGACAACGCCCACACTTCACGCAATGGCGTTCAAGTTGAACGGAGGGCGCGCCGAGAGTTGTAGTGGCATGCAACACTGCGGTAAGGAGGGTCAAAAGCGTACAAGGCCATGGATGGTGAACAGTAGACACGATAGTGCCAAGGCAATTCGGAAGTTCCGTTGAATGTGCATGGTGGCACGATTTTAGCAAGTTTCAGGCATGGTTTATAAAATAATAGTGTGCAAGCCAAGGCTTGTTGGTAGCATGAAATTGTATTATTTTTATGTACAATTGAATTACAAAATTTTATATATTGATATCGAGAAAGCTCTAATATATGGAAGTTTCCCTTCCCACATATGATAATGTGTTGATGTTTTCTACTGTGCATTTATATTGATGATATGGTTAATTTAAGATTTTATTTTCGCTGTGATAATAACACTTGAAGATAATAATTGGTTAAGTGTTTGGTTAGGCGTATTCCATATACTTGAGTATTGGTTAAAAGAAAAAGTATAGTGGTGTTGCACCTGCTATATGTGGTTGAAAGAGTACCACCAGGATAGGGTTGTGACAGTTGGTATTAGAGCCCACTTTTCACAAGGCTTTGATTGGAAGCAGAATGTTTGATAGGGATAGGTTGCAAGGTTGAAGTTGAATGAGTTGGTGTATGGTCTTAACAATATCACAAGAAAAACTTATGGCGGACAATGTGGAATAAACTCAGGTAACATGTGAATCTAGCAAGAACGTCGAAACAATTTTTATGGACAGGGTATTGGACCAAATGGAGGAGTTTGTTGCAGAGATGGCTTCGTTGAAGGCTGAGAATGCTGAAATTTGAGAAGGGTTCACGAAGTTGGAAGAAGCATATGATAACCTCAAGGCCCGATACGATTATACTGAATGGAAGTTTATACAAATAGAGAAGGAAGTCAAGAACATTGGAGCTGCAAGAGATCAAGGTTTGGATGAAATCTTGAAGTTGCAAAAAAGTCTTGATGATGCTCAAAATAAGATAGTTGTTTTGAAGAAAGTAGTTGGGTAGGGACCAATTGGAGGGACTGCTCATGTGAAAGTCAAGGAACCTAATTCTTATGATGGGATGAGGAGTGCCAAAGCACTTGGAAATTTCTTATGGGATATGGAGCAATACTTGGAGCACTTGGGGATTCCTAATGATGAAGCCAAGGTCAAAGTAGCTGCTCAATTCCTTACTAAGGATGCTAAGATGTGGTGGAGACAGAAGTTATATTAGATTGCTAATGGTGATGCTGATGACATCTCTACTTGGGATGGTATGAAGAAGGCTTTGCAAACTCATTTTAGCCCACAAGATGAGACTAGGAATGCAAGGATGAAGATTAAGTATATTAAGAAGATAGGGGGTCTACAGGCATATCAATTGGAATTTTCGAGAGCGATCTTGGAGCTACCTGATATGACAGAGAAAGACAAGGTAGTCAAATTCATTATAGGATTGAAACCTTGGGCACACAATGAGGTGGAGAGGCAAAATATCAAAACTCTAGAAGAAGCATTTGTTGCAGTTGATGGACTGGTAAAAAATTATGAAGGGATTGAAGAGAGAAAGGAGAAGTTTGATAAACCGAAGGAAAAAAAACTACAAAAGAGGAGCATTTGAGATCGAATGATAAGTCGAAGATGAAGAAGTCTCTGAAATTTTGGTTGTGCAGAAAGAACCACACGGTGAAGAATTATCCTTCTGGACATATGGTGGTAGCAACGACACAAACCGATGAAAAGAAGAAAAAGGAGGAACTAGTGGTTAGGGTGATGTAGATTTTGGGAGTTGTAGTAGCCATGGAGGCTGCCCCAAGGTGCAATCCTGAGAGGAAAAAATTAGAGTATGTTAGCATGAAGGTTGGGAAAGGCAATTTACTCACTATGATGGACAATGGTGTGACTCATAACTTCATTAGGGAGGAAGCTGTGAGGAAAGTTGGGTTGAAATTCTCACCAACCCAAGCTCGTCTTAAAGCAGTGAACTCTCCACCAGATAAAGTCATCGGTATGGCAGAGAATGTGGATGTGAACATTGGTGAGTGGTTTGGGAAGATCGAGTTCAATATTGTGCATATGAATGACTATGAAGCAGTATTGGGTATGGAATTTTTGAAGCAATATGAAGCTATTATGGTGGCATATATGAAGAAGTTGTATATTTACGATGGATGGGATGATGAACCTTTGGGGATACCAACTGTGGCAACTATGACAATTGGGTCGAAATTGATAGCGATGAATGTGGAAGACATCAAACAAGATGAAGAACTCTATGAGAGGTTTTCCACTGTAGAGACAAAACTCTTGGAGCAATCATAGGTTATGAGAGGATTGTTTGATAGTATCCTGGATTTGGCAGGCAGGTTAGAGGCACTGGAAGGAAATAAGGATGCTAGACCAAAGACTCGGGAGGAAAGTAGGGAAGCATACATGCAAAGATCAGAAGATGAATATTTGGATAGATGGATTGAGCTATTACAATAGGAGGATGTAGATCCGCCGGCTTCCCCATCCCATCCCTCTTTCTAAAATGGCATGGGGGTGAGGCTCATAGTCTTCTACTCATGCCAGTGAGTCATCTCTATGAATTTATGAGCCAGCACTTGGGGTGAGATGGACACAATTGACAAGAAGGGTGTGAAGGCAGTCATTATGATGTGAGGAGCATGTTTTCTTGTGGAGGCGATGTTACGGTTGGATTAGCTACCCAACTAATCACTAATACAGGAGGGTCAAACACATGATATTCATACAGAGTTTGATGAGATTGGAGCATGGAGCAAGTCATGGGTGGAGCTATCTGGGTGCCCACATATATGGATATGTCTTAGCGATGGAGGTTGTTGAGATGGTGTTGTCGAGGACGACAACATTTTTAGAGTGGTGGAGGATGTTAGGGCCTCGAGTTGGTGAGCACCCAAGAGAGTAAAAAAACCGACAATTGCGGTTGAAGGCATGTGGTCACGACGGAAGTGTGATAGGTGCCCGCATTGGGTTAAAGGCGACTCAGAGGTGGATGTTTGGTTATGTGCGATGATGGGTGCATTGTGTTGGGTGGGCACCCACCTTTAAGATGAATCATGTGATGAGAAGTGCGACAGATTATGCGATGGGAGTGTGTGACGGGCTGACGCGACGGGCGACCTGAGTTGGGAATTCAGGTGAGCATGCACCTAGGCAAGGCACCCATGGGCGAGCCGACATGGTTGGTGGTGGCCGCACCTACACTTAGTGCGTGGAGCGACTGATGGACTATGCGACGGTGGAAATGGCATGTAAACTAATGAGCTAGGCGAGTGGGTAGCGAGCTGACCCGAATGGCAATGCAATGAAGGGAACTGACATACATGTTACTGGAGGGACAAATTATGCATATTTCATATGGGCCAACATTCTACACTAGTTCGGCTAACCATGGGAGGAGGTGAACCAATGCGTCGGTTTGGTGGAATTAACACTACCCAACCCATATATATTGGAGGAAGGCGATGGCCGTTCAAACCATCATTGAACCATTCAACAAACACAAGATAATGAGAAAGGAAGACAAAGATCTAAAGTTACAGGCAGAAGTGTGAAGGCAGGACCGAAGTTGGCAAGGTGGAGTTCGAGGTTTTTTGGACCAATTCAAACTACACCATAGGTAGTCGCACTGCATAATCATATTGTAGGTGGGCGAACTTCTGTAGCGTGTTACATCAGTCGGGTCATGGGCCAAGAGTGGGTTGTTGGAGTTTCTATTAGAGTGCAGGCAGGCAACAACCCAAGGCTGCTAAGGCAGACATGCAAGCAGATAACGCCCACTCTATCATGCAGTGGCATTCAAATTGAACGGAGGGCATAGTAGGGTGTCAAGAGCTGTAGTGGTGTTCCACATTGCAGTGAGGAGGGCCGAGGGAGTGGAAGGTCGTGGATGGTGAACGATGGCCATGGTAGTGCCAAGGCAGTTTGAGAGTTTTGGTGAATGTGCACGGTGGCACGATTTTAGAAAGTTGCAAGCACGATTTATAGAAGAAGAGTGTGTAGGCCAAGGCTTATTGGCAGCACAAAATTGTACTATTTTTATGTACAATTGAATTACAAAATTTTATATATTGATATCACATAGACTCTAACATATGGAATTTCCTCTCGCACATATGATAATGTGTTGAAGTTTTCCATTGTGCATTTATATTGATGATATGGTTAATTGAAGAGTTTATTTCTGTTGCAATAATAACACTTGAAGTTAATAATTGGCTAAGTGTTTGGTTAGGCGTATTCCATATACTTGAGTATTGGTGAAAAGAAAAAGTATAGTGGTGCCGCACCCGCTATACATGGTTGAAAGAGTACCACCAAGATAGGGTCGTGACAGTAGGGATGACACGAGTACCAATTTTTCCCATTTGAAAGTTGTGTGCTGAAGCAATATAATATTTCGAAGCACTACAAAAGTGATAAATTTAAAAAATTACTAAAGGAAAAAATTTACTAAAACAGTGCCTTCACAAAAGTTAAATAAAATAAAAAATTAGAAGTGAACATTAACTTTGCTGCCATCCAACACCCGAGATGTTTTGTAACATGAGGCAAAATTTGATAACCTTATGTGATACACCTATAACTACTCACAAATATTATACCCTGACTTCTTTTTTTCATCAGTTGAGGAAAGTTTTATTTTAATGAAGAAGATAGGTTAGTATATTTTTTTCAATTTTGAATTTATAAATGAATTTTTTTTACTTGTTTTATTTTTTCGAGTGATCTTTTTGGATTTAATTATTATAAAATCTTAGAGGATTCATCAAAAAAACTCTTCATTATGATAACAATCATTGGTATGGACACAAGCGAAAATGTTGGCAATTCGTTTTGATTAATGGGGTGTTGGGGGTAATAAGTAGCAAGAAGTTTCTTTTGCAAAGTTCATTGATGGCATTGTCGAGGGCTCTAGTGATTGTCCTGAGGTAAAGGGTGTTGTTGCATTATGACTTTCTTAGTGGGTTGTTGTGGGATGTGCTCCAGTATCTGTTGATTTTTCTCCTTTCAACTTCATTACAGGTGGGTCTTAAATTGAAGGAGAACATAGCCTAGTTGGTGTTGGCAGGTAGACACCGTCTTATGTTTCTACTCTTATCCTCCGACCTTGTTTCATATGTTTCACTCTTTTAGGTTTTCATATGATTTTACAGTGTCTTAGGAGGGACATATAAGTTTCAGCCTTGCTGAGTTATTACATGATATGGAACCCCCTCCTTCTGTTGATGACGTGAATAACCTCATACTATTACAAATCTTAATCCCCTCATACTATTACAAATGTTCGTATTAATATTATTGCCCATTTTTCTTTCCTTTAATATGGTATTTTCCCTGGTTATATGATTTATTTCTCTTGTGGGGTCTCCATACTCTACAATATTTCATATTGGCTTTAGAGTCATCATTAATTGCTCCTTTTTTCCACCTAAAATAACCACTCCAGGGATCTCTGTTGATACAGAACATTCATCTGAACAAATCTTTTGTTGTAGATCTGCCTTAAGGACTTGTGGTTTGGGATACTCATGTTGTAGCGACTGTGAAGGTTGTGGTACATGTTGTGGTTGTGTTGGTGGAGGTAGACTGAGGTGGCTCTATGGTTGTTGTTGGATGAGCTGCAATTTATGTTGGCTTAGAGTTTGCAGTTGTTGTGCCCATTTCTGCTAAAATATAGCATGTTCATCTCTTATGGTGATAGTTTGAGGTGTTTTTGGGATTATTGTTTGGATATGTTAAACATTTGCGGGCATTGAATTTGAAGTTGTCGTGATCCTTTGCTTTGAGACTCTTCTCTCACATATTACTACGTTGTATTGGTGGGGGGAATGGTTTCGACTTCGACACCTTTACTAGTATTGGGCTCTCTGTGTTTGGCATCTTTGGTGTCAGGGTGGCGAGTTTTTTCCGGTAATTCCCAATTATTTTCTCCAGCTCTAGCTGTCACTTTTCCTTATTTGCCTTAGAATATTGACTCTCTTTTCGAGATTTCTATTTTTGGTGATGTTATATTTTCTTGCAATTTCCCATTTTGGGAAGGTGATGCTCCTTTCATATCCACCAATAGTTGACCTAACAACTTTTATGGTGCATGGTAACTAACACATGATGTGTGTCTAGACGTTGGATCCACTGCAGTGTCGATCAAGATTTTATGACAGGGTTTTTACTTTCATTTTGTTCGTGAGACATTCTTAATTCCTTTTTTGACTTCCCATAGTTTTTATTCCTTCTGGGTCTTTATTGTCTCTCGATATTTGCATGTAGTAGGTGGAGTGTTAGATTTATCCTTATACCATCAGTATTTTGGAAATATTTGTCTTGTAAGCAAATGGATCTTGGGTTTGATTATATGGATGTTGATGTGTCAACCCACAAGGAATTCACATAGGCCACAGTTGATGCTGAACTCGACTATGCCAAAAAAACTTGCTCTAGGGTTCCTTCAGAGGCTTCGTCCCTGCAAAGACATGTGGTTGTGGACTCTAATAAGACAAAACACCACACATAAACCCTTGAGAAAGGCTCGACACTTGTTTGCCCTTGTAACAAACATTTTAAGTGGAAAGAGGGTAAGGCTATCAAACCTTGCTCGGATACCAAACTTCTCAGCTTTAGATACGATGTGCTATGGGATCACGTCACTATCTTGCATAAATGTGCTCTTTTGGGTTGCTATATTTTCTTAGAGATGCCTGAGAAGGATATGCAGAGCTAGGTGAAGAAGACATGGTTGTCACTCCTAGGGTATTTGCTCAAAGTCAGTTGAAAATACGAGTTGAAAAAGTAGTTTTATTATTTTATTATTTTTTAATCTTTTTACTTTTTTACTCCAAAAATGGTGAATCATCCCCCATTGTTGACATCATCATCTTGAATCCTATTGGTTATTTTAAAGTTTATTTTGGTTGTACATTTTTCTTAGGAGGCCCATTTTAGACCTCAAAATTTCCCTAATGTATACAGAAGATGTGCATATATGAAGTTGTGCGACTTTCGTATATGCACATGTCTTTCGTATATGAGAATATCTTCCATATATGTGCTTCTTCCATATATGTCCATATCTAGAAGTGATTGTGGTTATGTACTTTGAACCCCTTGGTGTATTTTTGTCTTTACCTTCTTCTTGTGTATATTTTTTTGGGCTTTTTAATTCATTTGGTGTCTTTCTTTGGGCTGCAATCTTTTGTTTTTATAAAATTGGGTTTTTCAGTGCCTCCAAATCTATTATTGGCTGTAGCTATGCTTCATATGAAGAGTATCTCAAAAGGAATGTTGTATTCTTTTCTTAGATAACTTTCTATTGGGTATTATTTCCATCAGTTTTTTAAAATACTTAGTCTTTATACTTCATCCATAAAGTAGTAGGTATTAGAGTTATGAGTATTTGAAAGAGGGAGCACAACATTTTTGATATCCCAATGTTTGAAGTTATATATCTATCTCATAGCAAGGAGAATGATATTTTACCCTCACACTGCTTTTTGTGGTTTTTTTCCCTTTTCTGTTGGACATAGTTTTTATTCCATGTCTTGTGATACACACTTGAAAATTTTCTTAAAGCCTTGTTTACCATCGATGGAGTCCAAGTTTAATTCATAGTACATAACCGCAACCAAATTGTTGTTGAATTATGATTGAAAATTGATTACTATTTGCACCATGAACAAATACTTTTCACCATAACTTGCACTAGACAAGCCTGAGAGCAACCAATTATCAAGTTTCAGGTTTGGAAGACATAATTTCAACAGTCTTATTGATATTTATGAGACCTGGAAGCAAACATTTCAAACTAGAATTTGTTGGTGGACCTTAAGATTAAATGGAAGAAACCTTCAGTTTGATTGTGTTTTGGGAAAGTTTTATGATGAACTATTTTAACAAATTGTTGCCTAATTGTTATAGGTAGGCTCCTCTAAGATGCATGAATGAAACTTATAATTTCATTTGGAAATTACAGATGAAGCTTCATAAAAGAGAGGCAAGAAAGTGCAACTTTGCAAGAATTGGATGACAAAAGGAATCCACAAATGTTATATACTCTCGTTAAACGTCAAACAGAGGTTTGAAGTTTTTATCTATCTTTTCTCATTTTTCTTTGTGATTTTAAAACTTCTTGCCAACATAGGCAAAGAGGTAGAAATGTTTTGGAATATCAAGGTAAGAAGAAAATCATGACTAGGTTCTGACAATAAATCTGTATTCCAATATAGGTAAGAGGTCAGTGATGAAAAAATAGAGGTCAAGCATGAAAAATCTCCTTTATGTGATGCAGAGGAAGAGGGTGGTTGAGAGATTAAATTATAAAGTTTAAATGTTAATGAAACACTTAGAAATGTGCATCTTCCATTTAACTTCAATGGAGTAGGGTAATGATGACAACTGTAAATTGTAAATATCTCCAGTTAGAAAAGTTAAAATCACAGTACATAGTACCCATTATTATTATTAGAGTAGGAAAATGATTATCGTAACACTGTATATTTTCATCTTTCCAATTTATTTTTTGATGAATTCAATGGACCATTATAAGTAATAGGAATATCTAAAAAATATTTGGAAAATTTTGAGACTAGGCACATCTATCCCATATGCAACATTTTGAGCATTTAAATTTAGAGATTATGGATGGTCGGAGCAAATGTTTCTAGTCTTGTCTTGGGTTGAATTCAGATGTAGATGAATGTGAGGTTGTGGTGGAACTTAGAAAAGTGAGAAGGATATCCTTAATAGTGGCAAAATACTTAGATTGATCAATTCCTTGTTTTTTTTACAAGTGGGACATATAAGTCAATAATGCAATGGAATCATACCAAATTCTTCTCATTTTTCACTCTCTAAATTATTAAGTACAATGTTTTAAAATGGATGACATATCATCTGCAATTCATGTGATGATATTTGTGCAAATCCTATGAGGATCTCAATATGTGGGTTTTCCTCACACAAAGTGCCATTGCGTAAGGCTTCATTGTTGTACCAAGTAATCATTTTTACATTTTGAGACATGCACATTGACATGATATGTGCATGTTAAAGTCGATTCTTTTGGGTCTTTCATGATGTATGGTTGGTATTGGCCATATATAAATTTGTGGTTATATATCTATATCTATATATATATATATATATATATATATATATATATATATATATAATATAATTATATATGCTTTAAAAATGTGATGAAATTTACCAAATCTCAATTTATGAACCATAACTAATGCTTATATTGCTCATCATGTTGGGTGAGAGCAGTTTTCTTTCTTTCGTATACCCATATTAGTGTTGAAACCTAAGGATTTTAGTGGTGGATTATGTTGGATGGTACTCCATTTCATTTATTATCGGTCATTGATTCTTGTGCTTGGTAAGTTATGTCCACCATTCTACATTAAAATTTTGATGTCTGATGTGTGATCCCATTTTATGATATTTTGATAGGAAGGTAAAGGCTAAACAAGGTTGATGGTAATGTGCATATCTTGTATACACAGGTACCCATGTTGAGGAGGCATTGCAGTTGTATGCAAATCACTGAAACTATGTAAATGAAGGGGTATGCACCAATGCAGAGAGTATCATGACATACTTTACATTATGAAATTTTATGACCTAAACTATTTTAAATCATCAGCAATGGTTTAAAAAATATTTATCTATATTACACATTGCCAAGAAGTTAATATTCAGGAATCCATTTAGTATTTATATTGTGTGTTATGGAGGAGTGGATAATAATGATAAAGACACCTTGTTTTAGTAAATTTCCAAAATCATATCCTAAACTAGCAAATTGTACTATTTATTTGACAGAAGTTATTTCATTGTGCGTAATTCAAGAGGTCAAATATTCTCATTCATGGGCTCGTTCGACACAAGTTCTATGTCGTTTGCGTTATTTTCATTTTGTGATAGTATTTCCTTGCAGTTGGGAAACGCTTCCAAACAATTTTCATCCATTAAGGCCTTGATATAATTCAATTTTTTCCATAGAAGAAAATAGAGCCATATTATGATCATAACTCCGTCTAACACGATGTATTAAGTGGATCAACGCTATTTGTGCAACTATTAATCTCCATCTCCATTTCAATTTTAGGAATGGTGCAACTATTAATCTCCATCTCCATTTCAATTTTATGAATAGTTGAAAAAGGGTTTAAAAATATCCTTTATTTCTTCAAATTCAATATATATAATTTAAACATAGTGAGTAAACATTTAAAAATGTTAGATTTTTTATTTTTTTATTTTTATTTTTTATTATTTTTTTTTTTATGGTAGGTCTAATACTTACATATCTCTTCATAATGAGTGGTAGAGAGTTTCACCACACAATGATTTATATTTTCAAATCATAATGTAGATAATGAATACAAAATTTCATTTATAAATTGTAAATTTTTAGTTAACTATCTATCTATCTATATCTATATCTATATCTATATCTATATCTATATCTATCTATATATCTATATCTATATATATATATATATATATATATATATATATATATATATATATATATATATATATATATATATGTATTGAAAATTATTTACTTTTCATAATAAATTTAAAGTTTTTTAGTTAAAATTGTTTGATGCCTCAAAATGCTCTTGAAAGGTTTTAAACTTCGATTTGTCAAACTGGGTCTTACTGATAGAAATGTTCCTGTGAGCTGATTTCTCCACTTTTTCCACTCTAAAAGCTTCGACATGAATGGAAAACAATATAATGATCCAATCTAGGTCAACAGTGTGGATGCCAAGGGCCAAGTTGCAATTTCCATGGTAGATGACATGGAAGTATATATGTTTAACCTATTAATAAGAAATAATTAACATCTGAAAATCTAAAACTCTAGAAGAATTAGATATGACTGCAGGAAGGATAAAAGATTTTGATATGACCTAGCAAGCCAAGGTGTGTGGCTTGCGAATGGGGTGCAATATCATGATGAGACATGGGTGTGAGGCTACTATGTGTCAATTGTATGAATGTTGATGTATAAAATGGTATATCTTATGAGTTCCATAACATTGTTCCTAGAGCATATAATGAGATAAGAAAGTTCTCGATGAGTAGAAGATGATAGTGACCTCCAATTGGGTGTGTTACATTGTGTATGCTTTGAAACTTTGAAATCTTTGGCATTGTGAACTAACGACCCATATTTGTTGGGATTTGGCCATGAACTACTTCGTGAAAATATATTATATTGTTGAGGTATGAATAGACAATATGTAACCAGGATTGAATTAAGGTCATCACAAAGTAATGGAGTTACCCTCTACAATGATTGTTCTACCCATGGGAGTTATCTTCATTCTCTTCTTTTTTCATAGGTTTAGTCATTCCATAATGTATGCAAATCAATCTAGTTGTGCACACAATAGTAACTATATATGAATGATTTTCTTCAACTAAATAATCAATAATATAATTTGAGTTTGTGATTCTCAAACACAAACACAAATTGTCTACTCACAATAATGCTTCTTAAAGTCTTGGTTTCCTTTCAATTATATTATGTTACCAAACAAATTTTCTCTATGAAAGAAAAAATCATTCTTAAAATAACCAAATTGGCTTGTTACGATTGGATAACATAATTTGTATTGTAATTAATTCATTTGAGTCAATTAAAGAAACATCTTCTCAATTTATTAAATACCAAATTTCTAAACTTAGTTTTGAATTTCTTTTATAGCGAAAACTCAAGCCATGAAAGTTAATATAAGTTGTTGCTTGTGAGACCTTTGTAATGTAACATGCATTGTAATTAATTTATTTAAATAAATTAAAAAATCACCTTCTCAATTTATTAAACATCAAATTTCTAAGCTCAGTTTTGAATTTCCTTTATAACCAAAACTCAAGCTATGAAAGTTAATATAAGTTGATATTTGTGAGAGCTTTGTACCGTAACATCTATTGTAAGTAATTTATTTTAATAAATTAAAAAATCATCTTCTCAATTTATTAAACACCAAATTTCTAAGTTCATTTTTGAATTTCCTTTATAACCAAAACTCAAGCTATAAAAGTTGATATTTGTTGATGTTTCTGAGACCTTTGTAATGTAATGAGAGTACTTGTATTTCAACAAGTTTCCAATAACTCAACTATGTGTTTGTATGGTCTTTTTACCTATTTTATATTTGGTTAGTATTTCATTTTTGAAGTGAAATAGATATTTGTGTGCTTTCCTCTTAAGCTTTGTTGGGTTGCAATAAAAAAACTAATGCTTTAAGGAAATAAATTCCAAGTATTTGAATCTCCATAGCAAGTTTAAATTAATGTCTAATAACTCATAACTTGTTCAAATTAATGTCTAATAACTCATAGATTGTTCAATGCAATTTAAATGCAGTCTTTTTTGCAATTAGAAAAATATTATTTGAGATGTTGGTCTTATCTTTAGATTTATATTTTTAAAAGCTTCTCTTTATGGTATGCTAATATTGGATATATTTCTAAGGATTGGACAAGTAGGGTGTATATGCTACCATCTAATTGTTTCTTACAAAAGAGCTTTATCACATTTATGCAACTTGTAAGATTTTGTAATTTTGGTAATTATTTACGCAATTGGTGAAAGTGATAAATTAAAAATTATAATTGATAAATAATAATTTAAATTAAAATAAATTATTAAAATTCTATATATAATATTTATGAATATAATTTAATAATTAAAATAAAAAATTTATAAATAAATTAAATTTTAATAAATATATAATCAAAATAAATCATAAATATATCTATGTAGTAAGTAATTAATTATTATATTATATAAATAATAATAATACAATTATTATTATATTGAATTCATAAGATATCCATTTCTTTATAACTATCCATTAATAAAGAAGATCAATTTATAAGTTTTGATGATTCGTTGTGAAGTGTATATATAGTGTATTTTTTTAAGCTATATGAGGATATTTTTGTGAATAAAAATGTTTGTTTAAATAAAAAATATTTATTAAATAATTATTTATTAAATTGTTATATAATGTTGAAAAATATTTTATCACAATTTAGTTAGATAATTTTATTATATATTTTTTAGTAAAAATAATTAAATTAAACATAAATTTGATATCATTAAAAAAAACATTTCATCCATTAAAAACAATGAATGAATCAATTTTGGCGATTTGTTCATATTTTGTGTGAATGCCATGTCATATATGTAAATTGATAACTGCATATGATGAGATAAATACTGGTAACAAAAATCATAACAAGACATCCTGACACAGAATTTATAGAAAAATCATTTAAATAGGAAAAAAAAAATAAAAAATCTAGCGTATAATTCCATCTAGTATCCCCATAAAATTTAACCAATAAGAAATCCAGAATCCATGCTACAAATTCGTCATAAATGGTTGTATACAAAAGCCAACACATAATGCAAAGATGTAATGACAATTTCTCAACTTGCTGGAAGGCAAAATACATTCAATTGTATATGGAATTCATATGGGAACGAATATAATCATTTACATATAAGATTTGCAGAGGACTACTAACTTTGCCTAACGAAATAAAATAAAATTTCTAAATTCAAGTTCTCTAGTCTGCATATTCTAGATCATGTGAAGTGTATCTTCAGAAACGATCCAGCCTCGAACATTGTGTAGTATTTTTTTTATCTTTATGTAACTTTGGCTCGTTTGACACGATCGAGAGGTGGCCATGACCACAGAAGAATACTGACGGATTCCAGAAGCCTTGGAGCTGGGAATGTTGATGCCCTCAGAGCTCTGCAAGTTGTTTACTCACATCTGCAAATCTTCGAAAAAGAAAGACTACAATAAGACATAGATAGACTGGCATAGTTATAGTCAAATTGTACCTGTTTCACAAAGCTTTTTGACATGGTAGCCATAAGAGTTTCAGAACAACAGTTATCGAGATGAGCTCAAAGTAGTAGCTGCTCCTCGGGTTGCAGTTGGATTTAACTATTCCCACTCTTTCATGCGAATCAAATTCAAATACAGTGGGCAGGAAAGTTCGAAATATAAAAAATGGCGAGAACATTCAAATCTCGGTAGAGGTTTAAATTAATTAAAAATATATGATATGGGTAGTTTAGATCCATCGTGCCCATGAGAACATCTGGAATCCGCATAAGCCATGCATGATGCATCAACCCATTTTCGCAACGGTTAACTGGAAAGTGTGTTTGTGGGAGAAATTATGTCCATGGGTTTATGGTCAAAGAAAATGTGAGAGTCCTTCCCCAAGACCGTTTTTAATGGATGTATAGCATTGGAAATATTTGCTGTCAGTATAGTAGGTGGGAAATGAGTGTATTTCGGTAATAAAGATGTGATTTTCTAATGGGTATTAAATAAGTGGGGTTGTATATGGTCATTATGGCTAGTCAAATTTTAAAGATGAGCATATACGGCAGCGCCTAACCAGCCATATATCGTGTATTCAATGCACCCGAAGATGCACGGGACATAGCCCGTTAACACGCAAATTGCCTTTTTTTATTTAGTGACGAGTTTTCAAATTCGTGTGTTAATGGATTATCTCTCGTGCATCTCCGGGTGCATTGAATACGCGATATATGGCTATACAACCCCACTCATTTAATGCCCATTATCAAACTATTTATTTTCAATGGTATATTTCTATCTATATTTACCCTTATACCTATGCTCTACTACCAACAACTTATAATCATGTACTTCAGATATATGGGCCTACAACTCCGTAGGCCAGAAGATAGGGGTAGAGGGCCTATAGTATTGCGGGGAATAACTTATCGAGGATTCAATTTCATGTGAACAGATAGCTATGCAATAATATTAACAATATCAATATTATGTGAACATTTAATTGTAGATTTCATGAATATTTAAGTATTAAAAACATAATCAACTATGTTTTTGAGACAAGTTTTCGGCAATAATCACATCAAAATTCATTTGTCGACGCGTTTCGAATCAACAAGTGTAGTTCATCGTCAGGAAAAGATAAAGAACAAGATCATGGCAACGAGTTAAATAGAGAGATCGTCCATTCAAACAACTAGAAAGAAACAACTACAATTGACCAAAAGAAACAACTACAATGGATTGGTGTTGGAAAGGTAGAGAAGCTAAAGCATAAAATTCACCCAAAACACACGAGTTGCGGCTCTTCTATTGATCACACAAAAATTGATTCTTACAATGAACTCGGTGAAGGGTATTTAACCTTTTCGACTAATGACTCGCCTAAAATATCTTGATAGGCAACCACACACTAAAAGTCATTTATCACTTAACTCGACTTGACTCAATGCTTTAGCACTCAACACCCAACGCTCGGTTAACTAACTCTCTAAGTTTAGCCAACTCCTCATGCGAGAGTAATTATCTTATTTTAACACTCCCCTTAATTATGACCGCTAAACTAACACTGACTCATAACAACTCAAACATGCCTGCTGGTGTATGTCTCAGCTAGGCTTACAACACCCAAGTTTCTTCTATGAAACTCAAACAATATTTTGCTAATGACTTAGTAAATATATCAGTTAATTGATCACTAGGTTTACAAGGCTTCGAATGAACTTCTCCATTGCTCACAAGTTTTCTAATAAAGTGATATCTAGTATCAATATGCTTGCTCTTTTGATGAAACACAATATTCTTGGATAGTGCAATTGTTGAGGTGTTGTCACAGTAAATTGTTGTTGATCCTTATTGTTTCTTCTTGAGTCCATCTAATACTCTTCTTAACCAGACTACTTTACATGTTCTTGATGTTGCTGCTACATATTCTGCTTTTGTTGACGAATGTGTCACAATGGGTTGCTTCTTAAATGCCCATGAAATCACACCTGAACCAAGATGGAACACAAAACCAGAAGTGCTCTTTGTATCATCCAAACTTCCTACAATATCACTATATGTGTATCCAATAAAATCCTTCTTTTTTGTGCTTGCATATATTATGCCACAATCTCTAGTTCCTGCTATGTATCTCAGAACTATTTTTCTTGCACTCCAATGTCTGTCTTTCGGAGTCTCCATAAATCTGGAAATCAAACTCACTCCTTGCATGATATCTGGTCTTGTAGCTGTGAGATACATGAGGCTGCCAACCAATATTTTGAATAGAATTGGATTGACATATGATCCTTCATCATCCTTGCTTAAATTTGTACCTGTTGCAACTGGTGTAGGGACAGGTTTGCAATTTTCCATCTCGAATATTTTCAACAAATCTCTACCATATTTATTTTGGAAAATAAAAATTCCTTTTTCAAATTTCTCAACTTCTATGCCAAGAAAATATTTCATGAGACCAATATCTGTCATCTCAAATTATTTCATCATGGCTTCTTTAAATTATCTCAAAATCACCTGTAAAAATCATGTCATTAACATATAAACGAACAATCAAAATTTGTCCATGCTCATTTACCTTTGTGTATAAGGTAGGCTCAATGTTGCTTCTGCAAAATCCATTCTTAATCATGTAGTTGTTGATTCTGCTATACCAAGCTCTAGGCGCTTGCTTCAGTCCATAGAGCGCTTTCTTCAACCTGTAAACTTTATCTTCGTTACCTTCAACTTCATAACTTGGAGGCTGTTGCACATAAATTTCTTCTTCTAGAATTCCATTCAAGAAGGCTGATTTCACATCCATCTGATATACTTTCCACTTGTTCTGAGTTGTTGTGGCTAGAACTGCTCTTACAATATCCAATCTAGCTACCAGAGCAAACATTTCTCCAAAGTCTATTCCTGGTTGTTGCGAGAATCCTTTTGCTACAAGTCTTGCTTTAAATTTGTCAATTTCACCTTTCTCATTCAACTTTGTCTTGTACACCCACTTCACACCAATGAGATTTTTGTCCTTTGGTAAATCAATCAAATCCCATGTATCATTCTTTTCAATAGCTTCAATTTCTTCATCCATGGCTTGCACCCAATTTTTATCTCTGATTGCTTCTTCAAACGAAGAAGGTTGGAATGGCAACAGTGCAAAATTTGAACTAACATCCAAATCATCATAAATATCTTTCAGACTTCTCATCTTTCTCTTACCATTGTTTTATTCATCACCTGATTGATTGTTCGGAGAATCTCGATTTGTTGCCGCTTGAAGATCCATGCTGCTATGAAAATCTTGGAATCCTTGTTGGTGCGTCTCTATTTGGTGTCTTCACCTGTTATTCTTGCTGCTCCTTTTCTGCTACATCATCTTCTTCCATTAGTGGCACTTGTGCATCAACTATTTTGTCTATACTACCATTCTGAGACTCTTGTTCTTTGAACACACATCTCTGCTAATTATGGTCTTCTTGGTGAAAGGGTTATACAATTTGTAAGCTTTTGATTGGTCACTATAACCAGTAAATATGCATTTTTCACTTTTATCGTCCAATTTTCCTCTTCGCTCTTTATGCATGTGCATAAGATACACATCCAAATACTTTGAGATGAGATACGCTACAAGACATACCTGACCATACTTGTTTTGGTACTTTGTTCATCACTCTTTGTAGGAGATCTATTGATCACATAAATAGCACATGCAACTTCTTCTACCCAATACTCATTAGACAAGTTTTTACCTTTCAACATGCTTCTTACCATGTTCATAATTGTCTTGTTCTTTCTCTCTGCTACACCATTCTGCTGCGGTGTGTACCTGGTTGTAAATTGTCTTTTGATTCCATGTTGTTTGCAGTAATCATGGAATGTCTTTGAGATATATTCTCCACCACGGTCTGAGCTCAATGCCTTGATTTGTCGATCACTTTGTTTTTCTGCTCAGGCTTTGAATTCCTTGAACTTTGCAAAAGTTTCATACCTTTGCTTCAGGAATTAAACCCAAGACTTTCTACTATAATCATCAATGAAAGTGAGGAAGTAACAACTTCCACCAATCGACTGTGTCCTCATAGGTCCACACAAGGTTGTATGCACTAACTCAAGAGGTTTCTTTGCTTTGTATGTTACTCCCTTTGGAAAAATTTCACAGTGTTGCTTTCCCAAGATGCAGCACTCACAAGTACTAGCAGGTTCTTTGATGGGAGGTAATCCTCTGACCATTTGTTTCTGCTGCAACAATCTTAAATCTGAAAAGTGCAAGTGTCCAAACTGAAAGTGCCATAACCAATAATCATCAGAACATGCAACTGTAAAAGAACTGACCTGATCACTGTAATTCATAACTAGAGGAAAGAGTATGTTCCTCGTCATCTGCACCTTCGCTATCAGCTTCTTACTTGGGGGCTTGTCATATATAACACATTCTTGTCCTTGAAAGATAACTTTGTATCCTTTATGTGTCAATTGACCAACACTTATCAAATTATGTTTGAGACTAGGAACATAATATACCTTTGAGATTGTCTTTGGCTCCCCCTGCTTGGTCAAAATGTTGACCACTCCTTTGCCATCTACTTTCACAGTCTTGTCACTCCCTAACTTCACCTCTGTTTTCACAAATTGATCCAAATCTGCAACCAAATTCTTGTTTCTTGTCATGTGGTTACTGCAACCATTGTCTAATAGCCACACACTAGCAGAAGGTTCATGTATGGTATGACAAGCTAGGAACATGGAGTTAGTACTCTTTGTAGTGACATTAGCTCTCTGGTTCCCTTGATCAACTATCTTCTTCCTGCAATCACGAGCATAGTGACCAAATTTATTGCAATAATAATATCTCACCTTTGATTTGTCAACTCTTTGATTATTGTTGAAGCTTTTGTAGTTGCTTCCACTTTCATGTTCATGCTCTTCTCGGCCATCTTTCTAACCACCATATCTTCCGCCTTGTCCTTTGCCTCTCGATCTACTTTTGCCTCGACCTTTGTCTCTTGAAATAGAAACATGACTTTTGAAAGCGGTCTCTAAAGTGGAATCTTTATTTCTATCTATCCTTGCCTCATGTGATAGAAGTGATCCCATCAACTCATCAACTATTAATGATGTCAAATCCTTGGCTTCTTCTATGGCTGCTACCACAACATCAAATTTGGTAGACAAAGATCTGAGGACCTTCTCAACCACTGTTTGATCTTTAATTTCTTCACCATAAATATTTAACTGATTTATGACAGTTATGACCTGATTCATGAAAGAATCGATGTCCTTTGTCTCCTTCATCTGCATACTTTCAAAATCTCTCCTAGTATTCTACAACTTAACAATATTGACTTTTGCCATACCTTTATAGTTTGTCACCAAAGTATCCCATGCTTCCTTTGCTGAAGACGTCATCATAATCTTATAGAACACTGCTCGGTCCACTCCCTACTGGATATGCTGCAACACTTGTGCATTTTGTCTTTCTTCCATTATTCTCTCTCTCTATTATTGAGAGCTCGTTCTACTGCTTCATCCTTAGGTTCTAAAAACCAAAACTCGACATAATCTCAAACATTATGAGCCTGCAAAGTGGTCGTCATCTTAATGGCCCATACATCATAATCTTTCCCTATAAATAGTAGGAACTGGGGCTAGAAATTTGAGAAAGCCATCTTTCCTCAAAACTTCTTTTCAGAAATCCTAAATTTCTCTTTTTGATAAACTTGCAAAATTCCTAAAAAAAACCTTCGTTATCATTTTTTATATATAATTTTTTTTTTTATTTATATATAAAAAATCTTTTAATATATTTTTTTAATTATTTTTTAATATAAAAATTTCTTTTATATAAAAATTATTTATAAAAAAAAAAACAAGCTTTATAATCACTCAATCCTTTCAAAATAAATATTATAAAGCGTGTAGTCTAACGAGGCGGAGGAGTTGCCTGGAAAGTTGTAGAAATTCCGGTCATATTTAGAGAAAATCCGGTAAGGATTTTTCTAAATCCATGTTATAGTTGTTAAACTTCAAAATTTTAGGTGTCCTAGACATTTTTGATGGTGTTGAATCCATTTCCACCATCAAAAACACCATTCAAACATCGCCTCTACTAGATTTTTTGAAATTTTTTTACCCAGATTTCGGCTACTTTTGGCCGTTCGGGCAATTCCTCCGCCTCGTTAGACGACTCCATTATAAAGTCCCATATATCATTTTATAAGTTAATGAAAAACCCATGTGCTTGTTATGAAGCACTTCACGTCACCTTCAAAAAATAAGATGTCAACATATGCATATGCCTTCAATAACCGCGGGATCCACGTTACTTTGATTTTGGTCAACTTTTAAAAAAAAAGGACAACCCAGATGCCTTCGTTAACTCGTTCAAACGTTGAGTGCATTATTTACGACCTGCGCTCCTTCTAAACCGACACAATTTTCTTTGAATCATAGTTAAAGGAAAACTGCATGGTTTTATGTATTAATAAAGTGTGAATTTTGCACGGGTTTTAACCATTTGACAAATTTACAATGTAATTTAAAAATAAAAAAAAATCGTCGGTTTTCTTTTTTTGGTCTTTTTTTCATTGGCTCTGCAGGCACCATGTATCTTGTGATCTTTCTTTAGCTTTGATACCAATTTGTTGGAAAGGCAGAGAAACTAAAACATAAAATTCACCCAAAACACACGAGTTGCGGCTCTTCTAGTGATCACCCAAAACTTGATTCTTACAATGAACGAGGTGAAGGGTATTTAACCTTTTCGACTAGCGACTCGCCAAAAATATCTTGACATGCAACCACATAATAAAAGTCATCTATCACTTAACTCGACTTGACTCAATGCTTCAACACTCAAAAGTCAACACTCAGTTAAATTCACCCAACACTCAACTCTCAACACTCAGTTACATTTCATGAGACCAAGATCTGTCATCTCAAATTCTTTCATCGTGGTTGCTTTAAATTCATCTATCTCAAAATCACCTGTAAAAAGCATGTCATCAACATATAAGCAAACAATCAAAATTTGTCCATGCTCATTTACCTCTGTGTACAATGTGGGCTCAATGTTGCTTCTGCAAAATCCATTCTTAATCATATAGCTATCGATTCTGCTATACCAAGCTCTAGGCGCTTGCTACATTTGACTGGACCAAGAGTTAGGGGAAAGTTTATTAATTAATGAATTAATGAATTATTTAATTTGTTAGATTTATTTATTTTCATTTAAATCTATATGTAACTAAATATATATGCTTATAATTAACTAAAATATCTATGAACCTAAACTAAGGACTTAAACCTAATAAATAATTGTTAAGAGACAATTTATTATCTTCTTTTTAAATTAAAACTAAATAAATTATTATAGGAATTATTATGGGATAGATTAAGGTTAAAAATAAATGTTTGTTACTTTGTTTATTAAATTTATTTATTTAAATATATATGTAAAAAAAATTATAATTATTCTTCTCTATGCTGACGATATTGTTCTTCTTGCAAGGTTCCCATAGGATCTTGATAAGAAACTTATACTTCTTAAGGATTTCTTCTCTACAATGAGCATATACTTGAATATATGTCATCAATTTTGCATCAATTTTGTCACTCTGGGATCCACCTTCGGACCACACAGAAGCTAATGATAATGGTTTGGAAGTTTATTGTTGCTTGCAAGTTTTGGTGTAACGAAAAACCTTCATAGGGTATCAGAGCTTTGGCCTAGGTTCAATTCCCCGATATTCCTTTGAGAGGGGTGTTGGATTTTCACACTCACCTCGTTGGGAATCGATCACGTGGACTAACAGCCACTCTAGATCAACCCCAGGACCACACAAAAGCTAATGATAATGGTTTAGAAGTTTACTGTTTCTTGCAGGTTTTGGTGTAATGAAAAACGTCAACATGCTCCAATGATTCTTGATGGTCCTAAATCTATTTCTGCTATTGGAAAACGATTTAAACACTTTCAAAGTGATATATATATATATATATATATATATATATATATATAGATATATATATATATATATATCTATATATATATATATATATATATATATATTTTTTTTTTTTTTTTTTCTTAAATTCTCACCAAATTCTGGTGAAATTATGACCTAATTAGACAACACCCCACCAAAATGGCATGCCAAATACTGCAATGACATGCTCATTTAGGAGTTATTTTTCATGAAAACTTAGGGATGACATGAGTACCGATTTTTCCAATTTGAAAGTTGTCTAGTGAAGCAATATAATATTTTGAAGGATTAAAAAAAATTCTTAATTTAAAAAATTATTATAGGAAAAGGTTTAAAAACATCACAAAAATTAAAAAATAGAAACAAAGATTAACTCTGTTGCCATCCGACTAAGAGATATTTTGTAACATGGGGCAAATTTATATATATATAGATATATATATATATATATATATATATATATATATATATATATATATATATTCCCGAAGAAAA
This sequence comes from Pinus tabuliformis, assembly GCA_031772625.1. Classification (NCBI taxonomy): domain Eukaryota; kingdom Viridiplantae; phylum Streptophyta; class Pinopsida; order Pinales; family Pinaceae; genus Pinus; species Pinus tabuliformis. The sequence continues at coordinate 982,562,921 of CM062805.1, read as the reverse complement.
AATAGAAACTGTCTTCATTAAAATGAGGATTGTTTTACATTTGCATATTTCTATTGCTTCTTGACCAAACTAGCTTGCTACCCATGGACATGAGTCACAATATTAAAACTAAATCCGAACAGTTAGCACACTGATATGGAATCAATTCATCACTAGGAACCTGTTGCAGGAGTATAACCACAAAAAAGTAATTATCATCACAAACAAAGAGAAACATGCAAAAAACAAAATACCTCTAGTAAGAGGCAAAATAAAACTGGAGAGTCCATCATTTAGATCTCAAAATGGCCTTGGCCACAAATGTTACCATAAACATAAAATTCATATGACATTTTCCCAAGAGAGAGTGCCAAACCATGCTTGGAGAGAGCGTTTGCCTCAAGGTTTTGTTCCTAATATACATGCTGAAAGGACAAATCAATTAATGGGACCTTTAAATCTTGGATTCATTGCATCCAATTGCATAGTGAAGGGTCATCCAACTTGTTCATGCCCTGTATCCACTGAATCAATGTGAGGGAGTCCCTAGTGATCTTTATGTTTTCATTACTGACCAACATGACACATTGAATAACATTGAATAAGGTGATCATTTTAGCCCTGCAGTCATCCCCAAACCTGCCAAACCAACAAAAGTGATATAGGGAAGAGGGGTCAACATGAAGAAATACTCCACAGCCGCATCAACCCCTTGAAGATTCTCCATCAAAGTAATATATGGGAAAGATGGAGAAGTGTATTTTTATGATTTTGAATTTATAAGTGATGAAATTCTTTTAAATGTATTTTTATGTTTTATCATTAAAGTTGTGTAGGTGTTGGGACGGGGTCCCCTGGGTCAAATTTTGATAAAGTATTGTAAAGTCTTCACATTTTGAGGAGCAGAGTGCGCAATGCAAGTCAATAGGAGTCAAGGGGTTTTAGGAAGGTCAAAACCCCTTACATTTTGGTATTATTTTAAGATCCGCCCATGGTTTGTGGACCATGGTATTGTAATAGAAAAAAGTATATAAAAGGGTGTCTTAGCGAGTCTAAAAAAATAAATGAACAGAATGGGATTTTGATATGTTCTGAGTTTGTACAATCTTTCTATGTTTTTGGCAAAGGGGAAGGCTCCTGCAGCTGAGTGCATGGAGACCTTGGTAATTCGCAGCTGAGTGTGCAGGCCCTTGTAGCTATGTGTGCAGGGCCTGGAAAGTTTGTATAAGGAAGATTTAAAGTAATAAAGGATATTTGAAGCAATTACATGTCTATTTTTATATACTTTTGTATTTTTTGTATTTATGTGCAATCAAATGACATTTATCATTATTTGTCTTAAGTACTCCACGAAGATCTGGATCTATTGTTATATGTTATTTTATGCATGGTTAGATGTTTACATGAAGTTTATAGCTCTATTTAACTGAAAATCACTTTAAGTTTGGAAATTTCATGAATAAGGGTTCGCGAAGGTAAGATAAGGATTGTAATTAAAGAAACTCCTTAACCCCACATCACATAACCTTATAGATGAAGAAGCCTGGTTCTAGCATCTATCAATACTTCCTCAGGTGAGAGTGAAACCTGTTTTACGCTGGTTGTTGCTGAAAGGGACGGTAGTGTATGGTTTTGTTGGTTAGCACAGCTAACTCTGAACCTAGGTCCAAGCCCACTCAAGCCAAAAAATGGTTCTTTTTTACAAATGGATTCTTGGGATACCACCAAATTAATATTGCACTGGAGAATAGAAGTAAGACTACATAAAATTGTGGTCATTCCAATATACAATCATGCCTTTCGGACTAAAAAATTCCCCTACGATTTTCTCAAGGGTGGTTGTCGTAGCATTCAAGGAATTCATTCATAAGTTTTTGGAAGTCTACTTCAATGATTACATAGTGTTTGGGCTAGTTAGAAAACATGTCTCTAGTATGTGCGTCATGTTGGATACATGCAGGAAGTACTAGACCTCTTTGAACTTGAAGAAATGCATTTTTGTGTACCTTATGAAATAATGTTAGGCCATGTTGTTTGTAAGTAGAGATTGATGGTAGGCCCCGCTAAGATTGACGTAATTATCAATCTAGAGCCCCCTAGGAACGTAAAACAACTATGCGTAACATCGAGTCATACTGGGTACTATAGGAAGTTTATTAAGGCATACACGTAGATCACTACGCCCATGGAAAAGATGTTAAAGAAGGATGCTACGTTTTGTTGGGATGATGATTGTTAGAAGTGGATACTCTGAAGGAGAAGATGGTTATGATGCCAATCCAAGTTTCTTGGATTGGAATAAGGAATTTCACGTGCATGTGGATGCATCTTGTATAGCGTTGGAGGCCGTCTTAACTCAACCAGGGGCAGGAGATATCGATCACCCGATTACCTTCGCTAGTTGGAAACTATATAAGGCCGAGAAGAACTACTCAACCACCGAGCACGAAGGATGGGCGCTGGTTTATGCACTAAAGAAGTTCAGGCATTATCTGCTAGGTGCGCACTTTAAGATGTACACGGACCATTATGCTTTGAAGTACCTGGTCATAAAGCCTATGTTGGGTAGGCAAAATTTGTAGATGGTTTCTCCTCTTTCAGGAATATGATTTTGAAGTAATAGTGAAGCCCAAGAGATTGAATGCTAGACCAGATGACCTTTCTAGTATCGATAATGGCGAAGAGCCTACAAATATTGATGAAGGATTACCTGACACACAACTCTTTGCTGTCAGGGTTGCAGATGAGCATTTTGTAGACATTATTTAGTTTTTATCTATTGGCATAGCCCGTCATGATTATACGACACAACAGAAGAAGGAATTAGTTGTCAGGGCTGCAGATTTTTCTATGATTGCAGGGCAATTATATAAGATGGGGTTGGATGAAGTTCTACGTCGATATGTGCCTGAATATGAAAGAGACATTATTCTAGTTGAAGCACATGGTGGTGTCGCTAGAGCACACTATGCAGGCGAGGCTACTGCACAAAAGATCCTACGAGTAGGATTATGGTGGCTGACAGTACATAAAGATTCCAGGAAATACTGTAGTGCATGTGATATGTGCCAAAGGACTGGGAGGCCATAAAAAAGGGATGAACTTCCATTAAATCCACAAGTCACGTTACAAGAATTTGATAAATGGGTAATTGACTTCGTTGGACCTATTCAGCCACCAAGAAAGAAGATGAGAACACGTTATATTATCATTCTGATGGAGTCCTTAACTGGGTAGGATGACACATATCCTATGAAGGATTGCAACGTAGACACTGCTGCAATGTTTGTATTCGAGTTTATTCTATCAAGTTTTGGATGCCCGAAGATTCTGATGAGTAACAGATAGACACATTTCCTGAATGAGACAATTACAACTTTAACAGAAGAGTTCTAGATGTACCATCAGAAGAGTACACCATATCACCCCTAGGTGAATGGCACTATCGAAGATTTCAACAAGATCTTGGAGAATTCCCTCACAAAGGTATGCAATGTTAATAGGAATGATTGGGATGTACGCATACCAGTGGTTCTATGGACATATAGGACTACCTGTAATAAATTGACTGGAAAAATGCCCTTCCGACTAGTTTACGGACAAGAAGCAATAATGCCGATGGAATACGTAGTGCCTAGCCTAAGGATCACAACAATAACTGAGATGGAAAATCGCGATGTAATGGAGGAATGCCTAGCGTAGCTGCTTGCACTAGAGGAAGATCGCTTTTTGGATGGCTTTCATTAGCATATACAAAAAGCTAGAGAAAATGCATGGCATGATCATCACATTAAGCAGTGCATTTTCGAAAATGGCAATTTGGTCCTGATGTATGACATCAAGTTTACCAAATTTCCGGGGAAGTTTAAGATACATTGGCTACGACGATATGTAATTAAGGACATTTCGAAAGGTGGCGTAGTTCAGCTCATGAAGATGAATGGGGAGGTATTTCTTGGCAGGATTAGCAGGTTGAAGATTTATAGGGACAATCCTGCCCCTGCGCAATGAATACATGGCGATAGGAAAGTCTTAGTGCTTCTGGTAGTTGAAAGAAAGCGCAAGACTATAAACTACTCTATCAAGGAAATAATTTATCAAATAAGGAAGGTTGTGCGATGTTTTGGAAGATTGCATAGGCAGAAGCTATGATGCGGTAGCTGCGCCACAAGGATGATTGTCACACAGCCTACCCAAAAAGTGATCGTTGGAAAAACTATAGTTGACTTGACATCGATTTCTCTATTAGAAGGAGTAGGGGAACTGCATTTAAGGTGAAAATATGGGAGAATGTGCCGCCAATATCATACTTATGAGGAAGATTTTCGGGGGAACGGGCAGTTCAAATTTGAATTAGGTTATAAATATCTGACCCCTTTCTACAATTGGATACTTTTCTTCTTGAGAGATTGTTATGTGTTTTTTCGCTTAAAGAGCTGAGTTTGTTTCTGCATCTTTGGTTACCTGAGTTGGGTAGAAGTTGAGCAAGAATTCTTGAGGAGAGAATTAGGGAACATAGTGATTGCAACACCGCCAATCCTTGCTACAACACCCAGGTGATCGAGGCCAAATCCTACTACCTCCACTGCAGGAGAGAAAGAGAAAAAATAGCCGCAGCAGCCCCTGGTTCAGCAATCACCGCAGAAGATTCCAACTGAGCAAAGGCAGAAGGGAAAAATGGATAAAAAAAGTAGCCTATGGCACCTCAGGACTTGGATGAAGAAGAGATGAATGTGGGGGTTGAGGATATAAGCGCAGAAGGCGCAGAGCCAATTTCTCAGTTTCCACCATATATTTCACCACATAAGCCTACTGCCAAACTAACTAAGGACCCCGAATCTATAAAATTAAAGGTATTCATGTTGTCGCTGCCAGAGGAAGTACCTATTGAGGGCGAATTGTTGGCCCGGGAACCATATTTGAAGATGAAATATTGGGATTTGGGCGACCATGAGAAATTCCCACAACTGTAGCCCAACAAGTACTTGAAGACAATATAATATGAGTAGGCAAGCATTACAAGACTTAAACCAATGAAGTGGATGACCAATATTGAGCACACAGGGTTGCTCAATATTTTGTATGTCTTGAATTTTAGCCGCAACATTATTAACACAATTTGTGTGCGCTAGTTTTTGGCACTGGTCCACGATGGGTGTCTCTAGCTGGGAGGGCCCATCCCAATTGATGACACACTAATACGAAGAATCACAATGCTGCCATATCAGGGAGTGAACCTCACAAATGCTTTTGTGGGGAAGTCATAGGAGAAAAATCTCACAAATCAAATGAAAAGTGACTTCGGGTTGATCAAGAAGTCACGAGGATATGCCATCAATTCCATCTCCAATGAAGTTGTGTGGTTTGCTGCACAGATCTTGGCAGGAAAAATCATGACAAAGTGTTGCGCTGATGAAATGTCGACACCAGTGGTATCCTTGGCTACGCAATGCAACAAGGGCGTTCAATTCAATTTGCATGAAGTACCTATGCAAAGAATTTTTGGATGATTGTCATGAAGTGTAGGAAGAAGGAAAAGAATTCCACTACATGTGGTTGTTATTGTTGATCATGTTGATAGCTTGGAGGATGTTAGAGGATTGCCAGTTCCCCATGATGGATACGGAGTTGTGCGAGGCTGCCAAATTTTCCTCGCTATGGGCAGCAAATGACCTTGCCTGTATCATTTAAAATAACATGTTTTGGGTAATGTTTGAAATGGAGTTATGAATGGTGATTAACCAGAAAATAAGGTTGTCACCAAGTCTATTCATGGAATATCAGTGCATTGCTAATTTTAAGGCTAATTTCCACCATGTATACATCTACACGAGGCGTGATTCGACGAAGAAATCAACGATGTTGCCATTTCTGATAAATGAAGATGATATCACGCAACTAGTCCTTCAGTGGCCGATTGATTGGCTCCTTCCAAAAGATATTGTAGAAGGTATAACATGGACTAGTAATGAAGGCACAACAAGGACTAGTAAAGCGGCACAGAAGGAAAAGAAAACGGTGACCATCGACCTAGAAAATAACACTGCGCAGGAACCAAAGTGCGAGAAAGAAGAAGAGCAACATATAGAAGAACCTAATCAAGGTACTGAAGACCCCTATGTAGACCCAGAGGACGTTTATTCTCCCTTTCTTGTCAAATGGCGATATATTCAAGTGTGGGAAGCACATGTAAGAAGCACAAATATGATAAGTCTGTTGGCGCAGAGGCCATGGTCCTCATTGACGGGGACCTTGATGAAATGGAGATATTGTCAGGTCCGTGACAAAAGATATATGGGGCCACATTCAAGAATAGTACCAGTTTGTTTAGACGAAGGTCTAGGAGGGCCTCAAAGAGTTGCAGGGTCAGGAAAGCCAGGTTCAAGTGAGCATGCTTCAAGTGATCCGATCTCAAACGAGCAAGAAACCAATGACATCAGGTAGTGTGAAGTCGGTACTCACTTCAGAGCTCCGCACTGTACCCCTGCTTGATGGATTCTTACACTTGAATGATGCCGCAAAAAGGGAGAGCGCCCAACCACCTAAGAATGTGAGTATTAACCTCGCGGTGCTCCCCCTATACACATTACATGAGCTACACCAGGGTGTAGCAGATGAGCTTAAGGTGTAGGAGCAATGGGCTCTCATAGTGATCAAGGATGCACAGATCACCAATCAATAGATGTGTAATGAAAAGAACAAAGCTCTCTAGGATCGCGATGAGGCAGCTATGAGAAGGGCACAACTAGAGCAGGCCATTTCCAGAGTATGTAGCGAGCTTCCTGAGCTCCAAATTTAGTTTGAGGTCGCTTCTGAAGAAAAAGTGCAGCAACTAGTAGATGCATTTCAAGAATAAAAGGTGCAGGTGGATAAAGTTCACTTTTATCTACAGATGCAAATTATTAAGCTTCAATTGAAGCTACAACCCACCACATCACCAGAGATACGAGAGCAGCATGAGGTTGCCATCAAAACATATAGGGAAAAGCTTGACGTTGTAGTCAAGGATTGTAGCCAGTTGTTTGAAGAGACTCTAGAACAATGGGCCTCATTGCAAGAGGACTCAAAGGTGAAAAATATTGAAGTTGTTGTCCAGGATAAGTAACTGTAGTATGACGAGGTAAAGGCAATGACGCACACCTTAGCCCCTCTACAATGGTTCGCCCAGTTGAAAGAGGGCACATCCCTGCAAGGATAGATCGAGGATCTGCAGAAGACAATGAAGATTATCACTACACAGATGTGTAGGAATTTACAGGGTAAGTTCCTCAGAAAGAATACCAAAAGGACACCGCTCACAACCAGATCACAGATCAATACACCAGTATTTTTGACGTGGTTAAAACCCTCAAAGAGGGAAACAGTCCACGGCCTGTCCCAACGTGGGTACTACAGGAAATTTATTAATCAAAGAATGAAAATTTACATAAGCTTCTCTCATGCACGGATTACCCGAACAATGACCCTCCATGCGCTTTAAATAGAACTCATGGACCAATCGGGTGTCAAGCCATGGATCAAGTGTCGGTAATACCGAGGAGAGAATGAACCGTCGGATCGCTACATATCGTGACCGTCGGATTGTAAGTTACAAAATGTACAACGGTAAAGAAATACACTTTACCTAACTCTATACCTAACTCTATACTAGACCAAGTTGAACTTAACTATTTCCTATGTGTCGGAATATCCTAACATCCCCCCTTAAGAACAACTTGGGATAGGATTGAAGGATTTACAAATATGACACAATAGGAGAAGGAAGGAGGCACTAGAGCCTATGCCCCCTTAGTGACAACTTCCTGAACTCCAAGCATATATCGAAGTTTAGTGAACTTCGCCTCTGTGAGAGCCTTTGTGAAGATGTCTGCAACCTGATCATCTGTTGAACAATATTGCACTTCAAGAACATGGTCATGAATGAGCTTTCTGATGAAGTGCATGTGTAGTTCAATGTGTTTGCTGCGCTGATGCTGGACTGGATCTTTGCATAGCTGAATGGCACTTTGATTATCACACCAAAGTGTGGTTGGATGCTGCTGCTCAAAGCCAAACTCTGATAGGATCTGACGAAGCCACAAGGCTTCCTTACTAGCTTCCACAGCACCACGATACTCTGCTTCTGCTGACGAAAGAGAAATGGCAGCCTGTTTCTTACAAGCCCATGTAATAGGTCCTGAACCAAGAGTGAAGACATAACCGGCAGTAGACTTCCGATCATCAGGGTCACCAGCCCAATCAGAATCAGTGAAACCAACTAACAGAGGAGTTGCTTTGGCACTGTAATGAATCCCAAACTGTACTGTACCTCGAACATAACGAAGTATTCTTTTAGCTGCTTTCCAATGACTTTCACGAGGGTTTTGCATAAAACGAGCAACAAGGCCAACAACAAAGGAAAGATCAGGACGAGTATGGGTTAAATACAAGAGTTTTCCTACAAGTTGACGGTATAAGGTAGCATCAACTTCAGGAGAAGTACAAGAGACTGAAAGTTTGACTCCAGACTGAAAGGGAGAAGGGGCTGGCTTACAGTCTTCCATGTGAAAATGACGAAGAATATCACAAGCATACTTGGACTGGGAAAGGAAAATACCCTCCTTGGATTGCAAGACTTGAAGACCGAGAAAATAGTGTAAGTGTCCTAAGTCTGTCATTTCAAATTTCTTTTTAAGGCTGGACTTCACATGGTTTATAAGGTTGGGATCACTACCAGTAAGAATAAGATCATCAACATAAAGAACAAGGATGATAAGAGAGTTGCCCACTTTCTTGGTGTAGACAGTATTGTCAGAATGACACCTAGAAAAGCCAGATTCTAAAAGAAAGCTATCCATTTTGGCATACCAAGCCCGAGGAGCTTGCTTGAGGCCATAAAGGGATTTCTTAAGTCGACAAACAAGGCTGGAGTCTGTTTGTATGAAGCCAATGGGTTGTTCCATATAGATTTCTTCCTGCAAGTCCCCATGCAAGAAGGCAGATTTAACATCCATCTGATGGACTTCCCATTTTAAAGAGGCAGCAAGGGAAAGAACAAGGCGGATAGAGTTCATTTTGGCAACAGGGGAGAAGGTTTCAGTGTAGTCAATGCCTTCAACCTGTGAAAAGCCCTTAGCAACGAGACGAGCTTTATGTTTATCAACTTTCCCATCTGGTCCATACTTGGTTCTGTAAACCCATTTACATCTAACAAGTTTGCGTCCCTTTGGTAGAGGAACAAGATCCCATGTATCATTTGTCATCAATGAATGATATTCTTCATTCATAGCTGCTTCCCAATGTGGATGGCCTGAAGCTTCTGCAAAAGTGTCAGGATCATGATTTACTGGAGCTTGAGCCAGTAAAGAAGAGGCTCTTTCAAACTGAGAACGTGTACGTCGCTGATCTGTAGGATCACCGGCAAGATCACCTGCTGCATCCCGAGTAGCACGGACCCATCTTGGAAGTTGAGGATCCTGAGAAGGTGGGGGAGGATTATCATCCTCGCTTTCATCATCTGAAGAAGAAATGTTTTCAAAAGTAGAAGAGATAGGAAGAGGTGGCACATCCGCCGGACTAGGCTCGCAGGCCGATTTATTTTCATCAAATTTTACATCTCTTCTAATGATAACATTTTTGGACTTAAATGGAATAAGTCTATAACCTTTTACATCTTCAGAATATCCAACAAAAGTACATTTCTCACTCTTAGGTTCTAAAGCTTTATGCTTTTCATCTGGAATATGGGCCCATGCTTCACTTCCAAACACACGAAAGTGACTTACATCTGGTTTAATGGAACTCCAAGCTTCTTCTGGAGTGATATTCTCTAGAACCTTAGTAGGAGTGCGATTGATTATATAATTTGCACAATTAATTGCTTCGGCCCAAAAACTAAGACTGAGTCCTTTAGATTGCAGCATACAATTAGCCATTTCCTTTAAGGTGCGATTTTTCCTTTCAGCTACACCATTTTGTTGTGGAGTGTATGGAACAGTATGTTGCATTTGAATTCCATTTTCGGTGCAAAAGTTGATGAATGTGTTTTTAACATATTCTCCACCATTATCAGTTCTTAGCTTAAGAATTTGATGTCCAGATTGTTTTTCAACAAAGGCTTTGAAGGCCAAAAAAGTGTTAAATACTTCGCTCTTGAGTTTTAAGAAGTATACCCAAGTGCGTCTGGAGAAATCATCAATGAAAGTTAAGAAGTACTTGCAGCCAGAGAATGAAGCAACAGGAAGAGGACCACATAAATCACTGTGCACAAGCTGTAAAGGGGCTGAGGCGTGCCAAGAGGCACGTTTGTCAAAACTGTCCCGATGATGTTTTCCGAGTACACATCCGGAACAAACACCATCTCTGCAAGATACCATAGGAAGACCTGTCACCATATTTTCTTTACATAGATGCTGAAGGGAGCGATAGTTTAAGTGACCAAATCGCTCATGCCAAAGTTTGCTCACTTCATCATTATGAGCAACAAATACTGAGGGAAGATTTGATGACCCAAAGTTGTGAAACTTATACAACCTTGTGGAATCATCAGCAAGACCAGTAGCTAGAATCTGTTTAGGATCTTTTAGATCCTTGATTACAACATCATGAGGTGAAAATTCAACAATTTTACCTTCACCTGAATGAGTTATCTGATAGACAGATAGAAGGTTGCAGGATAAGGTTGGAACACATAATACATCATTAAACTGACCATTGTCTAGATGAACAGTTCCAGTCCCTACAACATTAAGAGATCTATCATCACCAACATATATATTTTTGGTGTTACAATCATTTAAAGAAGAAAACATGGCTTGGTTTTTGGCCATGTGATAAGAGGCTCCAGAATCAATGAGCCACTCATGAGAATGAGAAGAAGAAGAAGATACATTTAATGCATAACCAGACTGAGATGATTGACAACGACATGCAGAAAGTGCCATTCCGGAAGTTGAAGTTGAAGTAGGCTCCACATGGATGTTATGTTTCTTCATTGCGGCTTCCAAGGCTTCCATCTTCTTAAAGCATTTAGATTCTAAGTGGCCATCTCGATTACAAAAGTTACAATGTCTATCAGTCTTCTTCCATTTGTTTTTATTGGTCTTATCATTTTGCTGAAATGATCTTTCATTTTGAGGCTGAGTTGGTTTAGGACCATTCTTTTGAGGATATGACTTCTTAGGATTCTTTGAATTTGGTTGCTGCTGGGCGGCTAACGCTTTCGTGGAAGAGTTTCCAAGATTAAGAAGACCAAGGTGTAAGAGTTTTTCTTGTTCTCTTATTAAGGAATCACAAAAGGAGTCAAAGGAAGGGGCCTTGTAGTCTTTTCCTTGACAAATGAAAGCTTCCCTTGTAGAATGGAAAGTGGAAACAAATACAGAGTAGGCTGGTCCCAACTTAGTAAGGATGGAATAAATAAGGTTACCATCTTCTTTCTTAACTTTAACACCTTCCAAGAGATATCTAAGGGTCTTGAATTTGGACAAGAAATCTTCAATGCAAGAAAAATTATTAGGATCCAAAGTAAGCAACTCATTTTCAAGTTGATGGGCTCTAATTTCATTTTTAATCCCAAAAACTTTAGCGAGTTTTTCTAATGCTTCATGAGGAGTCTCAAGTTCTGCAATGTGGAATCTAAGATCAGGAGAAATAGACATCCCTATCAAACCACGTGCTTGATCTTGTCTATTTTCCCATTTTGCAGCCTTGTCTTCATCTTTTGGTTTCTTCTCTTGGTCTGTGGCTATTCTGAAGAGACCTTTACTTCTAAGTAAATCTTCCATGTAGGCTACCCATTGGAAGTAGTTAGTGCTGTCAAGAATGACTTGGCATGGACTTTCCATTTTTTAAAAAACTGAAGCTGAAGATGCTGAAAGTAAGTGTTCCAATGGATAGATCTCGAAAAAATTAGGCGGTTTTAAAAAAAACGGCTCTGAAAAAGGCTTCCGGATGAAGAAGTTATGGCTTTTTGAAAAAAAATTGTTGACGTTGCCGGCAAAGTGCGCGAATGTGCGGGAATGAAAAAATCCGCCCCCACAAAATGGAGACTTGAACCCAAGACCTCTACTCTCTTAAAATAGCTTTGAACCAATTGATCTATACAAAAAATTTGAGAGAGAGAGAGAGAGAGAGAGAGAGAGAGAGGGGGGGGGGGGGGGGGCCTTGGTTTGCGTGCTTGCCTTGAGAAAGCTCTTTTTTCCCTACAAAACACAAAACACAAAACCCAACACGAATATGCAAAGAAAAACGAACCTTGCGGCTCGAAGTTAGCTTTAGCCAAAAAACTAGAAATTTTAAAAAAAAATCTCAAAGTTAGCTTTAGCCGAAAAACTAAATATTTTTCTCAATGTTTCTGATTTTCCGAGATCACACTAAGGTGCAGGGAAAAGAGCATACGCATGAGAAAAATCCTTCCTTTCTGTTTCTGATTTGCCCAGATCGCACAAAGTCGCAGGGCAAAGAGCATACGCAGAAATGAAAGGTATAGATCCGGTTAAAAAAAAAAAGGCTAAATAAACCGAAACCGAAATAAGCAGAGAGAAAATAAACTGCAAAAAAAAAACACTGTATACCTCCCGATCTGAAAAATGACGCAGCTAGGGCTACCGGAAACCTTTTCGCGTGAAACGAAAGGGGTTCCTCACTGGAACAGATGCTCCGAACGCAACAGAGCAGTCTTCTCGGCCCGAAAGCAGTCAGAAACAGCAGATCTAGGAAACGACAGCCGCATGCAGTTCTACCGGCTTCAGATTTGGATCACCAACGGACGCGGCCCTCAAATAGCTCTGATACCATGTAGGAATTTATAGGGTAAGTTCCTCAGAAAGAATACCAAAAGGACACCGCTCACAACCAGATCACAGATCAATACACCAGTATTTTTGACGTGGTTAAAACCCTCAAAGAGGGAAACAGTCCACGGCCTGTCCCAACGTGGGTACTACAGGCAATTTATTAATCAAAGAATGAAAATTTACATAAGCTTCTCTCATGCACGGATTACCCGAACAATGACCCTCCATGCGCTTTAAATAGAACTCATGGACCAATTGGGTGTTAAGCCACGGATCAAGTGTCGGTAATACCGAGGAGAGAATGAACCGTCGAATCACTACATATCGTGACCGTCAGATTGTAAGTTACAAAATGTACAACGGTAAAGAAACACACTTTACCTAACTCTATACCTAACTCTATACTAGACCAAGTTGAACTTAACTATTTCCTATGTGTCGGAATATCCTAACAAGATGCAGCCATGGGAAGTGGAAGCAAGGAAGCTCTCACAGACTGTGGAAGGCACGCTCAAGTGTATGCAACAAATGTAGCAAACCATCGGCCTAACAGCAGAATGACTGACTACGGAAAAATTGGTCGATGAAGTTTGACAGGTAGTAGTACAATGCACAGAGGCGCTTCACCCAATGAAGTCTTCATTCAGAAACTTGAAAGAAAAGATCCAAAGCATACCAGCGGAGTGACTCGATGACGAGCCACATATTTGTGTTGGGGGCCTGTTGGGACAGTGTCCCCTAGGTCAAAATTTGATAAAGTATTGTAAAGTCTCCGCATTTTGAGGAGCGGAGCGCGCAACGCAGTTCAATAGGAGTCAAGGGGGTTTAGGAAGGTCAAAACCCCTTACATCTTGGTATTATTTTAAGATCTGCCCATGGTTTTCGGGCCATGGTATTGTAATAGAAAAAATATATATAAAAGAGTGTCTTAGCGAGTCTAAGAAAATAAATGAACATAATGGGATTTTGATATGTTCTGAGTCTGTACGATCTTTCTGTGTTTTTGGCAAAGGGAAAGGCTCCTGCAGTTGAGTGTGCAAAGACCTAGGTAAATCCAGAGTTGAGTGCGCGGGCCCCTGCAGCTGTGTGCGTAGGGTCTGGAAAGTTTGTATAAGGAAGATCTGAAGTAATAAATGATATTTGAAGCAATTCTGTGTCTATTTTTATATACTTGTGTATTTTATGTATTTATGCGCAATTGAATGACATTTATCTGTATTTTGTCTTAAGTACTTCATGAAGATCTAGATCTACTGTTATATGTTATTTTATGCATGGTTAGACGTTTACGCGAAGTTTATAGCTCTGTTTAACTAAAAATCACTTTAAGTTCAGAAATTTCATGAATAAGGGTTCGCAAAGGTAAGATTAGGCTTGTAATTAAAGAAATGCCTTAACCCCACATCACATAGCCTTCTGGATGCAGAAGCCTGGTTCTAGCATCCCCCAATACTGTCTTGGGTGAGATTGCAGCTTGCGTTATGCGGGTTGTTTCCGAAAGGGTTGGTAGTGTAGGGTTTTGTTGGTTAGCGCAACTAACTCCGAATCTAGATCCAAACCCCCTCAAGCTAGTAGTAGGTAATTTTTTTGGCTTTAATTATTATAATTTTCAATACATAAATTTTCACAATCATATCTATATTAGAGTAAAAATATTTGAGGATTAATCATAAGAATTCCTATTATATGAATAATATCTTCTCCTAATTATCATTAGTTTAAAGAAGAAAAATAAGAATGATGATTATATTAGTAAGAATTAAGACTATATATATATATTTTTAAACTATCTTCTAACCTAGTAACATTTTAAATTTGAAAATGAATTATACAACTATATATATAATGATTAAAATCATATATTTTTTTAAGAAAATATTTTTTGTAATAAAATAAACATATTTTTTCTTATAAGAGGTCATTGTTTTATTGTTTTGAAAAAAAAAGGTTAGTGTTATATATATATAAATATTGGGAGAGTGTTATAGGCAATTATAAATATTTAATTCAAATATGGAGTATAATAAAATATCATATAAACATATATCTTATGTATTTGTTTATAATCTTAATTTTAATATAATTTTTTTTACTAGCGTAGTAATATAAATTAAATATTTGGTAAATTTTGATAGTTATGAATCTTAATGGATATTAAGTTATACATTTCATGATATCACATTGTTGAAATTAAAAATTCATAAAAAAAAATCAAATTATCATTTTATTTTAAATTATTATTAATTATTATAAAAATTAATATTGTTCTTAGGTCCTTGGAGAAGAGAGGAGGTTGTCTAGTGCATGATCCATTTAGAGAGAAAATGGAAGTTTTGATAAATGAATGGGATCTTGTGGACATTCCCCCCAAAACATGCAAATACACATGAATGAATAGAGGAGCGGGGAAAACCACATAGCATGCTAATTGGATCAATTTTCAATATGTAGTAGTTGGCTTATAAGGGGGATAGACTGTATTTTTGCAATCATGACACAAGGTGAGTTAGATAATTTACCAATCTCATGTTGTTGCATCATATGGAGGATCTTGGCCCAATTCCATTAAGATCATCTCTCCATGGTTGAAGGAAGAAGGAGTAGTGGAATTAATTAGGCATACATGGAGGCTTCTTGTCATTGGATCACCTTCCTATGTGTGGGAATCAAAAGTTAAATTAGTGAAACAAGTTCTAAGGAAATGGGTCAAAGAAAATCATTAGCCCCTAGGATAAAAATGCCTAGAGCTAGTTAAGTAATTAGAAACTCATCAAAGTCTAATAGAAAATAGTCAAGTGGATCCTTGGCATCTTGAAAAAGAAAAGAAGCTAACAAAGATTTTTTTTTAAAGTAAGCATGCAAGAAGAAGAGATATGGAGGTAAAAATCTCGAAGCTTGTGGCTCCAAGAAAGAGATCAAAATACTTCCTACTTTCACAAGAAAGCAAAGACTCATGAGCTTTGAAATTGATTTAAGGAGATAGTCCCTGAAGGAAGTCTGAGGTTGACTTCATTTAAGGATATTAAGTGTTGGTGGTTAGATTTGCATACTTTTATTCACCCTTTTTACTTTGTTCTTTTTATCTATTTCATGCCAATAGTGGTTAATCGATATCTTAAAATACACAGGTATACCACTCGTCATGTCTTTATGGATTATTGGTCAATGAAGCATAGTCGTAGGGGGTTATTACCTAAGAGGCTTGCTAATTCAGTTATTTATGCAGATTTAAAGAGCGAATGATTGGGACTATGATTCACTGAACAACGCCATCGAAGCTGAGAGCGCTATTGTTGAACATTGGCTGCAATGGTGAATCAATCTTTCAATTGAAACACTACTATATTTTACATTATGTTTCGTTCTGAAAGACACCATGTAATTAAAGGTAGAAAATGTTGTAATTCTAGGAGCTATATTATTGACAAATTGTATAAAGTAGAGTTGCAGGCTGTGAAATCTATCGTTG
Source organism: Pinus tabuliformis (assembly GCA_031772625.1). Classification (NCBI taxonomy): domain Eukaryota; kingdom Viridiplantae; phylum Streptophyta; class Pinopsida; order Pinales; family Pinaceae; genus Pinus; species Pinus tabuliformis. The sequence continues at coordinate 982,546,700 of CM062805.1, read as the reverse complement.
TTAAGAGTTGTTAAGATTACAGGGGAAATACTCTAAACTTTGAGTCTATAATAACATACTTGTAATATTACTTGTTGTTACTCTTATTTTGTTGTTACAATATTGCTTATTGTTACACATTGATGAATTTATAGTTAATGTTCAATGCTGGGTAGGGAAACTGTGGCTTGCACATATAGTGCACAATAGCCTTGAAACAACTGGTAGAACCCTGAGTTGAAAATTAAATGTGGATTAGCTGAATTACATGGTTCATACTTGGACACTAACATTTTGGTGCTATTGTCGGGGAGGTTATCAAAGGCACAAAATTACGACCAATATTTACCATATGACTGATCCCTTGTCCCCGGGAAAGAATATTACACCTTGCTCCAGGTCCTGAGTATTAGGTCGTTTGGTTTTTTGGTTTCTTTCTTTTCTTGTTTTTTTTTTGTAGGATTATTCTCTCATCCCAGGGAAGGAATTTTTCTTCACCTTGCTCTAGGTCTGGAGCTTTAGATTGTTGTGTTCTTCTTTCATAAGTATTGCTCTCTTGTCCTGGGAAGGGAAGTTTTATTTTTCACCCTGTTTCAAGTCTTGAGCTTGATTTAGGAATTTCCTATCCTGCTCTAGATCTTGAGATTTTAATTTGTTTGAATGTTTCCCTTTTATTTCCTAATTGTATGAACAAAGAAATGAATAAAAGGGGCAGAGGGAGACCCCCAAAAAGAAAATGGGTTGATTTGGGTAGGAAAACTTACATCCAAGAGATCATCTCAAGGGTTGAGTATGAAGCATCGTCACAAGCTACTACTAGGGTAAGATATCATACGAGATCTGGAGGACAATCAATTTCACAACCAAAACCTCCTCTAATAGAAGAAGTGCAATTCAGGGAAGAAGAAGTAGCAAGCAGAGGATATGAGGAATTGCATATTGCAAGTTCAGAGGAAGAAGATTTGAGGGAATTATTGGCACCATTTGATCAAGGGAGTGTTGTTAAACAACTTCCATCACCTGTTATAGAACAACCAAAGCCAGAACCTGTTGAAATTCCAAGTGAGTATTGGCAGATATTCATGGCTCCTGCAACTTCTTCAATTGAATTTCCAATTGGAGATATCAGAGGTGATGCACCTATGAAGCCTATTCCTTTGACAACACTACCTAATTTCCATGGTCTTACTTCCAAGGCTTCTGACAAATTCCTTTTTGAATTCGGGGCTATGATTACATTTATGATGCTCAGAAATTGAAGATATTCCCCGCTACTTTGAAGGGCACAACTTTGAGATGGTTTATGGGTTTAGGAGGAAAATCTATTGCTACATGGGATGATATGAAGACGATTTTTGTCAACAAATATCAGGACTACTACAAATACCAGAATGTAAAGGAATAAAATTTTAAGACTATACATAAAGAGGATGAGAATATAGAATATTTTCTTGAAGGTTTTCAATATAGTTTGCAGAGATCATGCCACAGTGACTTGGATAAGAATATCTTGAAGTTTATCTTTCTCAAAGCAATGAGGGAGGAATCTCTCGAGCTATTGAATGTAGTAGGGAAAGGAGATATATCAAAGGAGGAATTTGATACCATCTGTGAATTAAGCATCAAGTGTTCACGAGGGGCTGTGAGGCAGAGGCAGGGAATCCGAACTCTCAAAACATCCAGCGTTGGAGTTACAAAGGCTGAAATTGGGAATCTACTAGACAACCTCATAATCAATATCTTGATCACATTATCATCACAACTAGATGTTTTGCAGGCAAATCAGTGGCAAATGGAAGCAGAGAAGGCCATGTCTATTTTCTTCCCTCAATGCAGGAAGAAGCATCTGTTGAAGGAATGTTCATTAAATTCTGTGGAGACTTGTGCGATATGTGAACATAGTCATTCCACTAACACTTGCCCATCTCTTCTTGGATTTAAGGCATTATCCTAGGGAACAAATGAAGAAGAAAATCAATTTTATTTTATGGGATCAAGGAAACCATGGCAACTGCGGCTGCCGAACATGAATCAAGGTATGCTTCAAGACCCATCTCAATATTTTAATAATATGAATTTTGGTCAGCAGTCTGTACCTTTTTCACCTTCTTGGCTACAGTCTTACCATATCCAATTCCCTGGCAAACTTGGTATCCTCAATCTGGTCCAATTTCTTCATGGTCCTAAAATTGATGTAGACCTCCTCCTCCTCCTCCATGACAATTCTCCAACCTATGCCACAACAACAGCTATAACTGCCTGCTAATGCACCCACTAGTAATTCTCCTCTTCATCCTCATTAGGGGAGTTTTGAGGTCTAAAATGGGCCTCCTAAGGAAATTATAAAATAATAGTGGAAATAATAAAATAAGATTCGATTACATCATAAAAGTTTAGAGGGAGAAAAGAAAAAACTATTTTTCAACTCATATTTTTCAACTTATCTCCCTATGGGTTTACTCAAATTTTGAGCGACAACACTTGTTGGATGCATAATTTGGTTCCTAGTCCAAGGAGTACCCATGTTGCATACTTTCCATGGACCCTGCTACACAAAAAATGAGAAATACATGAAAAACGTGATTGTAATCACATTTTTTCATGTATTTCTCATTTTTCATGTAGTAGGGTCCATCAAAAGTATGCAAAATGGGTACTCCTTGGATAAGGATTTAAATTTTACATCCAACGAGTACTCTCGTTCGAAATTTTAGTAAAACCTTAGGGATATATGTTTAAAATAAGAGTTGAAAAAATAGTTTTATTATTTTATTATTTTTCTCTTTTTACTTTTTCACTCCAAAAATGGTGAATCATCCCCCATGGTTGACATCATCATCTTGAATCTTATTGGTTCTTATAAAGTTTAATTTGGTTGTACATTTTTCTTAGAAGGCCCATTTTAGACCTCAAAATTCCCCTAATGCAAATTTTGCATGTCCAATCCAATCCAAATCCAAATAACAGAGGGGCTCAACAGGATGAGACACTCAACCTCCCTGCATATAGTATTTCCATTTGTAATGTAATGAATTAAATCTTTGATATATTCGGGTGGTCAATACTCAGACTTCACCTATAATTGTTGAACATCCCGATGATGAAGTCTTAGAACCAGAACAAAGAATGATAGTGGATGAGCCAACACAAGTTCCTATAAGGCAACAAACCCCTTCACAAACTATTGTTACTAGAGGGTGTTAGACTTGTCCGCCATATCCTAAAAGATTATCTTTGAGAAAAAAAGTCCTCATCTTGAATTAGACTTTTTGGGAGAATTGCAGAATTTATTCATTAAAATTCTGTTACTTCAGGCTATGAAGGACGCATCGATTTATGCTAAGACAATTAAAGAATATTTTTCTAAGAAACCTATAAGGAAACCAAAGGACCCACTTACAATTCATGTCATGGGTAAATTATCAGATGTAATGCTGGGGAAATCCATACTGTCAAATACGGGGATCTTGGGAATCTGATTCTGACAGTACAGATTAATGGGGTGGATATCCCAAATGTACTGATAGATTTGGGGACATCGATTAATGTTATAACCTATACAATCGTGATTACCTTGGGTCCGCAGAACCTTAAACCAACTCCCACCATCCTATAATTGGAAAATCAATGTACTATCACTATTTCGGTAAACTCATGGTAGTACCTTGTTGAACATTTGGTTTTACATACCCAATCCCCAGCCAGTGGGCATCCTTTAATTTTAGGAAGACCTTTGCTCGCAACCACAAATGCTTACATTAGGTGTCGGTTTGGAAACATGGTAATATCCAATGGGCAAGTTAAAAAGAACCTTATCCTTCACCCCCCTGCAGAACCAAGTTCATCAAATAAACCCGGATTTACCTTGATACAAAAGTCTGTACCTACCAAAGAGCCTAAATTTGGGAATGAAGAAATTGGGCCCATCCTTACCATCAGCGAGGTTCTTTGTTTTAAAGATGAAATAGAGGACAATGCGATTAGCACCTTTCTCAATAATCCAACTCCATTTCTAATTCAACCCATCAACTATTAGAAATTTTCATGAGATGCAACATTTAGGAAGATATTGAGCCAGAAACAGAAGTAGAAAACATCCCTGAAATTGTACCTCGTAATAGTGTTTCTGTAGAGTTGAACCAGGAAAAACATTGAATATTAATCCTAACCTTTCACACTCCCAATTCGAACAACTACTAAAAGTCCTTCGGGAGCATAAAGAAGCCTTTTCTTGGGAGTATACCGATATGAAAGGCATCCCTACTGATTTATGTACTCATCATATATACATTAAAGAGGAATGTCAACCTATTAGGCAACCACAAAGAAGAATGAACCCTACCTTAAAAAAAAATTGTGAAAGATGAATTGCAGAAGCTATTAGATGTGGGTTTTATTTATCTGATATCAGATAGTTAATGGGTTTCCCTGCTGGTCATTGTTCCTAAGAAGAATCGCAAGTGGTGGACCTATGTTGATTACAGGGAACTAAAAGAAGCAACTCAGGAAGAACATTTTTCCATTACCCTTTATTGACCAATTCCTTGATACATTAGCCGAGAAGGAGTTTTTCTCCTTTTTGGATGGATTTAGTGAATATAACCATATACAAATAGATCCTGAGGATCAGGACAAAACTACCTTCACATGCCCTTTGGGAACCTTTTCCTACCGAGTCCTTCCATTTGGCCTCTGTAACGCACCTGCTACCTTTCAAAGGGAAATATTAGGAATTTTCTCTGATCTAGTTAATGATAGTGTTGAGATTTACATGGACGACTTTACCCCATATGGGGATTACTTTATAGAAGCTTTGAAAATGTTAGAGAAAGTACTTGAAAGATGTAAGCAAACACATGTTTCTTTGAGTATAGTTAAATGTCATATGATGATGAAAGAAGGGATAGTGTTGGGACACTTGCTTTTTTTTGCAGGAATTTAGGTTGATCCTACGAAGGTAGAGGTAATATTAAAATTTTCTACACCTAAGACACCGACATAGGTACATAGCTTTATTGGTTATGCTAGCTATTATAGGTGTTTCATAGATTTTTTTTTCTAAAATAGCATTCCCACTTTTTCAATTGCTACCTAAGGATGCAAAATTTGTGTGGACAGATGAATGTGAAGCAACTTTTGTAGAAATCAAAGAACTATTTTGCAAGGCTATGATATTATGCGGTATTGACTGGAATCCCACGTTTCACATCTCTACTAATGCTTCTCAAACAATAGTAGGGGCGGTTTTGGGGCAACATGAAGAAAATAAAATGTATGCAATTTACAATGTCAGCAAGAATTTGACCCCTACTGAATTAAACTATATGATAACTACAAAGGAGTTCTTGGCTGTCATTTATTCTATTAATAAATTTCAGCATTATATCACAGGGTATCCTACTTTGTGCACACTAAACATACAACTATCAGGTATCTGATGAACAAACCAATAACCCATGGTTGCATTACAAGATGGTTACTGTTAATTCAAGAGTTTGATATTACCATTGTAGACAAACCAGGGAAAGATAACATAGTCACATATTTCCTGTCTAGGATGGATACTAGTGATGAAGGTACACCTATAGAGGATAGTTTTCCAAATGAACATCTTTTTGTAATTTCTACTTACACTCCGTGGTATGCAAATATTGCTAACTATCTTGCTACAAAAAAGGTTCCTCAACACTTTCCTTACATAGAACATCGAAGGATTATCCATCATAGTGCTCGTTATTCATGGATAGAGGGATATCTCCTTTACACAGGATCTTATCAGCAAATCAGATGTTGCATAAGTGGAGATGACATCTATGATGTCCTGAAAGCTACTCGTGATGTTCCTTGTCGGGGGCATTTTGTGGATAAGTAGACAGGTCATAAGGTGTTACAAATGGGATACTATTGGCATTCTATTTTTCATGATGTAAGGAAATATGTTACAAGGTTCGATAGTTGTAGTGAATGGGTTAGCCTGGTCGGGAAAATGAAATGTCGTTATAGCCCCAACTAGCTCTTGAGTCCTTTCAAAAATGGGTTATCGATTTCGTTGGGCCATTTAATTCACCTTCACAATAGGAAGTTCACATTCTGGTTTACAAGGATTACATCCCAAAGTGGGTAGAGGCCAAGTTTTTTGTGAAAGCAACATAATAGGTTGTCTCAAACTTTTTATTTGAAGAAATTCTTGCGTGATACGTAGCTCCTAGAGAGATAGTTTCAAATGGAGGGGCACAATTTACACCACTTCTGATAGGAGGACTCATGAAAAAGTATGAAATCAAGAATAAGGTAACATATCCATATCACCCTCAGGAGAATGGTCAAGTTGAAAGTACAAACAAGGCACTAGAGAATATTCTTACAAAGACTATAGCGAACCATCACCGGAATTGGGCTGAAAAAATTCCTAAGGAACTGTGGGTGTATAGAACAACATGGTGGAACATAATAGGGTTTTCACCATATGAGCTTGTCTATGGGAAATCCCCTTTGTTTCCAGTGGAATTCAAAATTAAGACGCTCAAGACAACCCTTGAAGTAGGTTTAGATCTTTTAGAAGCCCATAAACACTGACTAGAACAATTGAATGAGTTGGATGAAATTTGTTTGGTAGCTGTCCAGAATACTGCTGCAATCCAACAACAACAAACTAAATGGCATGATAAATTCATTAAGAAAAAGGTGTTTCAAAGAGGAGATTGGGCATTACTCTATGATTCTCGGTTCAAGGATTTTAAGGGAAAACTCTTCTCTAGGTGGATGGGACTATATAAAGCTCACATAGTGTTCGATAATGTGACTGTTAGACTTATAAAAATTGATGAGTCACATACTTATTTGATCATGAATGGACATCGCCTCAGATTATATCACCGTCTAACTTCAAGAGACTCCTTTATTACATATCTCTCTGATAACGCTAGTTTTGAAGTTATTAAGGGAATTCCTCCTTTTCACCCCTAAGATATATATATCTATGTGTGTAATATAATAAAACATTGTTACTACTATATCAATCTTTTTCTTGCAGGTACCTCACTGGCATTGTTCCTCCTCAGGTGTTGTTACTCTACTGATGGAAATTTTGTCTAAGTACTTCACTGGTGTTACTCCTCTAGTGTTGTTACTTTGATCATGGTGATTTTAACTAAGTACTTCACTGGTGATGTTACTCCTCCGGTGTTGTTACTTTGCCAATGATGTTACTCCATCACGATTTCGTCTAAGTATTTCGGTGTTGTTACTCCTCCAGTGATGTTACATTGTTGCGATTTCGACTAAGTGTTCAAGCGATGTTGTTACTCCCTTTATGTCATTACTCCTCAGGTGCTGTTACTCCCTCCGATATTGTTACTCCTCCATTGCTGTTACTCCGCCAAGGTAAGTCGCTAGGTACGTCCCCGATCGGCTTTGTGGATTTCATTAATAATTCATGTGACATGACTTGATATGATTGCAGATGGTCATCCCTCAGTTGGGGGAAGGTAGTATAATAAATGAAAAAGATTCTATAATAATGACTTGTTATTATTATTATTATTAAACCTTGTGCTAAGTGCATTCACTCCATTATTTTCCACCATACTTCGCATAATACCCATATGCATCGGGACTTGAAGTTAGTACTATTGTACTAATGAACAGTCCTTTCCAATGCTGTGAAGTAATTACCATAATTACCATTTATCATTACCATTATCTGCCATGATTTTTCCATATTTCACCATTATCCTCCCGATTTTCACTCTCACTGCACCCCATCACTATCACAACTCTCACTACAAATCTACTTGCCAGCACTCCTCAACGGTCTGTTGTTACTCCGAAGTGTTGTTACAGAGCCATTGCAAAATGGGTGGATAGGTTGTGAGACACGAACCAGAGAGCATAGAGCAAGTTTGATGCAATGCAGATGTTTGGCAAGTCTTCTTGGATGCGTGGTGTGATGTCTATTTTGAGAGGCTACAAGGATTTGACGAAGCCATCACAGTTGAATTTTCATTAAATCTAGAAGGAAATAATTCTAGAGTCTGTGGGCTAGATATTTCTATCACGGAGGAAGCTATTTCGATTTCTAGTGGGTTGCAGTGAGGAGGTCAGAAATGGTTCTCTCGGAAGTCTCCTTTGCCAGAGTTTCTGAAATTGTTTTTGCAGGTTGGGGAGATAGCAGTCCAGAAAGGAAGAGGGTATGATCGTAAATCTCTGCCATATCCATGGGGTGAGGTGGCATATTTTGTTATGAGGTATGTTACCTACGAAGGTCATTTCTCTACACTGTTTAAGTATCATTTCAAACTCCTTGCATGCCTTCAGTTTCAACATGCGCATGTTCATTCTTTAGACATGCCATACTTCCTATGGAGCAGCCTTCACTTAATGGTGCAATCTGCCCGCCGGTCTCGACAACCATTAGTGGTTCTCACAAATCATGGGTTGGTTAGATTATTGGTGGTGCATGCTCTGTCTCGAACCTCTATGGCTTGGCCACAATTCACCGAGTTGGTGGAGGAAGAACTTGTGGGCATCTTTCCTACAAGGGAGGAGGAAGAAGACGTAGTAGTGGAAGAAGAGGCCACAGACGATGCTTTCTAGCATCGCCTATTGGCCCAACAAAAGGAGATGTAATGGAGATAGAAGAGAGTGTAGTCAAAGTTTCTCCACAAAAACCAACATTTACTACCAATTTAAGAGGAGAATCACCACCCTTTGATGCAGTTACAGGTGGTGCTAACACACAAGAACCAGCATCACCTGTCCAAGAAATTGAAGAAATTTTGGTTGCGAATGTAGGTGGTGTTGTTACAAAAGAACCAACACCACCTATCCAAGCAATTGAATAACTTATGGTTAGAAATGTAGGTGGTACTGAAACAAAAGAACCAACACCACATGTCCAAACAGTAAGAAAATTTATATGGAAATGTAGGTGGTGGTGCCATACAAGAACTAGCACCACCTGCTCAAATGAATGTGGAACCTTTGGAGAAAAGAGGGGCCACAGTCGACACCAGTCCACAAGAGACAGTGTTGGTTGCTAGGCAGAAGGAAAACTTGGAAGAAGCACAAGGAGGAAGAGAAAAAGTGAGCATAGAACATCTGGTGAACATAGAAGAAGAGGAAGGAGGGTCTCCATTAGTAGGAATTGAGAGAACGAAAATTGATGAAATTATTACTCTCTCTCCTTTTCTTGCATCTTTTCCAAAAGGGGCAAGGAAATCCCATTCCTCTAGACACACGGAGAAAGAAGAAGCTTCTCTCCCGATCCTAAAATTTGTTGGGAAAGCTAAGGGCACCATTATCGACACTGTTACTCAAAAACCAGTGTCGATTGGTGAAAGAATTGAGCAAATTGAAGGGTTGGTGGTTGGCACTATCACACAAGAACCAATGTCGACAGAAGGACAAAATGAAGAAGTTATTGTTGGTACTACTTCTACAGAGATCATTCCGGAGAAAATGGAAGAGGATGTTCTTGATCAGACTAACCCGTAAGGGATAAAGACCATTCCTGAGTAGATGGAGGAGGATGTTGTTGATAAGAATAACCTGTAAGGGTTAGAAACCATTCCTGAGTAGATGGAAGAGGACATTGTTGGTCAGACTAAGTCGCAAGGGTTAGAAACCATTCTTGAGCAAATGAAGGAGGTTGTTACTGACAAAACTAACCCGCAAGTGCTAGGAACTAGTCCTGTACAAATGGAAGAGCATGACCGGGCATCAGAGAAACTACAAGGAAAGGGTGTCAAATATGCTACCCCACAAGACCCTGCAGTGAATCTAGAGACACAGAGGGAAGACATAAAGGTCCTGAGACCTAAAGAAGGAGATGGTGGGGCTATTCCTCGAGTTGAGGAACAAACAGAAAAAATCAGAGTAAAAAAGAACCATTTGATGATTTTGTCAACGTCAACCCGCCAGGTCCTGGGCTAGCTATGAAACTTGTGGAAGAAGTTGTTGTAAAACAAGAGTTCATCAAGAAATGTGCGAAAAGGAGACCCCCTCTTAAGGAAACATATCAGGCCCAATTCAAAGAAAACATGCAGTCGAAAATAAAAATCATGAAATTGAGGAAACATATGTGGCATTTGCAAAGAAGAGTGAGGAAGCATAAGGAAAATGTTGTGAAGCCTTAGCCTGAAACTATTTCAGTGGCAGCACAGACTGAAGATAGGCCAATGGCTTCAATGATTACACAGATAGAGTCATTTTTGCATATGATTGAGGCACGAGATTTTTTCATGTCTGCAGAAATTTAAAAGTGGCAAGCTACAGCAGCTCGCTTTCAACGAGGGACCATTCCTTTAGAAGCACAACAGGAAGGAATAATACAAACTCATGAGCAATCTGCGAAAATAGTCTCGGCTACATAGAATAGATAGAGAAGGAAAAGTGGAAGCAAGAGAAATAACAAAAGCGAATTGAGGGATTGGAAGAATAGGTGAAGCTATTAAAGGCCGATAAGGAAGAGATGTTTACTTTGGCACAACAGGTAATGGCTTGCCGCCCCCCTGCTCATAGCTATGCCCTGTTCCTCCATGAATAATATCTATTATTTTGTTTAGAAAGTGTCTTCCAAGAGCTCAGTCATGAGATGGAAGATTCAATGCAGTTTCTACGCATCTTGAGATGCCACAATATTTTGGATCAACATTTGATGTGCAAGTTGTACATGCATGACTACTTTCTAGGCAATGATAAATAATTTAACCCAGTGCTATATGTAGGAGACATTCAACTGAGAGCCTTTACCTCCTACACAGTCAATGAGGTTATGTGGAAAAAGTCCTTTGACAAATTTGAAGAAAATCAGGCAAATAGGCCACTTGTCATTCGGATGGAGAATTTTTAGTCTATGAATGTTTATAACAGACACGAAACCCTCTTGGGGATCGAGGGATGGAAAGATAATATGTTGGCAACTCAGCAATGGTGCACTAATATATTCACAAAACAGGTCTTCACTTGTCAGGAGGAGGCCCGGGATAGTTGCCAGAAATGGTAGATGCTCTCGTCATCAACTGTCAGGATACGTGAGCCTTTTGGGTCCTCAATTTTGCTCGGACTCTAAACATGGTACCTTGGTACATTGCGTGCATGTGTCTTCGTGGGGTTTGATGGATGGGTTTGAGGTTTAGATTTCCCATCATCTAGCTTCTAGCTAATCAATACACTCCAGTTTACAAGGTAGGCGAAGATTGGTGGGAATAAGTCATCTAGAAAGATTGATATAAGCCTCCGGGAACATAGATGTCTGCAAATATAAGCTTTCCCAACTTCACGCTGATCATCGCAGCTCTAATCCAGACTTTTGTAGGTGATGAACTGCAAGAGGACATGCATTAAGGAAAATTGGGGGGAGATGTTGGTGGCTATATTTGCATACTTTTACTCACCCTTTTTACATTGTTATTTTTATCCATTCCATGCCAATAATGGTTAATCGATATCTTAAAACACATAGGTATACCTCTTGTCATGTCTTTATGGATGATTGATAATTGAAGCATATTTGTAGGGGATTATTAGCTAAGCAGCTTGCTAATTCATTTATTTCTTCATATTTAAAGGGAGAATGACCAGGACCATGATTCATTGAAGGATGCCATCGAAGCTGGTAGCACTATCCTTGAACATTGGATGCAACGGTGAATCAATCTTTTGATTGACACACTACTATCTTTTGCATTCTGTTTCGTTCTGAAAACCACCATGTAATTAAAGGTAGACAATGTCGTAATTCTAGGAGCTGTTTTATTGAAAAATTGTATAAAGTAGAGTTATGGGCTGTGAAAGCTATCGCTGTCAAGAGTCGTTAAGGTTACAGGGGAAATACTCTAAAATTTGAGTCTATAACAACATACTTGTAATATATCTTTAATTAATGATAGTTTGATCTTCTGAGCATAGCGTGATTCGTTGATCTTGCCACAACCCTGATCAGGGAGTTGGGCCCAGTCTCTTGACTAGGTGTTGCTGGATTAGATATGTGTTAGGTTTATTTCTGTGAGTTTATTATTGCCATGAATATTTATCAGTGTGTTCCTATGAGTCCCAATTGTTGTTACTCTTATTGATTTTATAGTTATTACTTGCTGTTACTCTTATTTTGTTGTTACAATGTTGTTTATTGTTACACATTGATGAATTTATAGTTAATGTTCAATGCTGGGTAGGTAAACTGTGGCCTGCACATACAGTGCATGATAGCCTTGAAACAAATGGTAGAACCCCGAGTTGAAAATTAAATGTGGATTGGGTGAATTACATGATTCATACTTGGACACCAACATTAAGCACGAAACACTTGTTCATTTCTAGGCCCTTTATCAAGAAGTCAACGAAGTTGACATGATTCATGCTTAGGAATTTCTTCAATGTATCCCTTCTATTGCCTCAGAATCGACTAATTAGCTCCTTGTTAAAGAAATAGAGGAAGCATAAGTTATTGAAGTTATATGAGATTTTGACCCAGATAAAGCTCCTGGTCTGGATGGTTTCACCATAAGATTTTATAGATATTTTTAGCCCGTGATTAAAAAGGACTTGATGCAAAGGTTGAATGGAACGTGAAGAAAGGATAAGATTGGTGGTAACACAAATTCCTCCTTTCTCACTCTAATTCCCAAAGAGTCAAATCCCGTGAATTTCACTTGATTTCAAGATTGAAAAAACTACTGCCGGAAATCATTTTAGAGAATCAAGGAGGATTTATGTGGCAAAGACGGATTTTGGATAATATTATCCTTATTCAAGAAGAAATTAACTCTAGCAAGGAAGAGGCAAGCTTGGTTTGGTTATAAAGTTGGACATGGAAAATGCCTTTGATAGGGAAGGACACTCTTTTCTTTTCTTGATGTTAGAAAAAATGGGATTCTTTCATGAATTCATCAGATGGATTAAAGCTTGTATTAAATCCCCATGGATAGCACCACTAGTAAATGGCAGTCCCACCTCTTTTTTTGTCGCTTTTAGGGGACTAAGGCAGAGGTGCCCCTTGTTCCCATTACTTTATATCGTTATGGTTGAAATCATGAGTAGGAATCTAGAAAAAGCGAGATAGGAGGTCAATATTGCTGGGTTGATTATTGCTCTGAATGTAAAAGGGGTAAATCATTTACAGTTCGTAGATGATACCCTCCTCCTTGAGGGGCCTCTCAAATAATTTTAAATCACTTCAAGTGAATTCTAAATTCCTATCTCGACTTATCCAGAGGATTGGTCAATAAAAATAAATACCAACTATATGGATAAAATTGTTCTGAAGCGAGATTAAACGAGATATCAAAGATTTTATAATTCCTTGTTGCAATCGATTGGAGATACTTTAAATATTTGGGAATTCTAACTGTATTGGGAGCAAAAAAATTTGATGATTGGGAAGAGTTCTTGCAAAAAAATAGGAAAATAATTCAATCATGGGGAGCACAATGGTTGAATGCAACAAGGAATGTAGTATTAATAAAATTTGTGTTGTCATCCCTTTATGTCTATATGGGAACTGTTTCACTTACCCCAAACAAAATAATACATCATATTGGTGGTGTTATTTGGAAGTTCATCTGGAAGTGGGGGAAATAATGAAAACATATTCCATTTGGTGAACTAGAACATAGTGCGTCTACCAAAAAAAATCAATGGGTTAGTGATTAAAGACCTTGAGCTCATGAATTTGACCTTGGGAGAAAATAATGTTTGGCGTATCCTTTCAGACTCTAAAAAATGATGGAATCAAACCTTTGTGAACAAATACTTCCACAAAAGCAAGCTCAATAGACCTGAAAGAGAAATAGGGCTAGAGCAGGGATCCAAAATATGTAAATTATGAAAAGTGGTGGCCCTTATCATCCTCAACCACTTGGGGTGGGAAACTAGGAATGGTGTGCATATCAACTTGTTGAAAGATCATATTCCATCAGCATTATTAATGGATGAGAATGAAGGAATCACATTTCCAATTGGATGGAATCAAATGGATATAATAAGATCACTGACATTTCACATCAGGATGCCAATTGTCATTGGGTTCGTTGGAAATGCCACAATTTCCCTCCCAATATTCAGTCTCATTGTATCTCACTGATCAATTCATTAAAGGGCCTCACTTCAATCGTAACCACAAGGCTAGACCAGAGAACATGAACATGCAATAAGAAGTGCACCTATTCAGATAGGATGGGATATGCATTGTTAGTACAAAAATTTCCACATCCACCTATAGATAGGTTATGGGGAGGAATTTAGCATAAGGTCGGTCTTCCAAAAATATGTATGTTCTACTAGGAAATAGTTCATCAGAATATTTTGATGACAAAGAACCTTATAAAATGAAATATTCAAGGGCCATCCCATTATGTACTATGTGAGAAGGCTGAAGAAGGCATTTCACATGTATTTTGATAGTGCTCCTTCACATTGGAGGTCTGCAAAAATGCCTCGGAGAATTTCAGTGATTTAACAAGCATTACAGATAGTTGGAAATATATGTTCAAGGGCTTGAAAACGAAAATTCCTTGGCACCAAAAATCCACTCAAGTATCCATGAGATGTTGAATGGCTCTTCCTAAGTTTCTGTGTTCGGCAATGTGGATTGCTTGTAACAAGACAATCTTCAAGGGTGTCTGCCAAATATCATCTTCATTGGGCATCAAAGCAATGCAATTTGTTTTGAAATCTATCTCTCCTCGTGATTATGATCCAGGAGAATTGGAAGATCTAACACCAATCGGGTGAGATTGGATGAAAATTGATCAAGTATCTCATCATGTTGGTAGCTTCACTTATAAGCCACCTGTTAACAAGTCATATACTCTTAGAATGGAATACGAGGAATTCTAAATATGGAGGATGAACAAAGGGAAATATTCACTATTTTTTTATGGAGCATCGAAAAGTAATCCAAGGGAGGCAGGAGTAGGAGGGGTTATCTTTCATCTTGATGAAGAAATACATATACAATATGCATGGTGTGTGGGGAGTGATACTAATAATTAAGTTGAATTTTTAGTCTTGTGGCAGGGTTAGAATTGGCTATCTCAAGGAGAATTTGAAATTTAATAGTGTATGGAGACTTGATGATAATCAGTCAATAGGTATGTAAGCTCAAAGAAAATTTTAGCAAGTCTCATTCCTCAATTCTATAAAGAATAAGCCTACAAATAGACAAATTTGAGTCCGTTGAGTTTTACCATGTAAAGAAACATCTCAAATCAAAGGTGGATACAATAGAAAACAAGGGAGTCTCTTAGAATAGGGGATATTGGGTCAGGACGAAGGAAGTGGTGAGTATAAACCTTTACCGTGAAAATCCAAATCATAAATCAAAGACTTGATGTATTGAATGTATTAAAAAGTAATAAAGGTGGAGTAAACTCGCTAGTGGTTTGTCAACCTCCTATCAAACCACAATCTTATAGTGTGGACCTTCAAATTCCATTTTGGAATATCCTCTTCGTCATCAGGATTTGGGTTTATGTGTCCACTTGGCCCATCGATGTTCTCACAAGCAATGCCAGGGATAGATGGAAGTTCATTAAAATCATTAAGAAATATGGGAGCAAGGTTAGGGACATTGTTTTAACATATAAGAAGCAGGCACACTTGGAGTATAAATCTTTAATGACGACAGGAAGGATTTGCATTGATATTAAAATAGAAACTGATTGTTTGGTCCAGAGAATTTACATGAATTAGGGGAACTTTTGTAGAAATTCCCACTGTACATCAACATATTATGCAATATACTAAAACACAATACAAGATCTACTTCTACAACACTTTGCAGAAGCTTAATCGAATTGAGCAAGATCAAGAGAACACATATAACTGAGAATGAGAAATCAATCACACATAACACAGAAGAAATATCACGGGGAAAGCCTCAGCCTAAAACCCCAACTCTGTATTATCATACAAGTGGAAATCTTGTTCAAGTTACAAAAAGAATCAGCTCTCAAGCTATCCTGCTCTCTCTACAATCAAACAATACAACTCATGGACTGAATAGACACTGTATGTGTCCTCCTCAAGCCCTCCAAGCCTCTTATTTCCTTGCACAATTTTTCTTGGGGTCCAATGATGTCACATGTGTGAACTGACCTCATCACACTCACTAAACTTGAAGAAGTAACTGCGCAATCCTCAAGGAAATAATTCCTTCTGCATGCAAGGAATATTCACAATGGAATATTCTAGCAACTGATAGTACACTGTCCCTTCATCTGATCTCAACTAGGTCTCTGTCTGAACTGACATGCATGAGTTATTTATGAGAGAATACTCAGTTATCTGAAGTGCAGTAGTTATATGCATGCAAGCATTAACTAACTGAACTTACATTAATTCAACAAATTGTTTGAATTAATCTAACTGGACTTGACTCAGTTAACTAAGTCAACTAATTACAACTCAATATTACAACTCATCCTTATCTCTTTAACTGATGGATAAATTCCTCAATTAATGGAGAAACTGTTGCATGTCCCCACATAGAATTCAAGTTTGATTTTCCTTAACTAATTAACTCAATATGAATTAATTAATTATTTTACAAATTGCTGCTAAGATCAAATTCGAATTTTACTTCACTATTTTAGTTTAGGGACTGACTAAAATAGGAAGGTATCCCGAAATTCTAATTATAGAATTTTATTTTTAGCACTTCAATTTTTCCATCCATTGTTGCTAAGATCAACACTAGATGAAATGCTATTTATAACAGTGCTATTTTTAGCAATTCTATTTTCAGCATTTCTTGTTGCTATTTTCAACACTTCCTCTCAACAAGAAAGGGATTATCA
This sequence comes from Pinus tabuliformis, assembly GCA_031772625.1. Classification (NCBI taxonomy): domain Eukaryota; kingdom Viridiplantae; phylum Streptophyta; class Pinopsida; order Pinales; family Pinaceae; genus Pinus; species Pinus tabuliformis. The sequence goes on along the minus strand of CM062805.1, from coordinate 982,529,922 downwards.
GTAACCCCAATCCTATCTCTGTGGAACTTGAACTTGCATCTTGACAATGCCTTAGTCAAAATATCTGCATCCCGTTCCTCGATCAAAACATACAGCAACAACATGATCCTCTTGACCACACAGTCTCGAAGATGGTGTTACTGGATATCTATGTGCTTGGACCTGTCATGAAAAATGGATTCTCCGAGAGTTTGATACAACTCTGGTTATCGCAGTAGATCACTGTAGGATCCATCATCTGATCAAACAATCCCACTAGAATCTTCTGCATCCAAATGGCCTTACATGCAGCCTGACTAGCAGCCATTTATTTAGCCTCTGCTGAGCTAAGTGCAACTGATCTTTGTTTCCTGTTGTACCAGGAAACTGCAGTTGAACCAAGGTTGAAAATTCCTCCAGAAGTGCTCTTCTAGTCTGATGGACTCCCTGTCCTATCTACATCTGTAAAGCCCTAAAGCTTCACTCCCTCTGTTCGTTTGTACCACAATCCGAGCTGTTATGTTCCTTTGAGGTATCTCAGCACATGCTTCGCTGCCTTCCAAAACAACATGGTAGGCTGCACCATAGCTTGACTCAGCCGGTTCACCGCAAAGCATAAGTTGGGTTGTGTGTTCACCAGATACATAAGTGAACCCACCAGCTGCTGACAAACAATAGTAGCTACTACCTCACCTGAAGTAGCATCCTCCTTCCTCCATTTCCCAATTATAGGAGTCTGCATTGGCTTGCACTTCTCCATGTGAAAGTGCCTGAGTATCTCATTGGCATACTTGCCTTGAGACACAAATACTTCCCCATCTTTCTGCCACACCTCCATGCCTAGAAAGTAGTGCATAAGGCCCATGTCATTCATCTTGAACTCTCTTGCAAGGTCCTCCTTGCAAGACTGTATCAGCTAATCATCACCTGTCAAAATTAGATCATCGACATAAAGAACAATGATCAATGGCTTACCTTCTACCATGATTTGGTAAAGGTTCGCATCTGCTTCACTCTTAGTGAAGCCCAAACCGGTGAAATAGCTGTCGATCCTAGTGTACCAAGCATAACATGCTTGCTTCAGCCCATATAAAGCCCTCTTGAGTCTACACACATGTGACTCATGATCAAAGGTTTAGAAACCTTCTGGCTACTCAATGTACACCTCCTCCTCAATATTCCCATTGAGGAGGTTGTCTTCACATCCATCTGGTGGATCTTCCACACCATCTGACCTGATAGTGCCAACTTCGATCTAATCGATGAGTACCTTTCTACGGGAGAAAAAGTCTCATCGTAGTTGATCCCCTTGACCTGTGAGAAACCCCGAGAAACAAACCTTGCCTTATGTTTCTCAACACTACCATCAGCTGCCTGCTTTACCTTGTAAAGCCATCTAGAACTCACCACTGACTTGCCCTGAGGCCTTGGGACAACATCCCGCATACTGTTCCGAATGATAGAGTCGTACTCCTCTACAATTGCATCAACCCAGACTGGTTGTTGCACTGCCTCCTCGAATGAAGAAGGTTTAGTATCTACACACTCCCCAACCAGGGCCATGTACCCAATGTACCGCTCGGGTGACCTCCTCTATCTGCGTTGAGAAGATGGTTGTCCCACAGTCTCCCGCGCATCCAGCATCAACTTGTCAGCTTCCCTTCAACGTTTCTGCCCATCTCTAGAAGTATCAACATGAGTGATGTATCCACTCCCGGATCCTCTACATGTGGTTATTCTGCATCAATCTGAGGCTCCTCATCCTTAGGAACTGAAAGTTCCTCATCTGCATGCAACTCAAGCTCCGTCTCAAGTGATAAGCACATGGCTTTCTGCTTGTCGAACTTCAGATCCATGCGTACCACAGTCCTCTGAGTGGAAGGCATGTACACCCGATATTTGTGGGGTGTATCTGTGTACCCCACAAGTATTCCCAACTCAGCTGTTGGGTCTAGCTTCTTCCTGGCATATTTGGTCACATGACAGTAAACTGATGATCCAATGATTCAGAAGTGACTTACATCAGGTCGCTTCCCGGAATATGCCTCCATAGGTGTCTTCATCCCCAGTATACAGTGCGGGCTTCTGTTCTACAGGTATACTATTGTATTGCATGCCTCAACCCACAAATGCAGTGGTAGGCTTTGGTCATGCAACATTGCTCGAGCTACTCCCACAATCGATTTGTTCTTCCTTTCATCCACCCCATTCTGCTATGGGTTATGGGGTGTCGTCAATTCTTGTTTAATTCCTTTAGTAGCGCAAAAGTCTTTAAACTGTTGCGAGACATACTCTCCACCATTGTCGCTATGCAAGGCTTTCATTTTCTTTCCAGATTCTTTCTCTGTCAAGGCCTTAAACTCACAAAACCTCAAGAAGGTCTGATCCTTCTTTTGCATAAAGTAGATTCAACATCTACGAGAAAAATCATCAATAAAAATAACATAGTACCTTTGTTTAGTGATGGAGGCTATAGAGAAGGGCCCACAAACATCTGAGTCAAATTGCTCCAGGATTGCTCTAGCTCTACTGTCTCGATCCGGAAAGGAAGATTTCGTATACTTACCCAAGGTACAACCTTTGGATGTAGTCGTCTTCTCAAGTTTTCCCTTGGGTAATTTGGTGGAAATCTGATGCATGATCTTTAGGGCTCCATGATGCAAGTGGCCTAGTCTTCTATGCCATAGCTTGCCAACATCTTGGCTCTGCACCATCTCAGCTTTGGAACTCAAAAAAACACAGTCGTCTACCTCCATCTTGTAGAGATTCTTAACTCGAATCCCTATTCGCTTTATCTGTCCAGTACCGATATGCCTAAGAATACCTTTCCTTGACTAAAGACTACATCATAGCCTTTATCTTCTATCATATCAACAGACACAAGATTCTTCTTTAGACTTGGTACATAATTTACACCAGTTAGGGTGAGGGGAGCTCCATGCTCCCTCTGAAACAAAACTGTACTTAAACCTAAAACATGATACTTTCCATCATCACCCATCTCAATCTGCATCTGGAGATCCTTCTCCTCCAAGGTACTGAAAAGATTCTTGTCACCTGACATGTGGAATGAAGCTCCACTATCTAGGTACCACACACATCCCGCCATGGATGAAACCATGCATGCGATAAGTGAGAAATCTAGCTCAAACTGTGAGGCCAGTACCTCACCATCAGATCCCTTCGAGGAACCCTTCTTGGATTTCTTCTGTGGACAATTAGTAGCATAATGGCCCACTTCATGACAATGAAAGCATCGCACTTTCGACTTGTCAATCTTCTTCCCACCATGGGAAGAACCAGATTTTGAATGGGATGCCTTCCCATTCCCTTTCCTCGCCTTACTCGCTAAGGCTAGATTTTCCTCATCATCTTGCCTCGATGAGGATCCATCTCTGGTGCTTCTTCTTATTTCCTCCTGCATCAGATCTGAACAAAGTCATTCGCAATCTGGAGGTTTTTCTCTCCCATTAACTGAGTCTTGGTAGCTATGCTAGCTCTTAGGCAGATCAAGGAGTGCAAGACTCACCATGTCATCATCAGTGGTAGTGATCCCTACACTTCCAAGCTCATCCTTGCAGGTGGTGAGCTTGTTCAGATATGTAGAGATCGTGTCTCCATTTTCACACTTGATCTTATGAAGCTTGTCTTTCAGCGCCAGCTTCCTCTGATCGATGTTGTTCTGATATAAATCTTTTAATGTTTTCCACATCGAAAATGGAATCTCCTTCCCATGGAGGCTCGAGACAATGTGATCTCGAACTCCCTCTAGGAGGATTCTCTTTACTCTAGCGACACATTTCTTCCATTCCGCCAGTTGAGTAGCATCAGTCGTCTTGGGGACTTCTTGATCAATGAAGTCCTTTAGACTGTTATCCTCTAATACTTCCTCCATGTGATCCTTCCAGGATATATAATTCGAGCTGCCATCAAGGGCATACTCGAGTCTTAAACCACTGAACGTTGTAGGTGAAATTGAGATGTGATAATAACTCGATTTCTATATTCAGGAACCAAAATTTTGAATTTTTCCTTCTTGTATATAGTTCTTTGCCTTGATCACCTTTGCTCCGATACCATGTATAAATTCACACTGTAGATCAACAGATTATGCAATATATTAAAACACAATACAAGATCTACTTCTACAACACTTTGCGGAATCTTAATCAAATTGAGCAAGATCAAGAGAACACATATAACTGAGAATGAGAAATCAATCACACATAACACAAAAGAAATATCATGGGGAAAGCCTCAGCCTAAAACCCCAACTACAAGTTGAAATCTTGTTCAAGTTACAAAAAGAATCATCTCTCAAGCTATCCTGCTGTCTGCAATCAAACAATACAGCTCACAGACTGAATAGACACTGTGTATGTCCTCGTCAAGCCCTCCAAGCCTCCTATTTCCTTGCGCAATTTTTCTTGGGGTCCAATGATGTCACATGTGTGAATTGGCATCATCACACTCATTAAACCTGAAGAAGTAACTACACAATATTCAAGGAAAGAATTCCTTCTGCATGCAAGGAATATTCACAATGGAATATTCTAGCAACTGATAGTACACTGCCCCTCCATCTGATCTCAACTAGGTCTCTGTTTGAACTGACATGCATGAGTTATTTATGAGAGAATACTTAGTTATCTGAAGTGTAGTAGTTATATGCATGTAAGCATTAACTAACTGAACTTGCATTAATTCAACAAACTGTTTGAATTAATCTAACTAGACTTGACTCAGTTAACTAAGTCAACTAATTACAACTCAATATTACAATCATCCTTATCATTTTAATTGATGGATAAATTCCTCAATTAATGGAGAAACTGTTGCATGTCCCCACATAGACTTCAAGTTTGATTTTCCTTAACTAATTAACTCAAGATGAATTAATTAATTATTTTACAAACTGCTGCTAAGATCAAATTCGAATTTTACTTCACTATTTTAGTTTAGGGACTAACTAAAATAGGAAGGTATCCTAAAATGCTATTTATAGAATGCTATTTTTAGCACTTCCATTTTTCCATCCATTGTTGCTAAGATCAACACTGGCTGAACTGCTATTTATAGCAGTGCTATTTTTAGCAATTCTATTTTTAGCATTTCTTGTTGCTATTTTCAACAACTTTGAGGTATAAAATGGGCCTCCTAAGGAAATTATAAAATGATAGTGGAAATAATAAAATAAGATTATATTACATCATCAAATTTTAGAGGGAAAAAAGAAAAAAACTATTTTTTCAACTCGTATTTTCAACGTATCTCCCTATGGGTTTACTCAAATTTTGAGCGGAAACACTCTTTGGATGCAAAATTTGATTCCTCATCCAAGGAGTACCTATGTTTCATACTTTTGATAGACCCTACTACACAAAAAAAGAGAAATACATGAAAAACATCATTTCAATCACATTTTTCATGTATTAAAAGTATCTAACATGGGTACTCCTTGCATGAGGAATTAAATTTTGCATCCAATGAGTAATCTCGCTCAAAATTTGAGTAAACGCTTTGGGAGTTAAGTTGAAAATATGATTTGAAAAAGTAGTTTTATTATTTTTTAATCTTTTTACTTTTTTACTCCAAAAATGGTAAATCATCTGCCACATTGACATCACTATCTTGAATCCTATTCGTTGTAATAAATTTTATTTTGTTTGTACATTTTTCTTTGGAGGCATATTTTAGACCTCAAAATTCCCTTAATGGTTGTTTGTTGTATTAAATATGGTGAATGAATTGATGGCTCGGTGGGGGTAGGCATGCATGGATATAAGGTGTGGTCATTCCTTTCCGTCTCATCTAAATTTTAGTTTTGATTCTCCAAATCCAAAATAGGAAAGGAAGAGTTATGTGCTGGTGCAAATATGGAAAGGAAATCAAGCTCTGAGAAGGAAGAATTCAGTTGGCATTTAGATTGTCTCACGACAACAGTGGAGTACATTTTATCATTATTAAATAATCAAAGGGGAAATGAGGCCCATTGAGGTCATGCCCAATTAATTCCTTTTAATCAGAAGGTTGGCCTTATTTAGACCAAATCAGATAAGTTATAGTCGTATAATGGTTTGTTGGATGTTTGTCCTACAAGATCAGAAAGCTTGAACAAGAATGGTGCTATAGTGGCTGGCCTGGAAGAGGACAAGAGTGTGGTAATGAAGGTGCAACAATTCATGGCCTTAGAAAAATTGAAGAGGGATGTTGAAGTGGTGGAAGTGATTAAGGCTCTTGCTTCATTGTAGCCAAGGCAGTCCATTGAAGATAATGAAGTACCTTGAACCCAGTCCATCTAGTGTAGGCTAGTTTTTTTTTTTTTTTGTCTTAAATAATGTATTCCAAGTATGTATTAGTTTTAGGAGTCTCTTGGAGGGTGTACAGGCGATATCAGTTTAGAGTTGCAACATGTAGACGATGTAGTGAAAAATAAAGTCATTTTTGGACACTTTTGAAATCAGTTGATGAAGATCATGTTGTAAATGTAAAAGGTTCTGACCTTGAAAGTAGCTTGAAATCAATAGAAAAAACCTAACCATGTCATTTAAAAAAATAATTATTATAAAAAGAAACTTAATATATGATTAAACATATATACATTTAAATAAACATATAACAAGATATAACATAGTAAAGCAATAATAAACAATAAGAATTTAATATAGCAATCCATGTTAAACATCAAAACACTTATCTCATGATACATCTCACATTGCATTTTTTTTCAAACATAAAAATTAATTTGTAACTTTATTTAAAATTAATGTTATTATTTTACTATTATTAATTATAAAAAAAATTCAAATATATATACATTTAAAAAAATGTAAAAATATTCGTAACCGTGAAGATTTTTGACCTAAATAAGCTTTGCTAAAATACCATGTGCCAATCTCATGGCTTATCAATAACACATGCCCAAAAAACCATAAGTCATTTTATATAACACTTATATATATATATATATATATATATATATATATATATATATATATATATATATATATATATATATATAGATATATATATATATATATATATATATATATATATTAATTAATTAATTAATTTAATTAAAAGGATAAAATGAGCAAAACTACTTTTGAGATATATCGAAACCTTTGATATTTGACTACTACTAAGAATTTTTCAGAATATACCATGGAGGTTACTGATAATCAAGAATATTTTAGAATATTCCATGGAGGTTAAATCCCTACTATCCACCTAATAATCACTAATAATCAAATTACAATTTTGGAAGTACCTTTCCAAAATCGACAACATAATTAGGTAGATGGTATTTAATGTAACATCCCCTTGTTGATTTCTTATATAAAAAAAAAAAACAAGACCAAGGTCACGGGGCACTTATTCCAAGCTAAATGTTAGGTAAACCATAGTGAATGGGTATCAATTGTGATTAATTTATGACTATGGAAATTGGAAAAGGAATTGAGAAAGGAAAAGTGACAATAATTGGAATTTTATTTATGAAATAAAGGAAAATATGAGAAAAGGGAGATGAAGGGCCGCAAATTTGCATGAGGAGGAAATTGAAGGAAAAATGAAGGAAAATGAAGAAAATAGAGGCCTCAATGATCAAAATTATTTTGAGGATCAATTCACAACGTTTTGTTAGTTTTAGCTTGGAGATCTCTTATATTCCCTCACTCTCTCATACTCTTACACACAGAGTTTTCTTGTAGCATTATTAGAGCACTTTGGCATACATTGGATTTGGAGAAAGAGGGCAAAGGAAAGTAGGAAAGCGCAAGGGAACAGGTGGATCATCAAATACAACTGGATAGATTTGCAAGTAATAGGTTACATGTATGATTTTCTTGATGCATATTGTATGCACGTGATTATTTGGTTATGTGTTGTCATTAGCATGGAGGATTTCCTAGTTTGACATTTCTTTTAGCCTTGCCTTTCCATTTCCTATATATCCATGTTGTTGTGGGCTTGATTGTTTTATGGTTTGTGCTCATAATTCCTTATGGTTGTGGGTTAGAACAAACGCTCTGGAATCCCTAGAAAAAATGGGTTGAGTTACTAGTCCTAGAGCCTAGGTTGAGACAAACGCTCTAGAGCCCTTAGTTGGTTGAGTTACTAGTCCCTCGAGTCAGGTTGGGAAAACGATCTAGAGCCCCGGAAGGTTGTAGGTTGAGTTACTAGTTCCTGGAGCCATGGACAACCTGGGTAGACACTGATTTGGTTGGTGTTAGTGATGTTCGACTATGAGGTGGAATCATTGGTTAAGGGTTAGGGTGGTTTGGCCTCTGGAAGCCCTGATTTAGTTTCTCTTGGTTTATTCCATGAGATACCACATTTATGCTTGGAATATGGCGCAGGGGTGATTGGCTAAAAGAGATATTTATTTCCGCCCAATCTATGGTTGGTTGGTACATGCAAGTCCCTGACTTGGTTGGTATATTCATATGTTAATAAGAGCTATTATTCTATTGTGATTGATGTATGTTTGTTGGAAATATGTTGTTGATATTATGGTTGGGTTGTCATCGTTTATATGTTGGTTATTTTCTCGTTATATGTTGTTCATATGATGTTTATCTTATATGGATCTTCTCATGAATTGTTTAGCTATTGATCAATTGATGAGTGTATGGAATAATAAGTGTTGTTACATCTATGTGGAGAGGAAATAAGGCCTTCTTAGTAATTCTCAGATGAATCTCAAAATTTTGTGATCAGTTAAGCATTCATGACCTGTAGCCTACATGTTTGAAATGTGTTTGAAAAAATGTTTGTTATGTTCTAGGAAGTATAGGTGAAATTCTACCTTCAAGTTTGTATGTTTAGCCTTGTTTTCATGTCTTTAATGATTCCAAGAACTCACAGGAAGTTCTAGGGAGTGGTGTTGAGGCTAACCTAGAATTTAGGCTCAGATCTCGAGACCACACCCTCTGAACTAGTCAATTTGGATCACAACCACACTTAGGAAATCTTGTGAATGCAGTTTGAGGCTTTCAACCACATGGAGGCGGTTGGGGGTTAAGTTGTGTGAATGGTAGCCCCAACTCAGGGTTCGATCACCTGGGGTGGTCTTTTGACCCCTCAGTTTCCTGTAGCTATGAGGATTATTATGAAGTGTTAGTTGATGGTTAGTTATAGGCCCCACTTCCTTACGTAGAACTAGGAGGTCGAGTCATGTCATAGTAACTCTAATCTCATGTTTACTCTGGCAGACCGATGAAACTGGGTAAATGTGGGAGGGGTGGTGATAGATTGGTATAAGAGCTTTTAGGTTCAAATACTTGGACTAGATGGGAAAAATGTATTTTTAATGCATGCATTTCAGTGGTATATGAGTTCGTTATTCATGCATTTTGATATTCATTGTTGTAGTTGTATAATCATGTAGAGGTTGATGATGTTGATGTTGAGATGACTGATATGTTGATTTCATTATATATATGTGTGTGTGTGTGTGTGTTGTGCTAATTTGGATTGATTTTGCAGATGAAATAACCTCCCATGAACTTCACTAAGGTATGCTTTATCATGCTTATATTTGGTTATCTGACATGGTATGCTTGCAGGAAGTAAAATATCAAGATGACTAGAAAAATGGTGGACTACAATTCACATGATTCTTTCTACAGATAAGATGAACAACATGGTGATGAGTACTCCCCTAACATAGCAAATACATTGAGATGTTTGAAAGTAGAGATAAAAAGTTGTAAGGCAGATAATGACAAGATCACTCAATTACAGGAAATACTTTGTAAAGCACAGGAAAAGAAAGTAGAGGTAAATGCAGTGATTCTTCATAATTTCATAGATTTGTAGAGATAGGGACCACTTAAGATTAGTCATGGACAAGAGGAAAGGACTAATGGGGCATATGGTAGCAGGTCTTAATCAGGATAGAAGTTTGATAGGGATGACACAGTCAGAGATGGTAGGTTCTTGGATACACCTAACAGGAGGGGGTAATGACTGTGGGTTTTATTCTGGTTTTGGTTTAGAGAGACATCATCGTCATCACTGCCACCATCTGTAAAGGAGGAGTGAGAAGCAATACCTTCCATAGGAGTTCAAGAAATCAAAGCCTCGTACATTTGATGGAGAAATGAAGAAGTCACAAGATGCATAAACTTGGTTTCTTAGGATGAATATTTTTTTCCCATTGCATGATTATTCAGAAAATATGAAAGAAATGATAAATACTTTCAATCTTAAAGGAAAAGAAAACATTTGGTGGGAAGATGTGAAGAATTCAGAGGCATTCAAGAAGAGGAGTTGACTTGGAGTGAGTTTGAGAGACTTTTTAGGAAGAAATATCTATCTAAAAGATACTATGATGACAAGGCAAAGGAGTTCTATGAGTTGAAGATGGGATCTATGACCGATGAGGAGTATACTAGTAGATTCTTGGAGTTGTTGAGATATGTGCCTTATCTTAAGGAGGAGAAAGAAAAGATTCAGAGATTCATCAGTGGGTTTCCAGTATCATTCAAAGACATGATTGAGTTTGATGAGCCTAGATTGTTAGAGGAAGTCATCAGAAATTTGAAGCACTGTTATGAGAAATCGAAGTGCAATATTGAGTCTAAGCAAGATTAGAAAGGTAATGACAAGAATAAAGGAAAGTGGGATAAGAAGAGAGGAAAAACTTAGGATACAAATGATAAGGAGAATGCAACACTGTACAAGAAATTCAATGCAATTGATAGAGGACAGCGATTTTAGTATGAGGAGTAGAACAAGGGTGATGGCAGGAACCCTTTGTAGTGTTGGACTTGTGGTAAGGATCATTGTAGGAGAGATTGTCCATAGCATTAGGGTGGCATAGCACAGATCTACAGTGGTTAGGAGACACATAAAGTTGGGGATGTTGGATAGAATATTCCTTGGATTTATGCAACATTGGATAATAGGTAGGATGATCATTAAGCATATTTTATCAATATGGAAGGTTGACTTTGTGATCAATTATTTCTATTTTGATTGACCATGGATATAACTATAGTTATATCAGTCCTGACCTGGTCAATATTTGTTTCTTGAATAAAGAAGTGCATGCAGAGTCTTGGTTGGTGCAGTTGGATACATGTATTAAGAAAATAGTTCATCATTGGGTAAGATCTTGTGCATTTGAGCTTAATGGTATTCCTACATCAGTGCATCTAAATGTGCTTTTGTTGGGTATGAATTGGTTATACATTCACGTGACTAAAGTGGATTGCTATGATAAGACTGTTGAGTGCTTAAATGATGATGGAGAGAAGAGAATGTTGTAGGGAAAGACAAATCCTACACCAGTGAGAATGGTTACAGCTATGCAGGAGAAACGCAGTAGCAGGAAAGGATGCGTATTGTTTTTAGTTCATATTTCTAGTGAAAAATGGAAGGATGTTGAGGATGCAAAAGTCTTGCAGAGGTATCCTATTTTGAAGCATTTTCAGGATGTATTTCCAGCAGAGATCTCAGAGTTACTGCCTCATAGGGAAGTGGAATTGATGTTGAGTTGATGCCAGGAGCAACACCAACATCAAAGGAACCTTACATGTTGAGCACTCCAACGTTTGTGGAACTAAAGTTTCAATTGAAGGAAATGCTTGATAAGGGATACATTAGGCCAAGTGTATCACTTTGGTGTGCGCCAATGCTGTTTGTGAAGAAAAAGGATGGTACTTTCATGTTGTGCATTGATTATAGGTAGTTGAACAAGGTGACAATCAAGAACAAGTACCCTTTGCCATAGATTGATGACTTGTTTGATTAGTTGAAGGGAGAAACAATGTTCTTGAAGATTGATTTGGGATTAGGATATCATTAGGTATGCATCAAAGAAGTGGATATATATAAGGCTTCTTTATGGACCAGGTATGGGCATTATGAATTTGTTGTGTTTCCTTTTGGTTTGACTAATTCCCCAACTACTTTCATTTGCTTGATGAATAATGTGTTGCATCCTTATCTAGACAAGTTTGTGATAATATTCATTGACATATTGATATATTCTAAGAATGAGGAAGAGAATGCAAAACTCTTAGCAACAATGTTGATATTACTAAGAGAGCATCAGTTGTATGCCAAACTTAGTAAGTGCAGATTCTTTCAGACAAAATTTCATTACTTGGGGGATGTGGTTTCCAAGGAAGGTATAATAGTGGACCTGAAAAAGATCAAAGCTGTCATGGAGTGGGAAACTCCTAGGAATGTGGATGAGGTTATATCATTCACTGGATTAACAGGTTATTACATGTAATTCATTAGGAACTTCTCACAGATTTCCTATCCTATTACATCCTTACAGTGAAAAGGGAAGAAGTTTGAATGGACAGAGGAATGTGCAACTAGTTTTGATTAGTTGAAGTAGTTTCTTACAAATTCTATAGTTCTAAATATTAAATATCTAGACAAAGAGTTTGTGGTATGTATATATTCTTGCAAGAGAGGAATTGGTGGAGTCCTGATGTAGGAAGGACAGGTATTATGGTATGAGTCAAGGAAATTGAATGAGCACGAGTATAATTATGTGACTCGTGATCTTGAGTTGGTGGCTATTATTCATGTATTGAAGATGTGGACGTTATATTCTTGGCAAGAGGTTCATTTTGATGAGTGATCATAGTGGGTTGAGGTACTTGTTCAACCAACCTAATCTAAATGCTAGACAAGCTAGGTGGTTGGCTACACTTAGTGAGTTTGACTTCAAGAATAGGTACATTAAAGGTAAAGAGAACAAGGTTGTAAATGCTCTTAGTAGAAGAGTATAGGTAAATCACATAACAACTATGAGTTAATATGGGCCATATTTATAGGATCATATATTACAGGAAAGACAACAGGATGATAGGTACCAACATCTTAAGCACATGTTATAACAACAGGGTACAAGTGAACATGATGTGGATTATCATCTCATGATGGATGGTTTGGTTAGATTTAGGGGTATGATCTATGTGTCGGATGATAAAAATATTAAGAAGCTTATATTGTGATAATTTCATGTTAAGCCATATTCAGGTCACCCGAGATATCAAAAGACATTAACAACTATTAAGAAGTTCTACCATTGGTCGAATTTTAAGAAAGAGGTGGGTGATTTTGTTGCGAGATGTTTGGATTTTCAATAGGTAAAAGCAGAGGGTAAGCATCAACGTGGTTTATAGTAGCTAATTCTCATTCCAAAGTAGAAATGTGAGGTCATTTACATGGACTTCATTGCAAGATTTCTGAGGACATCGAAGCAACATGATTATATTATGGTTATGGTTAACAGGTTAACAAAGGTTTCTCACTTCATTCCATTGAAGTCTACGAATTTAGTTTGTGAGGTATCCTAGGTATCCATTAGGGAGATAGTGAGGTTGCATGGTATTCCTAGGAAGATTATGTTAGATAGAGATGCCAAGTTCACATCCAGGTTTTGGAGAGAGTTGTTTGCAGGATTGGGGACAAAGTTGGGCTTCATTACAACTTATCATCTGCAAATAGATGGACATACAAAGAGGGTTAACAAGATTTTTGAGGACATGCTGAGGATGTATGTCATGCATCAATATTGGAATGGGGAAGAATATCTTCCACTGCTGGAGTTTGAGTATAAAAATGGGTATCAATAATATTTTAAAATGAGTACGTTTGAGGCACTTTATGGGCAAAGCTGTAATACTCCCATCAGTTGGTGTGATCTAGTGAACACGGTATTGAATGGACTCGATATGTTAGAAAACATGGAATAGGAAATGCGTGTTATCAAGAAGAATGTAAGGGTAGCATAGGGCAGGCATAAGAGTTATATAGATCAAGAGAGGGTATTTAAGGAGTTTCAGGTTGGGGAACATGTGTACTTGCACATCAATCCCAAGAGGAGCTCCTTGAGGATTGGATCATGTGCCAAGCTAGCACCTTAGTATTGCGGGCCTTTCAAGATCCTTAAGAGGATTAGACCAGTGGCCTGCCAGCTTGCACTGCCTCTAAAAATGAAATTCCATGATGTTTTCCATGTGTCATTGCTTAAGAAGAATGTGAAATATGTTGATCATGTGAATGACTAGTCTGTATTGTAGGTGGAACCTTAAGGAGAATTCCAGCCTGAACCTCAGTGCATTTTATGGTGAGGGATAATTATGCTGCAAATCAATCAATCGAGCAAGTTAAAGTACAATGGAAGCACTTTGTGCCCGATGAAGCTACAAGGGAGATAATTGATCAAATTCATGCTATGTATCCTTCTTTATTCACTGGTTGAGCAGATGTATTATGGTATATGCGTTTGAAGTTGTGTTTTGGTTATGTCTATATATGCATATGTATGTAAATACCACATCAAGTTGTGTTATACAACTCCAACAAGCAGTATGATGGTCATGGTCTCAGCAGTATGATATGATGTAAATGTTGCATCAAGCTATGTTATAAATATCCATGAGAAACATGGGTTTTGCTGGTATATAAGTGTCATTGAAAACTGAGGGTGGTGTTCCTCCAAGGGGGAGGGGTTTGTAACAACCCCTAGTTGATTTCCTACGTAAAAAAATATATATATAAGACCAAGGTCATGGGACATGTATTCCAAGTTTAATGTTGGATAAAACATAGTGATTGGATATCACTTGTGATTAATTAATAGATATGAAAAATGGCAAAGACATTGGCAAAGGAAAAGTGGCAATAATTGGCATTTTATTTATGAAATAAAGGAAAACAAGAGAAAAAGGAGATGATGGGTCAAAAATTTGTATGGGGAGGAAATTTAAGGAAAATGAAGAAAATATAGACCTCAATGATAAAAAGGCTTCCGAGGATTAGTTCACAACCTTTTGTCAGTTTTAGCTTGGAGCTCTCTTATATTCTCTCACTCCCTCATACTCTTATACACATAGAGTTTTCTTGGAGCTTTCTTGGAGCACTTTGGCATACATTGGATTTGGAGAAAGAAGGAAAAGGAAAGCAAGAAAGTGCAGGGGAACATGTACATTAGTAGCTACAATTAGATTGCTTTGTAGGTAACAAGTTGCATGTGTGATTTCCTTGATGCATGGTGTATGCATGTGATTATATAGCTATGTGATATCATTGGCATGAAGCATTTCTTCGACTGACAATGATTTTAGCTTTGCCTTACAATTTCCTGGATAGCCATGGTGTTGTGGGTTTTTCCACTTGATTCTTTTTTTGTTGGTGCTCATAATTCCTTATGGCCATGGGTTTGAACAAACACTTTGGAAGCCCTAGAACAACTTGGGTTGAGTTACTAGTCTTGGAGCCTAGGTTGGGACAAATTCTCTGGAGCCCTTAGTGGGTTGAGCTACTAGTCCCTCGAGTCATGTTAGAAAAACACTCTAGAGCCCTGAAAGGCTTTGGGTTAAGTTACTAGTTCCTAAAGCCCTGGACAAATTGGGTAGAGATCGATTTGGTAGCCTGTGTTAGTGATGTCTGACCATGAGGTGGAATCCAGGGAAAATTTCAAGGATGGAAATTTATATTGAAGTTTAAAAACATTGGCGAATCTCACTGGTCCATAATATGCAAAATATAAAATGTTTTTTGATATTCTCAAACAAATATTCAAATTTATAATGACTTTATATATATTATCTATATAATTTTGGTGATATTTGAGGTAAAATAATTTTATATTGTAAAATTTGGGCGAATATTGTTTTTAAAAAAAGGAAATTGGCGAATCTTTTTTTTTAATCATGGAAAATTAGCCCACCTGGGAATATTAGCCCCTAAAATTTTCCATGGTGGAATCATTGGTTGAGGGTTGAGGTGGTTTGGTCTCTGGAAGCCCTGGTTTTGTTTGTCTTGGGTTATCCATGAGATCCCACATTCGTGCTTGGAATATGGTGCGAGTGTGATTGGCTCAAAGAGATATTTTGTTCAGTCCAATCTATGGTCAGGTGGTACATGGAAGTTTGTGACTTGGTTGGCATCTTAATATGTTAATAATAACTATTCTTTTATTGTGATTCATGTATATTTTTTAGCAATATTTTGGTGATATTATGATTGAGTTGCCATGGTTTTTATGTTGGTTATTTTCTAGTTATATGATGTGTATCTTCTATGGATCTTGTGACAAATTTTTTAACTATTGATCAATTGATGAATGTATGGGATAATAAGTGTTGTTTTGGAGAGGGAATAGGGAATTGTCGGTGATTCTCAAATGAATCTCAAACTTTTATGATGAGATATGCATTCATGACCTGTAGCGTACATGTTTTCCATGTTTTCTTATGTTATAAGAAGTCTAGGTCAATTTCTACCTTTAAGTTTGTATGTTCAACCATGTTTTCATGTCATTAATGATTCTGAGAAGTCTTAGGAAGTTTTGGGTAGTGTTCCAGAGGCTAACTTGGAATTTCTGGAGGCTAACCCAGAACTTAGGCCCAGATCTCGAGACCACACCCTATGAACTGGTCAATTTTAGTCACAACTCCACTCAGCTAGGCTTGTGAGTGTGGTTGGAGGCCTTCAAATGCATGTGGGCCTTGTCATACATAAGGTTTGGGGTTAAGTTGTGTATAAGGAAACCGTAGCTTAGGGTTTGGTCACCTGGGGTGGTATTTTGGCCCCTAAGTGTCCTGTAGCCCTGAGGATTGTTATGAGGTGTCAGTTGGTGGTTAGTTGTAGGCTCCTCTTCCTCGCCTAGAGTTAGGAGGTTGGGTCATGTCATAGTAACTCTTGTCTGATGTTTAACCTAGCAGGCCAGTGAAAATGGGTAAATGTGTGAGAGGTGGTTACATTTAACCTCTACAAAAACTCCACAAAATAGTGTAGCAGTCACCAATGGTTGAAATTTATTTAAAAAATAGTTATTCCTTTCCGGCTTTTTAATTAAATTAATTAATTAAAAAATACTAACAAGTGTCATATGAAATGAGTTCTGGTTTTTTGGGAATGTGGTATTGATAAATAATGATGTTGACAAATGATATTATAACAAATCCTATTTACAAGTTAAAAATCTCCATAACAAAATGGGGTGAATTTCCATGGTTAAGAATTTTTAAAATGTATATATGTTTAACTTATATATTATTATTATTATTATTATTAATACAAGTTATAATTTAGTTAATTTATTTGGTTTTTCTTAATTTCAACAATGTGATATGTATCATGAAGTAGGTTTTAGGTATTTATTATTTAAGTTAATGGAAAATAAATAATTATAATTATTTTGTTATTTAATAATTTTTAATAATATAAAAAAAACCATTATCATTGAGTTGAGAAATTCCTTTTGTTCCATACTTACACTACCATATTTTACATATTGAAAAATTAGGGAAAACACCACAATGAAAATATGGTGTACTCTTGACATGTGTAACATATTTGGATCATTGTTGAAAATATAATTTATTGCTATGGAAAAAATACAAATCCTTGTCTATATGATATATTTTATTTATGTAGTGTATGTTTGTACTTGAAAGGGAATCAACTAGAACTAAAAACCCAGGTAGAAAGTCCCAAGGAAAGATGTTGGTGTCATTACAAGCCCAACAAATTATTTAATTGCACTCAACACCACCAATAAAAATATAGAAAAGAACACCAATCAACATAATTAGACCTTTTTTAATTTTGAGGACCTTAACCTCTAATCAACCACAACAAGCTAACCATCGCGTGTAATGTGGGAGCATCCTCACTAGGGTTTCAGCTAATTCTAGGTTGTAATGGTAACAATCGCTCTAATTTTCTAATAGACTACAATCTTATGGACACACGCACAACTCTTCATGTATTTTGGAGGTATACATGTCTCATATTGGATACTCAAATCTCCATATCTTAGTGTTAGGTGCCTTGGATTATGCAGATCCAAAATCAAATGTCTATTACTAATAATATTTATTTGTCAAAATACAAAATGGTATCTTATAAAATCATTAACAAACAGAAACAAAGATTAAATATAAATAAAAATGTTATAGTATGACCTAAACTGAAGTTGTTATATGATACCTATTAAAATAAAAGCTGTTATAGAAACAATACAAAGTCATTATTTCTTCTAAATAAATTACTATAAATCAAAATTCACAGGACTGATTTTAGGTTAAAAAATTTCAAATTTAATTTTTCATTTTCCTTTAATAAAAAAATATCCTTGCTACAAAATCAATTTTTTTATCATGAAATCCTCCTTTCTTATTTTTTTTCCTTTCAATTATTTTAAAGGTGGACCGAATTGATCTGAGTTGACTCAAACTCTCAGATTTAACCAAGATCTTTTACTTCTGTGATATTGTTAGAATTTCATTTAAAAGAGCATAAAGGAACATATATGCATGTTGTAAAGAATAAGGAACATGACAAGAACTAGCAACATAAAACACAAGATGTTGATAATGGAGTTCGTCCAGGAGGGACTACGTCTCCGGGCCCCGGTGTCAAGATGGTGTAGGCCGCTGCATTAAGTGCTGGAAAGAGTGATTATGTACATGAATGTGTTTTCTCTATCATTCAAGGAATATTCCCTCATGCAGGAGTGGCTCCATGAGATGTTACGCTGTAGGAACTCTCATTCACAAAAGTACTCATATCAGCATGACATAATTTCACGTATGATAATAATGAGCATCCTACCAACATGGCATAAAAGGGATTTCAATTCAAACATACATGGTGACACATGAGTATCCCATCAACATGGTGACAAAGGGATCTTAATGAAAACATGACAATAAGTACATTTCACATCAAGAACAAAACAAGATCCCACATCAAACATCAAACATGGATCTATACAGCACAATGCATCTCAAGCAAAGAGACAAAGAAGTACATGATCACACTGCATATACCTCACATCAAGGAGTTATCTAAAGAAGAGGATGATAAATTGTTGGATCTAGCTGTACCATCAAATGGAAAATCTAATTACACCATCAGATTTGTGGCATCGAATAGTTTAAAATCCACTGTTAAATTTTTGAATTCTGACAAAATGAAAATCTGGGGCTACAGGAATCTTTTAGATTCCCCCTAGATTCCTCAAAGATTCCCTCCTCTGGGTCATCTGAATATTTTCTTCTCAAATCATCAAACTGATCTCACCATTGAGATCCTTGCGAAATTCTGATAAGAATGAGTATAAAGTTGGTTACATTCTGAATCTTGGAAAATTTAGCCTCCAAGGAATCTGGAAGATTCCCTCAAGATTCTCGAAGATTCTCCTCCACTGGGAATATGAAAATCTGCTACTCAAAGGCGAATCCAACCTCTCCATTGTGTTCCTTGCAAAAATCTGAGAAAAATGACTGTAAACTTGGTTACATTTTGATAAAATGAATTTTTACCTCCCAGGAGAATCTTTGGGCATCAAAGAATATTCTGCCTTGAAATACGTGGAAATCATGGTTCCACTAAGCAGTGCAAATCATGGTTTCATTGTACAGAACTCCATTCGCGACACCTCTGCCCCTGTTGGCTCTCTCCCTATTCTATTCTGCCTCCATTCTCCTCCCCCCCGTGCAAATGAGAACATAAGGTTTAAGTATAATTTCATGGGCGGAGTTACCGAAGAGGTCGTTGTGGCCTGTTCGTTAAGGCGGAGGCACCAAGGCAGGGAGGTCCAGGGATCAAATCCTGCCTCCATAAAAATTACACACAATTTTTTTTTTATTATTATAAAAATGGGCGCGATTATGTAATTTTGTTGTGGCCATTTGGTTTTGCATTTAATATAGTGCGGATTGTTAAATGTTGTATTGATTTGAAACGGTGTGCCATTTGGGTTGTTTTTACACCACATGGGGCCTCCCGGTGGGGGCCGGCTCACGTGGACCAGGCGGGTTCAATCCCCGCCGGCTCCAGTATATTTAGTGTGATCGTTGTTTATTAGATGTGGGCGTGTGTTGGGTCCACCGAAGGTGGCCCGCCCATCCCAACATATTTGTTTTATGTATAATGTTTGGTTGCACTGGTAGGGGTCATGGCCCATTGGCCTATAAAAATTTGTTGTTTTTTTTTAAAATATATGCATGGTTTTGGGGGGGGGGGGCGTGGCGGGGGTCATGGCCCGCCACCTCATAGCATCTATTTTTTTTATATTTTTTAATACAATAGGTTATTCTCAAATATTTCAAAAATAAGGGATATTGGGAAATTTAAAGAGGCCACAATTTCACCCATTTTTGGGAGCTAGGTTTCATCCCAGTTGACAGTGAATTTGTAGGACACTTAAACCTAGCCCACAACCTAACTTTGACAAAAACTTTGACTACCTCTTTCTCCCTCATACAACTCAAATTTGAGTTCCGTTCACACCATTAGAATCAAGGCGACGAGCACTTTGATCTGGTGCTAGTTTGGGAGCATTCTAACCACTTTGAATTTTGACCCTTTCTGAGTCCTATCAAACTTCTACACGTGTGAGGAGCCACCTGGATCAATCCTCCCAACTGAGGAGCTTTTGGTCCTCCAAAAGCATGAAAAATAATCTGCAACGTCTTTTTACCCTATCTGCACTTACAAGTATCTGATATGTCACCCTTCCTTTTCCTTCACCTTTGTCCTTTGGAGCCATAAGCGATGAGACGACACCTGCAACCTCTGCAAACCTGTAGTACGTTTTTTTTTGCAAATTACATGCTTGACTTACATGACCAACTAATTAGCCAAGCATCCCATACTTGCCATGATTTTATAACACATACTTGGTCAAGTTTACATCCAAATGGAAACAATACCCCAACTATGAAAACAAGGCCAACATATCATTATTGCTTCAACAAGTGATGGAAAACACATCATCACTGCAACACATGATTTACAAAAACAAGTTCAAATACTATTGTTGCTTTGACAAGTGACGAAAACACAACATCACTTTCACAGCTTAAAATGCAACACAAAATAAGACTACACATCATTGTTGCTTAACAAGTGATGGAAAACACATCATCACTTTTACAGTTTAAAATGAAACACATGATTGGAAAAAAAATAAGGCCATGACATTCTACCATGCCTAGAAGAACCATTTCTCGCTTATCAATTTGAATGGGTCATTTCCTTGTGGTGCATTCGCTGGTCGAACAACCGTTTCATCTGGTTCATGCATCAACACTTTGTCTTTAAGGCATTGCTTTGGATGGAGCCGCCAACAAGTGGCTCTTTGATGACCACTTCTCTTGTAATGAATGCAATGTGTCTTCTTCCTCCAAATCTTCTTAACATGTTTCTTTACATGTTGTTGAGAGGGTCTCTCACACTGCCTCCTTTTGTGTGCTGCTATTCTTTTCCAACACTCAACAAATGTATGATTATGTAATCCACAAAAAGTACATGTTTTTTGATGCCATGTTTTATGTCCATCATTAACAACATGATTATAATCAAAATGAACACTCGAATATCGAGACTAGTTATACCTTTCCTTGTTGTTTCTGGTGTCATTATGGCGATGAGAGCTTGCCTCAGCTCTTTCCTTGAAATGGGCACTGCCATGGGATGACGGTGATGAGTTCCAATGATTCTCTTTCCTCGACGATTTCGACAATGTCTCGGAAGAATCTGACACCTTCAAGCATTCTCCTTCAGTGTATCCCAAGCCTGCAAATCGAGGTCTCTGCACAACCTCCAATGGTTGAGTTATGCCTTGGTTATTAACACCAAGTTCTTCTCCTTCCTTGTATCTCATCCTAGTAAGGAGCCTCATGTTTGTTCCTGTAATTGGTATCTCCACATTTCCAATAGAAATCATACTATGTGAAGATGAAACTGAAGGGAAATCAACATCTTTTACCTCCACTGTCGAGTTGGAAAGAACTGATGAGGGTTTCTCATCATCTATTGTTGGTGGTTCGCTGGCTGTCTCGGCGCATTCCCCAACTTCATTTCTGACATACCCAAGTCCCACCTAACGAGGTAATTCCTCTACTTTGATGGGTTTGACAATGCCTTGGCCATTAATTCCCAAGCATTTTCCTTCATACCCCATTCTCTTCAGCAGTTTGGAGCCAATTCCTGTGGTATGATTTTCAAAAACAGGGAAATCATCATCTGGAAGCATACATGAAAATGGAGAATTACTTTTTACTTCACAGGGGTCACGCTGCAACTTTTCCAAGGCCTCGTCATTAGCTTGTAGCTGTTGTAGCAAACTTTGTTTCTCCTATTTCTCTTCATGTAGAAGCATCTTCAATTCAATGTTATCTGCTTGAAGATTCTGGTTTTTGTGCTTCAGTTCTTCCAGGGCCTCTTCTGTGGCTTGCAACTAAAGCTGCACTTGCTGCTTTTCCTCTGTCTCTTTTTGTAGAGCTTCATAAATTATTTCCACCTTTTGGGAAATTCTGAGCATGGTATCGTACATTTATTTGTCATCCTCGATCGTTTCATGTTCCATTGTTCACACTTGTAATTCACATCCATGGAAAGACCACTCTGATACCAAACTTGATCCGAGTTGACTCAACTCCCAGATTTAACCAAGATCTTTTACTTTCGTAATGTTGTTAGAATTGCATTTAAAAGAGCATAAAGGAACATATATGCATGTTGTAAAGAAGAAGGAACATTACAAGAATTAGCAACATAAAACACAAGACGTTCATAACGGAGTTCGTCCAAGAGGGATTACGTCTCCGGGCCCTGGTGTCAAGATGGTGTAGGCCGCTGCATTAAGTGCTGGAAAGAGTGATTATGCACATGAATGTTTTTTCTCTATCATGCAAGTAATATGCCCTCACACTGGAGTGGCTCCATGAGTTGTTCGCTGCAGGAACTCTCATTCACAAAAGGACTCCTATCAGCATGACATAAATTCACGTATGATAATAATGAGCATCCCGCCAACATGGCATCAAAGGGATCTCAATTCAAACATACATGGTGACACATGAGTATCCCATCAACATGGAGACAAAGGGATCTCACTCAAAACATGACAATAAGTACATCTCACATCAAGAACAAAAAGAGATCCCACATAAAACATCAAAAATGGATCTATACAACACAATCTATCTCAAGCAAAGAGATAACGAAGTACATGATCACACTGCATATACCTCACATCAAGGAGTTATCTAAAGAAGCGGATGATAAACTATTGGATTTGGCTATACCATCAATCTCGTGGCTTCGAATATCATGGAAATGACTGCTCGCACATTGAATGTTGACACCTGCACTCCACTTTGAAAAGTGGCTGAGAAATAGAATGATCAAATGGGAAATCTGACTACACCATCAAATTTGTGGCATCGAATAGTGTAAAATTGTCTGTCAAATTTCTGAATTCTGACAAAGTGAACATCTGGGGCTACAGGAATATTTTAGATTCCCCCTAGATTCCTCAAATATTCCCTCCTCTGGGTCATCTGAAGATCTTTTGCTCAAATTAGCAAACTGATCTCGCCATTGAGATCCTTGCGAAATTATGAGAAGAATGAGTATAAAGTTGGTTGCATTTTGAATGTGGGAAAATTTAGCCTCCAAGGAATCTGGAAGATTCCCTCAACATTCTCCTACACTAGGAATTTGCAAATCTTTTTCTCAAAAGGCGAATCCAGACTCACCATTGTGTTCCTTGTGAAAATATGAGATAAATAACTATAAACTTGGTTACATTCTGATAAAATGAATTTTTACCTCCCAGGAGAATCTTTGGCAATCAAAGAATATTCTGCCTCGAAATATGTGCAAATCATGGTTCCACCTTAGCACTGAAAAATCATGGTTCCATTGTACGAAACTTCTTTCAAGACACCTCCATCCTGTTGGCTCTCTCCCCATTTCGTTTTGCCTCTGTTATCCTTCCCCCTTGCAAATGAGAACATAAGGTTTAAGTATAATTTTGTGGGCAAAGTTACCCAAGAGGCCGTTGTGGCCTATTGGTTAAGGCGGAGGCACCAAGGCAGGGAGGTTGGGGATCAAATCCCACCTCCACCAAAATTACACACATCATTTTTATTATTATTATAAAAATGGGCATGATTATGTAATTTTGTTGTGACTGTTTGGTTTTTCATTTAATATAGTGCGGATTTCTTAAATGGTGTATTGATTTGAAACAATGTGTGGTCTGGGTTGTTTGTATACCACATGGGGCCGCCTAGTGGGGGCCAACCCACGTGGGCCAGATGGGTCCAATCCCCACCGGCTCCACTACATTTAGTGTGATCGGTCCACCGGAGGTGGCTCGCCCACCCAACGTATTTGTTTTATGTATAATGTCTGGTTGGGCCGGTGGGGCTCATGGCCCATCGGCCTATAAAAATTTGTTGCTTTTTTTAAATATATGCACGGTTTTTGGGGGGAGGGGGTGGTGGGGGTCATGGCCCGCCACCTCATAACATATATTTTATTTTTTATTTTTTAATACAACAGGTTATTTTCAAATCTTTTGAAAATAAGGGATATTGGGCAATTTAAAGAGGCCACAATTTCCCCTGTTTTTGGGAACTAGGTTTCATGCCGGTTGACGGTGAATTTGTAGGACACTTAAACCTACCCCACAACCCAACTTTGACAAAAAAATTGACTGGCTCTTTCTCCCTCATATGAGCTTGGATTTGAGTGTTGTTCACACCGTTGTAATCATGGCGGCGAGCACTTCGATCTGGTGCTAGTTTGGGAGCATTCTGACCACTTTGAATTTTAGCCCTTTCTGAGTCCTCTGGGACTTCTACATGTATCCGGAGCCACCGGGATCACCAACTGAAATGAGATCCTAGATGCATCGAAAATCCTTGTCAAATCCAGGATGGATATTTCATGGATATGGATCTATGATGGATCCCATGTTATATTTTCCACAAGTTCATAACTATGGAGATATACAGGGCCTAGCCATATTTGGGAAAATGTGCATTAAAATAAAGGACTAAATATTTGGTGCAAGCTATGCTAATACAATAAAAACTATAAGTAGTTGTGCTTTGATATAAATACAAATATATATATATATATATATATATATATATATATATATATATATATATATATATATATATATATATATATATATATAGATATATATATATATATATATATATATATCTATATATATATATTTCGAGTGTCAATTACGCGTTACATACCTTCAAATTTGATGCATCCTTGTCAGAACCTTCTTGTTTAACCTCCACTACTAAGTTTGTTAACTGTTGTGCCTGAAGAAAGAATTTGTAATAGCCCTGGTAAAAATTCCATGTAATAAATGTTAAAAACAATAATCACAGATGATTGGGACACTTATTCCAAGATGAATGTTGGTCTGGACATCCTAGGGGGCGTTCATTTGATTGCTTATGGCTAAGGAAATTGGCAAAGGCAAAGGCTAAGGCATTAAAAGGCATTTTGGCACATTTATTTATGAAAATAATGGAAATTAGGAGAAAAAGGAGGTGAAAGGTCACAGGTTGCATTTGAGGAGGAAAATGAAGGAAAATAATGGAAAATGAAGAAAATAGAGGCCTCATTCATAAAAAGGCTTCTGAGGATCAGTGGGCGGACTTAGTCAATGTAACCTTTTGTCAGTTCAGCGTTGGAGCTCTGTCTCATACTCTTGGATACTTAGATATTTCTTGGAGCACTCTTGGAGGGTGTGGGATACTTGGATTCTTGGAGCAAGAAGGAAAAGGAACAACAAAAAAGCATAAGAAGGCATCGAAATCAACAACTACATCAGATTTTCTTGTAGGTACCGAGTTGCACGTATGATTTCTTCACTAGTTTTGGCATGCATGGAATATTCATGTGGATTCTTGGTTTTGATCTATCATTGGCATGGAGGATGGTCTGGATCGATAATGGATTGCCTAGCCTTGCCATTTCCTAGATAGCCATGGTGATTGTGGGTTTAGTTTCATTGTTTTGTTTTGATTGGTTTTCATGTTTCCTTAGCTTGGGTTGATTTATTAGTTCCTGGAGCCTTGGTTCGAAAAATGCTTTGGAGCCCTATAACAGCTTGGATTGAGTTACTAGTCATGGAACCTTGGTTGGACAAACACTCTGGAGTCCAATGGTAGTTGTGGGTTGAGTGACTAGTCGTCGAGCCTTGGTTGGAACAAACACTCTGGAGCCCTAGATGGCTAGGATGGAGACCAATCTGGTGATGGTTTTGGTGATGTATGACCGTGTAATGGAATCACTGTCTGACGGGTTGAGGTGGATGGACTTTGGAAGCCTTGGATGATTCTTGATTGATGTGTTCTATGAGATCCCACATTCATGCTTGGAATATGGCACAGGGGTGAATGACTGAAGATGGATTTGGCTTAGCCATGCTATGGTTGGGTGGAACATGGTAGTCCCATCTCAAGTTGGTTCATTCCATTCATTAATGAGAAATCCATTCCCTTGATTTTCATGTGTAAAGGTATTGATGTATTTATGGATTTGATGATTGATATGTTTATTGTATTTATGTTCCTATGATGATGGTTATATGCACATTTTATGACAACAACTATATATGGATCTCAACATGTTTTTACTTGTATGTGAATGGATAATGTGCCTATGAACTAATAGATGATAATGTAGCAAATGGCATGAGGCATAAAATGGTTCATAGCAATTCTCAGATAAGTACGAGATCCCTACTCTTAATTCTGTTTACAGTAGATTACATTCCAATGATATGTTTGAAAAAATGCATGTCATGGATAGTAGGGATCCAGCCAAAGTCTTGAACAAGTATTTTCTTTAGTACTTTCATTTCCATGATACTTTAATGAATTGAAGATATGGATCAGTTTTGGGGCAGTGTTATGGGCTATGAGCTTGAGAAAGTGGCTTAAATCTTGAGGACGCTGGCACAACACTGATAATTTTGATCCATAGTCGTTGGTAGGTAGGGCTTGTGAGAGCGACTTTAGGTTGTTGGTCGCTCCCTTGCCCATAGCATGAGAGCGACTATGGCCCAAGAGACCTAAAACAATAGTGGGACCCAAGGACAGGTTGTCTGAGTGGCTAACTTGTCTTCTGAGGGTTTTGTTGATGATGTTGGATGTTTGTATGGTGTGTTTCCATCGGTTCCACTTCCTTAATGTGACTTAGGAGGTCGAATCATATCATAGTGGCCTCTCATCACATGTTTACCCTGGCTGGTTGGTTGCTTGGGTAGATGTCGAAGGAGGGTGTTATAGAGTGGTATCATAGCATGGTTCACCCCTCAAACTAGATGGGCTATGTGTTGGTCATGCATGCATGTCAGTTGCATGTGTGTCTCTTACACTTATATACTTGTTACATTTTCTTGATGATTGATTAGGGTTGTAGTATGGTTATCATGGAGAATTTGTTATTGATTTCATGAAATGTATTTGAAATGGGTATTTGACTGAGTGTGTATGGATTACATGTCACTTACATGTTGATTTCATGGTACCTACTTACATCCTTGTATGTTTGGTTACATTTTGAGTATTTTGATCACATGCATCAGTGTTGGAAGTTGATTACAAGAATTGATCGAGTATGTTTGACTACAAGAGGTTATGCGTATTTGTAGTTGGTTTGGCATTGATTATCGTTGGTTGCATGTGGCAATGTGTATAATGGAATAATGGTTGTTGTCATGCATGAGGTCATAGCATGCATTATTGATATGGCCTTGCATTGATGACTGGACCCTAGTTAGAGTAATGTTTATGAGTTGATACATTTACTTGTGTATGTCTATATGCTGTTATGATTATGTTATACATGTATCATGCTGATTTGGTAATCTTGCAAACAAGGTATCCTCCCCAAGTTATGCTAAGGTACATGATTTATTGTGATTGGTTTATCTGACATACTATGCCTTGCAGGAAGAAATATCAAATGGCTAGCAAGATGGTTGACTACAGAGACTCTCCCTACGAATCTGAAGAGAAATATGGTGTTGGGAACTCTTCTGACTTGGCAGTGACACTGAGAAGTTTAAAGGAAGAGATCAGGAGTTGTAAGGTGGATAATGATAGAATCATGCAGTCACAGGAAAAGTTAGCAGAGGTAAATGCAATCATACTTCAGAGCTTGTCAAATTTTCAGTGATAAGGACCACTCTGGATTAGTCATGAGCAGGAGGACAAAACTAATGGGGCATATGTTAGCAGGTCTCGTAGTAGAAACAGGTTGAATCGATCTAACACCATCCAAGATGGTAGATTGTTGGACACTCAGGAGAGGAGAATGTATAGACACAGGTATGATTATAGTTTTGATTCAGATAGGCACTATGATCGTCATTGGTATCATCCTTACAGGAGGAGTGATAGGAGGTATTCGCTGGATGAATTTAAGAAATCAAAGCCACTTACTTTTGATGGGGAAATGAATAAACCACATGATGTAGAGGCATGGTTTCTTGGCATGAGGAAGTTCTTCAGGTTGCATGAATACTCAGAGAAGATGTGAAGAATGTCAAGTGTATTCATGAGGAATATTTGTCTTGGAGTGATTTTGAACGACTATTTAAGAACTACTTGGTTAAAAGGTACTTTGATGACAAGGAAAAATAATTTTTGAAATAAATATGGGTTCTATGATAGATGATGAGTACGCTAGCAGATTCTTGGAGTTGTAGAGGCATGTACCTTATCTTACTGAGGAAGAGGCCAAGATTCAAAGATTCACTAGTGGATTACCAGTTGCATTCAAAGACAAGATTGAATTCGATGAGCCTAGATCATTGGAGGAGACCATTCGAAAGCTAAAACATTGCTATGAACAATCGAAGCACAGAACTGAGACTAAGCCAAAATGGAGAGGTAATGTAAAGAAGAAAGGCAAATGGGATAAAAATTGAGTAAGGCCACAAAGTACAGATAACAAGGAGAATGTTGCACCACCTAAGAAGTTGAATGCATCAGATAGAGGACAGGGACATCGACCTCAAGAGAAGAGTAAGGAGTCCATGCATTTTTGGACTTGTGGTACATATCAACTTAGGAGAGATTGTCCACAACATAAGAGTGGTAGACATAAGAGATACAATGCATAGGAGGTGCAGACTGTTGGAGATGTAGGCAAGAGTATTCTCTATATCTATGCAATCGTGGACATCAGGCAGGCTGAGCATCAGGCATCTATCGTTGAGATGGATATTAAGCTTTGTGATCAAGTTATTTCTATTTTGATTGACCCTGGATCAGATTATAACTATGTTAGTCCTGACTTGGTGGATAAGTGTTGTTTGAATAAGGAGTTGTATGCAGAGTTTTGGTTAGTGTAGTTGGCTACAGGTACGAAGAAGCGAGTTCATCATTGGTTAAGAGCTTGTTCATTTTATTTGAATGGTATTCGTACTATAACACATTTGAATATATTACCGTTGGGTTCATACAACATGTTATTGGGAATGGTTTGGTTGTATTTACATAGAACCAAGGTTGACTGCTATGACAAAGTTATTGAGTGTGTTGATGACAATGGAGAACCAAGAGTATTGCAAGGTAATAAGAAAGCCACATTAGTTAGGATGGTGACAACTATGCAAGAAAAGCGTAGTCACACGAAGGGGTGAAAGTTATTTGTATTACATATTTCTAGTGATGAGGGTAGTGAGATTGAGGATGAAGATGTGTTGAATAAGTACCTGGTTTTACAACAGTTCATGGATGTATTGCCTGAGGACATTACAGACTTGCCACCTCATAGGGAGGTATACTTTTCTACCGAGTTAGTACCACGGGCAGCTCCAGCATCAAAAGAACCTTATAGGATGAGCACACCCGAGTTGGTTGAGTTAAAATTGCAGCTAGAGGAAATGTTGGACAAAGGATACATTAGTCCAAGTGTATCACCTTGGGGCGCATTGTTCTTGTTTATGAGGGAGAAATATGGTACCCTCAGATTATGCATTGATTATAGGCAATTGAACAAAGTGACTATCAAGAACAGGTAACTTTTTCAGAGGATCGATGACTTGTTTGATCAGTTGAAGGGAGAAACGGTGTTCTTGAAGATTGACTTGAGATCCTGATACCATTAGGTACACAACAAAGAGGACGACATATACAAGGTTGTGTTCAAGACCAAGTATGGATATTATGAGTTTGTTGTGGCTCCATTTGGCTTAACTAATTCTCCAGCTATGTTCATGTGTTAGATGAATAGTGTGTTGCATCCATATTTGGATAAGTTTGTTATTGTGATCATTGATGATATATTGGTATATACTAAAAATAAGGAAGAGCATGCCGAGAATTTGGCAGCAGAATTGAGATTTTTGAGGGAGCATCAATTGTATCCTAAGCTCAACAAGTGTAGTTTATTTTAGACTGAGGTACACTACTTGGGGCATGTGGTCTCCAAGGAGGGCATTGCAGTAGATCTAAAAAAGATAAGAGCCATCATGGAGTGGGTAGCTCCTAAGAATGTGGATGAGGTGAGTCCTTTATGGGTTTGGCAGGTTACCATAGGAGGTTCATCAAGAACTTCTCACAGATTGCTTATCCTATCACATCTTGTTGGCTTGTTGGGGCTTGACCCAGGTTTAGAAGTATTTTAGCCAAACAAATCCCGAAACTACCAGCCCTTTCGGCAACATTCTGCGAAGCGCGGATTGAGGACTCACCCGAGGTAGTAAGGGAGGGTGATAGAACTAGGTTTCCGCACCCTAGGGATGTCTTGATGAGGTCTGGGAAGTTCGCAACCCAATCCTACGCGCTCGCGTTGCCCTGTGCAATTGTCTGACCTTCGCGTAGTTTTGGTACAGAACGCGATGAGGTCTTGTCTAGATTCTTTACCTTTATTGTGTTATTATCATAGATCTGACTTAATTTTGTGGCCCCCATAGTCTTAACAATCATTCATATTTATAACAAGTGTGCGCAATCATAGATTGTAAAGAGATGCATGAACATATAACAGAAGCATAAACATACAGATCTACAAATAGATGCACAATATTTCAGAACCAACGTAGCTTTTATTAAACTTATGTTCTATTACAAACCCAACTCTGCCTTGCGCACTAAGCTGCAGGGGTCCGCGCACATAGCTACGGACTCTACCAGGTCTCTGTGCACTCAGCTACAACGCCTCTCTCTACTACTACGACCCAAGACTTGGACTTATAGACTCAGAGCGAATATCACACTCAAAAAACCATATCACTTAAGATCAATACTTAACAACTACCTTCTACACTTAGAGCCTCGCTCTATTTATACATTCCCATGGTTCGCAGACCATGGGTAGGCTGACACATTCTATATTAAATTGTAATATTTTTAGGGCAGACTACCTAGACTCTTGCGCTCCGTGCCCATATTTTGCAGGGTCTTTACATTACATTGACCCAAAACTGGGCTTTAAGCCCCAAAATTCCACTATGGGGGGATCCACTACCCAACAGGCCCCCAACACAATCATCGTGACTCGTCCTGAGTCACTCGGCAGGTTCATTGATCTTCGCGTGAAGTTCATCCAACAACCTCTTCACTTCTCTTATGTCCGTGGAACATTCTTCCGCTGTCCGCTGTACCCGTTGTGCGTGTTAGCTCTGCTTTACACTTCAGTGTTTACAGGTCAATTTCAGGTTGGTGGATGGAATTATGCTGTAAAGGTGACTGCAGCAGCCTTTTCTACCTGCTCCTCCTTCAATTTCTCCATATTCTCCCATCCCCACCTTTTTCTTTACTCCTGAAACCTTTCTATTCTCGGTTTGAACACTCTACTTCACTTCCTTTCCGCCTATAAAAACCCTGTGTAAACTCTGTATAACCCGCTTTTCTTCTCCCCGGGCGCTCAACTCACAAGACCACACCCATAATTAACCTTCTATCACCTTTGCATTTAAAGCTGTTGATCACCACGATCTAACAATCTTCATTCTCCGCCTGCATGTTAAACCTCATGCTTGTTCCCTTTCATCTGACCGTCCATCACCAGATTGGCGATAGACGCTTCCCCCGCTCCGTGGACTCGCACACGCGATAGTCACCGGGGAAATGGTTTTGGGCGGCCACATGTCTTAATTTGATTGTATTGCACCCCACGATACAAAAACCATTGTCACACCAAAAGCGATGCGAGGAATACAGCCCGCCCGTGAAACCGTCGTCCTGTACCATTCTCCCACTCGTTAACATGTGAGTATCTTCCGTTTGCGATCACTGTCGAATCTGCCGCATCCAGATTCGATGGCCCTCGTTGTCGCGATCCCGTTGACCTCCGATACCCCGCATAGCTTGATCTCCGCCATTGATTTTATTGATCCAATGGCCCATATTCATTCACCCACTATTGCTCCCGATAGCTCCTCCCGCTGGATCTCCACTGTTGATCTGTGGATCTGATGGCTAATGTTTATTCTCCTTCCGTGCTTGCTTCTGCCATTCTGTTCTCATGCCTCTGACCTATGTTATTCACCTGAAGGATGAAGGCGATGATTTTCTACCTTGTACATGCACAGTAAATCCTCAGCAATTGCGATTAATCAACAGAATGGCCTAAGGACAAGCAGGTGACTTTGAGCAGTGAAGAACATTTATCAGGCATGGAGTTTAATCCATAATTCATTCCAGCTGCCAGAGAAGGACATCAGACAAACTAAACAGGCTGATTTGTCCATTAAATCTCCGAGAATTTCAGCAGAGGCCCATTTCATATTGTAAATGTGGTTGGTGGTCATTTATTGACACCTCCACGCATAGCCTAGCAGTGAAACTTTGTAAACAGATTCTATATATATCTAGAGACACAATGTAATCAGGTTGATGAGTGTTGGATGAGTGTTATTTTGCTGTAAGGTTCAACTTCTAGAGATTGTAACTGTTGTGATACCTGCAACATCTAGTCTTCATTTTCAGCTAATGCAAGCTTCTTTTGCTGTTAATTGCTCACTGTCCACTTCTTCTTCTTGTTCCAGGTTGTGCTTGTCTTGAATTTATTCATGTGCTATTAATGTTAGCATTAGAGGGGCTGTCATCCCACCTTTGTGTTAGGATTTAGCATGTATCATTGAATTTGTATGCAGGTTTTTGTTCTTTTAGTGCCAGAGCGCTGTCATCCTGTCTGTGTATTAGAAAACAGATTTACAGACCTTTTAATTGGTTGCAGCCGGCCATCACAGGATCCTGTGCATCTGTTGGTGTGGCCAGTCTTCTCCATTATCACTTTATCCTCAAATTGTGAGTAATTGGTGGTCTAAAGCCTTGTAGTCTGGGGGTGTTCACCCATGTCTGGGGTCAAGCACAATAGAAGTGGTTATTTGGCTTGAATATGAACATATCTTTCATTCATCCACCATTTTCCAACATTTTTGTTGAGTTTGTAATGTTCCCGAGCATCTTTGATATACAACCTAGGAGAGTTTCCAAGAATTTGATAATATTAATTGACGCCGTTGCCAGGGAGAGGAGAATCGAAGCTTAGCTTCCCTGGAGGAACGACACAGCTTCAAACTTTGATGATAGACAAGGTTTGAACACATATTTTGGTTGTAATCATCTATCTGGCGACTCCATTGGAGGAAGACCATCATTTTGCGACTCCACATTGCAGTTCTGGCGCAGTTGGTGAAGCATTCTCACAGAAATCCTTAGAAATCATCAGTTGAACCAGTGCCTGATTCTGAGAAGACGGTTAAGCAGATGAAAATATTGCAGAAAGGAGCATTAGGGTCAAGTAAGCCTTAAAAATTCCATGTATCTCTGTTAGTGATTGTCACCTTGAGATATTCATGTAGCTCCTGGCTAATCATTTCCCTTTTGGACCTCAGTTCACAGAAAGAAGCACCATGTTGTCCATCATATTCCTCTGTATCCATTATCCTTTTAGTTGATTCATTTCACTCAGTCCACCAGTATCCTTTTTGTATACCTCAGTCATGGTAGGCCAGCAAGCTCTTACAAAGATAGAAAGAATAGTTGCTGCTAGGTATGGACCCTTAGTCTTGCCTTCCCCTCTGAATGCCATGCCTGCAGGGGATTATCAAGAGTTTATGCCTAAGTTTACTGGTGAAGAAGGAGTATCAGCGGAGGAGAATTTAGAATCTTTTTATTGCTATGTTGATAACCTCAATATCAATGAAGAGGATGTCTGGATGAGGGTTTTTGTCCAAAGTCTAGATGGGGAAGCTAGAAAATGGTTTTGAAATTTACCCCTTAGGTCTATTGTAGAAATTCAGGCCCTAGATGATGTGTTCTTAAAGCACTGGGGGAACAATAAAGATCTGCTCTTTTATCATGATGAATTTGGGAACTTGCAGAGAGAAGATGGTGAGCTGCTGTCTGATTTCAACATAAGATTCAACCTTATGTACAGCAGAATGCCAGCTGAAATAAGACCTACTCTTGCTTCTGCCATGATTACTTATGCTAATGCTTTCGATTCTCAATTCTGCTTGCTGTTAAGAGAAAGAAAATGTGCTTCTTTGGCTGAGATGCAAGCTGCAGCCTTTGAAGTAGAAGCAAATATTATTGTTGCAGAAAGACTCGAAGGTGATGCTGAAAGAAGAAGGCAGGGAGATGAATCCTCTTCATCCTATGATTTTGAAATAGATGAATTAGCTAGGATGATTGAGTTTTTGACCTCTGAAGTTTCCAAACTAAAAGCTGAGCAACATTTTGAGGAGGCAGGAGCTCATTGTTCCATTTCTTTTCCAGCTCCAAATTTATGTAGAGGAACACATGAGCATGTGCAGATTTTGCAGAGAAGCAGAGATACAAACGAAGATCAAAGGGTGAAGACCCTTTGCCAAAATATAGTCATGGAGGAAGAGCATCCTGATGAAGAGGAGGAGGTCCATGTTTTGGAAGGTGCCCCTTTCCTAACAAGGGTTGCTTATGAGAAAGCAATGTCCAAAGGCACTGCTCAGCAATTTGTTGTGCCTGCAGAACAACAAGTTGGCCAGTAGTGCCAGACAGCAGCAGATCCCTTCCTCCAAGAATTCGAGCCCGAAGCCAGCTCATCTTCACATGGCTATGCAGATCTGCCAATTTTTCAGCCTGCTTTTATCCCCAGTCCAGTGATTAAAAAGGGAGAGGACAACTCCCCATCATCTTTTGTCCCTCTGTCTCCTCAAAAAACAAGCCCTCTAAGTTGCCCCATGAACATTGAAGCAGAACAAAATCCAATGCTCAATGTTGAAGCTGATCATCTCAGTCTTGATATTTTAATACCTGCTCAGATGGCCTCTACACAGATTGAAAGGGCAGCTTTTCAGATGACAGAAGAAGCAGATGTGCAGTATTGGAATCCCTCCTTGGATGAGGATTGTTCAAAGAAAGATGAAGGAGCAGATGCTGTTTCTGTGTCCCCTGCACAAGAAAACAATGGTTCATCATTTATATTGGTTGTGCAGACCATAGATGACACAGACATGTACACAACAACGGTGGTTATTCAGCAGGTGTACAGAAGCTCCTCTAAAGAACATCCAAGGAGGAAAATACACAGAGGGGAAATGAAATTTGATCCATATCTGCCTGTCAAGTGCAAATGTCCTAAACTGTTTGAGGTAGATGATCAAATAAATCCTGTCTTGCTGATCTATGATGAACCAGATGATAGGCAACAATTTTGATGGCCCAACAGATGGGCAGTTTTTCAAGTTTTAAGTTTTCAGGCTTTTTGGATTGTAATCATGCTCTTTTACAGTTTTCTGTTGTATGCTTAGTTGACTCCATGCCCAATGGATACTAGGCATAGTTTTGAAAGCTGAGTTTTGGTATGAAGGCATTGGTCTGCAGGTTCTTGAGACCTCGCAGGGAGGATCTCATCCCCAGAAGGAGCCAATGTTAGCTCTGCTTTACACTTCAGTGTTTACAGGTCAAGTTCAGGTTGGTGGATGGAATTATGCCATAAAGGTGCCCACAACAGCCTTTTCTGCCTGCTCCTCCTTCAATTTCTCCATATTCTCCCATCCCTGCCTTTTTCTTTACTCCTGAAACCTTTCTATTCTCGGTTTGAACACTCTACTTCGCTTCCTTTCCGCCTATAAAAACCCTATGTAAACTCTGTATAACTCGCTTTTCTTCTCCCCAAGCGCTCAACTCATGAGACCGCGCCCATAATTAACCTTCAGTCACCTTTTCATTTATAGCTGTCAATCACCATGATCTAATGGTTTTCATTCTCCGCCTGCACATTAAAGCTCGCACTTGTTCCCTTTCATCTGACTGTTCAACGCTAGATCGACGATAGACGCTTCCCCCACTCCATGGACTCGCGCACGTGATAGCTCGCGGGGAAATGGTTTTAGGCGGCCATGTGTCTTAATCTGATTGTATCGTGCCCCACGATACAGAAATCGCCGTCGCACCAAAAGTGGTGCGGGGAATACCACCCGCTTGCAAAATTGTCGTCCTGTACGATTCTCCCGCCTGCTAACGTGTGCGTATCTTCTGTTTGCGATCACCATCAGATCTGCCGCGTCCAGATCCGATGACCCTCATTGTCCCGATCCCATTGACCTCCAATACCTTACGTAACTTGAACTTCGCCGTTGATTTTATTGATCCAATGGCCCATATTCATTCACCCGCTATTGCTCCCGATAGCTCCTCCCGATGGATCTCCACTGTTGATCTGTGGATCTAATGACTAATGTTTGTTCTCCTTCCATGCCCGCTTCTGCCATTCTGTTCTCGTGCCTCTGACCTGTGTTATTCACTCGAAGGATGAAGGCAACAATCTGCTACCTTGTACCTACACAATAAATCCTCAGCAACTGCAATTAATCAACAGAATGGCCGAAGGACAAGCAGGTGACTTCGAGCAGTGAAGAACATTTATCAGGCATGGAGTTTAATCCATAATTCATTCCAGCTGCCAGAGAAGGACATCAGACAATCTAAACAGGCCGATTTGTCCATTAAAGCTCTGAGAATTGCAGCAGAGGCCCATTTCATATTGTAAATGTGGTTGGTGGTCATTTATTGACACCTCCACGCATAGCCTAGTAGAGCAACTTTGTAAACAGATTCTATATATATCCAGAGACACAATGTAATTAGGTTGATGAGTGTTGGATGAGTGTTATTTTGCTGTAAGGTTCAACTTCTGGAGATTGTAACTGTTGTGATACCTGCAGCGTCTGGTCTTCATTTTCAGCTAATGCAAGCTTCTTTTGCTGTTAATTGCTCACTGTCCACTTCTTCTTCTTGTTCCAAGTTGTGCCTGTCTTGCATTTATTCATGTGCTGTTAATGTTAGCATTAGAGGGGCTGTCATCCCACCTCTGTGTTAGGATTTAGCATGTATCATTGAATTTGTATGCAGGTTTCTGTTCTTTTAGTGGCAGAGAGTTGTCATCCTATCTGCATAATAGAAAACAGATTTACAGACCTTTTAACTAGTTGCAACTGGCCATCACAGGATCTTGTGCATCTGCTTGTGTGGTCAATCTTCTTCATTATCACCTTATCCTCAAACTGTGAGTAATTGGTGGTCTAAAGCCTTGTAGTCTGGGGGTGTTCACCCATGTCTGGGGTCAAGCATAGTAGAAGTGGTTATTTGGCTTGAATATGCAGCATTTCTTTCATTCATCCACCATTTTCCAACATTTTTGTTCAGTTTGTAATGTTCCCGAGCATCTCTGATATACAACTTAGGAGAGTTTCCCGGGGTGATAACAGTGCGCGTATCTCCAATGCTTTGTTGTTAGGCACAATTCCTTGCCTGAGTGCATATATGCCCTGCATCTGTGCCAACTTTCCCTCAATCTTGGCTATGATCATGAATGCTTCCTCGAGCGAAGGCTAGATGCGTTCTTTAAGCACTGCTTTCTGACGCGCGATGTCCACTTGCTCTGAGAGCCTGGACCTCCCTCATCTTGGCTAGTCATTGAGTAAGGGCGACTGTCTACGTGGTCCCCCGTACATTGTCGTAGGCCTACTGCAATTCTCGTGATTATGTCTCTAACCACTGTAGGGTTGGGTCTTCTTGCAGTGAGGTGAGGGTGAAGAGTGACTAATCTAACAAGCTTGTGCAATCCTGTATGGTGTGCTCTATTGCTTCCAACTTGGATTGAATTTCGCGATGCCACTGCTCTCTAACTTCTGGTGGTGTAGAGGGCTGCACTTTTAGCCTCAGCTCTGTGATATGCAGCTTGAGGTCCATCTAGATCCTTTTTGCCTCCTCCTGTGCCTGGCGGAATCCACTGGCCAGTTTGTAGATCCAGATACTACTGGTAAGTCTTATGCAATCTCTAGCTCGGGGACACGGCGACATGCTTCCTCAATGATTTGCTCCAATTTCTGAGCTTGTGCTACCACTTCATCGCGTTGGAGGCTCAGCTGCTCGATGTTGATCCGCTATTCACTGAGCACCTGTACTGCATGTCCTTCCCTAGCACGGAGCTCTGTCGTCGCTCCATCCTATAGCTAGTATAATATTTCTCACGGCAGAGCAACCAAGTTTAAACCCAGTCCTTTGGGCCAGCTTACCGTGGCTATGTCTTTTGTATTGTCCGCTGTCATTGCTCCTTCTGATAGCGTGATGGTATTTTCCATTTTGGCCCATAGAAATTTCTCAGTTGTTGATGTACCTGTAACCCCAGCTACCGTTCTCTGTTGTGGGTCCCGCACCTGAAGTTCCCAGAGTAGCACCCTGAGCTCCCCCAACACATTTTGCTACTCCATTATTGCCTCTTGGAGCACCTTCTTGGTAATTTCGTGAACTGTGTCGCCGATATTGTATAGGTCACCCTTGGTCAGTGTAACAGGCTCCCCATCCAACTTGGAAGCCTTGGTCTTCTTGCGTGGCCCTGTTCGTTCTATCCCTCACGGTTATTTCAATTATGTCGAGGTGGTGCTTGGGTCCACGCCTTCCGTTGTATCATCCGTCCCCTATCCTGTGGTTAGGTCCGGGCCTCTTTCTTCCTGCATCGTAGTGGCCCCTACTGCTGCTGCCTTTTCCACAGTAGCCTTCGCTACCTCCCGGGACACTCGTACTTCCTCAGCTAGTTGTCCGTTCCTCTTTTGTTGTGCTAGACGCTTGGCGACAGCCTTCTATTTTTGAATCTCCATCTCAGCACGCACTACCACATCTGGTGTGCGCCATTTCGGTGGCCACGTGTCGAGCACCGTGAACACAACATCATCTATTGCAATGAAGGGGAGTGTGGTCCATTTCTGCTTCGGATCCTTCTGCGCCCTGATATACACATTGTGCATATCTACTTTAAAGTTTGCAAAGCTCCTTAGACTGTCATATATCGAGGGGGATAGGCATGGCCATTTGTTGATGCATAGTCGTATGCTCGCCTCCATTAGTACCCAGAAGATCTTGGTTTCTTGAATGCGCTGTCATCCTTCGTTGCCCATAGAGACGTATATTTTGCTGCCTCCGGCCAGTCCTAGTCAAGGGGAGGAAACTGACTATCCTTAAGAAATTCTCCTGTAACCAACATGATGGATAAGAGCAACCACGCATAGTGGAAGGTATTACCATGCTCCTGGGCCTCCATGCAGTTCATTAGGAACTCCTCGCAGAGGAACTGCGACCAGTTGAATCGTAGCCCTTCTGCGCATTGCTCGGTCAGTGCGATGACCATTGCTGGTACCTCATTGCCACAACATTTTCTCATCACCTTTCCTACCAACAACTAGGTAGTGACGCAGACCCCTTTGTCCTAAATGCTAGTAATCACATAACCCCTCTACTTTTTCTCCAACTTATATTTCTTTTTCATGGCCTCCATAATCGCTAAGTCTCCACTTGTACCAGCTATTTCCGCAGGGTCCCTTCCCATACAGGGAAGTTGAGAGATCCTATGAATGAGCTCCGCCATGATGGGAATGGGCTCCTCCAGCCACAAGTACCCATCATGCACCAGGCAAAGCAGTTGCTTGATGACAAATATCATGATTGGGGCCCGATGAAAGTGTGGAATCGATAGGAGGTGGAGTAGCATGGCTTCCTCTACCCCACGCAGCCATTTCCGTGGCTGCAGTGTCGTAACTGTCCCCTTCATGCTTTGTTCCATCAGCTAGCGAGATTCCAAATGAGGGAACTTCTTGCTATCCGCGAAGTCCTGGTCTTCAAACTTTATAGTGGGTACGCGGCCCACAGCCAAACCTTTGAACATAACTCCCACGAGGAGGAATGCGGTGTTGAGTGTGCTCTTAACGACATCCAAATCTTTAGGTACCTTTACCCTCCCTTTCCACAGAGGGACATACTTGGGCAGCTTTGTTGTGGCACGTACTGGCTGGATGTCTTCTTCCATCTCTTCCTCTAGTTCTATTTCTTCTACAAAGGTCTGAGGCTCCTCCTCCTCATCATCACTCTCAATATTAACTATTTTTCCCTTTTCTTCCATCGACAGTTTGCCAAACCACGGATTTCGCGGGGACATACGGACTGGTCCTGCTCCTTGTGGATCCTTTTTGGGCCTTGGCATCTAGGGTGATTTTGGAATTTCCGGCGTGTCCCCCCCGGTGACATAGGGCTCGGTGCAGCTTCCTTGGCAGTCAACATTGCTCTGGTCAATAGGTCCTATGTCTCTTTCGGTAATGCTTGAAATACTGAACTTTCTGTCAAAGCCTCTAAAGCCGTAAAGTCCATGCACAATAACTGAATTCTCAAGATGCCAAGGGTTGTTTAGTGGATAATCATCTGGGATTTATAGGCCTGCCGGAATTCAAATTCGACCGTTCCCCCCTTTTCTGGCTCATTAATGCTATATTGGCGGCAGATCGTTTCAAATCTAGTTCTGACTCCGTGTCTTAATTTCCCACCATCTGCTCCTCGTTGTCTTAAATTGACCATCTTGTCATGAACAGTGA
Organism: Pinus tabuliformis; assembly: GCA_031772625.1. Taxonomy (NCBI): domain Eukaryota; kingdom Viridiplantae; phylum Streptophyta; class Pinopsida; order Pinales; family Pinaceae; genus Pinus; species Pinus tabuliformis. The sequence continues at coordinate 982,489,256 of CM062805.1, read as the reverse complement.
CACCAATGGTCACTTTCCAGCCTGTCCACGTGGCAGCGCAGTCCAGTGTGTGTGAACGTGAACTGTGCATCATACTACTTCTATGCGCAACTTTCGTGCTACGCAAGCCCCCTACAGACTCTTTTATAGTCCCACACTCTCTTTCAACTGCTTGGAGCATTGAGATTCTGCTTCCTACAGATAGTCAGGTGGTCGCACTACTGGTGTGAGGCTTCAAGTCACCTCTCAATCCAGTTCGCGGGCCTCCCTTAGTTACCCTCGCACCCATCAACACCTCGTGTTCTTCTTTATGCAGTGTGCTTCCTTAGTGACTCTGTCTGATAAGGTGCGGTTACAGCCATGGTAGTATAGCCAAAAAATCTTGGCAACAATCTTCTAGTGCAGTGGTAGGGTTTTCCATATGTGGCCCGGTCCTTCGGTCAACACGTAATGCTTGCGAGATTTTGGTTTCTAGTTCTCTGATCTCCTTGTCCATTAATACACTTTTCTACTTCAGTCGCACCTGATCTTCTTCGAGTTTGTGAAGCTTAATATTCCTTCGCTGAATGGCCCCTTGAATCTACATATGTTCATCCTCACGTAGCTGCATAATTTCTTCGCTCTGATCATCGTGTGTTGTTGCAATTATGGGGGTGATTGTGGGAGGAATCTTTCATACAACCTCGGCCTTAATTCTTCTCGTCGTCTTTGGAATCACTTCCATGCCCAGGTCCCTGCACATGGCCCCATAGACCCATCGACCGTTGGCATGCGCAGGTCCCAATTAGTTCGTCCCATCTGGTAAACTCTGTTCATGACTCCACATAGCTTTGTGAAGGCTCCGACGTGGAATTTTTGTAGCATGCATCGCGTTCCCTGTGTCAGGTTCTGATTTTTGATCCTTCGTCTGGGGTATGCTTGCACATCACATGTTTGCACCCATCGAAAACTGCTTCGTCCTCGCTGCCCATCTCGTGTTCGATGCTGGGGACTTCCACACCATAAGAGCATCCGCCTTCTACATCCACACCAATTCCCCAGAGTCTTCTGTTGTGTATGCCCCCATTGTGTGGGTGTCGCGTGCAATGACCATTCTAGCGCACCGCACTACTGCTGTTCTGGTACTGCACTTTCAAATTTGTCTAAGGATTCCTCCACTCTTGTTACCCCATCAACTATTGGTAGTTCCCTTGCTTCGGTCGTCACGCGCCGCAGTGATCTAATCATCATGTTGCAATTCAGCGTTGTTACTTCGTGCAACCGGTTCTACCAACGTTCTATTTCTTCATTTGAATCCGAAGTACATGAACTGTCGCGCTCCCATGAGATTCTCCCATCCGCTGTTGGGTTTACCCGATCCTAGTCTTGAGCCGTTATCTGGTAAATGCAATCCATCTACTCATCGCGCACAGGTTCAGTGTAACACTCTCCTTTAGCTGGGTCTAGCGGAATTACTACGCGTAGAGAATTTTTCTCGAATATCATCTTTTGCTTCTTTAGGTTGATGACCCCATTCATATTAGTGGCCCAATCTATTCCTAGCAACGTGGGATAAGGGTTGCTGTCATCCACAGTCTCTATCACCTCAAAGTCCATCTGTGTACTCGCGCCTTCGATGTCCACTGCTACCCCTTGCAACCTTCCCATGGGCAAGATCTTTTGTTGGTTCGCCATCTGTAATTGAATCAGGGAACATTGTAATGCGGGCCTGCCCATGCATGCCCATGTCTGCTTTGGTAACACATTCGCGTCCGAACCCAGGTCTAGGATTACCTAATCCATTTCATATTCACCAATACGCGCCATTAATCTCATTTCCCTCTCGATGCACAATGCATGCTTTCCTAGTTTCTGAACTATGCACGGTTCACCCGACCCTGCACACCTAGTTATCAACTCCTGCAGTCCTTTAACCACCTTATTATCACTTAGCAATTTCACGCCTGTCTCTGAAAAGGTAGTAAGCATAGAAGGATCCATTCTCGGCTCTAGTTGATCCTTACTACCTGAAGTAGAGGCCTCCGCGAAGGTCTTCTTAGCTTCCATAAACGTCTCCTTTGCATGTTCCAAGTCAAACTTAGGTTCCTCTGTAGCAGCCTTGCAAACCCATGTATCTTCCTTGAGCTGCTTCCCCTTATCTTCCCCTGTAGTCGCACCACTTCAAAGAACCATATTCACATTTGGGTCTTCTTCGCGTGGTTCAAACCTCATCATTTTGATATTCTGAGTCGGAGTAGGTTGTAGTACCCCTTTCTCATACATCTGTGCAATCAGTGTAGGACAATCTATCATTTCATGATCAAACTGCTCACAGTACGAACAAGACATTCTCGTTGGATTGGTACAATCGCAAGCGTAGTGCCCTGGTCCTCCGCAATTATAACAGATTAATTGTCTGCGGCCTCTTCCTGGTCCCATTCCTCCTTGTCCTCGACCTTACCCTTGAAATCCAGCCTCACGTTTCTATCTATATTCTATATGTAGGGGTCCGGTCCATCATTAACTCATAGCTACGATAAGTACGCTCGTCATGGCCCACAGATCTACAAAAATCGCAATACAGCTACTGGGGAGTCTGTGTATACTTCTGCAACCAATGACAGTTGTCTGTCGTGTGCTTTCCTCCCACCTGACAGATCGTGCACCAGAGCACGGGTGCCGCGCTTGACCCTACTTATGGCTCTAGTCTCAACGGCATTGGTTCCCCTCCTACCAAGTAGTTTGCGAATACTGGATAGTGATCCTTATTGTGGCCCTGGCCTTTACATTTTATGCACCACACTTCTTCATGCACCTCTGGCCGCTGCGCCCTATCCTGCTTCAAGCTCTACATTTCCACACATAGATTCTGCAGTTGTGTGTGGATCTATTGGACTCCCAATCTCGGATCCTGTATCGGTGTTTCATGCAACCGCAACGCCATTTCCAACGCTTCAGCGAGGGTTGAAAGCTTTTGTTGTGACAGCGCCATCCTCAGGTGTGGTGTCAAAGATGCCACAAACCACACGCAGTGTTGCTTATCCGTTAGCGTCATATTATCCTCACTAATTGTACTCTTCTATCTCTGATCCAGATCCCAACGGGTCTCTCCTGGAAGCATCGCCATTTCTTTAAATCTGATGATTAACTATGTCTCTGATTTCCGCCAACTGAATTCTCTATTCAGCACATTCTAGATCTCCACTATTCCTATATTTGGGTGATCATTCGAGTGCTTGATATACCATGTCAGTGCGCGATCTTGCAGTGTGCTCACCAATGTGGCCTTCTTAATGTTGTCATCCGTGACTCCTTGTGCTTCTCACACTGCTCTTACCATGAACCAAAACTGGTCTGGATCCTCATTCCCTACTCCTTTGAATACGAGTAGCTTGATTGCACTCGCCATGGTGAACTATGGGTTTAGTGGAGGTGGGGTGGTTGAACATGGAGGTGAAGTAGGTGAAGTGGGTGATGGCATAAGTGGGGGTGATAACTGCGGAATGCGCTGTTTTATCAAACTAACCGCACTTCTCGGGGAAAACCGAGCGTGCTCTTCCTCGCTTGCTCACGGAGGTGAAATTAAAGGACTGTTTCCTAACCCTTTGATCACTTTGTATATTTTTCCGCTCCGCATTATTCCAATCATTTAATGTATTTGCATAACCTTCTTTTCTCATAACAGCATCTTAATCCAGGTATTCAAGGATTTGATGTAACTACCTCGCAGTCCCTTGAGAAAATACTGTTCTGCTTCGCCATAGCTCACAATTGTGTCTATCGCGAACTCAGTTATAAACCCCCTATTATTCGGTCGAGCCTATGGTCCACGACCTGCACGATCTTATCTTTTGATGCCTCTAGTATGCACACTAATTCCGGAGTCCACACTATCAGTTGATCGAGCTTGTACCTTCCTTGGTTGTTAGCTAACCTCGCGATCCAAGCTTACAGCTCTGAAGAGAAGATGCAAAGAAGATCTCATGGATTTCCGTATATACGTAGCAATCCAGCCACCTCTTCTCAGATATCTGCAGAGTTCTATTTTCCTATGTCATGAACTCATGAAGCTTCTGATCCAACCAATCTTCAATTTCCTTCTTCATAGGGTTCCAGTGTTCTGACATCAGATATCCCTTAGGCAAATCCTGGTCCCTTCAATAGAACCATTTGTTGGCTTGTTGGGGCCTGACCCAGGTTCAGAAGTATTTTAGCCAAACAAATCCCAAAACTACCGGCCCTTTCGACAATAGTCCACAGAGCGCAGAATAAGGTCTCACCCAAGGTAGTAAGGGAGGGTGCTAGAATCAGGTTTCCACACCCTAGGGATGTCTTCATGAGGTCTAGGAAGTTCGCAGCCCAATCCTGCGTGCTCGCACAACCCCGCGCAATTGTTTGACCTTTGCGTAGTTTTGGTACAGAACGCGATGACGTGCTGTCTAGATTTTTTACCCTTACTGCGTTATTATTATAGATCTGACTTAATTTTGTGGGCCCTTGTAGTCTTAATAATCATTCATATTTATAACAAGTGAACGCAATCATAGAGTGTAAAGAGATGCATGAACATATAACAGAAGCATAAACATACAAATCTACAAATAGATGCACAATATTTTAGACCCAACCTAGCTTTTATTAAACTTTTGTTCTTTTACAAACCCAACTCTGCCTTGTGCACTCAGCTTCAGGGGTCCGTGCACACAACTGCGAACTCTACTAGGCCTCTGCGCACTCAGCTGCAGAGCCTCTCTACTACTATGACCCAAGACTTGGACTTACAGAATTAGAGCGAATATCGCACTCAAATACCCATATCACTTAAGATTAATACTTAACAACTGCCTTCTACACTTAGAGCCTCACTCTATTTATACATTCCCATGGTTCGTGGACCATGGGTAGGCTGACACATTCTATATTAAATTACAATATTTTTAGGGCAGACTACCCTAGACTCTCGTGCTCCGCACCTGAATTTTGTGAGGTCTTTACATCACATTGACCCAAAACTAGGCTTTAAGCCCCAAAAATCTGCTATGGGGGGATCCACTGCCCAACACATCTTTGCAAGAAAAATGTAAGAAGTTTGAATGGATAGAGGAATGTGAGACTGGATTTGAGCAACTTAGAAATTGCTGAGACATGCACCAGTACTACAGATTACAGATCCAAAGAAAGAGTTTGTAGTATATACAGATGCTTGCAAGAGAGGGCCTTTTGGAGTCCTTATGCAGGATGCACATGTGGTTTTTTATGAGTCCCAGAAACTAAATGAGCACAAGCATAAATATCTCACGCATGATCTTGAGTTGGCAACAATTATACATGCATTGAAGATGTGGAGACACTATATTCTTGGCAGACAATTTGTTCTTATGAGTGATCACATTGGGTTGAGGTATTTGTTTGATCAACCGAATTTGAATTCCAGCCAGGCTAGATGGTTGGCCATGATCATCGAGTTTGACTTCGAGATTATATACATCACAGGCAAGGAGAACCGAGTGGCAGATGATCTCAGTAGACATATACAGGTGAATCACTTAGCAGTTATGAGCTCTTATGGGACAAATTTACAGGATAAGATCTTATGGGTAGGACAACAAGATGTCAGATATATGGAGATTGTGACCAAGTTGTAGTGGGGTGATAGTACATGTATAGATAAATGTAGTGGTACAGGTACAAGTGGTAGTACAAGTATATGTACAAGTGGTAGTACAGGTACAGGAACCGGTACAAGTATAGGTACAGGTGAAGGTGCACAAGACTTGGATTATTGTCTTACGACAGATAGACTGGTCAGTTTTCGAGACAAGATATATGTGCCAGATGACAGTGACCTCAGGAAGGTGATCTTGACGGAGTTTCATGCAAAACCATATTCAGGTCACTTAAGTGACTAGAAGACACTGATAGCAGTGAAGAGATCTTATTATTGGTCGAACTTCAAGAAGGATGTAGCAGAATTTGTAGCTATATGTTTCAACTATCAGCGAGTGAAAGCTGAATGTAAACATCTAGGTGGACTGCTACTGCTGATCGTGATTCCAGAATGGAAATGGGAGGTCATTTCCATGGACTTGATCACAGGGTTGCCAAAGATAGTGAAGCAACATGATTCCATAATGTTCATTGTGGATAGGTTAACAAAGGTTGTAGACTTCATTGCAGTGAAGTCTACATTCTCAGCTAGAGATGTTGCATAGGTATTTATCAAAGATTTGGTTAGACTACACGGTGTCTTGAAGAATATTGTGTCAGTCAAGGATGCGAAGTTCACTTCCAAGTTTTGGAAGGAGTTATTTGCATGTTTGGGCACCGAGATCCATAGACAGATGGATAGATAGAGAGGGTCAACATGATATTAGAGGATATGTTGAGGATTTACGTAATGCATCAGCAGAGGAAGTGGCAAGAGTATCTCCCTTTGTTCAAGTTTGCATACAACAACGATTATCAGGAGCCACTGAGGATGAGTCCTTTTGATGAATTATATGGGCAGAGTTGTAACACTCCCATCAGTTGGTGTGATTCGGTTAGGAGAGTATTGATTGGACCAGATATGTTGGCAGACATGGAATAGGAGATGTAGGTCATCAAGAAGAATCTTAACGCAACACAGGATAGGCAAAAGAGCTATACTGATAGAAACATGTTGTTCGAAGAGTTCCAAGTTGGGGAACAAGTGTACTTGTGCATCAAATTGAAGAAGATCTCCTTACATATTGGATCATGTGCCAAGCTGGCACCACGGTTTTATGGACCCTTCAGTATCACGACGAGGATTGGGCAAGTAGCCTATCGACTTGCACTACCTCCGATAGTGAAAGTCCATGATGTTTTCCATGTCTCATTACTTAAGAAATATGTTAAAGATGTTTCTCATGTGATTGACTGGTTTGTATTGTAGGTCAAACCAGATGGAGAATTCCATCTGGAGCCTCAACGTATATTGCAAAAAAAGGTTCTCATGCTTTGGAACCGAGCAATAGAGCAAGTTAAAGTGCAATGGAAGCACTTTGGGCCCGATGAAGCTACATGGGAGATGGCGGATCAAATGCGGGCTATGTATCCTTCCTTGTTTTCCGGTTGAGGCAAAGCAACTTGATATGGTGGTTTGGTGATTGCTTATGGTGGTTTGGTAGTTGCTTTATGGTGGTTTAGTATTTGCTTATGATGGCTTGGTATATGCTTCATGGTGATTTAGTATTTTCTTTATGTTGGTTTAGTATATGCTTTATGGTGATCAATATATGCTTTATGATGGTTGATATATGCTATATGATGTTTTTGATATATTCTTATATATGATGTTGGTATATGTTTGATATATGTTTTGGTATATGATTTGGCATATGTGTTTGGTATATATAATTTTGATGATGTTGCTATATGTACACCCGTGTATGGATGTAAATACCGTAACGAGTTGTGTTATAAAGCTCCACTATGTGGTATGGGTGTTATGTTATTATGTTATCATGAGGTTATGATGTCATATGAGTTTTTCTTGAGTAGGAATTTCATTATAAATACAAAAATGAGTTGTGTTATAAAGCTCCACTATACAGTATGTTGTCCTGGTGTCACAATGTTATGTCTTGAGTAGATCTTTCATTGTAAATACTGCATCGGGCTGTGCTATAAAGCTCCATAAGGAGTATGTATTCTTTTAGCAGGTTGCTGAGGTATAGGTGTGATTGAACGCTGAGGACAGTGTCCCCCAAGGCAGAAGGTTCTATAATAACCTTAGTGAAAATTCCATGTAATAAATGTTAAAAACAAATAACCACAAATGACTGGGACACTTATTCCAAGCTGAATGTTGGGCAAGCCATCGTACGGGGTGTTCATTTGATTGTTTATGACTAAGGAAATTGGCAAAGGCAAAGGCAAAGACATTTTGGCACATTTATTTATGAAAATAATGGAAATTAGGAGAAAAAGTAGATGAAAGGTCACAAGTTGCATGTGAGGAGGAAAATGAAGGAAAATAATGGAAAATGAAGAAAATAGAGGCCTCATTCATAAAAATGGTTCTAAGGATCAGTGGATAGACTTAGTTCAGTGTAACCTTTTGTCAGTTCAGTGTTGGAACTCTCTCTCATTATTCTCTCTCATACTCTTGGATACTTAGAGATTTCTTGGAGCACTCTTGGAGGGTGTGGTATACTTGGATTCTTGGAGCAAGAAGGAAAAGGAAGAGTAGGAAAGTGCAAGAAGGCATCGACATTAGCAGCTACAACAAATTTTCGTTCAGGTACCAAGTTGCATGTATGGTTTCTTCACTAGTTTTGGCATGCATGGCATAATCATGTGGATTCTTGGTTGTGATATATCATTGGAATGGAGGATGGCCCAGATCAATAGTGGATTGCATAACCTTTCCATTTCCTGGATAACCATGTTGATTGTGGGTTTATTTTCATTGTTTTGTTTTGGTTGGTTCTCATGTTTCCTTAGCTTGGGTTGAATTATTAGTTCCTGGAGCCTTGGTCAAACAAACACTCTAGAGCCCTATAACAACTTGGGTTGAGTTACTAGTCCTAGAGCCTTGGTTGGACCAATGCTCTGAAGCCCTTGGTGGGTTGAGTTTCTAGTCCTATAGCCTTGGCTGGACAAACACTCTGGAGCCCGACGACAGTTATGGGTTGAGTTACTAGTCCTAGAGCCTTGGTTGGAACAAATGCTTTAGTGCCCTAGATGGATGGGATGGACACTGATCTGGTGATGGTTTTTGTGATGTATGACTATGAGGTGGAACCATTGTTTGATGGGTTGAAGTGGATGGCCTATGGAAGCCCTACATGCGTTTTGATTGACGTGTTCTATGATATTCCGCATTCATGCTTGGAATATGGCACGGGGGTGAATGACTGAAGAGAGATTTGGCTCAACCATTCTATGGTTGGGTGGAATGTGGTAGTCCCATCTCCGGTTGGTTCGTTGCATTCATTAATGAGAAATCTATTCCATTAATTCTAATGTGTAAAGGTAATTATGTATTTATGGATTTTATGGATGATATGTTTATTGTATTTATGTTCCTATTATGCTAGTTATATGCACATTTTATGACAACAACTATGGATGGCTGTCAACATGTTTTTACTTGTATGTGAATGGATAATGTGCCTATGACTTAATAAATGATATTGCAGCAAATGGCACGAGGGAATAATGGTTCATAGTGATTCTCAGATAAGTACGAGATCCCTACACTTAATTATATTGTTGTTTTTACTTGTATGTGAATGGATAATGTGCCTATGACTTAATAAATGATGTTGCAGCAAATGGCACGAGGGAATAATGGTTCATAGTGATTCTCAGATAAGTACGAGATCCCTACACTTAATTATATTGTTTACACCTGTAGGTTACATGTCAATGATATGTTTGACGAAATGTATGTCATGGCTAGTACGGATCCAGCCAAGGTCTTGAACAAATACTTTCTTTAGTACTTTCATTTCCATGATACTTTAGTAATTTGAAGAGATGTATCCGTTCTGGGCAGTGTCCTAGGCTTTGAGCCTTAGAAAGTGGCTTAAATCCTAGGGTCGCTGGCACAACACTGACAATTTTGGTCCACAATTGCTAGCAGGTAGGCCCATGAGAGCAACTTTTGGTTGTTGGTTGCCCCCTTTCCCATAGCATGAGAGCGACTATGGCCAAAGATACCTAAAAAAATAGTGGTACCCAAGGAGAGGATGTTTGAGTGGCTGACTTGTCTTCTGAGGGTTCTGTTGATGATGTTGGATGTCTTTATGGTGTGTTTCCATCGGTTCTACTTCCTTAATGTGACTTAGGAGGTCAAATCATATCATAGTAGCCTCTCATCACATGTTTACCGTAGTTGGCCGATTGCTTGGGTAGATGTGGGAGGAGGGTGTTACAAATTCAAAAGCTCCAATATCCATAAGAAGGTACACAAATACTTGAATATAAGGATAATGCATATTAAGTGCCTATACATAACCTAAAGCTAGTTCAAATTTACTCTCAAGAAATGATATTATTTAGACATAGTATTCTAATTGCATAAGATATGCACTATGATTTCGAGATGAGGACATAGATATGAATGCTGAATATATTTAATCATCATTGGGTTAATGCTTCCTCTCTTCCAACAAAACATGTTTCAAAATTCCTAAAGTTCCCTCATTTTCTTTAAAAGTAAACTTTTTATTTTCTGTATTTGGGATTTTTCTAAGCTCCCATCCTCTCAATGTTTTCAGAATAAATATCACAATGCCAATAACTCTAGGAGAGCATCACATTTATGTTGAAATCATAATAAACCATTTCACTTACTATACTTCCCTTACTATCTTTCATATTTAATCAAAAAGAAAAAATGAGTAACGAGGCTTGATAAGATAATTTTATTAATGTCCAACTAGTGACCAAAAAAGTAGGTCAAATGGGCTAATTGGTACATTTCAGTGTAAATACAATGTGGGAGTGCAAAAACAACTCCTAGATGAATAATGGAAGTAAAAGCAGAACTAAGCATATAGCTAGGGACTAAACCTAATTGTACAACAAAATGAAATAAAATAGTATAGAGTTTAAATTAGGAAGATCAAATTTTTGAAATGCAGAATAAAGCAATGAGAAAAAAAATACCTGCAAAAGGAGATTCTTCCGAGGGACAACTTCATCATGTAGTCTAGCAAAGAATTCCCAGGATAATATCTACAAGATCAACCAATATTATCAGCAAGACACAAACACACAACCACAAATATGGAACATAAAGATTGATGAGAAAGCTAAATTAATCACATGGAAATTAATCTTATATATTAAACAATCAAACAAAAATTATATATGAATAAATACCTTCAAAGAACTATTGAATGTGACTCTCAACTTTCCATACCGCACTACCTGCACATTTTCCAGAAGCTGAGAATCAGGAATCTTATATTGTTTTAGAAAAACACCACAACTAGATATATGCATAACTTATATGCAAAGCCTAGAAAAAGCATATTGTGACACTTTTACTTTAGATTTGTTTCAAAACTATTTCATCTTGTGAGGAGATAAAACTCTTGATTGCTTGGCTTAGACAAAATACCCAAAAATTGGGGTAAGTTTTAGTAAAGACCCAAAACAATTTTAGGTTGATGTTTTCTCAATCTTTTGTAGCTTTTTGTGCTGATGTCAAACCATATTCAGATAACATTCACATCTCACTCAACCATATAACAGTAAAAAAAAGCTAGAGCTTTGTCTCTCAACAACCCTAGAGATTGTAAATTGTATGTGTCTTATATGGAAAAATACTTTTGTTATGCACATTAAATTTATGAAATGATATCTTAAGTCTCAAATATAATTGTGCAGGAAGAATCCATAGTAAATGTGAAGCCTTGCATTAGAAATTTACCTTTTTTCATTTAAGGGTCCGCTTAAACCCATTATGAGAACAAAAAAGGTCAAGTGGGTGATGTTGTTGACGACATCCATTTATGGTCATTCTATTTTTAAGCTTATATTGATAGTAATCATCAAACAATAAGAGAGTTTGAATTGAAGTTGAATGCTTACTTGTCATGGCATTCTGGCTCATTAGGGACAAATTATGCAAATCCCTCATAGGCATGATGATATGGACAAGCTTGGTGGTCATGCTAATAGGGCCAACAAAGAAAGAGGTCAGACCAGACCACAAAAGTTATATCAAAACCCACAAGAGTCAATGAAGGGTTCTAAGGTAAAATTTACAATGAAAATATTATACACCTATGTGAGTTGACCATTCTTATTCCACAAGTCAATATTATAACGGTGTACATACATTCTCACAAGAAGCTTAAGAGACATGACTAAGATGGAGACAACATTATTCATCCTTCCATTCTCGAAAATACAATGGAAAAAAACACTATTTGATCTACTTATTTTGTATGACTAAGTGTTCCTTATCTATAGATGGATTGTAGGGCACCTACTTAAATGGTGTACCTAAACTAAAATTAATAGTTGTTGTTCTACCCCTATCCATTCTTTCCTTCTGCTCAATCAAATTTACACTCTTAGTTGCTTTCAATTTAAAAATTCACCATTCAACTTTCATATGTTTTGAGACAATTATAATACTTCCAAGGACCCTTGGCTTCCAAATTAGGTTCATTTTTGGATTTTGATGAATAACAAAGAATATGGATCAAATGAGTAGAGGAAAATATGCAACACTTTAGAGATTGGTCATTTTTTTCTACTGCAATTAGCTTTTGATATTTATGATTATTTTATAGTTTACAAAGGAACACAATGTATAAGACATCCATTTCTGAAGATAGTGGCAAGATATGTCCTTAAGGAAAATAACAACATCCTAAATACTTCTCTCTTAGTTGTTTGACATATTTTCAGTGTCTACGCATTGTGATTTTACTCAAAAGCAAAGAATTCCTTTTCATGGATTTATTCATGAAAGATTACCTCAACTATTAACTTTCGATTTTCCATGCATTTTATTCTATAATTAATTTTTATGAAAGATAATCACTTCAGTGGAAAAGTAAAAGAAAAATAAATTAATAAATTTTAAAGAGCATAGTTAATAAACAAAGTCTACATAGTTGTTTGAATAACACAACCATTGTTTGATGACCTCTTCAATGTATCTTAGAGCATATAATTATTGGTTAATGATACTTAAATCAATTGTTGAATGAGTCTAGTGTTAAGAAGCAAGGTACCACATATGGACCAATCATCAAGTAACAAACCGGTTTCCCATATATAAAAGTGCTACAGTACAAAGATACTAGACTCAACACGGCATAATACAATTGTTTCATCTAGAGTCTCCAAACAACTAGATAGTTATAGATTTGAGTATCATGTTAGAATTAAATGAATGATTAGTGGTTCTGGAAATACTTTCAAGTTTTTAATCTTAAAAAGAAAATTAACCTATTACTTAAGAAAACCTTAGCTGAGAACAAAGGAGAATACATTACTGTCTGACTCAGTGGAAAATATATTACTATCAGGAGAAATGATCAAAACTGAACTGTTAACACAACCCTCATCAGCCCCAATGTGAATGCATTTCCTCACTCGAAGATCCCAGTGATATACCTATCCATCTCCCCATAAACTCAGCAACTCTCTTCCATCATTAGCAAAAGAAAGTGCACGAGATGTTCCATTCATTTTCAAGTTCCCAATCAACTGTTTAGTCTTTCTCAAAACCAACATTATATAGTCATCATTCCCAAGGAATGCAATCATGCTGGAAACTGTTGACACCTCAAATCTCTCCAAACTGCTCTCATCTCCTCCCTATCAGTAAAGCGATTAATCTTGTCTAATGAAGCTTTCGGCACATCAAAATTGTAGAAGAACTTCTTGCATCCTACAACAATGGTCATTGAACCGTGAGGCAAAAATGAAGCCTTGTGAATCAGAAGATCCTCAATAAACACACTGGATTTTGGGGTTCCTTCTCCTGTCAATCTGGAAAAACTTCAACCTCTTATCAAATCTAGCTATGAGAAGCAACTGCCCATTTCGATGGAACCCCATGGACTGTATAACCGCATTCGATGGGTCCTCTGCATTTGCATCCCTTAACATAGAATACTCAATTTGACCAGGTAACAATTGTTGCTTTATTTTTACAACAATCTCGTCATTACTCCTCAATAAATCATACTCAGATCCACCTCCATTTTCAAGTTTTGTATCGGAACCAAAATCGAAGCCAAAACCCTAATTTTTTTTCTATCTATCTAGGTTTTCCCACTTAGTTTTGGGTTTCAATTTGGCATGTTGTGACCTTAACCTATTAATATAAGCAGTTCCTGAAATCAAATCCTTCGATTCTTGAATTTTTAATTTTCTCAAATGGTTTACCTTGGTGATATATACCTTTGTCTCACCTTCTTCTTTAATCTAGACCGGTTCTTTTTCAAAACCCTCTTCAATGTGTAACTTTAAATATTCTTTTTCATATGCATCTACTTGGGATCTCAAGGTTTTTTCTTTGAGCCATGCGATTGCATCATTCTCCTAGGTATTTTCACCTTGAATTCGGTTGAATTCGTTCCCCAATTCCATGGTCAACCGCTAGTAATAAATAGTACCAAAGGGAAGGCTCTCTAGCCTTCTTTGCTCGACCTCGTCCTTCTCCACCTTAGCTTTTTTGACTCTCCTCTTCCTCGTAGTTTTACTAATGACTTTACTCTTCTTCTCCTCGTTCTCATCATATGAATCGCTCTTGTCTATACTCTACATTTCTCTATTGTGCACTCTTAAACATTTGGTTGGTTTTTCTGGTCTTCCTTTACTGATTTTGATTTTATTTTAAGCTACCATTCTAAGATATCATCATCATCCCTTGGGCACTCGACAATGTCCATGCCTGCTCCTTACCTCAATTTCCGTTAATCGCAAACATAGTAGATGCATAGATGAGCATATCCTTGAAAGTGTAGTTTAGGGTTTACATTTACTCAAAAGCTCTGAAAACCTTGTTGATGCCCATTTGTTGGCAATTTCTTAATGATCCATGGGTTGGAGTCGAAACCTGTGGTGGCTTGCTCCAACTGCTATAGATATTAGTTTGTTGCGGAGGAATGAAGAGCTCGCGAGATGAAGTAAAGTTTGTTTTCTTTGCATTTTGTCTAAATTTAAGACAATCACATGATTTGAGTCGGTTTTGCCTTTTTGTCTTAATTTAAGACAATCAAATAATTAGCATGTGTTTAAGACTAAAATAAACTTTTGCCTTAAGTAAACATCTTAAAACGCCCACCCCCCCTTCGTGTAGTAGTATAAGTTTTAAGAAAATCATATTGTCTTACCTGTAATAAGAGGACGAAACTAAAAATTTGGATTAAAATTTCTTTCGTAAAATATTAAAACGTTGGTTAAAACATGGAATGTAGGTTGTCAAAGCAATTTAATACTATGTCAGCACTGAACAGGCGCTATAGTCCGTGAGCTGCCGAAAGGATACAGCATACGAGATACAACTTTAAATAATTACAAATATTATAACTTGGATTCTCAAGTCTTTAGATAACTTTGACATTTTTATATCAAGTATTTAATTATAATTGTCTTTTTAATGGATGAAAGTTCTTCTTTAATGAAGGAGGTTAACTTGGATTTTTTAATTTTTTAATTAGCTTTGACATTTTTATATTAATTATTACAATTGTCTTTTTAATAGAGGAAAGTTCTTCTTTAGTGAAGAAGACAAGTTAGTGTATTTTTTTAATTTCTAATTTATAAGTGATGAAATTCTTTTAGATGCTTGTGTAAGTGATATTTAATCTTCAATATTTTAGTTTTCACAATCATATTTATACTAAAGTAAAAATCTTCAAGGATTAATCATAAAAACTCCTCATCATAAGAGCAATAGTTTTTATTAATTATTGTAAAGAAGAAGAATGATGACTATACTTGTGAGACTTAAAACTTTATATCTAACTTTTTCCAAACAATTTTCTAAGTTATTAACATATATGTCAAAAAATTATATTTAAAAAAAAAAAAAATAATACTTCATTTTTATATTACAATTAATTTTTTTTATAACTTAATGAAAATTATATATATATATATATATATATATATATATATATATATATATAAACCTAAAATAAATTTATAAGATGAAATAAGATATTATTGTTTAAAAAAAAAAAATTATACATAAATATTAAACATGTATTGGGAAAAAAATAGGGTTACAAATAATTATTATTATTTAAGTGAAATATATAATATAATAAAATATTATGTAAAATATTATTTATATATATCTATATATATATATAATTATTGTTTTATATATAAAGATTGGGCACATATTGGGATAAGAATAATGTTACGCGTAATTATAAGTATTTAAATTAAATATAGAGTATAATAAAATATATATATTTAAATTAACTATAGAAATTTACAATATATTTAATTTATATTACTCACTAATCCTTGTCCCATAAACAAGGGGGTCTCATACACCAACTTGGTGTATGGCTTGGCCGTGACCTTAAAAATGGATATATATATATATATATATATATATATATATATATTAGCGTAGTAATATAAGTTAAATATATAGTAAATTTCTATAGTTATAAATTTATAATGGATATTGAGACATACTTTTTGATTAAAAATTTATAAAAAATTATAAAATTTTAAATTTATTTTAAATTCTTATTAATAATTATAAAAGGAAATTAATATATGATCAAACATATATATATATTTAAATAATTATGTAATAAGATAAAACATAGTAAAGCAATAGTAAGCAATAAAAGTCTAATACATCAATTTATGATAAACATCAAAACATTTATTTCATAATACATTTCACATTACTAAAAAATTAGAAAAAAAATCATAAATTTTTTTAATAGCTTTATTATAAATTAATAGTATTATTAAGTATAAAAGAATTCAAATATATGCATATTTAAAAAAAAACATGTAAGAATATTCTTAACTAACCATGAATATTTTTAACCTATAAATAAGCTTTGTTAAAATACCATGTGCCAATACCATGGCTTAATAAACAATATGCCCAAAAAACTATAACTGATTTCATATGAAACTTGCTCATATAACATTTTTTTAATTAATTAATTTAATTAATAGAATAAAAATATCATAACTACTTTTGAGATATACCTAAACATTTGATATTATGACTCTTACTAAAAAAAATTTAGAATATTCCATGGAGGTTAAATTCCTACTATACACCTAATAATTACTAATAATCATTGAATTAAAGTCTGGAAGTCATATTCCAAAATAGACATGTCTATCAATACAATTAGGTGGATAGTAGAGATTTAACCTCCACAAAAGCTCCATGGAATATTGCAGATTCAAAAGTGGTTTTGCCCTTTCTACCATTTTAATTAAATTTATTAAGTAAAAAGAAACTAACTAGCAATTGCACCAGATGTTGCAAACGTCTAGCATATGAAAGAAGAACATAAATGAAAACAATTGTAATATGTTATCTAAATATTGCCTAGTTTAAAACTATTTCCTTTAATCGACAATATAGAAATGTATATGCAATGTCACATAACATCAAAGATAAGAATGTCATTTTTCCCTCCACCACTTATTTTTATTTTTATATTTAAATAAATGTAAAAATAACATGATTCTACATTCAAATTATGCATAACAAAGTTTATGAAAGTCAAATAATCACAATCATTTTACTTTATTGGTATACAAATCCAATTTCTCTTGCAAAAATTCATAACAAAAATAAACCAATAAAAACAAATATAACAAAATTTTGGAAGATGTAAACTTCAGTTCCAATAAATGAACATGGAAAAACTATTAAACATCAGCTCTGTTAGCAATGCCCTATTGCACTTTTGTTGCAAAAAGAGGAGTAAATATGAAAGAGTGAGCATTAAGCTCATATCTTTGTGTGTTTTTGATAAAACCTGGAAGGAGGCCTCTAGTGCAAATGAACAAGTATAGTCATTTGTATTTGACTTAACTGGTTCATGCATCAAGGGAACTCAAGTTCCTTTTTATTATATTTACAAAATATACATATTTGCAATGTAATAAGTAATATGCATACGGAAACAAAGTGCCATCTCCTTATGATATCAATAAGCAAACAAAGTGCCATCTCCTTATGATATCAATAAGCAATTACATTATTATTCGACGAAAAATTCGTTTACTCTTTTGGACTAAGCAATCAATCATACAAAATTGATATGATAAAAGGTTGGATTCCAAGCTAGCCCTCATTAAAATTTTCTTGGGTACATTCAATCTCCAGGCATTTGGCGCCAAATAAAATGTTGTAACTTCAAATATAGGCCCACTCCGATTCATGATAGAGAACACAAGCCAACTCCAATATCTCAATTATAAAATATTTTATTGAGATTAGATGAAAAGGATACCTCCATAGAAATATTGTAGATTTATTCCTTCTCTACCTAAATGCTAAGTCGACTAGTTGATAGTGATAATGGCTCTTGGTCACAAATAGTGAATTGTAGTTGATGGTAAGTATGATAGTGCACTTGATGGAAAAATGGACAATGTGAACTTTGTACAAAAATTCAGAAGGAACAAACACAATATTTTTGCCTATCCCAAAATGAATTAGGGAATTCTGATAGGTAATCATCAATCAACTTTTTATTGTTAAATTTGAGCATCTCCTTTTGACATATTTCTGTATAACAAACATTTTTCCCCATTTTATTTTTGATTTTTAGATGAAAATTTGATCTCCATTTTTCTCATTCTCTTCTTTGCATCTTCCTTTATAAAGGAGTTTCTATTTATTTCTTTAACCTATTTTCATATAAGCCTATTTTCTTTCTTATTAATGGTCATGGAATCTACGAGCCCAAGGAATTATAATCCAAGCATACAATCATTATTTATCTGGTCTACACAATGAAAATAAATATGAATATTTCCAATGCAATGCATGTATTCTAAGATTTCCCAGCATGTATTGACCTTCTAAATGCAAAAACGTTTCGATGTTATTTGTTATTGGGGTGATAACGTGTCTATACCTCTCTCTGACTTTAGAGTAAGAAGCACATATTAACTATGGACTTTGAGTAGCAAGTACCTAAATCGAAAATGATTTAAAAAAACAAACAAAGAAGAAACCAAAAATACAATCAAGCAATTACCGTAATTCCTTGAATTCCTCCTGTAATCCATATAACCTGCACACAAGACAATATATCGAATTGCCTTTAAATTTTGACAAATATGTCAAGAATATAACCACAATCTAAGGAATTCCTAAGAAAACAATGACTCATGAGAATATTTTCATATGCAGAGATCAGTAAATACGATTTCACAGTCAAAGTGCTCGCAATTCTCTTAAGGTGTCTGTTAGCTATACTTGACCTCGACCATGTTGATAAGAATTCCAACTATTTTTCAAAAATTACCACGCCATCTCCTTTAGGAAACTAAATATCAGTAAATGTCATTAAAAATCGATGATACTTTAAAGCAATCTACATCTAATAATCACTTCTAACAACAAGGAGAAACTCTAACATGAAAAAACTTCAAGAATACACTCGGAATAATTTCGGTCAAAATTAATGTCTAAAAATATGTTTCAGAGATCAATGAATGAAATCATTTGCAAAATACTACACCATTCGTTCATGCTCAAGATATGGGGAGTATAGCAAGATGTTACCATGAATTTGACATTAAGAGTTTCAATTTGGCTACACCAAATAACTTATTTGACATAATAATTGGAAAAATGGAGAGAGAAGAAAGTTAATACAAGAAGGGGTTGTTCATATAGTGAATGTTAATTAGCAAATTCTTCTAACCACACAGTCGTTCCCGCGAACTCCACGTTTGGTTCCACCACGGATGGACAAGATGTTAAGCTCCCTCTCCCATTGGCCACCGATAATCTGGAAATCAACTGCAGTCATTTCCTTAAATTACGGAAACCAACTGCAGTTTTTTCCTTCAATTACGGAAACTATCTTCAGTTAATTAATTTCTTGTTGGGAGGTTATGGATTGGTCCATTACTCCCTCTGCAGTTCTCTACCATGATCTGTGGAACACTTGACACATAGCCAACAGAAACTTGATGGAAGTTTGGCTATATATACTTATGTTCGTTCCCACGCTCACTAACTCAATCCCCTTCAGTCTTACACCATCAAGTTAGACTGAGCAGAGCTTGGAAGTGCCATGTGGGTGAGAGAAAAAGTTTGCAGTTTCTGTAAAGTTTCACAACGTCGGCACTGTGGGCAACTTTTTACAAGGATGGGATGGTGCTGCTATTGCTGGAGCTTTGTTATATATTAAGCCAGAGTTTCATCTAGAACACGCGCCAGCGATCGAGGGGCAAAACATATGTAGTTTTATTTTGATTCAAATTCTGCATAGTTTCTTGTAATGCAGTTTTATTTTGATTCAAATTCTTTGTGGTTTACTGTAGTTTAGAACCCTTTTATTTGGCGTGGGATGGGGTTTTGGGTCACGGATGCCTGGGCATAGTTTGATTTCTTGTTTGATATAATGCATGCAACTCAAATTTTGATTAAGGCAAATGTCTTATTCATAGCCGGAGTTTTGTATTATCTCGGTGGTTTTGGAATGGCTGTAACACAAAATATTTATGTGCTCATTATATTTCGGCAATCTGGTTGGTGAATGTGTAAGCCTGTTAAAGAATAAACAATGTCAAAGTACAATGTCAAAGTGTGAGCCAGCATCAATGACCAGAGGTATGATTTCTTGGACATTAAAGTTTTTTCGATTCTTTAAGTATTTATTCCGCATTATAGAATCGTTATTTTGCTTACACAAGATGTAGGGTTGACTCCTCCTAAATATTATAATCTGCCAAAGTCCTCCTAGTTGCTTCCATGCAAAGATCAATCTCTATTGATTTGAGGGAATTCCCTCCTTGTCCTGAATCTTCTCCTTCACATTATCAATAGTATCGAGAGCTCTAAGATTCTAGAAGGAGTGTGATTGTCTTGTCGATCAGGGTTTTCAAAAATATTTGCATTCTGCATGGTGAAGAGCAGATTACTTTTGGATGTTGTAATTAGCAAGAGTGCATCCATCTTCAAGTTTCTTTCTGGCCAAGATCAACCTCTGTTGGTCAGGAAAAAATCCCTCATTGCCTTCGATCTTGGCCTTTATATTGTCAATCGAGTCAAAACTCTTAACTTCCATGGTAATGGTTTTGCTAGTCAGGGTCTTGACAAATATCTACATCCCATCTCTAAGACAGAGGACAAGGTGAAGAGTAGATTCTTTTTGGATGTTTTAGTCGATGAGAGTGCATCCATCCTCCAATTTATTACCGACAAAGATGAGATGTTGTTGTTCGGGTGGAATTCCCTCTATATCCTAAATCTTGGCCTTTACATTGTCCATGGTATTAGAGCTCCACACCTCAAGAGTTATGGTGTTATTGGTCAAGATCTTCACAAATATCTTCATCTTTAATTGAAATCAACAAAACATGCAACCTCGATAATAACAAGTCATATTTAGAAACCCCGATCAACATTTAAAGGCGTAAATTTAAAAAAGAAAAAGAAAAAAAGCCTCCCAAATTTTGAAATCTACACTTGTAGAAGAGATTTTTTTTTAGATTAGAGAAAATTAAATCATTAAAGACCAAAAACATACGAGAAAAATGAATCCTCCTCAGATATAAAGACCCATCAACATACATGCCATAACTTGACAACATCTATATGCCTAAAATAAGGAAGAAAAATGGAGAGAGAACAGGGAAAAGATTTGAAACCAAGATCAAAGATGCGCAAAATACTCGACTGCATGAAAGATGAAGAGATAGAGAAAATTGATACCCGAAGCAAATAAAACGCAAGAAAGTACACTCGATCATGTTTGAAAAGTCAGCCAAAACTAAAAAATACAACGAAGAAGAACATGGGTATAGCCATATTTAAATGTAAGTAGGAGGGAAATAGTATTTTCATAAAGAAACACGTATAGTCATTCCAAATAGTTGTGTATTCTATTCACTGGAGGCAGTTGCCAGAGGTTGAGCACAACATTTTCCACTGACTACGATGATTTAATAACAAAAAATATTTTAATTGTCTAACACATAGGATTGATGACACACAATGAAACATAGTGGCATGGGATTGGAGTTCTTCCCAAAGGAATGTCTTATGACATAACAAGTGTCATATGAAGTGCGTTATGATTTTTGGGCATGTGGTATTGATAAATAATTCTATTAACCAATGATATTGTAACAAATCATGTTTAGAGGTTAAAAATCTCCATAGCAAAATGGGGTGAAATTCCATGGTTAATTTTTTTTTTTAAATGTATATATATGTTTAACTTATATATTAATTATTTTTATCAATAATAAAAATAAAGTTATAATTAAATAATTTATATGATATTTTTTAATTTAGGCAATGTGAGATGTATCATAAAGTAGTTGTTTCGATGCTTATCATGTATGGATGTTTATTCACATTTATGAGTTATTTATTTTATATTGTTATGTTAATTAATATAATGGTAAATGAAACATTAAATTTTTACTATTTATTTATGAATTGATTATATAAAATAATGGTAAAGAAATTATTATAATTAATATTTTATTATTTAATATTTTTTAATAATATAAAAATCATTATCATGGAGGTGAGTAATTCCTTCAATACTAAACATATTATATTTAAAAAAAATATTAATTATAAAAGTAAATTTTCAATATAGTTATAAATAAAAAATTTCAATATCCACTTTTTTAGAAGAAAATAAATGAATGTTGTCATGATTAGAACTAATTCTCATGAGAGCAAAGCAATGGTGATCTTCGAGTGCTTCACTCACTTCTTTTTTAGCATAGAAACCAAAATGTTTATTTTTTTTAATTAATCTATCATCATCATTATCATATATAATCCATCATCATCATCATCACCGTCAACACCTGCCTATAGAGTAACCCATCCTAGAGATGATATTCAACTCATATGTCACCATCATGTCCCCTGTAAGAAGTCCTAATTATACCTTAGACTGTTTGGTGTAGGAGTCCCAACAGTGGGTCGTACAGTAATGCCTTGACCGCGATTTCGCATAAAGGCAAGTAAGATGTCTCTGTTGTTAGCAGGGGTGTGACAATTGTAGCAAGCCAAAGAAGGTGCAAGAGAGGTTCTAACACACGGGGGTTGAGATGAGTGCCCCTTTGGAAACCTATAATAATACACAGCTTGGAAGGGAACACACGAGTGAAGATGCATCACAAGTTGGAAATCAAGTTAGCAAGCAATTCAAAGTGATGGTTAAACCAACAACACATTTTAGAAATATTCATACATACTTATACAAAATAGTGTATGCATGCATGCTTAAGCAAACTAATACATATATCACTTGGAGTAAACCGGATAGCATAGAATAGAATACAACATATGTGTGAAACGTGATGACTCTTGTTATATTAAGAAGTGTAAGTTCTAGTCATACAATACATCCATGTCCAACCACTAGTTCCAATAGTGGAAATGGCATGAAAAAGCCATGCGAGACATCACTAACACTTGGTCCATTATGGTGAGACCAACTATTTTACATCCTTGTGGTGGTGAAGGTGGTGAGCTGATGCCAAGCTTGTTTGTTTGTTATGGTGTGCATGCACCCCATGGTGACATCCTTTTGAAGCGAACTCTTGCCTCCTCTGCATCCGGGTGCATTGGTGCGGCTCCTTCATCCATCTCATCTGCTAGCATGCGCATGGTTTACTTGGTGCAACCAAACTGGCAACACACTAATGCATAGTGTCTGTGTTGATCTTCCAGGGTGTGTTAGTGGTCATGCGCATCAACTGTCAACTACATGCTCAACTCCAGTTGGACTTGCTTCTTGTCTTCACCTTGGTGAGTGTGCTAAATGGGTTGGATCGCATGCATGCACATAATGACATGAATGATCCTGAATTCCCTTGCATGTGATCAATAACATTACTCACCATGTCTGCTCTGTGCCAACTACTGGGATGGATCTTTAACTTGTACGAGTACAATTTCATCCATGAGTGCATGTTATGCCCGCGCTATTCCTATTCCTGTTGCAACTCATTCATTTGTTTGTGTAGCTCATGTTCTTCCTTTAGTTGCTATCTCAACACATGAAACTCCTTCTTTGTTCCATTCTCTGTCATCGCGCGATCATGCTGTGACCTCATAGTTTGAGTCTCCAAAGTTTCTTTCATCATCAATGGATCTGTTTGAGCTTGCAACTTTGTTTCTCCTCTATGATGTCAACAACCTTCCCTTTGCAATCATTACATCCGGTATGTTGCCCTCAACTGATGTTCATGATGCTGAACGCCACGATGCTGCTATCGTCATATCTTGATTTCCTTGTCTCCGAACAACATGATGTCTTTGTGAGTAGGCAAGCTCATAGACACTTGATCAACTACATCCCCAAGTGTGCTATGAAGGGTGTCTTTGACTCTGCTCTCCTAGAAACCATTGTACCTATTCTGCTGAGAGGCAGATGAACAATTGTAATACCTAGAGACATGGCAACATTCATGGTAAGCAATCTATCAGTAGAAAACCAAAATGAACTTGAAAACTGACTTGTAACATACCTGTGTGACTGATCATGAAGGTCGTGCAATTTCTGTCGGGAGGTCGGGATACTGACCGCCAAGACTGTGCAAGGCACAGTTTGAGCTGCTAGGAGGCCGAATAATTGATTGAACTGCGCAATCCACAGTAAAATCTAGTTAATGACTGTTGGAATTGTGCAATACACAATCTCAGTTGGAAATGGTTGTAGGCTCAGTGACTGCATTGCACAATTCTTTGGGCTAGTAGTCATTATCCCTCAGAATTATGCAATGCAAGGCTGTAGGACAGTCACTGGGCACAAATGCATAATTCCTGAGAGGACAAAGCCTCCCTTCTTAGGATTTCACAATGAAGTCTTGGTGAGGCAGAGTCTGGAATAAGGCCGCCCAGACTCGCCGACAGGAAACTGAAAGAGAATGTGAATGCAAATTCATGGTGATATTGAGTGTAAGAATAAGTGAATGATCATGCATGTAAATGGTGAATGGAAGATTCATAAAATGGAACAACATGTATGTGGGTGTGGTGAGTCGTCGAATTGACGACCGTTCATGAAAAACAATTTCATGCATGCAACAACAGTAAGATGTTAATGAAAACTGAAATGGTGCTTGTACAAGCTAGTATCTATCAAACCGACAGCAAGCACTCACTGAAATCAAGCAGACAACATTCATATGAAGCAAAACAAAAAAAGCGCCAGAAATGCAACAGAAGATATGGAAAGCGGGCTTACGCCAAAACAACTGAGTTGAATGTGTCGAGGGCTCCTAGATGCAATGTGGGATGTTAGAGTTACAAGGTTGATGTGAGGAATGAGCCCTGCAGTGTCCGGTTCATGAATTTTGATAAAATTGAGGTTGTGATGCACATGCCACAAATCTAGGGAAAGCGACACTTAGTGGGAGGTTTTTGGAATGATCCTTGCATGTAACTTCCAGCTGCCAAAAATAGATCCCTGAAACAATGGGTTCCTTTGCATACTTCCTTGGGAGAAGAAGCCTATGCATGCAAGTCTATTTTGCTCAGTCCTAGAGGGAACCGGTCAACTCAGCTACACATACAAGAGACTCCTCAACTACTGGGAGAAAATTCGCATTTTTGGTTGGGAGCTGGGCTAGCTGCTCAGAAGATTTGTAAAATTTTTGGGCAGAGCAACTGACTGCTACCCAAATTTGCGTAAATTCTGGGCTGCATCCCAACTGGAAAGGATTACGTGATTTCTTGGGTGAATCTTTCTTAGCAGAGTTGTGCAATTCTGGGGCCCAACATGCTTCTAGTCAGGATTGCACAATTTCTGGAGGGAAGGCTATTTTCCCTCCAGATTTCTGCAAATTCTTGAACGAGCTGCTTAGTTTGTTGTTCGAATAAATCCAGATGAACACCCTGTGAGGGGAATGCATCAAGGTTTGATTAATAGGTTGTCTTTCTGCAAGAAAATCACTAAATCTTATGTACTTGACGAACTAAGACATGCTGCTGTGAAAGGTTGGTAGGGAGGCTCCAATACGAAGCTAAGGAAAAGACTTGGAGGGTGGTTGTAGCTGCTACAATAACATAATAAATTATGTGTTCCTAGAGGTGAACAATCACAATGTATTAAAGAGGTTCACACCTCTAAGGTTGTTGGGTACTTTCTTGTAAGGAAGATAGTGGCCAACTTTTAAAGGTATGTGTATTGGCCAAATATGAAACAACATGTAGCTAGGTTCATAAGAGGATGCATGCTTTATTGTACCAACAAGCCTAGTAATAAGAAATAGGGTCTATATAATCCCTTGCTTACACCCACTCGTCCATGGGAAGTTTACCAACAACTAGGAAGGGACATGACTTCATATTTGTGGTAGTTGACAGGTTAAGCAAGATGTGTGCTTTGAATCCCTGTAAAAAGACCATAAACATGTAATAAGCAGTGAACTTGTTTTTTGGACAGGTTCAGTTGCACTTTGGAATGCCAAGGAGCATTGTTTTAGACATGGACATAATATTTCTTAGTGCATTTTGGACTACATTATGAGAGAAGATGGACATGCAGTTGAAGAAGTCCAAGACATTCCATCCATAGAAAGATGGGAAGACAAAATTATTCAACATGAATTTGGTGCAACTTTCGATGGGTTACAATCATAAGCATCTGAGGACTTGGGTTGAAGATCTAGTATATGTACAACACTCTCATAATAGAATGGTTTGTACTTCTATTGGTAAGTCCCTATTTGAAACTTGCCTTTTTAGCCTCATATTCACATCAAAAATCATTAAGAGCATATTAAGTATTCATTAAGGGAAGTATGAGGGAATAATTCATACTTGTGATATAATGAAAATATGAAATTATTAGTAATGAAAGTAGACTTACTCTAAAATTCTATGTATGACCAAAGATGATGATAATGAGAGAAGTTGGAGATGGATATCACATAAAATCAAAAAATATATTTGTGGAGATATTGTGAATAAGTTGTGGAGAACATTCAACGAATAAGTCGAATTGGAAATTTGTTATGGGAATCTCAAATACGAGGCCTCATGTATTGTATTGGTGTGTATGAGAATGATGTATCATTATTTGTGAATACACAATCAAGGCTTAAATCCTTTTCCTCAAGTTTTATTTGTGTCTGATATTTTATTTTCTTTTGTTTTATATCTTTAATTGGTATCAGAGCTAGGTTGAGAGAATTTGTAATAAACACATTGTGTGCAAAGTGAGTGTTGCATGTCTCGTATCTTGATGAATGTGCCTTATGGAATGTGTGAGAGATTGGATGCTACTATGTAGAGGGTCGATTGTTGTCAGGATCAATTTGAATGTTTAGAAGTCAATGGAGAGAAGTGATGATTTGAGCTCATGCCATCAAAAGCAAGTATAATCATGCCATCAAAAGAAAGGATAGTCGATTTTTGAACCAATTGCTATTTGAATCATAACCCTCCTCCTCTGTCGGTCTCAAGAATAATGTTTTTGTAGAGACTTTGTTTTATGCATTGTCTGATATTCTACCTCTACATTTCTTGTTTCGATGCCCAAAAATCAGTTTTAATGTGTCAAATTGAACATGTGTGGATCTTGTTTGATTCTTCCAAATCGTAGAAGGAATGAGAATGCGCAAAAACATCAAACATTGAAGATTGGATTAACTGTTATCTATTTGTGAAGTGCTCAGATAAAGGACTAAAGTCTCTTATCTATTGCAACTTCAATGCACCGAAGGTTGGATATGCCGTGAACCCTTGCTTTGAGGATACAATTATGTGCGCTTGAGGGAAATCATGTAACAACCTCGGTCAAAATTACATGTAATAAAGTTAATAAAGGAATCATAATAACCAAGGTCATGCGACATGTATTCCAATCTAAGTGTTGGGAAAAACATCCTAGTGTGGGTGTTCATTTAGTATATTATGGCTAAATGAAATGGAAAAGGATTTGGAAAGGAATGAGGCATTAATTGGAAATTTATTTATGGAAATAATGGAAATTATGAGAAAAGGAAGGTGAAAGGTCATAGGTTTCATGTGATGAGGAAAATGAAGGAAAATAATGGAAAGATGAAGAAAATAGAGGCCTCATTAATAAAAAGGCTTATGAGGATCAGTTCACACCTTTTGTCAATTCAGTATTGGAGCTCTCTCTATATTCTCTCTCTCTCTCTCACTCTTGGACACTTGGAGTTTTCTTGGAGAACTTTAGAATTGGATGAAGGAAAACAAAGGAAGGACTAAGAAGGCAGAGGCAAGCAAAGATCAAGCAAGGAAGAGTAGCATCAAGAAATTACAAGGGGATTAATTGTAGGTATCGATTTGAATGTGGGATTTCCTTGCTAGCTTTGGCACGAATGGTACATGCATGTGTATATTTGGTTCTCTTGTTGTCATTGGCATGGTTTTTGCCAGGTGTGATAATGTTCTTCAACCTTGCCTTTTCATTTCTAGATAGCCATGATTTGATGGGTTCTATTTTATTTGGTTAAGCTCAATTGTCTTATGGTTTCGAAATTGAGTGAGGTTATCTCTAAAAGAAAGAACACAAGGCCTAGGATTCCCTAGACTAGACTGGGCTTTTGGTAAAGCCGAATTTTGTGTCCCTTGGTGGGCGTAGGAATCCTTGACTGGTGAATGACAGGATATACAGTAAATCCTAGAGGTGCGTGCCCTTGATCAGGCCTAGGAATTCTTGACTGATGAATGGTGGGATATAAGGTAAATCCTGGAGGTTGGAGTATTGATTAGGCCTAAGAATCATCGACTAGGAGGCAAGCAAAGTATTCACGGTGTAGGTGGAGAAATACGATGGCATCCATGCTTGTTTACGACCTAGAGATCTGGTGGGGATTGAGGTAGAACTTGAGGAAACCTAGTTTGGTTTTGTTTTGAGTCTCACATTCATGCTTGGGATATGGCAAGGGGGTAATTAGCTAAAAGAAAGATTTGGTTCAGCCAATCTATATCAAGTGGTTCGTGGAAGTCCCATAATTGGTTGGATTTTGTATTAATTAATAAGAGATCTTTCTCTTTGGTATTTCATGTGTAAATGTGTTGGCTTATATGTGAATTTTATAGTTGTTATATCCTTGTTATTTCTGTTGGTTATATGTTAGTTATGAGTATGTTTCATGACAAACATGATGTATGGCTCTCATTATGTTTTCATTAAAAAATGAATGTGCAATGAATACGTGACCTAATAGATGATAATGAAGCTATCATGATATGGCAATAATGCTTCTTTGTTAATCTTAGATAAGTATGAGACCCATGTGCTGAAATATGTTTTTATGACTTGTATATTTCATATATGTGACATGTTTGACGAAATGTTTGTCATGGATAGTAGGGTTCCAACCAAGTCATTGATTAAGTGCTTGTATTAGTACCTTTGTTTTAGTGTCATTTATCATTTCTGAAGGTTTCATGAAGCTATGGGTAGTGGCCTGAGTCCTGGCCCTAAAAAAGTGGCACATAATCTAGGGTCGCTGGCTCAGAACTGTCTAGAAAAGTACATAGTCATTAGCATGCCCTTGTTGTGGGAGCGATTGGAAGACTTTGGTCGTATGCATGTCTTGTCATGGGAGTGACTGAGGCTCTAGGATAATAAAAACCTAAGTTGTCTTAGGAGTTAACGACCTGGAAGGGTTGGTTACCTCTTGAAGGGTTTGTAGTTCTTAGGAGAGGTTAATTTGGTTAAGTTTGTCGATTCCACTTCCTTAACTATACTTGGGGAGTTGAATCAGATCACAGTAGCATCTCATCACACATTTACCCCATTGGATCGGTTAGCTTGGGTAAAAGTGGGAGGAGGATGTTACAAAGTGGTATTGGAGTCTGGTTCAACCCTTCGACTAGATGAGTGGTGTGTTGGTCATGCATTCATGCCAGTTGCATATATGTGTTATCTATGATTGTAGTCAATGTGCATGTTGTGTATGCATGGTGTTGTTCATGGTTGCATTTGTGTCACCATGTGAAAGTGCATGGTGTGTTGTTGGATATGGTCGTCATGAGTATATGTCGGTTATGCATTGGTTATGCATGTCTGTGTTTATATATTGTTATGCATAGAATGATATGGTTGTAGTTTTCATGCATGAGGTCATGGTATATGGTTTGTATGGTCAGTCATTTATAACTGGATAGTGGTTAAACTGATGTTATATGCTAATACGATTATGATTATAAATGTAGTATGCTAATCTAGTTGATCTTACAGATGAGACATCCCCCACTTGAACTATATTGATTTATGTTGATTATGTTATGTTTTGGCATTAGCTGACATGGTGTACTTGCAAGAAAGAGATCAAAGATGACTAGCAAGATGTTAGACTACAGTTCATGAGATTCTCCCTATGGATCAGATCAGCAGCATGGTGGTGGGCATTCTTCTAACTTAGAAAACACATTGAGGAGCTTGAAGGCATAAATAAGGAGTTGCAAGGAAAATAATGAAAGGGTCATTCAGGCATAGGAGAAACAAGCATAATTTAATGCAATAATCCTTCAGAGTTTGTCAAAATTGCAGAGATAGTGAATGCTTAGGATTAGCCATGGATAAGAGGATAGAGCAAATGGGGGAATATGGCAGTAGATCTCATGGTGGGAACAAGTCAGATAGAGATGATAAGATCATAGATGGCATGTTCTTGGATACTCTAGATAAGAGAGGTGATGGAAAAAGGTTTTGTTCTAGTTTTGGTTCTAACATGCACTGTGATCGTCATCGTTATCATTCTTATAGGAGTGACAAGGGATATTTTCCAAATGAGTTCAAGAAAGTGAAGCCACCTATTCTTGATGGGGATTTCAATAATCTGGAGGATGCTGAACCATGGTTACTTGGGATGAAGAAATTATTTGATTTTCATGATTACACAAATAATATGAAGTACAAAATAGCTATCTTTAGCCTCAAAGGGAAAGAAGACATCTGGTGGGAGATGTAAAGCGGGTTAGAGACATCAGGTCAAACGACTTGAGTTGGCATGACTTAAAGAGACTTTTGAGAAAGAAATACTTGTTAGAAAGGTACTATGACATCAAAGCCAATGAATTCTATGAGCTAAAGATGGGACCGATGACATATGAGGAGTATATGAACAAGTTTTGTGAGTTATTGAGGTATGTATCATATCTTAAATATGAGAAGTCCAAAGTTCATAGATTTATCAGTGGATTGCCAATAGCATTTAGAGATCGGATTGAGTATGATGAGCCTCGGTCACTTGAGGAGGTTATTGGGAAATTGAAGCATTATTATGAGAAGTCAAAGCACAATCGTAGAAAGGTTGTGTGTTATTTGCAATGCATTTTTCTAGTGATAAAGGTAAGGATGTTGAAGATGTAGAGGTATTGAGTAGGTACTCAATCTTGCAGCAGTTTCAAGCAGTGTTTCTAGCAGATATTTTAGAGTTTCTGCCTCACAGAGAAGTGGAATTTCCATTGAGTTTGTACCAGGGGCAACACCAGAATCAAAGGCACTCTACAGGATGAGCACACTAGAGTTAGTAGAGCTGAAGTTACAATTGAAGGAAATGCTTGACAAGGGATACATTAGGCCAAGTGTATCAGCTTGGGGTGCACCGGTATTGTTTGTGAAAAAAAATGATGGTACTCTTAGGTTATGCATTGATTACAAGAAGTTGAACAAGGTAACCATCAAGAATAGGTATTCATTTCTAAGGATCGATGACTTGATCGATCAACTGAAGGGAGAAGTAGTGTTCTCGAAGATTGAATTGAGATTAGGATACCATCATGTACACATTAAAGAAGAGGGAATTTACAAGACAACTTTCCGAACCAGGTATGGGAATTATGAGTTTGTTGTAGTTCCATTTGGTTTGAATAATGCTCTATATACCTTTATGTGCTTAATGAATAGTGTATTGCGTCCTGATTTGGACACATTTGTTATTATTGATGACATCTTGATATATTCCAAAATTGAGGAAGAACATGCCAAACACTTAGCAACAGTATTGAGATTGTTGAGAGAGCATCAGTTGTATGCCAAACTTAGAAAATTCAGTTTCTTTCAAACATAGGTACATTACTTGGGACATGTTATTTCCAAGGAAGGAATAGAAGTGGATCTAGAGAAGATAAGGGCTACCATGGAGTGGGTTTCTCCTAGAACTGTGGATGAGATAAGATCATTTATGGGGATAGCAGGTTATTATAGGAGATTCATCAAGAACTTATCTCGCATTTAATATCCTATTACATCACTACATAGGCAAGGTAAGAAATTTGAATGGACAGAGGAATTTGCAGCAAGTTTCGAGAAATTGAAGCAGTTGTTGAAAAATGATCCAGTGTTAAAGATTGCAGATCCAAAAAAAGAATTTGTGGTGTGCACATATTCTTACAACAGAGGACATGGTGGAGTACTTATGCAGAAAGGATAGGTAGTATGCTATGAGGCATGGAAATTGAATGATAATGAGAAGAATTATCTGAAACATGATCTTGAGTTGGCAATGATCATCCATGCACTGAAGATGTGGAGACACTATCTTCTTGATAGGAAATTTGCATTAATGAGTGATCATAGTGGATTGAGATAATTTTTTGACCAACTGAATTTGAATGTCAGGAAAGCTAGATGGTTGGCGATGATTAATGAGTTTGACTTTGAAATTCGATACATTAAAGGTAAAGAGAATAGGGGTTCTGATGTTCTTAGCGAGAAAACACAGGTGAATCACATAGAAACTATGAGTTCTAATGGGATAGACTTACAATACAGAGCTTACAGGAAGGACAACATGATGGAAGGTACATGGAGATTATGTACAATTTACATCAGGATACAGGTGGTCAGGATGTGGACTATCGTCTTACCACATATGGTTTGGTCAGATTTAGGGACAAGATATATGTGACGAATGACAGTGATCTCAAGAAGGCTATCTTGTGAGAGTTTCATGCAAAATCATATTCAGGTCATCCGAGATACCATAAGACATTGACAACAGTGAAGAAGTTTTATCATTGTTCAAATCTGAGGAAGGAAGTTGTAGATTTTGTGACTATATGTTTGGACGGTCAGTAAGTGAAAGAAGAATGTAAGCATCCAAGTGGACTACTACAACCGATTGTGATTCTAGACTGGAAGTGGGATGTTATTTCCATGGATTTCATCACAAGTTTGCTAAGGACATCTAGACAACATGATTTCATCATGGTAATGCTAGAGAGGTTGACAAAGGTAGTGCACTTAATTCCAGTAAAATCTATGTATTCAGCTAGTGATGTGGCGTAGGTATTCATCAAATATGTCGCGAGTTTACATGGTGTTCCAAGGAACATTGTGCCCAACAAGGATGTTAAGTGTTGGCTCATGGGGGCTTGACCCAGGTTTAGAGATGATTTAGCTTAACAAATACCAGTACTACTAGCCCTTTCGGCAATAGTCCGTGGATTGCAGACTAAGGTCTCACCCGAAGTAGTATGGAAGGGTTCTAGAACTAGGTTTCCGCACCCTAGAGATGTATGATGATTTTTCAGTGGTCCGTGGTTTTACCCTATGCGCACGTCACTATGCGCATCTATCAGTACCTCGCAGCTTGTAATGCTGCTTTCGCGTAGCCCTGCTCAAGGCTCGATCCATGTTATTACCCTAGTTCCTTACTATTAACCCAATATTATCCAATTACTTAACTTATCTGTATGAGCCCAATTATACTTAACTGTGTTCAGTATTCATATAAGTGCATGCGATAAACAAAATAGTATAAATGCGTAGAAAGTAATACAAAAGCATATACACAATATTTGGAATCAAACTTATTTTTGTTATTCTTCTTCTTGGGTTACAGACTCGACTCCGCCTTGTGCACTCAAATGCAGGGGTCCACGCACTCAGCTGTGAACTCTACTAGGCCTCTACACACTCAGCTGCAGAGCCTCTTCCTACTACTATGACCCAAGACACTTAGACTTCTTCTATATCCGCTACTAGATCATTGCATCCATTACATTTATCAATCCATCCATTTCTTTGTTTACAACTTAGAGCCTCACTCTTATTTATACAATCCCATGGTCCGTGGACCATGGGTAGGCCGACATGACATTACATTACATTACAAAACTTAGGGCGGACAACCCTATGACTCAACATACATTTCGCGCTCCATGCCGGCAATTCGCGGAGTCTTACAACATTATTTGACCAAATCTTGGGCTTTGAGCCGCAAAACATGTTGTGGGGGGGATTCCATTACCAATAGGCCCCCAAAACAAACATCGTGAATCACCCTCGAGTCACTCTATCGGCGTGGTGATCTTGGCGTGGAGTCCTTCCAACTGGTCCCGAATGGCCTGAATGTCTACAACGCACTGCGCTGCTGCCTGCTGAACCTGCTACATTCTTGCTTTTGAACCCTCTGTGTTTGAATTGTGTCCTTGCCTCTGTACCGACATCTACTATGTATTTTTATAGTCCCACACCCTTGTCCAGCTCCTCGGGTTGCAAAGACTGTGCTTTGGCTGGTTAGTCAAATAGCTAGCCCACCCATGTAGGGCTTCAAGCAACTGCCATTTACTTTTCCTGGGAAGGGTTCTCCATTTAGTTTGACTAGATGGACCGCACCTCCATTTGTGACCTCCTTAACCACATATGGTCCTAGCCAGTGCATTCTGAATTTTCCTAGAAATTTTTCAAACTTACTGTCGTACAGTAGGACTAAGTCATTTACCTTGAAGGTGCACAAATTGATATGGCAGTCGTGCTAGGCCTTTTCTCGCTGATTTTGTACTTGCTGATGAAATCCAGCCAGAAACCGTTCTTCCTTGAGTTCTTCTAATTGCACGAGCCTTTCTTCTAGAGCTTCGTGGTCTATCATGCTTGTGAGCACTGCTATTCACAGATTAGGTACAATGTATTCCATCAGCATGACAACTTCCATGCCATAGACTAACCAGAAAGGTGTCTGTCCCATCAATTTCTTGCACGTTGTCCTGTAAGCCCATAATACGGAAGGTACGTGTAGGTCCCAGTCGTTGCATTGTGCGTTGCACACTTTAGTCAGCGTAGTCTCCAGTATTTTGTTGAATGCCTCTACTGTCCCATTAGCTTGTGGGTGGTACGATGTACTTTTCTGATGATACACCTGGAACTCTTCTATGAGCGCGTTGATGGTTTCATTCAGGAAATGTGTTTCGCGATCACTCATTAATATTTTTGGACAGCCAAATTGGGTCAACACATTTTCGAACAAAAACTTCGCAGCTGTAGTGGCCGTGCAGTCTTTGACCAGTTGCACTTCCACCCATCGTGTCAGGTACTCCGTCGCGGTGATGATGTAGTGCGCGCTCGTCTTTCCCTAAGGTTTGATCGGTCCCACAAAGTTGATTGCCCATTTTTCAAATGGCTGTAGTGTCATTTGTGGATTTAATGGCATCTCATCCCTCCATGATGGTTTTCCAGTCCTTTGACATATATCACAGGCCTTACAGTGCGCTTTCGAATCCTGGTGTAGGGTTGGCCACCATAACCCTGCACGAAGAATCTTTTGTGTGGTCACGCATCTTACATAGTGTCCTCCTACAGTGCCCCCATGTGCTTCCACGAGGATTTGACCTGATTCAAATTCAGGTATGTATCTTCACAATATCTCATCATTGCCCATTTTGTATAGGTTCCCCACGATGACAGAAAAGTCTGCCACATGCACCATCAATTCCTTTTTCTCTTGGACTGAGTATTCCTTCGGCGTAGTCCCTGTTGTTAGAAAATAGATTATATCCTCAAAGTGTCCATCCACAATGAGCACTATAAAGAGTTGTGCATCAGTTAGTCCCTCCTCCAAATTCGTGGGTTCCTCACCCATCTCAATTCATGACAAGTGATCTGGTCCTGCGTTCAGGCATCCCGACTTGAATATGATCCCAAAATCATATTCTTGGAACAGTAAGATCCATCCACATATGCGCCCCCCAAACACATGCTTATTGACGAGATATTTCTGTTGGCATTATGATACAGGTGTTGTCCTTGATGGCAACTCACTTAGATGACATTTCTTAGTGCAGTAGCAAATAATTACAGATCAGACTACAGAGAATGAAGAAAGAGAGGTATGCGCAGTTTCACTGTGATAGAGTAGCATATACACGCAGGTTAATAAACGAAAAGGAGCGTATAACGTACACACGCACTTTCACAGAATGAAAAGCGCGTATATCTTGGAAAACTATGTTTTGGTCCAAGGTATTTCATCCATGGTATTTTGATCCATGGTATTTGGTCCAAGGCATTGACCCCAAGTATTGGGTCCAAGATATTGGTCCTAAGTGGTTTTGGTCCATGGTATTGAGAAAGGCCTAAAACTATATAAGGAGGAGAAGATGATTAGGCCAATGTGTGCAAGTGTGCAAGGATTGAATAATCTGATGAAGTGTGAGATCCAGTATGCAAGTTACGGGTTTGTGATGCTTTGCTTGATCTGAACCAAGGATGCATCAATGATGATGGATGATGGATTGGGATCTTAAGGCTTGGAATGTATTATCATTATGTGGTTTGATCATGGATAAACTAGATCTGAATATTGACAAATGTTTTATTCTGAAAATTTCATGATATGGGTATGACTGAGTTCTGAAATAGTTGTGAAGTTGTTAAGTTAGTATTTGCAGATATATACGCAGGTTCACTTTGGTAAAAGCGTGTATACATGCTGGTTCGGTTCATCAGAGTAGAATATGCATTATGAAATATGATATCTAAATTTGAAGATGGTTCTAATGGTTGTTGTAGAGTTCTAGGTTCTGCTCTGTGTTCTAGTGACTGTGTGATTCAGTTGTGAGTGATTTAGAGATTGATGATTGAGTATTTAATGATTGATTAATGCAATGGTTGTATTACAGAGGTGATTGATTTTGAGCTCCAATGTTGTTTATGGGTCCAATATGACAATTGGATGAAACGTGGCCTTCAGATTATAATGTTGTGTTCCAGGAGTATCCAGTGTAAAAATTTATGAAACATGATCCCTGGAGGAAGAGAGACTTGGTCATAGCCATTTGTAGGCTTGCGCCTATGTACTGGTAAACAAGAGAAGGTTTCAACCTTCTGTAGGTGGGTGCCTGCATACTAGTATGAGTCTCCACCAATACAAGATTGTAAACAGGTTTTTCTTATATTAAAGGAAGATAGCAGTAGGTGGTTTTTGTCCCGCATTGGGTTTCCACCTTATATCTTGGTGTTCATGTGTGTTTCTTATGTGTGATGATCTATTCTGTTTTTACTGCACCTGGTTACTGTTTATATGGTTAATGAAGTTCTGATGCACTGGTTAAAGATCAACATATGATGAATTAACTAAATCATAAGTTTGATAGATATACTCTCATTGCATTAAACACAGTTGCGTGTACACGTGAGTTCCCTTAATTGAAGTAGCGTATATGAATCTAATTATGGAAATGAAAAAGTTATTGATTTGCTAATATTGATTTAGCCCCCCCTCTCAGTATTATTTCCAACAATTGGTATCAGAGCAGGTCCTTTGGTAGAAGCTTGATCGCTTGAAGGAGATCCGTAGAAACAATGGGAAAGAAGATAAAGAAGAAATCACATCAGAAGAACAAAACTCAAAGGAATGATGACAGCAGGAGAGACAATTGGCCGTTAGATGGAAGCAAGAATTCAGATTCCAAATCACCTCATGATGAAGAACAAAATTAAGCATCAGATAAAATCATAGATCAACAAGTTCTATTTAACAAAAGGGAGTGTGCCCTCAAAGAAGAAGTTAGTAGATTAAAAGCTCAGCTGGAGTGTGCCTTCAAAGTACGTCAAATGCTGCAGGATGAAGTGATATCATTAAAAAATAAGCAGAATGAAGAACTACCTCAAGCAGATAAAGAACAAGAAAATGAGATTCTCAAATTAAGGCAAGAAGTGGAAGAGGGAAGAAAGGCTGAAGAAATCTTAAAGAAGCAATAGCTGGAAAGGGAAGAACAACATTAGGTTGAGGTAAATATCTTAAAAAGTAAATTAGAAGAAAAAGATAAAATGTTATGATTTCAAGACAGTACTAAGATTTTGGATGATATTCTTAGTAGTCAAAGGTCTCCTGCTATCAAAACTGGTCTTGGTTTTTATGAATCTGTTGAAGGTGAATCTAGCTCATAGGGTGAGGCAAGGAACTCTAATGCAAAACCTAAAATTCTCAACAAGGAGATAAGAGGTCAACCCCATCAACAACCAAGGAAAGAAACCCTTCAAAGAAAATATTTTACTCCAAACTATGGAAGTAATAGACGATTATTTCCTTCGATGAATAATGTTGAATGTTTCATATGTCATAATTTTGGACATGTTGCAGCCAGATGTAGAAGTAGAATGGTTCAAGACCGTAACATAGAAAGATCATCACATTCTAGGTACTTTAAGGGATATTGTTTTTCTTGAAATATGTTTGGTCACAAAGCCATTGACTACTACAGAAGGAATATGAAACATATAAGATGTTATGCATGTAACAAGCTTAGACATATAGCAAAGGAATGTAGGAACAAAGTACGGGCACCATACAAAAAGGAGAAAAAATCATCACACTCGAAGACATGGAAGAAGAAGGAAGTACAAGCAAAAAGATGTGGCATAGCATAGTATACATACATGATAGACAAAAAGGGAGTTGAAAGTGTGAAACTTCAGTGTTCTAAATCTCATATGCAAGTTTCATGAAGAGAAGTCGCGTATATATGCGAGTTCGAAGCTACACAGTCATGTGTATGTTGGTTTGAGGAAAAGCAGTGGGAAAAACTCAGGAAAAAGGGTTTGATATGATTCAATCAATTATTTGCTCTGTTTGATAATGGTTACAATCTGCTGATGATGTGTGGAAATGTGTTGGTACTCATAAGATGTTATTTAGAAGTGCTTTTGATCCTCACAAGTTAACTTATCTGATTGATGATGATGCCTTGATACTTCTTGCTGATATATGCATGATCAGATCTGATAGTGAATAGATGGAACAGGTTTAGGGGGAGCATATGCTTCGAATAATGCATTGTTGGCATTATGGTTAAAAGTCTTTGGTGATGATGCTTATTTGGCTAAATGATACATCTTTCTATGATACTTGGGGTCACACTGTTGGTATTCAGATCAGATTCATGGATGATCACTTGAGTGGCATGTTATTGTTCATTGGCCAAGAGAATGGTATTGCAGGTTATAGGTCTGGATGCTGGTGACAAATGCTTATGGTGCAGATCATATATGGTGTATGATAGTTGCTGATGACTATCATGGTCTTGTTTAGATTGCTGATCATTGTTATAAAATTCATGTATATCATTTGATGTAAAGGTCATGCAAAGACCTAATTTGTAACCCCACTTTGCATGGGAAGGATGATGTAATAATTTCTATTTCAGTCATGTATAAACATTTGGTATATCCCCACTTGGTTGGGTGGATGAGTCAAAAATGGTGTATCCCCACTTGGTTGGGAGATTGATGTATGTATGATTCATTGGTGATAGGAAGGTCATATTTACTTAGTTCAGTTGTAGATTCATGTTATTCTTTTGAAAAATATTTTTTGCAGACTAGGCATGTGCTCAGGGGGAGCATGGATGGATTGGTACATCTTAGCATGTACAAAGGGGGAGCTCAATCATAGATTTCAGCATGTACTCAGGGGAAGTATGGACAACATAATGTATATCAAAGGGAGAGAATATTTTGGTCTTCCCTTTGACATTGATGTCAAAGGGGGAGAGTGACTTGGTGTGGTTGTTGCCATCAAGTCCAAAGGGGGAGATTGTTGGCATTATGATACAGGTGTTGTCCTTGATGGAAAATCACTTAGATGATAGTTCTCAGTGCATTAGCAAGGAATTATAGATCAAACTATAGAGAATGAAGAAAGAGAGGTATATGAAGGTTCATCGTGATAGAGTAGCATATACACGTGGGTTAACAAACCAAAAGGAGCATATAACGTACACACGCACTTTCACATAGTGAAAAGCGCGTATATCTTGGAAAACTAAGTTTTGGTCCAACGTATTTGGTCCATGGTATTTTGATCCATGGTATTTGGTTCGAGGCATTGAACCTAGGTCTTGGGTCCAAGGTATTGGTCCTAAGTGGTTTTGGTCCATGGTATTGAGAAAGGCCTAAAACTATATAGGGAGGAGAAGATGATTAGGCCAATGTGTGCAAGTGTGCAAAGATTGAATATCTGATGAAGTGTGAGATCTAGTATGCAGGTTACAGGTTTGTGATGCTTTGCTTGATCTGAACCAAGGATGCACCAATGATGATGGATGATGGATCAAGATCTTAAGGCTTGGAATGTATTATCATTATGTGGTTTGATCATGGATAGACTAGATTTGAATATTGACGCATGTTTTATTATGAAAATGTTATGATCTGGGTATGACTGAGTTTTGAAATAGCTGTGAAGTTGTTAAGTTAGTATTTGTAGATCTGTACATGGGTTCGCTTTGGTAAAAGCATGTATACACGCTGGTTCGGTTCATCAGAGTAGCGTATGCATTATGAAATATGATATCTAAATTTGCAAATGGTTCTAGTGGCTGTGCAAAGTTCTGCGTTATGCTTTGTGTTCTGGTGACTGTGTGATTTAGTTGTGAGTGATTCAGAGATTGGTGATTGAGTATTTAATGATTGGTTAATGCAATGGTTGTATTGCAGAGGTGATTGATTTTGAGCTTGAATGTTGTTGATGGGTCCAATATGAAAATTGGATGAAACATGGCCTTCATATTATAATGTTGTGTTCTGAGAGTATCCAGTCTGAAAATTTATGAAACGTGGTCCCAGGAGGAAGAGAGAAGGTCATAGCCTTCTATAGGCCGATGCCTACATATTAGTAAACATATAGGCTATTACATGAGCCAAGGGGTTGTAGCTCCCTTCCAGTAGAATTTGGAGAATGAGAGAAGGTTGCAACCTTCTACATTTGGGTGCCCGCATACTGGTATGAGTCTGCGCCAATACAAGATTGTAAACACGTTTTTCTTATATTAAAGGAAGACAATAGCAAGTGGTTTTTGTCCTGCATTGGGTTTCCACCTTATATCTTGGTGTTCATTTGTGTTTCTTATGTATGATGATCTGTTCTGTTTTTACTGCACCTGGTTACTGTTTATATGGTTAATGAAGTTCAGATGCACTGATTAGAGATCAACATATGATGAATTAACTAAATCATAAGTTTGCTGGATATATGCTAGTTGCATTAAACACATTTGCGTGTACAAGCGAGTTCCCTTAACTGAAGTAGCATATATGAATCTAATTATGGAATTGAAAAAGATTGATTTGCTAATATTGATTCAACCCCCCCTCTCAGTAATATTTCCAACAATTTCAACGCGGAATGGTCGGTATACATCTTGAAATGTCCTCCAAGTAAATAGTGTCGATATTTTTGGAGCACGTACACCATCGCTAACCCCTCATGCTTGGTGGTGGAATAGTTCCTTTCTGCTTTGGACAATCTCTAACTTGAAAATGCGATCGGGTGATCCATGCCCTCCGCGCCCTCCTACGTGACTACTGTTCCTAGTGCGATACACAATGCATCAACATGTACATGAAATTCCACATCCCATTTTGGGAAGACTAGGATTGGAGCAGAGGCCAGTTTCCCCTTCAGGACATCCAAACTCTTCATGCGATCATCATTCTAGCAATATGTAATATCCTTTTTTAATAACTTTTCCATCAACACTGTTATTTGGGCATAATTCCTATAATATCTGGTGTGTCCCAAAGTAGCGTGCAGTTGTTTAACACTTTGTGGTGCTTCCAAATTTAGAATAACAACAATCTTTGCAGGGTCCACCATCAGTCCTTGTTTACAGACCACATGTGCCAGCAGGTTTCCAAAGGGAATGAGGAATGTGCACTTCTTAAGGTTCAACGCAATCTGGGGTCAGCAGAAAGTATCTAGCATCAAGCGTAAGCTTGCTACATGGTGCTTAACTAATCCAAAGACAGTCCAATCATCCAGATAGACCTCCAATAACTTGTGGACATACTCTTTGAACGTAGCCACAACGATGTGTGAAAAGATGGCTGGCGTGTTCTTCAGTCCAAACGACATAACAGTGTATTTAAAGTAGCCCCATTCTGTTGCGAAGGTTGTTTTCCTCCTGCCTTTCGGTGCAATCTTGATCTAATGGTACCCTGAGAACCCATCTATGAATGGGTATGCTTCTTGAACACTAACATTCTCCAGTACTTCATCTATGAATGGTGTCGA
Source organism: Pinus tabuliformis (assembly GCA_031772625.1). Taxonomy (NCBI): domain Eukaryota; kingdom Viridiplantae; phylum Streptophyta; class Pinopsida; order Pinales; family Pinaceae; genus Pinus; species Pinus tabuliformis. Next base: position 982,447,355 of record CM062805.1, on the reverse strand, counting down.
GAATGGATCATGTACACAGGCATCATTCAGCTTCCTGATGTCCATGCATATTCTTATTTTTACCTTCTACTTTTTCTCCTGTACTTCCATAGGACTCACCCAGCCGTATTCTTCCACTGGCTCAATAATTTCAGCTCCGAGCATTTTGTCTAACTTGTCATGAACCTTTTCTTTATACTTCGGATTCAAGCGGTAAGGTCACTACTTAACTAGCTTCACGTCGGTTTTCAAGGTGATCTTCATCATCCTCAAGTCGCCAACGATCCCTTTTAAGTTCATAATTTTGGTTAGGAACAAGTCTTGGTATTCATGGAGTAACTCAATGACCTTATCCACTATGGCATCATCCCAATAATCCCCAAGTGTTGTGTACTTCGGCTCTGCCTCCGTTCCAATGTTTACCTGCTTTGTTTTTAGTGGCGTGGTGATGTCGGGATCCTTAATTGATGGTCCTTGAATCTCACGACAACCTTCTATTTCTGGAATGTTAATATTTCGTGGGTCCTCATCATCCTCCTCAACATTTATGTGTAACACTTTAGCGCGTAGCTCAGCTATGTTGCCCATTCTGGATGAAGTATTTCCACTGGCTCCTGGGGCATTTTGAAGATAGATTCTTTTACTGCCTATAGCACATCGTCAACAGTATCCCACCAACGATCTTCAAATGTGAAAGTTAACAGAAATCCCTCGCGCAAGACATCCCGTTCACTCGTACCATGGCAGAACTCCGTCTCATTATACCAATTCATGGGTATGACATCTAGGGTATGATAGAATAAATGTACCCATTCAGGCTGTGGCTCTTCCCCATAGACCTTGGTCCATTTCACAAGGTGTGTACATGGATCATCCTGTCTGTCATATTTTTCTACTAGCCGTATCTGCAGTTTCCAAAATCGTAAGCACATCATCCTTCTGCATCCATGCCAATCCTAAAAAATTCTCTGATGTGTACCCCACCACCTTGCAGGCGTTGCGCACAGTGCCCACTTTAGAGCATCAAACCACTGCTATTTTGGTATTGCGCTTTCAAATTTATTCAAGAATTCATCCACCGCTATCAACCCATCATACATAGGTAGATCCCTTACCTCTGTTGTCACATAGCATAGTGATCTAACCATCATGTTGCAATTAAGCATTGTTGCTTCGTGCAGCTGATTCTGCCAGCGCTCTATTTCTTCGTCTGAATCTGAAGTGCAGGAGTTTTTGCGCTCCCATGAAATCCTACCATCTACATTCAGGTTCACCCAATCCTGTTCTTATGTGGTTATCTTGTAGATGCAATTGAGATTGTCATCACTATCATCATCACACACTGGTTCAGTGTATCATGCTCCTTCAGCTGTATCTAGCAATACTACTACACGTAGGGACTTGTTCTCAAAAATCATTTTGTGCTTCTTCAAATTTATGACTCCGTTCATATCGGTGGTCAGGTCTATTCCTAGTAGTGCGGGATAGGGATTGCTGTCATAGACAATCTCTATTACTTCAAAATTCGCCTGCGTGCTCGTACCTTCAATATCCACCGTTACCCCTTGCAATCTTCCCATGGGAAAGATCTTCTGTTGGTTTGCCATTCATAACTGAATAGGAGACCATTGTAGTGTGGGTCTGCCCATGCATTCCCATTTTTGTTTCAGCAGTACATTTGCATCCGATCCAAGATCTAGGATTACCTAATCCATTTCATACTCTCCAATTTGTGCAGTCAACCTCATTTCCCTTCTTGTGCACAATGCATGCTTTCCAAGTTTCTGGACCACGTGCGGTTCTCTTGGCCCCGCGCACTTAGTGATAAGTTCCTGTAGTCCTTTTACTACCTTGCTATAGCGTAGCAGTTTCATGCATGTCTCCAGAAATGTAGTGAGCATTGAAGGATCCATCCATGGTTCTAGTTAATCTTTACTACCTGAAGTGGAGGCCTCTGTGAAGCTCTTCTTAGCTTCCATGAATGTCTCCTTTGCGCGTTCTAAATCAAATTTAGGTTCCTTTGTAGGAGCCTTGCGAACCCACGCACTTTGTTCTGACTGCTTACCTTTGTCATCACCAGTGGTCATACCACTCCTGAGCACTATGTTTATATTCGGGTCTTCTTCGTGCAGCTTAGACCTCATCATCTGCAAATTCTGAGTCGGAGGAGGCTGGAGTACCCCTTTTTCGTGCAGCCTCGCTATTAATGTAGGGCAGTCTTCTGCCTCATAATCAAATTGAGTACAATACAAACATGATGTTCTTATCAGGTTTGTATAATCGTGGGCATAGTGCCCTGGCCCTCCGCAATTGTAACAAATTAGTTGTCTGTGACCCCTTCCTGGTCCCATTCCACCTCGACCTCGTCCGCGCCCCTGAAATCCAGTGCGCGCCATTCCTGCATTTGGGTTGAGGGCTCGCGTTTTGGTCTGCACCCTGTAGGTAGGAGTCTAATCCATCATTAGTTCATAGCTTCTATAGGTTCGTTCATCATGGCCTACCGACCTGCAGAAATTACAAAAAAATTGTTGGGACGTCTGCGTATACTTCTGCAATAGACAACAACTATCCGTAGTGTGTTTTCCCCCTATCTGATAGATCACACACCATAGTGCAGTTGTCATGCTTGGTCTTGCCTGTGCCTCAGGTCTTAACGACATCGACCCTTCTCCCGCTAAGTAATTCATGAATACTAGCCAGTGGTCCTTGTCATGCCCCTGGCCTTTGCATTTTGTGCACCATACCTCCTTTCATGCCTCTGGCCGAGGTGTCCTATCCTGTTTCAAACTCTACATCTTCAGACACAGATTTTGCAATTGCGTGTTGATTTGTTGGACTACCATACCAAGGTCTTCTATAGGGATCTTATGCAATCCCATTGCCATCTCCAAAGCTTCGGCCTAGGTGGAAAGCTTTTGTTGTGACAACGTTGTCCTTAAATACGGTGTTAGTGATGCTACAAACCATGCACGGTGATTTCCATCCATCAAAGTCATCTTGGCTTCGTGAATCATACTCTTCAGTCTTTGGTCCAGATCCCAGGGGGTCTCACCTAGGAGCATCATGATATCCTTAAACCCAATAATTGATTGTGTCTCCGACTTTGGCCTGCTAAATTCCCTGTTCAGCGTGGTATGGATTTCTGTGATTCCTACATTTGGATGGTCATTAGAATGCTTAATGTACCATGTTAATGAGCGATCCTACAACGTGCTTACCAACATAGCCTTCTCGATATTGTCGTCCACGACACCTTGTGCTTCCCATACTGCCTTACCACGAACCAGAATTGGTCTGGATCTTCATTCCCTACTCCTCTAAATACCGGTAGTTTGATCGCACTTGCCATACTAAATTGTGGTGGTGGCGGAGGTGGGGTTGGTGGAGATGGAGGTGAGGAGGGTGAGACAGGTGGTGGTGTAGATGGAGGTGGTAAGCGCGGGATTCGCTGCCTTATCAAACTGACCGCACTTCTCGGAGAAACTTTCACGAGCCTTTCCTTACTTTCCCGCAAGGGTGAAATTAAGGGACTTGTTTCTAATTCTTCACTACCTGCACTCCTGTAGATATTCCCACTTCGCGTAGTCCAAAACATTAATCTATTCGCATAACCCACTTTTCACACAATAGCATCTTAATCCAAGTGTTCAAAGATTTAATATACTTACCTCGTAGTCCTTTGAGGAAATGTTGTTTTGCCTTACTGTAGCTAACAGTTGTATCTACCACGAACTCAGTGATAAATCCCCCTATAATTCAGTCGAGCCAATGGTCCACAACTCGTGTGATCTTATCTCCTGACACTTCTAGTCTGCACACTAATTCTGGAGTCCACACAATTGGTTTGTCGAGCCTACACCTTCCTTGACTGTCTGCTAGCTTTTCGATCCACTCATATAACTCAAAAGGAAAGGATGCAAAGAAAATTTTATGGATTTTCATATATAAATAGCGCTCCAACCACTGTTCCTTGGATACTTGCAGATTCTTGTTTTCCTGCGCCGCGAATTCATGAATCTTCTTGTCCAACCACCCTTCAATTTCTTTCTTTGTTGGATTCCAGTGACACGACATTAGACATCCCTTATGCAGATCCTGATCCTAGCAATAGAACCATTTGTTGGCTTATTGGGGCCTGACCCAGGTTCAGAGATGATTTAGCTAAACAAATCTCGACACTACTAGCCCTTTCCGCAATAGTCCACGGAGCACGGACTGAGGTCTCACCCAAAGTGGTATGGGAGGGTGCTAGAACTAGGTTTCCTCACCCTAGAGATGTTTGATGATTTTTCGGTGGTCCGAGGTTTGACCCTGCGCGCATGTCGGTACGCGCATCTATCAATACCTTGCAGCCTGCAATGCTACCTTCACGCAGCATTGCTCAAGGTAAAATCCGTGTTATTACCCAAGTTCCTTACTATTAACCTGATATTATCTGATTACTTAACTTATCTGTACGAGCCCGTTTATACTTAAATGTGTTCAATATTCATATAAGTGTGCACGATAAACAAAATAGTATAAATAATAGAAAGTAATACATAAGAAGATACACAGTAGTTGGAATCAAACTTCTCTTTATTATTCTTCTTCTTGGGTTACAGACTCAACTCCACCCTGCACACTCAGCTGCAGGGGTCCGTGTACTCAGCTGCAGACTCTACTAGGCCTCTGTGCACTCAGCGCTAGAGCCTCTTACTACTACTACGACCCAAGACACTTAGACTTATTCTCTATCTGCTACTAGATCATTGCATCCATTACATTTATTAATCCATCCATTTCTCTCTTTACAACTTAGAGCCTCGCTCTTATTTATACAATCAAATGGTTCGTGGACCATGGGTAGGCCAACATGACATTACATTAGATTACAAAACTTAGGGCGGATAACCCTATGACTCAACATACATTTCACGCTCCACGCCCGCAATTCGTGGAGTCTTACAACATTATTTGAACAAAACTTGGGCTTTTAGCCCCAAAACATGCTGTCGGGGGGCGGGATTCCATGCCCAACACTAAGTTCACTTCCATGCTTTGGAAGGAGTTGTTTGCAGGTTTGGGGACAAAGTTGGCCTTCAATACAACTTATCACTCAGAGATAGATATACATACAAAGAGGGTCAACAACATATTGGAGGACATGTTGAGGATGTATGTGATGCATCAGCAAAGGAGATGGGAGGAGTACCTTTTGATGGTTGAGTTCACTTATAACAATGGGTATCGAGAATCACTAATGATGAGTACGTTTAAGGCAGTGTATGGGCAGAGTTGTAATACTCCCATCAGTTGGAGTGGTCTAGTGAACAAGGTATTGAGACGACTAGACATGTTGGAAGAGATGGAATAGGAAATGTGGGTTATCAAGAAGAATCTAAAGGTAGCATATGACAGGTAGAAAAGTTATGCGGATCAGAATAGGTTGTTTAAGGAGTTTTAGGTTGGGGAATAGGTGTATTTCCGCATCAAGCCCAAGAAGAGCTCCTTTAGGATTGGATCATGTGCCAAGTTGGCACCTCAGTTTTATGGACCTTTCAATATTCTTGAAAGGATTGGACCAGTAACCTATTGACATGTACTACCTCTGATAGTGAGAGTCCATGATGCTTTCCATGTGTCATTTATTAAGAAGTATGTTAAATATTTTGATCATGTGACTGATTGGTTTATATTGTAGGCGGATCCAGATGGAGAATTCCATCAAGAACCTTAGTGTATATTGAAAATAAATATACTCATGCTCTAGAACCGAGCAATCAAGTAGGTTAAGGTGGAGTGGAAGCACTTTGATCCCGATGAATCTACACGGGAGATGGAAGATTAAATGTGGGCTATGTATCCTTCTCTATTCGTTGGTTGATAGAATGTTTTTGGTATATGTTTGGTGCGATGTTATGGTATATGTATATATGTATATGGATGTAAATATTGCCACGAGTTGTGTTATAATGCTCCAATAAGAACTATGGCTATCATGTTGTTATGGTTGTTATGTTGTTATGTTTCTCATGTTGGTTTGTTGCTCATCAGGTTGATCGTTGTAAACACTGCATTGAGCTAAGTTATAAAGCTCCATTGGCAATATGTTTTTCTTTCAACAATATTTGTTGGTTGTAGGTGTCATTGAACACCGAGGATGGTGTTCCCCCAAGGGGGAGGGTTTTGTAATAGATTTGGTAAAAATTTGTGTACTAAAGTTAATAAAGGCAAAATAAGAACAAAGGTCATGGGACACATATTCCAAGCTAAGTGTTAGGAAAATTATCCCAATGTGGGTGTTCATTTGGTTTATTATGGCTAAGGGAAATTGGAAAAGGCAATGGCAAAGTCTTTGGAAAGGCATGAGTCATTAATTAGCAATTTATTTATGAAAATAATGGAAATTAGGAGAAAAGGAAGATGAAATGTCATAGGTTGCATGTGATGAGGAAAATGAAGGAAAATAATAGAAAAATGAATAAAATAGAGATCTCATTAATACAAAGGCTTTCGAGGATTATTTGGTACCTTTTGTTAGTTTAGTTTTGGAGCTCTCTCTATATTCTCTCTATGTCTCTCATTCTTTGACACTTGGCGTTTTCTTGGAGCACTTTACCATTGGATCAAGGAAAGCAAAGGAAGCACTAAGAAGGAAAAGGAAAGTAAAGATCAAGCAAGGAAGAGTAGCATCAAGAAACTATAGGGGGATTAATTGTAGGTATCGATTTGAATGTGATTTCCTTGCTAGCTTTGGCATGAATGGTACATGCATGTGCATATTTGGTTCTCTTGTTTTCATTGGCATGGGTTTCACCAGGTGTGATAGTGTTATTCAGCCTTACCTTCCGATTTCCGGATAGCCATGGTGTGATGGTTTCACTTTTATTTGGTTAAGTTTGATTTCGGTATGGTTTTTAAACTAAGTGAGGTGGTCTCTGAAAGAAAGAACACAAGGCCTAGGAATTTGTGGACCAGACTGGGATTACAGTAAAGCTAGATTTTGTGTGCCTCGGTGGGACTAGGAATCCTCGACCTGTGAATCACTAGATATATGAAAAAATCCTAGAGGTGTGTTCCCTCAATTAGGCCTAAGAATCCTTGGCCAGTGAATGGTAGGATATACAATAAAGCCCGAAGGGTGGAGTCTTGATTAGGCCTAGGAATCATCGATTGTTGTATAGAGGGATATACAATAAATCCTAGAGACTAGGAGGTAGGAAAATTCCTCAAGGTGTAGGTGGATAAATCTAGTGGAATCCATGCTTATTTGGGGCCTAGTGATTTGGTGGGGATTGCGGTAAAGCCTAAGGAAACTTGGTTTGGTTTGGTTTTGAGTCCCACATTCATGGTTGGAATATGGCACAAGGGTGATTGATTGAAAGAAATATTTGGTTCAACCAATCTATGATTGGGTGGTTCGTGGAAGTCCCATACCTGGTTGGCTTTTGCATTCATTAATAAGAGCTCTTTCTCCTTGGTATTTCATGTGTAAATATATTGGCTTATATGTAAATTTTATGGTTGTTATATCCTTGTTATTTTTTTTTGTTATATGCTAGTTATGAATATATTTTATGACAAACTTGATGTATGCCTCTGATTATGTTTTTATTAGAAAATGAATGTACAATGAATACATGACCTAATAGATGATAATGCAACTATCATGATATGTTAATAATGCTTCTTTACGAATCTTAGGTAAGTATGAGACCCCTATGCTCAGATATGTTGTTATGACCTATAGATTGCATATTTGTGACATGTTTGACGAAATTCCTGTCATGGCTAGTAGGGGTCCATCCAAGTCATTGATTAAGTGTTTGCATTAGTACCTTTGTTTTAGTGTCATTTAGCATTTCTGAAGGTTTAATGAAGTTCTAGGAAGTGGCTTGAGTCCTATTCCTCCAAATGTGGCACAAAATCCGAGATCTCTAGCTCAGAACTGTCTAGAAATGTCCATAGTCACTCGCATGCCCTTGCTGTGGGAGCAACTGGAAGGATTTTGTGACATGCATGCCTTGTCATGGGAGAGTTTGGGGCTCTAGGGCAGTAAAAAGCTAAGTTGTCACTAGGGTTAAGCACCTAAAAGGGTTGGTTACCTCCTAAAGGGACTGTAGCTCCTGCAAAAGGTTAGTTTAGTTGTGTTTGTCAGTTCCACTTCCTTAATTGTATTTGGGGAGTTAAATCACATCATGGTAACCTCTCATTACATGTTTATCCCATTGGACTGGTTAGCTTGGGTAAAAGTGGCAGGAGGGTGTTACAAATCATGAGAAGGTGGCTTCATCAACATTAAATGGTATTGGTGCGAGAAATATATACCTAGAGTTGCGTTGAAATATTGAGGGAATACAAGAAACTCTAGCTAGGAACCATTGAATTTAATGTGCTATTTGTTGTAATGGATTCAATTTCAATTGCTAATTGATTTAATAAATACCACTTTTAGATTTAGTCTTGATCACTAGATCAAGGAGAGGAACAAATGCAATCTAGTTTGGTAATTCATTTCTAAATAATTTAGCATAATCAGCCTGAAACATTTGCAGATTATAGTTGTTCACATGATTGTAGATCAACATCAAATCTAGCTAGGTAACAAAATTAACTATTCATCAAAGTCTCGAATTCTGACGACATTCATGTGCTGCTAAACTACAGGATCAAGGTCTTTTTCATGTGTTTTCGAATTAAGCTTGGCCATGGGGTCATTGAGTGGGTAAAAATTGTGTTATCCTTGCGCTGAAACCAAGAATGAATGATTTATTTCCACATATATGGTAAGGAAAGGAAATGAGGAAAAATGGTTATATGAAGGAATCACGGACTCTAACAAGACTTCAAAAAACTATGATGAACATAAAATAAAATGGTGAGAATTTACAGTAGATTTCGCTAGTAATAACATCGGTCAACCCAATTGAAACCCAGATTCTGGAGGAGAAGGGAATGGATTTCTTTGCATGAAAAATTGCATGGATATTCATAGAAGTGTTAAAAAGAAATTGCATGAAGGAAAACTAGTGTTAAATCCTATTGAGAAACTTGCGTTAGAGAACCAACTTTAAAAACTAGTAACGTGTGTGGACCTGCGTGAGAGAAGAACCAATTATGTGTGGACCTATGTGAGGGAAGAACAAGCACCAAGGATCTACGTTGGAGGAATACTTGCATAAAACCATGTCTAAAGATCTTCACTAGAGGAAGAGCGTTAAAGATCTCCTTACATCAGTGGAGGAATCTTCACCCATGGAAAGCCAATAAACCAATATGGAGTGACCAGTAGCATGGAACCAGTTTACAAGTGTGAGAGAAGACCACAATGTGGAATTAATATGTGTTGACCCGTGTGCAACTAGTGGACTTTGCATGTGAATGAATCGAGTCAATTGTCTTTGTGTGGAAGCTACCACTATATCATTGCAAGTGTTGGCGCAATGAAAATCTTATGGAGGATGTGAAAGAGTATAGTTTTTACATGGCACAAGAGTTTTTATAAAGTGTTTTAAAAATAAATAAATAAATAATATACTTTTGCAATATTTTTGGGATAAGTGATTTTTTAAAGTTGTAATATTTTTGAAGTGATAATTTGATTTTGCATATATTAAAGATTATATTGAAAAGTTATGTTTGTAATATTTGAAGTAATAAGTGATTTTTTAGAGGGAAGGTCATTATTGTAATATGATCTGTCTGAAATTGAATAAGGGGGTCAGATGAGTCAAGTAAGTCATCAAATTCAAAATTGTAATCAAACTTTGGAGTTTATTATCGATAGTACCCGACACCCTTAAGAAACATAATAATGAAGCGAGATGTACAAGCGAGTGTACTAAATCCTAAATGGGTAAAGGAGGAAAGCATCTGCAAAATGCATCTTCATAAATTAAGGAATTGCAAGAGTGTAATCATGAATTGCACAACAAAATTGAAGTACTTGAGTGGAAGTTAAAGAAAAATCAAAACATAATTAAAATTGTTGGCACATTAGAAGCACGAAAGACCTTCAAAATGAAATAAATATGAAAGAACGACTCATTAATGCATTGCAAATAAACTTAAGGGAAAAAAAAGATCTACTTGATGATATCATTGATGCAAGATCTACAACAAAGATAGATGCAATATGTGATACAAAAGATCTCATCCAAAAAGCAAATGCAATTTTTGAAACATATGATCTCATCTAGCAGGTTGATGAAAGTTGTGACACAGTGGAGCTACTAAATGAAAATGATACAACAATTTTACTGAAGATCTAATCGAAAAGTTTGATGCAACATGCGATACAGATGAATTGATAACAAAAAATATAATAGAGATGATTGATGCTCAATGTGATACAAATGATTTAATTAACCAAGCACAAAATATCAACAATAATGGTAGTTATGAAGAAAAACAACATGAAAATGGTATTTCCAAGATGGTGATCAGACCTTGGGAAGAAATTTCATTCAACAAAGATCAACATGGCTTAGGATACACCAACGAAAACAACTTTTATATTCCATATTTCTCAAAACTAGTTTAGTTTGTAAGTGCAAGTTTTCTAGAAGATATCCAAAATATTGTTAAAAAGTGTAAGCATTGTAAAAGAAATGGTCATATGGAGAGTCAATTTTTTGACTTCCATCCTTATCTTCATTGTGGGAAGACAAATCATCTATCAAAGACATGTCAAAATTAGAAGGAGGCCAAAATCATCATTAATTATGGATGGATAAACCTTTGGAGATGGAATCTAGAAGTAAATAAGTTGCATTAGTCCTAAATCTACTCAAGACAAAGGTAAAGATAAAGTTGCATGAAGAATTAAACAAAGCTAAGAGTTTTTAACCAATTATCTCCGAAAAAGAAACTTTCCTACACATTAAGGGGGGAGTTCAAAAGTCAATTGCAGATGATCGATGGTCAAACAAAAACCACCTGTTGTCTCTCCTTTTAGTTGACAAAAGGGGAAAATGATGATGGAATTGAAGATGGTTATCAGACTAAAAGTTTCGACAAGATCAACAAATCTTGCAGGGGGCATCAAAATATCTTCCAATGAGCATCAATGAATCTGTTAGTGGGCATCAACGAATTTTCCAATGGGCCTCAACAAATCTGCTAGTGGGAATCATTTAATTTTCCAAATAGGCAAGCGAACTTTGAATTTTCAGCATCTAGTTTTAGCAATTTTTCAGACATTTCTTTATTACAACTCAACATAGGAGTATCAACATGAAGACTTGGGGGTAGTACCAGGTTATTACTTTGGACTTATGATTGAGGTGGGGAATGTTAGTCTTATATTCACATTAACAATCAATAAGTCCATATTAAGTATTCATTAAGGGGAGTATGAAGGCATAATTCATCATTGTGATATAATGAAAATGTGAAATTATTAATAATATATGTAGACTTACTTTAAAAGTCTACGTATTACTTAAGATGAGTATAATGAGAGAACTTAGGGATGGAGATCACATAAAATTAGCTAAGATATTTTTGGAGATATTGTGGAGAAAGTTATGGAGAAGATTCAACCAATTAGCCAAATTGGAAATTTGTTATGGGAACCTCAATTATATAATACAAGGCCTCATGTATTGTATTGGTGTGTGTGAGAATGATGTATCATTATTTGTGAATATACAATCAAGGCTTAAAGTCTTTTCCTCAAGTTTTCTCTATCTTTGATATTTTATTTTTTTATTTATATCTTTGGTTTTGGATATTTTTCACCTTCACCTTTAGATTTGCATATGGACAATGTGGAGGAGTAATAGAGGATCTTATAGGGGATTCCTTAAGGGTAGGATGATTTGTTGGGAAGATCAGAAAAATCTATATATAGGTGTTGGAGACACTGTAGAAGTCACAAGATATTTATAAGGATAGGCATGAACAACACAAAATAGAGAAGTCCTTCAAGGTGGGAGATAGAGTATGGTTACAATTTAACAAGGAGAGGCTATATGTTCTTGGTAATAAAATCAAAGCTTTGTGATGAATTTTTTGAGATACTGGAAAAGGTGGGAGATAAATCCTATAGCCTTAGTTTACCCCCATGCATTGCATTTACTCAGTCGTGATTGTAGACGAATAGGTCCTACCATTTGTAGAGGATTTAGCACTAGATGTTCAAGTAGAGTTGGAAGAGGACAAAATTTTGTAGAAGAGTTCTAGAACTATAATATAGGGGTAGCATGACTTTGGAAAATTGGGTTGAAAAGATAGCTTCCTAGTAAAGCTAAATGGTACACATGACAAAAGGTGAATGAAAAATTTCTTCTCATCATTCATTAGAAGCTTTTAGGAACCAAAGGCATCCCAAAATGAGGCGGTATTATCCATATTAGATCATTAGATCATTTTTCTTCCATTTCAATGCTTTGAGAGTGGAAAAGGTTGAGGAATTAACTTACATGATCATTTTCACCAATAACACCTAGTTTGGAAATTGGGGTTTGAAACATTCTAGAAGCAATTTAAGGCATCAAATGGTTTTTTCTAAGTGTAAAATCTTACTACTTAAGAATTGCGCCTTTTAACACTATTCCACACACAAATACCGTTTGAATGGCACAACAATTGCCTCAATGAGAGTTGGTATGCAAAAGTTCTGCCACCCGAAAGTTGATCTTCATATTTTGACCACCGTGATTTGAGAGAATGCCATGTCATCCCACATTATTCATGGAAAATGGGATAGCCAAATGATCATGATGAAGAATACTCTGGAAGAGTCAATATTATAATTTTGGTTAAGAGTTGGAGTCAAACCTAACCACTTGTAGGTTATTAGGTTGTGTTATAATTAGGCCACTAGGAGGAAAAGGAGTTTCATTTTATTCGAGTCCATTTTGTCCCATAGATGAGAAAAGTAGCCAAGAGTGGATGGGGAGAGAGAAAACAGAGAGGGTTTGTGCACTGTAATAGCCCATGATCCATAGGCCTTACTTCTTTATACTTGCATCCATTTTTCCATTTAGAGAAAGTGACTAGAGCTATTTCACCTTGCAGTTGGATTTTTTCTCAAAAGTGTTTCCCAAGTTATATCTTGTGTCAATTTTTGGTTTGTGAGTTTTATTTCACTATTCTCTATTTTTCTACATAATTATAATTTTCTTGCATACACAATAAATAGTAATGAATAGATACAAAAATCCGAGGAGAATTAAACCCTCATAGTGTAGATTACAAATTTTCTAATATATGTTAGTAGATCTATTGTGATGGATTGTCTAGTGGAATATCCACAACATTTTATAAATCATAGAGAGATGGGATCTACATGCATTCACAAAAGCTATTACAAGAGGTTGAAAGAATGACCTTTTAATATAAAGAAAAAAACTCGGAGGTCCAAAACACTAACCCTATAAAATGAAGTGCCAAAAGGTTTATAGACGTTTAGGTGGTTAGGTGGTACATCAACTTCCCGTGGACACACGTTTTTCATACAATATCCATTTTGGGTGTATAGTAGCTTGTTGGAAGGAACTATTTAAGAACTACAACTTTTGACGAGGGCCAAGGTATGTCATTGCAACCCTTTGCCCCCCAAATTTCCAAACATTGTTTATGACATTAAGAGGGCCCCAGAAGTTTTGGACCCAAAAAAAAATAGAAAAATATCCAATAAAATAGGGAACCTTTAAGTCAGTGGAAGAGGTGGGTGGCCACCAATATCCATGTGGATAATTTCCATAGCCCCTTCTAGGAGATCCTTCAATGCACTTGCATTGCAATATTCATCATCTAGTGGGCATCTAGATGGTTTTCCTTGAAGTAACCCATCCACACCTACACTCTTTTCGAGAGAAACCTTCAAACACCCTTAAAATGAACCAAAATATTTATATGAAATATACATGTTGTACAAGTTTTGAATGGAAATCATGGAAGATGTACACTTGTAGTCCTGAAAATCAATCCTAAACTATGGGAACTAACTTTTCAAGTATAAATATAAGGATCGTGGATGTGTATGTTAGTGTGCTATCCCTTTGAAAAAGCATGAGAATGGATTGAGCTTATTCTTATTCATTTTATCTAAGGCCCTAGTTATTTCTAAAAGTGTAAGAAAGATCCTTTAGGGTGGAATAGACACATTTTTTAGCTCCACTCTGATAAATTGATCTTGATCCTTAGTTGCCTAAGAGTTTAAATGAGATTGAAATAAAAAAAAAAACCAACATGAATAAGACCATGACTAGAAGCTAATATATATATATATATATACTAGCTCCTAGTATATATATATATATATAAGTAAGTTGTAAATTTCTTATTTCAATAATATAGATCTCTTTTCTTTCCCTCCCAAATTTGATTCCATTTATGAAGAAATGCTCAGGAATTTCTATAATTGGATTCATTACTCTATTACATTATTGAGAGTAGATTAATTTCATTAGATTTACTTTAGTTACATGAAATTATGAGAAAGGCATACGTAAGTATTTGGTTAGTTAGAATGTGTATAGGTGTTAAAGAGATATATGTGTTAAAGTTCCATTTAACATCTTGAAGTAATCTTTAATAAGTATTACATTTATAGATTAGAATGTGTATAGGTGTTAAAAAGATATATGTGTTAAAGTTTCATTTAACATTTTGAAGTAATTTTTAATAAGTATTACATTTATAGATATAAGTCTTTATCACATTGTTAAGATTTAGTAGACTTTTGGAATCAACTAATGTGGTTAATCCTCAGTGCAAGGTGAGAAATCGATCAATCTAAAGGAATAAATAGCATGAATGCATCATTGTCCGGGTTTCCGTTGAGAATTAGCCCTTGGTGAATTAGTTAATAAGGAAGATAAAATATTATTTAATAATTATTTTCAATGGCAAACCCTCGACAATGATGCATTTATGTTATTTATTCCTTGGTGAATCAGTTAATAAGGAAAATAAAATATTATTTAATAATTATTTTCAACCGCAAACTTTGGACAATGATGCATTTATGTTATTTATTCATTTAAATTGATCGATTTCTCACCTTGTCGTGACGATGAACCACATTAGTTGGTTCGAAACGTGGACCAAATCTTAACAATGTGATTAATCAGAAAGACTTATACTTACATTATGGATCACAAAAATCTTAGATCTAACAAATATTACATTATCTTTTTTTAACCTTTTATAATAATTAAATTAATATAATTACTAACAAATAAAACAATCTATTTAAAAAAGTCACTCTCTTCCTAAAGATAATTCCGTTATACTGAACAAGTTTCTCTACACCAATTAAAGTATTAAATAATTTCTGGAAACTGTTTTTCAAATTTTCAATAACAAAAATAAAGTATTAAAACAAATAAACTATTTCTTTTAAAGAGTTAATAAACGAAGTAATTATTATTTTTAATAACTAATATAATATTGAATTATACTAAGACATAATTATTTTTAAAATAAAAAATCTTTTTTATTAAAATATTAAAAATAAATAAAATAATTATTATTCGATAATAAAAATAATTATTAAATATATTATTAAAATAAATTTAATAAGTCTAACTAAAATTTAAAAATTAGATTAAGGAGGATTTATTGTGTGAATTCTCAAAGTTTTAAATTTACAGCAGGAACACCAAAAAATCTAGTCGCATAAAAAAATTGATGTAACCCACTCCAAAACCATCCCAGAGAGAGATTTGCTTAAACACGCTTCCCAGCAATATCATATTATAACATGATGATGATTATGGTTTTAGGTGCTAGCTTTGTGGAATGAGAGTTAAGAAATATAATTATATTTATAAATTTGAAATTTGGTTCGGTTCAACTATATTTTCATATAGATTATTAAAGCAAAATATTTATTTTTAAAATTTATATTTATCTATTTAAATGAATTAAAATCATTTTTATTTTATTTTTATTACTAAATTATATATTTAATTTATATTATTATCGAATTATATATTTAATTTATATTAACTAATATTTTTTAATATATAAAAATAAATTAATACTCGACCTAAAAAAAATTCATAAACACAATTTTAATAATAATATCATTCACATGGATAATAAGAAAGAAATTTGCACTTGCATGCATCCTTCCAAAAATATGTTTTTTTTTATGGTTATCTACTCTTCTCATATCATTTTATAGTGGTTGGTTTAAATATATTTTATAGTGGTTGGTTTATATAAATTTAGTCTTCTCATATCATTTTATAGTGGTTGGTTTAAATATATTTTATAGTGGTTGGTTTATATCATTTAGAGTAGTTTAATTATTTTATAATTTATTTTTTATTATTATTATTATTTTAATATGATTGTAATTTTTTATTATTTAAAATGTGATTTTTTAAAAAAAAAAATTATAATTTTATAATTTCAATTTCTAATAAATTGAAATAAAAATTTAAAACATAAAAGTATTGGAGTATCAATGTTTTTTTCTTTCATAAACCATGAATGATTTATATAAGAAAGTTGTGGGGAGTTTTATTGTTGACAATTGTTGTCACACAGATGTTTCTAGTTTCTACTCAACAAACTCTAACTCGGTTTTTTCCTTACTCTTGTCTTTTACATTCTTCTTGTGGGAAGATACTACTCCAACTCCCTACTTTTGTTGCTTCTCGTTGCTCTAAAGTAGCCACCTTCTACTTAATGGGGAAATCCCTTGGCAAGTGATCTTCTCCATAGATTGAACATGATATGGGCTTCTTCTCTTTGGTTGCACCTACCAATTTTCCTTGGAAGCCTTCCCCTTTTCCTAGTCATTCTTCTTACTTTTATCACTTCACACTTCTTCCTTATCCTTCCCATCTCTCTTGTAGTCTAGGAAATTCTTTGTTATGGTGCTAGTTTCTGCAAGAGTTTGGGCACCCTGCTCCATGACTTCCTTCTATTCCCATGGCTGGAGATTATTGATAAAGTTATAGATTTTGTCTTTATCGTGCATGCCTCTGATTCCCAACATAAAACCTGAGAATTCCTTGATGCAGGTTTGGATCTTCTCCGTATGCTTCAACTCTCTTAGATAATACCTTGCCACCCACTCTTGATTCACTACTCCAAACTACACAAACAAAGCTACTTTTAGCTCTGTCAAAGTCAAAATCTATTTCGTGATGTCACCGATTCATAAATATTCAACTCAACTCCTCCGCTAAAAATTCATTGCTTCTATGAGATACATGTTGCTGCATTGATCTTCGTGATCTCTTCAAAACACCTTTTCATTTGTTCTAGCATTTGTTCCACATATCAACAAAAATTACCTAGCACTTTAGCACTTCTAATCCCATCATACATCTCGGGTTCTTTCAGCTTCACCCTTATAGATGAACTGATTGAATTGTTACCTATGACCTACTTCAATATTGCTATAATGTTTACTTAATCCTTTGTGAATGCCACAAGTGACCTCACTTGATCTTCCAAATCTTTCATCTTATCCTCCTGATCTTGGACCTATCTTATTGCATAATCAATAGAATAGGAACTTGCTTCAAGAGTTCCTCTAATCTCATGGATATCTGCTCGGAGCTCTTCAAATTCCTTTCCATGGTATTCCATAGTGTATACCATCCTTTCCAAGTTTTTTTGAACATCTTGGATTTTCTCTGACAGTGCCACTTCATCTTGGTCCATTGGATTAGACCTAGAGGTCATCATCGTAACTTGCTTCCTTAAGACTTTGGTTTGACCTTGTTAAGGCTCACTTCGTTTTCCCCTCGATGTAACCTATATCAAGAACCAATAGCCAAAAACCTCTTGCTCATTTGGAAATCAATTACATATTCCCCTTCCTGCAATAACTTGTGAGATAGAAAGACAACTATCTTTGCAATATTCTTTTGGCTTTGCTTCTTCTCTTGAGGTAACTACAACCTCCTTTTATAGTTGTAGATCCTTGCATGAACCTCTTGTTGTGCTTCGTTGATACCACCTTCATGTGGTAAAGAATTGCACTATCTCTTCTTGTGGTAGCTCTGATACCACCTCTATGTGATGAAGAGTTATACTATCTCCTCTTGTGTGTGTAGCTCTTATACCACCTATCACGACCTTAGGGGCTCGTATGGTTACAAAGAACTTTGATGGGTGTACTTTGACTCCTTGATCGTGTGGCACCGGTGTGTTTTGCAACTACCTAGTATAGTGCAAAATTACTCCACCCAAAATAGATCTCATAATGGACTTACTTATATAGTTTGTATATTATCAGTTACTAAGTGAAATATCAGAACCATTCAATATAGTGCAAGTAAAGTGTATTGTCACTTCTACTCCCATTCAGTAATCATTCATAATCAAAATGTAAAGACATTGCAGCATCATCATCAATACAAATTCCATATGCACAATTTTATATGAAACATACCTTGGACATTCTGCTTTTATTAAATCACAAGTTTTATATAAAATTTCGAGACAATGGCTTAGTCTCACAAAGTATAATGCCGAAAACCCAAAAGAAACTCAAGGAAAATATAGTTCACTTGATTCTACCCTACGCGGGTCACCCTTCCACACTAATCGACACATTTTGGTTCAGTCTACTTCCTTTGCTTTGGGTCTGCATGACCACAACCCCACTGAGCTAATTTTCCTTCCCTTTGATTTCACCCTATTCGTCACACTTTGCTTGCAATTTGTGTCTTCGTTGCTTCTCCCTTTGTGCGCTTCACTTCTATTTATATGTCACTCAATTAATAGTTATGAATCCTCACGCAACCCTTTGTTTATGATTGGGTCAGTTCCATTGTTTGTAACATACTTCGGTTGTGGTGTGGGTTTCCTCTTGACCCTCCCATTCTGGTTTGGGATCGATTCGCTGCTCCACCACGACTTCGGGTTAGGTTGGTCTCCCATCGTCCCACTCATCCTTCCTTGCTTGTCCACTGCTCGGCCCTTCACTTGCTTCCTTTCGCACCACTTAGTCTTTCACCTCGCATGCTTTCCCACTCCTCATTTCATCGCAATGTGGTACCTCTGGCCAATGCGAACGTTTTGTTATTCACCACTCGATCGACTCATCTCGGGGTTGTATGTCTTGGTTGTGCCATGCCCATGTGGTGCTTGTGCCACCAAGCATAAATGCAAGAAACCTCTACTTTGACTTTTCGACACCCATGTTGACGCACCCTTACCCAACCTCCACTTTCATCGCATTTCTTGTGATTTCTTTGTTGCAAATTGTGCAATAAGATATCACCCACAATACAAGTCAATTAAAGGTCAACTCAACTCTAAGGCCTAGCATAAGACATTCTAACAACCTCTATGCACTGTGCGAAAACATTTATAAATCTTTTACAGCTTACTTCGACACTACTGTGAGAAAACCCTAAATTTTATACAAAACATTCAATAAATTGTGAGATTTTTTTGGCCAAAATGATTATGTGAATTTTTAAAAGCTTACCAAATGAATTCTTGCTCAAAATATTAATGGAATTTCCTTCATACATACACTGATAGAATTTAGAAGTTGTCACTAACAAATCTACGGAAAGTTAGAATTTAGAAGTTGTCACTACCGAACCTACGGAAAGATCCAGTTCAGTGCCTTAGACTAATAAGAACAACATTAATTTATGTATTTCTCACAAACGAGACTTATGATAACGAAAGTGAAAGTTATTTATTGTGGCTGGGCATATCACAGGATATTATGTGAGCATTCTACCATTTACAATTATCAATATTTGTAGAACTATAATGTCATTAATGGGGTGGAACAGTGTATGTCACTCATTAGATTTAATCAAATACAAAATCTAATTGTTAGCATGCCCTAATACATTAATAAAATATAACTTCACAAATATTGATTGCCATAAAATCCACAGTTCCATACACACGTGATTTATTTCTTATATCTATACCGATACCTATGATCTGCTACCAAAAAGCTTACCATCATGAACTCTTCAGATATATGGCCCTGCAACTCCGTGAGCCAGAAAAAACCACGTCCTCGGCGACCACTGCTATGAGTCTTCCCTTTCCACCGTAGCTTATAAAATGTATCACCATCCACTGCTTCAAACATTCATTCATTAAATTCACAATATGTCTTTACAAATCCAAATACAGAGAGGTGAATTAAACAAGGCTAGCTAATACTCACAGTATGGTTTACGTGTGTAGTGGGAATAACGTGAGTAACGTGATTATCATACAACTCAAATTCCTCTGCTCGCCCCATCATGTAACTTGTTGGTTATGTACTCCTCCAACTACCATTCCAAATTTTGTTCCATCAATCTCCTATGAATGGAAAGCTATATGCAACAATATGAGCCAAATAATCTTAATGTTAAGATAAATGTATATATTTAGAGAGTTGACTTAAGAGATTTCAAGAGCGTTCTTATCCTTAAAATTTTGTTCATCGAATTTCACAATATTCCTTAAATCTGCAATGAAATTAAATTCGATTACTATACCTTGGTTGCTATGAATGTGATGAAGGAAAATGTGAGGGACGAATTGAAAGATTGTATTTTTAATCATTTCCCTATTTCGGGTCATTCGACAGTATTCCACGGTGCCTTCTTAGAAAACCATTGGTCAAGGGAAAGGATTAAGTTTAAAGTTTGATGGTAAAATTATTTGTTAAATATAATAAAAAAAATTGTTAGTCAAATTAAAATTATTAAAATGAGCATCAAAATTAGAGAAACACTTAAATTTAATAAGTATTTCAGATATTAAATTCCCATTGGTCACATAAACCACTAAATATCTAATTTGTTACTTACATTTATTAAGTTGTATTTTTCATATTTTCTATCAAAATCTTGTTAAAATTTTCCAAACAAATAATAAATGCATATGTTTTTGAAGTAAATCTATACCCTAAAGAAGAACCCACTTCTCTATTTCCTACCCTAAAATCCCTAGCTAGCTTGAGATAAAAAATAGTATCATGTACCTTATAGAAGGTAACGTCTCTTTCTTTATTCCCCTCAAAGAGCTAGAAGGTATTTTTACTCATACTATCCTTTGCCTCTTCAGCACTATGCAACACTTCTCTTATTGAGTCAAGAGGCTCTCTACAACCTAGTATAGGAGAGATGTTTTCATGTAACGTTATTATTAAAGAAATTAATGTCGTCCATTATTAAAATACTTGAATTTGCATCTTAATTTTATATAACTTTATAGGAGAGATGTTGTCATGTAACTCTGCATTTAAAAATAGTAAAATAATACTTTAAATTGACAAATTAGAAATAGTGATAACAAAATAAATTAATGTCGCCCATGATTAAAATACTTGAATTTGCATCTTAATTTGATATAACTTTATATAGAGATATTAAGTAATAGAAAGTAAACAAAAAAAAATTACCTTTCTTTATTACTTAATATGGAGATAATAAGAAATAGTATTTTTTATATTACATGATGTATAATTCCTTATTTATTTACACTTTACCTATGATATATATATTTGCATCTTAATTTGAAATAACTTTATATAGAGATATTAAGTAATAGAAAGTAAAAAAAAAAAAAAAAAAAATTACCTTTTACTAGGAGGAACAAATGTTATTTCTTCACTATTTAATATGGAGATGAGTAAAAAAAAATTAATTTAGTTTTTTGTTTGAGGGAAAAATGTAATTTCTTTATTACTTAATATGGAGATAATAAGAAAGTATTTTTGATTAAGATTCTAAAAATATCTATAACAAAGAAAAATTTAAGGTGGGTTATAAATAAAATATTTTAACATGAAACATGTATAGGGAGAGAAAGATTGAAAGAATTCTTATTCCATTAATAACTACTTTCTAATTGAATGTATGAGGGAGATTTATATTTCTTTTAATTCTTAATATGGATTTGATATGTAATATTTTTGAAAATATTAATAATAAAAATAATTAAATGTATGCATTGAAGGAAAAATACGAGGGTGCATATTTTAACATTTTAATGTGGAGAAGGGAAATTATAAATAAAATATTTCAATGTCAACTACATATATATTACACTAACCTAGATCCATCTTATCTCCCAATTTACCAAACCTTTAGAGAGATTAAGTTTCTTTTCACTGTAAAAAAGGTTTGCTTCTCAACAAATTTGATCCCTCTCACTGCTTGATAGATTTAGAGTTAAGATGGATCTAGGCTAGTATTGAGCAAACAAGGATATAGTAAAAAAGATCAAAAGACAAGTATAAAATAATAATTTTACATTGTGCTTTTGAATTTTTGAAGATTTGATCTCAGCCCTTGGTAGATCTAGAGTTTAAATCTAAAATGGTATTGAGCAGATAAAAACCTAATAAAAAAGATAAAAAAAACAAATATAAAATAATAATTTTACATTATCTTCTTAATTGATTAACTAATTAAAATTAAATAATTTCTCGCAACTATTTTTCAATTTTTCAACCACAAAAATAAAATATTAAAACAAATAAATTATTCCTTATTAAAATATTAAAAATTATATTAAATAATTATTATTTAATAATAAAAATAATTATAAAATATTATTATCAAAATAAAATTAACTAGTCTAACTAAAATTTAAAAATGAGAATAAGGAGGATTTCATCTTGTAAAATTCTCAAAACTTAAAATTCACAGCAGGAACACCTAAAGATATAATCGTATAAAAAAATGATGTAACCCACTCCAGGAGCCATCCCAGACAGAGATTTGCTTAAGGGAGCTTCCAAGCAATATCATATTATAACATGATGATGATGGTTATGGTTTTAGGAGCTCGCTTTGTGGAATGAGAGTTAAGAAATTATATTTATATTTATAATTTTCAAATTTGGTTCAGTTCAACTATATTTTCATATAAATTATTAAAGCAAAATATTTATTTTTCAACTAAATTGAAGTGAGTTTTCTTCATTTAATTTTTTATTATTAAATTATATATTTAATTTATATTAATATTTTGTATTATATAAAAATATATTAATACTCAACCGAAAAAATTCATAAGCACGATTTTAATAATAATATCATTCACATGGATAATAAAAAAGAAATTTGTATGGGCATGCATCTTACCCAAAAATAATTTTTTGACTCTTTATTGGTTATCTGCATTATAAATTTAGTCTTCATTTTATAGTGGTTCGTAGTCTTCTTCTATCCTTTTATAGGGGTTGGTTTTGTATTATTTAGAGTAGTTTAATTATTTTATAATTTATTTTTTATTAAATTTTAATGATATAATTTTTAAAAAGATTTTTTATTATTTAAAATGTGAAAAAGATTTTAAAATAATATTTATAATTTATATTTGTACTTTTAATTTCTAAGTAATTGAAACAAAAATTTGATAAGAAAATATTAAAAAAAATTAAAATATAGAAGTGTTAGAATATTAATGTTTTTTTTCTTCACAAACCATGAACTGTATATATAAGAAAGTTGTGGGTAGCTCCATTGTTGACCATTGTTGTCCCACCGATGTCTAACAGTTCTATCCAAAAAACTGCAATTAGGTTCTTTCCTTACCCATCTTTTGCTTTCTTCTTGTGGGAAGATACTACTCCCAGTTCCTGTAACATCCCTACTTTTGTTGCTTCTTGTTGCTCTAAAGTAGCCATCTTTTACTTAATGTGGAAATTCCTTGGCAGGTGATCTTCTCCATAGAACGAACATGATACATGCCTCTTCTCTTTGGTTGCACCTACCGATTTTCCTTGGAATCCTTCCCCTTTTCCTAGTCCTTCTTCTTCTTTATTTTATCACTCTACACTTCTTCCTTTCTCCATAGATCGAACATGATACGGGCCTCTTCTCTTTGGTTGCACCTACCAATTTTTCTTGGAATCCTTCCCCTTTTCCTATTACTTCTTCTTTCTTTTATCACTCTGCACTTCTACCTTATCCTTCCCATCTGTCTTGTAGTCTAGGAGCTTCTTTGTTATGGTGCTAGCTTTTGTAGGAGTTTGGACACCCTGCTTCATGACTTCATTCTTTTCCCATGGCTGGAGATTATTGATAAAGCTATACATTTTGTCTTTATCATGCATGTCTTTGATTTCCAACATAAAACCTGAGAATTTCTTGATGCAGGTTTGGATCTTCTCAGTATGTTTCAACTCTCTCATACAATCCCTTGCCACCCACTCTTGATTCCCTACTCCAAACTGCACATACAAAACTACTTTTAGCTTTGTCCAAGTCAAAATCTATTTCGTGATGTGACTCGCTGATAAATATTCAACTCGACTCCACTAAAGATTCTTTACTTCTATGAGATACATGGTTGTTGCAATGATCTTCATGATCTCTTCAAAACACCCTTTCATTTGTTCTAGCATTTGTTCCACATATCAACATAAATTACCAAGCACTTTAGCACTTCTAATCCCATCATACATATCTAGTTCTTTCAACTTCACCCTTATAGATGAATTGGTTGAACTCTTCCCTATGGCCCACTCCAATATTGCTATAATGTCTACTTAATCTTTTGTGAATACCACAAGTGACCTCACTTGATCTTCCAAGTCTTTCATCTTATCCTCATGATCTTGGACCTATCTTATTGCATAATCAATCGAATAGGAACTTGCTTCAAGAGTTCCTCTAATCTCATGGATCTCTACTCCGAGCTCTTCAAATTCCTTTCCATGGCATTCGATAGTGTCTACCATCCTTTCCAAGCTTCTTTCAACATCTTGGACTCTCTTTGACAGTGCCACTTCATCCCAGTCCATTGGATTAGACCTATAGTTCATCATCGTAACTTGCTTCCTTAAGACTTTGGTTTAACCTTGTTAAGGCTCACTTCAATTCCCCCCCAATGTAACCTATATCAAGAACCAATAGCCAAAAACCCCTTGCGCACCTGGCAATCAATAACAGATTCTCCTTTTGGCAACAACCTGTGAGATAGAAAGACAACTATCTTTGCAATATTCTCTCGACTTTGCTTCTTCTCTTGAGGTAGCTACAATCTCCTTCACATTTGTAGATCCTTTAATGAATCTCTTGTTGTGCTTATTTCATACCACCTTCATGTGGTAAATAAATGCATTATCTCTTCTTGTGGTAGCTTTGATACTACATCTGTGTGGTGAAGAGTTATACTCTCTCTTCTTGTTTGTGTAGCTCTAATACCACCTTTCACTACCCTAGGGGCTCGTATCGTTACAAAGCACTTTAATGGGTGTACTTCAACTCCTTGAATGTGTGGCACCGATGTGTTCTACAACTATCTAGTGTAATGCAAAGTTACTCCGCCCAAACTACATCTCATAATAAACTTTCTCATAATAAGCTTAGTTATATAGTCTCTATATTATCAATTACTATGTGAAATATCACGACCCTTCAATATAGTAAAAGTGTACTGTCACTTCTGCTTCAATTAACTTCCCTTCATTAATCATTAGTGAGCAAAATGTAAGGACATCACATCATCATCTATCATCTATCATCTTCAATACAAGTTCCATATACACAATTTTATATGAAACATACCTTCGACATTCTACTTTTATTAGATCACACGTTTTACATCAAAACTCGGCATAAAGTATAATACCAAAATTCCAGAAGAAATCGGAGGAAAATTTAGTTCACTTGATTCTAACCTAAGTGGGTCACCCTTCCATCTGAATCGACACATTTTGGTTTTGTCTTCATCCTTTGCTTTGGGATGCATGAACACAACCCCACTTAGCTACTTTTCCTTCCCTTTGATTTCACCCTATTCATCACACTTTGCTTGCAATTTGTGTCTTCGTTGTTTCTCCCCTTGTGGGCTTTACTTGTATTTATATGTCACTCAGCTAATACTTATGAATCCTCACGCAACCCTTTGCTTGTGATAGAGTTAGTTCCATTGTTTGTAACATACTCCGGTTGTGGTGCGGGTTTCCTTTTGACCCTACCATTCTAGTTTGGGGTCGGGTTGCTGCTCCACCATGAGTTCGGGTCACTCTGATCTCGTGTCATCCCACTCATCCTTCCTTGCTTGTCCACTACTCGGTCCTTCGTAGTTGTGGTACCTCCGGCCAACACAAACACTTAGTGATTTTCCACTCGGTCGACACGTAACTTTATTTACATGTCTTGGTCAGGCAGTTCCTATTTCAGACCCTATAGCATTATTAATGCTACGTCCTTACACTCACCTGACAGGAGCTTGACGTCACCGCGACCATTGATCATGCATCCATGCATCCATCTCTTATCTTCCCGCAAATACCCCTCACCCAGCTCCGGCGATGCGTGTTCCTGCCCGCCTCCA
This sequence comes from Pinus tabuliformis, assembly GCA_031772625.1. NCBI lineage: Eukaryota > Viridiplantae > Streptophyta > Pinopsida > Pinales > Pinaceae > Pinus > Pinus tabuliformis. Next base: position 982,421,153 of record CM062805.1, on the reverse strand, counting down.
GCGCCAGTGTTCCTGCCCACCTACGATTTGATGTCTTAATGAGGTTTACCAACCCATGCTTCAAGGCTCATAAACTCTGCACCAACCATCCCCAATACACCAACCGGACTCAATACGTTATCGGATTCTGGACTAATCCCAGCAATTCAGACCCTGCAACCATCGAACAGGAGCACGACAGAGCAGCGGCGAACCGACGTTGGTGATCCCCTACAGCGCTTCGAAACCGGTAATGCTCTACCCTTGCGTAATGCAAATCCCTCTCATGCTAGACGTTCTGTAAATTAGAAGAGAAATCCGAAACCAACGGAAAAGAATAACAATATCCACATCTATATCTAATTTGAAACCAAATAGACATAACAGGGCTCTCGAATGTCTCTGCCACTTCTCTTCCAGTGCTATTCGAACTTTTTCATTCTGTAATCGGCAATAACACATGAATAAATCAAAATATACCAAAAAATTGCATCGTGATATGCTTCTGCTAATGAAATGGGTATCCCTGATCCAGGGGCCACATAGTTTCTGTTGTTATCTCTCACAACAGGAGGACTCGCTCTCGCCCTACAGAACAGAGAAAAACCACACAAGAGCTCTTTAGTTTTATTTAATCTCTTTACACCATGAATGAATGCTATAGGGTCTGAAATAGGAACTGCCGTAGCTGAACGGTATGGGAGAACGTGATAGCCACAGTACTGTTACACTTCTGTACTTCAGAATTTGGTTTTGTCGGGTGTGAGATTGTGGAAGTTTTATGAGGGTGTCTGATAAATACTACTTACTACTTATAGAGCTTCGTTTTTTTGATCTCTTCGAAATTCGTAATTAGATTCACATGAGTATTTTGTCATTTGAATCGATTCAGAAATTGATTTTATACTATAATCAGAGTTTTGTTCTCAGATTTCTATATAATTGTCTTCTAGAAGGAGGGTTAAATTCTTTGAACACAAGTGTATGTGATTATATTTTCCGTTTTCCCATTTCTTAATACGCTTTCTTCGATTCTTCAAAAATAAAAGTTGTTCACATTATGTGTCATGTTTATATTTTTATTTTGAAGGTATATTTCATATTTATTTAGGGGTAAAGATGAGAATAATGGTTTTACTTCAATTTTATCCATGAAATCTTGGAAATATTTCAGTTTTATTTAATTATCTCATAAAAAAAGTTCATGTAATTTTAATTATCAGATGTTTTTTTTGTCTTCTTTAGGGTAATTATTCTCATGGAAATTTGGGACTTCTTAGAATCTTAATTTTCAAATTTGATAGTTCTTAACATTTCATGTTTCGGAGATATAATTTGCATAAATTAGGTATCTCAATTGTCTTTTAATTAAACACTGAATCTATTTATACACTAGAAAAATTATTTAGATAATTTAAATTCACAATTTTATTCTTCCATAAAGAGAAAAATATTAACTTTATATTAGAAAATAAAAACTAGTACATGTTATCCATATCTCTCCCATATTTGCGAAAATAAAAACACATACTAAGCTTCCCATCCACATACACAATGTTCAAAGCTATTTCTGTAACCAGTCTAAAAGGGCCATCGAATATAAAGAAACAAAACTTACAGAATTTATTACCGTATCAAAAATCTTCTTCATAAGACGAGACTAAAAACATAGAAAATGCAATATGGCATGGCCATTCAATAGAGGGCCCTCCTATCACCTCTAATTTTATTGATTTGAAGATCGATGCACCATGTCCTTCTGCTAGATTAGAGAAAATTCCACGGCTTACATATATCATAGCAGGTAGTTTGTCTCTCACATCGATATAGGCAATGTTTTGCATTGTTTTCATTAGATTAACTCAGTTCCGATATGAACTGATTATACCCTTCTATTGATTCTTTTCTGGTGTTGGGATTATTTCCGGATCTCTGTGTAGTGATAATGGCATTAACACCGCCATGCTAGGTTGAAGTTGTTCCTAATTAAATTGTCGGCCATAGTTATTTTAACTAGACATCCCCGATAGAATTTTACTTGGAGAGCCCAAGGATGCGAAAATTTTAAGAGTGTCACTAAATTGGGCGAGGGAGAAGTCATAAGGCTTATAAGCGAGGCTCGGCAACCGCAAGAGAATTTATGTGTTAAGTTTTTATCATCTACAGAAAAAGTTGAGTTGCAACAAATAGATATGTTTTCTGTCCAGTAACATATTATATATAACTTTTTAAATATATCAAGGATTTAAGAACATTTTATTCTATTCCAGTTTTCAAAATTTTAGTGTTTAAAATGGATTTTAGTGTTTATTCTATTATTATGTTGTTCTTTTTAGATTATGGTATATGGAGAGCATTAGTGTCTTTACTCTCCTGGTTATGTTTGCAGGGAAAAAATATGTCCTGTAAATAAATGGCATCCTATTTTTCCTTTGTTGAAGAGTCCATAGAGCCCTCCCCCATGGAGTGTGCGGGTTACGAGCAGTATGTGCATCTCCCCGAGCTCAGTGCCATGTGGAAATTCAAGGAATGGCCTGGTTGGTCTAGAGAGGGGTTGGTAAAGGCTGCCTTACAATCATTGGAGATTACTTTTCGGTTTGTTCCGTCTGTCCTCTGTGACACAAGGACTTACATTGACAAAGAGGAATGGAAGAGAAGGCTTGAATCCTTAATTAGTTCCCAGATTGAGTTGATTTCAGTGATTTGTGAAAATGACAAGCAGGTTACCACTCTTCAGTTGTCAGTAAGTAGTGGTATTCTTGCTAGGAAAGTTTTCCATGAGGTATGGCAGAGACCTAGTGCTTTACCTGTGGTTAGCAGAACAAGTGAAGAGAGCTTAATTCCTCGTTTGGGTACATGGAAAAGCGTTGAAGCTATGGTTTCTAGAATATGGCTTGCCATTGAAGGCCATATGCAGAGGACTCCCTTCACTTTAGGTCTGGGGGAACCAAATATGTCAGGTAAGCCTCTTCTTGAATATGATAGAATCTGCAAGCCAAGATATTTGCACTCTTTAAAACAACATAAACAGTTCCATAATCCAAAAGATGCCAAACTTTGCAATGTCCTCCAGATCTTTGAGGCCTGGGTATTTGTAGGCCAAGAATTGTTGCAGAGAGTATATGAAAGAAAAGACTCTGGGGATTTCGTAGGAGCATCCACAGACTATTGGATGGTTGAAAGGATGTGGAACATGGTCACAGAAATTGTGAATTTGCTTCTAGTGATGGACCCAGATGATTTCCTTTGCCTTAAACACCAGTTGGCAATTAGCAGCACTAGTACGCTTGCAGGCGCATATTGCCTTTGGTCTTCCCCCCTTAGAGACCTTACAAATGCATGCAAGGAACTAAGGCATCTGGTGCCCAAAGTCATCGGTGTTGAGGCTGATCTAAAGGGTGGACCAAGGCTCCAAGAGGCACTTATGCATTTGTTTCATTCACATGGACTGCGCTCACATAACACTTCAGGTGCTTACCATGTTGCAACAATACATGTTCTGTTAGCCTTCCAGGAAATAGAAGCCGCGGTGAAAAGGTTTTTCTTCTCATATCAGCAGCTGGTAGTAACAACCATGGGTAGCACTGAAATGAAGGGTCCATCATATCTAGGTGCTTGTGATGCCCTGCGTCAGATATATTTTGAACCACCTTATTTCCCTAGTGTGGATGGTGCAAAGACATTTTTGGGTTACTATTGGCACTAAAAGTCTACAACTATGGTGGATGGTACACTGGAAGATCTACAGACAAATCAAGTGAAGTTTACAAGACAAAGAACAGTGCCTTCAGTTTTTCAATGTATTACCCCAAATTCATACATACACTTTTTACATTGACAGTTTTGAATACTATACATAGAATTATATTGGATATAGGATTAGACTCATTTTTGTTCATCCCCATCAGTAGGAGCAATCAATAGAACAGTGCTAGAAATTTGAACATTTTTTTTCCCCTCTCCAACATGGATAGGATACTAAGGATTCATATTCCTCCTTCGTTAAATACTGTAAAAGATTGTCCAAAATTAAAAAGGTAATTATTAAAATTATTAAATTTTACGAGTTGTTTCTTCTTTTAATTTTTTAATTATTTACCTAAATTCTATGATGAGTTTAATGATATTTATATAATTCATTATATAAAAAGATTGTAAGAAAAAAATAAATTATATTAATAAAATTATAAAAAAAAACTATAAGTTTTATATGGAAAACATTGTAAAAAAAAAATTGCATTTCCTGCATTTTCATGATAGCTATTATCAAGTTAGATAATAGGAATTACAAGGATTGAGAAATAATGCAAAATCATGATAATGTTATGGAATTCAATTAGAGAGATTTATTTCTGATAGACTATTACAAAAAAATTTGACACTGTTTTGGTTATGGTTAAATAAATTTCTATTCTAGAGATAAATACAGAGAAATTTTAACCTTAATTAAAAACCTGTTAATTTCAATATCAAGCCTTCCTACAATTATCTAAGGCTACCTAAACTTTAAATTTAATATGCTTCATAAAATTCAAGTTTCAATACCTCCGCCTATTAAACCCACAGCCACTTGAAATACTAAACTAATACATGCTTGCCTTCCCTTTTGTTAAGCCAAATTGAATTTGGTTGGTAAGCTATTGCCAATCTTTTTAGCTGTAGTTATAGCTTCAAATGGAATCCGAAGTAGATCCAGTTGTCCTTAGATGAAGTAATTGCTATTTTTTATTTTATTTTAAATATTTTGTTTTATTTGTTTATCGACAAATAAATAGCAATTTTTTTATGTTTACCAAATTGAATTTGGTTGGTAAGCTATTGCCAATCTTTTTAGTTGTAGTTATAGCTTCAAATGGAATCCGAAGTAGATCAAGTTGTCCTTAAATGAAGTAATTGCAATTTTTTTATTTTATTTTAAATATTTTGTTTTATTTGTTTATCAACAAATAAATAGCAATTTGTTTATGTTTACCAAATTGCCACTTTAATAATAGTTCTCAAATTATGTATCATCGAAATATTCTCAATTTTCTATGAAAATTCGAGGGAATGTTATATTTTAACTTCATAAAAAATGCCTTGTTTTCCGGCAATGATAGGAACATTATAATTAGGCATCTCTACCGTGTCTTCTTTGGAGTAAGACAAATTGTGTTTTTCAAACTGTGTGAATATAGTTCATTAATTTAAAACGATGTTAATTTTATTTATTTGAATATATTTGAATATATATAAGATGTACACTTTCAATTGTTTTTGTTATTGGGTTTTAGATAGTCTAATGTAAATTTCTAGATGCACGAAATTTATTTACACTTTTAAAAACTCAAGTTATATAATAAATTAGATTATTAAAATTAAATCAAAATATTAAACAGTTATATTGCATTGTTTGTCGAACACAGTTTGAGATAGATTAAGCTTACTGGACTGTAGATAGGGAAGGTAACAGAGAGGCTTGGATATTACTGAATTCACCTATTTTGCTATCTTTGTTCTTTCAGCAAATATACTGACGTAGCTCATCTGATTGTTTGGTAAATTGAAACTAGATTTGTGGATGCCACTTCATAAACGCAACAGTGGTATTGGAAAATATTTTGTCATCCTTCTAAATAAATACCTTTGCTTTTATATGGCACCTTTTAAAACGAGGATACTGAACGTCCCAACAATGGAATTCGAACAAACATAAGACATCTTTCTTTTGTTTATTTTATTTGTAAATGCCACACTTGTTTTTAGCACTTGGTTTATATATGTAAATATATCTATATCTATATATATATATATATAATATATACATATATATCAGTTTAATGTGCAGGGTGTTTGAAAGAAAGTTGCAAATATGGTTGTAAGTGTTAATGTACACGGTTATAGTTGAGACCAAAGGTAAAGCGCCCCAACTTTCATCCCAACCCAACTAAATTATAATATAGGTGCAGTTGCTGAAAAGGAGTACTGTCCTAAAAAATGAGTCCTCAAAAATGAGTTTAATGACCATGGTATTAGAGGGAAGGTAGTAGATATGCCTATAAGGGTTAATGTACATAGTTATAATTGTGGGTGAAGATAATAATTAATTAATTTTATTTTTTTGGGTAAAATTTAATGATTTTTGTTTTTTTATAAGATTGTAAGTTTTTTATTAAATTATATTCAAAATTTTTATAATGCAATTTTTTATTGGGTAAATTATATTTTTGAATGTATAAATAAATTTAGTTCTTCAATACTAATTTGTTTTAGTGAGATTGTAAATTTTAGTCAAATTATTTATAGTATAGTATCATTTATAAAATACGTTGTTCTTTAATCATATAAGTTTAAATTTAGAACATTGATAATGCATATTGCTTATAATCATTCTCACTCCTAATATCTATAATTTGGCTTAACACTTATCATTTTCTTGCAGATTGACACACGGTTCGCTCGCTTGTGCAGAGCCTAACCCCACGGTTTACAGAGAACAAAAACAATCATTGTAATTTTTCTTTCGTGGGTGACTGGCAACCTTTAGTGAATTGCCTTCACCTCTGCAATTTTTTTCCATATAGTTCAGATTGTTTTAATAATCAGTATTAGTAGGGCAATTACTTAGCCTTTACTTTAAAATTTTTACATTTCACACATAGCTTAATTAAGGGGAAAAGTAAGTGGCCATAATCCACACATTTTTTCAATTTGTTTTGCTATTTTACCAAGTCACATAGCTTAATTAGCAAAGGAGTAAGTGGCCCATAATTCACTCATATTTTTTACTAACCAAAGCATCTTTACTTCATTAGCATTGGGACTAGGAACTGGTGTTATTAAAGAAAGGGAGTAGCCCCTGCTTCCCTTGCGTCTTTTAGACGATCCTGGGCTTGCATCTAAAATCTTTCTCAAAGCACTCAGTTTTTCATCTCCCTTTTTAGGCTCACATAGTGTAATAGGAAGGAAGTAAGTGGCCCATCAACCACACATTATTTTATTTGCAGGTAAGGAACAAACATAATTTAGTGTAAGTAGACGAATTTGAAAAGGATCATCGAATATCCACATGACTACAAACTTTGTATGTTCACTCTGTCACTTACACACACATTTCACTACACACACTAAGCTACTCTAAACTTTGAACAAAGGGAATCAAGTGTAAAAACCTTTTGTACTTAGTTTATTTAAGCTTAATTTTTCACACCATAAGTGAAGGAAGACACGTAAAAGCAATCATAACTTGAACAAACTAAATTTCCCCACATGGGCCACAAAATAATTTATAGTTTAGGTTAGGACTGTTGGGGGTAGGCATCCAATAAGCCGCCATGGTCATGTTACATTTTGAAACATAGAAGTTATCTTTTAGGGTGCTTCAAATCCTTCAATCAGTCCACAGAAAAGACAACCCAGGCAGCACAGAGACCCGATTCAGAGGGGGTTCGGCTTAGGCTCAGTGCATGCGGTCCTATATGGGGCTACCCAACCTGTATAGTGCTCGGTACTGATAACCGATTACCAAGAAGCTAAAGAATCGACTGCCTCCGTGAGACGAAGGTATCCTATTGGCCAAATTTTAGGGCATCTTTCCCTATAGGTGGAGGTGTGGGAAGCACTAAAGCCTCATTCAATACCTTGGTTGATTCTTTTCGTTGCTGGAAGCATCACCAGTTCTTTCGGGACGTAGCCCCAGTACTCGTCATTGTTTGGCTGCTGGAAGCGTCACCAGTTCTTTCGAGACGTAGCCCTAGTACCCGTCATTTTTTGGCTGCTGGAAGCGTCACCAGTTCTTTCGGGACGTAGCCCCAGTACCCGTCACAAAAGATATCTCTGCAAGGCCCAGTTACTTATAGAGTGGAAAGGACGAATAGGTCTTCACAAGACCTTTTATCATACGCAAAAGAAACTAAAATATTTTCCTTGTTTGTTTGATCACATAGCTTAACTTAAAGGGAAAGTAACACTTTATTTTTCATTTTTCTTTATGTATGTAATTTCTTTTTATACACATTCCTCTCCTCACCACAAAAGTGACACACATTCCATTTTAAAAATACATAAATACTTTACTTTTTCATATTAAGAATAACAAGACAATGCTACATAAAACATTCCAATTCTTCTTTCACCTGAATATACATTAAAATAAATTCTACAAATAAAAATTGAAATGAAACATTTTTTTTTAACTAATTTAAAATGAATTATTGTATAATTTGTTATTTATTTTGATATTTTTTGGGTAGAAAAATTGGAGGAATTATCTTTTGTGACATATTTTATGATATGTCTTAATTTTGAGATTTAGAATTTAAAGCCCTCTAAAGTTATTTTGGGATATGAAATGAGTGAAAGCTTTGTGAGCATAGCTCTTTGCCTCTTGATGTCACTTTACACACCAATTCTAGCTTTCAAACAATGTGAAAATCACCTCAATCAAATTTCATATGCAGAAGCTATGCCTCCCACAACTTTAGATAACTTGTTCATACAGTGGTACCAAGTGGACACTGCATCAACGCCATTACTTAGATATGTGGAGTTAGTCACGTGTGGACATTCAAAAATATCCTAAAAGGTCCAAAACCGTAACACTAATAGTGGCTTGAAAAATGTGAAAACCCTAAACCTTAAATAGTTTCCAAGCTATGTTAAATACTACGTCACTAGGAAGAGAAGGGGTTCCATCTTTTTAGGATTGTATTAAAACATAGTTGAGCACAACATCTAGGAGTGGGATTTGAGATCAAAACAAAGGAGAAAGATAATTTGCAACAACCATATAGACAACAATGTCATAGGCAACTCAATAGTCAATACCCCTTTCTTTGTATTTGTATTTCCATAATTAAATAAAAAAGAGTAGAGTATAAGCCTCACCTTCTAATTAGGTTTTCTTTTATATGATATCCCCTGAGTTATATCTTGTATTAAATTATATGATTTTTATATTCACTTACATTTTTTTCTTTTATGGGTTTCAATATTTATATGTATTTAACACTAACGAAGTGTTGAGACATGTGAAAACCCTAATCTGGAATCATTATCAAGCTATGTTAAACACCATGTCACTAGAAAGAGGGGGTTCCATCTTTCTAGCATTCAGTATTGTCTCATGGTAGAGTAGAGCATCTAAGAGTTAGATTTAAGAGCATAACATAAGAACCATTTAGAATACAATGTCAAAAAAAACTCTATAATAAATACTCATTCTTTTGTATGTAAAGTTTCATAATTAAATAAAATATAATAGAATATAAGTCTGCTTTTTAATTAGATTTCTCTGATATCATATTTTATAAATTACATCTTTTATCAAATCATAGAACTAATATTTCCATTTACTTATTATTTTTTAAAATTATTTTCAAATATTTGAATAATAAAATAATAAACAAAATTAAAATTCAAAAATAAAATAAATAATAAAAATTCAAAAATGACAATGTAGGCTATAATAAATTACTTCGGGTGAATATCTACAATAATTTTTATATTGTTACACAATAACTTAAACCTAATATTAGTTTTTGAAAAATTCACTCTCAACTTTCAATACCATGACATCTCATGGTGAAGACCTCTCCAATCTACTTATGTAAAAAACGAAAAAATGAGGGGTATTATTAGACTCGAGAATCCTCAACCTATGCTTTTACACTTAAAAGTTACCTTTCTCAATGACTCATTATCATCTATAACCACATACCGTGAGATCTGGTAAAGGACTCTCCATAATCTACTTAATTAAAAAAGAGGGGTGTTATTAGGCTAAATAAGCCTCTAACTTAAGATTCTAATAAAGCAAAGATACGGGGTGCATCAGCTTATGTTAAGTTGGTTCATTGTTTAATATTAAGTATGTAAGCTAGGGTGAGCAATGATATTATGGGGACGACTAACTTAAATTCTTTTTTTTGCTGAAGCAAGATTCGTACCTTTTATTCATTAGAAACAAAGAAACAAATTACATATAATACAACTACCCAAAGAGACCTGAGGGACATAGAGTCAACTATCCACTCAGGGCTTGGGTACCAAGTCTGGGCCACGGGCCCACAAATTTAACTGTGAGACCTTCAAAATACAAACAAAAGCCTAAATCGGCCAATCCATTTGCAAAGTTCTGACAGATGAGACGCAAATCAGAGCCAAAAAAGGCATATTCTTAGATTCCAAAAACGGACCCGATGAAATAATAGAAACCATACTAAACGGATTTCGAGTTTGAATGGTGGAACAAACTTCGCGCATGTGAATCTCCCGAAATCCACCAATTCCAACCTCAAGGCTCAACATGCACGGAAGATAACAGTGAATCCAGACCCAAATTCAAAATAACCCAAAATTGCCACCAGCCCCCGGTAGCCCGCGAGATCTCCCGCAATTCAGTCCCCGGCAAAGTCCCTTTGATACGAACAATCTTGACTGTTGATCCACATAAAGAAATCCAACGGAAGAGCATAATATCGCACCGAACAAGTGGACCAGACGTTAGTGTGCGATGGAGGGTGGTTTTCCAAACCCTCTCTCTGCCACGTGTAGGATGTTGGATGGGATCGCTGCAAAATCGCTAAAACCGTTTCCCACTTTAGAGCGATGTGAACATCCAAAAACCGCCAAGGAAGCGGTTTTACTCTACGAGGCCCAAAAATGTAAAGATTCCGGTTGTCGGTAAAACAAGGATTCCTTCCATGCCTGCTCAACTTTCTTGCCTGAACCTGGATCCCAGAAAAGAAGAGAGGCTCTCCATTAATTAAAGAACTATGGTATCCGCTGCGCTCACGCCAATGAATAGTGATGTTCATCTGACTGACTCTAGGTATTTTAGCGGCCAGCCTGTGATTTCCATAGAAACAACTGTTGTATTTTATTGAGTTCTTCTTGTGGTAACTGTTATAGACATTTTTGTGCCTTGCAGCATTGAGCATGAAATGTCCATAATCTAAGGGATCCAAAGTCCCTAAACATGTTGTTCCTACCCCTAGAGGAACAAGGCTAACAAACCACAGCAATTCACAGAAGTTCTCCACCAGAAACTGCTCAAAAACAAGTCAATTCAGGATCAATTCAGTAGCTCCACTAGCTGTCTGCGCTGAATGTCAAAGCCAACACTGGCTACCTGCGCTGAATGTCAAAACCAACACTGGCTACCTGCGCTGAGCGAGAGTTGACATGTGGCAAGTTCATTTCACAAGGTGTCAAAACCCAGGAAGCTTCCAAAATCTTCCTCAATGACACTTGCCTCAGAGAATTCGACTGGTGATGAGTAAGAGGTTCCAAATCTCCAAGTGGAAGCAAGAACCTCCAAGTGGAATCAAGAACTGACAGAGGGAGAGGACACTAGTCAGATCTCAAGCTGACTCATCCTCTCTCCAAACATCTATATATGGATCTCTCCTCCATGAGATCTAGAGGCTGGAATTTTGTTATTGCAAAGAATTGTTGTTGGTTTGAGATCAGAATCATTGGGTGCTTAGTGCTTTGAAGGGAGGTGAAGATAGGAATTCCATTTGCTGGGAAGGAGATGCTGGATTGGAGCCTTCTTGGTTGTATCTCTTCCTGAACCTTGTTATTCATCAATAAAGCTATCTTGGTTTCTCCTATATACTGATGTATCTTTGATGTATGATTGCATTAGTATGTTTAGTTTATTTCTAATCCTGAACTAGTTATGAATATGAATCCATGTCTTGTGTAGTGTTCTCTTCTTGTGATCTTGTAGAGACTTGTTGAAGCTGGGCGAGCGAGAAGACAAGCAGCTGAGAACTCTCAAAGAGAAGAGAAACTGGATCGAGGGACAAACGGAATACACCGGTTAGTCCATCCATCTCTCTTCATTCTAATTCATAAAGGAAGAATACTAGAATAGCTGTCTCTGTTTGTTGCTAAGGCACTGTCACACCTTAGGTGGATAGGATCATCCTGCATAGGCATTTTTCCCCACAACAAATTGGCGACTCCGCCGGGGAGATCTGTTTAGTCATTTTATTTGTGTCTCTATCATTGTTTGTTTCATAGACTCAACAGCGAAAATCGAACTGCATCTGCTCTTCTCAGATGCAAAGTAGACAGTTGCTGCTTTGATCCAATCACTGGATTTGTCTATTATCTGAACAATGGACTCACAAATGATTTGATGATCCTTTGTGATAGATCTTAGTACCCCCTCAAAGCATCCCCTTGATTGTACCTTGCTTGTTGCTTTTATTTGGCCTGAAACCGTAGATTAGTCAGCAAACTGTGACCCAGAACCCAGTGAGAAACTCTCGTTTCTCCTTCAACGCGAACCCTGTGAAGAGGTTCTGCATTTCAAAGCAGGTCCCGTGAAGGCTACCTGTGCTGAATGTTAAAAACCCTGTGTTGAGGTTGCGCTGATCCAGTTAGGCCTTATGCAGCTGGGGTTCTCTGCTCTGTTTTGCCTTGTTTTGATCTCTGATTTTTGCAGCCTATAACCAGCATAGGTACCAGTCTGATAACTCCTTTTCTCTGCTTAAATTCCGCCTCCTTTTGTACAAAAAGACTGTGAGTGTTTTTATGTGTTTGTGGCGTCATTTACAGTTTTCCTTTGCATGAGTGAAATAATCATCCTGTAGCCCTTGATTCAGATCTGTTGATTGTGATCTTAGGAGAGAGTTCATTGGCTGTTTACAGTTGATTATACATTTACTTTTGCTTTTGGTTTGAGTTTGTCTCTTTTAAGTGTCGAAACAAGTGTTCATTTCAAAAGTCGTAAAGTGTTGTATTCTCTTCTACCCTTTCTGATTTCGAAAAATTAAACTTGTTTGTATTTGTCATTTAAAAGCAAATTCAGAGTTGTACAAAAAGCTTTCTTTGTAGGCATCAATACTAAGAAAGTGGAAAACAAACACCTGCATTGTGCATTTGCATCTTGATAGTTTGCATGCTTGATTTAGGAAAAGTGCATTAGAGTGTGCTGATTGCTCTTTGAGAAAAGATGGTGTCTTTCTTTTCCCTTTGTAGCTAGGATTTTCATAGTTGAAAAGATATAAAGCTTGCTTATCATCTTTAGACTGCATTTAGGAATTGTATCATACATCTCGTGGTGAACCTCAAAAGGAAAACTTCTAAAAAGATCAACCTAAAATAAATTGAATGAACTTAACAACGCTTTGCAACATAATGCACAACATAGAGGTCTAGGCTAGAGACGTGTTCCCGCGTCGTAAAGCCTGGTGACTGTCGATCTCGTTGATGGTGGGTGATTCCTCCTGAGGGACGATAGCGCCAGTACAGATTGTGCTCCCACGTACCGTCGCGTATATATTGGGAGACCCCTATAGGCATAAAACCTTTATCCATAGGAAGCCGTGTCGGCCGCCCTACTGATCACGATGCACTGAACACAACATTCAGGAAGATCGACCGCTCGTACCTTAAAAAGTATTCTGCGGTTTTGCGAAAAGTTTGGCACACCCTCTGCCTAGAACTCCAGAGCAGTTTATTTTGGCCTTTTTCAGACTCTATAACAGAAAAAGTCCATCCGAGCATTTGTCACTTCGGGCTCATTAAAACATCGAAGGAGACTAGAGTCATCTTTAGCTTTTTCTCGACTCTTTAAAAGTGAAAAAGCAAGTTGTGTCTAAAGCGTCTAAAAATTTATTTAATTCGGAAACACACTTTCCCCTTTTTGTATTTTGGTTGATCGAGTAATCCGCAATCGTGGAAGAAAGTCAATTGAAACCCCGTCGTTCGCGGAGGCTTACGAGTCAACCGTCTTTGTCTCCGGAATCCAAAACAGTACGGACAAAGTGAACTCATTTAACCGGTTCGAAATCTCCTATCAAAGTTAGAACAAGTGTTCCAACAACATCTGAGATTCCGGTTACTCCAAACATTTATGGAAACCCTGCCTCCACAGAAGAAGTTCAACAGCCACAGAGGGACAATGACACTGATCCTAGTCTGAGAACAAATACTTGTGTTACTGAACCAGTTCCATCTGTAACCGGTCCAGAGAGTCTTGTTCCTCAAACAACTGTCGTTGTCGATTCAACCCCTTCTTCGGCACCAGAAATATTTTACGGACCTGACGGTCTTCCTCTTCCACCTGGTTTGATTGCGATAGAAGAAATTGTAGAAGATCCGCAAGCAAGTACTCCAACACATTTTGGAGTAGGGGTCACTCTATTTCCTTCTATGTCAGAAGTAAGTCTATCACCAGTGGAAGTTCCTGTAGAATCGCTAGGCAATCTATTGGATAGACTCAAAATGTCTGAACAACCGTCAACATCTAGGACTGTGTCGAATGACACATCGACAGCAGAACTCCCTGCCGTCACCCCGACAATGTTTACCGGCATAACATCTCTCCCGACTAGCTCACAACCGCTAGAAGGAGTCCACCCAGGGACTATTTCGACAGTGTGGTCTGTTCCAGTTTGTTCCTCCGGAATAATATCCGGCAACTCTTATGTTGAGACTCAACAAATTGATCCCTATGGAGGTCAATTTGGGCAATCCAGTGCCCAAGGACAAACAATCTCCTTGAGTTCCGGATTGCCACCGTATGGGGGGCAGTATGCCCTTTCATTACCCCCTCCGGGAGGATATCCATACGGGAGTTCACAACAGTATTCAGGTTATACTAGAGTTACATCAAATGGTTGGGTACCTATGCTACCCCAACAACCAAGAGTTGTGTATTCTATGCAACAATGTGTACCTATGTCGAACATCCCGACCACACCGGCTATTGTAACAGTGTCGCAAGTTCAAACGTTGCCTGTTGTATGTCAACCTCAGATTTCTCAGGTTGTAATGCAACAGCCCCTTGACCCTGTGACTCAACCACAATCACCAACTGGTGGGGCGACACAGGTCCAAACGGGTACAATTACCCCACATCTTGGTCCAACGGTTAGTATAGCACAACAGAACATGGCTTCACAACCATGGCTGGTGCAATACCAACAACCACAATTCCAGCAAGTGTACCAAGGTTCTGAGCAGCAGATCTTTGTGAACAGTGGACAACCGTATATTCAAAACGGTCAAAACCAACCGCTTTACAGTGGTCAAGTCCACCAACCGTATCAGTTGTACCAACATCAATTACATTATGCTGGTATGCAAAGGCCAACTGCTCAAGCAATTCCATCGTACCCTGGGTATGCTTCACCTAACCTGAATCAATAGTTACCATTCGTGGCAACTTTAGAGTTACCCGATTTACACCGGTTAACAAACGATCCAATTGCTTACGCCCCTTGGTGGCCAGCGATTCCTCACAAACTTCCATCGGACATTCCTAAATTTAATGGAAATCCAGGCGAAGATCCATCGAATCACGTGATGACATTTCATCTGTGGTGTTCATCAAACACCCTGAACGATGATTTGATAAGGCTTCGCCTTTTTCAGAGGACGTTAACGGGTCCAGTGGCTAAATGGTATATTGAATTACCTAGAGCCTTGTTCGACAATTTCAGCTCCCTAGCCACGACTTTCTTGACCCATTTTCAATTACCGATAAGGTATGAAACGGGAACCGAAATCTTAACCAACTTCAAACAGACAACAGCCACTCACATATCTGATCATATACATGAGTGGCGTCGTCGTCGTAGGATGGTGAAAACGTACGTTCCCGATCAGCTATTAGCTGAATGGTTTATCAAGTCGTTACTTCCTGCCATAACGGAAGATGTGGCCAAGGGGGGAGTCGTAACGGAGGAGCAAGTTATTGCTCGTGCACAATATTTAGACTTATTTTACACTCAGTCTGGCACGCTCTACGACAAAATACCTGACGCCCCTAGACCGGAATTCTCGATTCCTCCTCCTCCTAAATCAAACAGTGACTCTCATGCCGGCGATGGTGTGATTGGCACGGCAAACGCGAAATCGACAAAGGCTTCGTCTAAGAAAGCCCGTAAGACTTCAGATCAAAATGCAAAAGAAGAAATTCTTGCTTCGGAAGTAAATGCCGTATCAGCAGATAAAGGCAAAGAAACCAATCAACCAGGAAGCAAGAAGAAACAAAACAAAGGGAATAAGAAGAAACAAGGTGAGTCATCTCCTGGAAAAACTTCTTCAAACCCTCCTCGGAAAGGGAAACCAAAAAGTCCATGCGTGATATGTGACGAGGATCATTGGACAGCCGATTGTCTATACAAAGCTGAGCTTAAAAGATTCTTCAAAAGTTCGCAAACCTCAGTTGTGTTAAGTGATCCATTTCCCAATCCAGGTCAAAATCTGGTTGATAGTGGAAATGCTTCCCCGTCGCAAGTGCTAATGTTGTCGATCTCCAAGCAACAAAATGATGCTTTGATTTCGACAAGGAACAAAGATTACGGGAATCCGCAGCTGTCGAATGACAAAGGTAAAGATCAACCAAGTAGTTCGACAACAACTTCGACAAAAGTTGTACCGCCCATCATTCCTGAATTAACAATAAAATCGCCAAAGGGAGTAGTACACAAGTCGACATTTAATCCTTGCGCCAGAGCGGCGCAGCATTATAACATAGTGGAAGATTTGGCCCAATCGCCATCTGCTATGTCGACTCTTGAAGTACTACAAAATTGTCCATCCCAAAGGCAAGCTTTGTTATCGGCTATTGGTGGGGTTGATCCTAAGGATTCCAATCTTGTATCCTTCGACCACAAAGGATACGATCCTCAGTCACCAGCTCAACTAGCTTTCCTTATTCAAGTGAAAGCCTTCAACAAAACTGTTCACCGAACAATTATTGATGAGGGGGCATCTACATGTATTATGTCGATGAGTTGCTGGAAAACTTTAGGATCTCCAACCTTGTCGCGATCTTCGACGACATTAAAAGCATTCGACGAAAGAACGTACACCCCGTACGGTATCCTAAATAACTTGAAGGTTGAACTAGAGGGAAAAACCATAGAAATAGATGTTGAAGTCATCGATGGGAATCTTGATTACAACATCCTACTGGGAAGACCATGGATATATGCCATGGCAGCTGTTGTGTCGACTTATTTTAGGAAGATCGCATTCCCTTTTCAAGGAGGGATTACGATCGTCGACCAACAAAACTTCCTCCCTAATGGTTCACAAGTTACAGGAAGCATTCCCATGATCCATGGAAGAAACCATTCGCTTCAAGATATCGGAGTAGGCCTACTGAAAGACCCCACATTAATGGGAACTTTCGCACTTCCACCTCCAATCTATATAGGAGAAATAGCGTTGGTAGCAGCCTGCAACATGATATCTTCCACAAAGATCTCAGAAGACGATATCAACATGGATCATGCAATGGTTTTGCCCCCAAGCCCAATAGAAATATTGTAGCAATCAATGTTTCGGGCATGGGAGGCGAACTCAAATCAACGCTCATCAAGCGTTTGGGTAGATAGGTCTAGAGAATATGGTACCCCATTAGATCCTTGGTCGAAAGTGCATGGGACTGACGAAGGAATCCTACAATCAATGTTGATTGAGGGGGCACCATGGAATGATTGCCACCATTGTTCCCTTCTTCCAGATTATGAAGAAGATACTCAACATGACCTTTATCACCCTTCAGTTTTTGAATTCCTATCAAATACTGTAAATACGGTGGATTCCGAGCGAAACTTATCCAATATTGAAGAGACTATAGCCATAAATATCTCGACTAAAACGAATGTTGTAGAGAATATTTATGTCGGCAAAGGTTGTTCTCCTTCAGAACTGGAAATATATAACGCTCTCTTTCACGAATTCAAAGATGTCTTTGCTTGGTCATATGATGAAATGCCAGGCATTGACTCGAGTATCGTTGAACATGAAATTAAGATGTATCCTGATGTCAAACCAGTAAGACAACGGCTTCGGCAGATGCACCCCAAGAAAGCCGCTGCCATTAAGGCAGAAGTTGAAAAGCTTCTCCATGCTGGTTTCATCTACCCAGTTCCTCTAACCGATTGGGTATCGAATATTGTCCCTGTTATGAAGAAACAAGGGACAATTAGAGTGTGTGTCGATTATAGGGATGTAAATCAAGCTTGTCCAAAAGACAACTACCCTACACCCTTCATCAACCAGATAATTGATGAATGCGCCGGATGTGAAATCTTTTCATTTATGGATGGATTTTCTGGGTATAATCAAATAAATATCCGCCCACAGGACCAGTCAAAGACTGCATTCATTTGTCCGTGGGGCACATTCAATTATCGAAAATTACCCTTTGGTTTAAAGAACGCAGGGGCGACGTTTCAGAGGGCAATGAATTATGCCTTCCATGACATCAAGAACATCGTTCAACCATACCTCGACGACCTTCCGGCTCATTCGCGAAAGCGGACTGATCATCCGCAGCATTTAAGAGCGATATTTCTACGTTGTCGACACTACAAGATAAGACTCAATCCGCACAAATGTGTGTTTTGCGTCAGTTCTGGTCGTTTACTTGGCTTTGTAGTCTCCAAGGATGGGATTCGTCTCGACCCTTGCAAGGTTCAAGCAATCATCAATTTGCCTCCACCTTCAAATTTGCTTCAAATTCAGAAACTCCAAGGGAAAGCAAACTTTCTGAGGAGGTTCATTCCAAATTACGCAGAACTTGCTAAAGGTTATACTCGTCTTTTGAAAAAGGATGTACCTTTTCTCTGGGATCAGGTGGCGCAAGCTTCCTTTGACGCTCTGAAAGATTCTCTAGTAAAAGCATCATTAATGTATGCCCTGGACTATCAAAGAGATTTTAACCTGTATCTGGCTGCAGCGGATACGACCATTGCGATGGTTTTAGTTCAAGAAGTCGATGGAATTGAACATCCTATATATTATTTAAGTAAAAACTTGAATGATACAGAAAGCAAATATTCTTATGTTGAAAAACTAGCGCTTGCAGCTATTCAAGCGATTCAAAGATTTCGACATTATGTCCTCTTTTGGAAAACTACCATTTTATCAGATTGCAGCCCCATAACTTATATATTGTCGCAACAGTTGCTGGGGGGCAAATATTCAAAATGGATAGCGATCCTTCAAGAGTTTGATTTGGAATTTGTAAAATCCAAATCAAAGAAAGCTCTAGTTTTCGCAGAATTATTGTGTGATCTCCCATCGTCGTCCAACGATGAAACATCCGAAGAATCAATCGTGGACAAGAGTTTGTTTCTGATATCTACGAGCAATGAGTGGTATGGAGATATAATACTTTATCTCCAGACCCAAAAGTTCAGGCCTAACACCTCTCACTCTGAACAGAAACGTATACGATACCAAGCAAAAGACTACATGATCGTCGGTGATACGCTTTACCGTCGTGGTATCGATACAGTTCTGAGGAGGTGCCTAACCCATGAGGAGGCCGAAAAAGCCCTGAATGAGTGTCATTCAGGCGCATGTGGGGGGCATCAATCTGGATATGCAACAGCACAAAAAATCTTACGAGCAGGATACTTCTGGCCAACCATGTTCAAAGATTGCATAACCGCAGTCAGAAGTTGCCATGCTTGTCAAATTTTTGATAGCAAAACCAGAAGACCACCCGCACCTTTGCAATCAATAGTTTCTGTTGGGCCTTTCGCCAAATGGGGCATCGATTTCATGACATGTAACCCCACCTCGACCGGGGGGCATGGGTATATAATAGTCGCAGTTGACTATTTTACCAAATGGGCCGAGGCGATGCCTACATTAGATAACACTGGTGAAACAGCTGCCCTTTTCTTTTTCAATCATGTAGTCGCCAGGTTCGGCGTACCACAGGCTATAGTTACAGATCATGGATCGCATTTTCGCAATCACATGATGGTTGAATTAGCTGCCAAGCTAGGGCTATCTCACGACAGCTCTACCCCGTATTATCCGCAAGCCAATGGACAAGTTGGAGCAATCTTTGGGTAACCTGAAAGAGGTAAGCCTCTCTCGGTAAAACAAATGTTTTGGCGGAAGAGAAGTAGGGGTAACCTTGAAATCGTACTTTATGCCTGGTGGCATGCAAACCTTTTGGAGTGCAAGCAAGGGGCGACTATTTATTTTTTAAATTTTTAGGACCTCTAACCCTCTAAAATCGTAGGATTAGTCGTTTCCGAACTTGCGTAACGAAAGGATCCGGAGCAAAGCTTACGTATGATCTAAGCTCCCTAAAAAATAGCATCTTCAATGAGACATTCTTATCATATGACTGGGTTAATCGAGTAGTTTTAGCACACAGTTCATGCTCGTTAAAAAATAAACGCAAGATCCGAGCAGTTTTAACGCGGACTTCATGCTCGTTAAAAAATAAACATAAGCAATGAGCAAGTGTTTCCACCAGCGTTTAAGCTCATTTTAAAATAAAAAATGAACCACTACCCGGTAAATAACCACTGTGAATGTAACATTATCAGCCACTAAAGCCTTGGTCGTGTTTGCACCGTCACCTCCACTTTTCCATTGGCCGATTGTTCACATCCATATGATTGTTTACCCATTTTGAGGAACAGCTGCGAAGAGTGATTTCACCTAGCCATCCTTGTGACACTGCCGTGATTGGAAAATTCCAACCTGTACCTGGAATCAACTGCTAACCCGTTTCATCACTCGTTCCTCAAAAGACGAGTCTTCTTTAAGCTCTTTTCATCTGACTCGTAAAAAATGAAAAGATTGCCGAGTCCTTGGCCTTCCAGCTCGTTAAAGGGACAGGAAGTGCTATCCCTCCTCTAGATTTTAATCTTTTTGGACCTGAGGGATTATTGCACAAAAAGATCGAGCGCTTGTTTTGTTCGGCTCGTTAAAACTATTGAAAACTCATCCCTTCTGTATTGTTTTATACTTTTTCAGACTTAAGGGATTAGATGACGAAAAGGGAACTTTGGAGTTATCTTTACGTACCTTTTCAGACTCTCTAAAAATGAAAAGGACCGAGTTATCTTTGTCGTTAGACTCGTTAAAATCATTAAATAGCGACAAACTTGTCTTTAGACGAGAACGAGTTTCACTATCGCTAGGCTCGTTAAAACATAGCGATGGGCTTGCCCGAAGGGTAAGTTATAGAACAAGCATATGTTATCCTCCTCAAGCTTGACAAAAATAAAGAGGTACTGGTCAGCAATGACTGGGGAAAATTGGGAGAAACTCAAGAAAACTTTGATGGTAGCAAGTCGCTCTTGAACATGACACTTTTCCTCCGTACCACAATCGGGTTGGGTTGTTTCATTCACCGGTCACATCACCATGGTCTCGCCATACCATCCATATTTGGGATAATGCTACCAATCCATCGCATAAGTGTCACCATATGTTCAAGAGAAGTCGTTCAGAGAAGTCAACCATGTCCCATCCACTGTCGTACATTATACTTCATCCTTTCATGACCGCCACCCTGAATCATATGTCACTGATCGTTTTCACCTCCATCAAATTCATTAGATCCGTTCTGTGTCATTGATGTGGGATTCATTAAGGCCCTCCTTTGATGGATCGCTTCTTGTCGACATCAGCTCATTATCCAAGAAGTTGATCTAGGAACACCCCCTTCAGTACTTTGAAGCTTGCATGCCTCAATGGCAAGTTTCTCACTTTCGGCGACAGGTATACATCAATGACCTTCGACCGAAATATTTTGCGTGGTGTTCGACGCCAAGTCCTTTATTCACACCACATGAATTGTACTGCAGTACCTTGAGGGTCATTATCATTATCGGTGATTCCTCTCGCGCTTGTTAACGGTTTACCTCATTGACCGGTAATCAAGCGATGTCTTTCCATGTTCGACTTCAGAACATTTCTCACATGGATCGACTTGTACTTAGAGTGAAGATCGAACGAGTTTGAAGACCCTGGATCTAGTTTCATCCCTCCGGGCTGCGATATATATTCAGGAAAAATAAAGACATTGACATGTACATCATTGCAGCAGATAATCATCCTACTCAAAGGATGATAATTTCATCAAAATTATCAGTCTACCATCAGACGATTGTCTGTTCTATGTACAGAAAAATGAATTTATAAAGCTGAGCATGGGAATGCCCGCCTCAACTAGATCATGAAAGCAGTATGAAAAATAATGTATTGTATAGTATCTTATTACAGGTCTCCTCCCAACATTGGATGAACTTCGGACCCTCCTGGATAAAGCATTTCACCCGATAAACGGCCTCATACTTTAGGGGGCAACTGTTATAGACATTTTTGTGCCTTGCAGCATTGAGCATGAAATGTCCATAATCTAAGGGATCCAAAGTCCCTAAACATGTTGTTCCTACCCTTAGAGGAACAAGGCTAACAAACCATAGCAATTCACAGAAGTTCTCCACCAGAAACTGCTCAAAAACAAGTCAATTCAGGATCAATTCAGTAGCTCCACTAGCTGTCTGCGCTGAATGTCAAAGCCAACACTAGCTACCTGCGCTGAATGTCAAAACCAACACTGGCTACCTGCACTGAGTGAGAGTTGACATGTGGCAAGTTCATTTCACAAGGTGTCAAAACCCAGGAAGCTTCCAAAATCTTCCTCAATGACACTTGCCTCAGAGAATTCGACTGGTGATGAGTAAGAGGTTCCAAATCTCCAAGTGGAAGCAAGAACCTCCAAGTGGAATCAAGAACTGACAGAGGGAGAGGACACTAGTCAGATCTCAAGCTGACTCATCCTCTCTCCAAACATCTATATATGGATCTCTCCTCCATGAGATCTAGAGGCTGGAATTTTGTTATTGCAAAGAATTGCTGTTGGTTTGAGATCAGAATCATTGGGTGCTTAATGCTTTGAAGGGAGGTGAAGATAGGAATTCCATTTGCTGGGAAGGAGATGCTGGATTGGAGCCTTCTTGGTTGTATCTCTTCCTG
Source organism: Pinus tabuliformis (assembly GCA_031772625.1). Classification (NCBI taxonomy): domain Eukaryota; kingdom Viridiplantae; phylum Streptophyta; class Pinopsida; order Pinales; family Pinaceae; genus Pinus; species Pinus tabuliformis. The sequence goes on along the minus strand of CM062805.1, from coordinate 982,398,422 downwards.
AACCTTGTTATTCATCAATAAAGCTATCTTGGTTTCTCCTATATACTGATGTATCTTTGATGTATGATTGCATTAGTATGTTTAGTTTATTTCTAATCCTGAACTAGTTATGAATATGAATCCATGTCTTGTGTAGTGTTCTCTTCTTGTGATCTTGCAGAGACCTGTTGAAGCTGGGCGAGCGAGAAGACAAGCAGCTGAGAACTCTCAAAGAGAAGAGAAACTGGATCGAGGGACAAACGGAAGACACCGGTTAGTCCATCCATCTCTCTTCATTCTAATTCATAAAGGAAGAATACTAGAATAGCTGTCTCTGTTTGTTGCTAAGGAACTGTCACACCTTAGGTGGATAGGATCGTCCTGCATAGGCATTTTTCCCCACAACAGTAACGAATCTACACCTCCCGTGGTTCCCTGTATCAAAAATCCTTCCAGATCTAGGTTTTCTTTATCAAGAATTTCTTGTAGTTCATGATCCTCCAGGACCATCTCATTTTGGGTCATCTCTTGATCCATCTCCAGTTCTGCATCACTCATTATGGCTTCCTTCTGATAATCGATGTCTTGTGTGTTTTCCCGATTTTCTTCAGATTCCTTGTTCGTAGGACTTCCTTCCATTGCTTGATCTTCTTTTAAGATTTCTTCATCTTCCTCAAGGACTTGGAATTTGTTCTGACTGATTTGTTGACCTTCATCTTGATGTTGTTTTGGTCCTCTTTTGCTGCCCTTTCCACGATTCACCACTTTCTGAAATCTGTATGTTTCCTTCATTGTGTTATTTTTGCTCTTGCTTACTACTTTACTGAGTGGACAATCTCTGAAAAGGTGTCCATGTTCATGACATCTGCGACATCTGAACAGAATGTGCTCATAATCTACTGTTTGCACCCATTCTTCATCAAAAACTTCCAAGATCACCTCATCCGATAGAGCTCCTAATAAATCCATTTCCACACATATTTCCATCACAAGTCGCCCCTTGACAATAACATGGTGGCCCCACCTCCAGAAAGAATTCATATGTCATACATGGTTAGTCTAAACTTGTCAGAGATATTTAAGCTTATTAATATCTTACTTATAGTACAATGTCATCTGAGATCCCTTGAATATTATTTAATCCCAAAGTGGTTTACGTGAAAAGTATAAAATATTTACTTAAAAATGAGACTTCCATGCTTAGTACGCTATGCATTGATCAAGACCATAATATTTACTCAAACTAAATTATTTTCAATGCAATTTGTACAGGTATTTTAAGAATGAATAAGTGGGGGAAGATTAACGAGTTGGAAGTTGAAAACCCAGAAGGTATGATACAATTTTCAGCAGAAGACTTAACATGGACAAAGATTGGGGGGGACCAAGTTGCAGTGATTCCATATTGTCGACTTGATGATTTCATAAGTGGAGAGGAATCAAATGAAAGTGCACCCACTCAATTTCTTCTTAAGAAAAATTGAAGTAGAGGAATAGAGGATATCACACACACCAATTACTCAACATACCTGGAGTACAGTGTGTGAGTCTCTATATGCTTTTTCAAGATACATATAATTTTTTCAATATGCATAAATATTATATCTAATTTGTGGTAATTTTTTTATGTACAGTTATTGGTGTTCATATGGTCCACAGTCAACAAGGATAATTAGGAGTGCATCATCAGATCCAAAGACAAACCGCAATCGACATGAAAGTATTAAAGTTGGTTGCCAATGTCACTTCTTTGTGCGACGACTTCAAATGAGACCAGATGATGCTGTAATAATATATACTGCATGTAGACATATTGATAAATCCAATGTTATTTGTCATGGGACAGATGCAATCGGTAGGCCCATGAGATTCAATTATGCACCACATTTAAGTTGGGATATGCGATCTAGTGTCCAACATTTCGTTAAAAGAGGTTTTAATGTTACAATGATATGGGACAAGTTCATCTCTAATGTGAAGGATGGATCTGGTGAGTTATACACAGGGATACCTCGAGATACATACATGACAAAAAAAGATATAAGTAACATTTACAATGATATCATAAGGCTAGAGTATGCTAAAGATCAAAGTGATCCAAAGAGTGTAGAGTGCTGGTATAAGGAAAACCCAGACAGTTTTTTCTTCTACCAAAAACAAGATCTTGTTGAAAATATCCCTTTTATCATAGGCATACAAACCAAGTGGATGTGTTCAATGATGCTGAAATACTCTCACAATAATATTATCTCAATGGATTCAACCTCTAGTACAAATAAGTACGGGGTGAGTACATATTTATCCTAAATCCAATTCATTTATTTAACCTCATATTAATGCATGTATCTTATATAAATATAATTATGCACATTTTTTGTAATGCAATATCAACTTTACACCTTAATGGTTTTCGACGAACATCACAATGGGGTTCCAATAGCTTGGGTGATATCATCACGCAATACTATAGCTGATCTTTCTAAATGGATGTTGGCCTTACTTGCAATTGGAAACAAAGAGTGACCAGATTGGCATGTTCTTGCCTTCATCACAGATGATGCTACTGCTGAAATTGAAGCATTGAGGTGATGTGTTTATTATTTTTACAAGAGGCATAAAAAATATTGTTAATGTATAATCTCACTAAAAATTATGTTATTGCAGGTCTTCGATCAAGTGCAAAGTATTATTATGTGTGTGGCATGTTCGTCGTGCATGGTTGAAAAATGTTGGAAACAAGGTCCAAGGGAGGGAAAACCAAATAAGCATTTTTCGTGGTTTAGGAGAAATCATGCACATGTGTAAAGATGATGAATCTGTGAGAAAGAAAGTTGAAAGCTTATTTGAAGAATTCAGTGAACAAAAAAGGTTTTTGGAATATTTTAGAAATACTTAGTTAGCCAACAAAAAAATGTGTAAGCTTCTTATTGGTGGTTTTAATGACTCTATTTTTCATGTCATATGTATACTTATTAATATATAACTAATAAATTTCTTTCTACAGATATGTGGGCAAAAGCATACAGAAATTTTCCACATTCAAATCAAGATATGAACAATGCCATTGAATCTTACCATCGATATATCAAGGAAAGGTACCTATGTGAGAAGAACAATGCTTGCCACAGAAGGGTTGATTGGTTAATCTATGTTTTGTTGACAAAGGTTGTATTATATTACAATCATATGCACCGTTTAAAAGAAGCTAGTTTTGTACGACCCAGAAAAATACAGGAACAATTGAATTCATCCAAGTGTAGAGCTAAGAAAATCCCAAATGAAGATTGTGTGCCTGATGAAAAGAGTAATGACTATTGGGTTCATAGCCAAAATAAGGATACTCGTGACATTTGGTACAATGTCATATATAAGTGTTCTAATCTACACTTTTGCAATTGCAATTGGAACCTGAATGGAAATATCTGTAAACATGTATTGAAAGTTGAGATGTTAGTGAGTAACACTATTTTGGGTGAAAATGTAGCACATGGTGTCACTGATCCTAGGATAGAAAGGCCTAGAATTTTATTTGATTTGAATGAAACACCTATATTGGGCCCAGAAATCCAAACAGAGCCTTCGCCGTGCTTTGATTCTCCTCCCAATCTGAATTATCATAATGAAACAAGCATTGATAATTTAGAGAATTTCTCATACAATGTTGAATCGACCAATGTACGACAAGATAGTGCATTCTCTGAACATGATGAGATGAAACATGTTAACTCATCAACCCTTGAGAAATTGAGATCCATAATACCTACAAATTTGGAACAGGCATATGCATTGAACAACTTGGTAGACAAAGCATGTCAAGAATACAACAAAATGTTTTTCAATACTATAACTCCATCCAAGATCACTACCAAGAGAAAACATAGTTTCTTGAGTCCAGTAAATAAAAAGAGGCGATGTGGTCACAAGTCAAAATCAGGGACAGATAATCTACAATTTGAAAGGGTTGGACGAGTTCATGCAAGGAAAAAAAGAATGGATGAACAATTGGAGTCATCTTCTCAAAAACAAAGAAATGTGGACCACGCGCCTGAGATAATGCAAGATTCTATTATACCCAATATTGGTATGGAAATTTCATGCTATGCATTGTTTTACGTTAAATGCAATATATTAGCATGTTCAACACATTTGCATGACTATATGAACTATTTTTATTGTTACAGATGAGGGACCCACATCTCACAACATTCCAAATTGTCGAATTCGTTTATTTGATGAACATGCTATTGAAAAAAGATATAGCATTGGGAACACTGCTTCAACCATTAACACCCCAATATCCTCCCCAAGGGTGCTCCCCCCTATTGTTGAACCAATTAGGATGTATCATCGCCCACACCCACCACCTTTTTCCTCCATAAATTCTTCCATGCCTATAACCACCTCTATAATACCTTCCCAATGCTCACCCCTACCCTTCATCCACCATTCTCATTTTTCAATCGTCCACCCTTAACATTCCAATTTCCCCCCCTTTGTTAATCCCCCGGCCTACAGTGATTACCACTATCGTACAACCAGTGGGGGTGTATTGTCGCCCACACCCACTACCTTTTCCCTATTTCACATCCACCATGCCTTTATCCAACACCCCTGAACCATGCCTATATCCGTCACCAAGTGCTTTGCCATCTACCCAGGAAGGGCTGTCTTCTCCATTGCCTCAAATCCTCATGGTGAGAATGAGTATTTGATCAAAATATCATCATGAATTAATGAAATTGATTATATGCCTTTCAATTTTTACAACTAATTGATTATTGTAATTTTTTTCAGAGATATCAAATTGGAAATCCACCTGGGAGTGCCAAGAGGGACGAGGGTGACTTATAGACCCATACTTTAGATCGATCATGATGTTGTTTTTCCATTATGTCATTTATGGGAATGAGATTCCATTATTTATGTTGGAAATGAACTTTGTAAAAAAAAACATGTATAGTTGGACCTATTTTGAATAAAAATACATAAATTTATACTTGTGTTGATGACAACATCTTCATTGAATTTTAAATCCTTATGTGGATGCGATGTTATATTCTATCAATGTTACATTACTTTTGATGAATAGTTGTAACAGATTTTTCTTTTATTATTTACAAATTATCAAGTTTATAAGTTAAGTTACTTTTATATTTATATCTTATTTGATGTTTAAAATGTAATCTTAAGACTTATACCTCGCACCTCAAGATTAATCTATCTAAAAATACATATGCCTTTCAAACTTGATACTAGATAAAAAAACAATAACCACACATTACAATCCAATATCACTTTAAAAATATTCTTACCAAGTCTCTTAACAAATATGTAACCGTAGATATTTTTATCATAAGCTACCATACAATAACGACTCTTAAGTATAAACAAAATATATATCGAAAAAAATATGAAAGCTTAAATATATTTTCACATCCTCGACCCTAGAATATTCATTTATTTCTTTACATATGAATTATAGTTTATAGTTTATGTTCATATTCCATAGATTTTACATGTGAGAATCAACCCATTTAATAAACATGTACTTGTTATTTAACCTCTTTAACCTTTATTGATTTTTTTTTTTTGTTTTATGGGGTTAGGCGTGTGATTGGAGAAGAGGGAATATTAAGATTACCAAAATAAAATTACAATTGAAATAGTAAGGAAGTATATAGTTAAAAGTTGTAAATTTAAATTTTGAAATGGTTAATATTCTAAAGTGAAATGTTGATTTTTAAGAGTGGAAATATTGATGGATAGAAGTATGTATTTGGAATAACAAAATGTGAATTCCATTAATTTCAAATCTCCAAACTGCGAATTTTGATTTCTAAAGCATTAAGTGTCATGTTTTGTTTCAAAAATATAAATTTTGATTTCAAAGTTGTTAATTTAAATTGAAAAATAGTGAATTTCAAAGTAGTTGTTTTGAAGTGTAAATTTGGATTTTCAAAGTAGTGATATTGTTTTTCAAAATGTCAATTTTTAAAATAATTTCAAGTTACAAAAACGACATGCATATACGGAAGATATGCATATATACGGAAATTGCGCATATCTTCCGTATATCCCTAACTTTCCTGAATGTGCATATCTTCCGTATATGCACGTCGTTCATGTATCTGCATCGTAGATGCGCAAATTCCATATACAGAAATTGTGCATGTATGGAAACTGTGCATATATAGAAGATGTGCACATATACAGAAATTGGGCATATACGGAAGAAATGCGTATGTCCTCTGTATATCCGTAACTTTCCTGTATGTGCATATAATCCGTATATGCATAGTTTCCGTATATGCGCAATTTTTGTATATGGAATTTGCGCATCTACGATGCAGATACATGAACGACGTGCATATACGGAAGATATGCACATACAGAAAAGTTAGGGATATACGGAAGATATGCGCACATCTTCCGTATATGCACAGTTTCCATATATGTGCAATTTCTGTATATTGAATTTGCGCATATACAATGCAGAAGCATAAACGAAGATATGTACAAATTCCATATACAGAAACTGCGCATATACGGAAACTGTGCATATACGGAAGATGTGCACATATACGGAAACTGTGCATATACGGAAGATATGCGCGTGTCTTCCGTATATGCACAGTTTCCGTATATGCGCAATTTATGTATATGGAATTTGCGCATATACGATGTAGAAGCATAAACGAAGATGTGTACAAATTCCATATACAGAAATTGCGCATATACGGAAACAGTGCATATACGGAAGACACGTGCATATCTTCCGTATATGCACAGTTTCCGTATATGCGCAATTTATGTATATGGAATTTGCGCATATACAAAAATTACGCATATACGGAAACTGTGCATATACGGAAGACACGCGCATATCTTCCGTATATGCCCAATTTCCGTATATGCGCACATCTTCCGTATATGCACAGTTTCCGTATATGCGCAGTTTCTGTAACATAAACGAAGATGTGTACAAATTCCATATACAGAAATTGCGCATATACGGAAACTGTGCATATACGGAAGATGTGCGCATATACGGAAACTGGGCATATATGGAAGACATGCGCATGTCTTCCGTATATCCCTAACTTTCCTGTATGTGCATACCTCTCGATTATGCACGTCGTTCGTGTATCTGCATCGCAGATGCGCAAATTCCATATAGAGAAATTGCGCATATACGGAAACTAGGCATATACAGAAGAGATGATCTTCTGTATATGCACAGTTTCCGTATATGCGCAATTTCTGTATATGGAATTTGCACATCTGCGATGCAGATACACGAACGACGTGCATAATCGAGAGGTATGCACATACAGGAAAGTTAGGGATATACGGAAGACATGCGCATGTCTTCCGTATATGCGCACATCTTACGTATATGCACAGTTTCCGTATATGTGCAATTTCTGTCTTCCGTATATGCCCAGTTTCCGTATATGCGCACATCTTCCTTATATGCATAGTTTCTGTATATGCACAATTTCTGTATATGGAATTTGTACACATCTTCGTTTATGTTACAGAAACTGCGCATATACGGAAACTATGCATATACGGAAGATGTGCGCATATACGGAAATTGGGCATATACGGAAGATATGCGCGTGTCTTTCGTATATCCCTAACTTTCCTGTATGTGCATATCTTCCGTATATGCACGTCGTTCATGTATCTTCATTTATGTTACAGAAACTGCGCATATACAGAAACTGTGCATATATGGAAGATGTGCGCATATATAGAAACTGGGCATATACGGAAGATATGCGCATGTCTTCCATATATCCCTAACTTTCCTGTATGTGTATATCTTCCGTATATGCACGTAGTTCATGTATCTGCATCACAGATGCGCAAATTCCATATATAGAAATTATGCATATACAGAAACTGTGCATATACGAAAGACATGCGCATATCTTCCGTATATGCCTAATTTCCGTATATGCGCACATCTTCCGTATATGCATAGTTTCCGTATATGCGTAGTTTCTGTAACATAAACGAAGATGTGTACAAATTCCATATACAGAAATTGTGCATATATGGAAACTGGGCATATACGGAAGATGTGCGTATATACGGAAACTGGGCATATACAGAAGACATGCGCATGTATTCCGTATATCCCTAGCTTTCCTATATGTACATACCTCTTGATTATACACGTCATTCATGTGTCTGCATCGTATACGCGCAAATTCAGTATACAGAAATTCCACATATACAGAAACTGTGCATATACAGAAGATATGCGCGTGTCTTCTGTATATGCACAATTTCCGTATATGCCCAATTTCTGTATATGGAATTTGCGCATCTGCGATGCAGATACACGAACGACATGCATATATGGAAGATATGCACATACAGGAAAGTTAGGGATATACGGAAGACATGCGCATGTCTTCTATATATGCCCAGTTTCCGTATATGCGCACATCTTCAGTATATGCACAGTTTCCATATATGCGCAATTTCTGTATATAGAATTTGTACACATCTTCGTTTATGTTATAGAAACTACACATATACGGAAGCTGTGCATATACAGAAAATGTGTGCATATACGGAAACTGGGCATATACGGAAGATATGCGCGTGTCTTTCGTATATGCACAGTTTCCGTATATGCACAATTTCCGTATATGGAATTTGCGCATCGCCGATGCAAATACATGAACGACGTGCATATACGGAAGATATGCACATACAAGAAAGTTAGGGATATACGGAACACATACGCATATCTTCCGTATATGCTCAGTTTCCGTATATGCGCACATCTTCCGTATATGCACAGTTTCCGTATATACGCAGTTTCCGTATATGCGCACATCTTCCATATATGCCTAGTTTCTGTATATGCGCAATTTATGTATATGGAATTTGCACTTATACGATGTAGAAACATAAACGAAGATGTGTACAAATTCCATATACAGAAATTGCGCATATACGGAAACGGTGCATATACGAAAGACACGCGCACATCTTCCGTATATGCACAGTTTCCATATATGCGCAGTTTCTATAACATAAACGAAGATGTGTATAAATTCCATATACACAAATTGCGCATATATGGAAACTGTGCATATACAGAAGATGTGCGCATATACGAAAACTCGGCATATACGAAAGACGTGCATGTTTTCCATATATCCCTAACTTTCTTATATGTGCGTACCTTCCGTATATGCACGTCATTCGTGTATCTGTATCGCAGATGCGCAAATTCCATATACAGAAATTGGGCATATACATAAATTGTGCATATACGGAAGACACGCGCACAGCTTCCGTATATGCCCAGTTTCCATATATGCGCACATCTTCCATATATGCACAGTTTCCGTATATGCGCAATTTATGTATATGGAATTTGCACATATACGATGTAGAAGCATAAACGAAGATGTGTACAAATTCCATATACAGAAATTGCGCATATATGGAAACTGGGCATATACAGAAGATGTGTGCATATACGGAAACTGGGCATATACGGAAGACATGCGCATGTCTTCCGTATATCCCTAACTTTCCTGTATGTGCATACCTCTCGATTATGCACGTCGTTCGTGTATCTGCATCGTATACGTGCAAATTCAATATACAGAAATTGCGCATATACGGAAACTGTGCATATACGGAAGATATGCGCGTGTCTTCCGTATATGCACAATTTCCGTATATGCCCAATTTCTGTATATGGAATTTGCGCATCTGCGATGCAGATACATGAACGATGTGCATAAACGGAAGGTACGTACATACATGAAAGTTAGGGATATACGGAAGACATGCGCATGTCTTCTGTATATGCCCAGTTTTCGTATATGCGCACATCTTCCGTATATGCACAGTTTCTGTATATCCGCAATTTCTGTATATGAAATTTGTACACATCTTCGTTTATGTTATAGAAACTGCGCATACACGGAAACTGTACATATACGGAAGATGTGCGCATATACGGAAACTGTGCATATACGGAAGATGTGCGGAAATACAGAAACTAGGCATATACGGAAGATATGCGCGTGTCTTCCATATATGCACAGTTTCCATATATGCGCAATTTCTGTATATGGAATTTGCGCATCTGCGATGGAGATACATGAACGACGTGTATATACGGAAGATATGCACATTTAGGAAAGTTAGGAATATACGGAAAACATGCGCATATCTTTCGTATATGCCCAATTTCCGTATATGCGCACATCTTCCGTATATGCACAGCTTCCTTATATGCATAGTTTCCGTATATGCCCAGTTTCTGTATATGCGCAATTTATGTATATGGAATTTGCACATATACGATGTAGAAGCATAAATGAAGATGTGTACGAATTCCATATACAGAAATTGCGCATATACGGAAACGGTGCATATACGGAAAACAGGCGCAAATCTTCCGTATATGTACAGTTTCCGTATATGCGCAGTTTCTGTAACATAAACAAAGATGTGTACAAATTCCATATACAGAAATTGTGCATATACTGAAACTGTGCATATACAGAAGATGTGCGCATATACGGAAACTGGGCATATACGGAAAACATGCGCATGTCTTCCGTATATCCCTAACTTTCCTGTATGTGCATACCTCTCGATTATGCACGTTGTTCGTATATCTGCATCGCAGATGCGCAAATTCCATATACAGAAATTGGGCATATACGGAAATTGTGCATATGCGGAAGACACTTGCATATCTTCCGTATATGAACAGTTTCCGTATATGCGCAATTTCTGTATATTGAATTTGCGCGTATACGATGCAGATACACGAACGACGTGCATAATTGAGAGGTATGCACATACAGAAAAGTTAGGGATATACGGAAGACATGCGCATGTCTTCCGTATATGTCCAGTTTCTGTATATGCGCACATCTTCCGTATATGCCCAGTTTCCGTATATGCGCACATCTTCCGTATATGCACAGTTTTTGTATATGCACAATTTATGTATATGAAATTTGCGCATATACGATGCAGAAGCATAAACGAAGATGTGTACAAATTCCATATACAAAAATTACGCATATACGGAAACTGTGCATATACGGAAGATGTGCGCATATACGGAAACTGGGCATATACGGAAGACATTCTGCATCATATATGCGCAAATTCCATCTACATAAATTGCGCATATACGTAAACTGTGCATATATGGAAGATGTGCGCATATACGGAAACTGGGCATATACGGAAGATGTGCGCGTGTCTTCCGTATATGCACTGTTTCCGTATATGTGCAATTTCTGTATATGGAATTTGTACACATCTTCGTTTATGCTTCTACTTCATATATGTGCATATTCTATATACATAAATTGCGCATATACAGAAACTGTGCATATATGGAAGATGTGCGCATATACGGAAACTGGGCATATACGGAAGATATGCTCAAATCTTCCGTATATGCCTAGTTTCCGTATATGCGCAATTTCTGTATATTGAATTTGCGCGTATACGATGCAGATACATAAACTTTCCTGTATGTGCATATCTTCTATATATACACGTCGTTCATGTATCTTCGTTTATGTTACAGAAACTGTGCATATACAGAAACTGTGCATATACAGAAGATGTGCGCATATACTGAAACTAGGCATATACGGAAGACATGCGCATGTCTTCCGTATATCTCTAACTTTTTTGTATGTGCATATCTTCTGTATTTGCACGTCGTTCATGTATCTGCATCGCAGATACGCAAATTCCATATACAGAAATTGCGCATATACGGAAACTGTGCATATACAGAAGACACGCGCATATCTTCCGTATATGCCCAATTTCCGTATATGCGCACATCTTCCGTATATGCACAGTTTCCGTATATGCGCAGTTTCTGTAACATAAACGAAGATGTGTACAAATTCCATATACAAAAATTGCGCATATATGGAAACTGTGCATATACAGAAGATGTGCGCATATATGGAAACTGGGCATATACGGAAGACATGCGCATGTCTTCCGTATATCCCTAATTTTCCTGTATGTGCATACCTCTCGATTATGCACGTCGTTCGTGTATCTGCATCGTATACGTGCAAATTCAATATACAAAAATTGCGCATATATGAAAATTATGCATATACGGAAGATATGCGCGTGTCTTCCATATATGCACAATTTCCGTATATGCGTAATTTCTGTATCTGGAAAAACCTCAAATCCTTTTCTTGCGAGAGACCAAATGCAACTCAAGTGCACTAGATAGATTTGCAGCAAAAGTAAGTCTAGGAAACTTCAATGCTGCAGTGGATGCTGATGAGGCCTTTGGAGGTCTAGAAATTGCCTAGGACTCCAGAGCAATCAAGCTAGACAATATCCATGCAAGTAGGAATTTCCTACAAGCAACCTTTCACATCATCGGGACAAATATACACGGGCTCTCAACCAATGTATATTTTCCACAGGAGGCATTGCTTAAAGCCGGAATCCTTAACACTCTCTCTGCAATCAACCATGACAGGTCGCACCCTTTATGGATTTCTGGAGGAGACTTTAACATGATTACTAGGCTGGAAGAAAAAAGGGGAGGAAGATGCAGAGGAAGTCAGGAAGGGATACCCCTAAAGGAATTCTTTCAGAACAACTGGCTCATCGACCTACCCTTCAATAATGGTGTATTTACTTGGAACAATAGGAGAGCAGGTAAGCAGCAGATTGCTTCTCGTCTGGACAGGTTCTTGCTCTCAGACAATGCTATTCATCTTGGTGGAGACTTCGCAGCCTCCATTTTGCCTCTTTCAGGATCTGATCACTGGCCCATCTCCCTCCATTGGTCGCGTCCTGGCAATCTGATCCGCAGACCGTTCCGCTTTGAGGCTTTCTGGATGTCTCATCCGGATTTCCAAGGCTTAATCAATTCAGAATGGAACAATTTTTCCCCTCCTCCAGGTTCAAAAATGTTCCAATTCCAGCAAAAGCTTAAGCACCTCAAAAGCAAGATCAAACGCTGGAATCACACTTCTTTTGGTAATATCTTCTAGGCTCAGGAAGCCCTCGAGCTGGAAATGAAGCAATTGCAGCAGAGGATTATTACTGAAGGCCGCTCAGAGGACCTGTCAAAACAGGAAAAAATTATTGAAGCGCAACTCACAGAAAGGGCTAAGCAGGAAGAAACGTTATGGAGGCAAAAATCAAGAGTCAGATGGCTTAAAGATGGAGAGAAAAACACTAAATTTTTTCTAGGGGTGAATGCAACGTTCATAGCCCTGGTTCCCAAGGTGGACATGCCAAGCACACCTGACAAGTACAGGCCTATCGCACTATGTAACATAATCTATAAGATTGTCTCCAAAATCATTGCCTCCAGGCTCAAACTGCTACTTCCTCTCATCATCTCGCCTGAGCAATCTGGATATGTCGAAGGTAGGTAGATCACCGATGGTATCATCTTAACTCATGAAATAATTCATTCCCTGAAGATTTCCAAGAAGCCAGGTATGCTCCTCAAACTAGATCTCTTAAAGGCCTTTGATAGCCTAAGCTGGATGTATATTAAAAAAGTTCTAATTGCTTCTGGATTTGCTGCTCCCTGGGTCAGATGGGTCATGAGCCTCATCTCTTCCTCTTTCTTTTCTATTCTGGTCAATGGTATACCCTCGTCTCCTTTTCATCCTTTCCGGGGAATTAGGCAGGGAGATCTTATATCCCCTTTCTTGTTTGTTATCATGGCAGAAGGATTAGGCCGAAGTATTAAATCAGCTCAGCAATCCCTCTGTCTGAAAGGCCTATCCTTTCATAACTCTCCAGCCTTCACACACCAGCAATTCGTTGATGACAACATGCTTTTTGGGCATCCCTTGGTCCAGGAAGCCCGACTGCTCAAATCCCTTCTGTCGGACTTTTCGGAAGCCTCAGGTGCCTCTATCAATAAATCCAAATCTCAGATCTTCTTTTTCCATACTGCTTCTTTAACTTAGGCAGCTATAGCCTGTATTCTAGGATTCTCCATTGCTACCCTCCCATCCAAATATTTAGGTGCTCCTCTGACTGCCTCAGCCCTAAAGCACTCCTCTTGGAAAATCCTCTTAGAGAATCTGGAGGCGCGGCTATCCTCTTGGACTCACAGATCTCTAAATATGGCGAGTCGACTTGTCCTCATAAAAGCAGTACTTCAGGCTATGCCGCTATACCTCTTCTCCATCCTTGCAGCACCCAAATGTGTTCTCAAAGAAATCAAGCTTCTCCAAAGATCTTTTCTCTGGGGCAGTAATGGTCACAAGTGAAAGTGGGCTCTGGTCAAATGGGACACTGCTTGTCTACCAAAGAAAGGGGGTGGTATTGGTTTAAGGGATCCCTCTCAAAGCAATGAGATCATGGGAGCTAGAATCTGGTGGAAATGGCTTACGAAGCCTCTCACCCCTTGGGCCTCTCTGTGGATGGCTAAGTATGCAAGGAATTACCCAGCGGAGGAACTAATAAGAATATCAGAGGTTAGCATGGGTTCCCTTATATGGAACTCGGCCAAGCAGCACAGGAATCTCATTCAGCAGCACAGCTTTTGGGAAGTGAAGAATGGCAACACTGAAAGATTTTGGGAAGATTCATGGCAGCAGATGCTCAAATTAAAGGACCAAATCCCTCGTACTCAACCCCTGGAGCAGGAAATGCAATATTATGATAAGGTTAAAAACTTCTGGAGAAATTGAGCAACCCAAGAGTACCGAGAATGGCTCAAGGCGGATCAGATTTTAAGACAGGGCTCGACACAAGTCCAACAAATTCTAGACACAGAATTAACAAAAAGAAGAATTCAACATTCTAATGAAAAGGACATTCTTCGGTGGGGATATGAAGAAAGAGGTACCTATTCTACGAGAGAGGCCTATAATATCATTATCAAGGCACATACATTGAAAGATCCTCTTTGGAGCATAATCTGGGACCCTTCCATATGGCCGAAAATCTCCACCTTTCTCTGGCTCCTATGTCATAACAAGATTCTCACGTGGGATAATCTCAGAAAGAGGAACTTTCATGGGCCCTCAATATGCCCTAATTGCAGACAAGAGGAGGAAACCATCAAGCATCTAATGTTGTCCTGTCAGACTGCACGCAAGCTCTGGGAAAAGGTCAGTTTCCGCTGCCAAAAGGAAGGAAGAACTCATGGAGACACCATTGCCACTGTGCGCAACTGGGATCATAACCCTTATCAAAGCAAGATTTTAAATTTCCTTTGGAAGCTCATTCTGGGCTTTCTCATGTGGGCCATATGGAAGGAGAGAAACAGCAGAATATTTAAGGATCATTCTATGCGGCTGGAAGATATCTAGAAAATAATCTGCCAAAATATTGAGGAAACCATATCTCTCAAGACCTGGTATCAGGAGGATCTCCCAACTAACCCCCAAGAACAATCCATGTGGGCCAATTGGAACTTCTAATGCAAGCAAGAACAACTTATCAAAGGAACAAAGCCTCTAAGGAACCATTTACCTAAGAAATGGTTACCTCCCCCTATGCATATGTACTAGCTAAATTTTGATGGCGCCTCGAAAGGCAACCCAGGAAATTCAGGCTTTGGAGGGATTTTCAGAGATCACAAGGGGGCTCCTCTTTTAACCTTCTTAGGTTCAAAGGGATGGGATACCAATAACTTGGCAGAACTGGAAGGTCTCTGGCAGGGACTAATTCTTGCGCAAGATAAAGGTTTCTTCCCGCTCATAATCGAGGGCGATTCCCAGATCATCATAAATATGGTCACAAAAATCCTGCAAGGATCCTCCTCTGGCAAAGTGAGCAACAACTGCAGAATGGCAAAAAGGCTTGAACTTATTGAATGTTGGCTATCCTCTAACAGAGCGATCACTTTAAAGCATATTCGAAGGGAAGGGAATAAAATTGCAGACTTACTTGCTAATATGGGGGTTGATTGTAGGATGGATCTTCATGTTGGATCAATTTCAAGCCTAGCATCTGAATCTCAACTCACGGATTACAACAACCTAGTGAAGAAGGAAATGCAACAGGAGGAAGGAGAACACCCGGATGCGGGTGAAATTAATGAAACATAATGAGCTTATTCACTGATGGACAGGCTGGGTACTGCCAGCTGCACCTCTGCGTGGCTTCCCAGGATTTCACCCGACGCAAATTGGATAGCCTTAAGAGAGGTAGATTTGGAGGAATGTCTGCATTAATGGCTCGCTTCGTCCAAGGTGATGCTTCAGCTGTTATATTCATGGCGCTCTGTTTTATCCTCTCCACAACTTTTTCTCAGCCTCCATGGTCCAGGTTCTGGCCTACAGTGGGTCTGTGGTCTTGTTATGCTGAGGGTCGTGATGGTAGGCTAGTCTATGCAATTGGTGGCAAGCTTTTAATTGCCCCTGAGTTTCGAATTGGGCTGCACTCTCAGGCCCGTCTTGAGCGAACGAAGAGGTCCCTTGTGTTGTTCTATAGCCCTCCAGCCATTGCCCCTGGTCTCATTGTGCGCTCCCCTCACCGCCTCAACATGGTGCGTCAGAGTATGAGGAGTCGCTCCGGGGGATGCCGAGGTAGCCGAAGGCGTTCGAAGGTTAGCAGTTCTGTGGATCCTGCCGTGCCTCCTGTTACTATCCCCTCCTCTCCGGTGGTTTCGCCTCTTCATAGCCCTTCTCGCAGGCCGACCCCGAACAGTGCGTTCCAGACCACTCACTTCAAATTTCAGAGCAATCTCAGTAGGCCAATGATCACTGCTCATATACAAATTATAATAATTTAATATTGGCTATACAAATTATAATGTTTAATTTTGAGAAATAAATATTTATTTTTAAAATATTTAAAAAATCAAACATTTAATTAAATTACTCATTAAATAATCTAAATTAATTTAGACACAACAATTTTATATACAATTTATCTGAACTTATAATTTATAACCTAAATAACCAGAACTAAACTACCTTATAACAATTATTAATGTATTATTTTCAATTTATTATTTATAATAAAACTTAAAAAATATTAACCAATATTTAATAACTCAAACTAACTTCTCAAATTAATTACATAACCTCAGATGATTTCACAATATCGTATGGATTTTCATTCAGTTATGAAAGTAAATTCAATATAGAATCTAGGATGAAAAGTTATGTATCATAATAACATGGAATGAATGTTGCTATAAACATTAATCACAATGTAAATTATTTATAACAATATGGAATCAGTGTTGCTTTTAATATTAATTACAGATTAAATGGATAAAAAGTTATTTTATCATAATAACGGAATGAATGTTGCTTTAAACAGTAATCACATATATAAATTATTTATAACAATAATATAGAATCAATGTTGCTTTTAAATGTAAATTATTTATAATAATCACATGGAACCAAATTTGCCTTCAACATTAATCACATGTTTTTACAACCCGAATTTTCTAAAAACCTATAAATAAATAAAAAAACAAAACATTATTTTATTATTTATTTAGTATTCCACACACAAAAGCATTTGACCCATTATCATTGGTTTAGGCCAGACTCATCTAAGTCCACATTGTAAAAGCCATTCGCATTTGTTTAATGTTTTTTTTAAAGAATTATCATATATATAATAATGGCTAAAAGTTTATTAATGATTATTGGTTAGAATTTTCTAAATTAATATTAATTTTAGTTATAATTTTTTACAATTTTTTTTAATTTAGATAATATTGTTTTAATTTTTTTATGAAGTTAGGAGATGTTAAATTAATTATATATTATTAATAAAATATATAATTAATAGAAGTTTTTAGGTTATTAATAATTAGGGTTCTAAAGATTTATATATTTCATAAAAACAAAATTAAGATGTAAATTTGTAAATTTAATATTTAAATTTTCTCTTTCATGATATCTTTTTTCTGTAATAGAAGTTTTTTCTAGCATTTTAATTTTATGATATCTTCCTTATTGCTTCTTAGAGCATTAAGTATGGGCTTGGAATAATAATTAGATGATATATATTTGCACTATGTGGTGGACAATACAGAAAGCAAGGAGATATGATGTGATATCAAATGATTAGAGGTTTTTCTAGAGGGAATGCAGAAATACATGCACATATGGAGAGATATCTATTAGACAATGTCATTATTGGAGATAGGGGAGAGCTAAGGTGTTTCTAAGAAGTGGAAACAATATATTACATCACCTTTAGTGAGTGTGTAAAGGTAGTGTGAGAGTCATACATCATGAACCATGAAAACTAGTCGTAAATACCTAGAAATAAAGTAACACAATTGATGTGTTACATCATAGAAAATGTTCCCATGAAATGATTGACAATATCAAAAATGACATAACATTATTATAATGACACCCATGATAATCTTATTTGACACAAATAAGATGGTGTCTCCCAGAATGAAGGGCGACTAGAAAAGATAAACCTTAATAAAGGAAATAGAGAGCAAATTCTTTTTATTTTTATGTCCATCATTAACTAAACCACATGATTTAAATTTTGTAATTAAGAATAAAGATAATTTAAAGATAATTTAACAAGCTCAAACAGTTCAAGGATCAGTGATAAGTACTAGCTAGGAATCTAGTTTAGTTGGATTCTCTACATCAATCACATCTTCGTGAGGTACAATAAATGCAAGTAGCTTGGAGTATAATGTTCTAATGAAGTGTGTAATATTGAAAAAGGTAGCATTGTAAAAACTTTAGTATTTGTCCATGTGGGACGGGAACGAAAAGCAACGGAGGTGGTCATTAGATTGGGAAAAAAAAATTGAAAGGACACTTACCTATAATTTAATTTTATGTTTCAAAGATGATGAAAATACCTAAATACGAACATGTATTTGTTGCCCATTACAAGGTCGGGAAGAGTTATTTTACAGTCCTAATGCAATTCAGAAGAGGACAATCACATAAGATTACAAATAATCAGATCTGGGATTCGATTGACTAAATTAATGATCACTTAGTTATATTATTGGATGATTTATGTTGTCGTAAGGATTGTTTAAATATTTTTTTGTAAAAATTACTTTGGTATATTTGCAAATGAGACACCGTTATTGTCAAAAGTTTTAAGAGATGGCATGTGAGGATATTATCTCATGTGAGGATATAGGCTAATAGTGAATTTTTATTTATTTACTTTTAAATTTATTGTTGTTTGTCAGAGCAAATGTTAAAGGGAATCCATGCTCGTTAGATTTTAGACTATTAATAATGGATGTAAATGATGTTATCCTATATATGAAAATTAAGATTAAAACTTTATATCAACCGAAAAAGAATGAAATAATTTAGAAACTCACGAGGTTGTTACTCTATTGTTCATAATTTTTTTAAATATAAATTTGTTAATAATTCATTTCTAAAATAATTTTGCATTTTTTAATCTAAAAAATATATGTATTGTTTATATTTTTTTCTAAATATATATAAATAGTCTATTAGTTAATATAAATCGGGAGTATGTTTTAAGTTATTTCTGTTTGGTTGAGAGTTTGTTTTTCTAGGACATAAAGAAATAGGTTATCAGTCGCAAGTAATTCTAGCTAGCTTCCATATTTTTTTAAACAATCACCTTGTATTTGCTAATAACAGCAAGTAATGACTATCCCACTATTAATTTGACAACTAATAATTCCTCACTTTACAACAATAAAATAAAAAAATGAATTATTGAATTAATATTTAATAATACTTTTAATTATTATTTTTCGATTTATGTTCTATACCCATGTAAATTTGATAATGCTCCTAATTATATTTGATAATGCTTCTAATTAAATATTTTTCCTGTAACCGTTTCTCTATCAATATAAATTTGAATAGATTAGCATTATAAACATATGAGGGGCACAATAAACAACCTCCTGCAACATCTTATGCCCTCCCACAACAGTACAGAAAGTAGTTGACATCTTCCTTTCAACAATTACATGTTTGATCTTGAAATATCAAATAAATCTATCTAATAAGAAAATTCAATGACAAAGGTTGGTCAAACAAATCCACATATTAAGAAAATTCAATGACAAGCTTGTTCGCCAGAGTATATTTCCAAATATTCAACGTTGATTTCAAAGATTTGACAGCGAGGATATTTCTTTCACCAATTGCAAGGTTGATCTTGCTATATCAAGTAAATACATATATTATGTAAATTCAATAACAAGGTTGTTCTCCCGAGTATATTTGCAGAAATTTAACATTTATTTCTAAGATTCGAGCTTGTAACTTCCTCCAATCACAACTTGCTGGAATGTTTAGCCTTCAAAGTAGCAAATCTAGTGGGTTTAGTGAGAGCAATGCTAGTTGAGCATATAGGCTCTATGTATTGTTTGCGTGACTTGAACCCACGTGCTTGCAAGTCCTTTGGCGTGATTTTGGTCCTTTTAACCATAGCATCAACATTTATCTTTCTTGTTTTCTGTGGAAATTAAAACATTATCAATAAATATCAAAATCCACATAGATATAATGAAAATATGCGGACCATGTAACGAATATGAAAAGACAATGCATTGACTAGCTATCAATAAATATCAAAATCTATATAGATATAATGAGAATATGGGGAACATGTAACGAATATGAAAAGAAAATGCATTAACTAGTCATAAAAAATATGTCAATGTTATTATGAGCTAAGATATGTAGTATATAACTTACCTCTCTTAATTTATCTTGAAGTCTAGGTGAATGCCGCAATGGTTGAGGAGAATGTGATTTTTGCTGAGTATCATGTCCACCATCATACATGTGCAAAGGTGTTTTAGGAGATGTATATTCATTACTCTGAACATTAGATTATACATAGATATAAGTATGACTCAAATAGAATTAAATGTAAAAATATGCTAAATTTATAAGAGTATAAATAAATATAATCTTACCTTGCATTGTGACATTGGACGTGAAGATGGTTCTAGCATTTGAACCATTTCATTTCCATTCTTCTTAAGACTTCGACAAGGGGTTTTCATTGATTGTGATGGTTCCAAAGGGAACACCTGCACCATAAATAAGAAATAACACACACACACACATATAATCAAAACAAATCAAGGATAACGATATATAATACAAAACATCCATTTCTCATCCCATCATTATGGTAAAACATAACAATTTATATATTAATGTTTTTAGTGGAATAGGTTATATGGATTAAAAACTTACTGGCCCAATAACCCCTTGAAAACCTTGAAATCTAGGTGAGCGCCGTAATAGTTGGTGGCTTGAACTTGGGGAATTTTGTTGATTAGGCTATGCATATCAATAACAATGAGAAATTAGTATACAATTATAATAAATATAAATATTATTTAATGTTAAAATGTCTAAAAAATTAATATATGAAAAAAAATGGACTCAACTGTGTTGTCATTGTCCTGATTAGTTTCATCAAAGATTAATATATGGTTGTGCCCATCTAATCCTTCTTCCCCCACATCATCAGAAACCTCAGTCCTTACTTTCTCTTTTAAAGCAATGTCTATGCGCTTCATTGTCTCCATACGTCTATGAGGTAGACTCTGATCCCAACGTTGAATTTTTTCACAAACCCTTTGCTTTGAAGTATCATTAAGCTGATCAAATGTAACAACTGACTGTGAAAACAAGTTTCAATGAATTTAATCCACAACAATAAATTAATATTAATAAAAAACATATACAGATAAATACTAATAAATACTTACAGCTAAAAGAATTTCTTCATTGACAATATTAATAAAAAAGCATATACGAATAAATACTAATAAATACTTACAGCTGAAAGAATTTCTTCATTGACAAATCTTTTATATGCTTGTTGTCGTGCACGACATAGCCTTGCATCTAAATCATATTGTATTTTTGCATTTTGCCTTTTAACTGCACTTGTAGATTTGACCGCCCATGTAGCATTTGCATCTCTTACTCGACCTCTTTGACGTGGAGGAATTGGTGGGAGATTGTGGGTGGTAGCCTGATGATGATTAAGGCCAGATAGCTTAGATCGACTCAAGTTCCCCGCACAACCACCAACAAGACAAGTGAACAATTGCTTGGTGCCTTTGATAGTTACCTCCCATTCATGTCTATTTTCCTCCATTTTCTTACTTCCTTATAAATGAATATGTAAACAATAGTGTTGTTAAAAACATCATAAAAACACTTTAAAATAAAAATCAATATTCATATCTATTTTTTTGTGGTTACCATAACTATCAACTTTTATAAAATATAGGCCAAAATATTTACAGCATATCTACTACCTTCCCTCCAATACCCTTATAGGCATATCTACTACATTAACCCTTATAGGCATATCTACTACCTTCCCTCCAATACCATGGTCATTAAACTCATTTTTGAGGACAGTACTCCTTTTCAGCAACTGCACCTATATTATAATTTAGTTGGGTTGGGATGAAAGTTGGGGCGCTTTACCTTTGGTCTCAACTATAACCGTGTACATTAACACTTACAACCATATTTGCAACTTTCTTTCAAACACCCTGCACATTAAACTGATTTACCGAGCAAGCATTCCTTTTCAGAAACTGGAAGTAATATTATACTTTCGCTGGGATGGGCGGCTCTTGGAAAATAAAAAAAGAGGGATTAGATATTATAGTTAATTTATAATTTAGATTAGTTGATGATGAGATATATGGTTAAGATATTGTTTATAATTTTTTTTTTACTAAATTTGTGTTTCACTTAACATGACAGCTTTACGACTTAGATACAACACTCAAAATTCTCATAAAGACACAAATAAGAAACTGAAAACATAAATATATACCCATAAAGACAGAAATAATAAACAGATAATATTAAAACATAAATTTATACATATTGTTGTGGCATTTTGAACATAACTTGAGTCTTCGAAATCAATAAAGGCATAACAAACTCTCATATCCTGTCTTTGGATTTGATGATGCACTCCTAATTATCCTTGTTGACTGTGGACCATATGAACACCAATAACTGTACGTAAAAAAATTACTACAAATTAGATATAATATTTATGCATATTGAAAAAATTATACGTATCTTGAAAAAGCATATAGAGACTCACACACTGTACTCCAGGTATGTTGAGTAATTGGTGTGTGTGATATCCTCTATTCCTCTACTTCGATGTTTCTTAAGAAGAAATTGAGTGGGTGGACAAAAAACATATCTATTTGTTGCAACTCAACTTTTTCTGTATATGATAAAATCTTAACACATAAATTCTCTTGCAGCTGCCGAGCCTCGCTTATAAGCCTTATGACTTCTCCCTCGCCCAATTTAGTGACACTCTTAAAATTTTCGCATCCTTGGGCTCTCCAAGTAGAATTCTATCGGGGATGTCCAGTTAAGAGAACTATGGCCAACAATTTAATTAGGAACAACCTCAACCTAGCATGGCGGTGTTAATGCCATTATGACTACACAGAGATCCAGAAATAATCCCAACACCAGAAAAGAATCAATAGAAGGGCATAATCAGTTCATATTGGAACTGAGTTAATCTAATGAAAACAATGCAAAACATGGCCTATATCGATGTGAGAGACAAACTACC
Organism: Pinus tabuliformis; assembly: GCA_031772625.1. Taxonomy (NCBI): domain Eukaryota; kingdom Viridiplantae; phylum Streptophyta; class Pinopsida; order Pinales; family Pinaceae; genus Pinus; species Pinus tabuliformis. The sequence goes on along the minus strand of CM062805.1, from coordinate 982,374,872 downwards.
TGCTGTGATATATGTAAGCCGTGGAATTTTCTCTAATCTAGCAGAAGGACATGGTGCATCAATCTTCAAATCGATAAAATTATAGGTGATAGGAGGGCCCTCTATTGAATGGCCATGCCATATTGCATTTTCTATGTTTTTAGTCTCGTCTTATGAAGAAGATTTTTGATACGGTAATAAATTCTGTAAGTTTTGTTTCTTTATATTCGGTGGCCCTTTTTAGACTGGTTATAGGAATAGCTCTGAACATTGTGTATGTGGATGGCAAGCTTAGTATGTCTTTTTATTTTCACAAATATGGGAGAGATATGGATAACATGTACTAGTTTTTATTTTCTAATATAAAGTTAATATTTTTCTCTTTATGAGAATAATTACCCTAAAGAAGACAAAAAAAAACGTCTGATAATTAAAATTACATGAACTTTTTTTTTGAGATAATTAAATAAAACTAAAATATTTCCAAGATTTCATGGATAAAATTGAAGTAAAACCATTATTCTCATTTTTACCCCTAAATAAATATGAAATCTACCTTTAAAATAAAAATATAAACATGACACATAATGTGAACAACTTTTATTTTTGTAGAATCGAAGAAAGCGTATTAAGAAATGGGAAAATGGAAAATATAATCACATACACTTGTGTTCAAAGAATTTAACCCTCCTTCCAGAAGACAATTATATAGAAATATGAGAACAAAACTCTGATTATAGTATAAAATCAATTTCTCAATCGATTCAAATGACAAAATATTCATGTGAATCTAATTACGAATTTCGAAGAGATCACAAAAACGAAGCTCTATAAGTAGTAAGTAGTATTTATGAGACACGCTCATAAAACTTCCACAATCTCACACACGACAAAACCAAATTCTGAAGTACGTTCTCCCATACCGTTCAGCTACGACAGTTCCTATTTCAGACCCTATAGCATTCATTCATGGTGTAAAGAGATTAAATAAAACTAAAGAGCTCTTGTGTGGTTTTTCTCTGTTCTGTAGGGCGAGAGCGAGTCCTCCTGTTGTGAGAGATAACAACAGAAACTACGTGGCCCCTGGATCAGGGATACCCATTTCATTAGCAGAAGCGTATCAGGATGCAATTTTTTGGTATATTTTGATTTATTCATGTGTTATTGTCGATTACAGAATGAAAAAGTTCGAATAGCACTGGAAGAGAAGCGGCAGAGACATTCGAGAGCCCTGTTATGTCTATTTGGTTTCAAATTAGATATAGATGTGGATATTGTTATTCTTTTCCGTTGGTTTCGGATTTCTCTTCTAATTTACAGAACGTCTAGCATGAGAGGGCTTTGCATTGTGCAAGGGTAGAGCATTACCGGTTTCGAAGCGCTGCAGGGGATCACCAACGTCGGTTCACCGCTGCTCTGCCGTGCTCCTGTTCGATGGTTGCAGGGTCTGAATTGCCGGGATTAGTCCAGAATCCGATAACGTATTGAGTCTGGTTGGTGTATTGGGGATGGTTGGTGCAGAGTTTATGAGCCTCGAAGCGTGGGTTGGTAAACCTCATTAAGACATCAAACCGGAGGCGGGCAGGAACACCGTCGTTGGAGGCGGGCGAGCTGGGTGAGGGGTATTCGCGGGAAGATAAGAGATGGATGCATGGATGCATGATCAATGGTCGCGGTGACATCAAGCTCCTGTGAGGTGAGTGTAAGGACGGAGCATTAATAATGCTATAGGGTCTGAAATAAGAACTGCCGTGTTGGTCATGCCATGCCCATGTAACGCTTGTGCCACCAAACCTAGTGCAAGAAACCCTGACTTTTCTCCACCCATGTTGACGCACCCTTGCCCGAGTTCCACTTTCGTCGCATTTCTTGGATGTCACCCACAATATAATTCAATTAAAGGCGCACCCAATTCTAAGACCTAGCAGTGGACATTCTAATAACCTCTATGCATCGTGCGAGAACATTTATAAATCTTTTAGGGGGTACTTCGACACTACTGTGAAAATACCCTAAATGTTATACAAAACGTTCAATAAATTATGATATTTTTTTTGGGCCAAGATGATTATGCTATTTTTTAAAAGCTTACAAAATGAATTCTTGCGCATAATATTAATGGAATTTCCTTGTAACATAAACTGACCGAATTTAGAAGTTGTGAATACCAAACCAATGGATAGATCGAGTTCAGTGCCCAAGACTACTAAGGACAACATTAATTTATATACTTCACACGGACGGGACTTATGATAACGACAGCTACAGGTATTTATTGTCGCTGGGCATGTCACAGGATACCATGTGGGCTTCCCACAGTGCACCGTTCCATGCTCCATGCACATGCGTCTATTTCTATCTATATTTATATCTATACCTATACCTATGATCTGCTACCAAAAAGCCTACGATCATGAACTCTCTTCAATATAGGGGCCTGCAACTCCGCGGGCCAGAAGAAACCACGTCTTCTGAGACCACTGCTGTGAGTTTTCCGTTCCTACCATAGCTCATAAAATGCATCACCATCCACCGCTTCAAACATTCATTCATTAAATTCAGAATATGTCTTTACCTATCCAAATATAGAGAGGTGAATCAAACAAGGCTAGCTAATACTCACAGTATCGTTTACGTGTGCAGTGGGAATAACGTGATTATCACACAACTCAAATTCGTCTGCCCGCCCCTTCATGTTAGAGAAACCCAACGTTATGCTCATATGTAACTTGTTGGTTACGTACTCCAACAACTACCATTCCAAATTTTGTTCCATCAATCTCCTGTGAATAGAAAGCTATATGCAACAATATGAGCAAAATAATGTTAATGTTAAGATAAAGGTATATATTTTAGAGAGTTGACTTAAGAAATTTCAGGACAGGAGCAACTTTGTTCTCATCCTTAAAATTTTGATAATCAAATTTCACAATATTTCTTAAACCTGCAATGAAATTAAATTCGATGACTATACCTTGGTTGCTATGAATATGATGAAGGCAAATGTGAGTGAGGACTTGAAAGATTGTATTTTTAATCCTTGCCCCACCTCTTGGACAGTATTCCATGGTAACTTCTTAGTGAAGCACTGGTCAAGGGAAAGGATAGAGTTTGATGGCAAAATTACTCGTTACTGGTTAATTTGTTCGTCTCTCTTTTTCCTCAACATTCTCTGTTAAAATGGTCATAAAATCAATGGCATAAAATCATAGAAGCACTCAAATTTAATGGGCATTTCATAGGTATTTCATATTTGAAATTCCTACTCACATAAACAACCAAATACTTAATTTGTTACTTACATATTTAATTTGTTATTTACATTTATTTAGTTGCATTTTTCATAGTTACTATCAAGATTTTATCAAAATTTCCCAAACAAAAAATAAATGTATATATGTTTTTGAGGTAAATCTATACCCATGAGAAAGCCCCCACTTCTCTATTTCCTACCCTAAAATCCTGAGCTAGATTGAAATTAAAAAAATAGTATCATATACTTATAAGGTCCCTTTTCTTTATTCATCCTGAAACCTATTTCCTACCCTAGTATCATATACTTATAAGGTCCCTTTTCTTTATTCATCCTGAAACCTATTTCCTACCCTAAAAGTCTGAGCTAGCTTGAGATAAAAAATAGTATAATGTACTTTATAGAAGTAAGATCCCTTTTCTTTATTCACCACAAAGAGTTAGAAGGTATCTTTACATATACTTATCTTTTTTCTCTTTTACACTGAGCAAGGCCTTTTTTATTATGGGAGAGATGTTGTCATGTAACGTTACATTTAAAAATAGAAAAATAATACTTAAATTAACAAATCAGAAATAATAATAACAAAAGAAATTAATGTTGTCCATAATTAAAATACTTGAAATTGCACCTAAATTTTATATAACTTTATATAGAGATATTAAGTAACCAAAAGTAAAAAAAAGTAATTTACTTTTTACCATGAAAAAGAAATGTAATTTCTTCACTATTTAATATGAAGATGTGTAAAAAAACATTAATTTAGTTTTTAGTTGGAGGAAGTTATTCACTACTTAATTCGTTATTTATTTACACATGATATTTAAAACAAAAATATACTAATAACAAAAAAATATTTTACTATCTAGTATAAATAAAATATTTCAATGTCCATATTGAATAATAAAATTTTATATCTATTTTTATAGAGAAAAATAATGTAATTTAAATTAAAAAATTTCTTATATTTTCATTTTCCATAGCTAGGGAGATGTTTGATATAGAAGATTCTAATAACATCAATAACAAAGAAAAAATTAATGTGGGTTATAAATAAAATATTCCAATACCCAAGTTAAATAAAGGAAAGATTAAGAGAACTCTTATTCCATTAATAACTACTTTCTAATTCAATGTAAGAGGGAGATTTCTATTTCTTTCAATTTGATATGTAATATTTTTGAAAATATTAATAATAAAAATAATTAAATGTATGCATGCAGGGAAAAACATGAGGGGATTAATGTAAATAAAGTGAATTATAAATAAAATGTTTCAATGTCAACTACATATATGTTACACCATCCTAGATCTATCTTATCTCCTCATTGACCAAGTCCCTAGAGGGATCAAATTTCTTTTCACTTTAAAAGAAGTTTGTATGTTAACATATTTCATCTATGTAAACCCTTGGTAGATCCATAGATCCATAGTCTAACAAGACTGCATTTTTCCCCTTAAAGTAATGAAAATTCCGGCCATATTTTGAGAAAATTGATTTTCGTAAATCCAAATTATAGCTATTAAACTTTGATATTTTAGGTGCATTAGAAGTTTTTGATGGTGCTGAATCCATTTCCATCATCAAAAACATAATTCAAATACTGTCTTTACAAAAAATTTTGAATTTTTTTTACCCAAACCATTTTTAGCTATCCAAACAATTCCTCTACCGCCGTAATAATTTTATATTATTCTTTTTAATTTTAAAATATTTTAAAAACTGACTAAAAATAAACTAAATCAACTCATATTTATATTAAATTTACAATATATTTTAGAATGTAGAATCAAGTTACTCAGTTATTTCCTATTAAATTTACAAAATATTTTAAAATGTAGAATCAAATTCCTCAGTTATTTCATATTAAATTTACAAAATATTTTAGAATATAGAATCAAATTACTCAGTTATTTCTGGATAGGACATCGGAGAGCCCCGCCAATTTATTGCAACCATTGCTCTAAAAAGCAAGTTTGACCGAGGGCAATATTCATGATCTACCCTTCTGTCCCTGTTTAGGTCTGTTTTCGCTGCAACTTGAGATTTCATTAAAAAAAATGGAAACAAATAAATTCTGGTTTCGAAGATATTTCATTAACGATGAGTGTAATGAGGTACAAGAGTTGCTTGGAAAATTATGGAAATTGCAATCATATTTAGAGAAAATCTGGGAAGGATTTTTGTAAATCCAAGTTATAGTTGTTAAACTTCAAAATTTTAACTGTTCTCAACGTTTTTGATTGTGTTGAATTTATTTCCACCATCAAAAATACTATTCAAACACTACCTTCACAATTTTTTTTAAATTTTTTAAAGCCACTCTTCAATTCTTCCCCTCGTTAGACGACTCCTTTCATTAAATGGATAGAGAGGTCGGTGCATCGTGCGATCATGAAAATTAAAAGAAATTAAACACGGTCAACGTACGTCGAGCATTGTGCCGGCTAAGATAACACACAACTTACGAGTCCTGCGGAAATGGCTCCCGTCATAATAACATTACTCAAAGTCTACATCAATGAATCTTCACACACATTAGTCCCTTACTTCTTGTCCTGTCTCATCAGAGCCATAATAACCAGCAAGGTGATGTGCCCATCCAATATAGTTAAACTTTTGCGAAACCGTCAAGATCCTTGGTTGAAATGGTGAATACTGTCAAGATTTTGCGTTGAAATTGTGGTTATGTTTTGAAATTTCAATCTTCATGACAAGGTACTATAAATTTGTAATAAATTATAATAGGACACAAAGTATTGGCTTACTTGTATATATCAAATAAATTAACAAGCTTCACTTATTAGTTTGCAGTCTTCTTAACCGAATTATAAGTCTAATTTAAATAGAAGATGATGAAATATGTGGAATTTTTGGAAATTTAAGTTATAATGGTCAATTTTTAAATTTTTAAGTATTTTAGGAATTTTTCAGGGTGCTGAATCTATTTGCATCATCACAGAGATAATGTTTCAAACACTTTACTTCTGATTTAAAAAAAAATAATTATCATATTCTTTTGAAACTAAATCATCACCTGCTTAGACAAATCCATATCTAGAGTAATGTGATGCAGGTGCTTCTGGTTATAGAATGTTGTTTTAGCAACCTCTTCTCCCAATGGATTCAACCCTGATGACCAGCTACCACAAACTGCCTTGAAATTCCAACCCTGATGACCAGTGACCACAAACTATTTTGAAATTCCAATCACCCTCATGACCAGTTACCACAAACTGTTTTGAAATTCCAACCTTGATGACCAGTGACCACAGACTTATAATAAATTATAAAACTGACACAATATACTTGCTCACTTGCAAATATCAAAGAAATTAGCAAGCATCACTCACTTACTCATTTCCCTCCCTCTGCCTTCTTACCCTAACATATAAACTTATTTTAAAGGGACGATTGAAATATGTAGAAATTTTTGGAAATTTAAGTTATAGTTGTTAATTTTAAACTTTTAGGTGTTTTAGAAATTCTTGAAAGTGTTGAATCTAGTTTGACCATTTAAGAAAAAAAATGGTTCAAACACTCTGGATTTCAGATTTTTTGAAACAAAATATTGCTTTCTTTTAATATGGAATCGTCGCCTGCTTAAACAAATCCATATCGAGAGTAATGTGAGGCAGGGGCTTCTTGTTACAGAATGTCGTTTCAGTAGTGCCTTCTGTCAATGGATTCACGTCCTTTTTTCCAGAAAACATTGGCAACATAATCGAGGATAGTTAACAATGTGAACCAAAATGCTGCAAGCCAACCGTACACAGTCGGAATGTTTATTTGACTCTGGACTTGTTATTTTCTGGAATGGTCGGTATAAATTTGGCATCAGAGGCTTTGCGTGTGGAGTTGACAAGAAGATACAACGGAGACACGCAATCTCTAATTAGAGGGTGATGGATTCTGAATACAAGGCTGGCTGCTGCCTCTTTTGATCTTGCATTCAATACATGGACTTTCCACAGAGGTCTCGATGTATTCAACGGAGAAGCAGTTACAAGAGAAGCTGTGAAGTGGACAATCACATGATCATTTATCTCTACATCTCTGACAGACCACTTCAAAATTATTGTGGCCGTCCCTTAGGGAATACCTAGACCTCTTCTTAGTGAATACTTAAAAGCTATGGACATCTACCTGATTTCCTTTTCAGCATATAACTGAATATGCATCATCAATTTGGTCTTTATAGAGATATACCATGAGTATATGTCCATGTACCCACTTTCTTTCGGCGTGAGAAGATAATTGAATATATGTCATTAGTTTTGGCCATCTAAGCAAACAAGGAGCATGCAGTATTTGCACAAGCTGTCATAGCTTGCCTATACATAGAAATAGTGTGGCTAAGCAATATAAAGTTGTTTCTCAAAACAGAACTGGATGATCGTTGTGTGTATAACCATGAAAATGGCATGCCAAACAATGTAGGTATTTTCCATGAAAGTTGTGTGGTGAGGCAATATGATATTTTTAAGTATTAAAAAAAAAGAAAGTTAAAAAATTAAAAAATAGAAACGAACATTTACTTTGCTGCCATCCAACTCCCGAAATATTTTGTAACATGGCGCAAAATTCAATAATATGATGGGATACACTTTTAAATAATCACACATATTATAAGCAGATTTCTTTACTTTTTATAGGATTTGACATTTTATAACAAGGCGGTATAGCTAGCGTTTCGTGCCACTTAATTTAATAAAATATTTTTATGTCATGATGTGTTGTATGTACTCTAAACAATAATAAAATTGTAATGAGTTATATGAATATTTGTTCAACCTTTTTTTATTAATTTTTTTAATATAATTAAACATTTTTTTGGTAGATAAAAGTTATATATATATATATATATATATTATTGACATTGAAGAGAATGATAACAAGTTAATAATTATTTATTTAATATTGAGACATTTTTTTATATAATGGTCATATTATAGTGATGATGATGATGGTTAACGTCCACTGAGACCAAACTTTGGTCCATTGGACCTAAAGAAATGAATTATTTAGTTGGATTTAAGATTTTATTCCTATGCTCAAAAATCTTGGAGAGAAGCCTCCCGAGCTCACTGTAATTTTGACAACATAAAAGGCTAGGGAGGTCAGTTTTGCAACAAAGATTTTGAAACTGAGATCTAATGTGGTTGTACGCAGGGAACTCTAAGAGGAAGTGATTTTCATCCTCGATGTTAATATTCTCACAGAGATGGTAGAACCTTTCCATCCATGGTGTTTTAGGAACTGCCCAACGACCCGTTTCACTATGGAGCTCATAAGAGTTCGTTCTAATCTTGGCTATATTAATTTTCTTCTTTGAGCTAGATAAAACAGAGAGATACTTTTGATCTTCTAGGGTGGGGTTGATGACCTCCTTATAATATCTTAATTTTCTTTTGGTTGCTAAATCTTTCTCACACCACATTTTTTCTTTGAACTTAGAAGTAACAATATTTTTAATGTTATTAATGTTTTGCAATGCAACATTTTCGTCGATCTCCCAATGGTTTAACCAGGCCCTGGTGTCTTTATACCAACCTCGTTTGAGCCTTAGGTGGTTTTGATTGGAATTTAAAGCTAGCTTAGGAAGTCTATGGTCTCCTACGTTATTGAGTTTGTGCTTATAGAATAGAAGCCTAGTCATAGCTAGGCTCTTGATAGGGGAAAGACCCACTTCTATAAGGAGAATAGGATAGGGTGTGTTGCTTTTAATTTTAAGGTTATACATTATAAAAGATAAAAATCAAACTTGAATTGAAAAAGAAGGAGTTACAGTTCACAGCTGAGTACTGCACCTAGAGACTGCACTCAAACAAAGAGAACTCTCTCCGTACACTCTACTATACATCAAATGAGCAATTACATCATTAAGTACATTACTAGAACTCACGAAGTTGCAACCAAACTCCTAAACTCTAGGAACAAACCCTAAACTAAGGAGATACGTTACAACTTGTGTAACCATTTCTCCATTAATACAAAATAATATTAATTATTTTCAACTACTCCCCTTAATGGAGAAAGGATTATCCTGAACTCCTAGCATCCCTCTAAACAATTCAAACTTTACATGCCCAAGAGGCGTAGTAAAAATATAAGCCATGTTATCAGAAGTTTTACAATATTCAACACATATCTATTTTGACTGTTGTTTCTCTCGAACAAAATGAACCTGAGTATCGATATGCTTGGTATTTTTATAAAAGACTGGATTGTATGCAAGCTTGATGGTACTCTGGTTGTCAGTTTTGATAATAGTTTATTCTTTCTGCTCTTCTCCTGCATCGTTGAGAAGTCTTCTCAACCAGATAGCTTCACATGTGGCTACACACAATGCTTGGTACTCAGCTTCACATGAAGATAGAGCTACAGTGTGCTGCTTTTTGCTGCTCCATGTTATGACCCTGGACCCAATGTTGAATGCATAACCTGTGACAGATCTTCGATCATCCAAGTTACCTGCCCAATTGGAATCTAAAAAACCTGCTAGAATAACATCAGAAGTGTCAGTGTACAAAATGCCATAACTACTAGTACCACTAAGATACCTCAACACACTTTTTGCTGCGACCCAGTGACTTTCGAGTGGTTTTGACATGAACTGGCTCAACACACTAATAGAATATGCCAAATCTGGTCTAGTTGTAGTCAGATATATCAAACTGCCAACTAGCTGTCTGTACATGGTAGCATCCAGCTCTTTAGTACCATCGTCACTGCTCAACTTTAAGTTCTGCTGTAATGGTGTTGCTGCTGATCTGCACTACTCCATTCTGAACCTTTCCAGCAAGCTTCTGGCATACTTCCCTTGAGTGAGAAAATTTTGTCCAGAGTCTTTCCATACCTCCAATCCCAAGCAATAATGAAGGTTTCCGAGATCTTTCATCTCAAACACTTGTGACATCTGCTGTTTGATTTCTTTGATCAGATTGTTAACATTCCCTGTTATGATCATATCATCTACATACAAAGAAATTAAAATAATTTTCCTTTGTTTATTAAACTTGGTATATAGATTTGGATCATTCAAGCTCCTATGAAATCCATGTTGAACAAAAAATGAGTCAATTTTCTCATACCACGACCTGGGTCCCTGTTTTAAACCATAAAGTGCCTTTTTCAATTTACGCACAAGATGTTCCTGCCCCTTTTTCACAAAACCTTCAGGCTGTACTAAATAAATTTCTTCCTTCAAGTCAACATTCAGAAATGTAGACTTAACATCTAGCTGGTGTAGCTGCCATTTGTGTTTTGTTGCTAAGGAAATTAGCATTCTAATGGTGTTTAATTTGGCTACAGGAGCAAAGGTGTCATCGAAATCTATTCCCTCTTTCTGTGAGTAACCCTTTGCTACCAGTCTAGCTTTAAGTTTCTCTATACTCCCATCTGCATTTATTTTTGGTTTATATAGCCATTTGCATCCTATGGGGGTTTTACCTTCAGGAAATTCAACTAAATCCCAAGTATGGTTTTTGTTTATTGATTCTATTTCCTCATACATTGCAGCCCTCCATGCATCAGATTTACTTGCTTCCTCATAATTTGCAGGTTCTACAATGTTTACAATCTTTGACATTAATGCATAGTCTTTCAATTTAGATGATAATCAAGTCTTCCTACTTGATCTCCTTGGTAGGGGACTTACCTCAATTCTGTCTATTTCAGCCTTTTCTGGGCTTGCATCTTCATTGATTACATTGTTTGTTACTTCTTCTTCTTGTTTCTCCTCCTGCTCTTCATCTTCCTCACTTTTTTCTTCCATTCGCAATGGAATGTGAAAATCACTGTTAGAGTCATTCTTTCCTTCTTCAACCTGTTCATGAAATATGACATTTCTACTTGCAAAAACCTTGTGAGTCACAAGATTAAATAACTTATATGCCTTGAACTCAGTGCCATATCCAACAAATATACATTTCAGGGCTTTAGGATCTAACTTCTTCCTATCTGCCTTAGGTATATGAGCATAAGCTTTTGACCCAAATATTCTTAAGTGACTCACTGCTGGTTTGAATCCAAACAATGCTTCAAAAGGGGTTTTGAAGCCTAGACATCTAGTAGGACTCCTATTCTTTAAATATACAGCAGTGTTAATAGCTTCTGCCCAAAGACCATTTGATAGACCCTTACCTTGAAGCATGCTCCTTGCGCACTCCACAAGAGTTCTATTCTTCCGTTCTGCCACTCCATTCTGCTATGGAGTGTGGGGCACTGTAAACTATTGCACAATCCCATGATGCTTGCAGAAATCCATGAACTCTCCCAACCTGTATTCTCCCCCTTGATCTGAGTGGAGAATTTTTATCCTTTTTCCTGTCTGGTTTTCTACCATGGATTTAAACTCTTTAAAATACTGAAAGGCTTGACTCTTTTTACTCAGAAAGTATATCCATGAAAATCTAGTGCAATCATCTATAAATAAGAGAAAGTAATATGCTCCTCCTAATGACCTGGTTTGCATAGGTCCACAGATGTCTGTATGCACCAGTTCTAAAATGTCTCTTTCCTTTCTATTAACATGCAAAGGGAACTCTTCTCTATGCATTTTCCCTAATGCACATCCATCACAATCCAGCTTAACATTATGGAAAATAGGGAGTCCATCAACCATACCTTTTCTCTGAAGTAGGATGAGGTCTTGCAGATTAAGATGGTTGAATCTCTGATGCCAGAGATTTTCGGCTGTCGATCCAGCTGCAACCATTGCTTGCTGTGGCATACTCTTCACATCTAGTCTGTACAGGCTCCCCACGCACACTCCTGTTGCAATTGTTTCCATCTGGCTATCCTTAATGACACAGTTAGTCTTAAAGAATTGAACTTGCATGTCCTGATCAGTAATCATTAAGACAGAGACCAATTTTTTCTTAATTCCTGGAACATACAATACATTTTTGAGGTGTCTAATGTCACCGCCAGGTAATTTTACAGGAATATCACCATATCCTTTGATCTCATGTCCACTATCATCTCCTAAATAGATTTTCGATCCACATGAAGTTTCTTCAAGAAATTCAAACCAATCCTTCTTACCAGTCATATGTGAAGATGCGCCCGAGTCAACATACCATATGTCGTCCTCATCTCCCTTTGAAGTTGAAAGAGCATAATCGACTATAAATAGTTGAAGTTCATGGCTATGATCCTCTTCTTCCTTAACAAAGTAACCCTTATGTTTTACCTGTTTGTTTCTTCCTTTGTCTGCCTGCCTCTTGTAACAATCTTTAATCTGATGACCAGGTTTTCCACAGTAAAAACATTTCTTGCTGGGAAAATTATTAGCAGACATACCTTTAAATGGTCTCTTCTAAAATGTGTTGGCTCTTTTCTGCTGCTACGGTTGCTGATGCTGCTTCCCTCTATATTGTCTCCTTTTTGCCATCAGAGCAAGGTCATTGCTCTGTGATTTCAAATTTTGTCGTCGCTCTTCTTCCTGTATCAGAATCCCTGTCAGCTCTTCAAATAAAGGGGCTTTCTCCCTTGCTGACAGCCCTGTGATAAACGTCTGGTATTCATCAGTCATTCTGTTCAATGTGATCGTGACCAGATCTGAATCAGAAACTTTCTCTCTGATATCTCCCAATCTATCCTTCAGGTCTTTGACTCTAGCAATGAATCCAGCAGCGGACTCATTCTCCTCCATCTTCAATGCAAACAGCTTGCCTTTGAGTGACAAGACACGGTTTGTATTCTGCATCTGGTAAAGGTTTTTGATCGTCGTCCAAATGTCAACGGCCGATTTACAGTCTCTAATATGTGGGATAACATTGTCCTTGACGGACATCTTCAATATGACCTTTGCTTTTGTCTCCCTTTTATCCCAATCTTGTTCTTGTGTGGCTGATCCTGATCTCAGCTCATTTCCTGTAACGATCGACCACACATTTGCACTTTCAAGTAAAGTCTGCATCTTGAATTTCCAGTTGGTGAAATTCGATCCATTGAGTTTGCCAGACTCGTGGAGATACAATTCTATAATGTTATTCATATTGGATTGATAAAATTTCTGATCCTTTGATGAATAAGTCTATCCAACTGTACACTTTCAGGACACACTAAAAAAAAACTCACCACATACCAGATCCGAACCTCTGTTTTGCTGGAAAAAAAATTTGTATCTTCAATGCGCCACCACCGGGCAAGTCCGATCTGCTGCCACCAAACAGATCCAGAACTCCAATGCACCACCACCGGGCAAATCTGATTTGCTGCCACCGAGTAGATCAGGAACTCCAATGCGCCACCATCGGGCAAGTTCGATCTGCTGCCACCAAACAAATCCAGAACTCCAATGCGCCACCACCGGGCAAATCCGATCTGCTGCCACTGAGTAGATCAGGAACTCTAATGTGCCACCACCGGGCAAGTCCGATCTGCTGCCATCAAACAGATCCAAAATTTCAAAGTGCCACCATCGGGCAAGGTCGATCTGCCAAAAATTGCATATTTTCCACAGAAAAAGATGCTAGCGCTTCTCGATAGCGAAATACCCACGCCAAAAATAAAATCAACGCGTCTTACAAAATTGGCACGAGTCAGGCTTGATTTTCCGCGCCAATAGAACTTTCTGGCGCGCTGGCATGACTATCGTTCTCAAAACCGCGCCAAATGGTGCTACTGTTTCTTAATAAATCGCGCCAACTCTTCGTTCCGCTCAAAAATGGCGCAACTGTTCGCGACAAAAAAGCGCCAACCCTATTTTTCGCTCAGAGATTATCAGTCATCTGAGACCTGTCTTCGGGTGTTACTGTAGTCCACCTAATTCTACGAATGCTTCTGTACACTCCACCGCCACTACAGTTCTGTAATCAATGATGCATCCAAAAAAAATTAAGGCTATCCCTACTCTGTGCTCTAATACCAAGATAAAAATCAGACTTGAATTGAAAAAGAAGGAGTTACAGATCACAGGTGAGTACTGCACCTGGAGACTGCACTCAAACAAAGAGAACTCTCTTTGTACACTCTACTATACATCAAATGAGCAATTACATCATTAAGTACATTACTAGAACTCAGGAAGTTGCAACCAAACTCCTAAACTCTAGGAACAAATCCTAAACTTAGGAGATATGTTACAACTTGTGTAACCATTTCTCCATTAATACAAAATAATATTAATTATTTTCAACTATAAAACACTTATGGATTTTTTCAATCTTTCTCCAAGATTCTCTAGAGATGCTACAAACCCAAACCTCACATCCATATAAGATAACCGAAGAGACTAAAGTTTCAAAGAGGAACTTCTTTCTATCCCACATTATGAGGTTACTATTGTCATACATAAAATCAACATAAGTGTCCTTATTAGATTTGGTAATCACAACTTTTGTTTTGTCAGTGTTAACAATCATACCCATGGTAGAGCAAAAATCCATAAGAAGTATAAGCTTCTTATCAAGATTAGATAGGCACCTTGTGAGAAGAACAATATCGTCAGCATAGAGAAGAAGGATGATGACTATCCCAACTAAGATCATGCCAGCACATCCTGCTTCCTCTAAAAAACCTTCTAGATTGTCGATGTAAATGCCAAATAGGGTAGGGGAGAGGGGGAAACCTTGTTTAACTCCGATATTACACTTAATATCTTTCGACCATCCCTCATTGCTCTTTAACTTGGCAATTACATTCTCGTATAACCTTATAGTGGCAGCTCTCAACACAAAAGGAACATTTAGCTCTTTTAATCTGTTCCAAAGGTTGTTTCTAGGAATCGTATCGAAAGCCTTTCTAAAGTCCACAAAGCAACAAAAGGGATTGGATTTATCATTGTAGCATTCCTCCACAATGATCCTAAGCATAATGAGGTGGTCTGTTGTTGAGTGTTACTTTCTAAAACCCGTTGGGCCTTTAGTCCGCTTACCTTCACTTTCAAGCCATATGCTCAACTTCCTTTCCAAAATAATACCATATAACTTGGATAGGAGAGGGTTGATCATAATTTTCCAATAATTAGATGGGTTATTTGTATCCCCACTTTTTAAAATAGGGATAATGAGGCTTTGAGTCCATGGTTTAGGGAACCCCTTGCTTGACCACTTGATTGAAAAGCTTGTGAATGTGGGGGATGAGGACACGACCTCCACTTTTTAAGATTTCCACCTGGTAACCTTCAATGTCCTTATCTTTTCCATTAGCCAAGCGATTAACCCCAAAATCAATGTCTTCTAATGTGAAAATTTCTTTCGTTGCGAGCAGGGTTTCAAAGTTATCCATGACATTTGGAGATTCATAAAGCTTTTAAGATAGGAATTCCAGTCGTGTAAAGCAATTTTATTATTATCTTTAGTTTTCCTAGTTAGAATCTACCTCTAGAATTTCTTAAGAGCTACCTTAGAGAGGTGTAAGAGATTCTATTGTCTTTTACGAATATACTGCCTTTTTTTCCTTTTAGTTAGGTCTTTGTATATTTTTATCTTGCCAATTTTAAGAGATTCATCAACAACTTCCTTAAGTGCTCTCCTCGCACTTTTACAATCTTTGTCATACCATGGGTTGGTTTTGCTATTTCTTTTATTACTTGAAACTTCAATTGAGAACTTGTTAATAGAATATGAGAGGGTTGTAGTAAAATTATGATAGAGATCTTCTATGTTGTCTATACTAGATAAATGAAGCAAATTAGTTTTTAATTCATTTAGAAAGAAATCTTTTTTATTTCTATCAAAGATTAACTTCTTTTGGCTATAAGGATTAAATCTTCTATGGGATCTCTACGCATGACAAAATTGAGAGTTATAAGTAAAGGCCTATGATCAGAGTGAGGCTCATGGTCATTTAAGATGTCAAAATTTGTTATTTCGTTGTATAGAGGGAGATTGGATATAACATAGTCTACCACGTTGCTACCAAGCCCATGGATATGGCTAGAATTGGGCCACTTCTTTAGACCGTTGCAAATTATGAGATCCTGAGCACTACAAGTCATGTCATTAGAGTATAGATTGATATAATGAGAGTTGTACAAATTGTACACATGTTATTTTTACATATTTTTTTCAAATTTATATTTTTTAAATTATTTTTTTGTAAATTAAAAAATAAAACCCATAAAAATTGTCTATTCAATACTTTACACCAATTAGAAAATAGAATTTTTGAATTTAATTACAAATCATTTTTGTTTATGGTACATAGTAATTAATATATAATGTTATTTTTCAAATTTTTTATATTTATTGTACATAGTAATTAGTGATATAGTACATAGTAATTAATAATAGAGTATACAAAATCAATTCTTGCCATCATTACACAATAAGAGGGGAGACATTTCAACCAATCATATTTGAGATAAATAGAAATAAATTTTATTTAAAAATAATAAATTTAATTTCATAATGTTAAACTTTAGATAGATTTTAAAAAAATTTAGTCAATGAAAAACTGAATACATTATATCTTGCCAGCGTCAGGGATAATAAGTACTTAATTATAATTGTGTTTTTAATGGGGAAAAGTTTGTTTCTACAAAGAGGATAGTGTATTTTTTATTTATTAAATCATCCGTGGTAAGTATTTTTCTCATATGTTTTAGTTTTTCCGCATTGGGAATTTTCTAGAACAGTTAATGTAACTTTTAACATGATATCAATAATTTGCACTTGATTTGTTATTTTCGAATGTAATTAATTTTTTCTTTAATTTTTTTCTAATCTTTTTTTCTTTGTAAGTTTAGTAATAGTGAGACTATGTCATAGCCATATCTAAGAATAACACTTGAATAGAGTGAAGAATTGCACGTGTGACTTAATATCTAGGATTGCCTTACAAGGCACCCATATATGAAATAAAATTTATATATTATGTTAATTTGATTTTGATTGGTTATGGTGAAAAGAATATATATATATATATATATATATATATATATATATATATATTGACGGGGTGAATGCATAAAGATGAATTACACTTTTGGGTCAAATGTGGCGATGGAATTTCAAAATTTTACTCTTTTTATCGAACTCTCAAAATTAATAAAATTATGTTGTATGTTGTTGTTTGCAAAAAAAATTAGTGTCTATTTGTGCATCTATTGTCATATCATAACTTAGTCTAAAATGTGTATTTCATATTTTCATATATATATATATATATATATATATATATATATATATATATATATATATAAGAGCATGATCTACATGGAGAGAATTAAGTTTTTCATATTAAAAAAAAATAATTTTATGCAAAATCATATTTTTTTTATTATTTTTCGAAGTTGGCTAAGTAATATTTCTATTGCATTATTTCAATTACATTTTACACACTTGTTCATGTAATTTTTTTCAACTATTTAAATAAATTAAAAAACCAAGAGTACCCTTTTGAAGAGGACTCATAAACTCAGATAATGGTATTTTTTGAAATTTTTTCATTGTGAAAAATATTTAATCATTATGTTAAAAATAAATTAGATGAAAGATATCATATGAATTCTAAAATTTCAAACTCATATGCCATTGATCAACTCCACCACTTAAGGACACATTTTTCCTTAAAGAACTATTAATTTAAGCATTATGTTTAAAAGAAATTAGATGAAAGATATCATGAATTCGAAAATTTCAAACTCATATTCCATTGATCAAATCCACTACTTAAGGACACATTTTGCCCTAAGGAGCTAGTTAAACTTAATAGCTCCTTAGGGCAAAAAATTTTTCATTGTGAAGAAAATTTAAGCATTATGTTTAAAAGAAATTAGATGAAAGATATCAAATGAATTCGAAAATTTCAAACTCATATGCCATTGATCTAACTTTTTCAATCAAGCTATTAAGCTCAAAGGAACCTTTGTAAACAAAACAAATTCAGCATAGGATCCTTATGTGGATCCATGGATTTAGAATCAAGAAAGATATAAAATTTAATCCATTAATAATTTAACCAAGTTGATATGATATTATTTTACTAAAATTAAAAATTCAATTGAGGTTATGAATAAGAATTTTTTTATGTTATTGTTCCAGAGGCGCATTCTACAACTCGATATGGGGACAATGTGTAGGTATGCACATCCTACAACTGGGCATGGGTACAATGTGTAAGTATGCACATTCTACAACTTGATATGGGGACAATGTGTAAGTATGTCCGCACGTCTCAAAATATACCTTATCATATACCTTGAATTTGTATGGATCATAAATTTACCTTCTAGAAAAGTTATTACCACCTTAAAATTCCAAATTATGTAAAACTTTAAACATATTTACTCTTTACTAAAGTCAATATCATTTCTTAAATCAAAAGAAAAAGGTTGATTTAACACAAAGAATAAAAAATCTTTAAGTTTGATAGAAAATGGCTCCAAAATCTTTTAATATTTCTTTTAAGTAAATCTTTATAATATGAATCTTTAAAAGGAAAAACCATCTCTTATGAATATATTAAAACTTTTAAAGACAAAATATTTCAGGTCAAAGTTGTAATAAAAGTTGTCATATTTGAAAATATTTATGTGATGTAATTTTATTAAAAATTTTGTTATCATAACATGTAAAAATATCATTAAATATAATATTAATATTAAAATATTATTATTATTATTATTAAGAAGAAGGAAAAAAATGATATTAATATTAAAAATTTAATACTAATATATTTTAATATTGATATACTTTAACATTAATATTAATAAATTTAATAATTTACGTTATATTATAATATATATTAATATATTAGGATGTATATTAGCCCCAAATATATATGGGAGGGAAGAACAAAGGCTTAGAGTGATAGAGGTGAAGACATAGAGGGAGTGATATGGGAGAGATGGAGATACAATGAGGGAGAGAGAAGAGGAGTGAAGAAAGAGAGAAGGAGAGGAGAGAGAGGGAGACACAAAGACGGAGAGAGGGAGAGGAGGAGAGAGTGGAGTAGAAAGAGAGGGAGAGAGAGATGGAGTTGGAGAAAAATATTGGGAGGGCAGAAGAAAGACATAGAGAGAGAGAGATGTGGAGAGAGAGAGGCGGGGGTGAGTGACAAGGGAGAGATGGAGAGAGAATGTGTACGTTTGGGAGTGAGATAGAAAGACAAAGAAGGAAAAATGGAGATAAGGGGGAGAGATAATGAGAGAGGGAGTGAGATAGTGACAGAGTTAGAGAGAGAGAGAGAGAGAGAGAGAGAGAGAGAGAGAGAGAGAGAGAGAGAGAGAGGAGGGAAGGAGGTGGGAGAGAAAGGGAGAGAGATGAAGGAAGAGAGAGAGTACATGAGAGAGAGAGATGGAGTTGGAGGGGGCAGAGAGGGAGGTAAGAAGAAAGACAAAGAGAGAGAGGGAGAGAGAAGAGTAGGAGGGAAGAGAGATAGAAGGGGAGACAAAAGGAGAGAAGGGAAGAGAGAGAGAGAGAGAAGGGGAAGAGATATAGGGAGAGGGAGAGGGAACGGGATAGAGATAGATATAGAGAAACACAATGTATGTTTGTATGATGATATAGAGAGATAGAGGGAGATATAGATATATGCAGAAGGGGCAGAGAGGGAAGAAGAGAGAGATAGAGAGAGGAAGGGAGACAGAAATAGATATGAAGAGAGAGCGTGTGTTTTTGGGGCTATGCCATAGAGAGACAAAGAAGGATATATGGATGGATATATAGATATAGATGGATGGGGGAGAGAAAGGGAAGAAGATTTCTTGTGCTAGATGCATTAATTTCAGTGTAGATTCCAATTTCTAATCCTATTTGATTTTTTGCACTAGATGCATTGATTTCAGTGTATATGTTGATTTCTAATTCTATTTGATTGCTTGCATTAGATGCATTGATTCAGTAAAGATGTTAATTTCTAATTCTATTTGATTGCTTAGATTAGATGCATTGATTTCAATGTAGATGTTGATTCCTAATCCTATTTGTTTGCTAGCACAAGATGCATTGATTTTGGCGTAGATGTTTATTTCTAATCCTATTAGATTGTTTGCATTAGATGCATTTATTTCAATGTAGATGTTGATTTCTAATCCTATTTTATTTTTTCATTAGATGCATTGATTTTAGTGTAGATGTTGATTTTTCATCCTATTTTATTTCTTGATTTGATGCATTGGTTTTAGTGAAGATGTTGATTTTTGATTTGATGTAACTAGATGTATGGTGTACATTAATTTCAAGGTAATTAGATTAATATTGTGCATTTATTTCAGTGTAACCACAAAAAAATTATTGACAACGTGCATTGATTTCTATGTTACAGTAATTCAACCATAGATAAAATATTTGAATTTTCATCTCGAATAAAATGTTCACTTAATTGAAATGTTTGCTTCTTGAGACTATAAACTATTTATAGTTAACTACATTCTTATTATTCTCATTTTCCATGCTTCATATTGGATTGTAAAAAGTGCAGCAAATATATTAAAAGTGCAGCAAATATATATATATATATATATATATATATATATATATATAACATGTTATGTCTAAGCTCTTGTAGATAACCTCAAAAGAAATAAAATCGAATAAAACTTATTTGTAACTCTTACATCTCCACATCTTTTAAATTTGAATAAAACCTATTTCAAATATTTGGATAGCTAAGCAAATTTAGGAAAATTGATAACATTATATAAAATTATAGAAATGTTATCATATATTGTTTTTTTGACCTATATAAAATTCCAATACGATTTACTTATATCATGTTATGACTAGGCTCTTGTAGATAATCTCAAAGGAAATAATATTGAATAAAACTTATTTATTGTTTACATGACATCTTTTAAAATTGAATAAAGTTCATTTCAACCCTATTTGTGTTTTTAAATTGAACCTTGAGATACAAAATTGATTAAAATACTTTAAAAAATTGACCATGCAATGGTATATGGGTGGGTCACAAAAAATTTCATATATAGATTTTTTTATTATAATATGGATGACTTTAGTATTCAAATAATTTATTTTTAAAATTGAATTGTAATAACATACATGTTGATTGCACTAAAAGGCACTTTCTACAAGTCAATACAAAGCATATTTGTAATTCTTTCCATACTCAATATTAAATTGATACATGATATATTTTAGTTCATTTTAAGTATCAAAGTGACTTGCATCATAGTAAGATTGTAATTATATCATGTTATGACTAAGCTCTTGTAGATTAACTTGAAAGAAATAAAATTGAATAAAATTTATTTCAATCATATTTATGTTTTTTAATTGAACCTTGAGATAAGAAATTGATTGAAATATATATAAAAGAGTTGTCCATGCAATGGTATATGGGTGGGCCACAAAATTTTCCATATATAGATTTTTAAAATTATAATATGGATGACTTTAGAATTCAGATAATTTATGTTTAAAATCATTGTCATAACATATATGTTGATTGCACTAAAATGCACTTTCTACAAGCCAATATGAAGCATATTTGTAATGCTTTCCATGCTCAATATTAAATTGATACATGATATATTTTAGTTCATTTTAAGTGTCAAAGAGACTTTCATCACAGTAATATTGTACTTATATCATGTTATGACTATGCTTCTGTAGATGACCTAAAAAGAAATAAAATTGAATAAAACTTATTTGTTGTTTACCAAACATCTTTTAAAATTGAATTTAAAACTTATTTCAATCCTATTTGTGTTTTTTAATTCAACCATCATATATTTTAGTTCATTTTAAGTATCAAAGTGACTTGCATCATAACTTAAGATTGTACTTATTTTCTTAGTCTATGAAACTAGAAATCAAAATTGTTATATTTTCTAATAAAAATTATACTATATAAAAAATTGTTTAAACTAGTGAAATAATTTTAACAGATCCATAAACTTAAAAAATTATTGAACATCCATAAAAAATATTAATAAAAATACATAAAATGAAATAATGAATGTATCAATAAATTGTCCATATGAGAATATATACAAATTACAAATGTTACTTGAACATCCATAAACTAAAATAATAAGCATCCATACACTGAAATAATGTTAATGTAAATCCATAAATTGTCCATATATGAAATTATAGAATATGTATCACATGTGAATGTGCCCTAAGAAATGAGCCTGAAAGTATACAAACTATCAACTCTAAGTACCACCAAAACTCCTTTGTGAGTTTCGTTGCCCAAAGTAAGCATCCATAATATGATATTGCAGTATAACACATTCAAAGTCAAACTACTTAAGATCATTATTAGTACAAAATAAACAATATGGATAAATGATTTTGAACCACATTTAATTACATATATAAATTTACTATTCTCACTTGAGTCTGAATGCAAGTCATCTAGGATGGGGTCTAATGAATCTATGTTTGGTGCTCCCCTACCTATGGCTCAAAGTTTAGGGCTTGCATCGACTGAGCCGCATCGTCAATATCTCTATACCCAAATCCCATTCATGCGTCCACATAACTACAACATAAACAACACTCTGCATATGGGCTTGTGTACACACCGACAAGGACAAATTATAGTTAGTTTACAAATTATTTAGCATGCATGTAACTTAAAAAAGAAAATGTTGAAATCTTAGGAATAATTTTTTTTTTACCTCAACTGTTGGTCCATGTGGTTGTATATAGTGACTCTCTTCCACATGAGTTTTATGAGGTGGAGGTGGAGGAGAATCCATGGAAACATGCACTAGTGGAGGTTGGTCTTACTGATCTACTGCCCCATTGGATGACCTCATAAGCTCATCCATGTAGTTGCGTTATGTCTACATGTTATCACGAAATTATTAATATAAATGCAATCTAATACAATCTAAATTAATGAAATAATTATGTATAATTTGTTGATAAAAGTCAAAATTTGCGTATACCTAGTCTGTGTCACGTGGGCTGTGCACCCTCTAAGTGTCACGAATGGCATCACAATACTTCAATTTGCAATTAATTTGGTTTTTGTCCATGGATTTGAAAAATATGAACTTTCCAAGTGCTTTAGTCTCTCTACGTTAATAAAATGACCCACATAAGTAATCATCAATAATCAACATGAAATAACACCAACCACTTGGGCTCTTAGTTCTTGAGGGGCCATTTAATTCTATATGAACTAATTGGAGAAGCTTTCTAGATGAGTTTTCTTTGGTCTTGAAGGGTACTCAAATATTTTTTCTAATTTGGCATAATTTATAGATTGTATTGCTTGGCATAGATATTTTTAACGAGTTCTTTATAGTTCCCTTTTTGTTGAGCTTCACCATATTGTCAAAGTTTAGATGTCCTAATCTTATGTGCAATAACTAGCTCTCATATATTTTTCCCAGACCACATTTATCATTTTCTTCATTTAATATGTATACATTACTTGATTTTCTTGTAGTTATTTCCACTACTTTCCATGGAGTCTACAACATTTATTTCACATCCTTTGGAACAAAAGGTGGCATCATACACCTGGTCACACGTTTGACTCACACTCAACAACTTATGTTTGAGTTCATCGACAAAATAACGTTATGAGCCTTACCTCTTCCATTTACCAAGCTAACTATGCCTTTTTCCATGATATTTTGTAGAGCATCATTGCCAAAAGTAACACTGCATGTCTTATCTTCTTTTAATGAAAATAATTTGCTCGTATCACTAGTCATATGTTTAGAACATCCTCTTCCCACAAAACTGTGGTTGCATTGATTTTGGGTATATAAGACAATGCCACATTGTTCAATCATTTCCTCATTTTTCTTCTTCCATGTCTTCACTTCCTCTTGAAGTTTCTTGATTTGAGGAGTTGATTTGAATATTTTGTTTCTATACTCAACTTCTTTATGTCCATAGTTTTGGTAGTTATAGCATTCAATATAATCAAAAGAAGGAGAAAATGTATTGTTGTCTATGGGATTATTCCTATCTGGATTTACAAATTTTGTATCCCTATTTGATTAATAAAGTTTATTTCTTTAATTTATTGTTTTATTATCTCCAAGATATTCTCTACAATTTATAGCTTTATGTCCAAAATTTGTACATGAAAAAAACTAGCCATTGAAAATATTTTGGTACCTGGGAGCAAATTTCCTTTGGGAATATGATATGTTGATTCATTAATGACTTTCTTCTTGATGGGGACAAGGTCTTTGTTGATTCATCACTTAATCTCTATAGATTTTTGAATTTTTTGTTATGACTTTTTGTTTTTATTGTTGCTAAGTTACATTTCTCTCCTTTTCTTTTCATTTCAATGTTTTATGGTCCTTTGATCGCTTCAACATAGTTGATTGGTTCTTTTTCATCAACTTTCTTGGTGCTTGATTTTCCTTAATAGCACAAACTAGTTTTGATGAGAGAGGATCTTTGAATACTCAGGTTCTCATCTAACTTGTTAGATACTTTATTAAGCTTTAAGTTTTGGTTCATCCAAGTTTTGCTTTTCTCTAAGTCCTTTCTAAGAGAGACTATTTCTTCTTCTACCTTTTCACATTCCTTGCCCTTCTCTTTTAACTGTTGTAAAAAATTATTTTCAATTTTCTTTGCTTCCTCCAGCTCAACTTTAAAAAGAAGAAGTGATGAATATTTATATTTTTTCTTCTCTTTTTCAAATTTTACCAACATCTCTTTCTACTTCTTATTCTTTTTCTTGAGCATTTTAATTTGTTATAAGGCACTGATCATTTCACCTTCCAAATATACTTCATCATCTTCTTCATCAAGCTTACCTTGTCTTTAATCTGAAGTTTCTAAGTCGATGAGAATGAAGTATTTTGTTGTTTATTTTGTTCTTTCTTCACGAGAGGACTGCTCATCTTCATCTTCCATGGAAATGTTATCTTCTTGGGAATAGAAACTCTTCTTCTTGAAATTATTTTCCTTCTTTACTTTCCTATATTTATTCTTCACTTTATGATATTATTCATTCTTTTCTTCCTTATGTGGACATTTATATGTGTAATGACCTACTTTTCCATAGTTAAAGCATTTGGAGGGTAACTTACCTTTGTACTTTCCATATCCTCTCTTTAATTTCCTGATAAACTTTGCATCTTCTCCATCATATCCATAGCTCAAGTATCCATGATATTTGTTTTTATTCTTATCAACTTTGAAGATGGCCTCCTTTGAGGTAGATCTTCCTTTTGGTGTTCTCATTTCATAGGCTATCAGTGTTCCAGGTAGTTGATCCAATGTTAATGTGTTGATATCTTGCATCTCCTCAATGGTTGCTACTTCGGCTTTCAATTTGGAAAGAAGAGATATTAGCACCTTTTGAACTATAAAGGTATCTCCCACAGGTTCATTAATTCCTCTTATGGTGTTGACTATTTCATCCACGAGAAAGAAAAAATTGGCGTTTTCCTCATCCTCATTCATCTTTAATGATTCAAAAATTTCATTTTGTATACTTAGAGATTAGATTTATTTACTTTACTATCACTTTCATAGAATCTCATCATTTTATCCCATATTTATTTGGTTGTTTTTCAGTGAATTACTTTAACTAACTCATATTTAGGTAAATCTCTTAGGATTGAATTCATTTCTTTAGCATTGTGAGTGAATTAAAGCTTATCATCTCTATTAACTAATACATTTGGATTTTTACAGACATTCTGCAATGTATCCCAGACATCTACACCAAGAGACATTATATAGTTTCTCATTCTTACCTTCCAAAATGCATAATTCGTTCTAGAGAACATGGGAGTTTTGGTGATATAATTTCCATCTCAGTTAGCCATTGTCTCAGATCTATCTTCTATTTGTTAAACTCATGCTAAAGGAACCATCTCAGTTACCAATTATCAAAACTAGGAAAGTATTTTGGGGGGAGAGGGGGGTGAATTAGTATCTTATAACTTTAAAAAAACATTTAGCCAATTAATCACATTCAATAATAGAGCAATGCAGTAATCACATAAAGTTTCAACACAAAAAGTTTTCATGGAAACCCATACGGGAGAAAACCACAAATTATTTTTTATTATGATGCAAATATAAGCATAGACTCGATATTACATCAACTTAAGTAGGAACCAACCTATTGGAGGCTTCAACCCCCTTTTCTTTGCAAGCACTGAATTTCTAGAAGCACTAAATCCCACTATTTGTAGGATCCAAATTACTGGAGTGACCAAACCCTTGATATGGAAGCACCTATTTTCTCAGTGTTGTTGTGTTTTCTTCTCGAATGTGTACAAAAAGAAACCAGTTTAGGCTGTGGATGACAAACAACTCGAACAATGAAAATGGATGCTAAACATTGTAGATCCGCAACAAATGATAGAAACAAAACCTACCAAATCACTGATCTATGCCACAATCATAGTTAAACACCAAAAGGGAATAGTAAAATAAGGGCAAATAACTCCAATAATCCAATGGAAACCATATATATAAAGAATATATTTTATTAAACAACATCTGTGAAGGGAACAAATAATGTTATCAGTCCCCCTCTATGGGATGGGTTCTTGGCTATCCTCAAATGTCTTCAACTTTTTTAGAGTCTCTCTCCTCTATAATTTGTAAAACCAAACAAATAAAATTTTTGAGCTCAATGAGAACTCAAATGAAAAAGAAAATGGTGAGCGACAATGATAATAATCAGAGCTGCATCAGTGAGTGCAACAACGAAAATAATCAAAAGTGAAGAATGAATGAAAAACCCTTCTATTTATTACAAAATATTAGGTTATCCTCGAATAATGAAGAATAATAAAATATTATTAACCCCAATCTATAATTAACCATTTAGAATATTTTATTATATTTGGTTGGAAGGAAAAAGTATTTAAACTTTTATTTAGAAATAATAATTAAATAAATGATTTATTTATCATCTCAAGGAAACAAATAATGATTTATTTAATTATTCCTAAGGGATTTGTTCAAACTTGGCAAGGAATAATAACTAATTAGTGATTAATTAATTATTCTTAAAGAAAGATAAGATAATTAATGATTTATCTATTTATTTCTCATAATTGGGTCAAATGTGAAAAGGAATATTAATTAAACAATGGTTTAATTATAAATTGCTTAACAAATGTGGTTTATTAAGTAATTTCTCATAGTGAAAGCAATTTTACTATGGTAAAATTAGCCCTACATGGTGTATTTCGATCCATCTAGTAAATTATGGCTAGATGATCAATTTTTTGTGATAACAGATTGGCCCCCAACATATGAGTGTTAGGAGAAAAACATATGACCAAAGTATGTTGTAAGGTCACAATCACTAGACAACCAAGTGGAGTTAAAGAGAGAGAGAGAGAGAGACCAATGGAGGTGAAGCAAAAGAGGATAGTGACAGAGGGGTCAAGACCAATGCAAGTCTCCTTTTATGTTGTGGTACTAGATCTCAGTGAGGCGGGGGAGGCATACCTATACCCGCCAAGTTAACTTAGTACAAAAATAATGATGCGCACCAAAACATGAAACTGAGCAATAAAATACATACTAAATGGTACATGACATGTTGACATAAATGAGCTAGAAAATAATACAATGTGTCTCATATACATAATGCGCCTAGAAAAACATGAGCCAGGACTGAAAAAAATAACATATAAGTACATGAGATATAATGGCCCTTCCCTCAAAAAGTGGGTGGGAGGGAGGGTAGAACAACCAAAGAAGCCCTGCTGAACAGGAAAGAGACCTGCAAACTTAATGGATCATCTGAAGGAGACATGCATCATATGAACACTACAAGCGGCAAGAATCGAACCCATCAAATCTATGGAACTACATCTGAGGATGTAGTATAATATGAAGGCATTCGGGCATGTGTGGGGCTACCTGAAGGGCCACCCACTCATGAGGTCTGAAACATCTCACACACACCCGGGAATCACCAGTACAATCTGCTGCATCACTGGACCATTAAGTGTATGAATCATGAGCGTGAAACAACCAAGTCAAATTGAAATGATGATTCCCTTTACTTGATCTGAGTGTCGAATAATACTGGAAGATGGAACTAAGATACACTGCTCTCTAGGTCGTTTTTCTGGAATAGATGTGCTGATGTTGACAAAATAGGGCCTGCCATAGGTGAGGAAATTGGGGATCCTCAACTAAGGGATGAGTGGAAATAGTAATGTGGCTAATGGAATGAAACCAGGGAAAAAGGGAGAAATGGGACTCAGGGACAAACATATGACGTCCCTTGTCAAAGCATAAAGTGCATGGTCGACCTCGCATCAACTGACTCAACTCTGGAGGGGATGGTGGACAGTATGACTGAAGGTAAAAATGGGCAATACATGATGAATGGTATGCAAATATGGATGGAATACCATGACATGATATAATGGGACATGAAACAGACTCCATGGATGCAAAGGTGACTCATCATAGGTACTCTAAACAAGGGTGACTCGATGACACTGCCACACAGAATAAGCCCAGTGGGGACCATAAGAACTTGAGAAAATGATGGTTTCTCATGACAAAAATTGACATATAAGATGACAACTGCCAAGGGAAGGTGGAATCCAAAGTACAAGTGTCTCTTATGAAGAAATTCAATTTTGAGAGGCGACAGAGTGATCCTTCTTGGAAAAATGGCTTCCTGGTGAAGTTTTAAATCATCAAAAACTAAGAAAGACCCATTATAGTACTCGATGAGAGATTTCCAATGGTGCTTATGGTTCATCAAATGGATCTAGGGTCTCGTTGCAATGTGTGACATAAAAACTATGGTTTTTCCTATAAAAGGGTGTTTTCCCTCCAATTTGAAAGGAGGAGAAGTCCCTAAATCTTGTGGGGATCATAGTGGACAAACTGACCATTGGAATCGGGATCTGAAAATTTTAGGCAAGTGGCATTACCTATCTAAAGATGACCTTAATGCTTCTTGGAACGTTGGTTCCTGGTGAAGAATTAAGGGAAGAGGAAAACGAGAATGAACTACTAGAGGAGGTCTAGAATTATCCTCACCCACTAAGTCAAACATGGGGACTAGGTGGTATGACATAGATTAGAATATTTGAAGATATGATATGAAATGTCTACAATATGAGATGTGAATATGGCTCGCTGTAGAGGCCGATAGGAAAAACTATTCAAGGAATGGGAGGATAATCGACCATACCTAGATCTGATGAGATCCAGGTTGAGACTTATGTTAATCAATTGAGAATATGGCCAGGGGAAAACCATCATGTCCCCAAGCATGGGATACTTCCCGCAAGCATGTGTGATGGAGGTGACTAATTTGATATGAAAAGGTGGGAATGATGCCCCCTAGCAGGAGGATTTTCTAAAGCACCATTGTGTTTTGAGTGCTCGAAAAAGGGATTCAAGCATGTCGACCCAACTTAGTATGAGATCCTCCAAAGGAAGTATGCACGATGGTTCATATCATCCCAAAAGGTAATAAGTGGTAGACATGGCTTCCATGATGTCCTCATCATAATGGAAGATGGGTGGATGGGAGGAAGATTGACTACACGATGCGGTGGCAAAACCTAGTGCATCATCCTGGGAAAGGAGGCTCACATACGCATCATCTGAAATGGTAGGCGATGAGCTAGTAGATAGATAATCTACCAATGTTGAGACCTGGATTTCCAATGAAGGAGGTTTGATAGGAGCACACATAGAAACCTCAACAAGGTTTTCCTATGAGGAACTCAAGGATGACGACATGTAAAGGATATCGCTCGTGGAATCCATCATCTTGACATTGGGGGGAGGGATCACGATGATGGGACTAGAGTCTCCCCATTCTGGTGTACTAGTGGTACCAGAATCCATAAGTAGAGGAGTAGATGATCCACTATGAGTGGCCTCGAAGTTGCGAAGCACTTGGAGGCAATAGCGAAATTCCTCAAGATGAGGGAAACAATGGGAATAATGGCCATAATGATTACACAAGGCACAAGGGTGATTTGTGCGCAACGTTTTAAGTTTCTTAGCTAGTCCTGGTAAGGTAATTTGGACCTTAGGGGTTTTTGACTCAAGGAACATTTCATGAACCAAAGGTTTGAGACGAGGAAGCTTGGGACTTTTATTGGTGGCATGCCTAACAACCTCACACAAAGCACATGGAGGTGTCAGCTTTGGAGATTTGGGGTCTGGAGGAGCTTGGGGAGCCTTGTCCTTAGGTTCTTTCATCTTGGCTTCGTTCCCCTGTCGGATGCTTTCACAATAGGAGTGGGTTCCTGTTGAGGTTGCAGTGGAACTCAAGCAGTGACAGGGGTCATAGGGACTGGTTGAACTAGGGTCAAAGCATGATATGGTATGAGCTAACCAGGCAGAGTGCTTGCGGGGGATCAATGTACCATACTAGGATCCCCAAAGTCATATTAGGGGGAATCAATGAATCCATGACAGGGACATAAAATATTCTAGGAGAAGGAAAAAAGAAAGGTATTTGTCTTGCAAGGTAATGTATCAACGAAACAATTCCTGGATGGTTGAGACCTAGAGGAATAGTTCCTGGTGGGAAAAAAGGGGAGGCACCGACAAAATGAGGAGGTCTTGGGGGGGTGGATCTGGATGGATCATCTGAGATGGTAACAATAGGGTGATGAGGAGATGGCTATTGATCAGATGTACCAGACTGCTTTTGATCATCCCATGATGCTTATAACATGAAAACACTCAAAGAACTAGGCTCGGAGATAGGAGGGGGAGGACAAGGGAAAACACCTAATAATGAGGAATCTTTGTAGAATCCAGGTGAAACACCGGTGAGAGGGGTAGAAGATTGCTTGTATGACATCAACGAGATAATGGAATCAAGGGAGGTCAAGGATGATGACTCGTAGTATGTAAACTGATCGATAATGATGATCTTCCCTTCATGGGGGAAACACATCTTGCGAAAAACCGTAGACACAATGGCTAACATGGCATAAGTATAAGTACGACCCAAGAGAATGTTGTAATCTAGATGGGCACTAGTAAACTCGATGTCTACATGAACAGTCTTTCCCGTAAGAGTCACTGGACAACTGCTATACATGCCAAGAGGCTGGGAGGAGTGACTGTCCCAAGCACGTAAAGTGATGGTGGATGGGGATAGTTTAGGTGACTTGAGTTGCTTCCAAACAATAGAGGACATCACACAGGTGGATGCACCTTCATCAATAATGCATCAGGAGATGATGGCATTATGGACTCTGACTGGTATTTGAAAAGCAATGGATGGAGGTAATGGAGGATATTTTGACATATCAATGAGGAAGATAATCAAACAATCCTCTAAAGGATATACTATGGTAAAATTGGCCCTACGTGGTGTACTTCGATCCATATTGTAAATTATGGCTAGATGATCAATTTTTTGTGATAACACTCATCCTTTCATATCCCTCTTTCATCTAATTTTTAAACTCAGATCCATGGCCATTTTAATTAAAGTATTGTTGAACCAATTTCTCAATTCCCAGAGATACTAGACTCTCTTTTGCAGAAACAAATATTTTTTATTCTATGATCTAATTAAGCTTCCCCACCCTTGTCTTGTTCTATGATATGTTCTTGATTAAAGTTCTTCTCTACTATTAAATTATGGATGCTTGAGATTTGCATATCACAACCTCACAATCGCTCTGGATCTCAGTCAATAAGCTCTTTGATCATTCTACATAAACATTAATCTCCAACTCTATTTTAGAGTTGCAATAAAGCTCTATGCTACTCAACTTCCTCTCCTCTCTTCGTTCTATTTGAGTTGCATGTTCTACTCAAGTTAATAGTAGCTACCACACTCTATTTTTCATAAGAAATTTGAAATTTTATGTCGCCTTATTTCCATTTATAAATCCAGAAGTTTTATTTCAACATATTTTTAGTAATTCTTGTGTCCAAATAAGATTTAATCTTTTAAGAGCATGTGGTACTTGAACGCCAAGTTTTTGTCTAGTAGCCCTTAGTAGTTAGCACCTAGGTACATATGACTATTGAACATAACCGTGGGTTTAAACCCCAAAATCATTTAGCCCTAGACCACTATAGACCATTCACTTGTTAAAACACATACACTTTCTAGAGCATCCCAAGTGATTTGATTCTAATCAATGGTAGAAAGGATATCATGGGCTTCCTCATCTATTCAACAATTAATTAAAGGGGGGGTGGTATGTGATTTTTCACATATGTGATTAAATGAACCCCACCTTTTACAAGCATGCCAATTGATCTTATGCATTGGTCACATATTATGACAAAGAAAACACTTTGGACCCTCCCTTCTTATCTTACCTTTAACAACAGGGGGGGTCCGCAATCTTTCACTTTCCATATACAAAACTTGGCATTCTCAAGTATTCCTTTGTTGACCACTATCTATTTGTCGATTCCAACTATCACTTCACTACTCATTAGACAAACTAACTAACATTGTGAAGCACTACAAAATAACTCCCAGCCATGAATCCTGAGGCTTTGCCACGTCACCTGTTAGGTAACTACCACCTCATTTTCCACATCATCCCTCTTCCACGTATCATTCAACATCTTTGCCACATGACAATAGGAAAAAGGCCACATGGCCACTAATAATGGCCAAATCCACCTACAACATCTGCTCACTTTAGTGTGTTATGTCATCACTCTATCACTACCACCTATCTCCATTTATGCTACCATGTCATGTGAGGGTCCATTTGGATGCCACTTGTGTTTCATGTCACTTGTTGACCATTGTTTTGTGTGCACAGTATTTAGACTTGGCAGTCCAAGAAGAAATTGGGTGCTTCTAAGGGTGGTGTTGTGACTGAGAGCCTTATCGACTATTGTTCATTGCTCATTTGTTATGAGTAGGTCTTTTTGAGATGGGTGGTCGAATAAGTGCTTGACCACTTGTTGCTATCTCCTTAACAACTAAGTTTTATGGTCAACACCTTGTTAGGTAACCACCCATCAACCATTGGTATATTCCCCCTCAGCTCCTAACCTTCTATTATCAATTAATGTCAATCTGACCAGGTGGGGCCCTCATGGAACCTTGAACCTTTTGAACTATCATTGAGCATTAAAACCTTATTTCTCCTCGTCCCCTGGGAGTTTTTCTAAGTTTCATATACGATTGGAAAGGTCTTGAAGAGGACTATCTAACCAATAACTTGTCATGTGATCTTAGGCAAGTCACCTATAGACCAACTTCCTTCAAATATAGGCTACTCAACTAGCAACCTAGTCATCATCAGCTTAACACACTATTAATGGAATCAACTAAGACATCAATAATAACATAAGCATCATGCATGAAAACCTCAACAAGCTCCCCCTAAACTTGATATTACTTGAGACAATGAATTTGACTTGACATCAATGACAACAACTATTAACGTACTCAACACATTTTTTGCTTTGGTTGGGTCTCCCTTATGAGAGAATGACCTAAGACTTTTAGTATTATTTGTAACTCCAAATTTTGAAGGAAATACAATTTAGCACACAAAAAATATAAACTATTAACGTACTCAACACATTTTTTGCTTTGGTTGGGTCTCCCTCATGAGAGACTGACCTAAGAATTTTAGTATTATTTGTAACTCCCAATTTTGAAGGAATTACAGTTTACCACACAAAAAATATAATTTTTTAAAATTATTATTATTATTGTTATCATTATTATTTTTTTTTTTGGTTTTTTTTTTTTTGCTATAGTTATCTTTTTAGGCTTGTCATTATGGTTTTTTTTTTAGTTTTAACGTAAAATTTTGTTATATTATGTATTTTTTATTTTTTATTTTCTATTTTTATTTCTCTTAATCTGGTTATGGGTATCATTAAAAGTTTTTGAGATGGGGTAAGAAACATAAGCCTCAAGCCCTAAAGTTATCTTATAAGGTTGAAGGGACATGAACAAGTTTAGGACATATCACACATCATTTCCCTATATCATGAAGTCTTGAGCGTGTCCTTGGCCTATGATTGAAGATGTCAATGCCATTAGATGGTTTTGAGTAGTAGATATGTATCATAGGTCCTCAAAAATGATATATGGAAGATGGCCATGCCTTAAGTCATAACAAATATTTTAGGCATCTAGAGTAGCCTTAACCATGGTTAGGGGAGGAAACACAAGCCTCATGCCATAAGAGGCTACATTTAGGGTTTGAGCCTAAGTTTCTTCCCACAAAAATGGTTAAGGAAATGATACTCATAACTAGAGCCCAAAAACTTCTAATTATTCCCATGTCCCAACTAAGAGGGTGTGATACTCTAAATACATTTCATCTAGTGGTTTGAGGCCTTATTCTTGAAATTGGATTCCTGGAAGCTTATATTGGGTTAGGTGTTACCTCCCAAATTAGTAGGTATTTCTAAGGTCTTCATGACATGCTAAGGTTGTACCACATAGGACAACTTCTCATTGTCACCTCAGCATGAGTCCTCGCTCTTGAAGCTAATTCCTATAAATCCATGGGAGGATTCCCTACAAAAATACCCTCCAACATTGCTCGATAAAGTATTTCTTACTAATATATCTTGGGTGATGGAGTCTAGGAGTTCATTTTAAGGATATTGTTGTTTTGAATATGAAAATTTCACCACAAAAAAATTATACCAACAAGAAAATGATACTCTAATTATGCAAAATAAGCCTTGAAATAACATGAATTTTGAATCTTAAGAGCCCTTACCAAGTTTGAGATGAATACATTGATGTAGGACTTAGTAAATGGATGAATATGAGTGATGAGTTTGTTGTCTTACAACTTGAGACCTATAAAAATATAGTAAAACTCAAATATCAACAAGTTAAACATTCTTTTTGGGGCCACCCACAAGCATATAAATATGATTTTAGAGTTGGATAGAAGGGTGAAAATGACTAGGAAATGAATTCATGTCAATAAAAACAAACCATAACTAAGAAAAAATGAGTAATTTTAAAGATATTGCAATCTATAAAATGTTACTCAGTAAGGTGGTCAAATTCCCAAGGGATCAAAATACATATTTTTATTTTATACAAAAATTTCATTTCTAGTGAACTAGAAAGTGATAATTCACTTCAAATAAGGATGAAATATTTCCCATAAGTGAAAAAAAGACAATGGTTTATAGATATATACATTTAAACTCTAACACTTGAGAGAGGATTTCGTTTAGCACTCAAATTTTCTATGGTAAATTATATTTGCAGACTTAGAAAACCCTTGGACATCCCCTTGAATTTGCGTTAGATCATATTTCCTACATAAGACAAGCAAGATATAGCTCTCTTGGGCCAAGTGCATAAGATTCAAGCATAACCCAAGAGATAAAAATAGCTGAAAAATAGAAATTAAGCTCAAGCTAGTAAATTTTATTTATTTATTTATAATTTTTATATGTTTCTAATTTTTTATTTTATTTTTTAATTTATAAAATAGAATTTTTTAAGAGATTTGGATTTTTTTTACATAAGTGATCACTGAGGAGGCTTAATTTGGCCTTGCAAATTACTTCTCCTCGTGTAACATTGTGGTAACAACCCCTTCTTCTTCATTCTTATTTTTTTAGACCAAGATGTAAGTTGGAGTTACAAGGCTAGTTGCCCTCACTATATTCTAAGATGATGTGATAGTGCTTAAATAAAAATAGGAGCAATTTTCTCCTGAAATATCTATAATAAATGGATCAATTATGGTATTAGGAGATATAATATTGTCTTTGAAGAAGAAACCCCTAATAAGAGTTAGTCTAATAATTAGATTTTGATAACCCTAACCCAATAAAGAGAAAGTGCCAATTGGTGCCCTAACTTTCCTTTTCCACATGATTATGTAGACCTTTAATGGAACAATCCACAAGATTTGGAGAAAAGAATACAAAAAAATTATGAAGAACAATTTCTAACAATGGCTAAGAAGAAAGAGAATGGGAGAATCAATCCACAAGATAAGTTGTTTGCACAAAAAGTTCTTATTTTGGCATAATGATCTCACAATTTACAACAACAAAATTGGAATGAGGGACTATCTTTATATGATTTTCTTTCAAATGAATAGCTTGAAACTCTCTCCCAAAATAATGATTTGTCTTATCATCCACAACCCAGAGACTAACTATTTTACAATGAAAATATATTTTACATGAGAAAATTCCCACAAAAGGGGATTGATTTGCTTCCATGGAGACAAAAACTACCCTAGGAGGATCGAATGTGATTGAAGGAGGCTTAATTTAGATTGAAATGACTATTTACTTGAAGAGAGGCCCCTTCATCTTCCAGTGGCTAGATGTATCCCACCTTCGGTCCAAAATTCACTTAACTTGACCCTTAAAGCCTCAATGTTCACTTGGAGAGGTCAAACAACTATCTTGAGGAATTCAACTTGGTCCAATTGACTTAAATTGTAATGATCTTCCACCTTTTTTCTTGTTAACTTGAATTGTTTTGATTAATTGACCTTTTTCATCAACAACTAGATTTTACCATTGAAATAGTTAATAGACCTCACACATGTGGGTCAACGTCTTAATTTAGTGATCTAAATGCTTGATCTCTAATTTCTTTCACATTTGTAGGAGTTGGAAATATGGGTTTTCTTGGAATATTTTTTAGATGAATTTTTACATGAGACCATCGGGGCTTCACTCAATGAGCCTATGACCTATCACGTGCATTCATGGCATATTAAACAATACCCTTAATTTGACTACATATTGTAAAATAACCCTAAAAATCACATTATTTAACCCCATAATAATACTAAACCAACACACATTCCCAATTTAAAAAACCCCTACTTCCACTAGATATTGCAAGTATCCATTTTTTATACCCCTTTATATTTTTTCATTAATTTTGAGCTCCATTTTTTATGCCTACCAATATAATAACCCTTTATCCCTTATATATCCCCCAATATAATGTCAATTTTTCCTCAATATATATCCCCCAATATGAACCCATGTGGTATGATATTTCTCTACAAGTGAAGCCCCCATGCATGAGGCATGTCCCATTTCACCAAGTATAGACCTCAATTTTCCCCAAATAGCCCACTAGTGCCACAAGGAGGGAACAAAATTTGAGGAATATCTCCTTGATGCCTTCACATTTGACAAAATTTCCATGTATTGTATCAAATAGGGATTATGGTGAGAAATATGAGCCTTTTTCTTTTACCCTGAGATCTTGTGCATTGGGATTTGTGAAATTCCTTGGGAAACGTGAAATGGCGCGAACTATAAGACTATCATGTTGAGAAATATAAAATCATAATGCACCAATGCCAGAGAATGCATACATACTATTTGACACATGACCATGTGAGAAATACATAGGTGTAACCCATAAATGGGTTGGACTAGTCCCACATATTGTGACCACCCCTACAAAAACCAATGACTCTAAGCCATATGTCCAAGTAGGTTCCTCCTTAGCCCTCCAATCTTATATAGGACGAAAGCACCTAAGAGTAAATTATAAAAGTACCAGGCATGTTGACCATGATAGGGTTTGGATACCATAATAAATAACAACACATGACCTACAAGGCTTTGACTTGCATTCTATGAACTTACAATGGTGTTGCTAAATGAAAAAATTCATTAGTAAAAATCAAGTTTCACATAATCATACACAATTTCTATAAACAAAAATCATATATTTCATAAGGTAATATCTTTTCCTCATTTTCTTCTATTTAATCATTATGTAATATATTTAAATTCATTGAGAAAGTACCTGAAGCCATCTCCCCAAGTTAACCTATTGGTATTTTTCCATGTTTTCATTGCCAATAATGCATCATGAGAGATAATCATTAGCTTACACTCACCCTGTTTCAAAATGGATCCTTACAGTGATTATATTTTATTTGAATTTGGATGGTAAAGAATATAATTTGGGACCTAATGATTGAGTTAGTTATGCATATATGTAATGTTCAATTTTTGAACCCGTTACCCAAAAACCAACACAATGGATTTACTGGTAATGAAATGAGTTATGTTTCTCATGAGAGGAAAAGTAAACCAATTGTAATTATACGGATAGATGCTCTACAACCCAGTATGGGGTAGATGTGTAAGAGTTAAATATGTGAATAATTTTTAAATGTCAGACTCATAAGTATATATAAGTTATGCTATGTTATGTAAACATTTTCGCTTGGTCAAATTACATTAAAAAAATAATAATAATTAAAATAAAATTGACAAAAAATAGTAAATTTACCGGAGGTTTTTTTCCCATGGTATTATGATCTAGTGGTCAAATTACATTAAACTAGTACATCCACATTAAAAATATTAATGTGGTTAATATAGTTGAAGGCTTCATAAATATAGCCAAAATGTACAACTGCAACACGAAGATGCCTTACTAATGGACACATTTACCCGATTAACCATGTATAAAAAGGTTATGGGTCAACTTTAAATTAAAAAGAAAAAGGAATTATAAATGAATGTTATAAATAATAATGAGGAACTTATCATGGAAGAACTTATAGAATTGGAATAATCTCAAATTCCTAGGAAATTGGTGGGTGGGGAGCCACGTGACACGAATCTAAATTTTTAAATTTATTAAAAGTAATGGACCATTTTGTTAAATAAAATTTTCTTATATATAAATAAATGTTATAATAATAATGAGGAACCTATCATGGATTAACTTATTAGAATTGGAATAATCTCAAATCCCTAGGAAATTGGTGGGTGGGGAGCCACATGGCACTAATCTAATTTTTTAAATTTATTAAAAGTCAATGCAGCCTAACAAATTCTTTAATACACTAAAATTGTTGATAAACATCAAGACTAAGCATATGTTCGGCATATTCCCTTGAGCATCAATCTAGGCCCTCAATTAAAAAAATAAAAATAAAAAGTCAACAAATCCTCATCCACCTTAAGTTGAAATATGAAGCCTTCGGCAAAAATAAAATTAAATAAAATAAACTACAGTCGTTGATAAGAATTAAGATTAAGCATATGCTAAACATATTCCCTTGAGAATCAATCTAGACCATCAATTAAAAAAATAAAAAAAAGTTAACAGATCCTCATCCACCTTAAGTTGAAATAAGAAGCATTTGGCAAAAATAAAATGTAAAATAAAATAAAATTAATAAATAAAAATTAATATTTTTACTAAAATTGAGATAAAATAGTAAATTTATGGATGGAGGTTTTTCGGCTTCAGAAATCATGGTTTCTCCCATGACATTATTCTCTAATAGTTAAATTATATAAAAAATTAAAATTTTAAAAAACTTATAATATAAAATAAAATAATTAATTAATAATTAATAATTAGAATAGTGTCCACGGGGTCTTGGATAGATGGTGATCGGGTGCTCTGTTATGGCACTCCTTGATGTGAATTCACCATTTCAATTCCCCACCCCAATCGAGGTGATATATTGGACACGATGAAGATGTAGTCCTACCAAGCTTACAAAAACAAATTGACATATAATAGTAAATTTACACATTATTGTTTTTTGGCTCCAGGTTTTCACAACCCACGATTTTTCCCATGGTATTCTTATCTAATGTAGCCTATTCAAATGTATTCTTTGCTAATTTAAGACATTCATTTCATTAAAATCTTTCACCTAGGTCAAAATAAATCCTAATTTCCGCAATAAAATATCATAACCCTAAGTGATTTTCATATCCGATTTGCTAAAGAAATTCACTCAATATAGACACTACACGAAGACTTTATAGCTCTGTGGATTCATGTCTTCTAGGTAAAACATGGGAAAAACAATCTTTCTCACTTTGTTACATATCCTTCAAAGGTCAAATTTTTCCATGGTGTTTTGTATGTTATTAATTTTATTTTAAATGTTTGAAATTTTACTTTTGAATGTGAGAAGAAAATATAACACCAAAAAAATGAAATTGGGTGCATGTAGTCCTACATTTTTTTAATATATTTTTTTTCCACATTAGAATTTATTGGAGTTGCTCAATGAGACAGTTTCAACCATTGGTTTTAACCTCCTCATGAAAATTCACTAGAATATGTATCTCAGATATTCAAAACAACTTAGTTTAGATACAATTGTTATTGGGATTTATTTAGGACATCAAATGATAACGTTAAAACAAAAATTAAACCAAGGATAGTTAATACCCTTGCAAGGAAAGAGGTATATATTATTATTATGATTTATAGTATAATAGAGAAGCTTATTAGGTTTTACAGTTTAACAATAGAGCTTCAAGTAGAATGTCTTAACTACCGAGCTTATATATATCAAACTAGACTAGACCCATATTAACTATGGATAACCTAGATTGATATTAACTCCAGATCTATTAATAATCAAGAGGGATCAAATCTCTTGAGGTGAAAATATTTCCTCAAGTTTTGCACTAAAAAACGAGGTTTGCACCATGAGAGTTTTGATCCCTCTCGGCACTTAATAGATCTGGAGTTAAGATGGATCTAGGCTGGTATAGAAGAGGGAAGAAATCCATATTACATGAAGAAATCATGATTGAGAAATTTGATGAGCCTAGGTATTGTAACAAGAATGCTGCAACTCCTAGAGCTACCAGCTTTACTTATCAACCCAGGGTTCATACAAACTTGGAGGTGACTGTGCTATATACACAAGTAGGAGTAAAGGTACTGCCTGTTGTCATTGTTCATCTGGAAAGAGACCCCAGGGGTTCCAAGCCAAACTTCTATAGGGTCAGAAGAAGCTTGATTTTGATGAAAGGAGAGCAAACCTAGTCTAGGGGAGAGCTATTCTACTGCAGAAATGAAGAAAACAACATGCAAGCCTAACTCACACCAAACCCTAGCTAACCTATTAAACAACTATGCTGAGCAAAATTAGAAATTACCACTAACCTACTGCTGCTATCCAGAAAGCATCAAACTAGACTAAGGGGTAAACAATGAAACTAGGTTAAGTCTGTGTCTGAGTGGAAAAAAACAATCAGAGGTCAAAACTGGTGGAAAGAGGACGTGAAGGAGCGAAAAAACATGAGGACCATTAGATCAAGCGGGGGAAAGGCAAACGAACGGATGAGATTGGACAGTAGGAGGGTAAATAGGCAAATGGGCAGACATGGAGGACTAACAGGACGGATGACTGGGATTATATCATGGAGGTGATCGGAAAATGAATGGTGGAGATTGACCAAGCCAAGTGGTGTTCGGGTGGAGCGACGACCGTCGAATCAAGAGACAGATCGACGGTGGAGAATCCAAGGCGATAAAGCGATCAGGTGATGTAATGGCCATCATATCTGGCAGGGCAGATCGATGGTGGAGGTTGAAGCGTGAAAAGAAATGTGTAGAAAGGACGAGCGAGTTTGGAGGGTGGTAATCTGTATCTCACGTGCCCTCAAAATCATAAGTTGCATTTTGAGAATTCACACGATTAGCCTCCCTGGCCGACACGTAGCATGGGGAAACTACCCATATCGCATGCTCTCAGCCTGATAACAGTCGAAAGGAAATCCATGCGATATGGCACAAGGGCCGTTGGATCTGGCGAAGTAGATCTTTGGCGGAGATGTGACCGAGCAGGTTGGTGAGCGAGGGCGCAATAACGTAGGATTTGACAAAGCAGATCGACGGTGGGGATTTAAAGAGTGAAAAGTCAAATGCAAAAAGGAATTCGAGCGTGATTGGTTGAGTTTTGATGTGTAAAGCGATCGACGGTTAAAATATGTTTGAATGTGAATCAATAGCTCTCGCTGAGTGTTTCAGGCTAAAACAAAAAGACATGGGAATGTGAGGGAGGCCTAAGACAGAGAAGGAGAGCGAATAGGATGATGACCATTAAAGGGGCAGAGCACTATGAAATGACTTCAGTGACTGTATTAAATGACAAAACTCCATGAGAAATCAAAACCTTATGTTTTTGGGGTTGCTGCAAGGTTTCTTCCTCACACCATAGTCCTAGAGGGAGGAGGTGAGGCCGAGACAACTGCGAGCAACCTTGTGGATCCTTCTCTTTGCAAACCTACTGATTTAATGAGAGCATGAAGGGAACAAATTGAAACACAACTACTCTGTTCTACCTTGCTGTAATGAAATTGCAACCACTCAATAAACGAACATAAAACAGGGAACCACTTCAGTAAATGAACAGGAAAGCCTTGAATCTATGTTGAACGACCATAATGAACATGCATCCACTTAACCAAATGAAATAATCAAACCATGCATCTATGCTAATGCTGTAATGGAAATGAACTACTTAAGTGAATGAAGAGAAAGCATGAATCTATATTGCTTCTGTAATGAGAACGCATTTGATTAAGAAAATGAACAGAAAGCAGGAAGCTATGCTAGAATACAATACAAGAAAGAGGAGCTTTGGCTGCTAGGGTTGGGCCCTAACCTAAGAGCTTCAACCCTCTGAGTTAACTCATTGCTCGCTCAAATAAAAACTCATCTCCATTATCAAAGAACATTGTATTACATCTAAAACTGTTACAAAGCAGAAGTTCCGAATACTTCTAATTGACTGACTGCCTAGCTGACTCACTTCTGACTGGCTATTGGTTAACTTCCAAAAAAAACTGAGGTCCTAAGCCTCTCTATTTATACATCTGAAGTCTCAAAAACTTCCCTGAAAATTAGGGAGGTACAATTCCCAACTTAATGGTAACTTGTCCTTTCACTTTCACTAGCTCGGCTACCTTCTAGTAGGGAGGCTACTTGTACTTCCACTTGCTTGGCTGTCTTTTATTACTTCAGATTTGGCTGTTTGTACTTTCAGTTGATGGAGGGATATTCGAATGGATGGGCAATAAATGAGGAGGATTTACCTCCTGTAATTCCTCTCCCTTGTCCTATTTGAGTTTTTACCAAGGTATTTTACCATAGTTCCTTGCTTTTACCA
The DNA here is from genome assembly GCA_031772625.1 of Pinus tabuliformis. NCBI lineage: Eukaryota > Viridiplantae > Streptophyta > Pinopsida > Pinales > Pinaceae > Pinus > Pinus tabuliformis. The sequence goes on along the minus strand of CM062805.1, from coordinate 982,331,912 downwards.
TTGCTTTTATCCTTTATTCTTGCATTACATGCACATTAGACCACAAATAAAAATATCCAACTCTAACTCAACTAATAAGCAAAATATAATCAAGAGTATGGAATAAGCTGTGAGAATAGTTGGTTTAACTAAGCTACGAGGTGAATTAAGGCCAATTAAGGCCCATATAATTACTCAATGATGAGACTCATCAATTGTCATCATCTCTATCCATTTCTTCAACCTTTTTTTTTTACCTCTTCTTCTACCTACAAAAATAAGAATTCATGATGTGGATGTGTGGCTCTTACTACACCACGTGATATAGTGGGGGTGGTAGGTGATTGAAGTTTTTTTTGTTTTGTTTTTGTTTTTGTTTTTTTTGAAGTGGAAAGAAAAAGACTCCTATATACAGTTACACAAAAATGTTTGGTAATTTAATTGATGCTAAATTAATTACCTAAATTGTCAACTAGGGCTAGAATATTGACGAAGTGTATCAGCATTGTATGTGCTAGAAGTCCTTATTATTCAAGAAAGTCCTAAATTAAATTGAGATATCATTAGGCACATGTTTTCCTAACAATTATCACTCTTATATGAAAGTAAATATGTCACTCTTAAATCAAAGAGATATAGAACAGTCGGTGAAGGAGCGCGCTGTTAAGGCACTCCATAAGTAAAAGTCACCGGTTATAGTCTCGCCAATACCAAAAATCCAACATGGTTTCCGCTGGTGCAGCTCAAGCCAAGTGCGATCCTCGAGTGACTTTGACAGCTTAGATGCCCCTGAGTTGTGGCCTCTCAGCCAGAGGGTAAGTGTGATTTTCAAGACTCACCCACTTATCAACCAAAAAAAAATATGTCCCTCTCAAAATGAAAATGATCACAGTTGCTTGAAAGAAATTATTTTTCAAACCAAAATCACTATACTTGCTCAAAAGAATAAAACCACACTTTCTTAAAAGAAATTTCACATTGAATTATCACACTTGCTCAAAGTAAATATCACACTTTGCTTAAATGAAAGATCACACTTGCGGAAAGGAGATTATCACACTTGCTTATGAAATTAAATTTAAATTACTCAAAAATAAACTAACTCTACAATCACACCAATTGGAAATTGAAATCTTATTCACTTAATAAGTCTAGCTAAACTACATCAATCCACACTCTATCAAATTGCTTTCATGTGCATAAGAGTTATCGACTTCACTTATTCTTCCCACAACAAAAATGATTAAAGTATCATGCTTCAAACTCAATCTAAACATTCATTCAAAATCAAAACTAACTAGTTAGTAAAATATTGTATAAAATGCAGAATTAAACATGATAATTAAAACAATGAATGCCTTAGAACTTGAGGGGTCCCTCCTCCGAGATGTAGGTAATAGCACAACTCCTCTACAAGATTATATATGCATCAATACCATGCACAACAAATAAATGAAACAAAAAAAGAGTTTGTATTTGCAAAAATAGCGTTTTTAAAAACAATAACAATCCCCTTGATCAAATAGATTACAATGTTTTATAGATCTCTGAAGCAACTAGAAACTCAGAATTTCATTGCATGAGTTCTGACCATGAGATCTCAACAAATCAATTTGAGAGTAAAATCAAATATGTTTGAAGGATTTTAGAATAAAAGATGAGTCTAGATCTATTTATAATGATCTTCTTTCCACGAATTTGCTAAAGAACAACTCGTTTTGACCTCTTTCTTGATTGTGCATTAAATGACAAATTGAAAAATTGTTTATCCATGTAATTTGCAAAATAAGGCTCCAAAGAACTTTGAAAATATCTCAAATGGTAACGAATTTGAGAAAAATGCAAAGCAAGAACCTAATGGGGCCCATGATGAACAAAACCCATGTTTTAATTTTCCGAAATTGGCTCTCATTTTCTCAAAAGAACGTGTTTTAAGTTGACTGGTAAAAACTACTGTGTTTTTCCATTGATTTGACGCTGGAGGTCCACACGTGCGAGCTGGGTGGAATTTGACCAATAGAAATCCATATTGGAACCTTTAGAAACAATGTCCATGTGTTGGATTTCCTTCTAGAGTGGTGCTACTACCTCAACCATGGAGATCACGATGGAAACTTGACGAAACTGTAGAAACTTGAACTTGCTAAACTGTCATTAGTAAAACCATGCAAATTTCTTCTTAATTCATTAAAAATAATGGAAATAATAATAATAAACCATGTAAACATGTATGTGGGAATTTGGTGCGTTTATGAAGAAATATAGTTAAAAATGATGACAATGGGTGAATGGAATAATGTGAAAAATGGGTGGTTTCATCCACAAAATTATAACACATTGGAGGCCCAACACTCACCTTTAGAACCCCTACCCTTAGCCTCTAATCAAGTTGGATTATAGAATATGTTATTATTAGTTTCTCAAAGTGGTTCAAATGTGAACTACCACTTTCATGGAGTACAAAAGAGGGAGAGGGCTATGCGAGTAGAGAGAGAAGACTGCAATGAAATGTATGCACTAATTCTTAATTTCCACTCGTTCCCTATGATTCCAATATTTCATGAGTTATGAGGAGATGAACCAAAAGGTGGTAGAAAATCTTATTTAAAGGAAACATATTGATTTTTTGTCATTTTTATTTGTTATTTGAAGGTCTGGTTTTATCTAAATATGGATAATAGCCATCAATTTTGTAGAGAAACATACTTTCTATCATTATATCAGGGCATCTGAAGGTGTTTTGAAGACTATTTCATCATTTTACTTTATTTTCTGGAATTTTGTATATGATTTTTACATTATAGCCATTTTGAAGTTGATTTGGACAATGGTTCTTTGCAGGAATCTTCCTTGTTTATTTTTTTGTACTCGTAAACTTTTCATTTAATAAAATCATTATTTTTCTCTATTTTTCCTGTGTATACTTTTCTTATAATTTCATAATTTTTATTGGCAATTTATTTTCTTTAATTTATAAGTTTAGGGTGGTTGAGGCTCTACAACTTTTAAGGTCTGAAATGTCTTGAAATGTTGATTAGTTTGTTGTTGTCCATGTCTAATATATAATTTATTTACATAGATTTTTTAAATATTTTTTTTGACATTTCTACATTTTTATAAAACTTCAAACATAAATTTGTAAATATTATATTTTATCTTTATTTTCACTTATACATCAAATAGATAATGATTTAATATTACTTAAAACTTGTAAATTTTCCTTTGATTAATCACACCTTAGGGCAACTTTTCCCATTATGTGAGTCACCCTCGTGAGATTCGAGGAGTTGGTTGATAGAAGTACACAAATTCTCTTTGATCAATAGGTCCATGTTGTGTTGTTCCATTGTGTTGTTGATCCATATTTATGAAGGAAATAAAAGAAATATAGATTTAATAAAAAACACAGATATATAATGAAACATAACTTCAATTAATAAATATAAACAGTTGAAATCTATTTACATGCAGAAAAGAAACAAACTAGCTCAAGTCAGGGTAGCTTATCTCTGAGAATAGATGTGCCAACTACATGTCTTTTGCACTATGTTACAAAGAGGATCGAAGGAATTTTATCATTAAGGAACAATGGAAAACCCTAAACATCCAAAAACTTAACCCTAGGAGATGAAGCGCCAAAAGCGCATGGGTCCCGATGGGGTTAGTTGGAACATCAACTTCTTAAGGTCGTAACTTTGGCATACACTGTGTTTGGTGCACACGATACCTCCTTAGAAAGATCTATCCAAGGACAACAAATTTCAACAACAAATAAAGGGTTGTTTTCCTCCCATTTTTCCATTTCTCAAAAAATATTGTTTAGGGCCTCTATATGACCTTGGAAGTTCAAGACCCAAAAAACTACAAAAAATAGAAAACAGTCGAAATAGGAAATTGTTCTAAAAAATAGGAAAATGAAAGGAAATAGTGTTGGGGATCCAAGTGGAATAGGAAGGTGGCCACTAATATCCACCTAGATCAGTCCTCACCCCTTAGGAATCAATGGTTTCCATTGTGTTGAGTGCCTCCATGAGATGGGGAAACTTCTGCTAAATTTGGTCCCTGGTGAGCCACTTGCCTTGGTGTAGGCATTGGTAGGCTTTGACAACCTGATATATTTAGATCCTCTATTGGCATGTTTTATTAATTTCTGTGTTCATGATACAATCATTCATGGCATGTTCAATGCAATATGGGTTGAGCTCTATTGGTGTTAACTACTCAGCAATGTCTGGTGTGTCCAACAAAGGTGGAAAGTATGGCGGAAGGTGGTCCACATTGAATATTGAGTGTAGGCCAAGGAATGGGGGAAAACTTAGCCCATAACCTTGGTGATGGTGTAAGTACAATATTAGAGTGGTCCAAGCTTCTGATGGGCTCTGGTTAGGTCTTCCTTCTGCAAATGCAACCAAACTTTATCACCCACTTCAAACTTATGTGGCACCTGATGTTGATGATGATGTTTTTTGTAGTTCGCATTGGATTTGAACCTACTAGAAAATGTGTTAGACACGTTCAATAACCCTGGTGCTTTTATCAACTTTAGACTAAACATGTGTATATTTTTAATGTGTAGTCGCAAGAGGAATTACAACATCAATAGGGCACAATAGTTGAAATCCCAAACCCACTTGAAACAATTTGTGGCCAGTTGAGATATGGAGAGATCTATTATATTTGTGTTGCACATAAGTAAGACACTCAACCCATGTTTTTGGATGCTTGGAGTTGTACATCCATAGTATATGCACTATCATCTTATTAACAACCTTTATCTATCCATTAGTATGCACAACGAATGCAGTCGACTTTGTGAGCTTAGTGTCCAACAACGATTAGAGGCTTGACCAAAATTCACCTAGGAACCTATTATCCCGATTTGATATAATGGTTTGTGTAATCCAAAAATGTACACACACTCATTCAAAGAAGAGTTAGTTAGTGCCTTCTGCCATGATATTATTCTTGCAAATAGTCAATATAACTGTGTTGGAAAATCTATCAACGACCAAAAATACATAGTTGTTATCATGCTTGGTAAAAGGAAGGTTAGACATATAGTCCATGGAGATGGATTCCCAAGGCTGGCTAGGAGTAGGCAGAGGAGTGTACATGCCTTGCTTCTTAATGGTTGGCTTGGTGATAGCACAAGCATTACAGGATTTGATATATTTTCGAACATCTTGTCAGATTTTTGGCCGCATCTGGTATGTGGTGGAAAATCATGGATCATTTATGTATAGTTTTGGCCTTCCAGCAGTCTCGTGGTGACAAGACTTGGTGCAAAATGTTAGGTGCTAAAAGGTGTCTTTTAAAACTCCTAATTGCCTCACATTGATTATCAAACTGGGTAAGTCTTTTTGTTTCAAGAATGTACACAATATGTGGAAGCTGTAAATCTAGAGAGTAATGCTTTTAAAATGAATTATTAAACTTAATACAAGAGTAAACAGATGCAATCATAATTCTCAAGTTGCAACTTTTAAAGGAAATAATACATCTAAGCATCAGCACTTAATCTCAAGCAAAACCGCAATCTAATCTTAAGCAAGCAATTCAATTGAGAATAACACCAACCGAGAGTTTAGTAGTAGTAACTGAGCTCTTTCAGCTGGATCTACATTAATCACACTCTGTTCCACTTTAAGAAAAGCGAATGGAAATAACATCAACCGAGAGTTTAGTAGCATTAACCAATCTCTTTCCGCTGATTCTATACTAATCATACTCTTATCGTAATCAACGGGAATCAATGTCTTAACTAATAATTAATTCAATCTATAGTAAGCATAAATGAAATCAAATAACAGAGTTGTGAATTACTGAAATAAGTACATGAGATCAGAATAAAGGAAATTAAACTAACCTTAAATTAAACTTGCAGGAAATAGGAAGATAGCAAACATAGTAAACTAGCAGGAAATGGAAAGACATCAAACCAAATGAACTCGTGGGGTATAGAAAGATATAAAACAGAGAATAGTAGTTTGATCCATCAGAGGCAGGGCCCTAGCCACCAACGAATACTGCTGAGCTACTTCAGAAAATACGAATGAACAACAACGCAGATTATGAATTAATCATTGAATTCACTTCTCATTACAATGGATCTTGTTCTTCAGAATTACATCATGTATATTGAAATTACAATTGAGGTCCCAAGCAAAAAGCTAAAACTCTCCATTATCCCCTCTCCTCCTATCCTATCCTATCATATCTCTAATCATCCCTATCTCTAATAATCTATTCCCCTTTTTGATCTCTGTTCTCATTTAAATACACAGAGAGAAAAGAGAAGTTACAACCGAGATGATCACAATGTGATTCCCATTACAAAATTGGATTGTTCACAACAAAATGAGCAGCGAGATCATATCTGAAATATCATTCCATCAGCATTCAACAGGAATAGGTCGAATTTGGTATTGCAACTAAGATAATTTGGAAACCGGCCGCAACAACAAATCTGAGAAAACCATCTTCAGAGAACCTTCTGTTTCTCTTAATACAGACCGAATTTGGGAAAAATGCTCATTATAAAACTAATTCGGTCAATTCTAGACAAAACGGATGTATTGGATTTTCCAAATTCTTCTCCATTTGCAATGTCCAATGCAAAACTATCGCTTTTTATTCTAGCGAATTTCTGAGTTGGAATATTTAATGATGAGTTGGAGATCAAATCTACAATCTGGAAAATATCTTGGAGGCTAAAATGGTGAGTGATGTTACAAAAAATTTATTAATAAACTATCATTGGTAAAATCATGCATAATAATCATCAATTTATTAAAAATAGAGGAGAAGAAATAATATTTATCCATAAGAGCATAAATAATTATAAAATAGAATTATATGATAAATCATGATAAATGACGTGATAAATAAGGGTATAAATGGATGAAATAGGTGTTAAAAAGTGATAATAATAATGACATATTAGCGGCCCAACACACCCCCAAACTGAATATATTGCATGTCCTCATGCAACCCGAAGCCTCTATATTAACCAAGCTATAAGAAAATGTTCATCCTAACTCATGAAATTGATGGAACAAATGACTTCTTCCTCAAATAATGAATATTCAATTTTAGCAATGTCGATGAAGGCATAACAATTTTCACATTGACATTCAACTATATGTATATGAAATTGCAGCAAAATATGATATAAGTAACAACAAACTTCATTAACCATTTTCTCAAAAACTACAAACCAAATTTTGCTGAAATTTTGCGAGTAGATTTCTACTATACTAATACTTATCTAATCCAAAAATCAGATCGATTTGATGCAAGGATCATGAGATATAAACAAAATGGTTGTAGGTGACAGTGCATGATATCCGAAATTTGACAAACTAATTTAACTTGAAATTATCTGGGTTTATGTATTTTAATGATACATTTTTTTATCCAAAAATCACAAGAATTCAGTTCATAGTTTTAAAGATATATGCAAATCAATTTCTACACTGTATAAAAATGAAATTGTACGCCTTAAATGAGAAAGAAAGTAGAAAACATTAATCATGTGTAGCAGTTCCTCCCCCAAACTAGAGAATTAGCATGGCCTCATGTGATGTTAAAAAACAAATTGAGGTGGTTGCTACAATCTGTTGAAATCTATGCTTGGAGTAAAACAACATGGAATAAGGGAGCTGTTGAGAATGGAAAAGAAGATTAACGGACGATAAAGAATATTAATGGCATGGTCATAAGAAAGAAATGAATGAAAGTAACACTCCCCCAAACTGAAAGATGATATGCTTCTAAAAAATGGGAAGTGGTAAAGATGTGGAATGAATGATGATAAATAATGCTTAATGGATTTTCATGAAAATCTCCTAAATTTTCAGTAAATCGGAAACTTATGCTATTTTACCTCAAGTTTTACCTCCAAAAAAATGTGGAATTACATGTATGGACTGGCATTTGTTGAAGCTGATGTAGGCTGAGTTGATGTTGAAAGTGATGCAAAAGGTGGAATCTAGGCAAGCACATCATGTCTGAACAATTGTTCGTGTTCGCGAGTTTCTCGAGCCTCTTCTGTTAGTTGCAATAGTGTGGCCTTGCTGCGAATAGAGTTTCCCCCCATACTTGTTGTTCTCCTATAAACAAATCACTATTTTGCATGCAAATTTCTTGAATCCACAATTTTAGTTTTGAACAGCAACAGATAAGCCGTATGCAAAAATTTCAATCAGAAAAAACTTTTGTATAAATGCAATACTAATATTTTGTCAAATCAACAAGTTATGGCAGAGTGCAGTAATTATATCGCATGCTATCCCATAATGCATACATTCCCCCCTCCAATTGGAAAAGGGATTCCAGGACCATAAAGCATAGAAAAGGTGTGGGGCTGATGGTAAGGCAAGGGAATGAACAATACGACAGTAAATGAGGTAGAGTACACATATCAATGATAGGACGGCAAGAGGTATGGTTATAATGAGAGCGGAGTGTGTAAAGAGAGTTATGAATAAGAGATAGGATTCTTTGGATTGATGATAAGTTATGCGAAAAAGAAAAGGACAACAATATGCCAAAAAGATGCTTTACTAACAGTATTCTAGCCGAAAATGATGCGATTGATTGGAAAACAATTTCTCATGTGTAAAGATTCAAAACAGGGAAAAATTAATGAAATAACTTCTCCGATAAAAAAAAAGAGAATGAGAAAAGGGTATTATAGTAATAATTGATGATAAGATATAACTTCAATACCATAAGCAAAGCCTCTACTGTGAGCAGGTGTCCATAGCCTCGACAGGGTTGCTTTTTACCCTATATGAGCCAGGATACTTAATTTATAAATGGGGAGTTCGAGTGTTGTTCTACAAAAGGGATCAGTGTGCTGGCGTGGTAACCAGATAACCACACTACCATTCGCTTGGATGTGGCAAAAGTGATCAGGTCGGCTTGTGATGAGACCTCCTGTTCCAAGGATATTTTGGTTATCCAATGGATTATAACCCTGTTGTGGTGGCCATAATGGGAATGTCACTTCGTTACAGCCTTATGAACATGGTAAACTGGCTCATAATGAGACCCCCTATCCTTCATCTGTGAACAAAATTTTGTTGTTATTACACATTTTTACGATAAAAAGAGGGAGGCTCAGTACTCTTTAAGAGCAAGGATGGTGTAAGAAGTTGAACATGTCAATAGAAAAAAATACACAGTCTCATTTATTATAGACAAAGAAAATTATAACCAGAAAGGGTGGAACCAACATGGTATTAAGATGATCAATTAGTATCATGTACAATAGAGAACGATGCAGTAAAGTAGTATATAAATAATTGTGTCCCTTTTGAAAAGAATCTATCATTAAGGAGCTATCTTGTTAAAGACCATAACGTTAATGATATTAACTTGCTTCAATAGAATCCATAATTCTTGTCCTCATAAAAGTAGTGTACTTCATGCCCTAAAAAGGAATCAGTAAAATGTGGTTGAGATGAACTAGGAATAATCCCACAAGAGGAAGGAGGTGCTATTCACAACACACAAAACTTCACAAGAAGCAAAAATGTTGTTCTGAAGAGGGAACAACAAAAACTCAAAAAGTGTTGTCCCCAAGAGGGAACAACAAAAAAACTCAAAAAGTGTTGTTCCCTAGAGGGAATAGCAAAAACACTCAAAAAGTGTAGTTCCCTGGAAAAGCACTCGAAAAAAAGTGTTGTTCCCTCAAACACTCGGAAAAATTGTTGTTCCTTGGAGGGAATAGCAAAAAAAAACTCGGAAAAACTGCTAGGAACAACAAAAAAAAGCACTTGGAAAAAGTGTTGTTCCCTTTAGGGAACAATAGCTATTCCCTGGAGGGAACCGCAAAAAAACACTCGGAAAAAGTGATGTTCCCTTTAGGGAATATCAGTTATTCCCTAGATGGAACAATAGCTGTTCCCTCAAGGGAACAACAAAAAAAACACTCGCAAAAGTGTTGTTCTCTAAAAACTCAAAAAAAGTGTTGTTCCCTTTAGGGAACAACAACTGTTCCCTGGAGGGAACAACAAAAACACTCGAAAAAGTGTTGTTCCATAGAGGGAAAAAAAAACACTCAGAAAAAGTGATGTTTCCTTTAGGGAACAACAACTGCTCCTTGGAGGGAACAAAAAAAAAAAACACTCGAAAAAAGTGTTGTTCCCTTTAGGGAACAACAAAAAAAACTCGGAAAAAGTGATGTTCCCTCCAAGGAATAGCAAAATAATACTCAGAAAAGCATACTATTCTCTTTGTTCCCTGGAGGGAACAACAACAACACTCGAAAAAGTGTTGTTCAGTAGAGGGAACAACAAAAAACACTCAGAAAAAGTGATGTTCCCTTTAGGGAACAATAATTGTTCCCTCGGGGGAACAACAAAAAAACACTCGAAAAAAGAGTTGTTCCCTTTAGGGAACATCAGCTGTTCCCTGGAGGGAAAAGCAAAAAAAAACTCAGAAAAAGTGTTGTTCCCTCCAGGGAACAGCAAAATCATACTCAGAAAAACGTATTATTCCCTCTGTTCCCTAGAGGGAACAGTACATTTTGCTGAGTATGATTTTGTTGTTCTCTTTAGGGAACAACAACTATTCCCTAGAGAGAACATCAAAATCATACTCAGAAAAACATGTTGTTCCCTGGAGGGAACAACAAAGGAAGACATACAAAAAAAATGTTGTTCTCTTCAGGAAACAACAAAAAAATACTTGCAAAAAGTGTTTTTCCCTTTACGGAACAACAAAAACACACAGAAAAGTGTTGTTCCCTTTAGGGAACAACAAATCAACACACGAAAAAGTGTTGTTCCCTGGAGTGAACAGTAGCTGTTCCTTGTAGGGAACAACAAAATAAAATAGGGAGAGAAAAAACACAGACAAACAATCATCCTTACTGCTCTAAACAACAAAAGGGCAATCATAAAAAAGAAAGAAAAGCAATAGAGAAAACGGGAAAAAGCAATTGTATTTATAGAAAAACAGAGAAAAACAATCATATTTACAACAACAAACAAATAGAGAAAAACACATAAAACAATCATATTTATAGTTTAAAAAGAAATAACTTTTTACAAAAATGAAGCCGCCGAAGGATTGCCTTCTGCAACTGAAACTTGCATGGTGGCGTCCTCATTGTTCAATTGCCAATGGAGTAGAAACTACAATTTGAAGGAAGCAACACCTAAAACAAAAAAATATAAGAGAAATCAGAAAAGAAACAACACTTTATTTAAAAGAAAGTATATAAATAAATAAATTTAGTTACAACAACTCTGATGTTATTTCCTAAGGAAATATCAATATGTCAATGAAAACAATGATTTCTTGGAAAAATGTTTTGGCAGCAATAACATGAATTTTCAAATAGAAATCAATTCTCACTTTCTTCTGTTATGAATCAATTAAGTAATGAATTGGATGAAATGCCTTTGTTTAAAATTTCTTTCAAGAATCGCTCGTTCATAAATTGACATTTTTTATTCTCCTAGGACCTGCAAAAAAATGAGTGTCTACCTGCAATAAAACATTAATCATGGAAAAATAGAGGTGATCGGGCTCCCCTAATCCAAGAATTATGCAAAAAAATAACAAGTAGTTACTCTGTAAAACAAATCCACGGAGAAAATAACAAAGTAAAATTTATTTGTCACTTGCGGGAGAGCAGTGGCCAATCATGCTAACCTGTAGTGTTTTAATCATAACTTCTTTGTTTTTCGTCCAATTTGAGTGATTCCAAAGCCAAATGAGAGCTAATTCAAAGATATATCACCAATAGAAACAGGTTTTAAAAATTTAATGATATGATATGTCAATTTTACTTAGAACAACCTGCATAACGGAGTCATTTTCAATTACCCATCTTAGACCAACAATGGATATCTTAAGCATAAATTTTTTGTTTGATGATGGATTGAGCTAATTCAAATTGGAAATGAAATTATATTCATTTATTTATCTCCAATAGAAATAGGTTTTGAAAACAAAAAGAATTGATGGGTCAAATACTCTAGTGAAGAGCCGGAAAAACATAGTTTTAAGAGTGCTGATTTACGATAGATAGTCAGTATTTTGGTCATAAATTTCTCATACGATATTGAAAATGAGTGATTCAAATTTCCTTGTAAACTAGATTCGTAGGGAATATACTGTAGAAATAGGTTTTCAAAATATAATCATTTAGGCCTCCAGAAATGGACTGTCCCAACTCTGTTCCTGAGCTGCCTACTAGACACCCTGTCAATGTTTTGGTTATAACGTTTTTGTTTCAAATCCAAATCGAGTGATTAAAATTGGGTTGGAAAGTAGACATAAAGGGCTACTTATGATAGAAACATGTTTTAAAAATATTGTCATTTAGGCTCCTAAAACCTTACTGTCCCAACTCTGCTCCTAAGCTGCCTGGTAGACACCCTATCAATGTTTTGGTTATAACTTTTTCGTTTCAAATCCAAATTGAGTGATTCAAATTGGGTTGAAAAGTAGAAATAAAGAGATACTTAGGATTGAAACAGGTTCTAACAATATTCCCTTTTGGTGCCTCAAAACATGACTGTCCCCACTGTGTTTTCAGAAATTTTATCAAGCCCACAAGCGAAAGAAATATGAAATTCAAGCATTTTTTCCAATTCGGTGATAAAAATGAATATGAGTGTTTGTATAACTATTATTTTCATTATAATTCATCTACATACACAAATGAATTAAAACAGTTATCACCGATGTTGATTTCCACAGCGTGTTGCAACAAAAACAACTATTTTTACATAAAAAGAAAATGTATTTATTTATGTCCTTATTTATTTTATTTTTTTACACTAACCTACTCTAATTTGAAAAATGAATATGATTACGTATAAGAGTACTTCTAGTGGAGCCATTTTCGAAATAATGCTTCAAGTATGCACATACCCAAATTTGAAAAATGCATGTTAATAAATATTAGGGTATGAGAAGCCAACTGCTCTTGAAAAGATGGTGTCAAAAATTGTTGAAGTATGGAGTGATGCTGCCAACAAATGATGGAGTGAAACCAATCTTCAATATATCCTTTACTTTCTTGATTTCCCATAGTCATCATATCATGAAGTTCTTGAGCTTTTAAAATGGCTTGTTGATGCAAACTAAAGGAAACCACATTATCTTTCATAACTTCTACAATTTTTGGATTTGAAACATTCTAAATCTCAATATAATTTTTCTCCAATGGTGCATGTGAGATAGAATGGGTGGGAAGGGTAAGTAAATTTTGCAGTTCAACACTGTAAGCATGTTGTACTGGTTTATTGTGGTGAGGATGTGGAATGAGTTGAGCAGGAAATTGTGTACGAAATGGGGCATTTTGATGATGTAGTTGATTGGGTTGAGTGGATGATGTTGATGAGCAAGCAAGATGTTGTGGAAGAGTTGGTGAAGAACATGGATGATGTGTTTGTGCTACAAGATGAGGGAGAGTAGTCATACAATCATAAGATGAACCATGCCGAACTTGTAGACAAGATTGATGGTGGTTATATTGAGATTGACATGGCTTCCCTAACACGAGTATTCCATAATGGATTATGCAAGTAAGAGAATGGAGAGGAAGTGTTTTGAACCATACTTGTAGGCCATGATTTCCATGGTTTTGACCTTGTTGCAGCTTCCTCATCTCTTTGATATGCTACTTCCATCCTAGATAATGAAGAACAATTATCTATGGGATGCTCCTTTCAGTAATAAGGGAAAAACAATTCTTCAATTTCTTGATTTTTCTGAACCTGCAAAACATCCAATTTTGAATTTAGAGAGGTAATAAAATCAACTTTAAAATTTTCAAATAAAACATTGATTTCAGCTCTTATGTCTCCTGATATTGTAGCAGATTTGGAAAAGGAAGAAGAAATTCTCTAGAATTCTTACCAGCCTTGGAGAATCCTCTTGAATACCTTATGCACAATTCACAAACATCATCATATGACAATTGAAAAACATCACCTTTTCCTATCAGATTTAAGAGTTTTAAAAATTCATCTTTGATTCCTTTGAGTATGAGTGTTTTTAAGATATCTTTTTCCAAATACTTATGCTTTGATTTTTTAAGGTTATATTGAAATCGCTCTACATAGTCCTCCAAGATTTCATCTTCCCCTTGTATCATACCGAAAATATCTTCATTGGATTTGCAGTAGTCTTGGTACTTCTTCAAGAATATGTTCTTCATGTCCTCCCATGTTTGGATGCAGTTCCCACCTAGGCTCATGAACCATCAGAGAGCTGCTCCTTTTAGAGTAAGAGGAAACACTTTCAACCTTTGATCATTAGTATAATAATCATATCCTCTACAAAGTATTTCAAACTCAAATAAGAATGTATTTGGATCTTCATTTGTCAAACCATGAAAATTTGGTAGAGAAGATGGGGGAATTATGTGCATTTGTGTCACTCCTCCTAGATATTTGATAGGAAATTCAAAATTTGCAATGTGAGCCATTTTTTACCATAATAGAAGATGTTTTTCATGTTTTTCTTTGATGATCCTCCTTCGAATGTTACTATCAATTGGTTAGTGAAATGGGTGGTGCTTACATCAACACTTGAGTGGAATTATGAGATGTTTTTCAAAAATTCTACCTCTAGATTTCCTACTTCAATTATGCTGAAAAGCTGGCAGAGGAGAAAGCACTTTACTTGCTTGTTACGTAGGTTCTTACCTCCCATTTTCAATACCCAATTCTTTCACATCAGACAAATATCAAACACCTACTTCAACTTCTATGCAATTGTGTTGAAAAGCGAGCGGAGGAGAAAGCACTTTACTTGCTCGTTATGTAGGTTCTTACCTTTTGTTTTTAATACCCAATTCTTTCCTAGCAGTAAATATCAAACATACGTCACTCTCTGTGAAATGGAAACACTCGCCTCGGCAATGGCGCCAAAATGTTGGGTGCTAAAAAGTGTCTTTTAAAACTCCTAATTGCCTCACATTAATTATCAACTTGGGTAAGTATTTTTGTTTCAAGAGTGTACATAATATGTGCAAGCTATAAATCTAGAGAGTAATGCTTTTAAAATGAATTATTAAACTCAATACAAGAGTGAATGGATGCAATCATAATTCTCAAGCTGCAACTTTTAAAGGAAATAATACATCTAAGCATCCAGACTTAATCTCAAGCAAAACCACAATCCAATCTTAAGCAAGCAATTCAATTGAGAATAACACCAACCGAGAGTTTAGTAGTAGTAACTGAGCTCTTTCAGCTAGATCTACATTAATCACACTCTATTCTACTTTAAGCAATGCGATTGGAAATAACATCAACTGACAGTTTAGTAACATTAACCAATCTCTTTCAGCTGATTCTATACTAATCATATTCTTATCGTAATCAATGGGAATCAATGTCTTAACTGATAATTAATTCAATATGTAGTAAGCATAAATGAAATCAAATAACAAAGTTGTGAATTACTGAAATAAGTACATGAGATCAAAATAAAGGAAAGTAAACTAACCTTAAAGTAAACTCGTAGGAAATAGGAAGATAGCAAACATAGTAAACTAGCAAGAAATGGAAAGACATCAAACCAAATGAACTCGTGTGAAATAGAAAGATATAAAACATAGAATAGCAGTTTGATCCACCAGAGGTAGGGCCCTAGCCACCAGTGAATACTGTTGAGCTACTTCAAAAGATATGAATGAATAGCAACGTAGATTATGTATTAATCATTGATTCACTTCTCATTACAATGGATCTTGTTCTTCAGAATTACATCATGTATATTGAAATTACAATTGAGGTCCCAAGCGAAAATCTAAATCTCTCCATTATCCCCTCTCCTCCTATCCTATCTCTAATCATCCCTATCTCTAATAATCTATTCCACTCTTTGATCTCTGTTCTCATTTAAATACATAGGGAGAAAAGAGAAGTTACAACCGAGATTATTACAATGTGATTCCCATTACAAAATTGGATTGTTCACAACAAATTGATTAGCAATATCATATCTAAAATATCTTTCGATCAGCATTCAACAGGAACAGGTCGAATTTGGTATTGCAACTGAGATAATTTGGAAACTGGGCGCAACAATGAATCTGAGAAAATCATATTCAGAGAACCTTCTGTTTCTCTTAATACGGACCAAATTTGGGAAAACTGCTCATTGTAAAACTAATTCGGTTTGTTTTAGACAAAACCCATGTTTCAGATTTTCCAGATTCTTCTCCATTTTCCCGAAATGTCCAATGCAAAACTGTCACTTCTTATTCTAGCGAATTTCTGAGTTGGAATATTTAATGATGAGCTGGAGATCAAATCTGCAATCTGGAAAATATCTTGGAGGCTAAAATGGTGAGTGATGTTACAACAAATTTATTAATAAACCATCATTGGTAAAATCATGCATAATAATCATCAATTTATTAAAAATAAAGGAGAAGAAATAATATTTATCCATAAGAGCATAAATAATTATAAAATGGAATTATATGATAAATCATGATAAATGACGTGATAAAGAAGGGTAGAAATGGATGAAATAGGTGTTAAAAAGTGATAATAATAATGACATATTAGCGGCCCAATAGAAAATCTATCAATGACCACAAATACATAGTTGTTATCATGCTTGGTAAAAGGAAGGCTAGACATATAGTCCATGGAGATGGATTCCCAAGGTTGGCTAGGAGTAGGCAGAGGAGTGTACAAGCCTTTCTTCTTAATGGTTGGCTTGGTGATGGTACAAGCATTGTAGGATCTGATATATTTTCGAACATCTTGTCAGATTTTTGGCCAATAAAAACACTTCTATATTACTTCCACAATTTTCTCCAAACCAAAGTGTCCTATGACCCAACTATAGAGTGCTTCCTAAATCATCTTGGCACACTCGCTTGAAGGAACAAAAAGGTGCCTTAGCTAGCATAACAATGCATCCTAGAGATGAAAGTCTAGTACTTTCTTGCCATCCAGACACATCTGGTATGTGGTGGAAAATCATGGATCATTTATGTATAGTTTTGGCCTTCCAGAAGTCTCGTGGTGATAAGAGTTGAGAACAATGGTTAGTGCCCCAACTAGGGGCCAACAAAGGCAATCTACAATGTTTTTGGTGCTTCCCTTCTTATATTTAATGTTCAAATGGAATTTTATTTAATGTTCAAATGGAATTGTTGCAGATATGTGGACCATTTCTGATGGCAACCATTCTAGAACTTCCCTTGTGTCTGTATAAACTAAAGAGGGGATAATATGTGTGTATGATCGTCTCCTTCCACAGAATGTAATGTTTCCACTACCAACAAGATTTCACAATGGAATACATATCCTTATTAGAGGTGGAGTAATTCCGAATCATATCGAAGAGTGTCTCACTTTGATAGGCCACTATATTCCCTTACCAGGTGAGAACTGCACCAATAGCATAGTCAGAGGAATCTATCTCGATTTGAAATGGTTGTTGTAGGTATAGCAATGTGAGTACTGACACAGAACAAAGGATGTGTTTTAGCTCAATGAATGCATTTTGTTGGGACTCATACCAATTTTTTTTCTATAACTCCACCCTTGGTAACTTGACTCAAAGGCTAACTGATATGAGAGAATCCCAACATGAACCTTGGATAGAAATTCACAAGGCCCTAAAATTTTCTAAGCCCTATTAGATTTGTTGGGGTTGGACAATCCCGAATGACTTGGATCTTAGCTAGATCTACATGCATGCCTTGTTCATCAATGATTTATCCTAGGAATTGGACCTACCTCATGCCAAATGAGCATTTCTCCAAGTTGGTACATAGTTTGTGTTATTAGAGGGTTTGAATTACTTGTCAAATATGTTGCAAGTGATTTTCCCAACTCTTGCTGAAGATGAGGATGTCATTTAGATACACAACCATGAACAAGTTAGTGAAAGGATGCAATATGTTTTCCATCAACCTCATAAAATTTGCACCAGAATTTGTCAACCTAAGGGGCATAACCAACCACTTAAAAATGCCCTCCTTGGATTTGAACGTGGTCTTCCATACATCTGTGGGTTCTATTGGAACTTGGTGATAGCCAAACTTCAAATCAATCTCACTGAAGTACTTGGCCTCCTTGATCTAGTCAAGAAGGTAATCAACCCATGGGATCAGGTACCTATTCCTAACAATTGTTTTATTCAATGATCAATAATTAATGTAGAGTCTGCATGGCCCATCCTTCTTTTGTACGAGTGAAATTGGGCTCCCACAAGGTGAGGAACTTGGTAGGATGTGCCCTTTTTGTAGGAACTCCTGGATCTACCACTTGATTTCCTCATTTTCTAAAAGAAACTAGTGGTATATTGGTTCATTGGTTAGTGGAGCTACGATAGTAAGATTGATCGAATTCTTGACCGAACAGTGCACAGGTACCCCTGTGGATGAGGAGAAGATGTCCTTGTACACTTCCATGACCTTATCAACTTGCTTCTATTACATGGAGGAACCCTTTCTAGGAGCCATGGATGTGGCCATGATCTTCCCTTCATGTTGAGAGTGAATAAGAAATAAAACATATTTCCAAGTCTAGGAGACGATCTTACTACATTTCTTAGCATAGATCAAAGAAATGGTGATAGGCTGAGCTATCTCTAGTATCCTGTAGAGTTTTCTTCCAAAAGTAATAATAAGAATGTCAGGTCTAGACTCATACATAGCATGATTCTTCCACAAGTATGGTTTTCATAGTAAAACATTACAAACTTCAAGAGGAGCAACATCACACAATACCTCATCTGTGAAGGGCTTGATGTTGTTACAAGGGAATGTGACACTGTTGGATGAAACGGAGATAACATCCTTACTGGAGCCACCTGATGGTGTATGGTTATGGGTGTGGTGTGGTCGATAGGCCCAACTGCTCAATCACCTTTACCAAGATGAGGTTCTTTTGGCTCCCAATGTCGACAATGAACTATAGTGGAGAACCATTCACCCACATATGTGAGTGCAAGAGACGCTCCCCCTCCTCTAGATCTTCAAGTTCAATCTTTTGGACCTTGGTGGCGGCAACAATAACACTAGGTTCTACATCAATAATCTTCTTCTCATTTTCATTCCCCTTGTTGGATTCTAGCTCAGATTTAGAACATGCATCAGAGTTTGAAGCTTTTATCTTGACCACCATTGACTACTTGGCACAAAACTAATTTATGTTGTGGGTGGGGCTCTTGTGGAACCTGTTGGAAATAATACTGAGAGGGGGGGTGAATCAGTATTATCTAGCAATTTAACAAATCTTCCTTATTTGATCTTTTGAATTATTCTTGCATATCAGTACCATAAAATAATGAGCATGAACAAAGAAAATAGACAGTCACACCAAAGAACACAAGATGTAAGGTGGAAACCCAATGCGGGAGAAAACCACCTGCTGCAATATGTCTCTATCTTCTTTCAATTTAGAAATTCTTTTACAATGATTTTGTACTGGTGCAGTCCTTTACCAGTACGCAGGCTGCAACCTGCAGAGAGCTACAACTCTCTCTCGTTTTCCAGTCTCTCCTGGAAGGGAGCTACAACCCCCTACTTCTTTTCATACAAGGACCACTTTTCATAAATTTTCAAACTGGATCCATAAGCATTAATTGATCATCAAGTGTAAGAGAATCACCCAATCAACTGTAGTAACCAGATCAACAATAATAGGACCAAAACCCAGAACACAACAATGAGAAACAAGGATTTTAAGAGAAGGAAGCACCCTGCTCAACTGCCAGCCTGAGTCCGGACTCACCCTGTTCAACTGCTAGCCTGAGTCCCTGGACTCACCCTGCTCAACTGCTGACCTGAGTCCCTGGACGCACCCTGCTCAACTGCTAGCCTGCGTCCCGGACGCACCTTGCTCAACTGCTAGCCTGCGTCCCTCGCACTGAGTCTATTGAACTGCCTGCGTCCCGGCGCACCAGAACCCTTCCTGCACCTGCGTCCGGCGCTCCTGAAACGCTTCTCTCCTACGTCCCGGACGCACCTGAACCCTTACTGCACCTGCGTCCCTCTGGGCAAAGATGATTTCAAGACTTTAGAAGTAACCCAGACAATCAGATCTACAGATCCGAGCAAGAGCCGAAGAGATCTCGGTCCATCAGATTCGCCTTGTTTAGATCTAGACCAGATCTTATCCTCATAAGATGTTCAACCAAAAAACATGATTAATCCAAATGAACTCCTTTGCTTTATATAGGCAAGCTCCTCCCCAAAACATGGAACAATACCACGAGCCGACACCATAGAAACACAAAACCGTCGGCTAGAAACCACACAAGAAACCCCCACGTGCTTTTCTCTGTCTTGAAATGTGTGCACTGGGTGGACGCACCCCCTGAACGGCTGGCCTGCGTCCCTGGACGCGGGTTCTGCATGGTATACCTGCGGGGACGCGCTTTCTGAACAGATTGCCTGCGTCCTTCTTAAAAATAGAGAGCTGATCATCAAGAATAGTGATCTATCACCTGAATGGGTTGCCATCAAGGACAACACCTGAATCATAATGCCAACAATCTCCCCCTTTGGACTTGATGGCAACCTCATGATCTTCAGCTTCATTCTCCCCCTTTGACATCAAGGGCAAAGGGTATGCTCCCCCTACGCTCATGCTCCCCCTATGAACCTGATCTGCAGCAACGTACCACCATGAAAGAGATAGAGACATATTGCAGCTATTTCCAAGATCTCCTTCTCCATAATGCCAACAATGCATTATGTGCTCCCCCTGAGCCTATACCACCAATAAGAAGATGTTCAACAATAAGATGATGCATCAACAACCCCCAGCTTTTGCCTGAGGTATTCAAAAGTGTCCCTGGGCAACGGTTTGGTGAAAATATCAGCAACTTGTTCCTTAGAAGGAACATACTCCAACTTGACCTTCTGTTCAAGTACTTGTTCCCGGAGAAAATGGTACTTGATTGGTATGTGCTTGGTTTTTGAATGCATAACCGGATTCTTTGAGATGCTGATTGCACTTGTGTTGTCACATAAGATAGGGATTGGAGGTGTACAAGTGATTTGATAATCCTGCAAAGTCTGCATCATCCAAAGGAGTTGGGTGCAACAAGATGCAGCAGCAACATATTCTGCTTCAGCTGTAGACAAGGCAATTGAACTCTGTTTCTTGCTGAACCAAGATACCAGTCTGGAACCCATAAAGAACGCACCACCACTTGTGCTTTTCCTGTCATCCACGCTTCCGGCCCAATCTGCATCTGTATAAGCATGAAGAGTGAGATCTGTATCTCTAGGATACCATAAGCCATAATTTTGAGTCCCTTGAAGATATTTGAAAATTCTCTTCACTGCCTGAAGATGAGTTTCCTTCGGATTTGCCTGAAATCTTCCAACTATTCCAACTGCATGCATGATGTCCGGTCGGGTACCTGTCAAATATAGTAAACTTCCAATCATAGATCTGTAGGTTGGTTGATGTACTGCTGCAGATTCATCATTTGCACTGAGACTACATCCTGTGACCATGGGTGTACATACTGGTTTTGCATCTTCCATGCCATATTTCTTCAAAATCTGCTTGAGATACTTGGTTTGAGATAAAAGGATTCCTCCTTCCTTTTGTTGGATTTGCAAACCAAGGAAGTATGTCAGTTCTCCTAGCAAGGACATTTCAAATTCTTTCTGCATGACTGAGGCAAAGCTTTGACTCATAGCTTCTTCATTGCTGCCAAAAATAATGTCATCTACATACACAACAAGTATTAGCAATTTGTCATTTTCAACTTTTATATATAGATTGCTATCTGCTGAACCTTTTGAAAAACCTTGTTGATGAAGATATTTGTCCAACCGGTAGTACCAAGCCCTTGGGGCTTGTTTGAGACCATAGAGAGCCTTTTTCAATCGGCATACAAGATTTGGATCATTTCCAAGAATGAACCCATCTGGCTGTTCAATGTACACTTCTTCTTCCAAGTCTCCATTCAGAAAGGCTGATTTTACGTCCATTTGAAATACTTTGAAGTTCTGAAAACTTGAGAGAGCAAGGAACATTCGGATGGCCTCAAGTCTTGCAACAGGAGCAAAAGTTTCTTCAAAGTCTATTCCTTCTTGCTGTGCATACCCTTTACAAACAAGTCTGGCTTTGTTTCTAATTACTTCTCCATTTTCATTCAATTTATTTTTGAAGACCCATTTTGTTCCGATAACATTCTTATCCTTTGGTCTAGGAACCAGCTCCCAAGTGTTGTTCTTTTCGATTTGCTCAAGTTCTTCATCCATTGCTTTCACCCAACATTCATCTTTGCATGCCTCTTTCACATTTTGTGGTTCAGTAGAGGAGAGTAATGCCAAATAGCTTGAAGCTTCTGCAACTGTTCTTCTAGTTTGTATACCTGCTTCTTTCTGTCCCATGATCTGAGATTCTGGATGGTTCTTCTGAACATATCTGGATGGAGTCTTTTCTTCTATTCTTGTTCGTTCTTCTGCGTCTTTGTGAGGTTCTTCTTGAGATTCTTCTTGAGGTTCTTCTTGAGGTTCTTCTTCTTCATCATTCTGTCTTTGAGGGTAGCTTTCATCTTCTTCAATGTCTTCACGATGTATTTGCCTAGGAATGTATCCCTTCTCATCAACCACTACATCAATGCTGTCAACAATTCTGCCAAGTCTTTTATTGTAGCATTTGTATGCTTTGCTATGTGGAGAATAGCCAAGAAGAATGCCTTCATCTGCTCTAGGATCAAGTTTGCCAAGCTGCTCCTCAGTATTCTTGATATAGCATTTGCTCCCAAAGATTTTGAAGTGCTTTACTGAAGGAGTTTTACCACTCCAGAGCTCATGAGGAGTTTGAGTGCTGTTCACCCGAACATTTGTCTTGTTGAGAATAATAACCGCAGCATGTGCAGCTTCACCCCAGAAAGTTGCGGGAGTTCCTGATTCATCAAGCATAGCACGAGCCATTTGTTGGATTGTTCTGTTCATTCTTTCAACAACTCCATTTTGCTGAGGAGTTCTAGCTGTAGAGAATTCTCTCCTTATCCCATGTTCATCACAGAAATCGAAAAATTCATTTGAAGTAAATTCCCCACCTCTGTCGGATCTGAGGCACTTAATTTTGTGACCTGATTCATTTTCAACCAAGGCTTTGAAGGATTTGAATTTTTCGAATGCTTCATCTTTGTGCTTCATAAGTCCTAACCAAACAAACCTGGAGAAATCGTCAATAAATAATATCAAGTATTCCTCTCCTCTAGGTGTTCTTTTCCTGAATGGTCCACATACATCTGTATGTACTAGCTCAAGAGGCATGCTAGCTGATCCTTCTTTCTCTGGAAAGTTAGTCCTGGTTTGTTTTCCAAACTGACATGATCTGCATATGGTGTTGTCAGGAATTTTGATATCTGGAAGATCGCGAACTGCCTGATATTTGCATGCTTTCCTTATTTGTGAGAAGCTTAGATGTCCCAACCTTCGATGCCATAACCAGTGCTCTTCATCCTTGCTTAGATAGCATTGTTGTTGTCCTTCTTCAAATATGTATAGATTATTTGGAGTTCTTTTCCCTTTGAGAACTGTTTTACCTGTATCAAGATCACGAACAAGACATCCATTTGATCTGAATATAACCTCGGTTCTTTGATCACACATCTGGCTGACACTTAGTAGATTATGCTTCAATCCATCAACAAACAAAACATTTCCAGCCTTAACATCTTCTTTTAAAGGAGCAATACCTTTTCCTTTTATAGTTGCAGGAGTATCATTTCCAAAAGAGACTTTCTTTCCCTTTTCTAAAATAGAATAAGACTCAAGTTTTTCTTTATCACCTGTCATATGCTTCGAACATCCACTGTCAATGTACCATAGATTTTCTTGTCCTTCTGCATAAAATGCTATCCCACATCTTTCTGTTTGAGGTTCCTTTATTCTCCATGTTTTGGTTCCTGAGGCTTGTTCCTTTTTCCGTTCTTGTTCCTTTCTTTCCTGAAACCTGCTTCTGCATTCAAAGTCTTCATGACCAAAATTATTGCAAATAGAACATTCAACTTCATTTTCAAGAGCCGAAAAGCTGTTATAGGTCCTTTTTGTAATCCCTGTCATACTTCTTTGTTTTTGAGCTTCCCTAGTCATGATTGTTTTATACGCAACACATTGAGCTGCTTTGTGACCAAAGTTATGACAAGAAAAGCATTGTCCATTGAAGAAGCTTCTGCGGTTATTGAATCTACCAGCCAACTGATTGTAATTTCTATTTTCATCTATTTTTGAACCAAACTGGGAAGATTTTACCTGTGGCTGGTTGTGGCTTTTGTTCACCCTTAAGCTGGATTGCCCCTGATAGTTTCTGTTTGAAGTTTGTCCCTGCTTTACCTGATGATCTTCATTGTGCTTTGCTCATTTCTTCTTGCTGCATCAAGATAACTTTTTGAAGTGGATGCTTGAGAAGTTTCTCCATTATAGCCCAGACCTGTCTTATTTAGTGGAGACCGCTGCACACTGATAATCTCATCCAAAGTTTCAGATCCTTTGACAAACTTGAGATTAATAGCTTTTGTTTTCTCAATTTCTTTTCTAAGACCAACAATTTCACCTTCTAATTTTTCAAGATGTTTTTCCTTTTCATCAATTTGAAATTGTAGAGTATCAATGATCATGTTCTTTTCTTCTATACATCTCTTGAGTCTAGTAATTTCATCATAAAGGTTATCCACATCTACAGCATCCTCATAATCATCATCTTCAAATGCCATTAACAACCTATATTTATTACCTTGTTCATCTTCATCACTGTTTGATAAGCCATCACTATCTTCATGGGTGTAGTAGCTTTTCTTATTTGCACTTTGTTTCTTGTTCCATCTAGCTGGTTCCTTTCCTTTATCCTTATAAGGACATTTTGCAGCATAATGACCTACTCTTCCACAAGCAAAGCATTTGAAAGGTAGCTTACCTCTGAACCTTCCAGAACCCCTTTGAAGATTTCTGACAAAATTTGATTCTTCTTCCTCTTCTTCTGGAACATGGATTGCTTCATAGTGATCTTCTTTGCCTGATGCCTTAAAAGCAGCCTCCCTTCTGTCTGATGGACCTCCCTTTCTCATTTCATAAGCAGTTAGAATTCCATGTAGCTGAGACATAGTGAGAACACGGAGATTTTCTTTTTCTTCTATTGCAGATACTTTAGATTCAAACTTGGGGGATAATGATCTTAGAATCTTTTGAACTACTATAGACTCTTTTATTTCTTCACCCAAATTTTTCATACAATTAACAATCTCATCTACCCGAAGAAAATAATTAGCCACACTTTCATCATTATACATCTTGAGAGTCTCATATTGAATCCTAAGAGTTTGAAGTTTAGCTTGTTTTACCTGTTCATCTCCTTCATAGCTCGTGATCATTTTGTCCCATATTTCTTTTGCTGATTTGAAGTGCATTACCTTCATGAATTCTATTTGGGATATACTTCCTAATAGAGTACTGACTGCTTTTGCATTTGTTTCATACTTCTTTTTCTCAGCTGGATCTGTAGGAGTAGCTGAAGGAAAAGCATAGCCTGTTTCTACAATGTCCCAAACTTCTGTACCAAGAGATTGAAGATATGCAGTAACTCTTACCTTCCAATAATTGAAGTTTGTCCCATCAAAAACCGGTGGCCTGATTGATGCTTCTTTCTCGTAGTTGCTCATGATGAACGATCTACCTTCAAGCGATCAAGCTTTTCTGAAGGACCTGCTCTGATACCAATTGTTGGAAATAATACTGAGAGGGGGGGTGAATCAGTATTATCTAGCAATTTAACAAATCTTCCTTATTTGATCTTTTGAATTATTCTTGCATATCAGTACCATAAAATAATGAGCATGAACAAAGAAAATAGACAGTCACACCAAAGAACACAAGATGTAAGGTGGAAACCCAATGCGGGAGAAAACCACCTGCTGCAATATGTCTCTATCTTCTTTCAATTTAGAAATTCTTTTACAATGATTTTGTACTGGTGCAGTCCTTTACCAGTACGCAGGCTGCAACCTGCAGAGAGCTACAACTCTCTCTCGTTTTCCAGTCTCTCCTGGAAGGGAGCTACAACCCCCTACTTCTTTTCATACAAGGACCACTTTTCATAAATTTTCAAACTGGATCCATAAGCATTAATTGATCATCAAGTGTAAGAGAATCACCCAATCAACTGTAGTAACCAGATCAACAATAATAGGACCAAAACCCAGAACACAACAATGAGAAACAAGGATTTTAAGAGAAGGAAGCACCCTGCTCAACTGCCAGCCTGAGTCCGGACTCACCCTGTTCAACTGCTAGCCTGAGTCCCTGGACTCACCCTGCTCAACTGCTGACCTGAGTCCCTGGACGCACCCTGCTCAACTGCTAGCCTGCGTCCCAGACACACCTTGCTCAACTGCTAGCCTGCGTCCCTCGCACTGAGTCTATTGAACTGCCTACGTCCCGGCGCACCAGAACCCTTCCTGCACCTGCGTCCGGCGCTCCTGAAACGCTTCGCTCCTACGTCACGGACGCACCTGAACCCTTACTGCACCTGCGTCCCTCTGGGCAAAGATGATTTCAAGACTTTAGAAGTAACCCAGACAATCAGATCTACAGATCCGAGCAAGAGCCGAAGAGATCTCGGTCCATCAGATTCGCCTTGTTTAGATCTAGACCAGATCTTATCCTCATAAGATGTTCAACCAAAAAACATGATTAATCCAAATGAACTCCTTTGCTTTATATAGGCAAGCTCCTCCCCAAAACATGGAACAATACCACGAGCCGACACCATAGAAACACAAAACCGTCGGCTAGAAACCACACAAGAAACCCCCACGTGCTTTTCTCTGTCTTGAAATGTGTGCACTGGGTGGACGCACCCCCTGAACGGCTGGCCTGCGTCCCTGGACGCGGGTTCTGCATGGTATACCTGCGGGGACGCGCTTTCTGAACAGATTGCCTGCGTCCTTCTTAAAAATAGAGAGCTGATCATCAAGAATAGTGATCTATCACCTGAATGGGTTGCCATCAAGGACAACACCTGAATCATAATGCCAACAGAACCCACACCATATTCTAATGTCCTTCTTCATCTTCTTGATGCTATTATTTTCTTGAAACTTAAATGGGTTGTCCTAGGTTGCTCAACCTTGACTCTATCCTTTGTTCTACAATTTGGAGGTGCCTTTTCCCTACCTTGGATTCGTAGATCCAAAGTCTCACTTCTTTTGTTTAAATTTTTGCTTGATCCTCACAACATATCATATGTTGCATCAGGCGAGGATATTTCCAAGAACTCCATTTCTACCTGAATGTATTTGCGCAAATAACCATGGTACTTGAGTATGATATGTCACTTAGAATACTTGATGCCTAACTTCGTGCATAGGGTATGGAAAACGTTCGTGAAATCTAGCATGTCTTGGTCTCTTTCATCCCATAGTGTCGTCCACTTTATGTACTTATATTCATAGCTCCTGACAGGGTAATATTGCTCCTTGATGGCATATTGGAAATAATTCCAAGAGGGTGTGACTAAAAATAGTGAGGTTTTCTCCTCATCCCTCTCCTCACATTAATATTCCCACTAGTCCTTGACATCAGGGGGGGCAGCTTTGAGGAGCGTAGAAGTAATATTTTCCCTATCGAAAAAAGTATGGAACCGAAAAATATCCTTCCAGTAGATTTAGCCATATATCTAAGGAATTTGCGTCTATTTGGCCTTTAGATATAGGAATGTTAAAGTTAAATTGTACCTTAAAAGGGGAAGAGCCTATGAAGTGATTGTTGGATGAATATGCTTCACCCACTAATACCCACATAAGGATCTGGGAAATGTTTTCCACCATCTTGTTCCTTTGTCGCTCGAGGGCCTCTTCAAGCAACATTTTGAAAGAAACTATTAATCCCTCATCTTTGTTTTCTTCCACTGTGGGAGTCCATTGGGGTTGGTGAGGCCGATCTTGCAAGGGTTCAACTAGTTCAAGTCCCAACTCCTTATACCCTGACCTCATTGGGGACATGCACAGAAAAGCAAATAAAGAGAAAACCACTATGATATCACTGATATAAATTTATGAAGGAATGAAATGAAGTACATAGTTAATCAACAACATAGAAATACAGTGAAACAAAACTTCAATTAATAAATAGCAACTGCTGAAAACTATTACTCGCAGAAAAGAAACAAACTAGCTCAAGTGTTGTTATCTTATCTCTAAGACGAGATGTGATAGATACATTATTTCTACATTGTGTTACAATGAGCCCAGAGGCCTTTTTATCATTATGAAATAATGGAAAACCGTAAACATCCAAAAATCTAACCCTAGGAGATGAAGTGCCAAAAGCTTCTTGGGCCGCTGGGTTAGTTGGAACATCAACTTCCTAGGGTTGTAACTTTGGCATATGATCTATGTTTGGCATGCATGATACCTTGTTAGAAAGATCTATTTGAGGACAACAAATTTTGACTACAAACTAGGTTTTGTTGCCCTCTTGTTTGCTCATTTATCAAAATAACACCATTTAGGGCCTAAAAAAGACTGTAGAAGTTTAGGACCTGAAAAACTACCAAAAACGGAAAATTGTTGAAATAGGAAACTATGTTGGAAATTAGGAAAATAAAATTAAATATTTTTGGGGATCAAAGTGGAGTAGGCAGGTGGCTAACAATATCCACCTAGATCAATTTTTCATCCTTTTATTTATTTATGCAATTGGGTCTTTGTATGTGCCATCACACATACATAATTGTTAGTTGTATCAAGCACAAACATATTAACTTGTTACCTTTCCATGCCAACACTAATCATGTTGATCTGAAGCATGTTGTCTGCTACTAATCATATATTTGAAACCCATTATAGTCACATTCATCAAGAATTAGCAAGGAAATATCAACATGTTTATAACCATATCATCACTAATGTTTAAATCGAAATTTTAGCAAGATTATCAACTATGTCATTTGCAAGTTTAAAGGTCAACACACACACGCACACACATATATCCAAAAACTTATCAGAATAAATTTTAACCATCTATGTGCAAGCCTCTTCAAATCTAGTGCTGAACCTTAACTTTTCATTTCATCTAATCTTGAGCCCATTGAGGTCAAGTGTTAAACCTAGCTGCTATGATTCTAACTTTCTCTTTCATTTCTGATTCAGTCCAAGTGTTGAACTATGGTACTTTTATACCACTATGTAACACTCCCTCTCACCCCTTTGGTATTCTCAAGTTGTGGGAGGCGTTAATTTTAATTAACCTGACCTCCATGGCTTCATTATGAAGATGAGGCTACAAAAATCCATACTTTCCAACTTTCTTGAAACCTAACAAAAATACCACAAATGAATTCAGCTAATTGCGATCCATTTGGTAATATATATTTTATCCCAATCAAACTCATATATTAAGAGATATTCCCATTTTTGTGTTTGACCAATTAACTCTTACCACATTAACACAACATTGTCACATGGCATCCACTTGTGACACATGTGGACCTACCATGTTACCTATGGTATATTTCATCACTTTCCTCGTACCTACTTGGTAGTCCATATAGACTTAGGGTCTTTGGTTCTTCTAGGATTAGCCCCATCATGCATGCATTACCACTTCTTCATGTTATATCTAATTAAAGGGAAAATTTGGGTACATGCAATATACCATATTGACACATTCCCCGTACCCATGAACTTCCATATTTCTACCCTTATCCATCCATGAGGTAAATTGTGGAACCCACAAGGTTTCCACTTAGCTACACCAACCTTTCATGGAATGTACCTACTTAGATCCATTCATATTCCCACAGGGCCCATGTCGTCTGTATTTTAATTCCTTTCCTTTACTTATCTATCATCCAAGAGATCTTGCACCATACACTTATGCACTAATTTCACACCATTTCGATCTCCTAACCCCAAGATAACTTGTACACTCAAACATGCATTTGACTCTTCCCATGATGAGCCCCACACCAGATATTTTGCGTTTTGATATAGTTTATTACTCCCCAAAAATCCATGGGCACAAGCAAGTGCACCCATGCACCATCGCCCAAAGTTTTGGACTCCCAAAGTATTTTCTAGCCAATAATCATTCGACTCCAGCCAAGTGAGGCCCTCACTAGATATTGTGCCCTTCCATGATTTAATGTTGAAATCTAGACCATTCGAATCTAGTGCATATCAAAGGCTCGCACATGATGACTAGCCTAGTGCCAAGATCATGATATGCATCTACTAGGCACACATGCATCTTCCCCTTTTTCCTTATCTGGATGAAAATTAGCTACATGAAATTAACAAGGGTATATATCCCAGATACATAGTCCATTCCAACACCATCTGGCCATATATGCAAGTGTATACTTTTTATCAAACACATAGGAAGGGAAATTCAAGGGTTTAAACCAAAATCTACTTTAAATAGAACAATGCACAAAATTTCAATTTTTTAGAAATGAAACCAAATGAGTAAAGAAATGGTTTCAAAAGAAAGAACTCACAAGGAATTCACATAGCATTGTTCCTCCATGAAATGCATGACAATAAAACATAATACATAACCACAACAGGCTCTCATTGACCATAAAACAAAAGTAGATATCATATCTAACTGGCTTGTCATGCATTACACATAATCATCCATAATGCTTTATCAGGAAAGATAATCAACAATAGTCAACAAATAGAGATATGATATTCATAACATACCAAACAATGAATGTCACACACTACAACAGTCTAGTGAAGCATGCCAAGTAGTCATACAAAACTATGAATATATATCCACTCATTGTAAACATATCAGTAAACACAGAGGCCTCCAAGCCCCTCATAACCGTGAAAAAATTCATAAACACATTCCCCCACTCATAGTTCTAATTCATATCAAGCATCCATTCATATGCATGAAAATAACTCTATAAAACATTATGATAATAATAGCACATTGATCCATAACTTTATCATGACCAAGAATGCATATAAAACAAAGCACCTATTATTGAACAAATGGAAATCCTAAAAACCTTCTAGAGTTAGAACTAATCCATACACACAACGCATATATTGGACTACTAATTATATCACCCACAAACATGGTTACAACAGTGAGTTTCCCGAACTTATAAATATATAAAGACAACTAAAACTTATGAAATCAAAGTTAGCCATGAGTGATTTCAGATAACTAATCAGGGACATATTAGACAACTTAAAAATGACTAAGAATGTTGGAAGCACATAACTCAAGCAACCCATAATCACCACATATATAGAAGTTAGCTAGTCAACCATGATTATAAAATAAATCAACCATTCTTACAAAAATGACATGGCATTAATCATTAGGCATAAGCACAATAATTCGTATCATAGCCTATAGGCTAACATCCATAACTAAGAATACTTATTTGAATAGCTTAAAATCATTTGCAACTAAAGGAAGGACTTCAAAAATCCACCAAACCATAGGCCTACTACACTACAAACTTTCTTGTAGTTGACTACCCCAAAGCTAGATTCAAGGTCTGAAGAAAAGCTTGCATAGGAAAAGGGGTTCACACCAATGGGATGAACATGATTTTAGGAGATGGAGTCCATTATTTAAGTGCTTCACCATATTAACATTTAGGATTTAGTGGTTCATTAACTAGCTAAAGTTCACAGATGCCACACAAGCTTAAACATGATCTCAATGGTTGTAATACATAGCCACATGAATGATCACATAGGTCAAAGAGAGTATGCCATAAATTTTGTGGCACACCATTAGAAAACAAATATGTATGAACTATCCAATACTAATGGCTCAAAATTTTAGAGGACACCATGCTATCTACGCATGTGTGTTTCTTCTTCTCTCCTTCTCTTTCCCCCTTGTCCCTCTTTTCCCTCTTTTACCTCTTTTCCCTATGGATACCTTTTCTTTGAAATCATAGGATTTTTTTTACTTGGTGGACTAGTCTATTGTGAATGATTGAACTTTCTTAATGAATTGAATATGAGGAAATGATCATATCTATATAACCCTCAAGCCAACCCTTAAACCAAAGAACACTCTTCATAAATGCCTCCAAACAAGTTGCGTCAATCAAGTAACCTTATTAATATTGGCACTAACTTTTCAATTATATGAAGTATAAAATTCCATTAGCAACCTAAAAAATGTAGACAAAATTTAAGCTATCATGAAATTTCCCACATGTGAAAACGAAAAGTCGACCACCCAAGCAAGAAAACAAATCTAAGTACTCAAATGAGAAATTAAATGGATATGTGCAAAATTATTATAAAATCATGTGTTCTAACTAATTTGTAAATATACTCCTCAAAACATTGACTTATATTGTTAAAATGTACTCAATTATGACTGAAATATCAAGACATGTTCTTTTATCTCATTTCCATAAAAGCTTGATGGGATGAGTGCACTATGCATGGTAGCCAAAAGTGTGAGCACAATAGAGTTAATAGACTGATATTGGCAAGACATATGTTTAGAAAACTAATTTTTCATCCTCTTTGTCCTTTCTTTGAAATACCTACAAACTCTTTTTTTTTTTACCTTTATAATTTCACACACATATGCAAAATGTCGAGTGGAACATTGTATACTCTATTCTATATCAAGGAAAATCTATTGGGAATACTATTTCAAATCAATAGTAAGTAATCAACAAAATTACCATAGTATACTGATAAATTTGAAGCATGCTTGCTACTACAAACATGCTAGAATAATGTCCTAAATGTTGGTTGATGAGATTAGTATTAGTTGTTGAAGTAAATCTACTTCAATCACTAGTTTAATTATGGTGAATAACAACTGATAAAAATAAATTTTACTTAATATTTTCATAAAATATTGGTTGGAAATCAAAGGACAGACTTGATGTACGTTCCTTTTCAATGCTATCTGGAACATTTCAATGATATAATAACAATATTTCTTATCATACAACTCTCTTGAATTCATGCTGGAGCAAAAAGATAAAGGAATGTATGATGGTGACAAGAGGTTTGAAGATGAAAGGTAAAATATAATGAAGAGGTGGTCAAGTGAAATCATGACAGAGAATACACGATAGGAATTTTGAAATTATTGTGGTTTCTCATCATGATTTCCTAATATTTTAACAAATTAAAGGTTTTACATATGGTTTTACCTCAAGTTTTACCTTTAATTGATACTACAGTGAAGAATAGAACATGATATAAATGAGTTCAATATGATTTTTTTTGTAGGAAATGGAGCTTTGAAGATAATGATGCCAAGAAATGTAAGTTATTTCATCTGGAAAATTTCATCTACATGATTCGGTAGATATATAGTTTCTAGAAATTCTGCTAAAAAATTAAAAATAATGTCTTAAAGAGATACCCATACATCCCTCATTCTGTTTTTTCTAGAAATTTCATCCACGTAATAATCAATCTATCATACAGCTAAAAACAAATGTCTTAGAAATTTTTTCACTTATCCTTATCTTCTTGCAATCATTATACAAAAAGTGCCTCTAAAACAGGCTACTACATGCATCTATAGGTTTCTACAACTATTTCTGTAGGTTTCTATAGTTGTTTCTACTCTTTCTACTATCATTGTGATTTAAAAATGATGAGAAGAATATGAGTACCAAGAGGTTGGATGCTTAGGTCAAAAAGAGTATGGTGAAGAGTGTCTGAAGGAGATTTCAATTTTCATTTGGAACCATAAAAGGATATTTACACTCTATCTCCCCCACACTAAGGATGGTGTGTATCCTCATGTAACCATCTCTTTGGGATGTAAGATGATGTGAGAGAGAAACGATAAAATATTTGTTGCACGATGAAGATAAATCTACTAAATATTAACGGAAAGAGCTCACGATGTAAAAGTGAATTTGTTGATGATAGATTTTGTTGACAATGTGCATGATACCCTTGAAAATCAGATCTAATTACTTTCTTTTATTGATACTTGACATACTACTAAACATTTGGAGTGTTTCTTAAAGTTGTTTCTTGCATCAATAGAGTACCCATCATTTACATAGTGACATTCCTTCCTCCACAAGGCACAATATCCTTCCTACCCCTAGCTTGTTATCCAACCTTGAATGCTACATCATGCTAGAGTAGAAGGATTATAAATTTAACTTATATCATCGTGCTACTACTTTGGAGAAAATTTTGACAAGATCAAGTTTTATCTCCATGGAGTCTTGAACTCGTACTAAGTGCTAAAATAAGATTCATAGAACATGATGTATGTTGATTGATGTCACATTATTGAGGTCACACTATTGTTTGAAACTAAATGGTAACCTTTATTGAAGCAATATACAAAAATGTTTCTACAAGAAAAAATGAATTATTGCAAGTTGTTGCTGATATCATAAAGCATATAGTCTTCACATATAACTCTGATTATGTAAATGAGTGTCAAGGTACAAGAGTGCATCATTACAGGTATGAATAAATCTGTTGAAGTTGAGTCACCTACATGGTTTGATGATCAAGAGGCATTGAGGTATTCTAGTTTTGTTAGTGAGGAAATCTACCATTGATGTATGCAAACTCCTAGGAACTTAAAAGAATCTATGATCTTGGCTTGAGATAGGGTGTTGAAGTCCATGGAACAAGACTATTGGAAGGTGGGATTCAAGGAATATGACATCAAGAAACTCGAGTATAGAGCCAAAAATATTTTGAAGAATCATAATGAAACATTGGAACCAACATGAACTCATATAAATTATTGTAAATCATGTTGTCCAAGAAGCCTAGTTTTCAAGAAAGACTCATGTCTAGTTGTGCTAGTTACCTAGTTTTTAGAACTAATCTTATTTTTATCTTTACTATTTTATTTATTTCTTTATTCTATCCTATTGTAATTGAAAAAGAGGATCCCTTTCAAGTGTATTCATATTCTAGTGAAGTCATGTCCATAACAAGATAACCAATGTTCTCATATTCAAGTTTAAAAAATATTCTTGGCAGACACAAGATATGATTCAACTAGCCACTTCAATTGATGTGATGTCAAGAATTGTTAAAGAAGAGAGTGGTGCTCCAACCTAATAATTGTTTTGAACCAAAGTTCAATATAGTTGTGATTCCCTTGGTTCACTTCCTCATTTGTACCACTCTATATGTCCCTTTTTACCATGCCATTCACATCTTTTATTATCAGATGGTTAATCTCTTGGATGCATAAAGTATCTAACGATAGTTATGTCAAGGAATCCTTGACCTTAGGTTCTAACTGTTGTGTAATGACCCACCATGAGTTTCCGATGGAATATGATTATTAGCATGCATATGAGGCATGTGTGTGTTAGCTACATATGCATGCATTACATGTATTTCACTCGTATACATACTAGTTTGATTATATAAAACATCAAAGTGTAACATAAATGAATTAATTATTAAATGTATTAATTGATACCCTAATTATCAAATAATACAATAGAATATATTAATTCAATTTCATTAAAATAATTTTAATTAAATAATAAATTATTATTATTATAATGGTAAAATACATGTCAATGTATCTTAAAAGAAGGGCTCTAGAAATATCCTCCACTCGAGTTAGCTGAACCAACAAAGTACAAAGAACTTCATTTAATATTTAATTCATTGAAAAGATAACCGCCTCAAAGTAATATTATCTATTTTTTTTTTGGATAAGGTTGAGGCTAATTAGAACTTATGAAGCTGGGTTTTCTTCAAAGGAAAGAAGCCTTCATTCTAAAAACATCCAAATTGGGGAGGCGGGGGAATTTTTTTGGATGCAAATTTGGAGAAGGGGGAGGGATAGAGAATTTGGAAATAGAGTCCGTGAATTGGGAAGGTTGGGGGATGATCCTTGGGGCATAGGATTTGACTATAGACCTACGATATTTGGGCGCTATTCTTGGAGTTTTGGGCATGGGGACTAGAAGACTTTGATCAAAGTCTTCTAGGTCTAGGATTTGGAGAGGCTTGTCCCAAATTGGCTAGGTAGAATCATTTGATTTAGAAATGGAAGCAAGAGACTTGGATTTAACCACATATCAATATCAACTAAGGATCAACATCAACTAGGATAAAAAAGTACGAGGGAACGGTTAATTTTGTATATCAAGAAATGTTGACTTAAAATTTGCATGATAGGAATGAAAGTTTAGTGATAGGATTTGCAAATGCATATGTTATGATGTGTAGAAAAATTATTTTGTTGGAGATGGTATAGTTATCCATACTAACTACATGATGAAAAAATGCAAGAATAGTTGAGGCTCAATGAGATTCGATGTTAGGGTGTTACTTCCTTAGTCTTATTAGGAGGGGTGGAGATGTTTCCCTCCATTTATTCTCTGAAATATATTCATTGGAGGACTGTGTGAGTCACACTCTCTTAGACATGTGATGATGACTACCATTTGCCTACTAGAGAATTTAGGTCAATGTATTTGATGCTCCCACCCTTGGGTTTTTATGAATGGTTAGGTCAGTATAGTAGATTCCATGGCATATTCTAGTAAAGGATGGATAAGAAGGGGGTGGAAGAGATTAGGATGGATGGGATGATTCTAGGATAACTTGGGAACACTACTTGGATATGGTATGGTTAT
Organism: Pinus tabuliformis; assembly: GCA_031772625.1. NCBI lineage: Eukaryota > Viridiplantae > Streptophyta > Pinopsida > Pinales > Pinaceae > Pinus > Pinus tabuliformis. The sequence continues at coordinate 982,295,352 of CM062805.1, read as the reverse complement.
TAATGTTGCAACCAATAAATAACTGTCCAATACAAACTTTAAGTGTCATCACATTATAATTGAGAATGCAATCAAAAGATTCAAACCTTACATTATTGTAAGGCTCACTAATATAATTGCTAATATGATATATAAACCCTAACTCCAAGACAAATTTTTGTAAAGGAGGGGTGTGTGTAATGACCCTTGTTGACTTACCAATCCAATATGATTATCAACATGCATACGAGGAATGCATATTCTAGCTATATACGTATGCATCCCATGCATTGCACTAGTATACATACTAGTTTGATTAAATAAAATGTCTAATTGTAGGGTAAATGAATTAATTACTAAATGTATTAACTAATACCATAATTATCAAATAATACAATAAAATATTTTAATTTAATTTTTTTAATATAATTTCAATTATATAACAAATTATTATTATTATAATGAGACAAGATATGGCAATGTATATTAAAAGAAGGAATCTAGAAAGATCCACCACTCGAGTCGGTTGAACCGATAAAGTACAAATAACTTGATTTAATATTTAATTCATTGTAAAGATAAGAACCTCAAAATAATATTATGTAATTTTTTTTCATAAGATTGAAGTTGATTAGACCTTATGATGGTGGGGTTTCTTCGGACGAAAGAAACCTTCCCTATAAAACAACATCCAAAATGGGGAGGCGAGGGAATTTTTTTGGATTGAAAATTGGAGAAGGGGTGGGGTGTTTAGAATTTTGGAAATAGACCATGAATTGGGAATATTTGGGGATGAGCCTTGGGGCTCGAGATTTGACAATAGTCCTATGAGATTTCAACGTTGTTATTGGAGTCTTGGGCACAGGGGCTACAATACTTTGATCAAATTTTTATGGGATTGGGATCTAAAGAGGTTTTTCCCAGATTAGATGGGTGGAATTAGTTAGTTTGGAAGTAGAAACTAAGGAATTGGATTCAACCATGGATTGACATTAAGTAAGGATCAACATCAAATGAGATAAATAGATATGAGGGAAAGCTCAGTTTGGTGTATTGGGAAATGTTGAGTTAAACTTTGCCTGATTGAAAGCAAATTTTAGTCATAGGCCTTACAAGTTTCTCTGCATCAAAATTTTGTCCATAATTCTTTCGTCTCCTACAAATCTTCTTTTTCATTTTTTTTGTCAACTCTTTTCTGTTCTATTTCTTCCTATATTGTAGGTATGTTCCTAATGAAAGTCAGGATTTTCTCTTCCTTAAGAGGTTGAGACACCAACTCCTACTAGGATTTGAGAAATTTCTTGGAGTAATCCTTATTGAGTCAATGGATTCATAAACATGTTTGAAGTCTTGTTTCTGGTTGATAATACTTATTTTAGAATATCAATTAGTACACGGGGGTTCTTACGACACCAAAATTAACTAAATATTTATATCCTATTATATACTAGAAATGAATAAAACTAATTGCACACTACAAAATTCAAAGGAAAAACACATAAATCTAAAGAGAAATCATGTACTCAAATGCCCTCATGTTACTAAGACCCTAGTGTCACAGTTATTTGTTCACCATGAGTTATTCTATTCTTTCCATATATAAAGACACTCTTGCATAAAGTAAAATTAAAAAACCAAGCTACCAATGCTCTAATGTATTTCTAAGTAAGAAACTAACTCCTTTGTACACTTCTCTATCAATGGCACCAAAAATGTTAGTTAATTCTATCATTGTGAATTTTTCTACATTTAAATCTTCAATCCAAGTTTTCTAAACTTATGAAGTGTAAAGAAAAATATATGTAGGACCTTGTTTCTGACTTATCTACTAAAAATATCTTTGCAAATTATCTAGCAAAAACAAAGTTATAATTATGAAAAGAAATTGCAATTTAAATAAGTCATTATAGCCTTGGTTCTAAACACTTTTAAACCATTACCACCTAAAGCATTTGTCATGAAACAATCACATAATCATCTGATAATTTAATTTATAATTCAACTAATGGGCTTTTCAATTGAGAATAAACAATCCTTTAATCAATCAGATGGCTCATATGAATAACCTTCATTGTATTTTCATGCTACACAAAACTGTAAATAATGAGAATTAAAGTATTAAAATTGTATAACATATTCAATCAACTATAACTAAAGGAAAATTAATGAAAGAAGAGAAACATGTTCCTTACATAGGGTTCCCTCCTAGCTTGTTACACATTCATATTACATACATAGGGTGCCCTCCTAGCTTGGTTACGCATTGCTAAAGTGTTCATATAAGCTTATACAGTTGAAGAAACGCTAAAATATGAAACTTCTCGTGATGTGTAATTGCACGGGAATATTAATTCTCCAATAGCAAAAAAGATTTAGCACTGACAATATCAAATAGTTTTTTTCATAAATAGAGATTGTTCCTATATGTTCACAAAATGAGATCTCGGAGATCCAAAATCCATGAATACTCAACCTCGCCATAACAACAATTATAGGAAAACCTTGTTTAAAGAATCAAGAAAACCTCTTAGATCCTTTAGGTTTTGAGGAAATGTGCCTAAATGGACATGCTCGAGAAAATGCCCATGCCCCCAATTTCCTAGATTTGTCTTCATATGATTGCAATTATCCCCACAAAGTTGCATTTGTTTTGGCACGAGTTCCATAAATTATTTATATCGAAAGTAGCACATGTGTGCATTTAACTTCAGATATAGACAATTCATGTCATATGAGAGAATTTATGCATGAGATAGATGAATTCATTCATTTTGTGCAAATTTGATGAAGATCCAACTTGCATATTATGCCATTTGTACATATGTTGACTACAATTTTGACTTGTCTCCTATGCTGATTTGGAGGATCTTTGGAAGAACTGATAGGTGGATGAATATCTAATGTTTATTTGAACTGTTCTCCAAGTCATGATTATAACCTTCAGTGTGTGAAACCAATTGGAACGATGATTATCCTACAACATCAATTAGTGGATACAAAAATTGAACTCACCAAAAACATCATTACTAAACCAACCATAATCCTAATTAGTTCATCGAAAGCAAAGAAAATATATGATAATTAGCCACTTGATGCTTACAAAATTGTGAGGGCTTATTTATGAATAATTATGGTGAACACGATAATGAATATTTTAAATGATGATCACAAAGGAGTGATTTTGATGGTGAGAAGAATGCAAAATTAACTACCCAACAATGGACATAATGATTTTTACCTTGGAAACCCAAATAAGAAACCAAATATTCATTAGTCTCTTGGTTCTCTTATTCTATGAGTCCTTGCTACAACACAACTCCTTTCTTAGTGGACACTAGAAAAAATTCTCGTGAGAGCTAGCTTACAAGAAGAGATCAAAGATACGGGGCTAATGGGAAGGCCAAGTGATTCATATTTTCTTTTTTTAGTTTTAATAAAATTATTTTCTCCATTTTCTCTCCTTAATCTCTAAATTTTGTATTGTCTATTATTTTTTCTCATCTCGTTAATTTTAAAATTACACTTATTGGATACATTTTGAATTACTCATGCTAGACAAATAATCCTTTAAGGTTATGATGAAGAAATATGAACTATCATTAAGAGTCAAAGGGACCTTGGAAAAAGAATCCAATGGTCACAATATATTGTATTTATATTTACATTTGATTAAGGAAATGAAATCAATATTTATCTTTCATTATAAATCACATTCCAATAGTGGTATGAGGAACATGTCTCACTTGGAAACATGAGTTGTCTTAAGAATTTTCTTTTCTATTTATTTCAGTTCGTGCACCCTTTTTTAAGCTAGAAACCATTGGTGCTCTCGCATGCTCTATAAATCCTCACGAACGGTCTAGAAACCATAGCTGTAGTTGTTCTCCTAGTCTACATTCTACAAAATTGTATGTCTCTCAAACTGAGACAAAAATTTCCTTTTCATTTCCATATGGATATAGAGAACACTCTTTCCTCATTTTCTTCCCTATAATGGCAAAAATTATTCATGGGATTCCTTGCCTCCATTGATTCTAAATGGAAATGGTGGCCATCTCTTCCACTTGTCCTACACTAGCGCATTACTTAAAATGGTGGCTCGAGATGATACTTTAGAGGAGTTTTTTCTCATTTGGTAGAATTGAAGAAAGTGAACTTTGAAAGAATTCGATGTAATTAGCATTGGGATTTAAAGCCCTCAGTTGTGTGGAATGTGTCGGTTACCTTGGAAAGTAGAGTACATGATGGAATCACCATGGCCATGGAATGCTAAGTTTATGGAAAAAAAATGTAGTGGGATGGATAATATTCATCAACCTTTAGGTCCTTTAATTTGCTAGCCTCCCTTCTCAGAAGAGGGGTTTATCCAATTATTTCACTAGAAAATTGCAACTAGTTTTAGTTTTTTAGGTTATACTCTCTCCATATACATATCTTTAGCATGTTTTGACCTAATGCCACTTTTTCTTTTCTTTTTTCAATCAAATCTACTATACTTTGTTATGGAATATTTAGTGCATATATTTCAAATTCTTTCCTAGGTAGCATGTGTTCATGTGGTGGTGGATAAATAATTTGTTGCAATCAAGTTTTTCTATTGGCAGAGTCACCTTTAATGGTCACTGTTATAAAATAGATTGATGGTTTGTATCCAACATCACAAATGGAAATGGCAAGTGTTGGATGGTTTTGTTAGAATATATTTCCTTTTTTGAAGAAAAAAATGATTTTTGAATAAATATTAATGGAAATAGAAAGTGTTGGAGGGTTTGGTTGGAATCTATTTCCTTTTCCCCATAACAATTCAATTTTAGAATCAAGATCAATGGTAACTTATAAATATTTTTTTGTATATTTACTAGTTAAATTCCATTGTAAATGAGTGCATTTTAATGAAAATTTTTAGGATGGAAATTTATCTTAAAGTGTAAAAACCTTGGCGAATTTTATTAGTCCCTAATATACAATCTCTAAGATGTTTGATGCTATTTTGTAAAAATATTCAAGTTTTGAATGGTTTTATATAATCTTTGTAAAAAATTGGTGATTTTTAAGGTAAAATAATTTTATACTCTAGAATTTGGGAAAATAATATTTTAGAGAAAAAGGAAAAAAAAAAAAAAAAATCCTTTTGTAGTTTTCATTAAAAGATTGACACCCTCATCAAGTTGGCCTCATGGAGAATCATGGTTTTTTATCCGCATTTATGTGAGCATGGTGAAAGTAATTTTGTTTTCTCACCTTGTCTCTAACAAGTGGGATCAATATAAGTGATTGGCATTGAGATTTCTAGTTTTGAAGCATATCAATCAAACATTTACAAGTGACCCCAATCCATAGCCAAAACTAGAGGCTCAAGCCTAATTTAGATTCCAAGCCATGACCATGATTCAATTTGCAGTTATCTTCAAACCAACATTAGTTTGTTGTCCTCTTCAAATCACCATTTGTAACCACTTCCAATTAGTAGGACAAATCAACTTCTAAGTAAATCAAGAATTGTTCTAAGAACCATTGAGCAACAAAGCCAAGTTTCAATCATTTGTAGTCATCTTCAAACCACCATTAGTTTGTAATATCTTCAAATTGTCATTTGCGAGCACCTCAAGTTAGTAGAGAACGTCAACTTCTAGCTAATTTAGGAAATGTAATGAGAACAATTAAGCCTTAGAGCCAAGTTACAGAGTTGTTGGTTAGCCTTAAAGCACCATTTAGCAGAAAAAATTTGCTATTTTTATCCATTTGGTTACTTATCTTCCTTACACCACCAAATTCAGAAGGCACATTAAGCCAATGAAAAACTATTGTGATCTCTTTGCTTGAACTCACACACACCCCCTAAAATTAAAAAGAGAAATGTTAGACACCTAATCTATTAAGATTATGGTGAACAAATACAAACTCTCCTTAGAAGTCCAAAAATTTTTAAAGAATCAAAATATTAAAAAAAACATTCATATCTATAAATATATATGATTAATAAAATGCAATTAATATAAAAGTGGTCCTTTTATCTAGTAAAAAAAAAATCTTGTATACCAATTTGATATCTAGCTTGGCCATATAAATGGAACTAAATTACTGTATCATCAATCCATTCATTGTGATAGAATATTATTAATCAGTACATTTGAAACAAGAAAATTGGGTACACCAACTTAATATTTAGCTTCACCATATAAATGGGACCAGATTACTGTACCATCAATCTATTTATTGTGATGAAATACTATTAATTAATACATTTAAAACAAGAAACTCTAGTACACCAACTTGATATTTAGTTTCGCCATATAAATGGGACCAGATTACTCTACCATCAATCCATTCATTGTGATGGATGTGGAAACATTGCCCACGTCTGACAATACATACGTTAGGGAGCAGTGCCGAATCTGACACAAAGTGATTCTAAGAATTAATGGCATTTGACTTCTCATGCTTTCGTGATTTCTAGTGATTAATGGCATTTGACTTCTCCAAGGAGGTGAGCTGAGTATGTACATCGCAGAATTTTAAAACAATATTGTAAATACCGACTCTTTCATCTTTTCTTCCAGCTTGGAAATAAAATTCCTTGATTTCAAAATCATATATTGTTCTCTAATTTAATTAATTGTTATGGATTGTATCGCAAGTTGTAAGGTAAAATTATTCAGAGCCATTATCATCTTCAGCTATAACTCATATTGAATGACATTCAAAATCAGAAGTTCATATGGGAAGTTGTAAATAATTTTATGTAGCAATTATTTTTTTAATGCTGACCTTAGGTGTATTTGGTTTAATGGTAATATTAGTTTTATAGATATGTATATATATTGGTGCAATTTAATTATTTGATGTTTTGTTTATTTTGTTTAAATTTGATGATAAAATTGTAGAGAAAATTATGATTTTTTATTATTTAAAATGTTTATATATATATATATGAGTGAATTTAATATTAAGAGAAATTTTTAAGACATTGGAATTATATAAATTACATAACTTAAATTTATGATTCCAATAATTTTTTATCAAATTTTACAAGATTTTGAAAAACCAAATAATTAAATTACAATACATCAATTTCAAAATATTCTTAAAAAAATTTCAATGCTCTGCACAAAACCAACAATAACATTAATTAAATTACAAACTCAAAAGCTATGAAAATTACCGGAACTAGTACAAAAATAACCCTAAATTCAAATTGACAAATATATGGCTAGTAGTTCACCTGAAACCTCCGAGTCTAATGCAAAATGCAACCATCCTATTAGGAAAATGATTCAAATGTAAAGATGCATCATTGATAAGAGATAGCCAATTAAGCAACCAATTTGAGAACTGCAGAGTACCCATTAAAATGTAACAAATTGTAGATTAGCACTCTTCGAGATTGAAAATGTTCGATGCCTTGAAGTTTTTTTTTTAGTAAGAAAAAAGCTTTATATTATATTTCCATCTCTCATAAGAGGAGCAAGTGAGAGCTATCATGTTGGAACTATATACCAATGATCAAAAACAAGATTTATAAACCTTGGAGCATAAAGCTTTAGTATTTCCGAGGCAGTGGGTATCCCCTTTTGTACAACAAAATTGCATTTATAATTTAGTAAATCAGAATTGACATTTGCAGGAAACAAAAAAAGAGAAAGCAAATCAAAATTTTGTAGAAAAAGAAAGAGGCTTAGATTTAACCCGGAAATAGGAAGTCCCCCATGTCATATGTATTGTGCTCCTAAGTGATCTCCAAATACCAGTTGCCAGGCACAAGCAGTCCTTTTTTTGACAAACTGTCTGCTTCCATGTTCTAGGATCTGTCTATGTGCTGGATTGTGTAGTCTCCCTGAAGCTGCCAAAGGAGCTCTATTCTCTTTAGCCATCCTTGTAATATAGGAGTGTTAATGGAGGCCTTACCCAAAACTTGATCAATAATGATCTTTGAGTCCCCGTATATGTGCAAGTATGGGATATTTAGAAAGTTGTTGAACCACATGACACCCCATAGAGCAATTGTTTTTGCCTTGTTGTTGATGTCGTGGTCTCCATTCCAAAAAACCTTGTAGGATAGTTTAGCTGATATAGTAATCCAAACCCCACATGCACAGGAACCCCTTTGTGTTGCTCCGTCAAAAAAGCCCATCGGGTACATAAACTATGTGTTATTATGCATGTGTGGGTTGTCGCTGGGACGATTGGGTTGTGAAAAGAAAACAGAGAAGTTTGATACGATTCGATCAAAGACCCGATGAAATTCGTCCCTTGAGTTCTAAAAAGGATACTTGTTTTGCCAGTTCCAGATGGCCCATAAAATAAGCAATGGAATGTCTCTCTAGGAGGATTTCTGAGTATTCCACCACTTCAAAGATTCCTTGATGGAGGAATGAAATATATACAGAAAACCAAAACTTTTAGACAGTTTCTTCCATACCTGAACAGTATGTCGACATTGTGGAAAAATATGATTGTTGTTTTCAGTGTCACTTTTACAGATAGAGCATATACCCAGCCCTTGCCATTGTCTTTTCTGTAAGTCCTCCCAGATGAGATTCTTATTGTGGAAAACCAACCAAGAAAAGATGATGGTTTTATTTGGAATTCTTGTTTTCCAAAAGGTAAAAGGGAATTGTAAATATGCTTGCAATGATGATACCCTGGAGAGAGAGAGAAATAAGTATCAACAACAATGATATTATCAGTTGTCATCTTGCCCTTCTAGGTGATTGAGTTTCGGGGTCATGTGTGGCAGATGCCAATGCATTTGATATTTGCTATAATCTTGTTCCACTGCAGGTCCATGTGGCCATTAAGGCCAAGAGAGTGGGCCATTTTCCAAATGGGAATTGGACCTTGCCAACCAGTTATAACTTGACCCCAAAAATAAATGCCCTGTCCATTTAGGTGAAATTTGATGTTCTCAGGGATGGAGCATTCCTCCCCAACACCAAGGATTGGGTCAACAGCAATGAGGGTACAATTTCCATTTTGAAATTTCCATGTAAGTTGCTGAAAGAAACATTTTTCCATTTTTCGGAAGCTTTGCCAAATGGCAGGTCCCTGCTTGATGCCTATGGTGCCTTTTCTTGATCCAGATTTAAACAGGAACACAATAAAATATAGATATAACCATAAAGATAGATATGCAGCGGAAACAATACTTCATTTCATTAATGTAAAATACTAAAATATGCTTACAAACAGAAATGGAAAGAAACCAGCTAGGGCGATGGTAGCTTATCTTTGAGAAGAGATGTGGTGGCTACATGCCTCTGAACTCTTTTACAATGAGGCTCAAAGGCTTATTTATTGTTGAGAAACAATGGAAAACCCTTCACATCCCAAAACCTAACCCTAGAAGATGAAACGCCAAATTGTGGGCCCCGTTTGGGTAAATTGGTACATCAATTTCCCGGGGTCGTAACTTTGGCATACGATCTCTGTTTGATGCATACAATAGCTCGTTAGAAAGATCTATCCGAGCACTACAACTTTGGGAAGGGAAAAATTTGTCCATGGACCCATGTTGCCCCCAGATTTCTGAAAAAACGTTGTTTAGGGCCTCAAAATGGCTCCGGAAGTCCAGGTCTCGAAAAACTGCTAAAAATAGTAAATTGTGCTACAATTTAGGAAACTGAAAAATTGAAAGAGACAGTTGTGGGGGTCCAAATGGGATAGGTGGGTGGCCACGAACATCCACTTGGATCATTCCTCCCCCCTTAGGAAGCAATGATCCCCATTGCGTTGAGTTACTCCTTGAGATGAGGAAGCTTCTGCTAAGCTAGGTCTCTGGTGAGCTGTTCTGCAATCTCTGATGTGTCCAGAAATGGTGGGAATCTTGGTCGATGATGGTCCACATTGAACACTCGGTGCAAGCAAAGGAATGGAGGAATGTTGTGCTCCAAATCATTGTTTCCCATACCCTTGGTAATGTTGTAAGGACCATGTCGGAGTGGTCTGAGCTTCTAATGGGCTCTTGTTAGACGTTCTTTCTACAGATGCAATTAGACTTTGTCGCCCACCTGAAACTTGTGTGGTACCCCTATGGATGAGGAGAAGTTGTTCCTGTGTTTTGTCATGACCGTATCCCTTTGTTGCTGTTGTTTCATGGAGGAACCCTTCGCGGGGGTCATGGATGTAGCAACGATCTTCCCCTTACTTTGGGAGCAAATTAGTCAGAAAATGAATTTCCTAGTCTAGGAGATGAGCTTGCCGCCTTTCTTAGTAGTGATCAAAGAGGTGGCGGTAGGTGGGGCTACCTCCGGTATCCTGTATAATGAATTATCCAAAGAAATAATGACAGTGCGAGGCCTTGACTCATACACAGCATGTCGCCTCCACAAGTATGGCTGGCCTAATAGTACATCACAAACATCTAGAGGTGTAACATCACACAATACCTCGTCTATGAACGGCTTGATGCTGTAGGGAAGGCAGCACTGCTGGCGAACTTTGAGATCTCGTCCTTCATGAAGCCACCCCATACTGTACAGCTGCGTGTGTGGTGTAGTCGGTAGGCCCAACCGCTTCATGACCTCTGCTGAAATAAGGTTCTTTTGGCTACCATTGTCGACAATGAATTGCAATGGCGAACCCTTCAACCACATCAGTGAGTGGAAAAGACATTCCCCCTCCTTTAGATCTTTGGGTTCATTCTTCTAGATCTTGGCGGTGGAAACAGTAGCGCTAGGCTCCGCATCAATGATCTGCTACCCTTTGCCATTCCCCTTGTCGAGTTCTGGCTCAGGGTCAGAACATGCATCTGATTCGGAAGCCTTCAACTCGGCCACCAGCGACTGCTTGGTCTAACACTCACTTGTGTTATGAGTGGGACTCTTATGGTACTCACACCACTTTCTTGTGTCCTTCTTCAACTTCGTGGTGTTGTTCTTTTCTTGCGGCTTCGATGGGTTGTCTTGGGCCACCCCACCTTGGCCTTGTCCTTTGGTCTTTAGATTTGCAGATCCAAAGTCTCCCTTCTTATGTTTGAAATTTTTCTCGATTTTGACAGCTTATCGATATGCCATGCCGAGTGAGGAGATGTTCAGGAACTCCATCTCTTCCTAGATGTATATGTGTAGGCAGCCGCGGTATTTGAGTACCAAATGTAGCTTAGAGTCCTTGATACCAAACTATGTGCGAAGGGTATGAAAAATGTTTGTGAACTCCGGCACAACTTGGTCCCTTCCCTGCCGCAGTGTGGTCCATTTGATGTATTTGTCCTCATAAATTTTGACAGGGTAGTACTGCTCCTTGATGGCATCTCAGAATGAATCCCAAGTGGGTGCAGCTGAAAATAGTGAGCTTGTATTTTCATCCTTCTACTCGCAGTAGGTTTCCCACCAGTCCTTGACGTGGGGGGCTGCTTTCAGAAGAGCAAAAACAATCTTTTCCCGACTCAAAAATTCATGAACAGAAAAATACCCATCTAGTAGATTTAACCATTTATCTATGGCGTCTACGTCTTTTTGACCCTCAAAGATGGGGATTTCAAAATTAACTTATACCTTAAACGGTGCGGCATTTCCAGAGTAGCTATTAGAAGCCGATGCATTGCCTCTAGGTAGCCGCTGAAGGATCTGCGCAAAGCTGTCCATCATCGCATTCCTTTGTCACTCGAGGGCTTCTTCGAGCAAGATTTTGATAGGATCTCCTGCCCCCTCGTCTTTCTTTTCATCCGCCATGGGAGGCTATCAGGATTTAAGATTCTGGTCTTGCAAAGGTTCGACCAGTTCAAGCCCTAACTCCTTATATCCCGACCTCGTTGGGCACATGCAAAGAAAAACATAGAAAAAGCATATCGCTCTGATACCATTGATCCGGATTTAAATAGGAACGCAGTAAAATATAGAGATAACCATAAAGAAAGATATGCAGCGGAAATAATACTTCATTTCATTAATGTAAAATACTGAAATATGCTTACAAACAGAAATGGAAAGAAACCAACTAGGGCAATGGTAGCTTATCTCTGAGAAGAGATGTGGTGGCTACATGCCTCTGAACTCTGTTACAATGAGGTCCGAAGGCTTATTTATTGTTGAGAAACAATGGAAAACCCTTCAAATCCCAAACCTAACCCTAGAAGATGAAGCGCCAAATTGTGGGCCCCATTTGGGTAAATTGGTACATTAATTTCCGGGGGTCGTAACTTTGGCATATGATCTCCATTTGAAGCGTACAATAGCTCGTTAGAAAGATCTATCCAAGCACTACAACTTTGGGAAGGGACACATTGTCCATCACCCCGTGTTGCCCCCAGATTTCCCAAAAAAGTCGTTTAGGGCCTCAAAACGGCTCCGGAAGTCCAGGACTCGAAAAACTGCTAAAAATAGTAAACTATGCTACAATTTAGGAAACTGAAAAACTGAAAGAGGCAATTGTGGGGGTCCAAATGGGATAGGTGGGTGGCCACTAGCATCCACCTAGATCATTCTATTTGTAAGCATATTTCAATATTTTACATTAATGAAATGAAAAGAAACCAGCTAGGGCGATGGTAGCTTATCTCTGAGAAGAGATGTGGCGGCTACATGCCTTTGAAATCTATTACAATGAGGCTCGAAGGCCTATTTATTGTTGAGGAATAATGGAAAACCCTTCACATCCCGAAACCTAACCCTAGAAGATGAAACGCCAAATTGTGGGCCCCGTTTGGGTAAACTGGTACATCAATTTCCTGGGGTCGTAACTCTAGCATATGATCTTCGTTTGACACGTATAATAGCTCGTTAGAAAGATATATTCGAGCACTACAACTTTGCGAAGGGAAACATGGGTTCATACAAGATATATCCCTATATTTCCCAAGAAACGTTGTTTAGGGCCTCAAAACGGCTCCGGAAGTCCAGGACCCGAAAAACTGCTAAAAATAGTAAACTATGCTACAATTTAGGAAACTGAAAGACTGAAAGAGATAGTTGTGGGGGTCCAAATGGGATAGGTGGGTGGCCACCAACATCTACCTGGATCATTTCTATACCAATACCTGAAATATTTATTTTTAAGGTATTTGTGCTGGATGATTTTTCTCCACGGGTCATTCCCAAACAAACCTCTCCATAAGGATTTCATCAATAACGTTCCACCAAATCTGCAAAGATCCATAATCCCCCATCCACCTAATTCCTTCGGGAGAGTGATGCTGGCCAGTTTGGTGAGATGGTATTTTTTCCTTTCGTGCCTCCCTCCCCATATGAAGTTTGCTGTTAGGCGGTTTAGATCCTTGACAATGGATGCAGGGATGTGGTATAGATGAGCGCAGTAAACCGCCAACTACGCTAAAACTGCTTGGGAGAGGACAACTCGCCCACCTAGTGAAAGGCATCTGAACTTCCACCTAGATATCCTTTTGAAAAAAGGGTCAATAATCCATTGTTAGTCAACATATTTGTAATAGCAAGGTTTTACACGATATCCAAGATATTTCATTTCCTTTTGAATAGGCATTGCCTTGATACCAAATAAATCTTCAATATATGTAATAATCTCCATGTCACATTCTCCATGGTATATTATAGATTTTCCATTATTTATGTGCAATCCTCTAGCATTTGCAAATTTGTTAAAAATATTAAAGAGACATAACCAGGGAAAGTGACAGAGCATACCCAAGATCAAAATATCATCTACAAAAAGATTGTGTGAAATGTTGGTGTTGTTACCTATCATCAATGGGTAGAATTGTTCCTCCATTACCACTCTTTTTATGTGCAGACTTAGGCTATCCATTACCAAAATGAAGAGTAGTGGGGAAAGTGAACATCCCTGCCGCAAACCTCGAGCAGCCCGAAAATATTTAGTTGGATAACCATTTATTAAGACAACGTAATTTACATTGTCTACACATGCCATTATCCAATTTATACATCTAGGACTGAGTCCAATTTTGGTAAGGACGCATCTAAGGAAGCCCCAATCCAAGCAGTCGTATGCCTTCCTCAGGTCAATCTGGAAGATCGCTGCATTTAGCTTCTTGATGTGTATTGAATGCATACTCTCCTGCATGTTTGCAACAACATCATGGATGAGCCTGTTTTGGAGAAACCCATGTTGTTCAAGAGAGATGTATCACGAAAGAGTATTTTTCATTTTGCCTGCAATTGTCTTTGAAATGATTTTGTAAATAATGTTACACAGGGAGATCGACCTAAATTCCGAGAAATTTTTTGCATTGCTACTCTTTGGAATGAGGGCAATAAATGTAGAAGTGATGTGTTGATGTATTTTTCCTGTGGATCTGGATTCCTAAACCATGCTCAAAATATCATTATTAAAAAGTTCAAAAAAATGAGTAAAGAGTTCAATCGTCCATCCATCAGGACCCGAACATTTATCCCTCTTGAAGGATTTTAGTACATTCAGGAGTTCTTCCTCCGTGACTATCTTGTAGAACTCTTCATTTTGCTCGTCTTCGTACATAGTGGGATAAGGCTCTATTCCCCAAATTAGATCCTCTGCCATTATATTTTCATTTCTGTCATATGCCTTCTGAAAGTAATGAATAGTCGCATTGTAGATACCTTCTTGTGTTTGGTGAATTTGGTTGTCCTCATCCATAATCTCCCAAATGCAATTTATGTTGTGGTGATGGTTATAAAATCAGTGAAAAAATTTTGTACTGCGGTCACCTTCCTTTATCGAGGTCGCCCTACTTTTTAATCTCTAGGTGATTCCTCAAATGACAATATGTTTTTTGTTTTTTTTTGTCTTTTTGTTTTTTTTGCTTTGTTTTTGTTTTTGTTTTGTTTTGTTTTGTTTTTTTTTGTTTTTTTTTGTTTTTTTCCTTGTTTTCTTGTTTTGTTTTTTATTTTATTTTAAGTGCATGTATTTTGAGCCGGATCTTCATAAGAAGGCAGTGGGAGGACATTTTGGGAAGGATCCAATCCAATTCTTTCTGAATGTCATCAAGTTCTTTCTTGTGGTCCTTTTGCTTTTGTTTTTTCTAGAGCTTTACTTTCCCACGAAGGGAATCCAGCTTGTCAAGGAGATTAATCATGGGGGAAGTACTAGGAAGAGCTTGTCACCCCCAGGTCTCCTGAACAACTTTATTAAAATCTGGATCTTCCAACCATGATTCGTTGAATTTAAAAGGAATGCTGATATGTATGAATGTTTTTCTACATTGCAACGATATGGCCTGTGGTCAGAAATGTAATTGTTGATGGTTTCTGCGCGAACATCCCTAAGTCACTCTAACAACTGTTCATGGAACAAAAAGTGTTTTAGTATTTTGGCCGCATAAGCTGTTCCAGAGCGACCATTATCCCATGTTGGAGTAATTTTTGTAGGGCATATGTCCACAAAATTATGCAAGAGAATATCATCTTGAATTAGACCGGCCAGAGGGTCTGTTTTCTGGCAGCGCCCCCATACTTCATCACAAGTTATGGTGCAATTCAGGTCCCCCACAATGATAAGGGACACTAGATCCATCATTCCAGAGGAGAAAACACGATCCTAGAAAATGAATCGGTCCTTGTAGGGGGCATATATATTGAGGATGTGAACGTTGCCAGGTATTCTGCAAAAACTAGCTTCCAGCAGAATGCCTGCAAAACACCGAAAATCCTTAACAGAGACCCAAGAAGGATCCCATAAGGCCATCAAACCTCCAGAGAGACCAGATTAAGCAATTGCAGAAATGTACCAATTTGGAAATATTTTCCGAAAGTATAGAACAACCTCTATGACATTATGCATAGATTCATGTATGATAATGATATATGGGTGAAGAGAGTAGAGCAGGTTTTTGAGAGCTAAGAATTTTGGGCCAGCCCCCAGACCCCATATGTTTAAGGATATGATGCGGGTCATGGGAGGAGATCATTGGGTTGCCGTGCTCTAAGGGCCCTAGAGGAAGATAAATCTACAATTGGTACATCAACAAGGAAGCAACCAATAAATAACTGGAATACAAACTTTAATGTTGCAACCAATAAATAACTGGAATACAAACTTTAAGTGTCATCACATTATAATTGAGAATGCAATCAAAAAATTCAAACCTTACATTATTATAAGACTCACTAATATAATTGCTAATATAATATATAAACCCTAACTTCAAGACAAATTTTTGTAAAGGAGGGGTGTTTGTAATGACCCTTGTTTTTTTTTCTCGGTAAAAACTATGCTAATATATTATGTACAGAAGACAAAAATTTACATCATAACAAAACAGAGAGAACCCGGCTCTGGGAATATCATCCAGGAGCAGTTGAGGCCAATCAAAAAGCTAGCCCACGCAGGGGCGCCAAACAGAGAAGCTAAACCATCCAAAAGAGCTAGCCCACGCAGGGGCGCCAACCAGAAATCCGAATTATCCCACGCAGGGGAGACTAACATTAACCAGCCCATTAACGAAGTTTCTAGGACACAAACACAAAGCACTGATGCCAAAACTAAGCTAATACAGACAGCATTAGAGACCAGAAGACCAGATAGAAGAGCCATGTGAACCTTGAGCTCGGACATCGCTATTCGTCCATTTGCACCTCCTCTACCTGGCACCAACCGTAAGCCTCCCTTTCAGCAGCAGTGGGGGCAGTGTCTTCTACTTCGCTGGTCCTCGCCCTCTGATCCAGCCTGCTTTTCGAGACATTTTCCAGGTCTGAGGCAGGATCCTTTACTTCTTTCTCCGGGCCAGTTTCAGGATCCTTTGCTTCTTGCACCTTGCTGTCAGTTTTCCCCTGCCCATGTTCATCCAGGGAGTAATTGTCTTCCTGGGAATTTTCAATGAACAGGACCGAAACGTGCGCACTAATCTGGGGGCTGTTCATGGAACTGCTAAAGTTGAAAATAGCAGAGCCGAAGGCAGGCAAGGAAGCCGAGCTCGATGCACCAGCATCCATGAATTGACTAGAATGAAGGGGATTAGCTCCAGTGGAGCGCAAGTTATGGCAATGACAGCAGTGGACGGAATTATCTGCATCGTGACTGCGAGAGGTTCCTCCTCTGGAAGTGCCTCGACGGCTAAGCAGACGCTGTCGAGGTCTCACCATCCTTACAGGGGTCGAGGAGAGGAAATTCAAACAGACCACAGAATAATCCAAATAGACAGCTCGAGGAACAGACTGCAGAATAACCCAAACAGACAGCGAGGAGATCCCGGCGGAGATGGAGAGGCAGGGCATCTGGGATTGCAGAGACCTGCCAAAAGGAAGAACCAGCAACATTCCCTGACCTGACGCAGCGACATGGTTTATAGCCTCAGCTACCTTACCTTGGAGCGCGCCCGCCATAACTGCAACCTCCACTTGAGCCGAATAGCCGTGCAGGGCATTTACTATGCTCTGCTGCATAGACTTATACCAGCCGCTTGCAACGCCTGTGCCAGCCTTGCCTCCGACGTCTACCACGTGATGGCATATGGCCGGCATGTGGCTTGCGGCACACTCCCGTCCCATCCTAACTAACACCCGCATCCGGGGTGTAATGACCCTTGTTGACTTACCAATCGAATATGATTATCAACATGCATATGAGGAATGGATATGCTAGCTATATACATATGCATCCCATGCATTGCACTAGTATACATACTAGTTTGATTAAATAAAATGTCTAACTGTAGGGTAAACAAATTAATTACTAAATGTATTAACTAATACCATAATTATCAAATAATACAATAAAATATTTTAATTTAGTTTCGTTAATATAATTTCAATTATATAACAAATTATTATTATTATAATGGGACAAGACATGGCAATGTATATTAAAAGAAGGAATCTAGAAAGATCCACCACTTGAGTCAGTTGAACCGATAAAGTACAAATAACTAGATTTAATATTTAATTCATTGTAAAGTTAAGAACCTCAAAATATTATTATATAATTTTTTTCATAAGATTGAATTTGATTGGACCTTATGATGGCGGGGTTTCTTTGGATAGAAGAAACCTTCCCTATAAAACAACATCCAAAATGGGGAGGCGAGGGAATTTTTTCAAACTGAAAATTGGAGAAGGGGTCGGGTGTTGAAAATTTTGGAAATAGACCATGAATTGGGAATATTTGGGGATGAGCCTTGGGGCTTGAGATTTGACAATAGTCCTATGAGATTTCAACGTTGTCCTTGGAGTCTTTGACACAGGGGCTAAAATACTTTGATCAAATGTTTATGGGATTGGGATCCGAAGAGGTTTGACCCAGATTGGATGGGTGGAATTAGTTAGTTTGGAAGCAGAAACTAAGGAATTGGATTCGACCATGGATTAAAATTAACTAAGGATCAACATCAAATGAGATAAATAGATATGAGGGAAAGCTCAATTTGGTGCATTGGGAAATGTTGAGATACAATTTGCCTGATTGAAAGGAAATTTTAGTGATAGCCTTTACAAGTTTCTCTGCATCAAAATTTGGTCCATAATTCTTTCATCTCCTACAGATCTTGTTTTACATTTTTTTCATGAACTCTTTTCTATTCTATTTCTTCCTATAGTGTAGGTATGTTCCTAATGAAAGTCAGGATTTTATCTTCCTTAAGAGGGTGAGACACCAACTCCTACTAGGATTTGAGAAAGTCCTTGGAGTAATTCTTATTCAGTCAATGGATTCATAAACAGGTTTGAATTCTTGTTGCTGGTTGATAATACCTATTTTAGAACATCGATTAGTACACGGGGGGTTCTTACGACACCAAAATTAACTAAATATTTCTATCCTATTATATACTAGAAATGAATAAAACTAATTGCACACTACAAAATTCAAAGAAAAACACATAAATCTAAAGAGAAATCATGTACTCAAATGCCCTCATGTTACTAAGACCCTAGTGTCACAGTTATTTGTTCACCATGAGTTATTCTATTCTTTCCATATATAAAGACACTCTTGCATAAAGGAAAATTAAAAAACCAAACTACCAATGCTCTAATGTATTTCTAAGTAAGAAACTAACTCCTTTGTACACTTCCCTATCAATGGCACCAAAAATGTTAGTTAATTCTATCATTGTGACTTTTTCTACATTTAAATCATCAGTCCAAGTTTTCTAAACTTATGAAGTATAAAGAAAAATATATGCAGGAGCTTGTTTCTAACTTATCTACTAAAAATATCTTTGTAAATTATCTAGCAAAAACAAAGTTATAATTATGAAAAGAAATTTCAATTTAAATAAGTCATCATAGTCTTGGTTCTAAACAATTTTAAACAATTACCACCTAAAGGATTTGTCATGAAACAATCACATAAAAATTTGATAATTTAATTTATAATTCAACTAATGGGTTTTTTAATTGAGAATAAACAAGTCTTTAATCAATCAGATGGCTAGTATGAATAACCTTCATTGTATTTTTGTGCTACACAAAACTATAAATAACGAGAATTAAAGTATTAAAATTTTATAACATATTCAATCAACTGTAACTAAAAGAAAATTAATGAAAGAAGAGGAACATGTTCCCTACATAGGGTTCCCTCTTAGCTTGGTTACACATTCATATTCCATACATAGGGTGCCCTCCTAGCTTGGTTACGCATTGCTAAAGTGTTCATATAAGCTTATACAGTTAAAGAAACTCTGAAATATGACACTTCTCGTGATATGTAATTGCACGGGAATATTAATTCTCCAATAGCAAAAAAGATTTAGTACTGACAATATCAAAGAGTGTTTTTCATAAATAGAGATTGTTCCTATAGGTTCACAAAATGAGATCTCGGAGATCCAAAATCCATGAATACTCAACCTGGCCATAACAACAATTCTAGGAAAACCTTGTTTAAAGAATCAAGAAAATATCTTAGATCCTTTAGGTTTTGAGGAAAAGTGCCTAAATGGGCATGTTCAAGAAAATGCCCATGCCCACAATTTCCTAGATTTGTCTTCATATGATTGCAATTATTCCCACAAAATTGCATTTGTTTTGGCATGAGTTCCCAAAATTGTTTATAAAGAAAGTAGCACATGTGTGCATTTAACTTTAGATATAAACAATTCATGTCATATGAGAGAATTTATGCATGAGATAGATAAATCCATTCATTTTATGCAAATTTGATGAAGATCCAACTTGCATATTATGCCATTTGTACATATGTTGACTACAAGTTTGACTTGTCTCCTATGCTGATTTGGAGGATCTTTGGGAGAACTGATAGGTGGATGAATATCTGATGTTGATTTGAATTCTTCTCCAAGTCACGATTATAACCTTGAGTGTGTGCAACCAATTGGAACTATGATTCTGCTACAACATAAATTAGTGGATACAAAAATTGAACTCACCAAAACCATCATTACTAAACCAACCATAATCCTAATTAGTTCATCGAAAGAAAAGAAAATATATGATAATTAGCCACTTGATGCTTACATAATTGTGAGGGATTATTTATGAATAATTATGGTGAACACGACAATTAATATCTTAAATGATGATCACAAATGAGTGATTTTGATAGTGAGAATGATGCCAAATTAGCTACCCAACAATGGACACAATGATTTTTACCTTGAAAACCCAAATAGGAAAACAAATATTCATTAGTCTCTTGGTTCTCTTATTCTAAGAGTCCTTGCTACAATACAACTCCTTTCTTAGTCAACACTAGAAAAAATTCCCGTGAGAGCCAACTTACAAGAAGACATCAAAGAAATGGGGGTAATGGGAAGACCACGTGATTAATATTTTCTTTTTTTAATTTTAATACAATTATTTCCTCTATTTTCTCTCCTTAATCTCTAAATTTTGTACTATCTTTTATTTTTTTCTCATCTCGTTAATTTTAAAATTACACTTATTGGATACATTTTGAATTACTCATGCTAGAAAATTAATCCACTAAGATTATGGTGAAGGAATATGAACTATCATTAAGAGTCAAAGGGACCTTGGAAAAAGAATCCAATGGTCACAATATATTGTATTTATATTTACATTTGATTAAGGAAATGAAATCAATATTTATCTTTCATTATAAATCACATTCCAATAGTGGTATGAGGCACATGTCTCACTTGGAAACATGAGTTGTCTTAAGAATTTTCTTTTCTATTTATTTCAGTTCGTGCATTCTTTTTTAAGCTAGAAACCATTGGTGCTCTCGCATGCTCTATAAACGCTCTCGAACAGTCTAGAAACTATAGCTGTAGTTGTTCTCCTGATCTACATTCTACACAATTGTATGTCTCTCAAACTGAGACCCAAATTCCCTTTGCATTTCCATATGGATATAGAGAACACTCTTTCCTCATTTTCTTCCCTATAATGGCGAAAATTCTTCATGGGATTCCTTGCCTCCATTGATGCTAAATGGAAATGGTAGCCATATCTTCCACTTGTCCTACACTAGCGCATTACTTAAAATGGTGGCTCAAGATGATGCTTTAGAGGAGTTTTTTCTCATTTGGTAGAATTGAAGGCAGTGAACTTTGAAAGAATTCGATGTAATAAGCCTTGGGATTTAAAGCCCTCAATTGTGAGGAATGTATTGGTTTACCTTGGAAAGTGTAGTACATGATGGAATCACCATGGCCATGGAATGCTATGGTTATGGAAAAAAAATGTAGTGGGATGGATAATATTAATCAACCTTTAGGTCCTTTAATTTGCTAGCCTTCCTTCTCAGAAGAGGGTTTTATCCAATTATTTCACTAGAAAATTGCAACCAGTTTTAGTTTTTTAGGTTATACTCTCTACATATACCTATCTTTAGCAAGTTTTGACCTAATGCCACTTTTTCTTTTCTTTTTTCAATCAAATCTACTATACTTTGTTATGGGATATTTAGTGCATATATTTCAAATTCTTTCCTAGGTAGCATGTGTTCATGTCGTGGTGGATAAATAATTTGTTGCAATCAAGCTTTTCTATTGGCAAAGTCACCTTTAATGGTCAATGTTATAAAATAGATTGATGGTTTGTATCCAACATCACAAATGGAAATGGCAAGTGTTGGATGGTTTGGTTAGAATATATTACCTTTTTTGAAGGAAAAAATGATTTTAGAATAAATATTAATGGAAATAGAAAGTGTTGGAGGGTTTCACTGGAATCTATTTCCTTTTCCACATAACAATTCAATTTTAGAATCAAGATCAACGGTAACTTATAAATAGCTTTTTTGTATATTTACTAGTTAAATTCCATTATAAATGAGTGCATTTTAGTGAAAATTTTAAGGATGGAAATTTATCTTAAAGTGTAAAAACCTTTGCCAATCTTATTAGTCCCTAATATACAAACTCTAAGATGTTTGATGCTATTTTGTAAAAATATTCAAGTTTTGAATGGTTTTATATAATCTCTATAAAAATTTGGTGATTTTTAAGGTAAAATAATTTTATACTCTAGAATTTGGGAAAATAATATTTTAGAAAAAATGGAAAAAAAAAAATCCTTTTGTAGTTTTCTTTAAA
Source organism: Pinus tabuliformis (assembly GCA_031772625.1). NCBI lineage: Eukaryota > Viridiplantae > Streptophyta > Pinopsida > Pinales > Pinaceae > Pinus > Pinus tabuliformis. The sequence goes on along the minus strand of CM062805.1, from coordinate 982,273,007 downwards.
AGATTGACACCCTCATCAAGTTGGCCTTGTGGAGAATCATATTTTTTTATCCTCATCTATGTGAGCATGGTGAAAGTAATTTTGTTTTCTCACCTTGTCTCTAACAAGGGGGATCAATATAAGTGATTGGTAATGAGATTTCTGGTTTTGAAGCATATCAATCAAACATTTACAAGTGACCCCAATCCATAGCCAAAACTAGAGGCTCAAGCCTAAGTTAGAGTCCAAGCCATGACCATGATTCAATTTGCAGTTATCTTCAAACCAACATTAGTTTGTTGTCCTCTTCAAATCACCACTTGTAACCACTTCCAGTTAGTAGGACAAATCAACTTCCAGCTAAATCAGGAATTGTTCTAAGAACCATTGAGCAACAAAGCCAAGTTTCAATAATTTGCAGTCATCTTCAAACCATCATTAGTTTGTAATATCTTCAAATTGTCATTTGCGAGCACCTCAAGTTAGTAGAGAAGGTCAACTTCTAGCTAATTTAGGAAATGTAATGAGAACAATTAAGCCTTAGAGCCAAGTTATAGAGTTGAGGGTTAGCCTTAAAACACCATTTAGCAAAAGGATTTTGCTGTTTCTATCCATTTGGTTTGTTATCTTCCTTAAACCACCAAATTCAGAAGGCACATTAAGCCAATGAAAACTATTGTGATCTCTTTGCTTGAACTCACACACACCCCCTAAAATTAAAAAGAGAAATGTTAGACACCTAATCTATTAAGATTATGGTGAACAAATACAAACTCTCCTCAGAAATGCGGAAATTTTGAAAGAATCAAAATATTACAAAAAAAAATCATATCTATAAATATATATGATTAATAAAATGCAATAAATGCTTAGATTCATTTTGACTCCATCCAACAACTTAAAATCCCCTTTGGGCTCACTCCAACAACTTAAAATCACCTATCTTAAAGTCGCAGATTGGGACCATAAGCCCCTGTAATTTAAAGGATATTGGGACCATAAGCTCATGCATAGTTTAAGCTACTACAGGTTTACGTACTCTATCTTTGCTAATAAATTTCTTCCTACTATAAAAGATGAAGCTGTAATTATTATTTAGGGCAAAACAAATAACTATAATGTTCTTCCATACTATAGAAAGTTGAATGCCATCACGAGTCCATAGACTTTCATAGCTGGAAACAAAAAATACTAAAAGGATAATAAAGTGCTTTGTTGGTTTATGTTACTCCCATTCTTTGAATACCCAAGGGTCCACAACATACTAATTGCTAAGATCATGGGGAATTTTGAATCCATGTGAATTATGAACAATATGCCTATGATGGTCCTCAATATGTTATTCAAGATCATCATATCACTCCACATAGGGTGCTTTAGATGTTCAGGGGACCCTATCTCATAAGAAAATTCTTAGCTTTAGATGTTCTAGGGCCCTATCCCATAAGAAAATTGAGTTTATCGGTATATATAACATTATTAAATATGGCTTAAAATTTTGGAGTTAAAACATTTTGAACATTTAAGAATAGTTATAATTATTTTATTAATATATAAAAATGATTTTAGATATCAATTTTATATCTGATTTAATTATAATTCTAAATTAATTTTCAATAATAGTTTTTTAATATTTTGTTAAAAAGATTTTATATATTAATTTTTAGATGAACTGGGATTTTAAAATTATAATATTATTATTAATAATAGTAATTTTAATGTTAATATTGAAGTAGTAAATTTTTTCCATATAAAATGATTACTTTGAATATTTTGTCTAGTAAACAAGAAAATTTGTTATACCAATTTGATGTAATAGTAAATTTTAATAGTCTAATTGTTATATAAAAGTGGTTCTTTTATCTGGTAAACAAGAAAATCTTGTATACCAATTTGATATCTAGCTTCGCCATATAAATGGAACTAAATTATTGTATCATCAATCCATTAATTGTGATAGAATATTATTAATCAGTACATTTCAAACAAGAAAATTGCGTAAAATTGAGTACACCAACTTAATATTTAGCTTCACCATATAAATGGGACCAGATTACTGTACCATAAATCTATTTATTGTGATGAAATACTATTAATTAATACATTTAAAACAAGAAACTCTAGTACACCAGCTTGATATTTAGTTTGGCCATATAAATGGGACCAGATTACTCTACCATCAATCCATTCATTGTGATGGAATATTATTAATTAATGAGTGTGAAATGAATGATGGCTGCTGGTGGGTGTTCCTTATAATTCGTATCTTTTATGTGCTGCACATGCGTCATGTACATTTAGAGTCGAAATAATTTTTGAAAACGATGCGATGAACAAAGTGATAAATGTGGAAACATTGCCCACGTCTGACAATACATACGTTAGGGAGCAGTGCCGTATCTGATACAAAGTCCCTTGGCCACCTCATGCTTTCGTGATTTCTAGTGATTAATGGCATTTCACTTCTCCAAGCTGAGTAATATCAACGTTGCTACGCAATGTTTAATGTTGTCGTCTTCCTTAATTAATTAATTGTAATGGATTGGTATCGCAAGTTGTAAAGTAAAATTATTCAGAGCCATTATCATGTTCAGCTGTAACTCATATTGAATGACATTCAAAATCAGAAGTTCATAGCAATTATTTTCTTAATGCTGACTTATTTAAGTGTATTTGGTTTAAGGGTAATATTAGTTTTATAGATATGTATATATATTGGTGAAATTTAATTATATGATGTTTGGTTTATTTTGTTTAAATTTGATGATAAAATTATGATTTTTTATTATATATATATATATATATATATATATATATATATATTATATATTTATTTATTTATTTGAGAAATTTTTAAGACATTGGAATTATATAAATTATATGACTCAAATTTATGATTCCAATAAATTTTTATCAAAATTTACAAGATTTTGAAAAATCAAATAATTAAATTACAATATATCAATTTCAAAATATTCTTAAAAAAATTCAATGCTCTGCACAAAAACAACAATAACATTAATTAAATTACAAACTCAAAAGCTATGAAAATTAATGGAACTAGTACAAAAATAACCCTAAATTCAAATTGACAAATATATGGATAGTAGTTCACGTGAAACATCCAAGTCTATTGCAAAATGCAACCATCCTATTAGGAAAATGATTCAAATGTAAAGATGGGTCATTGATAAGAGATAGCCAATTAAGGAACCAATTTGAGAACTGCAGAGTACCGAGTAAAATGTAACAAATTGTAGATCAGCACTCTTCGAGACTGAATGCCCTTTTTTTTTTTTATCAGTAAGAAAAAGGCTTTATATTATATGAACTGGAGAATAAGTACAGTATAGAAACCATTACATATCATTCTGAAGATGATTGGACAAACATGTTTTCCATCTCTCATAAGAGGAGCAAGTGAGAGCTATCATGTTGGAACTATATACCGATCATCAAAAACGAGATTGTATAAACCTTGGAGCATAAAGCTTTAGTATTTCTGAGGTAGTGGGTATCCCCTTTTGTACAACAAAATTGCATGTATAATTTAGAGCAGTAAATCAAAATTGACATATGCATGAAACAAAAAAAGAGAAAGCAAATCCAAATTTTGCAGAAAAAGGGAGAGGCTTGGATTTAACCCAGAAATAGGAAGTCCCCCATGTCATATGTATTGTGCTCCCAAGTGATCTCCAAATACCAGTTGCCAGGCGCTCCAAGCAGTCCTTTTTTTGATAAACTGTTTACTTCCATGTTCTGGGATCTGTCTATGTGTTGGATTGTGTAGTCTCCCTGAAGCTGCCAAAGGAGCTCTATTCTCTTCACCCACCCTTGTAATATAGGAGTGTTAATGGAGGCCTTACCGAAAACGTGTTCAATAATGATCTTCGAGTCCTCGTATATGTGCAAGTATGGGATATTTAGAAAGTTGTTGCACCACATGAGACCCCATAGAGCAATTGCTTCCGCCTTGTTGTTGGTGTCGTGGTCTCCATTCCAAAAAATCCTGTAGGATAGTTCAACTGATATAGTAATCCAAACCCCACATGCACAGGAACCCCTTTGTGTTGCTCCATCAAAAAATCCCATCGGGTACATAAACTATGTGTTATTATGCACGTGTGTGTTTTTATTGGGACGATTGTGTTGTGAAAAGAAAACAAAGAAGTTTGATACGATTCGATCAGAGACCTAATGAAAGTCCTCCCTTGAGTTCTAAAAAAGATATTTGTTTCGCCAGTTCCAAATGGCCCATAAAATAAGTAATGGAATGGCTCTCCAGGAGGATTTTTGAGTGCTCCACCACTTCAAATATTTGTTGATGGAGGAATGAAATATATACTGAAAACCAAAACTTTTAGACAATGTCTTCCATACCTAACTAGTATGTCAACATTGCAGAAAAATATGATTGTTGTTTTCAGTGTCACTCTTATAGATAGAGCATATACCTGGCACTTGCCATTGTCTTTTGTATAAGTTCTCCTAGATGAGATTCTTATTGTGGAAAACCAACCAAGAAAAAATGATGATTTTATTTGAAATTCCTGTTTTCCAAAAGGCAAAAGAAAATTTTAAATCTGCTTGCAATGCTGATACCCTGGAGAGAAAGAAATAAGTATCAGCAACAATGATATTATTAGTTGTCATCTTGCCCTTCCATGTGATTGGGTCTCGGGGTCCCATGCGGCAGATGCCAATGTGTTTGATATTTGCTATAATCTTGTTCCACTACAGGGCCATGTGACCATTAAGGCCAAGAGAGTGGGTCTTTTTCCAAATGGGAATTGGACCTTGCCAATCAATTATAGCTTGACCCCAAAAATAAATGCTTTGTCCATTTAGGTGAAATTTGATGTTCTCGAGGATGGAGCATTCCTCCCCAACACCAAGGATTGGGTCAACAACAATGAGGATACAATTTCCATTTTGAAATTTCCATGTAAGTTGCTGAAAGAAACATTTTTCCATTTTCTGGAAGCTTTGCCAAATGGCAGATCCTTGCTTTATGCCTATGGTGCATTTTCTATACCAATACCTGAAATCTTTATTTTTAAGGTATTTGTGTTGGATGATTTTGCTCCAAGGCCCATTCCCAAATAAACCTCTCCATAAGGATCTCATCAACAGTGTTCTGCCAAATCTGCGAAGGTCCATAATCCCCCATCCACCTAGTTCCTTCAGGAGAGTGATTCTGGCTAGCTTGGCGAGATGGTATTTTTTCCTTTCGTGGCTCCCTCCCCATATGAAGTTTGCTGTTAGGCGGTTTAGATCCTTGACAACGGATGTAGGGATGTGGTATGGATGAGCCTAATAAATCGCCAACTATGCTAAAACTGCTTGGGAGAGGACAACTCACCCAAATATCCTTTTGAAAAAATGGTCAATAATCCATTGCCAGTCAATAGATTTGTAACAACAAGGTTTTACATGATATCCAGGATATTTCATTCCCTTTTGAACATGCATTGCCTTGATACCAAATAAATCTTCAATATATGTAATAATCTCCATGTCGCATTTTCCGTGGTATGTTACAGATTTTCCATTATTTATGTGCAATCCTCTAGCATCTGCAAATTTGTTAAAAATATTAAAGAGACATAACCAGGGAAAGCGACAGAGCATACCCAAGATCAAAATATCATCTACAAAAAGACTGTGTGAAATGTTGGCGTTGTTTCCTATCATCAGTGGGTGGAACTGTTCCTCCATTAACGCTCTTTTTATGTGCAGAATTAGGCTATCCATTACTAGAATGAAGAGTAGCAGGGAAAGTGAGCATCCCTACTGCAAACCTCGAGCAGCCCAAAAATATTTAGTTGGATAACCATTTATTGAGACAACGTAGTTTACATTGTCTACACATGCCATTATCCAATTTATACATCTAGGAATGAGTCCAATTTTGATAAGGACGCATCTAAGGAAGCCCAAATCCAGGTAGTCATATGCCTTCCTCAGGGTAATCTGGAAGATAGTCGTATTTATCTTCTTGATGTGTATCGAATGCATACTCTCCTGCGTGTTTGCAACAACATCATGGATGAGCCAGCTCTGGAGAAACCCATGTTGTTCAGGAGAGATGTATCGCGAAAGAGTATTTCACATTCTACCTACAATTATCTTTGAAATGATTTTGTAAATAATGTTGCACAGGGAGATCAGCCTAAATTCTGAGAAATTTTTTGCATTGCTATTCTTTGGAAAGAGGGAAATAAATGTAGAAGTGATGTGTTGATGTATTTTTCCTGTGGATCTAGATTCCTCAACCATGCTCAAAACATCATTCTTAAAAAGTTCAAAAAATGAGTAAAGAGTTCAATCGTTCATCCATCAAGACCCGAACATTTATCCCACTTGAGGGATTTTAGTACATTCAGGAGTTCTTCCTCCGTGACTATCTTATAGAACTCTTCATTTTTTCGTCTTCGTACATAATGGGGATAAGGTTCTATTCCCCAAATTAGATACTCTACCATTATATTTTCATTTCTGTCATATGCCTTCTGAAAGTAATGAACAGTCGCATTGTAGATACCTTCTTGTGTCTAGTGAATTTGGCTCTCCTCATCCATAATCTCCCAGATGGAATTTATGTTGCGGCGATCGTTAGTAAATCGGTGAAAAAATTTTGTATTGCGGTTACCCTCCTTTATCCAGGTCGCCCTGCTTTTTAATCTCTAGGTAGATCCTCTGCTTTTTTTTTGTTTTTTTTGTTTTTTGTTTTTGTTTTTATTTTGTTTTTTGTTTTTTTTTTTTGTTTTGTTTTTTGTTTTGTTTTGTTTTGTTTTGTTTTGCTTTGTTTGTTTGTTTGTTTGTTTTTTTTGTTTTCGTTTTGTTTTGTTTTGTTTTGTTTTTTTGTTTTGTTTTGTTTTGTTTTTTTTTTTTTTCAAGTAGCCATATCTTCATAGGAAGGCAATGGGAGGACATTTTGGGAAGGATTCAATCCAATTCTTTCTAAATGTCATCAAGTTCTTTCTTGTGGTCCTTTTGCTTTTGTTTTTGCCATAGCTTTACTTTCCGACGAAGGGAATCTAGCTTGTCAAGGAGATTAATCATTGGGGAAGTACTAGGAAGAGCTCGTCACCCCCAGGTCTCCTAAACAAGTTTATTAAAATCCATATCTTCCAACCATGATCTGTTGAATTTAAAAGGAATGCCCATACAGATGCCTATTTTCCTCCATTGCAACGAGATGGGCCTTTGGTCAAAAATGAAATTGTTGATGGTTTCCACGCGAACATCCCCAAGTCGCTCTAACAACTGTTCATGGACCAAAAAGTGGTCCAGTATTTTGGCCACATAAGTTGTTCTAGAGCGACCATTATCCCATGTTGAAGCAATTTTTGTAGGGCATATGTCCACAAAATTATGCAAGAGAATAACATCTTGAATTAGACCGGCCAAAGGGTTTGTTTTCCTGTAGCACCCCCATACTTCATCATAACTTATGGTGCAGTTCAGGTCCCCCGCAATGGTAAGGGACACCAGATCCATCATTCCAGAGGAGAAAACACGATCCAAAAACATGAATCAGTCCTTGTAGGGGGCATATATATTGAGGATGTGAATGTTGCCATGTATTCTGTGAAAAAAAACTTCCAGCAGAATGCTTGCAAAACACTGAAAAGCCTTAACAGAGACCCAAGAAGGATCCCATAAGGCCACCAAACCCCCAGAGAGACCAGATGAAGCAGTTGTAGAAATGTACTAATTTAGAAACATTTTCTGAAAGTATAGAACAACCTCTGTGACATTATGCATAGATTCCTATATGAGAATGATATATGGGTGAAGAGAGTAGATCAGGTTTTTTAGAGCTAAGAATTTTCGGCTAGCCCCCAGACCCCAGATGTTTAGGGATATGATGTGGGTCATGGGAGGAGATCATTAGGCTACCATGCTCTAAAGGACCTAGAGGAAGATAAATCTGCAATTGGTACATCAACAAGGAAGCAGTCCATTAGGGAGGCGGATGAGATATTTTTGTTTCTTCCCCAAAAATGTCGGCTACCTCGGTTTTGCTTCCATTGAACAGTAATATTTCCAGCCGAGGTAGGGCTGATGTGTGGGGAGGTAGATGACCTAGGCTTATGGATGGTGAGGGAGTGTAGGTCTAGGGTCTTTCTTTGTAAAAGGAAGTCTAGGTCACTTCTGCTAGAGTTTGTAGGAGATGTAGTAGGTGAGTTAGGAGGAGTGACACTAAGGCAGGGGCCTTTGTCCTTGGATTGACGACGAGGTGGAATAGGAGTAGAAGAGGGTACATATGCGATATGCAAAGTGGATGGAATGTTGTGACAGGGATGTGTAGATGGAAAAGGAGCAGGTATTTCCTGACAGGGGGTAGGTTCCAAAGGAGAAGGGTAATTAAAGTGAGCTGGACATCCAAGTAATGGCAATTCTGACTTTTCAGAGATATTTGGGGAGGACGAAATGAAAATTGGAGATGTTACTAGAGAACCGAAAGAAAGAGGGTGGCGAGAATTTTTCTTTCGAGGCATACCTGGATGAGTCGTTTTCTGATACTGTGACGCAAGCTTTTAACCCTTTATGCTTGGACGTTCCCTATCATAATTGGACAACATGGAGGCATTATAACATTTCCATCCATGTAAGCGACCTCCAAGACAAAGAGGACATTGTTCACGCAGGTGTCCTGTTTGGTGACAGAAAGAACAATGAAAGGGAACCCCCCAGTAATCCAGTCTCTGATGGACATTAATATCCTCCCAATGCAGTTTGGTGTGATGAGGAAAACCACCACGATATTCCTTCTCAATGAGAATCTAAGCTACTCTCTTGTCTTGTGCACCAAGGCATCTCGGGTCCACATAGACAAATTTTCCAGTGGCATTTCCTATGTCCATTAGAGCTTGTTTAGTCCACAGTTCGATCGAAAAATCAGGAAATTTAACCCAGATCAGTTTATTGATCGGCATATTGTGTAGAGGGTTATATCCAATGTACCAATTATGCAGGGCTAGAAAGCTTTTTCCATGGACCCATGGAATGGATCTAATTTTCTCAAGATCCTCTTGACTGAGGAAGTCGAAACTGTACCAACCTTTCATTACTCTAACTATCGTAGGTAGGTAACTCATCATAGTTTTCCACTTCTTTCCTAACCAATTTCTCATCTCAGAGTCCTCCATTGCTAGGAAATACCATCGGCCAACACGAGCATGCTTCTGTAGGCTGTTTATGTGATCAAACAGGGTGGCACTGTCAAGAGCTGTAAGCAGGGGTGGTGGAGTGGATTTCATAAAATGATGTTTATGACGTCATACATGGAAGGCATGTTCGCCACCCTGTAATGAATGCAGAGATAAGTCGACAACCGGCACATCGATATCTCCAAGAGTAGTACGCCATGCATCCAATGACCATGGTCCCATGTGGAGTGATTCTGCTTCCATGGTGGCACGAAATAAAGCTGAGTTGGCAGACACATCGGAGTCTGCGTCTATCCAGAGTGTAGAAAGCGAGGGAGTGACAGCTTATGGGGTGTCACTCTGAGAAGGAGGAAAGGGGGGTTAGGTCAAATATTAATGAGGGCAGTGTTGGAAATAACACTGAGAGCGGGGGGGGGGTGTGGTGAATCAGTATTATCAAATCAATAAAACTTTTTAACTTCCATATTAAGATTCATATACGCTACTTCAATTAAGGCAAACCGCGTGTATACGCAACTGTGTGTAATGCAACAAGTGTATATCCAGTAGACTTATGATTCAGTTAGTTGATACTTAATGAGTGCATTAGAACATTATTAACCATATGAACAGTAAACAGGAGCAGTAAAATAGAACAGATCATCACACACAAGAAGCACACATGAACACCATGATGTAAGGTGGAAACCCAATGTGGGTGAAAAGCACCTACTACAAGTCATCTAAATATTCTTTTTAATAAGAAACTTCCCTTTACAATGGTTCTGTACTGGTGCAGTCTTATAGCAGTATGCAAGCTTCTACCTGCAAAAGGCTACAACCTTCTCTTGTTCTCCAGACACTCCTGGAAGGGAGCTACAACCCCCTTAGCTCTTGTACTAGCCGATCCATTTCCTAGTACGTAGGTGCCGACCTACAGAAGGCTACAACCTTCTATTTCTTCCTCCAGGTACCATGTTTCATAGATTTTCAGACTAGATACTCCTAAAGCACAACACCATAATTTGAAGGCCACGTTTCATCCAATTTTCATACTGGACCCATCAATATCATTGAAGCCCAAAATCAGTCAACACCAGCATCATCAATCTCTGAATCACCCAATACTGAATCACTGAAACCTAGTCAAAAAAATGCAGTCACTAGAACGCAGAGCAGAACACTGAACTCTGCAACAATATTCAGAACCAACTGTATCATCAAAAATCATGCATCAGAGTGCATACGCTACTTGGAAGTGTCGAACCAACGTGTATACGCAACTTCACCAAAGCGAACCAGCGTATATGTCATTAATTACTTATTCATAACTTTGCTGCACTTCCTGACTTCAGACATACCCAAATCATTACATATACAAAGATAATACGTATGTTAGCAACCAGATCTAGTTCATCAGATCACATAAAGATAAGTCATTCTGATCCTGATCCATTATAGATCTCATCCATCAATACTGAAGCTAAACATAATCAACCAATCTGAATATGCAGAATACTGACACCAGTAAACAGTCATCAGAACTCATCAACAACCAGAAACACCTGTAACTTCAAACATCATAGCTCATATGGTATACGCTACTTAGATATATCTAACTTGTGTATGTATGTGCTTCTATCATAGTTAACAAGCGTATACATCTATAAATATTCATTCATGAGTTGCAGCTATTTCAAACTTAAGTTATACCCAGATCAGAACATTACATGCGTCAGTATACAGATCTAGAATAAACATGATTAACCCATATAGAGATGATTCATTCCAAGCCATTAGATCTCGATCTATCCTTAGATCTTGTTCTCCATCAATCGCTGAGATTCCTCCTAAGCTCAGATCAAGCAAAGCATCATGAACCCATAACCTGCATACTAGATCTCATACTTCATCAGATATTCAAGACTTTCTCCATGCTTTTGTCTAATGATCTTCTTCTCCTTTTATAGTCTTAGGGCTTACTCAATACCATGGTCCAAAACCATTGAGAACCAATACTAGGGACCCAATACCTGAGTTCAATACTTTGGACGCAATACCAAGGACCAAAACCATTGGTCTAAATACCACGGACCCAAAAATAAGCTTTCCCACATGTTTGTGCTTTTTCGTGCATGAAAGTGCATGCATACGCATACACGACTTTTGATCAACAATCCTGCATGTATACGCACCTTTGTATATAGTTAACCTGCGTGTATACCCTACTTGGTATATAGCGAACCTATGTATATACGCGACTTGGTACATAGTGAACCTGCATATATACTCTTCTTTCTTCATTCTTTGTAGTCTGATCATCAACTCTTTGCTACTAACCTGCTACACTATTATCTATCATCTATGTGAGTTGCCATCAAGAACAACACTTGTATCATAATGCCAACAATCTCCCCCTTTGGACTTGATGGCAAAGCTAACTTGTTGTCTGATTCCTTTGAGCTGTCCTGCATCCCATGTATTCTGTCACATCTGATATCTCTTCTATAGATTCATCTAGTTATATATAAGTGAGTTGTTCTATAGATGTATACGCTTGTTAACTATGATAGAAGCGCATACATACGCAGGTTAGATATATCTAAGTAGCGTATACCATATGAGATATGATGTTTGAAGTTACAGGTGTTTTTGGTTGTTGATGAGTTCTGACGACTGTTTACTGGTGTCAGTACTCTGCATATTCAGATTGGTTGATTATGTTTAGCTTCAGTATTGATGGATGAGATCTATAATGGATCAGGATTAGAATGACTTATCTTTATGTGATATGATGAACTAGATCTGGTTGCTAACATACATATTATCTTTGTATATGTAATGATCTGGGTATGTCTGAAGTCAGGAAGTGCAGCGAAGTTATGAATAAGTAATTAACGACATATACGCTGGTTCACTTTGGTGAAGTTGCATATACACGCTGGTTCGACACTTCCAAGTAGCGTATGTAATCTGATGCATGATTTTTGATGATACAGTTGGTTCTGAATATTGTTGCAGAGTTCAGTGTTCTACTCTCCGTTCTGGTGATTGCATTTTGTTGACTCGGTTTCAGTGATTCAGTATTGGGTGATTCAAAGATTGATGATGCTAGTGTTGATTGATTTTGGGCTTCAATGATATTGATGGGTCCAATATGAAAATTGGATGAAATGTGGCCTTCAACAACACCAAATCACTCTCCCCCTTTGACATCAAGGGCAAAGGGCGGACCACGATATTCTCTTTCCTTGATAAACATTCCACTGTCCATACTCCCCCTGAGTACCTGTTGAAATCCTTGAATGAGTTCCCCCTTTGTATATGCCAAGGTGTACCAATTTGACCATGCTCCCTCTAAGTACATGCTGAAGTCTCTGCTTTGCTGAAGTGTGTTGTTCATGCTCCCCCTGACTATAAGCATGGTCTGCAAAAAGATGTTCTACAAGAATAACATGACTCTATCATAAATGACCTTCCTATCAGCAAGGACTCATACATACATCCATCTCCCAACCCAGTGGGGATATACCAATATTGACTCATCCACCAAACCAAGTGGGGATATGCCAGATACCAAATGTTTATACATGACTGAACTATTACATCATCCTTCCCGTGCATAGTGGGGGTACAAATTACATCATATGACCAAAAGGGATTCATCAAATGACTACAATAGACAGAGGCAAACTATTACATCATGAGTCTTGATATGACCTTTACAGGAAATTTATAACAGAGACCAAACATCTAAATAAGATCATGATAGTCATTAGCAACTATCATACACAATGTATGATCTACTCCATAATCATCTGACAACAGCATCTAGACCAGCAATAAGGTATGTCTGCATCAACTCATCCTTTTGAATAGAATTTTGCATATGACATATAGAATCATTCACATTATATCATATGTGAAAAACACCATAGCCATCTCATCAACATCAAGATCTGCATGATCCAAGTATCATCACATGGGAACATTTGCATCAATCAACATATGTAAGTATTAACCTATCATCATATAGGTAAGAAATTATCATCATCATGTCTCCAACAATGCAACTTTGAGTAAACATTCATGTATCCGCACTATGTATCTTGAGCTCAAGATCATTTGTCAAGACTTCTTGATATCATCAACAGCAACAATCCTCATCCACATGAGTGCCAAGAACTACATGAATCCTGCATCATAATTGTATTATATGATCTTTATGCATATGACGATAACAACATATGAGTGAATCATGATCAAGTGTATTCAAGCTTTGTACTTCTCCTTATCCTTATGAAGATCACCATGTAAGCACCATATATGCATCCACAAATCTGATTAGAACACCAACTATGTAAACCAAAGAATCATATGAGATTTTGTCATAGACAACTCATAACCAAATCATAGCAAGATGTATCATTTAGGCATATAAGCATCATCACTAAGGACTACTAACCATAATGCCAACAATGCACTATTAAAGGCATATGCTCCCCCTGAACCTGTGCCATCTTGCTTACTGTCAGATCTGATCATGCATATACCAGTGAGGAGTATCATCATCCACAAGTTAAGATCAAATCATTCCTAAACATCTTACAAGTATCAAGACATTTCCACACAACATCAACAGATTGTAACCATTATGAAACAGAGAAAATAATGGACTGAATCATATTAGACCCCTTTTCCTGAGCCTGTCCCATTGCTTTTCCTCAGACTAACATATACGTGATGGTGCAGTAACCAACTCGCTTATATACGCGACTTCCCTTCATGAAACTTTCGTATCAGATTTAGGACACTGAAGTTTTACACTTTTAGGTCCCTCTGAGTCTGTTATGTCTGTATATTGTGCTATGCCACATCTTTCTGACTGTACTTCCTTCTTCTTCCATATCTTCAAGTGTGATGATGTTTTCTCCTTTTGGTATGGTGCCCATACTTTGTTCCTGCATTCCTTTGTTGTATGTCCAAGCTTGTTACATGCATAACATCTTACATGTTTCATATTCCTTCTATAGCAATCAACAGTGTTGTGACCAAACATATTGCAAGCAAAGCAATATCCCTTAAAGTACCTGGAACGTGATGATCTTTCTGAGTGATAGTCTTGAACCATTCTTCTTCTGCATCTGGCTGCAACATGTCCAAGATTATGACATACATAACATTCAACATTGTTCATCAAAGGAGTAAAACATTTTCTTTGAAGAATTTCATTCCTTGGCTGTTGATGGGGTTGTCCTCTCATCTCCTAATTGATTATTTTAGATTTCTCATTAGAGTTCCTTGCCTCTCCTTGTGAGCTAGATTCATCTTCAACAGATTCATAAAAACCAAAGCCAGTTTTGATAGTAGGAGACCTTTGACTACTAAGAATATCATCCAAGATCTTAGCACTATCTTGAAATCGTAAGAGCTTATCCTTTTCTTCTAAATTATCCTTAAGAATATTTACCTCAACCTGATGTTGCTTCTCCTTTTCATGATACTACTTCTTCATGTTTTCTTCAGCTTTTCTTCCTTCTTCCAACTGATGTCTTAGTTGAAGAACTTCGTTTTCTTGTTTTTCAAGAGCTTGGAGTAGTTATTTATTCTACCTTTTTGATTCTTCAAGATCTTCTTTTAGCAAGAGGATCGTAGCTTCAAGACTTTCATAGTAACTAGATCTATCTCTGAGTTTCTTGATTGTTGTGCTCCTTTCATTGACTTCATTTCTTAATGATGTCACTTCATCCTGCAACTTTTGACATTGATCTTCCTTGTCCTTGAATAACTTCCTTACCTTGTTTCCTTCCTCTAGTTGAGCTTTTAGCTTGGTAGCTTCTTATTTAAAGGCACATTCCCTTTTGTTCAATAGATCTTGTTGATCTCTAATTTTTTCTGTAAGCCTTTTAAATTCTGCCTCTATTTGATATCTTTCTTTCTCACCCATAAGAGAAAATTCATTTGTTTCGTTATCACTTTCATCATCTTCAAATGGATGGATACCAGAGTATAACAAATTCATACCTGCTAGTTCTTTTTCCTGTTCATCTTCATTCTGAAGTGATTCTGAATCTGAAGTGCTTCTTCCACATATTCCCCAATCGATTCTCCCACTGTCATAGCTCTTTTGAGATGTCTTCTTCTTCTTAGGTGCTTTCTTCTTAAGCTTCCTTCCCATTGATCTACAAATCTCCTTCAAGCAATCAAGCTTCTACCAAAGGACCTGCTCTGGTGCCAGTCATTGGAAATAATACTGAGAGGGGGGGGGGGGGGGGGGGGGGGTGAATCAGTATTATCAAATCAATAAAACTTTTTCATTTCCATATTAAGATTCATATATGCTACTTCAGTTAAGGCAAACTGCGTGTATACGCAACTGTGTGTAATGCAACAAGCATATGTCCAGTAGACTTATGATTCAGTTAGTTGATCCTTAATGAGTGCATCAGAACATTATTAACCATATGAACAGTAAACAAGAGCAGTAAAATAGAACAGATCATCACACACAAGAAGCACACATGAACACCATGATGTAAGGTGGAAACCCAATGTGGGTGAAAACAACATGCTGCAAGTCGTCTCAATCTTCTTTTTAATAAGAAAAATCTTTTTACAATGGTTCTGTATTGGTGCAGTCTTATACCAGTACGCAAGCTTCTACCTGCAGAAGGCTACAACCTTCTCTCATTCTCTAGACACTCCTGGAACCGAGCTATAACCCCCTTAGCTCTTGTACTAGCCGATCCATTTACTAGTACATCGGTGCCGACCTACAGAAGGCTACAACCTTCTATTTCTTCCTCCAGGTACCACGTTTCATAAATTTTCAGACTAGATACTCCTAAAGCACAACACCATAATTTGAAGGCCACGCTTCATCCAATTTTCATACTAGACCCATCAATATCATTGAAGCCCAAGATCAATCAACACTAGCATCATCAATATTTGAATCACCCAATACTGAATCACTGAAACCCAGTCAACAAAATTCAGTCACCAGAACGTAGAGCAGAACACTGAACTCTGCAACAATATTCAGAACCAACTGTATCATCAAAAATCATGCATCAGAGTGCATACTCTACTTAGAAGTGCCGAACAAGCGTGTATACGCAACTTCACCAAAGCGAACCAACGTATATGTCATTAATTACTTATTCATAACTTCGCTGCACTTCCTGACTTCAGACATACCCAGATCATTACAAATACAAAGATAATACGTATGTTAGCAACCAGATCTAGTTCATCAAATCACATAAAGATAAGTCACTCTGATCCTAATCCATTATAGATCTCATCCATCAATACTAAAGCTAGACATAATCAACCAATCTGAATATTCAGAATACTGATACCAGTAAATAGTCATCAGAACTCATCAACAACCAGAAACACCTCTAACTTCAAACATCATAGCTCATATGGTATACGCTACTTAGATATATCTAACCTGCGTATGTACGCGCTTCTATCATAGTTAACAAGAGTATACATCTATAAATATTCATTCATGAGTTGCAACTATTTCAAACTTAAGTTATACCCAGATCAGAACATTACATGCGTCAGTATACATATCTAGAATAAACATGATCAACCCATATAGAGATAATTCATTCCAAGCCATTAGATCCAGATCTATCTTTATATCTTGTTCTCCATCAACCACTGAGATTCCTCCTTAGCTCAGATCAAGCAAAGCATCATGGACCCATAACCTGCATACTATATCTCATACTTCATCAGATATTCAAGACTTTCTCCATGCTTTTGCCTAATGATCTTCTTCTCCTTTTATAGTCTTAGGCCTTACTCAATACCATGGTCCAAAACCATTGAGAACCAATACTAGGGACCCAATACCTGGGTTCAATACTTTGGATGCAATACCAAGGACCGAAACCATAGGTCTAAATACCACAGACCCAAAAATAAGCTTTCCCACATGTATGCGCTTTTCCGTGCATGAAAGTGTGTGCATACGCATACGCGACTTTTGATCAGCAATCCCGCGTGTATACACACCTTTGTATATAGTTAACCAACATGTATAACTTGCGTGTATACCCTACTTGGTATATAGCGAACCTGCATATATACACGACTTCAGTTTAAAATGCTGAATATATGAGCTGGAAAGAAAAAAGCAACATATTCTCAAGGAAGAGGAAGCCTTATGGAGACTAAAGAGTAGGGCGACATGGATCAATGAAGGCGACAGGAACAACAAGTTTTTTCACAGGTTTGCAAATGCTAGAAGAGTGAAGAACACTATTTGGAAAATCAGTGATGGACAGGGAGGTTTTTTCTTTTCTCACCAAGAAATCTCAAGGGAGGCCGTCAAGCATTTTAAAGAACAATACAAAAGAAGAGAAATCTGCAACTTCCAGGACATCCTATGGAGCATTGATCCGGCTCCCCAAATGTTCGATGAAGGAAAAAACAATGAGCTTTTCCGGCCCGTCACAGAAGAGGAACTCCTAGGCGTCATGAAGACCTTTAAGAAGGACAAATGTCCTGGCCCCGACGGCTGGACAATCGAATTTTACATCCACTTTTTTGATTCCATCAAAACAGGTCTCTTGGGGATGGTCGAGGCATCGAGGATCTCTGGCAGTATACACCACATCACTTCTTCCACACAGATTGCCCTCATCCCAAAAAATCAGGATCCGGTCTCCTTCAAAGACTTCAGACCGATCTCTTTGTGCAACATCTCTTTCAAAATTATCACAAAAATTATAGCTGAACGGATTAAAGCGACTTTGGCCGGATCATTATCAAGGGACCAACATGCTTTCCTGAAGGGTAGGAACATTTTGGACGCCGTGGCCATCACTCAGGAGTGCCTGTTTTCCATGTCCACAAACCAATCTGAAGCAGCCATACTAAAAATCGATCTGCAAAGAGCTTTTGACTGTTTAGACTGGGGCTTTATCAGGTGTCTTTTAGCAAAAATTGGACTGAATCCAAATGTTATCAATTGGATTATGGCTTGCATCGAGAATGTGAATTACTCGGTCATCATTAACGGCATCCCTACCCCTTTCTTCTCAGTTGAAAGGGGCCTACGCCAAGGCTGTCTGTTGGGTCCCTATAATACTAGTGATTACCCCATTACTATTGTAGTTATACCCCTTATTTATATTGTTGTGCCCCTATTACCCCCATATTGTTATTTTTGTGCCCCATAGAATCCCTCTATTGTTATTTTTGTGGCTTTATATTATTATTGTTAGGTCGGCTGGATTATATTGTGACTCCTTAGACTCCTATATATAGAAAGGAGGTTTTGTCATTTGTATCATCCAAGAATTGTTCATTTATGTAATGTAAAGGAGGTTGCCCCCTCGAAGAGGCTGAATTCTAAGGCGTTGATCTATCTTTTCTATCTTTTCTTGAGCTGGTTTCATAACATTTGGTATCAGAGCTTTGGATTCTAGGGTTTCGCTGCTCCAAACAGGTCATCGTGGCATTTTCGCTATAAATTTTTTTCTGTGACTTTTCAGAAGTCACAAAAAAAACCCATTTGAGAAGAAATCGCGCTGAACCTTGGGTCCAAATTTCAGAGCTTTTCGCGCGATATTTGCGGAGATATGATCTGAGGAAGTTGGTCTTTTTGCAGACTCCTGAATTACATTCAAAACAGGTGACCTGGGGAAAATCGTCATAACTTTCTCTCTGGGGATCGGATTGAAATTTCGTAAGAAGGTACAGAAAGAGGACGGACTGTAGTTTCTTGTGTCTGTGTTTCAGATTCAAAGGTTGAAACAGTGACTCGTGGCACGTCGTACAAGTTCGCTCTACTGAACCAGTCTAAAAGCAAGTCACTGTGGGAGATTTCACATAACTCTTCCTTGGAGAATCCAATTTGGCTCAGACTTGTGGCATTGGAAAGAGGACACAGAAGGCTACTACAGGTAGCAATTTCAGAACTAGATGATCCGAAATTAGAGATACATCAGATTCAATATCAGGCTTCTATAAAGTGAAAAAAAGGTGTGTAGTTTTTTTTAAATTTTTGTGTAAGCTTGGTTTAACGGAATTCAAAGGGCATAGTAAAGCATTATTATCGGTAACTGATGCCCCGAGGAAAGAAAATGCAAACACCTAGTAAGGAACCTGAAAGCTCTAGCATGACTCATGAAGAAGAGGAAGAAATGCTACATGATATATCAAAATTACAAGAACAAGTGCAACAAATGTCACGCTCACAAAAGCTAACAGAAGCTAAGATAAGTGGTGTGGAATCTAAGATAAATGGCGTGGAATCTAAGATAAATGGTGTGGAATCTAAGATAAATGGCGTGGAAGCTAAGATGGATGATTCGAAGATAGATTTGAAGAGAGACATGGCAGATTTGAAGATAGATTTGAAGACAGACATGGAAGAATTGAAGAAGTTGCTACAAGAAAGGGTCACTAATGGTGAAAAGGTAGTAAAGGAAACTCATGATGAGAACAAAAGAAATGTTAATCATGATTCCATAGATGCTAATGTTGGATCGAAGAATCACCATATTCCAAAAATCGATATGAGGAAGTTTGATGGCAAGGATCCCGCCACATGGATATTACAGATGGAGCAATTCTTCGATCTCAATAATGTGCAAAACGCACAAAAGGTACGTATGGCAACTGTATATTTGGAACCAAATCAGTTTGTATGGTATCAATGGCTTTGCTCTCGTAAACAATTTATCACTTGGGCAATTTTTACGGAAGAATTGATAGCACATTATGAAGATACAAAAAGCAACACTTTTTTTAGCCAATTGATAAGTCTCAAACAAAAGGGTTCAGTAATGGAGCACATTGAGGAGTTCCAAAAATTGAACATAAGGGTAAAAGATATTCCAGAGGAGCATAGGATTGATGTGTTCATAGGGTCTTTAAAGGATAATATCCAACATGATGTTCGCCTTTGGGAACCTGATTCATTAGAGAAGGCATTCAGGTTAGCAAGAAAAATGGAAAGCAAAATTATGGCAACCAGGAAGCATACCACTCACAACTATAAAGACGGAAGTGTTGTTGCCCCTAGTCTTCCACAACCTATAAGGTTGACACCACAACAATTGGAAGAAAAAAGAGCAAAAGGGCTTTGTTACAGTTGTGATAGCAAATACACTAAAGGTCATAAGTGTGCTGAGAAGAAATTATTCTACATAGATTGTGAAGAGGAAGAAGAAAAGGAGCAAGAAAGGTCAAAAGAAGAAGATATACTCCAGGAACAAAGCCTAGATGAAGAACAAATAAATCCGACCATATCTTGTAATGCATTGGCGGGAATTACCACTCCTCAAACCATCAAGATAGAAGGACAAATCAAGAAGAAAAAGGTAATAGTGTTGATTGATTCAGGAAGCACCCACAATTTTATTCATTGTAGGGTAGCAAAAGAATTGAATTGCTTCCTATATCCAGCACCAGAGTGTCAAGTGATGATTGCAAATGGAGGAACAATAAATTGCTCTGGAAAGTGCCATAATATCAAGCTATCCATGGGAGAATATGTATTGACTAGCCCAATGCTTTCCATTCCAATGGGAGGTGCTGATGTTGTACTAGGAGTCCAATGGCTACAATCCTTGGGTACAATAGCTTTTAATTTTCAAGAACTTTTCATCAAATTTTCTATGGAAGGAAAGGAAGTTGAATTAAGGGGTATTGCAGGGAAACCAGGAAAGATAATCAGCTCTAATGGTATGACAAAGCTTCTAAAAAAGGAGCAAAGAGGTGTAATTGCACAATTATGTTCGCTAGATGTTTCCACATTGGAATCATCTATTTCTCCAGATCTCCAAAAAGTCCTGGACAATCATTCCAAGGTATTTGAGACTCCCAAAGGTCTCCCACCTATGCGTGATCATGATCATGCTATTCATCTGATTCCAGGAAGTGTTCCTCCAAACATCAGGCCGTACAGATATCCCTATGTCCAAAAAAGTGAAATTGAACGTATGGTTGCAGAAATGCTAGAGGCTGGTATAATTCAACCGAGTCAAAGTTCTTTCTCAGCTCCAGTAGTATTGGTGCACAAGAAGGATGGATCATGGCGCATGTGTCCGGATTATAGGGAGCTCAACAAGCTCACTATTAAAGATAAGTTCCCCATTCCTGTTATTGATGAATTACTGGATGAATTGCATGGATCAATTTACTTCACCAAGTTGGATCTTCGTTCGGGATATCATCAAATCAGAATGAAGATTGAAGACATTCCGAAAACGGCATTTAGAACTCATGAGGGTCATTATGAATTTTTGGTCATGCCTTTTGGCCTTACCAATGCACCTTCAACATTTCAAGGTTTGATGAATTCAATTTTCAAACCATTCCTTAGAAAATTTGTGTTAGTATTTTTTGATGATATACTAATCTACAGCAAGTCTTGGAAGGATCATGTTGAACATGTTGACAGGGTGCTACAACTATTGGAGGAGAAACAATTATATGCAAAAAGATCCAAATGTTTCTTTGGAGTCCAGGAGGTGGAATATTTGGGTCATATTGTATCTCATGAAGGAGTTAAGGTAGACCCTAGCAAAATTAAAGCCATTAAGGAATGGAAAATCCCCACATCCATAAAGCATCTGCGAGGATTTCTTGGGTTGACAGGGTATTATCGCAAGTTTGTTAAGAATTATGGGAGAATAGCAGCACCTCTAACAACATTATTGAAGAAAGATTCATTTTCATGGACTCCGGAAGCAACAAAGGCCTTTGAACATCTTAAAGAGGCAATGTGCCAAGCACCGGTCTTAGCTACACCGGACTTCACAAAAACCTTTATTGTGGAATGTGATGCTTCAGGAAATGGAATTGGTGCTGTTCTAATGCAAGATGAAAGACCCATTGCTTTTGAAAGTCGTCCAATCAAGGGAAAGTTTTTAAGCAAAGCTATTTATGAGAAGGAAATGTTGGCAATACTCCATGCACTTAAGAAATGGCGACCCTACCTAATGGGAAGACACTTCAAGGTAAAAACGGATCATGATAGCCTTAAATACTTTTTAGAACAAAGATTATCCTCTGAAGAGCAACAAAAGTGGGTCACAAAGATGTTGGGTTATGACTTTGAAATCATCTACAAAAAAGGGAAGCAAAATGTGGTGGCAGATGCACTCTCAAGAAAGGATGAGGATGTGGAAGCATTGTTGTGTGCCATTTCTATTATCCAACCAGATTGGATAAACGAAGCAAGGGAGGAATGGAAGAATGACGAAGAAGTGTGGGCACTTATTCGAAAGCTACAACAAGATTCCAGTACTTCTGATACATTTAGCTGGCAAAATGATTCGTTATGGTACAAAGATCGCTTATACCTCTGTAAGAATTCCCAGCTAAAACAAAAGATTCTTATGGAATTGCACACTTCTCCCTTAGGAGGGCACTCAGGATTTTTAAAAACTTACCACAGGGTTAAGAAGGAATTTTTTTGGGATGGCCTTAAATCAGATATTCAAAAGTTTGTGGCGGAATGTTTGGTTTGCCAGCAAAATAAAGTTGAAACAATTAAGACACCGGGTCTATTACAACCTTTATCCATTCCAAGCCAACGTTGGGAGGAGGTTTCAATGGATTTTATCACAGGTTTACCCAAGTCTGAGGGAAAGAGTGTCATCATGGTGGTAGTTGACAGACTTACCAAGTATGCACACTTTTGTGCATTATCACATCCATTTAAAGCCAGTACAGTTTCTACTGCATTTATGGAAACAGTTCAAAAGCTACATGGAAACCCAAAGATTATTGTAAGTGACAGAGATCCCATTTTCACTGGAAATTTTTGGACAGAATTATTTTCTTGTCTTGGTACTCAGTTAGCTCATAGCTCATCTTATCATCCTCAATCTGATGGGCAAACTGAGATAGTAAACAAATGTTTGGAAGGATATCTTCGTTGCTTTGTATCTGATAAACAGACACAATGGGTCAAATGGTTGCCTCTGGCTGAATGGTGGTATAACACTTCCTTCCATACAACAACAAAAATGACCCCATTTATGGCACTTTATGGGTATCAACCACCATCCATCACATCATATTTAAGAGAAAATTCTAAGGTTCAGGCAGTGGAACATCACATCGAACATCAACAACAAGTCCTCCAACTCTTAAAGGATAACCTCGTGTTGGCACAAAATAGAATGAAACAACAGGCAGATCAACATCGCAGTGAAAGAAGTTTTGATGTAGGTGATTGGGTATTCCTACGGCTACAACCATATAAGCAAATGTCCCTAAAGCAAGCTAAGAAGGATAATAAATTATCACCAAAGTATTATGGTCCATACAAGGTGTTGCAAAAGATTGGTACTATGGCATACAAATTGGAGCTTCCTGCAGCTTCTCGATTGCACCCAGTTTTCCATGTTTCATGTTTAAAGAAGGTTATAGGCGACAAGCTCCCAATTCAAACAATATTGCCAAAACTTGACGAGGAAGGAAAAATTATATTGGAACCGAAAGCAGTCACAGAAACAAGAACTCGACAGCTACGAAATCGATCAATTTCAGAGTATCTTATCAAGTGGAAGAACTTATCCGCTGAAGATTCCACATGGGAGGATGAGAATTTTATGCAGAAGTATCCAGAACTACTCAAGCGTTGAGGACAACACTTTTTTGAAGGAGAGGGGCATGTTGGGTCCCTATAATACTAGTGATTACCCCATTACTATTGTAGTTATACCCCTTATTTATATTGTTGTGCCCCTATTACCCCCATATTGTTATTTCTGTGCCCCATAGAATCCCTCTATTGTTATTTTTGTGGCTTTATATTATTATTGTTAGGTCGGCTGGATTATATTGTGACTCCTTAGACTCCTATATATAGAAAGGAGGTTTTGTCATTTGTATCATCCAAGAATTGTTCATTTATGTAATGTAAAGGAGGTTGCCCCCTCGAAGAGGTTGAATTCTAAGGCGTTGATCTATCTTTTCTATCTTTTCTTGAGCTGGTTTCATAACACTGTCCCTTATCGCCGCTGCTTTTTATCCTTGCAATGAACTCTTTGAGTCTACTCATCAATAAAGCTGTTTTAGAAAACTCATGCAGGCCTGTAAAGATATGTCAGAACACCTCTGTCTCACACAATTTATTCGTTGATGATGTGCTTATTTTTGCTATGTTGTGCAGGATTACATGGCAATGTCTTTTCAACATCCTTAACAGGTTTCAAAGGGCCACTGGTTTACATATTAACAAGTCCAAATCAATTATATACCACAACGATGTCAATATGGATCTGGTGGAATTGATTTCTCAATTGTTTGAAATCGGTACAAGGTCTATCCGGAATGGAGTAAAATATTTGGGTTTCCACCTAAGGGAAAAGGGTTACTCCAAAGGCGACTGGAAGTGGCTCATTGATAGATATTATAAAAGACTATCCGCTTGGGAATTTAAATGTCTAACTCTGGCTGGACAAATAGTCCTAACCCGAGCAGTTATCTTACAACTCGCTATATATTGGACCCATGTCTTCTTCCTCCCGGTTAGCATCATACAGAAAATAAACAGGATCACGGAAAACTTCATATGGGGTGGCTCCTCTACTCAAAGAAAATATCATCTCGCCTCCTTGGAGTTTATTTCTAGACCAAAATCTGCTGGTGGTTGGGGCTTATTGGACTTGAGAACATTCGGAAAGGCACTGTTGTGCAAAACCTTGTGGAGGGGGATCTTCGGGATAGGTCCTTGGAGTCATATCATCAGAATGAAATATATGAGGGGAAAAAGTATGGACTTCTGGTTCCGTTTTGAAAGGATTGGGATCAAGCGCGGCTCTGCCATCTGGAACAGTCTCCGCAAAATAGAGACGTATTTTATTGGGAACCTTAAATGGAGTTTACAGTCAGGCAATAAAATTATCATCGGTATTGACCCCATTATGAGTGGACGCGAGACTATTTCATTCTCTGACAGGTTTCTTTTTTTCCTCCATGGCAAAGGCTACTTTACATGGGATAAGTTGATCTCTGGTTGGCATGGCCCCCTTCCTATATGGAAATCGGCCGCTGAATTGAATCTGCCAGAGTCTCTGTCGAGCCAATGGGACTCGATCAACACGGTTCTGAAAAGCTGCGGTTTTATCAAAACCATGCCCCAAGACTTCTTAACATGGAACCTGTCAAATGCAAACTCTCTGGTATGTGTTAAAAATATCTACGCCGATATGATTGGCTCTAGGTGAGTGCTCTCTCACCCCTCCTTCTCGACAGCATTTTGGAATTTAGATTGCGCCCCCAAATACATTTACTTCTCTTGGCTGGTTTTTTATAACAAGAATTTGTCCTGGGAAAATTTGAGGAAAAGACTGTGGCACGGGTCGAGCAGATGCCAGATGTGCGAAGTGGACGAGGAGACAAATCTACATGTGTTCTTCCAGTGTAACTCAATGCAGCGCATATGGAGGGAACTAGCCTCTCTATACCGTTTTCCTCTTCTCCTTCATGTATCTATCTTGGTTGCTTTCCACTGGTGGTGTAGGCAAAGCGTTACTTTGAGAATGATCTTCATTATCACACTATGGAGCGCCTGGTGGTGGAGAAATAACAAAATCTTCAATGGAGCAAAGGAGCCCCTCTTGGAAATTCTGCAACACATTGTCCTCATTTATGATTCCGTCCCTAAAAAGCCTACAATACAGAAACGTGCCAACAGTGGTGGTCTATCAGTCTCCCTCCTAAGATCCCCGAGGGCCTTTTTTGACGGTGCTGCTCAGAGACATACTTGCGGTTGCGGGGTGGTCATCTATATGGACGAGAACCTA
This sequence comes from Pinus tabuliformis, assembly GCA_031772625.1. Lineage (NCBI taxonomy): Eukaryota > Viridiplantae > Streptophyta > Pinopsida > Pinales > Pinaceae > Pinus > Pinus tabuliformis. The sequence continues at coordinate 982,247,077 of CM062805.1, read as the reverse complement.
CAATACTATCTGTCCTGGAATGCAGGTAGGGGCACAAACAGTTTGGCGGAGGCTAAAGCTCTCACAGGTCTTCTTGCTTTTTGTTTTTTCTTTGACATCCACCCCATCTCAATCTTCGAGGACTCAAAACTTATGATCGACCATGTCAGTGGCTATAGCCACATCCTGTGCCCTCACCTCACTTGCTGGCTGGAAAGAATTATGTTCTATTGGCAACAGTTGGCAGGAAGCACCATACAGCACGTCTACCGGGAAATGAACCAGGAGGCAGATTGTCTGTCAAAGGAAGGCCTCCTCCTCAGCACAGGATCTTGGTCCTTGATGGTATATGCTGACGGCGAGTCCCACTCCATACAGGATTTCAGCATTCCGGGCTTTTAATTTCTCTTTTTCATCTGTCTATTTTGATCTATCTCTGGCCCTTCCAATCTTGATATTTTGACATATGACTTTCCTGTACATGACGGATTATGTTTTCATTCTGCCCATCTATGTTTTTTTGGGCGCTGGTCTCCCAATGCATGTGTGCATCTCGATTCTTATTAGGCTATCTGCTACAGAAGAACCTCTCCTCTGTTTTTGATTTGGCCTTCCTATATTCAACATATGTACAATCTGGAACTATATTTGTCTTAATATAACACTATTACAACTTTTTTTCTCTAAAAAAATAAAATAAAAATAAATAAATAAATAAATAAATTTAGCTTATATGGGACCAGATTACTGTACCATCAATCTATTTATTGTGATAGAAATACTATTAGTTAATACATTTAAAACAAGAAACTCTAGTGCACCAACTTGATATTTAGTTTTGCCATATAAATGGGACCAAATTACTCTACCATCAGTCAATTCATTGTGATGGAATATTATTAATTAATGAGTGTGAAATGAACGATGGCTGCTAGTGGGTGTTCCTTATAATTCGTATCTTTTATGTGCTGCACATGCGTCATGTACATTTAGAGTCGAAATAATTTTTGAAAACGATGTGATGAACAAAGTGATAAATGTGGAAACATTGCCCACGTCTGACAATACATATGTTAGGGAGCAGTGCCGTATCTGACACAAAGTCCCTTGGCCACCCCATGCTTTCGTGATTTCTAGTGATTAATGGCATTTGACTTCTCCAAGCTGAGTAATATCAACGTTGCTACGCAATGTTTAATGTTGTCGTCTTCCTTAATTAATTAATTGTAATGGATTGGTATTGCAAGTTGTAAAGTAAAATTATTCAGAGCCATTATCATGTTCAGCTGTAACTCATATTGAATGACATTCAAAATCAGAAGTTCATAGCAATTATTTTCTTAATGCTGACTTATTTTAGTTAAGTGTATTTGGTTTAAGGGTAATATTAGTTTTATAGATATTTATATATGGTTGAAATTTAATTATTTGATGTTTTGTTTATTTTGTTTAAATTTATGATAAAATTTAGATAAAATTATGATTTTTTATTATATATATATATATATTTTTTTTTAGAAATTTTTAAGACATTGGAATTATATAAATTATATGACTCAAATTTATGATTCCAATAAATTTTTATCAAAATTTACAAGATTTTGAAAAATCAAATAATTAAATTACAATATATCAATTTCAAAATATTCTTAAAAAAATTCAATGCTCTGCACAAAAACAACAATAACATTAATTAAATTACAAACTCAAAAGCTATGAAAATTAATGGAACTAGTACAAAAATAACCCTAAATTCAAATTGACAAATATATGGATAGTAGTTCACGTGAAACATCAGAGTCTATTGCAAAATGCAACCATCCTATTAGGAAAATGATTCAAATGTAAAGATGGGTCATTGATAAGAGATAGCCAATTAAGGAACCAATTTGAGAACTACAGAGTACCCAGTAAAATGTAACAAATTGTAGATCAACACTCTTCGAGACTGAAAATGTTCGATGCCTTCTTCTTCTTCTTCTTCTTTTTTATCAGTAAGAAAAAAGCTTTATATTATATGAACTTGAGAATAAGTACAGTATAGAAACCATTACATATCATTCTGAAGATGATTGGACAAACATGTTTTCCATCTCTCATAAGAGGAGCAAGTGAGAGCTATCATGTTGGAACTATATACTGATCATCAAAAACAAGATTGTATAAACCTTGGAGCATAAAGCTTTAGTATTTCCGAGGTAGTGGGTATCCCCTTTTGTACAACAAAATTGCATGTATAATTTAGAGCAGTAAATCAGAATTGACATATGCATGAAAAAAAAAAAGAGAAAGCAAATCCAAATTTTGCAGAAAAAGAGAGAGGCTTGGATTTAACCCGGAAATAGGAAGTCCCCCATGTCATATGTATTGTGCTCCCAAGTGATCTCCAAATACCAGTTGCCAGGCACGCCAAGCAGTCCTTTTTTGACAAACTATCTGCTTCCATGTTCTGGGATCTGTCTATGTGCTGGATTGTGTAGTCTCCCTGAAGCTGCCAAAGGAGCTCTATTCTCTTCAGCCATCCTTGTAATATAGGAGTGTTAATGGAGGCCTTACCCAAAACTTGTTCAATAATGATCTTCGAGTCCCCGTATATGTGCAAGTATGGGATATTTAGAAAGTTGCTGAACCACATGAGACCCCATAAAGCAATTGCTTCCGCCTTGTTGTTGGTGTTGTGGTCTCCATTCCAAAAAATCCTGTAGGATAGTTCAGCTGATATAGTAATCCAAACCCCACATGCACAGGAACCCCTTTGTGTTGCTCCGTCAAAAAATCCCATTGGGTACATAAACTGTGTGTTATTATGCACGTGTGGGTTGTCGCTGGGACGATTGTGTTGTGAAAAGAAAACAGAGAAGTTTGATACGATTCGATCAGAGACCTAATGAAAGTCCTCCCTTGAGTTCTGAAAAAGATACTTGTTTCGCCAGTTCCAAATGGCCCATAAAATAAGTAATGGAATGGCTCTCCAGGAGGATTTCTGAGTGCTCCACCACTTCAGATATTCGTTGATGGAGGAATGCAATATATACTGAAAACCAAAACTTTTAGACAGTTTCTTCCATACCTGAACAATATGTTGACATTGCAGAAAAATATGATTGTTGTTTTCAGTGTCACTTTTATAGATAGAGCATATACCTGGCCCTTTCCATTGTCTTTTCTGTAAGTTCTCCTAGATGAGATTCTTATTTTGGAAAACCAACCAAGAAAAGATGATGATTTTATTTGGAATTCCTATTTTCCAAAAGGCAAAGGGGAATTGTAAATCTGCTTGTAATGCTGATACCCTGGAGAGAGAGAAATAAGTATCAGCAACAATGATATTATTAGCTGTCATCTTGCCCTTCCATGTGATTGAGTCTCGGGGTCCCATGCGGCAGATGCCAATGTGTTTGATATTTGCTATAATCTTGTTCCACTACATGGCCATGTGGCCATTAAGGCCAAGAGAGTGGGTCTTTTTCCAAATGGGAATTGGACCTTGCCAATCAGTTATAGCTTGACCCCAAAAATAAATGCCCGGTCCATTTAGGTGAAATTTGATGTTCTTAGGGATGGAGCATTCCTCCCCAGCACTAAGGATTGGGTCAAAAACAATGAGGATACAATTTCCATTTTGAAATTTCCATGTAAGTTGCTGAAAGAAACATTTTTCCATTTTCTGGAAGCTTTGCCAAATGGCAGATCCCTGCTTGATGCCTATGGTGCATTTTCTGTACCAATACCTGAAATCTTTATTTTTAAGGTATTTGTGTTGGATGATTTTTCTCCAAGGCCCATTCCCAAATAAACCTCTCCATAAGGATCTCATCAACAATGTTCCGCCAAATCTGTGAAGGTCCATAATCCCCCATCCACCTAATTCCTTCGGGAGAGTGATGCTGGCTAGTTTGGTGAGATGGTATTTTTTCCTTTCGTGGCTCCCTCCCCATATGAAGTTTGTTGTTAGGCGGTTTAGATCCTTGAAAATGGATGTAGGGATGTGGTATGGATGAGCCCAGTAAACCACCAACTGTGCTAAAACTGCTTGGGAGAGGACAACTCACCCAGATATCCTTTTGAAAAAACGGTCAATAATCCATTGCCAGTTAACAAATTTGTAACAACAAGGTTTTACACGATACCCAAGATATTTCATTCCATTTTGAACATGCATTGCCTTGATACCAAATAAATCTTCAATATATGTAATAATCTCCATGTCACATTTTCCATGGTATGTTAGAGATTTTCCATTATTTATGTGCAATCCTGTAGCATTTGCAAATTTGTTAAAAATATTCAAGAGACATAACCAGGAAAAGTGATAGAGCATACCCAAGATCAGAATATCATCTACAAAAAGACTGTGTGAAATGTTGGTGTTGTTGCCTATCATCAGTGGGCAGAACTGTTCCTCCATTACCGCTCTTTTATGTGCAGACATAGGCTATCCATTACCAGAATGAAGAGTAGCGGGGAAAGTGAGCATCCCTGCCGCAAACCTCGAGCAACCCAAAAATATTTAGTTGGATAACCATTTATTAAGACAACCTAATTTACATTGTCTACACATGCCATTATCCAATTTATACATATAGGAATGAGTCCAATTTTGATAAGGACGCATCTAAGGAAGCCCCAATCCAGGTAGTCGTATGCCTTCCTCAGGTCAATCTAGAAGATAGCCGCATTTAGCTTCTTGATGTGTATCAAATGCATACTCTCCTGCGTGTTTGCAACAACATCATGGATGAGCCTGTTCTGGAGAAACCCATGTTGTTCAGGAGAGATGTATCGTGAAAGAGTATTTCACATTCTACCCACAATTGTCTTTGAAATGATTTTGTAAATAATGTTTCACAGGGAGATCGGCCTAAATTCTGAGAAATTTTGTTGCATTGCTATTCTTTGGAAAGAGGGAAATAAATGTAGAAGTGATGTGTTGATGTATTTTTCCTGTGGATCTAGATTCCTCAACCATGCTCAAAAGATCATTCTTAAAAAGTTCAAAAAATGAGTAAAGAGTTCAATCGTTCATCCATCAGGACCCGGACATTTATCCCTCTTGAAGGATTTTAATACATTAAGGAGTTCTTCCTCCGTGACTATCTTATAGAACTCTTCATTTTTCCGTCTTCGTACATAGCGGTGATAAGGCTCTATTCCCCAAATTAGATCCTCTGCCATTATATTTTCATTTCTGTCATATGCCTTCTGAAAGTAATGAACAGTCGCATTGTAGATACCTTCTTGTGTCTGGTGAATTTGGCTCTCCTCATCCATAATCTCCCAAATGGAATTTATGTTGCGGCGATGGTTAGCAAATCGGTGAAATTTTTTTGTATTGCGGTCACCCTCCATTACCCAGGTCGCCCTGCTTTTTAATCTCTAGGTAGATCCTCTGCTTTTTTGTTTTTTTTGCTATTTTGTTTTTTTTGGCTATTTTGTTTTTTTTTGTTTTTTTTTTTTTTGTTTATTGTTTTTTTGTTTATTGTTTTGTTTTGTTTTGTTTGTTTGTTTTTGTTTGTTTGTTTGTTTGTTTTTTGTTTTGTTTTCTTGTTTTTTTGTTTTTTGTTTTTATTTTTTTTTCAAGTAGCCAGATCTTCATAGGAAGGCAATGGGAGGACATTTTGGGAAGGATTCGATCCAATTCTTTCTAAATGTCATCAAGTTCTTTCTTGTGGTCCTTTTGCTTTTGTTTTTTCCAGAGCTTTACTTTCCCACGAAGGGAATCCAGCTTGTCAAGGAGATTAATCATGGGGGAAGTACTAGGAAGAGCTTGTCACCCCCTGGTCTCCTGGACAAGTTTATTAAAATCTGGATCTTCCAATAATGATTTGTTGAATTTAAAAGGAATGCCCATACAGATGCCTATTTTCCTCCATTGCAACGAGATGGGCCTATGGTTAGAAATGAAATTGCTGATGGTTTCAGCATGAACATCCCCAAGTTGCTCTAACAACTGTTCATGGACCAAAAAGCGGTCCAGTCTTTTGGCCACATAAGTTGTTCTAGAGCGACCATTATCCCATGTTAGAGCAATTTTTGTAGGGCATATGTCCACAAAATTATGCAAGAGAATAACATCTTAAATTAGACCAGCCAGAGGGTCTGTTTTCCTGCAGCACCCCCATACTTCATCACAACTTATGGTGCAGTTCAAGTCCCCCGCAATCGTAAGGGACACCAGATCCATCATTCCAGAGGAGAAAACACGATCCCAAAAAATGAATCGGTCCTTGTAGGGGGCATATATATTGAGGATGTGAATGTTGCCACGTATTCTGCAAAAAATAACTTCCAGCAGAATGCTTGCAAAACACCGAAAAGGCTTAACAGAGACCCAAGAAGGATCCCATAAGGCCACCAAACCCCTAGAGAGACCAGATGAAGCAGTTGTAGAAATGTACTAATTCAGAAAATGTTTCTGAAAGTATAGAACAACCTCTGTGACATTATGCATAGATTCCTGTATGAGAATTATATATGGGTGAAGAGAGTAGAGCAGGTTTTTGAGAGCTAAGAATTTTGGGCTAGCCCCCAGACCCTAGATGTTTAGGGATATGATGCGGGTCATGGGAGGAGATCATTAGGCTGTCATGCTCTAAGGGCCCCAGAGGAAGATAAATCTGCAATTGGTACGTCAACAAGGAAGCAGTCCATTAGGGAGGCGGATGAGATATTTTTGTTTCTTCCCTAAAAATGTCGGCTACCTCGGTTTTTCTTCCATCGAACAGTAATATTTCCAGCTGAGGTAGGGCTGATGTGTGGGGAGGTAGATGACCTAGGCTTATGGATGGTGAGGGAGTGTAGGTCTAGGGTCTTTCTTTGTAAAAGGAAGTCCAGGTCACTTCCAACAGAGTTCGTAGGAGATGCAGTAAGTGAGTTAGGAGGAGTGACACTGAGGTAGGGGCCTTTGTCCTTGGATTAACAACGGGGTGGAATAGGAGTAGGAGAGGGTACATATGAGATATGCAAAGTGGATGGAATGTTGTGATAGGGATGTGTAGATGGAAAAGGATTAGGTATTTCTTGACAGGGGGTAGGTTCCAAAGGCGAAGGGTAATTAAAGTGAGTTGGACATCCAAGTAATGGCAATTCTAACTTTTCAGAGATATTTGGGGAAGACAAAACGGAAATTGGAGATGTTACCAGAGAACTGAAAGTAAGAGGGTGGCGAGAATTTTTCTTTTGAGGCATACCTGGATGAGTCGTTTTCTGATACTGTGACGCAAGATTTTGACCCTTTATGCTTAGACGTTCCCTATCAGAATTGGACAACGTGGAGGTGTTGTAACATTTCCGTCCATGTAAGCGACCCCCAAGACGAAGAGGACATTGTTCTCATAGGTGTCCTGTTCGGTGATAGAAAGAGTAGCGAAAGGGAATCCCCCAGTAATCCAGTCTCTAATTGACATTAATATCCTCCCAATGTAGTTTGGTGTGATGAGGAAAACCGCCACGATATTCCTTCTCAATGAGAATCCAAGCTACTCTCTTGTCTTGTGCACCAAGGCATCTCGGGTCCACATAGACAAATTTTCCAGTGGCATTTCCTATGTCCGTTAGAGCCTGTTTAGTCCACAGTTCAATAGACAAACTAGGAAATTTAACCCAGATTAGTTTATTGATGGGTGTATTGTGCAGAGGGTTATATCCAATGTACCAATTATGCAGGGCTAGAAAGCTTTTTCCATGGACCCATGGAATGGATTTGATTTTCTCAAGATCCTCTTGACTGAGGAAGTGGAAACTGTACCAACCTTTCATTAGTCTAACTATCATAGGCAGGTAACCGATCATAGTTTTCCACTTCTTTCCTAACCAATTTCTCATCTTAGAGCCCTCCATTGCCGGGAAATACCATCGGCCAAAAAGAGCACGCTTCTGTAGGTTGTTTATGTAATCAACCAGGGTGGCACTGTCAAGATCTATAAGCAGGGGTGGTGGAGTGGATTTCATAAAACGATGTTTATGACGTCGTACATGAAAGGCATGTTCGCCACCCTAGAATGAATGCGGAGATAAGTTGACAACCAGCACATGGATATCTCCAAGAGTAGTACGGCATGCATCCAATGACCGTGGTCCCATGTGGAGTGATTCTGCTTCCATGGTGGCACGAAATAAAGCTAAGTTGGCAGACACGTCAGAGTTTGCATCCATCCAGAGTGTAGAAATCAAGGGAGTGACAGTTTATGGGGTGTCACTCTGACAAGGAGGAAAGGGGGGTTAGGTCAAATATTAATGAGGGCAGGTGTGAAAGATCTAAGTGAGATTAGATTTCCTTGGGAAAGTCAATCCTCATGAACGAGGTGATAGAGTGTGTGTGTGAGATTAACTTCTGCATGCCACTTGGGGGGGAAATGCCGTCGTTTGGACAATCCAGAACAGGAAGCAAAACGAATGTACTGAGAAAGGGAATATTGGCCTGATTTGGAATGTAGTGAGGTTAGAGAGTGTATGGGGAGGCGTACTAGTGACGTGAGGGAAATTATGAGGTGAGGTGTCCGTAGACATGCGTTCCACCTAACCTACCAGGAAAGAGCCAATGATCCCCTGAGTTTGTTGTTCCGACCACCAGAAAAACCAGTGCCAGACCAGAGCAAAACCAGAGAGGCAAACAAAACTTATCTGTAAATTCACTAAATTATACAGCAGATTAATAGTGATTAGAGCATGAGATAGATATAATTGGAAAAAAACTAAATGTGGCTTGCGTAAAACCCTCAAAGAAACAGGAACCAGAACATCGAGCAATTTTGTGAATATCTTAATTTCCAAAACTAGATACAAGCACTGAAGTTTAGAAAACAATACAACAACAGAAACTTCCCTTACATTTACACCAGTATCTGCTTATCCGGAATCTAAACTCAATGCAGGGTCGAGAGATGACAATCATATCTGAAATTTGAGGCTAAAAGGGATGCAGGATGGATAGCCACCAGGTAGAAATAACAGAGAGTAACTTTTTAATGGCGTCAGTAAAAGATGGCATGAGGAAATACAAAAAAAAAGGTGTTTAACAGAGCCAGAAGAAAATCGTTTTCATGTCTGTTCACCCATTTTGTAGAAATATAGTGGAGATTTAGGAATACCTGTTAGATGTCCCAAGTCCATTTGTGGTAGTAGCATTCATATCCCAAAGGGAGGAGACATTTCGGAACCACTCATACACCACCAAAAAGTAAAAAACTGAAACTGCCTTTTAGGGCATTAGTGAGAAGGATAAAAATCTTGGGTCACTGTCTGACGAGGAGGCAATTTAATAACCAAGCTCTCGCAGAGGACACTGTAAGCCCAGTGGCCAGGTAGAAATAAAAAACCCCCTGTGTTTCCTTTCACTTTCTCACAACATTCTACGTTCTCCTCAGCATTTGGTGAGCTTCGCACTGTAATCTTCATGGCTTATTGTCAACCCTTGGTGCTCGCAGGGGACACTGTAAGCCCAGTGGCCAGGTAGAAATAAAAAACCCCCTGTGTTTCCTTTCACTTTCTCATGACATCCTACGTTATTCTCAACATTTGGCGAGCTTCGCACTGTAATCTTCATGACTTGTTGTCAACCCTTGGTGCTCGCAGAGGACACTGTAAGCCTAGTGGCCAAGCAGAAATTAAAAACCTCCTATGTTTCCTTTCAATTTCTCATGACATCCTACCTTATCCTCGCATTTGGTGAGCTTCACTGTAATATTCATGGCTTGTTATCAACCCTTGGTGCTCGCAGGAAAAAATATTATTTTTATTTTTATTTTGGATACATGAGAAGGAAAGAATATTATTTTTAAGATCTCCCAAATTAGATAAAATCACAGCTCCAACCTAGAAAATTAAAGGAATATGCGAAAGACAAAAGAAATTAAAGGAATATGTGAAAGACAAAAGATGTTGTGATGGGAAGTTGAATCACTTCAACTTACCAATTTTGAAATTGCATTAAATACATTAAAAAAGAAGAAGGAAAGGATCACTTTGAGAGATAAGCCATATTTGATTCGGTGTTAGAATATATTGGTCAACATAGTTTTCAAACAAAGATGAGTTTAAAATATTTGTGTTTTTTTAATATTATATAGATTAAGATTTATCAATTATTTTTGTTTATTTAATTTTAAATGAGGTGGTGTTTTTCTAAGTGAGGTGGTGTCTAGGTTAAGTTTTAATTTAAATATAGGATGGAAGAATAATATACGTAACAACATAGATGTTTTTACTAGAATTGTGTGAAGCTCAATTGAGCCTAAATACTTATTGGGATAATCTAAACCTTATAATAAGTCCCCACTCAACCACTCCCCATGAGATTTGAACTTGAAACTAGATGGGCACTAATGCTTACTCTAATATTGCATTTTAATTATATTTTCTTTGTTAATCACTCACAACTCTAATATTTTAATGTTATCTATTTTGGTTTTTGCAATTCAAAACAAAAAAATAAATAAATTAAATACTTTCAAGAATGAGTTTGGTAGCTAGCCCATGAGGGCAACTCAATTAGCAATTATCGTATTATGAACCATTATGTAAACCATGAGATTCAAGGTTCAAATCCCCTTTTGGTCAAGCAAACCAAAAAATAAAAATAAAAAATATGAATTTGATATCAAGTGCCTCAAGCTAGAGGGTTCAACAATAAAGGGTGAGAATTACATTTTGAGAATTTTATCTTAACAATCATATATGTATTGATAAGGATAAAAAAGTAATGACAAAAAAATGGCAATAACAAACTCAAAATAGTAAGCCCAAAACATTTAAAATCTATATCAAAATATTTGTATCAAATCAAATTTTTATATATTTGGACGTCATAACTTGACAAAAAAAAATCGATCTCGTGTGGATTATGGTCCCAAACAATAGGTGTAGAGCATAGGGAGTAGATCTCAGATCCAGAGGACTCCTTTCAGGTTTTCTTCAAAACCCCTTCAGGGGAATAAAAAATGATATGGGTACAGAGTACAAATCTTGTGATAAACCTAAAGCGAAAAGGAAAAAACGCTACTGGTATCTCTGTTTCATCCCAAAATATGCTTTTTTTCTTGGAAAGTGTTGCATGATGAATTCCAGTTGAAAGATTGTGGGATTCAAAGAAATTCCACCATTATCCAAAATTTAAGATTACAAGGAGGTGCCCTAGGAGAAACATTCCAGCCAAAGCACCATCCACAGACAAGGGCCAAGCTTCATTCAAAGATGCATTAAGAGGGAAAGTTGCCTCATAGGAAAAACCATCTCCAAATTTGACAATCCTAGGCCCCTACATGGTAGAAAAGATGGAAAAATATCTAGTTTTGTCCATCGAACTACCATAAGTAAGTGATCTTTTCAGGATTCTACAAGAAAAAGCCATCATATGTCGATTTAATGGTTACTGGCCAAAATATGAAGAGATAAGTGAGTGGATTTACCTCCACTGGACTAGAGATTGCGATATGTATTTGTGCGCAAAGGGTTTTTTTGTGGTTTAGTTTGATACCCAAAAATATTACAACTATGTCATAAATGATGGACCATGGTTATGGGGAAGGGAGGGTCCCTTTGTTACCCCATGTTTTCCGGGTTTCGATGCAAAATCAATGGTGGTTACAAAAATGTCGGTATGGGTAAGGCTTCATAACCTTCAGTTTCTTTTGTGGCATCATCAGGTTTTTAGAAGGCATAGGAAACTCCTTGGAAAGTTCATAAAGATGAATAGAGAAAGAATAGACAAAGGGATTTTCACTTTTGCTCGCATCTGTGTGGAAATGGATCTAAGTAAAGGCCTGTCGGATTGTATCAACATGACACACAAAGATTTCAAGTGGATATAGTGGTTAGATTTTAAAAATACCTCTTTTCGATGCAGGATTTGTCAATAAACAGGGCATCTACAAAACACATGCAAACATGCAAAGAAAATAACAAAAAAGAGAATGCAAAAGAAAAAAGGATGACAATTCCTAGAAACTCTTTCATCAGAGGATGAGGAAGAAGGAATGGATGAAACCCAGTAACATCAGGAAACAAGAAAACAACATGGCTCACAAGAGATGGGAGAAGAAAAAGAGGAAGAACATAACAAACAATCAGAAAGTCTAATCAACATTGTTGTGATCCCGCCTCTTGAAACTCAAGTAGAGGGCAACAACATCAATTTGGGTATAGGTGGAATAAAACGATCTCATGTATCAGAAAGTTCTGATTCAGACAAAGAAATCCAAAATATCACAAGAAATAATGAACTGGCCATTGTTTCTACTTCTCCTTCAATTGGGCTTTGGCAAAGAGTCCGAAAGAAAAAAAGACAAAAGAGAAAAGCGAGCTTATCTAGCAATCTGTAAATTCTTTTCTATTTTTTATTTTTTATTTTTTATAGTAGCTCTGCTGCTTTGTGTGTTTTGTGCATCTACTCAAATATAACTTTTCATTTTCACTAATAGAAAGTTGCTAATTTGCTCCTTGGAAAAAAACTTGACCAAAAAAATTTAAGAAAATATTTTCAATTCTATAATTCAAAAAAAAACTTATCTTGAGATATTGATACATTTAACCACAAATGTATTGAAAGACAGATGAAAGCTATTAGTGCCCACATAATTAAACCTAACTTATGATGATAGTCAAATCTTGAAACATGGCACATAACTATGCTTTACTTGCACAACATTTGATTCTTAAATACACCAAGACTCTTTCATGACTTTTCGAGAAATATGAAGTACCTTCCTAAATTTGATATGACGGCATAAATGAGTATCACATTACCAAAGATGAGATAAGTATATTATGCGTTAAAAATATTCCCTTTCCGATTTCGAATCAAAAAATATTCTTGATTACATCATTCATTGGGAAAAACCTTCATAATTCTCAAGTTTACCTAAAGTTATTCCATGGAAAATTTAAGAATGATAAGAAACCTAAACTTATTATTTTTTTATCATATTAAAATCACAATTGAAAGAAAGATTAAGAGATTTAACATTATACATCATACTTATACATTTACATCTTGATTAAGAAAATGTTTCCCTCAAAGCTTGTGTTAAAATTTTACCTCCATCCATAAAACCCCATTATGGCTCTACTTTTGAAGAGAGAAATGACCCCAAATTTGACACTATGAATTACTTATTCAAAAGGATAAGAGTCTTCTTATTTAAAAATAACACCTTCATGAGCTTTTATTCTTTAATTCAGAAGAGATACTAACATGAGCAATAAGAATTTTAAAATAATAAAGACATAGGGATATGGTATAATATTATGTAAGTTAAATAAGGTCTTTTTTAATTTTGATAGTTTTAATAGGTCAAACAACAATAAGGATGTGACCCCTATAATAAGACTTTTTTTCAGGGAATCATAATGTTAATATGAGTGAGTAATTATGAAGTATTATTTTGGAATACATAATGATGTTCATAAAAAACGAGAAATTCTAATGTTATTAAATGATTTAAATTTCCTAATACATGAAGAGCATGACACAAAGTTGATATCAATCAAATTATCCCTCCCATCAATATCCATTGTTGGTTTTGCAATTTGCCTTTAACAAACATTGTAACATTCAAAGAATAAGAAGTTTGTGGAAACATATATAAAAATTTAGAAGAATATTTAAGAATATTTAATTGAGTATGATTAGGACTACAATTTCTCCTCAAAGGCTCAAAGGCGTGTTCACATGCAAAAAATCTATTATTGAAACATGGAGAGCACACATGAAAATTTTGATTCCTTGAGAGTATAGTATTTGTGCATTGAAAAGTAATGACACTATCTTTGGAAATCACTCAAATACTATTAAGGTCCCAAACATTCTAAAAAATCTAGAACATGAGGCCCTCTCCATAATTGCAATTTTGAATGATAACTTCCTTAATCTTGCATGAGTTCACCCAAAGTGTTAGTTAAAGAAACACTATGAAATATGATGTTGCGTTGTTCATTAATCTTCATCATCCGCACAAATATGATATGATTTCCAACTCTATTAAATATATTTCTTCCTATTATGGCTTTATAATGGAATTGGATAAAAAGGGGTTTGAAAGTGATTCCTAGGTAAATACATTTTGTTCGGCGTTGGATTTCTTGTTGAATGTAAGATGAATGTTTTACCAAAGGAATGCAATTTAGTGCTAGAAGGATAATCCGCCAATATCAATGACTTAAATATGAATATCATCTATCTTATTAGGAGGAAAATTAAGCATTTCAATATGAATGTGATGTTATTAGTGATTCAATCATAACCATTCTTTTTACCCTCGAACAAAAGAATAACTAGAGTCACTTAACAACTATTATATCTCCTACCTTAAATCTGGAAAGTTAAATTTCAAAATATTAGCTTCTCCATAGAGTTAAAAATGTTGGATAAGAGTTCATTGTGGATGGAATTCATGTTTGAAATGTTTTCTTCGCATGATGAAATATATATTAACAAAAAATTATAAACATAACATTTAAAAGGCCTTTTTATTTTATCTTTCCTTCAAGGGTAAATAAGTTAGTTTCACCAATAAGGAAAATTTCAGCATGTTATTTCATTAATAAGGGATTAAGTTGGTTATATTATCTTTGTTTTGGATGTATTAGCTTTTTTGGTAACTAGAATGGTTTACTAACTAGATTAAGTTTTGGCATTTGGGATCCACATTGGGTGAAATTGGCATATTAGAAAATTGATGAGTTTGAAAATTGTAAGTGGCTTCGACATGTTTTATAAGGTAAAAAAATCCTACCGTAACTAACAAAATTCAATTTTGAGCTTTTGAAGTATAAAAATGTGGCTATTAGAAAACATTCTGTTGGAAATAATACTGAGAGGGGGGGGTGAATCAGTATTATCAGAGTAATCAAACTTTTTCTATGCCCAAAACATATACGCTACTTCAGTTAAGTGAACCAGCGTGTACACGCTACTGTGACGAAGTAAAACAGCGTATAAGCAGAAAACTCACAATTTAGTTAGCTTATTCTTCAATTAAGTGCATCAGGACATTATTCATCATATTAACAGTAAACATGTGCAGTATAACAGAACAGATAAAAAGCCACACACATGAACACCAAGATATAAGGTGGAAACCCAATGTGGGTGAAAACCACCTGCTGCAAGTTGTCTCTATCTTTCTTTAATATGAAACTTCAGTTTACAATCTTTTGTACTGGTGCAGCCTTATACCAGTACGCAGGCTACAACCTGCAGAAGGCTTCAACCTTCTCTCGTTCTCCAAACTTCCTTGGAAGGGAGCTCCAACCCCCTTTGCTCTTGTACTAGCGCTCTAGCCAAGATACTAGTACGTAGGTGCTGACCTACAATCTTCCTTCTTCCAGGTATCACTTTTCATACATTTTCAGACTTGGATATTCCTGAAGCACAACATTATAATCTGAAGACCACAATTCATTCAATTTCCACAACAGATATAAGACAACCAAACTTTGAATCACTGAACCACTGAACCCTGTCAATCACCAGAACACAGAGCAGACTACAGAACTCTGCAATAACAGTCAGACCCCACTGTAAACCCAAAAATCAAGCTTCAAAAGATATACGCTACTTTAATGAGCAGAACCCGCGTGTACACGCTCTTTTACCGAAGCCAACCTGCGTACAGATCTAAAAATAAACTTTCTCAATTTGCAGCTGTACCAGATATTAGTTAGACCCAGAACGTAACATTGCGACAATATGCAGATCTAGAAATACGCATAATCAACCATATCATGATAGTGCACTTCAAACCATTTGATCCCGATCTCTCCTTAGATCTAGTTCTCCATCAACCGATGAGATCTCTCCTTAGCTCAGATCAACCAACTCAGAACCTGCATATCAGATCTCTTTCTCTCTTAGATATTCATGCCTTGTCGAAAGATAATGTTTGCCTAATGATCTTCTTCTCCTTATATAGCCTTAGGCCTTTCTCAATACCAAGAGCCAAAACCATAGTAACACAATACCATCAACTTTAAAACTAGGGATCGACACGCCCGTCGAGACATAATGGTCCGAAATCATAGGCACAACTTCCAAGGACTAACCACCATGAACCAAAGGAACCTTTCCACATACACGCGCTTTTTCTGAATCGAACTGGCGTGTACACGCGACTTGGGCTTAACGAAACGGCGTGTATGAGCTTCCTTGGCATGCTGTACTGAGATCTGTCTTCTGATTGAGTTGCCATCACCTGTACCAACCTCTGAGCACCTGTACCATCCACTGAGTGAGTTGCCATCAAGGACAACACTTGAATCATAATGCCAACAATCTCCCCCTTTGGACTTGATGGCAACCACCACACCAAGTCACTCTCCCCCTTTGACATCAAGGGCAAAGGGCTATGCTCCCCCTGAGGACATGCTGATACCTCTGCTTGGCTGTGCTGACTCGTGCTCCCCCTGACAGTAGGCCAGATCTGCAAAAGATGTTCTTCAACAAGAACCAAGACTTATACACCATAAGGGACCTTTCTATCATCAAGGACTCAATACATACAACCATAACATATCAGAAACAACCACTTTATATTACAGCATTCATCCCAGGCATAGTGGGGAAACCAACAAAGGCCGTTACATGACCTTGACACCATAAAAGAGACAAGAGAGATACATGACATAGAGACAACAGATCTAGACCAAGACTTATGAAAGACACCAGCAGCATCTGATAAACATCTTGTTAGATCAGCAACTAGAATTTCTTTCTGAGCTCCTTCTCCTAAAACCAACAACCAAAACATCTGAATGCCAACAATGCTTTATGAGACTTTTGAGCTGCTCCCCCTGAACCTGTGCCTGTTGCACTCCCTGAAACTGTGTCTGAATAATTCTGACATTCCCATTGCTGTTCAGAACTTCAGAGTTTTCCCTTGCTGTTCAGAACTTCATATACGCGTTTTATCCTGTATAAAACAGCGTATGTACGCGGATATTCTTTCTGCAACAAGCGTCCAGAATACACGCGACTTTCCCAGCATGAATCCGCGTGTATACGCGCATATCCCTTCCGTAACCTGCGTATACCAACTTTTCTGTAGAACAAACAAATTTCAACAACAGGATGAAGCATCAACTACTCCCAGCTTTTGTCTGAGATATTCAAAAGTTTCCCTGGGCAGTGGTTTTGTGAGAATATCAGCAACTTGCTCCTTAGAAGGAACATACTCCAACTTGACCTTCTGCTCAAGCACTTGTTCCCGAAGAAAATGGTACTTGATTGGTATGTGCTTGGTCTTTGAGTGCATGACTGGATTCTTTGAAATGCTGATTGCACTTGTATTATCACATAAGATAGAGACAGGTGGAGTGCAAGTGATTTGAAAGTCCTGCAAGGTCTGCATCATCCAAAGAAGTTGTGTGCAACAAGATGCTGTAGCCACATATTCTGCTTCAGCTGTAGATAAGGCAATCGAACTTTGCTTCTTGCTGAACCAAGATACTAATCTGGAACCCATGAAGAAAGCACCTCCACTTGTGCTTTTCCTATCATCCACACTTCCAGCCCAATCTGCATCTGTGTAAGCATGAAGAGTGAGATCTGTATTTCTAGGATACCATAAGCCATAGTTTTGGGTCCCTTGAAGATATTTGAAGATTCTTTTGACTGCCTGAAGATGGGTTTCCTTTGGGTTGGCTTGAAATCTTCCAACCATTCCTACTGCATGAGTAATATCTGGTCGAGTACCTGCCAAATAAAGCAAACTCCCAATCATGGATCTATAAGTGGGTTGGTGAACTGCTGCTGATTCATCATTTGCACTGAGGCTGCATCCTGTAACCATGGGTGTACATACTGGTTTTGACTCTTCCATGCCATACTTCTTCAAGATCTGCTTGAGGTATTTGGTTTGAGACAAGAAGATACCTCCTTCATTTTGTTGGATTTGCAATCCAAGAAAATATGTCAATTCTCCAAGAAGTGACATTTCGAACTCTTTCTGCATAACCAAGGCAAAGTTTTGACTCATAGTCTCTTCATTGCTGTGCATACCCTTTACAAACAAGTCTGGCCTTGTTTCTAATTACTTCTCCATTTTCATTTAACTTATTCTTGAAGACCCATTTTGTTCCTATTACATTCTTATCTTTTGGTCTAGGAACTAATTCCCAAGTGTTGTTCCTTTCGATTTGCTCAAGTTCTTCATCCATTGCTTTGACCCAACATTCATCTTTGCATGCTTCTTTCACATTTTGTGGTTCAATGGAGGAGAGTAGAGCCAAGTAGCTTGAAGCTTCTGCAAGTGTCCTTCTTGTTTGTACTCCTGCTTCTTTCTGCCCCACAATCTGAGATTCTGGATGATTCTTTTGGACATATCTGGATGGAGTCTTCTCTTCTATTCTTGTCTGCTCCTCTGGTTCTTCTTGAGATTCTTCTTCTTCTTGAGGTTCTTCTTCTTCATCATTTCGCCTTTGAGAGTAACCTTCATCTTCTTCATGATGAACTTGCCTAGGAATATATCCCTTCTCATCAACCACTATATCAATACTGTCAACAATTCTGCCAAGTCTTTTATTGTAGCACTTGTATGCTTTGCTATGTGGAGAATAACCAAGAAGAATGCCCTCATCTGCTCTAGGTTCAAGTTTGCCAAGTTGCTCATCAGTATTCTTAATATAACATTTGCTCCCAAAGATTTTGAAATGCTTCACGGAAGGAGTTTTACCACTCCAAAGCTCATGAGGTGTTTGAGTGCTGTTTACTCGGACATTTGTTTTGTTAAGAATGATAACAGCAGCATGTGCAGCTTCACCCCAGAAGGTTGCAGGAGTACCTGATTCATCGAGCATAGCACGAGCCATTTGTTGGATAGTTCTGTTCATTCTTTCCACAACCCCATTTTGTTGAGGAGTTCTAGCTGTAGAGAATTCTCTTCTTATCCCATGTTCATCGCAGAAATCGAAAAATTCATTTGATGTGAACTCCCCACCTCTGTCAGATCTGAGGCACTTGATTTTGTGTCCTGATTCATTTTCAGCCAATGCTTTGAAGGATTTGAATTTTTCGAATGCTTCATCTTTGTGCTTCATAAGCCCTAACCAAACAAACCTTGAGAAATCATCAATGAATAATATCAGATATTCTTCTCCTCGAGGTGACCTTTTCCTAAATGGACCACATACATCTGTATGGACTAGCTCAAGAGGCAAGCTAGCTGATCCTTCCTTCTCTGGAAAGTTAGTTCTGGTCTGCTTTCCAAACTGACAAGATTTGCATATGGTGTTGTCTGGAATTTTGATATCTGGAAGATCGCGAACTGCCTGATATTTGCATGCTTTCCTTATTTGCGAGAAGCTTAGATGTCCCAACCTTCGATGCCATAACCAGTGCTCTTCATCCTTGCTAAGATAGCATTGTTGTTGTCCTTCTTCAAATATGTACAGATTATTTGGAGTTCTTTTGCCTTTGAGAACTGTTTTACCTGTATCAAGATCACGAACAAGACATCCATTCGATCTGAAAATAACCTCTGTTT
Organism: Pinus tabuliformis; assembly: GCA_031772625.1. NCBI lineage: Eukaryota > Viridiplantae > Streptophyta > Pinopsida > Pinales > Pinaceae > Pinus > Pinus tabuliformis. The sequence goes on along the minus strand of CM062805.1, from coordinate 982,227,623 downwards.
TTTGATCACACATCTGGCTGACACTTAGAAGATTATGTTTCAATCCATCAACATACAAAACATTTCCAGCCTTGACCTTTTCTTTCAAAGGAGCAATACCTTTTCCTTTTATAGTTGCAGGAGTATCATTTCCAAAAGAGACTTTCTTTCCCTTTTCTAAAGTAGAATAAGATTCAAGTTTTTCTTTATCACCTGTCATATGTTTCGAACATCCACTGTCAATGTACCATAGATTTTCCTGTCCTTCTGCATAAAATGCTATCCCACATCTTTCTGTTTGAGGTTCCTTTATTCTCCATGTTTTGGTGCTTGTGGCTAGTTCCTTTTTCTCCTGAAACCTGCTCCTGCATTCAGAGTCTTTATGACCAAAATTATTGCAAATAGAACATTCAACTTCATTTTCAAGCACCGAAAAGTTGTTATAGGTCCTTTTTGTAATCCCTGTCATACTTCTTTGTTTTTGAGCTTCCCTAGTCATGATTGTTTTATATGCAACACATTGAGCTGCTCTGTGACCAAAGTTGTGACAAGAAAAGCATTGTCCATTGAAGAAGCTTTTGCGGTTATTGAATCTACCAGCCAACTGATTGTAATTTCTATTTTCATCTATTCTTGAGCCAAACTGAGAAGATTTTACCTGTGGTTGGTTGTAGCTTTTGTTCATCCTTAAGGAGGATTGTCCCTGATAGTTTCTGTTTGTAACTCGTCCCTGCTTTACCTGATTATCTTCATTGTTCTTCCGCTCATTTCCTCTTGCTGCATCAAGATAACTTTTTGAGGTGGATGCTTGAGAGGTTTCTCCATTATAGCCCAAACCTGTCTTGTTTAGAGGAGACCGCTGCACACTGATAATCTCATCCAAGGTTTCAGATCCTTTGACAAATTTAAGATTAATAGCTTTTGTTTTCTCAATTTCTTTTCTGAGACCAACAATTTCACCTTCTAGTTTTTCAAGATGTTTTTCCTTTTCATCAATCTGAAATTGCAAAGTATCAATGATCACATTCTTTTCTTCTATGCCTCTCTTGAGTCTAGTGATTTCATTATAGAGATTATCCACATCTATAGCATCTTCATAATCATCATCTTCAAATGCCATTAACAGCTTATATTTATTACCTTGTTCATCTTCATCACTGTTTGATAAGCCATCACTATCTTCATGGGTGTAGTAGCTTTTCTTATTTGCACTTTGTTTCTTGTTCCATCTAGCAGGTTCTTTTCCTTTATCCTTATAAGGACATTTTGCAGCATAATGACCTACTTTCCCACAAGCAAAGCATTTGAAAGGTAGCTTACCTCTGAACCTTCCAGAACCCCTTTGAAGATTTCTGACAAAATTTGATTCTTCTTCCTCTTCTTCTGGAACATGGCTTGCTTCATAGTAATCTTCTTTTCCTGATGCCTTAAAAGCAGCTTCCCTTCTGTCAGATGGACCTCCCTTTCTCATTTCATAAGCGGTTAGAATTCCATGTAGCTGAGACATAGTGAGAACACGGAGATTTTCCTTTTCTTCTATTGCAGATACTTTAGATTCAAACTTGGGGGATAAAGATCTTAGAATCTTTTGAACTACTATAGTTTCTCTTATTTCTTCACCCAAATTTTTCATACAATTAACAATCTCATCTACCCGAAGAAAATAATTAGCCACACTTTCATCATTATACATCTTGAGAGTCTCATATTGAATCCTGAGTGTTTGAAGTTTAGCTTGCTTTACCTGTTCATCTCCTTCATAGCTAGTGATCATTTTGTCCCATATTTCTTTTGCTGATTTGAAGTGCATGACCTTCATGAATTCCGTTTGAGATATACTTCCTAATAGAGTACTGACTGCTTTTGCATTTGTTTCATATGCCTTTTTCTCAGCTGGATCTGTAGGAGTAGCTGAAGGAAAAGCATAGCCTGTTTCTACAATGTCCCAAACTTCTGTACCAAGAGATTGAAGATATGCAGTAACTCTTACCTTCCAATAATTGAAATTTGATCCATCAAAAACCGGTGGCCTGATTGATGCTTCTTTCTCGTAGTTGCTCATGATGAATGATCTTCCTTCAAGCGATCAAGCTTCTCTGAAGGACCTGCTCTGATACCAATTGTTGGAAATAATACTGAGAGGGGGGGGTGAATCAGTATTATCAGAGTAATCAAACTTTTTCTATGCCCAAAACATATACGCTACTTCAGTTAAGTGAACCAGCGTGTACACGCTACTGTGACGAAGTAAAACAGCGTATAAGCAGAAAACTCACAATTTAGTTAGCTTATTCTTCAATTAAGTGCATCAGGACATTATTCATCATATTAACAGTAAACATGTGCAGTATAACAGAACAGATAAAAAGCCACACACATGAACACCAAGATATAAGGTGGAAACCCAATGTGGGTGAAAACCACCTGCTGCAAGTTGTCTCTATCTTTCTTTAATATGAAACTTCAGTTTACAATCTTTTGTACTGGTGCAGCCTTATACCAGTACGCAGGCTACAACCTGCAGAAGGCTTCAACCTTCTCTCGTTCTCCAAACTTCCTTGGAAGGGAGCTCCAACCCCCTTTGCTCTTGTACTAGCGCTCTAGCCAAGATACTAGTACGTAGGTGCTGACCTACAATCTTCCTTCTTCCAGGTACCACTTTTCATACATTTTCAGACTTGGATATTCCTGAAGCACAACATTATAATCTGAAGACCACAATTCATTCAATTTCCACAACAGATATAAGACAACCAAACTTTGAATCACTGAACCACTGAACCCTGTCAATCACCAGAACACAGAGCAGACTACAGAACTCTGCAATAACAGTCAGACCCCACTGTAAACCCAAAAATCAAGCTTCAAAAGATATACGCTACTTTAATGAGCAGAACCCGCGTGTACACGCTCTTTTACCGAAGCCAACCTGCGTACAGATCTAAAAATAAACTTTCTCAATTTGCAGTTGTACCAGATATTAGTTAGACCCAGAACGTAACATTGCGACAATATGCAGATCTAGAAATACGCATAATCAACCATATCATGATAGTGCACTTCAAACCATTTGATCCCGATCTCTCCTTAGATCTAGTTCTCCATCAACCGATGAGATCTCTCCTTAGCTCAGATCAACCAACTCAGAACCTGCATATCAGATCTCTTTCTCTCTTAGATATTCATGCCTTGTCGAAAGATAATGTTTGCCTAATGATCTTCTTCTCCTTATATAGCCTTAGGCCTTTCTCAATACCAAGAGCCAAAACCATAGTAACACAATACCATCAACTTTAAAACTAGGGATCGACACGCCCGTCGAGACATAATGGTCCGAAATCATAGGCACAACTTCCAAGGACTAACCACCATGAACCAAAGGAACCTTTCCACATACACGCGCTTTTTCTGAATCGAACTGGCGTGTACACGCGACTTGGGCTTAACGAAACGGCGTGTATGAGCTTCCTTGGCATGCTGTACTGAGATCTGTCTTCTGATTGAGTTGCCATCACCTGTACCAACCTCTGAGCACCTGTACCATCCACTGAGTGAGTTGCCATCAAGGACAACACTTGAATCCCTCTGCACACAACAACATAGTCCACCTCTGCACACAATCCCATAGATGGTGATACTGGATTTTAATATACTTGTATCAATTGTAAAAAATATGATTTTCAGAGATTCTGATACAACTTTGATTATCACAGTAAATCATAGTTGGATCCATCATCTGAAAAAACAAGCGAACACATATCTTTCTCATCCATATCACCTCTCATGTTGCTTGACATGCAACCATGTATTCTGCTTCTGCGAAGCTGAGTGCCACATTTCTTTGCTTCCTGTTGTACCAAGAAACCGTTGTGGACCCAACACTAAAAATTCCACCTGATGTACCCTTGTGGTCTAATGGACTTCCCACCCAATCTACATTTGCGAAGCCACACATCCTCACTCCCTCTGTCCGTCTATACCATAGTCCAAACTAGGTAGTGCCTCTAAGGTACCGTAGAACATGCTTAGCTTCCCTAAAAAACAGTTTGGTTGCCCTAATCATAGCTTGGCTCAGCTGATTGAATGTAAAGCACATTCCTGGTCGTGTATTCATAAGATACATGAGTGAACTCACCAACTGTCGGTAGACAGTCACATCCACTTCCTCACCTGAAGTGGCATCCTCCTTCCTGTAGTTTATCGCTAGAGGAATCTCCATGGGTTTGCACCTGTCCATGCAGAACATCTGAAGTATCTCATTGGCATATTTTCCCTAAGAGACACACAGTTCCCCATCACCTTGCCATACCTCCAATTCGAGGAAGTAGTGCATCAGGCGCATGTCCTTCATCTCAAACTCCCATGCAAGGTCCTACTTACTAGATATGATCTATTTCTCATCATGAGTCAAGATCAAGTCATCAACATATAAAAAAATAATAAAAAAATTACCTTCTAAAAAAATATGATAGAGGTTTGCACTTGCTTCACTCTTTGTGAAGCCCAAACTGGTGAGATAGCTATCGATCCTAGTGTACCAAGAACATGGTGCTTTCTTGAGACCATACAGTGGTCACTTGAATTTTCACACATGAGACTCTCGATCAAAGGTCTCGAAGCCTTCTCGTTTCTCAATATGGTTTCTCGATATGCACCTCCTCTACAATAAATCCATTGAGGAATGTTGTTTTCATATCCATTTGGTGGATCTTCCACCCCATCTATGCAACCAGAGCAAGGATTGATCTGATGGATGAGTACCTTGCTACATGAGTAAAGGTCTCCTCATAATAAATCCCCTCAACCTAAGAGTACCTCTTGGCCATAAATTTGGCCTTGTACTTTTCTATTCTTCCATTTGTTGCATGCTTCACCTTGAAGGTCCATCTCGAACCCATAACTGATTTGTCTGTTGGTCTTGGGACCACTTCCTAAACACTGTTTTTCATAATGGATTTGTACTCCTCAACCATTTCATCAACCCATATTGGTTTCTATACTACTTCCTCAAAAGAGGATGACTCAATCTCTACTAGTTCAGTCATTAGAGCCATGTATCCAGTGTAACGATTTGGTGACCTTCTTTTCCTGCATAGATTTGAAGGAGCACCCACATTCTCCCTCGCATCCTACACAAGTCTCTCAGCTTCCCTTGTTCTCTTCTTACCTTCTCTAAAGATCCATCTGAAGAGAGCACCACATGGCTTTGTCTTCATCAAATTTGAAATCCCTTCACATAACTGTCATTCTGATGGATGACAAGTACACACGGTAGTTGTGGGGAGTTTCTGCGTAACCCAAAAATACCCCCAACTTTGTTTTCGACTCTAGCTTCTTCCTTGATTCCTTGGAGACATCGCAGTAAACAAAGGCTCCAAAAATCATGAAGTGTGACACATCTGATTTCCTCCCCAAGAAGGCCTCCTCCGATGTGGTCATGCCAAGACTCTAATGAGGACTCATGTTCTGCAAATATACTTTTGTGTTGCATGCTTCAGCTCACAAGTGCAAAGGTAGGCTTTGGTCATGCAACATCGCTCGTGCTGCTCCCACAATGCTACGGTTCTTCCTCTCATCCACCCCATTCTGTTGTGGTTTGTAAGGTGTTGTCAACTCTCGTTGAATGCCTTCTTTTGCACGGAAATTTTTAAACTCATTCGACACATACTCACCTCCATTATCACTCTTGAGAGCCTTCACCTTCTTGCCCATTTCTTTATCCACCAATGCCTTGAAATCTAATAACTTGGAGAAATTCTCATGCTTCTTTAGCATGAAGAAGATCCAAAACTTCCGTGAGATGTCATCAATAAAGATGACAAAATATTTGTGCATGGCAGTGGAGGTTTTTGAGAAAGTTGAAAAGTGTAACTAGGTTCGGTTTTCATAAAGATGTGTAATTGTGATTTTATGTAATTGATGAAAATAAGATTTTTTTTCTTTTTTGTAATGCTTATCTCATGGGTTTCATGAGCAAGGAATTTTATTTTTAGTATGACTCCCATTGTGAGTCCTTATGATTGGTCATAAAGTCAAATTGAGTCAATGTTATGTATGAAGGATCCTTCTTGGGCATGTTATATTTTGTATGAGTCATTAAACAAGTATGAAATCCATCCAAGGCAAGAACAAAGTCACCTCCTTCAAGTTAGCTTCAAGAAGAATAATGGAAACTCCTAAAAAGCCACGTCAGCCTAGCTCACTGTCAAGTCGACTATTATCCTAGGCAACCACTATTAAACATCTTGGCCTAATTTTAGAAAACATATTTTCGGTGAAGAAGGTCTAAAGTGAAGTAGTGCGAAGGTGATCAAGAAGGAGCCTAATAACCAATGAGGAAGAAGGAGAGAGAAGCGAGGTCTCTAGGGTTAGTTTGGGACTATTTTGCGGCCAACAAACCTCCACATGTGCGAGAGATCTCTGTTGTATATTTCAGAAGAAAAAATGAAATATCACAGTCACTATAAGGAGAGTATTTTGGGTGAAGAACTAGGGTGACATTAAGCCGAGTTGTTAAGCAAGAAATCTCCACCTAAAAGGAAATGGAATCAAGGGCTCAAAGGTGACACTCCACATGTGTTAAGATTTCTGAAGTAAGCTAAGAATTTGCAAATCTGAAACAGAGAAGAGGAAGCTGAGATCTAGAAGGCAACAATAAAGGAGGATGAAATTTGACTTTCATTGAAGGAATAAGAATTTTCTGGCTTGGTCATGGAGTGGAAAATAGGTCAAGGGTCTTGGTCTTTGTATTTTTCAATTGGAATCTCTATAAGAAGGAGAATTTTTTCGGGTTTTCCTCTCAAAGAGTGAGAGGTTTTGGCCCTGACTGATAGCCTATATTCTGTGTTTCTTGTCTCTTTATGGTTTATGCATGGGAAGTTGTTTTATGAAGAAGAACACTAATAACTGAAGTAAAATAAGATCCTAATTTAAAGAAGTAAAATCACTCACAAGTAGTTACTAATAGAAGAGAAATCACATAATTTCTATGCCCTAGATTTCTCAACATAGTATCAAAGTTAAGGTTACTAAGTCAAGGATGGGAATCCTATCAAGGGACACTCAAGGATGAAATCTCAAGGAAGCATCATAACCCTAGATAAAAAAAGGTCTACAATGAAGTATTGGGATCATCATCAAGAGGGAGAAGGCCAAATCCCTACATCTACTCAAGTTAAAGTGTTTTTAAGACTAGTCATCACAAGGAAGCTAGATCAAAGGCGATGTCATCTCACTCTCTGTGGGATCAAGGATCATTTTTGAAGAAAACATACCTTCATCAAGGAGAAGTTTTATATCCTCTATATCATCATCAACATCAATAAAGAAGCAATAAGAAGGAGAATCCTATCAAGTAAGTATATTTATGTCCACATCTGAATCTGTCAAAATGTCTTTTTGCAAGGAAAACAACAAATTGGTTGGGGCTTCAAACTATCTTGCATGGAAAAGAAGGACAGATATGAATCTCATTGAAAATGAGGTTATGGAACATGTAAAAGGTTTTATCTCTAACATAAGAAAGTAATATTCTCAAGCTATTGCCCAAGTATATGAAAGTGGAAGTTAGGGCTCAAAGGATTCTCATAGAATCCATTAAGGATCCCCTCATCCCATATGTATCTAAACACGAAACTTCAAAATAAATCTATGATGAACTTGTAGAGTTGTATTCCGTAAGCACTGCTGGAGAAGTCATCTCATTAAGACAAGAAATATACAATTTGAATATGTCAATGGAATATGGAATAACCTCATACTTTATGAGGATATCTGAGATCTGAGATCAACTACAAGATCTGGAAGAAGTCATGTCTGATGAAGAAATGACTACAGTTGTATTAAATGCACTACTAGAGGAGTGGGGTAACTTTACTTCAAGTGTTTATGGGAAGAAGTAATCTACTCCATTCCAGGATCTATGGTCACTATGCGAGATTGAAGAATCTAGACTAAATCCCAAATCTGATGTGGGAGAAGGTGAGTAAAGTCAAGCTTGTGCTACAATGACAATAAGAAAGGGAAAATTTGGAAAGTCTGGTTATTTAAAAAAGAAAATGGACATGTATAAGATTAAATGCTAGAGTTGTCAAGAATATGAGAATTACAAAATAAATTATCCTAAGATCAAGAAGGGGAATAACAAAAGAGGAAGAGTAGAATCCCATATCACCGAAGAAGTGGAGGAAGCTGAAAAGAAGAAATACAAGAATGAGGAATTAAGAGATCTCTATTATGATTGTGATAGTCTTCCTCGCCTAATTTCTTCTCAAGTTCCTAAGTATTCTATTGTAATATATGGCTATCATTATTCACTAAGAAAAATGATGGGGTGCATCATGGCATCATAGAAGCATTGAAAACAAGAGCTTGAGACATCATCATAGAAAAGCATGAAATATGGTTAGAATCTATGAAAGTTAATTATATAGACCTTGGGAATATCATTGGGAACATAAGTGGAAAGGTCATCTAGTACAAATTTCATCATACATCTGTCAAAAGGAAACATCTACTAATGGGGATACTTTAGATCCTTAAGATTCTCTGATGGGATCTTCATTAAAAGGTTCATTGATCATGAGGAGTAGATAGTGTTTCATTAAGAATTCCAAACTTATGGAATTCATGGGATGATGGTATGATGACATAAAAGTGAAGAAGATCAAGGGATTGAAGCTCTTTCAATCAAGGAAGCTATTGTAGGATGTTTGGACGACCCAAAGGAAAAATGAGGTATGTATGCTTACATTTGATATTGTGGAAGTCATGTCATATGGTTGTAGGTATCATGAAACAATGCTCTAACTTAAGAGTGTGATCACAATAAACGTTATCCTCCCTCAAAAGGATGCAGAAATGCATGGTTCACACATTCACTAGATGAAATCAACATAATATGTCCTCATATGAAGTATGAGGTGGTTGACAATAATTGAGGAACTCTAATTGGAATCTCCTGGGAATGAAATGTGTGAAGAAAGGAAGGAAGAGATCATGGAATATGAAACCATGGTAAAGCCAATGAACATCTAAAAGACCAAGAATATTTGACTAGGATATCTCCAGGAAAGATATGAAGACTCTGATGAAGTTTGAAAAAGAAAGGGACCCTTGAAAATATATATCTTTGGGAGGTGCGTCGATATGTATGCTTGATGATGATGCAAACTAAAGTATGTCATGATGAAATACCATCACAAAGGCAATGTTGATTTTAATGTTGATTCCTTTCTTTCTTAACAAATACCTAGATGGGTTTATGTAGGGCTGCCGAGGGAAGATCTATGGATTTCTTCCACCACCAATGCACATGTAGTGGGATGGCATGAAGGAAGGCCAAATATGGACTGATGGATCACTTTCCGATGATGACATGGCTGGATCATGGATGAAAGTGATGGATGGTCGGTGCCCTATGTAGAAGTCCCAAACATGAAGACTCCTAAATAACAAAAAGAGGTTCATGACATCACGAGGAGGAGTTCTTCAAGCAACTAGTTTTCCCATGATCTCCACCTAAGGAGCTATTGTAGAACCCTAATTAAGAGGGAGCCTGGAAACAAGTTTCTTACTTGGAAGAAACTTTGAAATTCCTAAGCCAAGAGGGAGCTTAGGTACATTCCTTCTATAGGAATGAGTACATTCCTTTATTGGAATAGATATGCCCTACCTAATTAAGAGAGAGAGAGATATACACATCATTCTTGTATTCACTTGGGAAGACATAATGGAGGATTGGGTAAAGATATGGCATCCGATGCTCTTTGAGGATGTATTAGGGCATCCAAGATAAGAGTAGTTGTTGAGGACCGATATTCTTTAAGGACTGGGAATCCAATATAAGGATAGTCCTAGTGGAATACACCTTGAGAACTTGCATGGGGTATGTTCCAAGAGAGATAATGATGAGGGTGTCTATACATCATTGGTCTTGCCACCATTGTGCTCATATCTCTTGAAGAGATAGAGTTTTTATTCAAGGCCTTGTTATTTGACAATGTTGGTTGATATGATGCTAAAAAGATGCGTTACCAATCTGACTCTTCTTATGAGACATTCTTCATATTGAGAATGACCAAGTACCATTATGAATACCTCCCTAGTTAAGAGGGAGTGTTGAAGAGTGTAACTAGGTTCGGTCTTCATAATGACATGTGTAATTGTGATTTTATGTAATTGATGAAAAGATGAAAAATAAAATTATTTTTGTAATGCTTGTCTCATGGGTTCATGAGAAAGGATTTTATTTTTAGTATGCCTCCCATTGTGAGTCCTTATGATTGGTCATAAAGTCAAATTGAGTCAATGTCATGTATGAAGTACCCTTCTTGGGCGTGTTACCTTTTTTATGAGTCATTAAACAAGTATGAAATCCCTCCAAGACAAGCACAAAGTCACCTCCTTCAAGTTGGATTCAAGAAGAATAATGAAATCTCCTCAAAATACATGTTGGCCTAGCTCACTATCAAGTCAGCTTATTATCCTAGGAAACCAATATAAATAGGTAGCTCGACCTAATTTCAGAACACAAAATTTTGGTGAAGCAAGTCTGAAGTGAGGCAGTGCGAATGTGATCAAGAAGAAGCCTAATAATCAGAAAGGAAGAAGAAAAGAGTAGCGAGGTCTTTAGGGTTACTTTGGGACTATTTTTGGGCCAAAAAACCTCCACATGTGTGAGATATCTCTACTGTCTATTGTAGGAAGAAAAACCGAAATATCATAGTGACTATAAGGAGAGTATTTTGGGTGAAGAACTAGGGTGACATCAATCCGAGATGTTAAGAAAGAAATCTCCACCTAAAAGTGAATGGAATCAAGGGCTCAAAGGTGGCACTTCACATGTACTAGGATTTTTGAAGTAAGCGAAGAAGTTGCAGATATGAAATAGAGAAGAGGAAGTAGAGATCTAGAAGGCAACAATAAAGAAGGATGAAATTTCATTTTCATTGAAGGAAGAAGAAGATTTTTGGCTTAGTCTTGGAGTGGAAAATAGGTCAAGGGTATTGGTCTTGGTATTCATTGATTAGAATCTCTATAAGAAGGATAATTTGTTCGAGTTTTCCTCTCAAAGAGTGAGAGGTTTTGGCCCTGGATGATAGCCTATATTCCATGTCTCTTATCTCTTTATGTTTTATGCATTGGTAGTTGTTTGATGAAGAAGAACAATAATAACCTAATTAAAAGAAGATCCTAGTTTAAATAAGTAAAAGAACTCACAAGTAGTTACTAATAGAAGAGAAATCACATAATTGTTATGCCCTATATTTCTCAACAAGTTCCACAGACATTAGAGTGTATCCTTTCAAGGACTGCATGTGCTCTGTTATCGCAATCATGGAAAGTGGTTGTTTTGTAATTCCCAAAGGTATACCCTTTGCATGTATCCCACTGCTTTAGTGCTCTTTTGGGAAGGCTTGTGGTAATATATTGCATGATCTTCAAAATGCCATGATGCAAATGGCCAATTATTCTATGCCAAATTTCACTAACATCACGGCTCTACACCTTCTTCGCATTTATTATCAATGCAACATAATCCTCCACATCTACCTTGTAGAGGTTCTTCACACGAACCCCAATCTACTTCACATGTCCTATGGCTATGTGCCTCTGGAATGCCTTTCCTTTGCTGAATATCACATCATAACCATGTTCTTCCAAAATTGCAACGGAGACAATATTCTTCTTTAGACCCAGAAAAAAAATCACATCCTTGAGCCTAAGAGGGGATCATGACTCCCTCTAAAAGGTGAATGTACCAATCCCAATCACGTTGTACCTTTGATTATCCCCCATAGCGATATGCATCTGGAGAATTTTTTCGTCCAAATCACTGAAAAAATCTCTATTCCCCACCATATGGAATGAGGCACCATTGTCCAAGTGCCACACACTGACCATCATTGTGTTGGTCATGCATGTAATGAGAGTAAAATCAAGCTCGAAATGTGAAGCCAAAGGTTCAACTTCTCCTCCTCCTATGATCTTCTTGCTTGTATTCTTGTGTGGACACTTCATGGCATAGTTCCTGAATTCATGATAGTGAAAGCACTTGATTCTGGACAAGTCTTTCTTCTTTCCCCCTTTACTAGATTCTGCCTTGGATTGGGATTTCTTGCCTTTCCCTTTCCTTCCCCTTCTAGCCAAGGCATAGTTCTCCTTATCCTCGCCCTTGGATGAAGTCTCATCTCTGGTATTCTGCCTTATTTCCTCCTGTACCAAATTGGACCATAAGGGTTCCCAATTTGGTAGTTTTGCCCTCCCATTCACCAAATCTTAGTAGTTGTGCCAGCTCTTGGGAAGGCCTAGAAGGGCTAGACTTACCAAATCATCCTCTACTATAGTAACACCAACTTGACCAATTTCATCACGAAATTGTGTGAACCTACTCAGGTACTATGGAATGGTCTCATTCCTCTGCATCTTGATATTTCTAAGTTTGTCCTTGAGTGCCAACTTCTTGTGGTCACCACAATTCTAGAACAGATCTGTCAATGCTTTCTACATTTCATATAAAGTCTCTTTCTCATGGATATTTGTGGCAATATGGTCTCGTACTCCCTCTAATACAATTCTCCTTTCCTTAGCTACACGCTTCTTCCATTCTTCTATAACATTAGCATCAGATGATACTGGTTTCAAAATATCATTGTCAATGAATTCCTTCAACCCATTATATTATAGCATTGCCTCCATGAGGTCCTTCCATGTAACATAATTTGAGCTTCCCTCAAGGTCACACTCAAGCCTTAGTCCATTGAAATCAATCTTCTCAGTCCTAAAGAGAACATGCAACACTAATCCTCAAATTTGAATCTCCCGCAATGACAATTTCAAAATATTTGCCCTAAAGTGATTCCAACTCCGACACCATGTAGAAATTATTGTGTAGATTTAATATTTCTCATGAAATTTAGTAAATCACAAGACTTGAAGCTACTCTATTGATTGACGGAAGTTAATTCACCATCTAAAGCATAAATCATAGACATGCAAAAGGAAACATCACACATGCACAAATATTTATCTAGGAGAAAGAAACTACTCAAAACCCCTTACTATCTATATTGTATTAATAATATAATAGAGATGAAATACATATGATTTCTCAATCTTGAGCACACCCCTCAAGTGTATAGTCTATCCCTCTTCCAACCTCCTATTTCTTTGCGTTGTTCCCTTGGGAAATTGGCCCCTATTATTTAGGAATTCCCCACTATTGAATTACACAATTCCCTTAGGTTCTTCCTCTCACTGAATGCACCACCTGTACACATTGGAATATGATACAACTGATAGTACACTACCTTGGAATCTCCATCTCAACTGGGTAACTCAAATTCTCTGCATGCAATAGTTATTTTGGGCTAATTTATTTGTTAACTGGTTGATCATTGAGTTTGGTTGAAGTTCCACTTCCACAACTTGACCTCCACTAGTTCTTATGACAATTAGAACTAGTTAAATTGACAATAACTCAAATTAACTAAAATAGATTGCTACAAATTAACAATCGAACACGATGAACTAAACTCAAGATTCCCCAACTTGAATTAACTAATCTAGCTAAGTGAAAAGTGCCATGCCACCTCAGTTAACTACCTCCAAGATTTTTGCTGAAATAGAAATTCGAATTTTCTCTAGTTTGACAAAGGAAAAGTCAAACTGATATTTTCTTGCTAAATTTTCAACAGAGGAGGAATATCCATAATATTTTGAAAGAAAAGAGTCCTTGCTTGTCACCCAAGGATAACCTATTTGTATGTGAAACTTATCCTAGGTTATAACAAAGATAAGTGGTGCATGGAGTTATCCCTTGCTTTGTTTATAAACCTAAATTAAAAGGATGAAATTCATGTAGTTTGGAGGTGATCAAGAATCCAATCAAGAAGGGGGTTTAATATGTTTCAATGATAGGAATGATCTTCTAAACAATGGGAACACCGATTCAAGCTTTCATGGTATATAATTGGGAAAAATGAACAAATTTGACTTGACGAGGAGGAAGAAATACTTTCTTAACTCATATTTATTGGATATGAAATGAAATGGGAAAAGAAAAAATAGATCCATTCATTTATTGAATATCACATGATACATAAAACACAAGGGAAAATGAGCATAACTTGAATATATTTTTTACTAATGGCAACAACCTCGGTCTTTATTTCACAATAAACCCAACATTTCATTTATCAAATGGTAGCTCTAATGTTAGTACTATAAAGTCTTGAGCTTGAAACAACCTTTCCATTTATATAATAAATGCACAAGGGATTGGAGAATATATAATTATTTTCCTAAGCCTCGTTCCTCCCCTTCATAAACTCTATTACTCCAATAATGCTTACAATGAGAAAAAAATTAAAGGAGAAGAAAGATAATAGAAGAAAAATACTCCTTAACACTATAAAAATAATGATACACTAGGTATACCTTAATTTTCTAATGGTCTATTACCTCTATTTCACCCACTTTAACTACTAAAATGAACCTCTAATGATTGAAGTGAAAATAACTCTATATTCGAGACTTCAGTGAGGGAGGGATAGAAAAACCATAAAATTTTGCCAGAATTTGTTATTTGACCACCAATGAGAATTCCCTTTCTACACTTTTGTCATAGTCTACTAGAATAAAACCCTCTCAACCGTAGGTTGAATTCTTCTCCAAGCTTAGGGTTGTTTTATTAGGATAGGTTTATCTTTTTCAGTGGTAGTAATTCTTGTAGAAAACTATTTTGAGCCTTGATACACTTTTCTCTTTCTCTTGAACTATATTGAAAGTCCTATCCCAAAAATGGAAGTGAAAGGAAGAGATGACATGAGTTTTAACCTTATAACATAGGCTATCCTCCAAGGATTAGATTTCGTCAAACGTTTAATGTTAATGTGTGTAGGACTAGTCCTACTTGAGTCTTGGTAACACTAACTTAGCATGACTAGTTTGTTAATATTAGGCCCTTATCCTAGCTATGATTATAAATTAGCACTATAAACCTTTCTTAGATTGGATTCCTAATGATTTTTTTATCATAATTTTTGTTTAGTTATTGCATCTACAATATCTAGTAGGCCTAGTGCAAAGCCTCAATAGGAAGGTTTAGACCTTAGGGAAAAAAGAGGCCGACTACCATTTTCATAAAGAACCTTTATCCAACTATTTAGTGGTATCTAATCCACAAGGGATGATTTCCTATAGATCAACTAAAGTTTATTCAAAAAATAGGTTTAAAGGTGATGGATAATGTCTAATGATTGGGATAAAGTATTGAAAAAAACTACACGCATAATGTAATATTCACCAAAGCTCAAACACTTTATCCTTAGACCAATAAAGTAAATTATAAGGCTATTATAAGTTATGATTTTGCAAATTTTCAATAATAGGTCATGCAATGCCATATAATAGATTGAGGAAATAGTCATACAATGATAAATAAATAAGGAATGAAGACTACCAATAAGACATAAAGAGCCTATGGTTTTCTATGGTGTTTTTGTAGTTGGAAAATGCATAGAATAATAATTAAGTGATGATGTTAGCCATAGAAATAGGGTTTTAATGAAATAAATTCTAGATTTTTATTTTTGAAAATTATTTCATGCAATTTCTATTTAGATACCAATGACACATCAAGTATAATTTAAATTTTAGAAAATATTTCATAAAAACCCTAACCCTAGATATCTAGAATTAAAGACAAAAAATAGAGAATTCAATAGAATTAGAGGGTCTAATCACCACCACCTAGATTAGTGCCTTTATATAAATGGGGAATGGAGTCACCTAAGGAAAATTCAATGACGATCACCTTGTTGAAGAGAGAGATGACAAGGGCATCTATTTACAAACCCTAGTAGTTGCCTTCTTAGGTAGAATTTAAATTTAAGAGATGCAAAACTTGGAGTTCTATTAAAGGATTGAAGGAAAACAATTTTTTTTACCATAAAGGAGCAATATTTCTAGGTAAATTTAGCAATTTTAATCATGGCCCATATAGAAACCCTACTTTCAACTATATAACATGCAAAATGTAGAAGATATGCCACAAACTTACAAATTTCTCATGCAACAAACTTACAAATTTCTCACAAAAAACTCTTCAATCAACATGAAGAAACCAACTTGAAGAAATGTTCCACCTCTAAGAGAAACTCACACCGTAGAACTACATCTCATCCAAATATAAGTGACAAAGAGCTAATGTGCACTTCCAAAGAGAGGGAAGTGTGATGATTGAATTATCATGATAAATGATAAGGCTTCACTATTTATACGAGGTCTAACATGCCTTATTTCCATCAATCTATAAGTAAATTACTAAAACATATTTTCTTAAGCATTTAAGAAGTCTAAGGTCACAAGTCGACCTTAGGATGGCTAAAAATCATGATGTATATGCCAAAAATAACCCACATGTGTAATAAATAAGGATCTCCACCATGATGTCATCCTCCATAAATGGTTAAGGTTCATAAAAAAATTGATAAAATGGACCATGAGTGATCCTCACTCCAAGAAAATCTTAAAATGAGTTGGTACATCTCCATAAATTATCTTCTCAACCATGACATCTTTTAAAATATGCCCTACATCACCAAGGAGTGGCATGGCATCATAATAATAAAGTTTTGGGGTCCAAGGGTGACGTGCAAGCCCTCCCAAGTCATATCAACAAAAGCTAACCATCTTAAGGGCTCTAACACAAGCAACATCCATTAAATAATGTCAACACAAACTTGAGGTCATCATCTGTCCATTTGGGCACATCACCAATTAGTTCAATGACCAAGCTTATCAACTCAACATTTCAACATGTGGAGCTACATATGGGGGTTGAGTACCATTTGGAATCATCTCATAGCCAATCGCTCATCTTTGTATGGGCCACATTGCATCATGAAGGTAAAAAATGATCTCAGAATGGGGTACAACAACCTATAGAGTGGTGTTGAGGAAGGTCAAGCCCATCCCTCAAGGGGTCTCTGATGTCACTACTACATGTGGGCTGATGGAAAGGATAAAATTAGAAAGTGTCATAAGTTAAATGTATTTATTGGTTTTTTTTCTAAAATACTGATGCTTATCGAATATCTGATGGGAGTTCTTTAAAGGTTGAATATTCGATAGAATGTCCTATTCCATTGATTATCTAATGTTTTTCCTATAATCCCTCATGTCGTTGAAATTCCAATGGGAGTTCGTTTAACATCGGATATTTGATGCTATATCCAATATGAAAATGTGTTGTCCAATTTCAAACAAATGGAAAATAATCATTGCATAACGTTCAATTCCACCGTTAATCATTTTTTGTGCCGACAATGTCTAATATGGGACTGCTTTATGTTGATCAGTTTAACTAATTAAAATAAATATAGCATTAATATAATTAATATATATTAATATTAATATAATATAATATTATATGATCATTATATATATATAAGGTTATTAAATATATTATTATAATTATCATATAGATATAAGCTGTGATTGTTTTGAAAGCTTGTGGGCTTATTTTGACGTTAATTTTTGAACAAAAACATCAGTGAAAGTTTGATTACAAAAAATGTCATATAACATTCCTCAAGGAGACTAAGGATACGTGGGATCGACATTGAGGGTTTCTGAGGATCATAAATGTTATTGCCCTTGTAGAAATTGCATGGGCTTGAGGCCAAGGAGAATTCTAATAAAATCAACTAAAAATCATTGTAGAGACTATGGACACGCTGAAGGTGGACATGAATATCATCCATTTGTAAGTTATTTATTATATGTCTTTTTATTGTAGACTTTTTTTGTAAATGTTTGTATGTATATTGTATTTTAGATTGTATGTCTTTGTATTGTAAATTGTATTATCTTTCTATTGTAAATGTATTTTATAATATTCTTTCGGGAGGTGTTTGATGTATGTTGTCATCTTGATGTGGACTAGAAATATTATTTGAATATTTTCGTTAGGGTTGGTTAAGGGGTTAGGTCGATTTAGGGATTAATAACTTTATGTACTTAGGAATAAGGGTTTATTGTTTAAGGGTTTAAGGGTTAGGGGTTAAGGGCTTAGGGGTTAGGGGTTTAAGGGCTTAGGGGAATGGGGTTGAGGTGTTAGGGGGTTAATGTATGTTTAGGGGATTAATTTGGATGTACAGGATTTAGAGATTAATCATGGGTTTTTATGGAGCATTATTAATAATTTTTTAAAGTATATTATGCAAAATATGACATGAAGAAAGAACATGACATTATAATGATGAATGAAAAATAAGATCAATATGTTCTTTATTATGGTCATAACTATAAATCTTAGAAAGTGTCGCACTTCCTATATGTCAAGAAAAGTAACATCTTTCTTAGATTTTTTCAACATATTATTAAATATCTTGATAAATTACACAAGCATCATCATTGATTTGTTGTCTTTGTTTCTTGGTCTCACCTAAGTTATATTTCTCTTTGTCTTTGTCCCTTCTTTAGGCCGACTTGTCACTTCTATGGTTGACTTGTTCTTGGAGGCTCATAGGAATTTCTAGACTAAAAATCAATATCTTTTACATGTTACAACTTGCCTAATAGGGTCTTATAAAATATACAAGGATTTTATAGACTCAAGAAAAATATTATTTTGATATGAAAAACCTAGAAGCATGAATAACATGCTTGACCTAGATGACCATCAAAATGGAGCATGGAACCCATGCTTAAAATAATATTTTTCTTTTGGTTTCTTGTAACATAAGATATAGCTAATGATTTGAGTACATTGACAATTATTAATACCAAAACTGGTTACATTTTCCAACACTCACCACATTTATGCCCATTACCATACTTGTTGTTCGTCACAATTGAAACATAGTCTCTTTGCTTTTCCTTCATCTATTTGCTAAGGTGCTCATCTTGTTAGTTGAGTAAGTTTAGGAGAGGAAGCATGATGCTCTCTATAGTTGTTATAGGACACTCTTATAGTAGCCATATTTTTACTTTGAACTTTCCTTGCTAGGATGAAAGCATGCACTAGGATTTAGGTTTAGAGAGATACACTTCATTTTTTATTATTTACGTTAAAGTTCCCATGAAGATATCAAATAGTTTATCCTATGGAATGTTGTTTACCCCAGGACTTAATTTTTGCAATTGTTCGATGTTCTATATAATTGGGCCTCTTTGCTAAAGCTTTATCAAATGACTAAAAAAATCATCACTATTAATATCTACATAATCTACAATAAATTCATCCATAAAAATGGACCAAGAGAGAAAATAATCATCTTTTTGTTGGAAAGGCTATTAGTACCATATAAATTAATCATTTATAAATAAAAGTATGAAATAGTTACCTTTTGAAAGGTTGAAACTTGGTATAAATTAGATTATTTCTCCATCTAGAATAACCTTGTTATAGGATCTTCATCATCAAACCTCTTCATATCAATCTTTAGAATGAAATAGTTCCTTATTTCTAACTTGAATACTTAATGATGCAAATCTTGTAGTGATAAATGATCATGATTCTAATATTTAGTAATTTGTTCTCTTTGAATGTGATAAAATACACCTCATATGTATTTGAGTCTCAATGCAATTGTTCTATTTATTATGTGATTTCCTTATATCTCCATAAATGTTTAGGGGTCCTATATAAGAGAATGGTTTCAATGGAATTCATGTATTTTTGTACTTTTTCCTTATTTTCATCCATATTATTTTCCATTTTATACATAATTTTTTTCATTTATTCTTCCATTTTATTTATAATATGTTCTTTAGAACATCATAAATCCACTTGTTTCAACATACTATCACTCATTTGATTAACTTGGTTTCTTAATTAGGTTAGCCTATTTTCTATGAATTCAATTTCTTTGGACATCTTGTTTAAATTTTATGAGGATTATCAATGATATTCCTTAAATAATTTTTTTTTCATATGAGAAAATAATAATACTCTTATTTATCACAAATTTATAATCACAAAAAATTAGATGTTCCAATGAAAAGCTAAGCCACTTTCAAGTTACATACCTTTCAAACACTAATTTGGAGAATTTCTTGATGTTGGCCTTTGTGTGTGTAATTTTAACTTCTTTTTTAGTTTGTAAACTCCTAAAAAATTCATAATTTGAAGATTAACTCAAAACAATTATAGAAAAAATGCCAAAATTACTTGCTTGATACTATTTTTTCAAGAGTAGTAAAAAATAATCACTTCCATAAGATATATCTCATATATATATATATATATATATATATATATATATATATATTCTAAGGATTATAAAAAATTTAGAGTCTAAAACCTTATAAAAAAATTTACAGTGAAAACTCAATATGAATCTTTTAAAATTGCTTTCAATATTAGTCCTTGATCCTGTCTACTATAAACTATATTGATGATAGTATAGTGAAGAAAAAACTAAATTTTTTACCACCTATATTATGGTATTTCTCCTTAGTCTCCATAAAATTTCACTATTTTAAACTTCCCAAAAAGGAGTTAGAGTTATAGTTCCAAGATGGCATATTTAAAATTGATTTGAAGATTAATAACAAATCCTATCTTTTGTAATATATATTTCCATTAATATAATAAAGTAGAATTTGAAAATTTGAACATCTAATATTTGATATTTCACCTCAGTATCCTCAAAATTTCACTATGTGAATCTTACCAAAAAATATTACATTGAAAATGATAAGATACCATGATGGAAGGAGAAAAACCCTAGGTTTGTAGGATCTAATACAAAGTGTTCTGAAACAAATGCCTTGAAAATGATAAAAATAAAGTGAATAACAATCCATTTCAAGGGAGAAACCTCCATTTACAATGAGAAAATGCATAAGAAAAGATGATATGATTATGAAACTAGGCCTCCTTATCATATATACAAGAGATAAATGATATGATTTCAATTAAAAGGTCTAGCCAACCATACTAATGCAATAATAGAAATGTAAATCACTATCTAGGATTTTACATGGACCTTTGTCTATGGCTCAAAACTCACTATGATAAACTACATAAGGGTAGTCTTCAACATAAAATGCTATATACAATCCTTCATATCCTAAGAAAAGTAATCAAGAACCTATATTGGAATTGATACCTTTATAAGTAGTTCTCACAAGTTATGGCTTAGGATTGGATACTTCTAATGACCAATATGTGCTCACTTGAGAGGTTTTGACATAAAACATACCTTGTTTATGAATATTCTATGTGACCCAAATGGTTTTTCCCCTTGGGGATTTCTTGGGCATTTTGGAGGAAGCCCTCCTTGGATGCATTTTGTTTAGAAGAAAGAATTAAAATTTACCATTACAAGATATATTTAATAAAAATCTACAATAGTTTGGATTCCCAGCTTAACCTAGCTCCACAATAAGATTTCCCATTATTCATTGAGAAAGTAATCCAATGAATTTTTTAGGGGTAAAATTTTCCGAATTGGATATTTTTGGGCCATTTTTTCAACTAAAATATTCACACATTTGGTTCAAATTTTACCTCTTTTTTATATAGATAGGGTTAAATTAATAATATTTACCAAACATTTACCAAATTCAATAGTAAATTACATATTTCTTTATTGAATATTTACTTACATTTTACATGTGTCATTTTAAAATTTACAATAAGCATTTATAATATTATACAAAGATATAATATTTAAATCCTTAAAAAATACCCTGAAATAAGTGTTTGTTTTTCTTAAAAGACATAATTTATAGATTTCAAACTCTTAACTTTACTACGAGAAGAAAATAATTTATTTGAAACTAAAAAAATACATGATAAAACATACTTGAAAGTCAATCGAACACAATGTTGTATAAGAAATATAAATGAGGTTAGTGCCTCTCAATTTTGTAGTTAATCTTCAACCATTAGACTTAGGATATAAGTAAACTAAGAACCTAAACAAGCTATGCTAGTGGAGAGTTCTAACAAAGTAAGTTGATTAGTGTTACAATAATAAACTCGTCCTAGCTAGCAATAGACTCACACAAGGTTAATTATACGCTCATGTTATGACAATTTCAACTTATAGTGGGAAATTCTCATCTTAAGAATCCCAAATAGTGAAAGATTAAGTAATTAATGGAAAACTAGCCACAATCTTGGGCCATCATGACAAAATAAATTTTAAATCCAAGCATGTCTAAAAATCCTGAGAAGTTTATAATAATTTAATTGTCTAGCAACCAAAGATAATAATTAATGGCAATGAGGCACACACAATGGTTATTGACAAGCCTTTTGAGTTTAATATTGAAAACAAGTTTTGAATTCAGAGTTCTGGTAAGGTTTCGAGACCAATCAATGCATACTAAGTAACATTTTGATGTATTGAATACCATTAAAAGCATAAATTTTTTATTTTAAGTTTAAAGGATAAGTGATTTTATTTTTCAAAATTATATTGGCAAATGAAAGTTTGAAATCATTATGGTGGACTTGATTGTATTTTAAACTTATGATCACTATTAGAGAAAATATTTCATCTAATCCAAAGTTGGTTGCTTTTAAACTTTTGTAATCATTATGTTTTCAAACTTTCTATTAGCAAAAAAAACTTTCTATTAATAAAGTTTAAAACATTTTGATGGCTACTAGTTAAAACATTATTGGCGCAAAGTAAAATTATCATTGATGAATGGCACACATAAAAAAATCTTTCATATTATGCTTCTCATCAACAAACGTTTGGACTTTCTGCCTTGAGGTGTAATAAAAATCAAAGTAAAAGAACTTAAACGACTTAATTTTTTGGTTTTCTTTATCTAAGGAATTGATGCAGAAGGATAAATCCCCGCGTTTGCCGTTTTTATCTAGAGCCAAGGCGTCTTGATATTTCCAAAATGGAGTGAGGTTTGTTAGTTATAATTTTATATAAATTTGGAATTTCTCTTGTAATGGAAAATGTTTTAGTTTTATAAGGAATCTAGGTTGTGATGGAGTTTTGGTGAGTTGGCATTTTTAAGCCATGTGGCACACTGTAAAAGAGCCAACCAATTGGGTTGTGATATTTTGTGAAGAAGGATAATTGTAGAAAGAAATCCATAATGTAAAATATGTTTTGATTTGTTAAGTTGTAGGTAGAAAACAAAATAGAATCAAGGATAGCATTGAGTGAGAAGGAATGGAAATAACTGAGAGTGGCTAAGGACCAAACATGTATGAGAGCGAGTGAGAGGGCCACTCATGTAAATTTGGCCATATTGTATAGATATTTTGTGTTATTGTAAACTGTGTGAATTATCCTCTAGTTATATTTAATCTCTGTGTGTAGGAACTAGTAGATCATTCCTACGAGTATTGTGCCTAGGATTTTCATGTTGGAATGAGTGTAGGACTATGGGTATAGAAAATCGAGCCCCATAGTCAAGCAGAGGTGTTTGTAAAATTCCATTGAGCTTGTGTATATGCATATGTGTTCCAAGTGTGGTAGGTCCAAAGTGGTGAAGGATCGTAAGTGAAAGAGGAAGTTAAATCGAAATTATATGGACAAGACAAAAGGAAGGAGTTAAATTGAAATCATATGGACAAGACAGAAGTTGGTTGCTGATAAAGCATGAGCACTCCACTAAGAGTCATCAAGAAAATAAATGGTCCTTCAAGTCATCAAGAACAAGTTACATAGCATGAGACCCTTTACCTCCAAGCGGTTTTCCTCCTACATCTACTGAATAAAAGTTGAAGGCAAAAGTTTGCCAATGAGCGACAAACAACCCTGTCAACTGAAGGCCTGACAAACGAATAGTTTCCTATCCATTTCATATCAGTCACTAACTTATCTCCAACCTTGGATGTGTTGGAGAGTTAAGGAATGGAACGGGTGGTCTCGTAAACTAACGAAGCTAAGTGATGGAAAGTTTCACGCCACTTGTTGTATTTCTCACCGACACTATAGGGAAGGTGTATAGGAGAGAGGCCGAGACCTAGTGGGGAAGTCGATACCAAAAATACATCAAGGTAATGTCCTGTGGGACATCGGGACATTGGAATCCTATGAGAAGTACATAGTAGTGTGAAATACCATTGACACCGAAGTTCTGTGAGCCCACTATGAGCATTAGCAAAGGAGTTGGCAACCCTGTCAAATAACATACCTGATAGATGGGAACCAATCCCATCAATTTTAAGTACCACCACTTCCCATCAGAGTGTTGGTTGAGGTTGTGGAAAGTTTTGGTCAGGTAAGCCAGGGCTACAAAGGAAAGTATCATGGGTCATGGAAGCGCTGTGTTGTGATATAGTCAGAGAACGGGGACTAGAAGGAGTAAAGAACAGTAATGAGATTATTGTGCCATGCGACAGTTGGAGAATGTGAACAAGGAGTAATCCTAGATGAAAAAAATGAAGGCCAATACAAGAGCTAGGTATAGGAGAAAAGGTTTGGGCATTGATCAAGCCTTACATGGAAGTAGAGGATGTCAAAGTGGATGCGACCTTATCGTCATGAGTTCAAGTCCCATAGACAACGTGACATGTTGAGTTGAGACTTTAAAAGGATTTGAGGCCTATGAACTATCGAGGCAAGGGCGTTAACTAGTGTTGCTCAATCAAACGTTCCCGACCCATACTCTTGATTTAAATGAGAATTATCCTGGGCCACAGCTGAATATGGGTATAGTTGTGAGAATTATCCTGGGCCACAACTGAATATGGGTATAGTTGTGAGACTGGCCAATTGAAAGTAAGAGTAAGAGGTTTGCTCTTTGACATCAAGTATCAGAGTGAGAATTCAGAGCATAGCGACACTCTTTGAGGGGAGAAGGATATTATAGTAGAGTTGCGGAAACTTTTGGGAGCACTAGAAGGAGACTAACATAGAAGGCTAGAATTATGGAAGACATCAACGAAAAGTCTAAAACGTTGAAGGGAGCATATAGGCACATAAGCATTGAAGGAAGCACAAAGGTAACATATTTGTTTTGTTAATAATAATGTGAACCTCTTAACAAGTGAATGTAAGAAGCTATGGAGGATTAATGAAGATATATCATATACCAGATATAGTACAAGGGAGAAGACAATTCTAGACAAGGAGTAGCATTGGGGAGATTTGTCAAAAATTGTCAAAGATTGTTAAAAATGGATAATAATAGAAGAATCTTGTTGTAGTGTGAAGCAAGAACCCATCAGTGTTTGAGAGTGCATATTTGACGATATCTCAAAGGTAACTAGTCTCAGCTATTTTAATTTAATTAATGTGTAGGTAGTAACAAAGAAGGAAATGATTATGATAACCCTTGCAACAGAGAGAAGAGAACAATTGTAGCCAAGGTTGTGTAGAAGTTGTTGACAACTCCACGATTATGAAAGTGGGTAGAGTTTTCCAAAGAAGGTGAGCAGAGTGTAAAAGCTTTAGAGGAGGAAAGGAAGTTTAGGAGGTTCTAGAGGAGAGAACCAATGACACTAAAAGGCCAAGGTAAGGAGGAATTTAGTGACGTAACTACAAAGGCATTCTTGAAACTCATAGTTGAGCATGGAGAAGTTCATATAAAAGAAGAGAGAGATGATCCCTAATGGTCATGCAAGGTTTTGAGTGAAAGCCATAAGAGAATGGAGGAAGATGCAAGAGAAAATGGCATGGTGAGAGGAATTATGAGCTAAGAGGAATTTATCATAGAAGTGGGCGAGTTAAAGGAAAGACT
The DNA here is from genome assembly GCA_031772625.1 of Pinus tabuliformis. Taxonomy (NCBI): domain Eukaryota; kingdom Viridiplantae; phylum Streptophyta; class Pinopsida; order Pinales; family Pinaceae; genus Pinus; species Pinus tabuliformis. The sequence continues at coordinate 982,201,967 of CM062805.1, read as the reverse complement.
CTAAATAATGAAGATGTTGCTACATGAAATTTAAGGAGATTAGAAATATTAAAATGTCCTATCAAGACATTGTTTGCAAGAAATTTGAGGAAGAAGCTAAGGTGAAAAATGATAGCATAGTTAAAGGAAGATGAACTTAGAGCAATTGAGTATGAGGAGGAAAAAGCTCACTATTGTGAACCATAATAAGGAAGTATCTTTGGAGAGGATGATGATGAGGATGAAGATGTTGATAATAGACTAAATGCGAGTCTCATAGATTGTGTGGAGAGTGTAGATCAACATGAATAATTGGTGATAGAGGGATCAAACGAGGCTAAAGAGCCTTGCAATTTTAAAACAAAAATTTCACATATGGTTGCAGGCCATAGGAATGGTGAAAATGGAAAACCATATGTAGTTATCATGAAGATAAAAGGAAATGACGAAAAGAATTTTCAAAGCATTGAAGAAGGATATAACTTAGATTATGTTTTCAAGGGAGCTAAGGAAGCCTTGTTTCATAAGGGAAACTAGAGTGGACAACTTACACCATGGAGAAACATAGTTATAAGAGGGAAGTTGCAAGGACCTGCTAGTATAGAAGGTGGGAAAAAAATGGCGTATATGGACAACCAAACAATGGGTGAAGGAGAAGGAATACATTTAAATACAATGCTAATTGAATTTAATCAGCAAATCAAAGTGCCAAACAATAGCGGCATGAATGAAGAGGAAGGAAGAAATAAATGTCACTAGTAGGTTGTGAAAGATTAAGCGAAGTTTGAACTCGGGGCTAATGTAGTGGACTGCATTTTTCTGGGAAGTCATGAAGAGGAGAAATCAATCATCCATATGAATGGTAATGATTTTTTGGAACTTAATAATTGTTGTGGAATATTTGTTTCATGTGCAGATGTAGGTTTGGAAAATGAGAGGAATTATTTCCTGGAGGAGTTATGGAGGAGGAAATTAAAACCGTTAACCATCCTTAATGAAATGTTGAGTGAAATGGCAATGGACGCCATGACATTTTTCAAGTTTGAAGCTGAGCTACAATGGGGCAGTGACAACAATTTGAGTTAGTGAAAGAGCACATTACACACTGAAACTGGGGAGATATACATGATGATGAAGAGAATGCCCCAGGAGAGGCATGTTGATATGATGATGACAAAAGAAACCAATTAGTTGGTTTTACAATTTTACATTAGCAAAGAATACAAAACACAACACAACAAAGTATGGAAGTTTAGTCAATCGAGGATAGCGGTAGAAAATCAGTTCCTACAACATGTGAAGGAGATAGAGTCAAAGGGAAAGTTTATCCTAGGACAAAGTTGGCTGAAGGTGTTTGTGCTAAGGAAAATGAAAAACAACAAACCAAATTGTGGGATCCTAGAAGGTGTTAGAAAGTAGCAACAACAAGGCTATGGGAAAGTGGACAATGACAGAATCAATTCTAGAATCCCGGAGGATTCAATAAATCACTATATATCAAAAAGAGGTCAAAAAAATTTTCAACATGGAGAGTCTGATGTAGAAGCATAAAACCCCAAGCCCACCATTTTTGTCCAAAACCAAGTGGTCTTGAAATTTCCAAAAGGGGATGAGGTCTCTTAGTCATAATTTTGTATAAATTAGGAATTTCACTTGTAAGGGAAAGTGTCTTAGTTCTATAAGGAATCTAGGTTGTTAGGAAGTTTTGCGGAGTTGGCATTCTTAGCCATGTGGCACATTGTAAAAGAGCCAACCAATTGGATTGAGAATTTTTGTGAAGAGGAATAATTGTAGAACAACCCCATATTGTAAGAGATATTTTGATTTGTTAAGTTATAGGTACAAAATAGAATAGAATGGAGGATAGGATAGAGTGAGAAGGAATAGAAATAGCTAAGAGTAGATAAGGACCATAGAGGTCCGAGAGTCAACAAGAGGGCCACTTACTATGAAAATTTGGCCATATTGTATAGATTTTTTATCTTAATGGAAAATGTGAATTATCCTTCAAATATAATTAATCTACATGCATAGGAACTGGTGGATCATTCCTATGAGTATCGTGCCTAGGAATCCATGTTGGGATGAGTGTAGGACTGCCAATATAGACAGTCGATTGCCATGGTTAAGTGGAGGTGTGCATAAGTTCTCCTAAGCCTGTGTATATTCATATGTGTTTTGAGTGTGGCAGGTCCAAAGTGGTTAAGGAACTGAGTAAGAAAAATAGGGAGTTAATTTGAAATTGTATGGACAAGCTAGACGTTGGATATTGATAAAACGCGAGAACTCCACTGAGAGTTTTGAAGCCAAGAAAGGTACCTTTGGGCCATCAAGCACAAGTTAATAGAACATGAGACCCTTTATCACTAAGTAGTTAACTGCATGTGTCAACTAAAAAAATGTTGAAGGCCGAAGTCTTTCAATGAGCGAGGAGTGGTCTAAAAGACAATTACTTTCTCGTCCATTGCATATTGGTCACCATCCTACGACTAACCTAGGAAGTGTTCGAGAGTTGGGGAGGGATAACAATATTTGTGGAGCTATAGCTCCATTAAAGCATGGGGGAAGTATATGCCAACCCTTGGATTTAGCCAAGTAAAAAATCCAACAGGTGGCATATATTGCCCCATGCATTAATGGAGCTATAGCTCCACAAAAACTGGTTGTCAATAGGGAGTGGCGATGGGAAACTGGGTGTCGTGTCAAATAATGGATCCAAGTGATATAAAGTTTCATGTCACTGGTTTATCATCCACTTGAATCACAATGAAGGTATTTGGGAAAGTTGTCAAGCCCTAAAGAGGAAGTTGAGGCCGACATGACGCTAGGATGATGTCTAATGGTACTTCGAGACATCATAATCCAGGAGGAGTATGTGGTAGTGGGTTGAAGACCATTGGAACCTAAGATTCGAGAACTCATTGTGAGTGTTGACAAATGTGTTGGAAGCCAGATTAAATAATGAGCCCGATAGATTAAAACTAATCTCATCAAATTTTTTCACTGCCATTTCCCATCAAAGAGTTGGTTGAGGTTGTAGTAAGTTTGGGGTGGGTAAGCTAGGGCGACAAAGGAAAACGTTGTGATTCTTGAGAAGATTGTGCTATGTGATAGTTGGAGAATGGGGACTGGAAGGAGTGACACCATGTCGTGAGAGAACTATGCAATAGTTGGAGAATGGGAAATGGAAGGAGTAAAGCCCAGATGCCAAAAGGGAAGCCTAGTGCTAGAGTTAGGCATATGCGAAAAGGTTTAGGCATTCATCGAGCCTTGTGTGGAAGTAGAGGATGATATAGGGGATGTGACCTTGTGTTCATGAGTTTGATTCTCATAAAGAATGCCACATGTTGAATTGAGACTTTGAAAGGAGTTGATGCCTTTGCATTGTCAAGGCAAGGGAACCAATCGATGTTGCTCATTCTTAACCCATAGCCTTGATTTAAATGAGAATCAGCCTGGGCCACGACTGGATGTGGGCATAGTTGTAAGACCAACAAACAAAGAGTAACAATAATTGTTTTGGTCTTCAACACTAGGAATTAAATGGAAGATGGCTAACTAATATGAAAATCAATTAAAAACAAGAGGAAAAAATTCATTTTCAAGATGAGCAAAAAAAAAAGTGGTACCCAAAATTTATAAACTAAAAAAATTAGGGTGTATTCAAATTCAACAAGAACCGCCACTGCATGATCACCTTAGTGGTCATTGATTGACTTGGATGGACATGATAGAAGGTCTATGGTTAGAAGATTTAATTTGAGTATGCTTGCACAATGTTAAAGTGCACCAGGAACATGTTAGACACCCTTGCTACATTACCGAGTGCACCACAAAGCTTGGAGTCTTGGAAGGAACTTAAAGAGGGAAGGAAAAGAAGATGTTATGACAAATTACTTTGTTTGATCCACAAGCATATGCATTATGGACAAGATTGGCACACAAAAATGATTGGATTTTATAAGCTTCGGTACTTGCACTACATGGGAACCCATGGAATTGGGTGCTCCACACTTGGGGTTTGCCTCTGATAATAAAAATGTCCTTGAGCACAACATTTATGAAGTGCAATAGTAAGACACACTTGTTGGGTGCATATACACTAGACACACATCCAAAAGAAAGATGCACTTGTTGAGCACACCATTGCTAGGTGCACTTGGGTGCATTGAGTGCACTTTTGGGTGTGTGGCACTTTGATCATAGTGCCACTAAGTGTTGGATGGTTAATTTACAAGTAATAAAGGAGGTAGAGGCATGATCAATTCTAGTTTAAGTTAGAAATATAGGCTTTTGGGTCCACCTCAAAATGAAAGTGCTTACGAGTGTAAGGAAAGTCTCATATAGAAGGGACATGCCTCCACAGCACTAAGGCATAAGAGAATAAGTCATTCACTTGCTAGGGTTACCAGGTAAGTCCCGTGGATGCAAATAACACGTCTACTGTTGTCAGTAGCCCACGATAGATGCACGTGCGACACCACAAAACAGTAGATAGACCTAAGATACCGTCTGAGAAATGAAACAAAATTAATAGTACTTCTTATCAGTGCCATGTAGCTGTGCCTTCTCTTGATCGGTAGTTGACAGGATTTGGGGAATCCTATGTGAGTCGATCAGTATTTTCACGTGAAGGCGTTAGTCTACATTTAGAAATGCCAGGAGACTTCTTCTCGAACTCGAACTTTGTTAAAAATGGAAAATAGCTTGCGGATACCAAAGCATGGAATGCATTTTGTGGCCCCGCAGTGTTTTGGAAAAATCTGAGATCTGATAAAATGGAGATCAGAGTTACAAATGAGTTGTATACCGAGTGAATTCTCTAATTTTGACGGGCTGCTGAGACTACCTTTGCCCATTACCGTTATCTTGGAGTTTTGTGCCGGCACAAACATCGTTTTTCCAATATATATATATATACTAATGAACGAAATTATAGAACATATATATATATATATATATATTTTTTTTTTAATTAGCATTTTAGTGCATGGTCACGCGATAACGGTTTTCTCGCACCCGGTTTCCATTCGAGCCCCATTTGTAGCGCTGCCGCGGCAGCATATGATGATTTATTGAGGATTGATTGTGATGTGATGGTTGTACATAATGTATATTGATAAATGGGCCTAATACAGCGTCTTAAGGGGATCTCGCCCTCCCCATTTTAAATTTTTTTTTTTTTTTCATTGCACTGCGGTTGATTTTGCAATCAGAAAGGAAGGAGATATTATTCTTATCATATTTTTATATTTATTTTAAAAACATCAAATAATTAAAATTTAAAAATTTAATTATTGGGATATGTTAATTTATTAGGGTATTAATATTACATTAATAGATCACATTTCAAAAGATATATTATTAATAATAAAAAATGTTAATTATAAATAAAATATTTTAATATATAAAATTAATAATATTGACTTGTATTTAAAAATATATTAATAAGAAAAAATATTTTAATATTAATATGGTGCAACATAAATAAAATATTTCAATGCCTATATTTGGTAAAATATTTTAATGTAATTATGTATTTGTTTATTAAAAAAAATAACCAAAGTAATTCAAAAAATAGTTTAAGTAGTGTCATTTAAATATTTGTTAAAACTACAAGTTTAAACTACATAATCTACACAATCCAAGTGTTTATGAAGCATTTTTAAGGCGTTGAATCCAAAATCCTATTTAAACAATTAAAAACTACACATGATATGTATATATAGAGAATCAATATATTCTTAACGATAGATCTATCAAACCTAGAGGAATCAAATCTCTAAATTGTCAATTTCTTTTAAGCTTTTTATTTAACAAGAAATTTGCAACTCAAAGATTTTGGTTCCCTCAAACCTTAATAACCTTAACAAATTTATGATTAAAATGAATCTATACTTACAATGAAAATAATCTAAATCAATAATTAAATTAATACATGATACTTAATGTTTAGATATATAATATCACTCTTTAAACAATTCTAAAAATTTTAGAACTTGGTTCAATATTATTTCATGATTTCATTGTATATAGAAGTGAATTCAAACAATGGTAACTATATTTTTGGAAGTGAGATATATTGTTATAAAAATAATTATAATTTTAAACAATTTTTTTAATATAATTTTATTTATTTTCTAAAATATTGAGTTTATTATATTATATTTATACTAATTATAATGGTTTACCATAACTTTTAATTTTAAATTTATAGATTTATTTGTGTGATGAAGTATGTTTGTTTTGTTTGGTTTTGTTTTGTTTAAGTTTTGCTTTATTTTTTTGTTTTTGTTTTTGTTTTGTTTTGTTTTGTTTTTTGTTTTTTGTTTTGTTTTGTTTTTGTTTTTTTTTTTTTTTTTTTGGTTTTATTTATTTTGGTAAATTTCATCCATAGATTTTTATTGATAACAAAAAAGATTACAAAGATAAAACTTGATGGCCACACTGGTTGATCATAAGACTGTCGAGACAGGCTCTGAGCCGAGGAACATAAGTGTGAAGTCTTTGAATTTACATCTAAAAAAACGAAACTATGACAATCATACTCAAAAGAGTAACCTGCAGCCTACAACAGGTGTGATAGAACAAAAGTATAGAGAGCATAAAAAGTAGTAGATAGCTACCAACAACTTGAAATAGACCATAAACATAATGTGCAAAAAAGTAGACGTAATGGACATATTAGTCCAAAATTATGACTAGAGAGAGAGAGGAGGAGAGTTCTCATCTGTAGTGTTCAGAGGTGGGACACTGTTTAGAGGTGGAACATTGATCACTACATCCTCATTCTGATGATCATTTGATTTTTCCCCTGAGTCAGAAACCACAAATATTTCCACTCGATTTAATTGGACCACTACATCATGAAGGTCAATCTAATATCTCACATAATTTTCTTGATATCCTCTTGTCCAGCAAAGAGCTTATAAGTGTCTACATGTTTATCTCGAATTATCATACTAAGAAATGTTTCCATCTACCGATGTAGGGTGATGGAATAAAGAAAATGTAGTCTTCTCTTCTTGAAATTCCTAGGATTGGGTACCCATTTATGAGAACTACCACCAATTTCAGAATTAGAATGATATATTCGATCCTTAAACTCCCTTGCTTCCAAATGCAGAATCTCCTTTCTGACTTCCAAGGGAGCCACATTAAAAAAGTTAGTTACTAATTCCCAACCAAACAACCAATGGTGTTTGGATGAAGATGCCTGTGAAACACCTCCATGGTGACAGGGAAGTTGTTACCGTGGTACCATTTCCATAGGTAACCTACCAACAAAACACAAGACCAAGACTCAAACCAAATGAGAGAATAAGCAACCCTTGACCTCCCTAAAAGAATGATGCAATCACAAGAGGGATATATGAAATGATTGAAAAAGTAAATGGATTTTGACTCCCGAATAAAAACACCTCTATAAAGATGAGCAAACAAATTGAGGATAACTAGCAGAAAGATGAGCAACCCTAGAATAATACTACTTCATCACTTGTAGGCTACTTTAAGAAATGTAAAATGATTGATTGTAGTCACATAAGACTGAAAAGTCTCTAATAAAGAAAGACTCACAACAAAATAACATCACTTAGACCAAAAAAAACCTTGAAAACCAAAACCTAAGAAGGTTTGTGTGCTTTAATGAAGCGTACTTGTCAAAGGGTAAGTGTGTTCTCTGAAGGCGATATTTATCTATTATATATAGGATTATAATTTCAAACAATGTTTTTAATTTATTATCCCTACCACAAGGCAATGGATACTACAATGGGTTTTTGGTCAAACCCATTGACAAAAAAAAAATTCAAAAAATTCTATAGTATAACATTACACATTGAAATATATGAATTTTTAAAAATAATTTAATTTATTTATGTTCAATTTGATTGGCTATCAAATTGAACATGTTATTGCCCTTTGCCTAAATTAATGTGCCCATTACCTCTATTAATTAGCCACAAGTACATAGATCACATCAAGATGTAAGATGGCCATTTATGATACAATTTGTTTTGGGAAGGTGATAAAAATATTGCTCCTTTAGTTAAGAATAGAAATCTTGGGATTCAAACTCTTGGGGAACAAATCTGTGCATTATGAGTATAATCGTTTTATATTCCTACTTATAAAAATGGCTAATGATTAATATAATCTAATAAAAAATATATTATTTAAAATTACATATAATTTAAAATGATTATTTAAAATCACAATTGTAATTTAAAAATATTTGTTAATGGTATGTGAGAGATATATTTTTCTTTTTACATTATATTTATAAGGGGTAGAGGTCACCTAGGATTTTGTTGTGAACTTAACCATATATTATAGATTTTACACTATTAATGAATGAATGATATTCAAAATAATAAGATGTTTGTAATACAAACAAATAAAATATTTCCCATATTCACAAACCAAGGTATAAAAGAAATTTATGATAGGACCTCTATACCCCCACGTCTAATAATAAGATTTTCATAAGGCCATATCCACAAACTATAAAAAGCCAAATGTAAACTATTAATAATTATTTCTATGTTGCAATACAAATAATGATAATTTACAAAATTTAATAATGTATCTAATCACAATTTAAAAGTAATCTAATTATAACATTTTAAAATTTTAAATCTTTGTATTTTTATTGTTTTCTACTTTAATTTAGCTATCTTTAAACTAAGCGCCAGAGACTAACTACTATATAGCCCTTGTTTTTTAAAGATCGAGTCATTATACTTATTAATTTAATACTTATTGTAATTTTTTACCATGATTTTTAATTTTCAATTTAACTATTTATCATTATACACATTAAGAAGATGCTAAAGCACTAAATATTATTTAAGATATGATAAATCTTAGAGGTTAAAATAATAAATAATTTTCTGATATTGTTTATAATTTATTGGAATACTTTTTAATAATAAATATGATAAAATAACTCAAATGTATATTGGAAAGGTTAATTTTCTTTTAAATTTCTGATTTTTTAATAAATATTTTTCGATGATTAAAATATGTGAAATGTGATAAATAGATAATGGAAATAAATGCACACATGCACCATTGGTAATAGATATTAGTTTTGTTTTGGGAACTATTATGGGAGAAAACCTAGCTAGGAGGAAAGATTGCTTTGTGCTCTTTTGTCTAGTATGAAAATATGCAAGTATAAAGGAAGATGTACTCTCTATGAAGTTACCTTAAACGTAAACTTTGTGAGACCACTATATAACCTTAACCCCCTCTATCCGACTCTATATATTCTCCCTTGCAGTTTCTCTATTCAACTATGGGATAAAAAACAATGGCAATGAATGGAACCCCTACTCCTCCAAGTGGTCCAATATTTAGCATAGCCCAATAGCCAACTAGGGGTAAGACTGGACTCACTCAACTCTTAACTAGAGTTATGGTTTTGGGTCTTCTAGAATGTTCTTGAAATTCCACATGTGGAAAGACCCATTTTCATATATAACAAGGGATGACATGTCACATTCTTATACCATTGTGGTCAACATAGTAGGTCAACTTGCAAGAGGTAAACATTTTTCATACAAATTTTGAATGATGTCATTCTTGCATCGTTGGAAATGTATCTTAGTGAAAATGAGAATCCTATGGTCCAACTTTAAATAGAGAATATTTTGACCCCAAGAAATGCCATTTGATGTCTCAAAATGGATCTAGAAGGTTTCAAATCCCAATTCTCCAAACTGGGACTCATTGTTAAAATGACCCTGAAAGTTGATTCCTCCTTTTTTTATTCTACTATGTGTTCATTAAGATAAATGAAAAATAATAAGTGATCAAATCTAGATACCGCCACATTAAGGGATTCTTTTGGTTTACAAAGGCTCTATAGAATGAGGTGAGGAAAGCTTTCCTCTACCTTCTTCTTGAAGTGCCACTTTTTTTTGCTTGGAAGTTGTCGTTTTAACCCAATGTGCCAAAGGTCATATTTCCCCTATCATGTAGTTATAAACCTATTATATTAAATTGTATCCTCTATCAACTCTACCTGAGCATCTAGTGTTATGTCCTCTATGGAAAGTAGGACTTGTTCCCCTTCCTAGGAACCTATGGTATTTCCTTATTCAATTATAGCCAATCTATGTCTCCCACTTTAAATGACTTCTTTATTCTATGGTGATCATGCTTGGCCTTATATTTTTCCTATGAATTCTTCAATGTCTCTTGTACTTGGAAATGGATTTTCCTAATCTTATCAACAAATTTCTCTACTCTTAATGTATCTCTTGTGAGGCCCTCCCTCCTTTCTACTTTCCATATACAACATCCATGAGTGAAGGTGGAAAATACCCAAAGAAAGTTCTGAAAGGTGACTTAATAGTAGAACTGTGGACTATTTTATTACAAGAGTGTTGTATATTGATCTAATTTCTATCTGAAGTCTTTGAATGCTTATATTTGTAACATCTCAAATGTTTCTTTTTTTTTGTTTTTGTTTCTTTTTTTTTTCTTTTGATTTATTTACTTATTTATTTATTTTTGTATTTTTTGCTGAATCAAGAGACTTTCCTTCTATTTCAAAAACCCAAAAGTAAAGTTACAAAAAGTACAAAAGGCCTGAAAATCTCAAGGCCTACAAAACCAATGAGATCGTACTATCAAGGATGTGACCCACTAAACAAACTAAGGGACAAACTAACCGATCAAATTGTCCCCACAATTACAAGTTGACCCAAAGTCAAAATACACCAAACCTCCCATCATTTGCTCTCAAAGATTGAACAAACTCACATCCCCACAAACTAGCCTGAGCAAATCTAACCTTCGATTTCTCCCCCAAAAAAGGACGGCGTGGAGAGATATTGGAGAGCCAAGATGCGAGGTTTTTAGGGCATGATGAAGGGTGGTAAGGTGACCCCCACCCCTTCCATATGTTGAGAGCTGAGTGGAATCGCTCTCAACGAACCAAAACCACTTACCTTTTGTGAGCCTAGAGATCAAAAGAAAACCGCTTAATGCCTAGTTTTCCGAACCGAAAGAAAAGTGTCGTGGAATTTCCTTTGAGGGATCACTCCAGCCTATCAAACTGTTGCAACTAAAGATGGATCTTGCCGCCGAGACATTATGAAACTGTAAATGAAACCTTGTATCACCATTCTAGACACGAAGGAGATAAGTTCCCTTTCCCCCAAGGAAGTTATCACCAAGCAGAGTAAGCCTTGTTTCAAAGAGCCGACCACCGAAAAGAGTAAGAACAGGCATAAGAGAGCTTTAATCATAGCCTGCCTCTCGTGCCCAAAAATAAAAAATTTCCTTGTCCTCTGCGGCTTGAGCATCGCAGAGAGCTTTAAGCCCGCTTGGAGGCAACTCCTGCCAATTCATTTTGATCCTGCAGTCTGGATTAATCACTCCAAGGTTGGCTAGTAGATCTACAAGTTTATTGGCCTTCCTCCGAACATGAATGAAGCTAACTGTTTTTTGGATTCTCTGGTACACCTGTATAAGTCTCCATTGTTTTGAGACCTTTTCAGGCGTTGTTCCAAAGCTGATTTTCTTAACTGCATTTATCGAAATCTCGGAGTCTACTTCGATGAGAACATTTGAGCTGTGATTGAGTTTAAGAAGCTCTAGACATTGTTCCAAAGCCATTAATTCAGCCATGTTGTTGGTGGCTTTGCCTAAATGACTGTGGAAAATGAAAATTATTTTTCCTTCTTCATCTCTTAGCACACCTCCATAACCTGCAGTCCCCGGGTTGCTTTTTGAAGCCCCATCAATGTTGCATTTCAGATAACCTTTTGGTGGAGGATGCCAGTTCTCCTTTTCCCTTTCCAACACTCTTTCTTTTTTTCTAAGACCCTTGAGGATGATCTCCTGCATTCCCAGCTGCTTGAGAGTTCTCGATTCAAGCGCAGTGGGAGGATTCGAGGGATAACTATTCACAGTGGTGGAAATGGTCTCCTTAATCTGCTTTAAGATAAATTCCATTAGGAAAAGAAGCTTCCATCCTTGAAAGTTCTCTTATTCCTTTCCTTCCAAACATTCCAGATAATGAAGCTTGGTGTCAAGGTCCAGGCTAAATTAAGGATCTCATGCTTTGAAAAGTTTTTTCTCCACTTGTTCAGGGTGTTAATGATGCTTCCTTTGTCTTTGTCTGTCTGTTGAAAAATGATGTTGAAAGAATCCCATAACTAGGTGGTATAGGTGCAGTTGTTGAGAATATGCTCCATAGTCTCCTCTTGAGCCTCACATAATTGGCATCTAGAAGGCCCCATAACCCCCCTCTTCTGAATTTTCTCCCAAGTTAATATTTTCTTGTGATGAACTAACCACATAAACAGTTTGATCGTCATCCATCCTTGGTGGCTCCAAAGTTTTTGTCAGGACTTAGCCGAAACACGGGGTTCTAGGTTAAGGGTAATTCTTTTTGCTTCTTTGATGTTAAAGATGCCTTCGTTTTTTTGCCCCCATCTTAACTGATCCTTCCCCTCTGTTACCAAGATCTTCCTCTATTCTAATATTTTCATGAGTTCTTCTGTTTTTTCTTTTATGGGGCCATCCTCTCTGCATTCTATTTTCCTCCAGCTTCTCCATTTCTAAGTGTCATGAGGAAGATTCCAGAAATCCCTAACTTTTATTAGTCCATGGAAATCAGTTTCCTGCTTGATTCTCATAAATTCCTCCCTTAACAACATTGGTTCTTGTTGCCATTTATCTTCCTAGAAGAGAGCTTGTTCTCCTGCTCTGATTTCCTAGAAGCTGTTGTTTTGTACTAGGCTCCTATTATCCCAGGCTTTATTCTAGATGTGAGAGCCTTTTATGTTTCCTGACATTTTGATAAGATCACTCGTTTGCGAGGAGCTTGCATATTTTTCTTTCGAGGTTTTAGCCCAATGTGACCCTGGTTCTTTAACCCATCTCCACCAAAGTTTGGCTCCTAAAACATTACTTAGAATCTCCTGATCGTCTAAGCCTAGGTCTCCATGACTTTTGGGTTTACAGATTTTATCCCAAGAAACCAGGGCCCATTTCTTTTTTGTTTCCTCCTTGCCCCAGAGAAAGTCTTTCTGAATGTTCCTGAATTGTTGTAAGACCCATTTGGGAGCTAGCAGGGCTAATAAAAAGAAAATGGGGATAGATTGAATAACTTCCTTCATCAAAATCAATCTGCCAGCAAGGTTCAACGCTCTAAAGGTCCATCTTTTGATCATGTCTTGCATCTTATTGAGCACGTCTTGCATCTTATTGAGCACCAGTTCCCAAATACTTTTGTGCATTGGTTTATCCGTAAGCGGGATTCCCAAATACTTTGAAGGGAGGACCTTCCTTTGGAAGCCCATAATTCTGGAGATGTTCCTTTGAATAGCAATGTTAGTGTTAAAGAAAAAAAAAATTGATTTGGAGAGATTGACTTCCATGCCTGAAGCCGAGGTAAAGTCATTTAAGATTTTTTTGTAAGTTGTAGCTTCCTTGACTGTGGGGATACCCTGCAGCATGGTGTCATCCACAAATTGTTGATGAGTCAAGGTTTGTCTATTCTCCGATAATTGTAGGCTCTTGATCTTTCCTGAGACTTTAGCATTTTTAATGGTTCGGCCCAATCCTTCCATCATGAGAATAAAAAGAAAGGGAGAGAGTGGGTCTCCTTGTCTGAGGCCTCTCGAAGGAGTGAAGATCTCTGAGCGCGAGAATTGAAAAGTTGGTTGAAGTAACTAAAGCCATAACCCATCTGATCCAGTCATGGTCAAACCCAAAAGCGGAAAGGACCTTTTTGATATAAATCCAATTCACCTTGTCATACACTTTTGCAATGTCTAATTGCATAATCATACCGGCCTGCTTTTTGCTAGTGAGAGAGTGAACAACCTTGTGGGCCTGAATAATATTATCCAGGATTTGCCTCCCTTCCACATAACCAAACTGTTCCCCAGAAATCAGAGAAGGAAGAAGAGGTTTGAGTCTGTTGGCCAAGATCTTGGAAATAATTTTGTAAACAACATTGCATAAAGCAATAGGTCTGAACTTATCAGGAGTTAGGGCTGAGTCCTATTTTGGGATCAGGGAGATGAAGGAGGTGTTAAGGGCTTTCAAAATGGATTTGCTTCTTCTAGAGTCCTCTACCACCTCCAAAATATCCTGTTTGACAACATTCCAGTAGGCCTTGAAAAAGTCTACATTAAAACCATCTGGACTAGGAGCTTTGCCATTCTGCATGCCTTTGATCACCGTACTGACCTCTGCTTCAGTTATTGGTTTGTTCAGGTTAAAGTTATCTTCTCTAGACACCATCCTGGGAATATTCTTTATAATTTCCTTGATGTGTTGGTCTCTATCTGGATTATTTTCATTTGTGATGCCTTTGAAATGTTGAACCATCACAGCTTCAATATTCTTGTGAGAGGTCTGAAGCTCCCCATCTTCATTCAATATTGAGGAGATTCTATTATGCATTCTATTGGCTATGGTGGAATGGTGGAAAAAATGAGTGTTTCGTTCACCTTCTTTGAGCCATTGAACTCTAGACTTTTGTCTCCAAAAGATTTCCTCCTGTTTGCATAAATTCTCCCAATCAAGGTTGTATTTTTCAGCTTGCTCACTTTTTGTTTTATCAAAACCATTTGTGATCATTGCTTGATTTAGTTCTTGCATTTTGATTTCTATTGATTTTTTGTTTACAAAAATGTTACCAAAATCCTTCTTGTTCCATTCTTTGAGCTTGATTTTTATGTGCTTTAGTCTTTTGTGGAGGAGGAACATTTTGGAGCACTGAACTTGTAGATCTTCGGACCACCATTTTTCAATGTTGCTGATGAAATCTGGGTGGGAGAGCTAGATATTCTCAAATCTGAAGGGTCTATTTCTGGGAGCATCAATTCCTTTGATTTCTAATTGAATCGGCCAGTGGTCAGAGCCTCCAAAAGGGAGAACACTAGCAAATATTTCTGTATTGGTGAGCATGAGCTTCTCAGAGATTAAAAATCGGTCTAACTTGGAGGCAACCTAAGCATTACCTCCTCTTTTGTTGTTCCAAGTAAAAATACCGTTATGCATTTTAGAGTCCACCATTTTCATGGCTTCAGTGAAAGAATGGAATCCTACTGAATCTCTATTGAGGATTCTGGTGCCTCCTTCTTTTTTTCGAAAGAGCTTTAATCATGTTAAAGTCTCCTCCAATGACCCAAGGGATTTCTTTGTGTCTGCTTCTGAGATCTACCAGAGAGTTCAAAAATCTAAGCTTCTCATCTATTCTCTGAGGACCATAGACATTTGTAACCAGGAAGGGCTCAGACATCCCCATTGGTTGAATGATAGCTGATAAGTAATTTCTCGTTGCCTCCGCATATACAATGCTGACTTTTTGGGGGTTCCAAAGAGTGAGAATGCCTCTTGCTGTGTTCTCTGCTTTGACTTCTAGAAACTCAAATTTACTGAGCCATTTGTTATGGATTTGTTTTATTTTCTGAATGGAGCATTTTGTTTCTTGAATGAAGATTATGTCTGGCATTGCTAGTTTCATTTTGTTACTTAGCAATCTTTGTTTTCTTTTGCTACCTAGATCTCTGATATTCCAGGATATAAACTTCATAATTAAAGATTTGTAAATGAGTAACTGGCTAGATCTTTCATCTTACCCTAATCTATCATTAGCTTTCCACACTCCATCAGGAGCTCATTTTTCTTTTTTCTGCCTCTCTTCTTTCCTGGATTTCTGGTGGCTAGTCCTGGAGTTAGTTTCATTGTTTTCACTCCTCTGTGCTCCTGTTTGTGGATGTTTTTACCTTTCTCCAGTCCTCGTTCCTGTGTTTTCCATAAAAACAACTGCTGTATTCTGTTGCAATCTTCTTAAGGTAGAGAATCTATTCCTCCTTTGGTTCCTTGCATCAGGAATCCTTCCAGATCCAAGTTTTCCTTGTCGAGTATTTCTTGTAGTTCATGGTCTTCCAGATCCATTTCACTTTGGGTCATTTCCTGGTCCATTTCCATTTCTGTTTCACTTCTCATGGTTTCTTTTTGGGAGTCAATGTTCAGAGAATGATTTGTGTCCTCTTTTTTTTCTTTTTCTCTAGCATCTTCCTCCAGATCTTGACTCTCTCTTGTGATTTCTTCAGGCTCTTCTAGCACTTGAAACTTATTCTGACTACCCTTTTGCCCCTCAGTATGTTGTTGCTTTGATCCCTTTTTTCCTCCCCTTCCTCTACTAGCCACTTTCTGAAAGCTTTCAGTGTCCTTCGTTGTATTAAGTTTTTGTTTGTCATTTTCTTTGCTGAGAGGGCAGTCTCTTAACAGATGCCCATGTTCGTGGCACCTTCGGCATCTAAAGGGGATATTTTAGTAGTCTACAGTATACACCCACTCCTCATCAAAAACTTCTAGGATGACTTCATCCAGAAGTGCTCCTGATAGATCCATTTCCACACAAATCCTAGCAAAGGAGGTATATTTTCCCCTTCTTGTGGCTTCAGAAGCTTTGACATAGCGTCCCAGTTTATTGCCAATGGCGGCCAATGATTCAGTTTGCCAATAATCAAGGGGTAGAGAGTAGAGCCTTACCCACACAGGAACCGAAGAGAAAGTCTCCCTCTCGGGGACAAAGTTCATTCTCCAAGGTCTCATATAGAGACCAGCAGCAGCAAAAAATAGGGTCCTCCTTTGAATATTCTGTCTTTATCTTCGATGTTAGAGAACACTACTGTGAAGAATCCTTTTGACCCAAGATGTAGGTCAATGCTTCCTTTGGGCTTCCAATGATACTTGGTCCACATCTGTAATGCCTTTTCAGTGGGCCATAGCCCCATGAATTTATAGATAATGGCATAGGTTCCCATATGTTCCCTGTGCTCCTGCAGATCGGGATCATTTAATATAACTCGAGGAGTGATTTCTGCTTTTGGTTTGCAAGGTCCTTTTTGTTTTTTGTCTCTTGACCCCAGACTTTTGTCTTCTTCCTCTTTGACCTTTGTGCTGCTGTTTTCTTTTGTTCTGGTCCCATCTGTTTCCTTTTCATTGTCCCTGTTTCTGTAGTTCATACCGTCTTTACTATTTCCAGTTGGTGATTTACTTCTGCTGGACACTGCATCTTTGTAGGAGGGAGCCGAGCTCCCTCCCCTGCCACTCTCCATTAGGATCAAACTCTGCTCGTTGTGGAAACCCTAGCCGCTGCGTTTCTCCTGCCGTCGCTCCGACCTCCCCCTTTTTGCAAAACACTCTCAACATCTCAAATGTTTCATCAAAGTATTGTTGACTACTTTTTTTTGTCCATATATCTATAGATGGAATTTTGTAGACCTATTCAACTTTGTGTCCATATTCTCCCACAACATAGTAAAAAATGCTCTTAAAAATCTGGGTTCCCTGTCTAAGATGATGCTCCTCAGTATCCCAAACTGCACCTAAAATTGTTAAAAAAACAAGTTTGTTTCTTCTTTTTCTTTTATGGTCTTTCTACAATGAAGGAGAATGCACATTGTTAAACCTTTCAACTATCACAAACAAGCAGTCATGCCCCTTAATGGTTTTTGGTAAAAATTCCACAAAATCCATGGAAATGATTTCCCAAGACCTAGTGGGTACTAGTACATTAGGGGATTTTTGAGGTCTGAAATTTGCCTCCTAAGAAAAATGTACAACGAAAATAAACTTTATAAGAACCAATAGGAATCAAGATGATGATGTAAACCATGGGGGATGATTCACCATTTTTGGAGTAAAAAAAAGTACAAAGATTAAAAAATAATAAAATAATAAAACTATTTTTTCATCTCGTATTTTCAAATTATCTCTGTATGGGTTTACTCAAATTTCTAGCAGAAACACTCGTTGGATGCATAATTTGATTCCTCATCTAATGAGTACCCATGTTGCATACTTTCAAAAAATGCGAAATACATGAAAAAATGTGATTGCAATGACGTTTTTCATGTATTTCTCATTTTTCGTTTACCAGGATCCATCGAAAGTATGCAACATGGGTGCTCCTTGGATGAGGAATCAAATTATGCATCCAACAAGTGTTTCCACTCGAAATTTGAGTAAACCCATACAGAGATAAGTTGAAAATATGAGTTGAAAAAATAGTTTTGTCTTTTTTCCCTCTAAAATTTCATGATGTAATATAATCTTATTTTATTATTTCCACTATTATTTTATAATTTCCTTAGGAGGCCCATTTTAGACCTCAAGAATCCCCTAATGAAGGGAGTATAGACACCATGCTTCCTATTGTTGGAGTTGATGGTACAACAAAGCATACATCCTCTAGTGTACTATGTTAGATATTCTTGCATTCTAGGCTAATACACATACATGTGTAAGCTTGAAATTATCTTTGCAACACCATATTTTCCTTCAAATTTGGAGGTTGAGACTCTAATAAGCAATAATCGCTAAACTTTAGGAACACAAAGCTTATCAAACCTATCGAGTAAGCCATTCTAGACATGATAGTTGACTTTATTGTCACTATGTTCTACATAGCTCTAGCCCTATAGCTACTAAAATCCTTGAATTCCTATTCATTCATGTATGCCTCTTTATGTGCATCATGGGTGAAAGGCTCCATGTGTATTAAACTTCCCGAAACTGTAATTTTTAATATGGGTGGTTTTAAAAGCATGTTTACCAACATATTTGTGTTTTTCTTCTTGTACTTAATGACTAGGTGAAACTATTATAAGGACCCTATCCACTTGTATTATCTAGTATTTTGTAGCCTGCACTTAGGCTATAAATATCGTAATAGTTGGTGATTCATGTGGATGGTGATCTCATTTCCCATCAAATATCATTTCCACATTTTAACAACTTGTTCTAGGGCATAGAGGTCCTCATCATAGGTACGGTAGTTGAGAATTGCCTTATGAAATTATATTTCATAATGATAACGTACATGCCTTCCTCCCTACATTAAAAGCACACCCACAACATAAGAATTTTCATTTGTATACATTTTAAAGTTCTTATACAAATTTCGTAATCTGAGAATTAATGATTGACTAAATTTTAAATCTAATAAAATGAAGATCGGAGTAGCAACTGTGTTGTATACCAAGTTAATTCTCTAATTTTGACGGGCTTTTGAGACTACCTTTGTCGCATCATTGTTATCTTGGAGTTTTGGGTGGGGACAAACCTCCGACTGTTACCACATTTTAGTTTTGACGACCACTGCATGAATGAAAAGAGGATAATTTTAATAGAAAATATTAAGGACCATGTAATAAGTTAATAATCATTTTATTTTATTGAAAATACTATATATCCAATAGATATGATTATAGTGAGACGTTAAAAAATGTGTAATTCTTTCATTACTCAACTTTGAGTTGACACACACACACACACACACACACACATACACACACACACACACACACATATATCATAGTAAGAGCTCCTCTTCCTCGGATATAAATAAATAAGTTAACAATCCAAGTCTCAAAAACCTTGCCCCTTACAGATCACTAACGAGTAATTGCAGGTAGTGTGGTTTTCTTTAAATAACCGTGATATTCACCTTGCATTAATGGATAGTAGCAAATGATGATCGTCCCACTATTAGTTTAAAAACTAAGCTACAATAATTTTCTCATTATAAAATCGTTAAATTTTAAACTTATTTTCAAACTTTCCACTTAACAAGAAATTTAACTAATCACTACCTTAATACACGATGCTTCATATTTAAATAATTCCAAAAATAAAAATAAGAAACCTACTTCGATGTTCCGTCATGGTTTCATTGTGGAATAGAAGTGTATTTGTAAAATGTTATATATATATGTTTTATAGACATTTTTTTAATATAAATTTATTTGTTGTGCTTATATTCGTACTTACCCTACTTTTACCCTACTTGTTTACCATCACCTTTAACCTTAAATTCATGGATTCATTCATGTGATGGAAGTGTATTTGTCAAATGGAAAGTGTGTTATTTGGAGGCGGGATTTATGGGTTATAATTTTAAACAAAATTTACTTTTAATTTATTTTTTAAAAGATAAGAGTCTTTATACATATTAGGTTAATATTTATTTTAACAGTTTTACATTGACTTTGAATTTTCATTTAAACTATTTATTAATATGAACATTGTAATAAGATTAAGAAGATTTTAAAGCACTAGGGTAGGATAAATTTAAAATGTTAAAATTTTAAATAATTTCTAAATAATTTTAGATATTTTATTGGAATAATTTTTAATAATAAATATGATAAAATAACTCAAATTTATATTAGAAAGGTTAATTTTCTTTTAAAATTCATATTTTTTAATAACTATTTTTTAATGAGTAAAATAGAGGAAATGTGAGAAATAAAGAATGGAAAGAAATACAAACATGCACAATTGATAATAGACACTAGTTTTGCTATGGGAACTATTATGGGAGAAAACCTAGCTAGGATGTAAGATTTCTTTGTGCTCTTTTCTTTAGTATGGTAATATTCAAATATAAAGGAATATGTACTCTGTATGAAGTTACTTGTAAACTATCATGTAAGACTGCTATAGAACCTTAACCCCCTCAATTCTACTCTATATTCTCTTACTTATAATTTCTCTATTCAATTATGGGATAAAACAAAATAGCATAGAACAAAACCCCTACTCCTCCAAGTGGCTCGACATTTAGCATACTCCAATAGCCAACTATGGCAAATGTTTGACTCCCTCAACTCTCAACTAGAGTTATGGTTTGGGAGCTTATAGGGTCTTCTTGAATGACCACGTGTGGCTAGACCCATTTTCACACCATAGGGGCTGACATTGGACCTTCTCATACCATTAAGGCCAACATGGTAGGTCACCTTGCAAGAGGTATAACTTTTGGATACGAACTCTGATTGATGTGATTCTTGTATCGTTGGAAACGCCTCTGAGTGTAGAGGAGCATACTATGGTCGAACATTAAATAGAGAAAATTTTGACCCAAAAAAATGTTATTTGATGCCTCAAAATTGATCTAGAAGGTTTCGTATCCTAATTCTCCAAACTGTGACTCATTTTTAAAATGATCTTGCAAGTTGATTCCTCAAATATTTCCCACTATAAATGCATTTAGATAAATGAAAAATAATATAGTGATAAAATCCATATGCCACCCCATTTAGGGAAGCTTTTGGTATACAAAGGCCTTATAGAATGAGGTGAGGAAATTATTTCTCTACTTTCTTGAAGTACCACTATGTAATTTTCATGATTGTAGAAAAAGGTGAATTCCCTAGATCTAGTGGTCTGACCTAGAAAAATAGAAGACAAAAAGCATGAAGTTTTCCTTATAAAAAATAGAGTATGGGAAAGAAGTATACCTAGAATCAGAAGCAAGTTTTTCTTTCCTCCTCATTTGTAAGCTCCAATTGTAGCTCCAAGTGCTATAATTAGAACCTGCACACATGACTAAAACAAGAGAAGGATCCATAACATCCATGTAGCATAATCTAAAATCTCTATTAAATGAATCGCCATGGCATTGAAATACATGAGTGCAAAGATGAAACAACAAATATAGGAAAACAAGATACTCTTTGTATTGAAAAATATAGGAGAGAGTTTACAACCATAAATAGTAGCTAACTTTGTAGATGTCTCCCCAAGTTGACTCGTCCTTCCTTGTCACAATGCACACTTCAAAATCAATTGTAATACATGAATATGATGAATTCTTTAGGCTGAAAACAACATAAGGGTTCTATCGATCTCCAAAATCCAATCATGAGGCTATGGAAGGAAGTAAATTTGTAGGATGAGGATGGTAGTTTAGAATTTACCATCTTAGGCTTGAGATCAACATCTGATGGGAGGTTGAGCTCAAGGTATACAAGATAGGTTCAATAGAGTAGGATCATATAGGAATTCGATATCTCTATCCATGGTAAATGGTTAACACCACATTGGAAGCTTCTCAAAGAGGAAGCCTTGAAGATATTTTTTATTTTTCTGAATTTCTAGAATCATTGCACTTGTAGATTAGAGAAACTTGCATTGATCAACGCAACTGATCAGTTATCCAACATGCGACCATCATAGGTGGACCAAAGGGCATGGTACGTTGGGGAAAAAATATGGTTTTTAGGTTGATGATCCTAGAAAGTCAGACTTTTTGAAGAGGAAATGCTTAGGGACTTGCAAAGGGATAATGATAAAGTGTTTAGAATGTTGATCGATTTGGTTTTTCAGACATTTTGAGTTGATGTGATAAAATGGTCTATAAAAAATTCCCCCCCTAAAGCACAAAGTCAAAAGCAGTGGTTGAGAACTGAAGTGATTTATGTTGTGACAAGTCCGAATTAAGAACAAGTTGGTGAATATCATTATCTGTTACAATACATATTCATCATGATATCATTGTTGAGGGAGGCATACCCATGCTCATCATATAAGACAATATTACATGTACACTGATCAAGAAGTATCGTCCACTGATGACAAAGTGTGGACCCATGCTCAGATAATCTTCTATATGATCATAGCCATCAAAATTTTATAATCTTGTATTAATCCTGAAGTCACAGCCTGGATAGATGGAACTAGATCCGGGGTCTTATATCTCATTCACTCGATCGTTCAATGTATGAGTCTAACCATGCAAATAAATGAGCTAATGCCGAACATGGTAGACACTGTCTAATTGTCGTCTAATGATGTAAATCATCAAAAGACGTGAGAGAAACCATCAATGATGTTAATGGCTCTCAAGGTACAACTATACAATTTGTATGGTGTGAATAAAGCAGCTGAAGTCGAACACCAAACAAAATCTTTCGGTCGAACACCAATGATAAGGACCTGTGATCGAGAGCAAGAAAAAATGGCATTTATGTATGCAAGGTCCAAGGTACCAAAGGGAGTTTCTAAGTCAAATTCTTGGATAATGAGCTAATGTTGACAGGAAGCGACCCATTGCAGGAGGTATTTGATGTATCCCCCATCATCGACATGAAATGGGTATCAACATTTGAGACATAATGATGTTAATGTGGAATTGGTTTAGGAACGACAGACATAAATGAAGGCTTAAAGGTATCATAGCAGATATCAAATGAAGGACTTCTCTTGAACATATCGTCGACACTTTATGGAGTTGGCAACATTGACTCAAAACTGATTATGGAGGATTTATATATGGTGTGATGAACCAAAGAGGCAAGCATATTTCGCAACCCAACTATTGAAAATAACAACAGGAAATGTTAAAAATAACATTAAGAAAAATCATAATTTAATTTGTCCTTGAATTAAATTGGGAATGAAATTGTAACTCCATATCTCATGACAACTTGTAATAGTTAACTAAGTTAATTTGACTTAGTTGGCTTAGTTAATTCAAGTTGAGGGTCTAACTAGAGTCATCTAGAGTGTCTCCTACAATTAGAAGCACTAGTTGAGTTTATTTTGAGTCGTAATTATTTAATTCAGTCTAATTGAGTTAAAGTCAGTTAAACTTGTTCCAACTAATGGAGGAATTAGTGGGAGGTCTAGTAGTGGGGTGTAACCTACAGTAGTGGAGTGTAACCTGCAGTAATATGGTGTAACCTGGATTAGTGTGGTGTGGCCTATAGTGATCAACCAATAAACTGAAGATTCACTCATAATTAACTCATGCATGTCATATGAGAGAAAGACCCGGCTAAGATTGGAGTTCAGGGACAATGTACTATTAGTTGTATAATCAACCGAATTGTATAGGTGGTGCATGAAATCAGAGGAGAGCCTATAAGGATTGTGCAATTCATATTTGTGGAATTTCCCAATTAAATATGGGATAATTCCCAAGGAAATTGTGAAAGGAAATAGGAGCTTGGTAGGCAGTAGAATTGGCTAAAGCTTGTATGGGAAGCAGTGAGATAGATAGAGATAGTGCAGAGGTTTCTCAGGCTTGAGAAAAGCATTATAATATTCTCATATTTTCTAATTAATGCAATATACAAATAGCAGGGATTTTTAGTTGTGGTTTTCCCCAGAAAATTATTGTGTTATGTGTGATTGAATTATTTCTCTTTTATTCTTCGTGATTTCATCGAACTTTTATTGTTTTCGATGATGAGTAGAGTAGATTCAAGTCAATTTTTTTAGCATATTACAATATGCAGTTTTGATTTACAAGGAATTTCTACATGGTATCAAAGCTAGATTTGTAGTAATTTCTACATGGTATTAGAGCCAGATTTGAACGAATTTCTACACGGTATCAAATCTAAAATCACTATAGAAGAGGAGAATATGAGTTTTTATTTTGGAGGAGAAATAAAATTTGTAATATCATACTTCGGAGCCAATATGATGTCATTATACGGATTGAGAATTGAATATTCCCTTAAGCATAGTTCGAAATATATTGCTTGGAAGTACAGGATGGAGACAGTGTTGGAAGATAATGGGATTAAGGAATTCATAGATAAAGATATTCCTAAGCCAGCTGATGCTCAGGATCTGGCAGAGTGGAGAAAGTGTGTGGCAAAGGTGAGAATGATTATCCTAGAAGGAGTTCGAGATCATATTATCTCGAACCTCCATGGTAAGGAGAATCCATTTGCAATGTGGAAGGCCTTGATAGACCTGTTTCAAAACAAAAATGACCACAAGAAGATGGCACTAAAGGAAAAGATCATAAATATCAAGATGGAGAAGGGTGACTTAATACCGAAGTACTTGACCAAGTTCACCCAATGTCGGGATGAGCTTGGAAGTGTCGGTGTTACAGTTGTTGAAGATGATATGGTGAGCCTAACACTTCTAGGCCTTCCCAAGAGCTGGCATAGTTACAAAGATTCAGTGAATGGGAGGGAGAAGCTACCAGAGTGGGAGTGGTTGTCATCTGACTTGGTACAAGATGAGATTCGGTGGAACACCAGAGATGGGACCTGATCCAAAAAAGTGGAAGAGGACTTTGCATTAGTCAGCAAAGAAAAGAAATCCAATGGAAAGCAGTCCCAAGGTAAGGAGGGAGGCAAGAAGAAGTAATTTTCAAACATCAAGTGTTGTGACTATCACGAGTTCAGGAACTATGCCATGAAATGCCTAGAGAAGCAAGCAAGAAGAAGCCGACAGTATCAATAGCAAGTGAAGCTCTAGCTTCACAATTTGAACTTGATTTCATTCTCATTGCATGCATGGAAATCACTATAATGGGAAGCATGTGGTATCTCGATAATGGTGCCTCGTTCCATATGATGGGGAAGAGAGATCTCTTCAGTGACTTGGAGGAGAAAGATCTCAAGCAGCACATAGAGTTTGGAGATGATGGGAGGTATAATGTGACTGACATCGGTACTGTTACTTTTCAAAGGGATTCTGGTTCTCCTCTCAGAATCACCTATGTGATGTATGTTCCATGAATAAAGAATAAACTTGTTTCCCTCGTGGTATTGGAATATCGTGGCTATGATGTGATTTTTAGCAAAGGAAAGGTATTCCTTAGACACATCACCATGGGACAGGTGAAACAGATCAGTGTGTGAGTCATAAACCTATATGTACTTGAGGTACAAGATCCATGCAAATCCTTAAGGAGAAAGGCAAAGGTTAGAGACTTGGTGGTTGAGAGGGAGCATGAATTACCTCTCAACATGCAACCTCAGAAGTATCCTCAGCAAGTTGTGGAGCAACCACAATTAGAGAAGAAAATAGGAGACTGAATGGAGACATCCACTCAAGTAGAGACCTCCAGTAGGGGGGAAATTCGATCCAAGTGGGCAGAGGGAGCACATGTAGCCATACCTCCAGTTGTGAGGTGGGGTGATATGAAACCATAGTCCCAAGAGTGAAGAAATTTGGGCAGGGTCCATTGAGGTGTGTTTGTCTCATGGATCATTACCTTGATATGGGGGTCCACAATATTCAGTAGCTGGAGGATCAATGTTAGTCAGATACTGAGAAGTGTAGAGCAGTGTTGACAGCAGAGCATGAGCCTAAGTAGAAGAGTCAACAACAACACAATTTTCCTAGTAGACAGTTGCAGAAACAATTGATTCAATTTATTTTGTTTGGATGCTTTTTGGTTGCAAATATTGCAGTAACAACAACAAAAGTGACAAGTGTTGCTTGCAGAACATTCCAAAGGTACCAGATCATGATAGAGTTGAATTCCTTTCTTGTTGAGAGGGAGTGTTGAAAATAGCAATAAGAAATGTTAAAAATAACATCAAGAAAAATCCTAATTTAATTTGTCCTTGAATTAAATTGGGAATAAAATTGTAACTCCATATCTCATGACAACTTGTAATAGTTAACTAAGTTAATTTGACTTAGTTGGCTCAGTTAATTTGAGGTGAGGGTCTAACTAGAGCCATGTAGGGTGCATCCTACAATTAGGAGCACTAGTTGAGTTTATTTTTTGTTGTAATTATTTAATTCAGTTTAACTAAGTTAAAGTGAGTTAAACTAGTTCCAACTGATGGAGGAATTTGTGGGAGGTCAAGTAATGGGGTGTAACCTATAGTAGGGGGGTGTAACCTGCAGTAGTGGGTTGTAGCTTATAGTAGTGTGGTGTTGTCTATAGTGATCAACCAGTATCTAAAGATTCAATCATAATTAATTGATGCATGTTAGATCAAAGAAAGACCCAATTGAGAGTGGAGTTCAGGGATAGCATACTATCAGTTGTATAATCATTTGAATTGTACAGGTGGTGCATGAAATCATAGGAAGGCCTATGAGGATTGTGCAATTCATATTTGTGGAATTTCCCAATTAAATATGGGCTAATTCCCAAGGAAACTTCACAAGGATATAGGAGCTTGGAAGGTAGTAGAATTGGATAAGTATTGGCTTGAGCTTGTATCGGAAGCAGTGATATAGATAGAGATAGTGCAGAGGTTACTCAGGCTTGAGAAAAGCATTGTAATCTTCTCATATTTTTTTATTAATGCAATATATAGATATCCAAGGTTTTTAGCTATGGCTTTCCCTGGAAAAATATTGTGTTATGTGTGATTCAATTATTTCTCTTTTATTCTTTGTGATTTCATCGATTGTTTATTATTTCCACTCATGAGTAGAGTTGATTCAAGTCAATTTTTTTTATCATATTACAATCTGCAATTTGAATTTACAAGGAATTTCTACACCAACAGTCACAGATATGAAGTTAATGAGTGCCATTTTTAAGAGTGACTTGCTACTATTAATAGGTGAAAGTACCCTGTTTTCCCAATTTCCCAGTCATTTCTGATCAATACCTCTTTATTTCTAACAAGCTTGAGGAGGATAACATGTGTTTGGTTTATAAGTTCATCCTTCAAATGAATCATTCTGAGTATATTTTATGAACCCTTAGAAGGAGTACTTTGGTTCCGTCATGTTTGACGAGTCCATCATTGTTTGATGTTTTTAAGAGTCCAATGAAGGTGAAACTCGACATCTTTTTCATGTTTAGAGAGTTTGAAAAAGAGGCGAAAAACAAAACTCCAAAGGTTCCTTTTCGTAATTTTATCTCTTGGGCCCCAAAAAGACATAAAACGATACCCAAGAGAACATTTTAGTCATGTTCGACTAAAGTATTCCTTTTTTGTAAATAGTCTATCCCAGTTTGGAAAAGGGTTAAGCTTATACTGGGCAAACATCTTTTCATTTACTTTAATGAGTTCGAAAATAAAAGTGCTCGACAATCTTTTCATGTTTTGGGAGTCTGAAAAGAGCTAAAAGAGAACTCCTAGAGGAATGAGTGGTATAAAGGGTAGTAACTAGTTCTGGTCATGATGGAACTTCTCAAAACATGGAAAGGTCAATAGGTTGGCTAATAATACCACTCATCATAGTGGTTCGTTAGGAAAGGGTAAAACAACCAAGTGAAAGCGTATGATTGGCCAAGTAGATGGTGACGATGGAAAGAGAAAACCAAGCCTCAACTGGTAAATAGGCTGATAAAAATATAAATCACAAAGGATAGGATGAGAATTGTTTCATTTTTACACAAGCTTTGAAACATGGGAAACTATGCTTTTCCTTTTTACACAAGCTTGAAACAAGGAAAAAATATGCTTGAGAGTGATTTATTTTTTACACAAGCTTGAAAAAAAGGAAAACTATGCTTGATATAATTATTCATGCCCCCATAATAATAACATGATTCTAGGGACATGCCCCCCAAGCTTCATTTCATTCACCTAAGTAGACTACTGGTTACTAACAGGTGGATGGAATGAAGGTTCATTTATGAGAACAAGTGAAAAACTTGATTGGGAATTTACAAGATCCAATCAAAGAGTCAAATTGGAAGGGGACCTATTTCATTTTTTAATGAGCTTGAAAAAAGAAAATAACTACACTCATAACACCTTGTTTCATTTTTTAATGTGCTTGACACAAGACAAGGAACTTTGCTCGAACACCTTGTTTCCTTTTTTAACGGGCTTGACAGAAGAAAAGGAAGTCTACTTCGAATACCTTGATCATGACCTCTAGGAGGCCATGGCTTCTAAGGGGTTCTCATCAGATGGGAGAACAATGTTTTGGAAGTTATACGTATCAAAATATCTAAGGGAAAGATCAAGCGCCATTGCTCCCAGTACATGATGCACTACATCACTTACTAGATCATCAGTAGACGCGAGCATGGAACATGTTGCCACATAATTAACCCATGGAGGGGGAGATACCACTTGAATATAAGGACCATTTAGGGAAGATGGTTGATTGGGTGTCAAATTAGGACCAATGAACGAAACTTGGTCAATGGTCACGATTCTTCTGTCATGCAGGAAACACATCACACAAAAGAGTGAAGAGACAAGAGCTCCCATGTTATAAAAATTGACACACCCAAGGTGTAAATTAAAATGGCCTTATACCAACAATACATCGATATAGACAGTCTTTCCTCCCAAATTAATAGGAAATTGAGGAAGGATCCCTAACGGTTGAATGGTTCCTCTTTTAAAGGACAACAACTTCTGGGTAACGAGCAGAAGCTGTGAAAACCTAAAGCTTTCCAAGTAGTTGAGGACAAAATTTTAGCATACGCACCTTCATATATAACTATTCTAGGCATGACAATATTACAACCCAATACTATGATCTCAAAGGGCACATAAGGAGGAAGACGATATCCTACCAGTTAACTCCAATCAAAGGAAGTGATCATACTACTTGGAGGGGATGTCATGGGAATGGGAGAACTACCCCCTTGTGCTATGGGAATGGGAGAACTTATCCCCTGTTTTGTGGGAATGGGAGGATTTCCCCCTTGTGTCATGGGAATAGGAGTATTGTGTCCCTGTACCCATTGAATGGGAGGATTCCCCCCTAGTTCATTGGAATATGAAGAAACGAGAAGATTGTTATGAAACTGGCTCACAAAAAGATAGAAAAGATAGATCAACGCCTTAGAATTCAGCCTCTTCGAGGGGGAAACCTCCTTTACATTACACAAATGATGATTCCTTAATGATTGAAATGACAAAACCTCCTTTCTATATACAGGAGTCTAAGGAGTCACAATATAACCCAACCGACCTAACAATAATAATATAAAGGCACAAAAATAACAATAGAGGGATTCTATGGGGCACAATAATAACAATATGGAGACATTAGAGGCACGACAATATTAATAAGGGATACAACTAAAATAGTAATGGGGTAATTGACAGTATTATAGGGACCTAACATGCCCCTCTCCTTCAAAAAAGTGTTGTCCTCAACGCTTGAGTAGTTCTGGATGCTTCTGTATAAAATTCTCATCCTCCCATGTGGAATCTTCAACGGATAAGTTCTTCCACTTGATGAGATACTCCGAAATTGATCGATTTCGTAGCTGTCGAGTTCTTGTTTCTATGACTCCTTTCGGTTCCAATATAATTTTTCGTTCCCCGTCAAGTTTTCGCAATATTGTTTGAATAGGGAGCTTGTCGCCTATAACCTTCTTTAAACATGAAACATGGAAAACTGGGTGCACTCGAGAAGTTGCAGGAAGCTCCAATTTGTATGCAATAGTACCAATCTTTTGCAACACCTTGTACGGACCATAATACTTTGGTGATAATTTATTATCATTCTTAGCTTGCTTGAGGGACATTTGTTTATATGGTTGTAGCCGTAGGAATACCCAATCACCTACATCAAAACTTCTTTCGCTCCGATGTTGATCTACCTGTTGTTTCATTCTATTTTGCACCAACACGAGGTTATCCTTTAAGAGTTGGAAGACTTGTTGTTGATGCTCGATGTGATGTTCCACTACTTGAACCTTAGAATTTTCTCTTAAATATGATGTCATGGATGGTGGTTGATATCCATAAAGTGCCATAAATGGGGTCATTTTTGTTGATGTATGAAGGGAAGTGTTATACCACCATTCAGCCAGAGGCAACCATTTGACCCATTATGTCTATTTATCAAATACAAAGCAACGAAGATATCCTTCCAAACATTTGTTTACTATCTCAGTTTGCCCATTAGATTGAGGACGATAAGATGAGCTATGAGTTAACTGAGTACCGAGACAAGAAAATAATTTTTTCCAAATGTTTCCAGTGAAAATGGGATCTCTGTCATTTACAATAATCTTTGGGTTTCCATGTAGCTTTTGAATTGTTTACATAAATGCAGTAGAAACTGTACTAGCTTTAAAGTCTGTCAACTACCACCATGATGACACTCTTTCCCTCAGACTTGGGTAAACTTGTGATAAAATCCATTGAAACCTCCTCCCAACATTGGCTTGGAATGGATAAAGGTTGTAATAGACCCGAGGTCTTAATTGTTTCAACTTTATTTTGTTGGCAAACCAAACATTCCACCACAAACTTTTGAATATCCGATTTAAGGCCATCCCAAAAAAATTCCTTCTTAACCCTGTGGTAAGTTTTTAAAAATCCTGAGTGCCCTCCTAAGGGAGAAGTGTGCAATTCCATAAGAATATTTTGTTTGAGTTGGGAATTCTTACAGAGGTATAAGAGATCTTTGTACCATAACGAATCATTTTGCCAGCTAAATGTATCAGATGTACTGGAATCTTGTTGTAACTTTCGAATAAGTGCCCACACTTCTTCATCATTCTTCCATACCTCCCTTGTTTCGTTTATCCAATCTAGTTGGATAATAGAAATGACGCACAACAATGCTTCCACATCCTCATCCTTTCTTGAGAGTGCATCTACCACCACATTTTGCTTCCCCTTTTTGTAGATGATTTCAAAGTCATAACCCAACATCTTTGTGACCCACTTTTGTTGCTCTTCAGAGGATAATATTTGTTCTAAAAAGTATTTAAGGCTATCATGATCTGTTTTTACCTTGAAGTGTCTTCCCATTAGGTAGGATCGCCATTTCTTAAGTGCATGTGGTATTGCCAACATTTCCTTCTCATAAATAGCTTTGTGTAAAAACTTTCCCTTGATTGGACGACTTTCAAAAGCAATGGGTCTTTCATCTTGCATTAAAACAACACCAATTCCATTTCTTGAAGCATCACATTCCACAATAAAGGTTTTTGTGAAGTCCGGTGTAGCTAAGACCGGTGCTTGGCACTAGCTGGAAGTTGTTATTGAGAAACAGTAAAATTTTCCAACAAATTGGATGCTTCATCCATATAAGGGAAAAGGTGAATTGGATGATTCCTTTCACATAAATTATAGGGAAACTTAGCTTTACCCTTCTTTCTGTGAATCTTATGATCACTAGCTAGTGGTTTGTCACCAACATGATCTCTAGAAGTTGACGACAAAGGCTGATGTGAGCTTGTGGACCACAGTTCTAGTACCTTAGGAATACCAAGACAATCTCTAAGAAAGTGGTCACCCTTACATAACCTGCAAAGGAATTTAACTTTACAGGGATGATTGGAAGGTTCATTCATAATAGTTGCATTGGTAGAAATTGTTGTTTGGTTGTACCCCTTGCTTATTTTTCTTCTTCTTCTTAGCTTCCTAGTTACTAGAGTCAAGACTTTCACCAGGTGACAAGGAAGAAAGGGATGCAGAAACAATAGGTGAAGAAGGAAAAGGGACAACTTTAGGATCAACTTGAGGTTGATGTTATACAGGAAAAGGAGAACATGGTTGAGTAGTTTGGACATTCGGCACCATAGGGGTCGAAAGAAACCAAACTAGAAAACCAATGGTAAATCTAGGAAGGGACAACGTTACCCTATAAGGAGCACCAATATTTATGAAAGAGGGAAAAGGATCAGGATTCCCTTGAGAGGAGTTTCCTTGATTGGTAGACTCAGGAACTTTCTCCATTAGTCTCAACCTAAGACCCACTAAGGAGTTGTTCTATGGTGAGGATGTTGTTCTGCGATCAATTAATTGATTTTATATATTAAACACACCAATAAAACAAAGGGGTAACTAGGCAAATGAGGATTACCAAGTCACTGTGAACTGTGATATACCACCTTAGTGAACCAAGGATTTACGTATGGGGAGGCAATCTCCCCGATTGTTGTGTTTGGTGTATCACAATGTACAAGGAAACTGACTTGATCTGGTTTGCATCCTATGGTTGAATTCCAAAATATACCTAGGGGTATGTGGAAGTGCAATCCATATTAG
Source organism: Pinus tabuliformis (assembly GCA_031772625.1). Lineage (NCBI taxonomy): Eukaryota > Viridiplantae > Streptophyta > Pinopsida > Pinales > Pinaceae > Pinus > Pinus tabuliformis. The sequence goes on along the minus strand of CM062805.1, from coordinate 982,169,514 downwards.
TGTTGTCTAATGCATAACCGTTCGATGAGAGCAATTTGATATACTCAGAGTACGTGGAGCATCGTCCGACATACAATAAGGGACGTGGAGAATGATCTGATATACCTGACGTACGTGGAACGTGATATCATTCTGGGAATGTAATGTTGCCAAGTAACAAAATCTCCTATGTTTAAAGATGTTGGAACATGTCTGTATCCTAGACCTCTATGTGTGTCATTAAGTTTCAAATGATCCTTAGGTTAATTGAGTGAATTTTAGAGTTTATCTTGAATTATGATTCGATTTCAAGGCTCAAAACTTGATGTCACTTGAACACATCTATGATGCAACTAATATGACAAAAATAACTCTTTTAATTTTCCTTTTAAGAATGAAAGACCTAACTAAATAGGGGAACAAGACATCAATCAACAACACCACAAACAAGTGATGCAACAATCAATCTCCTCAACTTCACTCTTCCAATCAAAATTAAAGATCTATATGCAATGTAAATAAATTCTTTTCTTTTCTTTTAATGTTTCAAATGAAAAGAAACATATGAATGCAACAATATCATTGATAAAATAAATTACACAAAATACAACTGTAATATAAATTTCTTCAAATCAATCTACAATCAATCCAAATGTTTACAAAAGAGCTAATTGATAAGAAAAAGGAAAAGCCAAAGAAATTCTTACCAAAGGCTAATAAAACCAAATGAAAACACTAAGATGGATTTTAAGAGACATAGATGAACTCAGAAAACTCAAGAAAACATCCCGAACCAAAGCAGATCAAAAAGCAAGGAAAGAAATGATTTTTTTTTGCATTCTAGAGGATCAACATAAGTGCAATAGGGACACCAGTGCCTTGTAATGCAGGTGCAACACAAGAGAAAGTTCACTGTAGTGCAGGTACGAGTAATCAATGTAGGTGCAACGCAAGAGAAAGTGTGCTTTAGTGTAGGTACATGGAATCAACGCATGTGCAACATAAGAGAAAGTGCACTGCAGCACATGCACAGTGAAGGAATAGGTGTGCTGACATGCTCTATCTCGAAATAGGGAATGCACTGGAGCCATTTCTGTCAAAAGAAGACACAAGGAACACAACCAAGCTCAAAAAAGTATTTTCCTAAGGTTAATCAATGTTTGAATGAGTCAATCAAGGTCACTTTCAGAGGTGAAAACATGCTAAGGTCAAGGAAACCACTAAGGTAAAATTGATCCCTAGTAGAGTCACCACTTTTTTATGCATAATTTTCATGATTGCAGACAAAGGTGAATTCCCTAGATCTAGTGGCCTGATCTAGAACAATAGAAGACAAAAAGCATGAAGTTTTCCTTAGAGAAATTAGAGTATGGGAAAGAAGTCTACTTGGAATGAGAAGAAATCCTTTCTTTCCTTCTTCCTTGTAAGCTCCAATTGTAGCTCCGAGTGCTATAACTAAAACCTGCACACATGACTAAAACAAGCAAAGGATCCACAACATTGATGTAGCATAATCTAAAACCTCTATTCAATGAATTAGCATGCCATTGAAATACATGAGTGCAAACATAACATAACAAATATAGGAGAACACGATACACTTTGTATTGACAAATATATGAGAGATTTTACAACCATAACTAGTAGTTGACTTTGTCGATATCTCCCCACGTTGACTTGTCCTTGTCACAAAGAACACCTCAACATAAACCCTAGTGCATGAATATAATGACTCCTTTATGATCAAAATAACATAAGGGTGTTATCAATCTCCAAAAGCCAACCATGAGGCTATGGAAGGTAGTAAATTTATAGGATGAGGGTGCTAGTTTAGAATTTACCATCTTAGGCTTGAGGTCCACATATGATGGGACGATGAGCTCAAGGGATAAGAGGCAGGTCCATTAGATTAGGATCTTATAGGAATTCGAGATATCTATCGATGGTAAATGGTTAAAACCATCTTGGAAGATTCTGGAAGAGGAGGCTTCAGAGATATTTTTTACTTTTCTAAATTTATAGAATCAACACACTTCCAGAGTAAAGAAACCTATGATTATCAATGCAACTGCTCAGTTATGCAACATGCGACCAACGCAGGTGGACCAAAGGGTATGGTGCATTGGGGAAAAACATGGTGTTTAGGCTAATTGTCCTAGAAACACAGACGTTTTGGAGAGGATATGCTTATGGCTTTGCAAAGGGATAATGACAAAGTGTTTAGGATGTTGATTGATCCATTTTCAGGCATTTAGAGTTGATGTGACAAAATGGTCCGTAAGAGTAAGGTTTGACTCCCTCAACTCTTAACTAGAGTTATGGTTTTGGAGCTTCTATAGTCTACTTGAAAGAACACATGTGGCTTGACCCATATGCATATAATGGGGGATGACATGGCACCTTTTTATACCATTAAGGTAAACATGGTAGGTCACCTTGCAAGAGGTATAACTTTTGCATATGAACTCCAATTGATGTGATTCTTACATCACTCGAAATTTCTCTGAGCGTAAATGAGCGTATTATGGTCCAACACTAAATAGAGAAACTTTTGACTCGAAAAAATGCCATTTAATGCCTCAAAATGGATCTAGAAGATTTCATATCCTAATTATCCAAACTGGGACTCATTTTTAAAATGACCCTACAAGTTGATTCCTTGAAATTTTCCCACTAGAAATGCATTTAGATAAATGATAAATAATATAGTGATAGAATCTATATGCCACCCCATTTAGGGAAGATTTTGGTATACAAAGACTTTATAGAATGAGGTGAGTAAATTCTTCCTCTACTTTCTTGAAGTACCACTTTACTTTGCTTGGATGTTGTCATTTTAAACTAATGTGCCGAAATTCATATTTCCCCTATCATGTAGTTCTAGACCTCTTATGTTAAATTGTGTCTTCTATCTCCTCTACCTGAGCATCTAGTATTATGTCCTCTATGGAAGGCATGGCTTATTCCTTTTTCTAATCCATCATGGAAGGCTCATAGGGTTTTAGATTCTCCAAATTCACAACTAAGTAAATGTGCATGTAAGGGGATAAACTAAGTTTGTAGGCATTATCTCCCACCTTTTCCAATATGCCAAAAGGACCATATCCCAAATATTTGTTCATCTTCCTAAGACCGTATAGTCTCTCTTTGTTTAGCTATAATAAAACTTTGTCTCCCACTTTAAATGAATTCTCTATTTTATGTTGAACATGCTTGTGCTTATATTTTTCTTGTGACTTCTTCAATGTCTCTTGTACCTAGAAATGAATTTGCCTAATCTTCTACAAAAAATTCTACTCTTAATGTATCTCTTGTGAGCTCCTCCTTCCTTACTTTCCATATACAAAGTGAATGTGGAAAATATCCATTGCAAGTTTTGAAAGGTGACTTACTAGTAGAACCGTGGACTACTTATTAGAAGAGCATTGTATGTATATGTATATATATAAATGATTTCTAGCCCAAGGCTTTGGATTCTTATAATTGTAACCCATCAAAAGTTGCGTCAATGTCTTCTTGACTAATGTTTCTACTCATATAACAATGGACAAAATGTTGTAGACCTATTCATCTTTATGTCCATATTCTCCCACAACATAGTAAAAAATGCACTTAAAAATTTTGTTTCCATGTCTAAGATGATGCTCCTTGGTATCCCAAACTACACTTAAACCTATTCAAAAAACAAGTTGGTTTCTTATTTTCCTTTTATGGTATTTCTACAAAGAATGATAATGCACATCTTGCTAAACCTATCAACTATCACAATCAAGTAGCCATGTTCCTTAATGATTGTTGGTAAAACTTTCACAAAATCCATGGAAATGATTTCCCAAGGCCTAGTGGATACGAGTAATGGAAGATAAACACCATGCTTCATGTTGCTGGAGTTGATGGTACAATAAATCATACATCCTCTAGTGTACTGTGTTAGATTTTCTTCGATTCTAGGCTAATATGCATACCTATGTAAGTTTAAAATTGTCTTTGCAACTCCAAAATTTCCTGCAACCTTGGAGTTAGAGCCTCTCTAATAAGCTACAATTGCTCACCTTTAGGAACACAAAGCTTATCCAATCTATCAAGTAGCCCATTCTATACATGATATTTTACTTTGTTGTCACCCCGTTCTACATGAATCTCGCCCTATATCTACTAAAAAACCTCCTTGAATTCCTCTTCATTCATGTATTCCTCTCTATGTGCATCATGGGTGAAAGGATTCATGTGCATCAAACTTCCTAAAACTATATTTTTCATATGGGTGGCTTTAAAAGTATGTCTACCAATTTATTTATGTGTTGCTTCTTATACACAATGACTAGATGAAATTGTTATAAGAACCCCATCCACTTGTATTGTCTAGTATTTTGTAGCTTACATTCAGCTTATAGATATTGTATTAGATGGTGATTTGCATGGATGGTGATCTTATTTCCCATCAAATATAATTTCCACACTTTAACAACTTTTTCTAGGGCATAGATCTCCTCATCATAGGTAAGGTATTTGAGAATTTCGCTATGAAATTATATTTCATAATGATAGCATAGATGCCTTCCACCTTGCATTAAAATCACACCCATGAAATGCACACTTTCATTTGTATCCATTTTAAAGGTCATATTCCATATTGGTATTGCGATAACTAGTGCTTACCTAATTATTCATTTTATCTTATCAAAATACTTTTGTTGATTCTTCCATGACTAGAAACTCTTTCCACTCATTATTATTGCATGGAGTAGTGTAGCTATTACTAAAAATGAAGCTAAATTTCACATGTACTTTTCTACCCCAACAAAGTCCTAAATTTAGAGAAATTTGTAGGAACTATCAATTGAATTAGATTTATCTTAAAGTTCCCTCCACCAATAGTAGATCCATAAAACACCAAAGACTACTAGAAACACTCATATTTCATGAGATTAACTAGTAGCTAGTGTGTCTTCAAAATGTCTAACTATTACACAGTAATTTGTCACTGTCCTCATCTCAGTCTTTTTGTTGTGTCATGTGTCAAATCAACATGTTCATATCTTCCCATTGATGTAAGAAGATTAATCAAATGCTCTCTCCTACTGCCATTGACCCTCATTCCCTAAGTTTTTTCCTCGTCACGAGTAAACCCTTAATACACATGACATTCTCGTGTCCATAACGGTCTCATTGCGACTCCATCGCAAGTGTACATCTGACTCTCGTGATGATCGGATTTCTAGACCTGGCACGAGGTTATGAGTTGTATATGGTGATGATGGGTTTGCGTACATTGCCTCCTCGCGATGCCGTTGCGAGTAATTAGTTTATGACCCGTGACGATCTAGATTGGGCGAGTTCGTTCCAACAGTCGGCCTTCTGGATGTCTCTAGACCTGGTTGTTGGCATAGTTTGGGTCGCCCTTCCCCCTTTGGTATGGTAGTTCCATCATTTGTGCTACCTTCCTTGAGGATGAGCTCTTCCTTCTACATTTCATGGAGACTCCTCCTATTAAAGCACTCACCTTTGATGTGATCAGCTAGTTAATAGTTCTTTTGGTTGGGCAGTGCTGCTAGTGCTTTTGAGTTTGATAGATAGCTGGTGTGGGTGTGACAAGTGTGGGATTGCTGATAGCTTGTGGAAGGTTGTGGAGTTCCCTTAACTTTGTGTTAAAGCTTATGAGAGAGAGAGAGAGAGAGACATTGTATGTTGGGAGATTCATCCTTGAAGAGTGAATGCTTGAGAAACATATTGGCTAGACCCTATGAGAAGGCTTGTGATGTCAATACTTGGTTGTAAGCTTGCTCTTGATTCATTATTAATACAATGAATGATGTTTTCCTATGTCTCATATGTAATTTACTTGATAACTCATGACTTCTTGACTTTGTGAGTAAATAGATCATTGTTGTTTCCTGGTTACGTGCTTTGTTGTTTTTCTTTGTGTTGTTTCAAGTTAATTACTCATTAAAGGAGAAGGAAACGGAAGCTAGAGTAGCACAACGGAACTTCATCGACCACCGGTTTGAGGTAGGCCTCCAACGATGAATGTTTAAGGAAATCAATTGTTGATCTATCTTTGCTATGACTAGACCCACTCTAGGGCTAGAGGGGTTGCCTCTGTCGGTAGAGGGAACACTTTCCTGCATCACAAGTTGGCAACTCCACTGCGGAGTCTGTCCTATGTTTTTCTCTTGTTTGCTTTTGCTTGATTTTGAGTAATGTCTTTTGGATTTTGGGATTGAACCATTAGTCTTTTGGGTTACCTAGGTCAATCTGGGAAATCCCTTTATTGCCTATAAGGATAGACTAGTCTTTGTTTGGGAGTTTTCATTTACCTTTCATTGTTTTTAAGTTTGTCGCTGGAAAAAGCTAAACAGATGCACCGACGTCGCGTTGTCTCTGTTTTTGGAGTCTGTGCGTCACTGAATCCTGTCACACAGTCGCAACGATTCCTGAAATCGGTCTGTCGTGTGAAAGACATGTACTTCCGCGATGACGTCACTGTGTTGCTACAGCTAGTGACTAATTGGCACTAGTTGCTTGTGTTATGCCCACGACAATTCTTGTAGAATTATTTTTTCCAATTCTGCCTCCTGAATTCATCAGTCTGGTTAATCCCTTGTTGCCTTTCTCTTATTTATTAGTTTGTTTTAATTGCTTTCAGTTAAGGTGCTTACTTTTTGGTTTCATTGAAGTGAATCTTGTGTTTTTGGCTTTGTGACCTGGTTTTTCAAGTTTTGAATTATTTGGCTTGGTTACTTGTCTGTCCAAGATTCGTCCGCAACCCTCCTGTTGGTTTGCTTGAAGTTTTTCCATTGCTTGTTTCTTGCTGATTGGTGTTTAGTGTTATTTATTGAACCAATTTCCTTATTGATTCGATTGTTTCACTACCAGACATAGATTACAATTGTTTGGATCAATCGGTTTCACGCTTGCTTGTTTGTTTCTTTAGAATTCAAAGCTATCAAAATCAAAAGATTGCATTCATTAATATGTGAAAGTGAAAGTACATTTTGCGTTCCAAGTCTTCATGTTTGAAAAATTAGAAGGCAAATTTTAAATCTCTCATTAGTAGTATCGATGCGCTGTAGGGATTGACGTGTTTATACATTGTGTCTTTTGAGTGACTGCATTTGCTAATCTTGGTTTTGTCTTGGTTTGGGAATGATCTCTCTACTGTTCTGTAAGTAGGAGTTCATCAAAGTGAAAGATGCTTTATTCATTCTAGTTGCATCCTAGGTTTTGATATACATACGGTAAGGCCTAGAAATTGAAACATAATACAAGATCATCTCTAAAATGAATTGAATGGACTTAACAACGCATTAGAAAATAATGCACATTATTTAGAGGTATAGGCTAGAGACGTGCTCCAGCGTTGTTAAACCTAGTCTCTATTGTTTTCACTTAAGGTTGGGTGATTCCTCCTACTGTGATCCAATAGCTGCTAGCATGGACTTGCGCTCCCAGTACCATCGAGTATATGTTGGGAGACCCCACTAGGTTATCATCCTATATCCTTAGGAAGACGTGTCTGCTGCCTTGCAAACCGTAATGCACTGAACACAACATTCAGGAAGATTGACTACCATACGGAAAGTCCTTGGTTTTCATATGATTGCCAAGGTGTATATGCAGTTTTACGGATTTTTTGGTAAACCTTTTTCCTAGTTCTCTAGAGTGGTCACTTTCATTCCTTTTCGGAATCCCTAAAAAGAAAAGGTTCATCTGAGCACTTGTCATTTCAGGTTCATTAAATATTCGAAGGCAACTAGAGTCATCTTTTCCTCCTTTTCTTGACTCTCTACAGATGAAAAGGTCAAGTTTTGTTCCCACGTCATAAAATTTACTGCCCACGAAATATTCCTGGTAACAGTTCGAGTTCTTGGTTGTGATAAAAGTGTTTTTCAAGCTCATTCCTGATGGCAACATTCCTCCAATGTACTGGCCAAGGTCTTCCCCCAGATAGAAATCCTGGTCTGTTTCCACCTTTTGGAAATGCTGGTGCTCCATATATGGCAATGTTGTCTTTGCCTGGGTTAACCATTGGTCTGCCCGTTTGGTTGTTTTCAACCTCGGTGGTCCTGAGCATCATGACTCCTGTTCCACCATCTCCTTCGTCTGAACCACGACATGTTGATTCCAAGGTTGAGCCTACGCCTTCTTCCCCTGTTTCTTCCTCCTCCTCTCCTCCTTCGCCTAGTGAAAGTTTCACATCTAGTAACCAGGAGACTAAGAAGAAGAAGAAGAAGTCCGATAAATGCGAGGCCACCTGTGCCGCTATTGCTCTGAGTACATCTCAGGTTGTACCACCCTCTACTCCTCTGCAGAAGGTTAAGTTTCCTTGTAAATTGTGCAAGGATGACCATCTTCTTCGTGACTGTCCTGCTATTCCTAGGATCTTGGAAGTATGGTCTCACGATCTGGCTCATCCCTCGTCATCCTCTGCAGCTCATGACGATGCTACCCTATCAACTGGCAGAGGTAAGAAGAAAGAGAAGATTCGATTCCCCTGTAGACTGTGTGAAGGCAACCATCCCATTCACCTTTGTCTGTTCATGGATAAAGCTTCTGCCATTTTGGAAAGTCTTGCAGCTTCTTCACCTAAACTTCCTGTTGGTTATCAGAGGCTCTCTTCAGATCCTCTCTCCGTTGACAAAGAGATTCACTTAGATTCTTCTCTTGTCTATCCTCCTCTTTCCGAACCTGGCTGTGCTAAGCCTGTTCTAGACCAACCATTGGTCGGAGAGAGTGTCGACTTGGGTTCACCACCCGTTGATCACTCTGTTCCAGACGAGCATCATGATCACACTACTCATGTTCTTCTCGTCTCGTCAGATTCTCCTGAGTTCGAGAACGACCCTCCTATCCCAGTTGATTCAGAGGGTCCTTCTTCGGTTCCTGTAGAGCAGGGGGGCAATCATACGATACCCCCCACCAAGTAGTTCAGTCGTTTCCTTCGACTGGAGTCACTTGACTGCTTTCCACCTTCCATCCTACGTGCCTTTCCAGATTACACTACATGCCTATGATAAGGCAATACCTGGCACTATCTTGGATGAAGGTGCGTTGGTTAGCCTCATGCCTTTCCCTACTTGGCAAGTTTTGGGCTCCCCACAGCTTGTGCTGGTCACGCAGAATCTGTGGGCATTTGACGGAGGAACCAGTCAACCTTTGGGGATCCTTCTGAAGTTTCCTATTACTTTGGGAGGCAAAACCGTCTATATAGACGTAATGGTTGTCCAAGGTGCTTTTGATTTCAGTCTTCTCCTTGGCCGTGACTATGTTTATGCCATGGGGGCCCTTGTCTCTTCACTTTTCTGTGTGGTTTGTTTTCCACGCGATGGAAGAATGGTGACCATCGATCAATTATCGTTCTTTAGTCCCCCGGTGCCTCCTATGCAGCCATCGTCCCCTATCGGTTCTTGCTCGCAAGCAGTACCTTCCTTGCCACAAGTCAATTATGTGGCTACCCGTTCCATCTCCGCCTCTGCTGATGATGATGTAGATGGTCTCATACATCATGTACTGGGGGCATTGGAACCTGATTTGTCATTAGTGCCTCATGACATGTATTCCTCCCAGAGTGCGTTTCTTCCATCCCGCGAAGACCTCTTGGGAGCCATGCTCTCATATGGCCCATGAATAGGAGTATGAGCATAGTTCCTGACCTTGTGTCAAGCTCGTTAAAAAATGAATCAAGGAGTCATGGAGCATAGTTCTTTGTCTTGTGTCAAGCTCGTTAAAAAATGAAACAAGGAGTCACGAGCATAGTTCCCGATCTTGTGTCAAGCTCGTTAAAAAATGAATCAAGGAGTTCCGAGGATAGTTTGTTCCTGTGTCAACCTTGTTGAAAAATGAAACAAGGATTCCCGAGGATAGTTTGATCTTGTGTCAACCGCGTTAAAAAATGAAACAAGGGGTGTGGAGCATAGTTCCTTGTCTTGTGTCAAGCTCGTTCAAAAATGAAACAAGGAGTCTTGAGGATAGTTTTATCTTGTGTCAACCTCATTAAAAAATGAAACAAGGAGTCTCGAGCATAGTTCCTTGTCTTGTGTCAAGCTCGTTAAAAAATGAAACAAGGGTTATGAGGATAGTTCTTTTACTGTGTCAACCTCACTAAAAAATGAAACAACTCCCTTTTCCAAATCAAGTATTTGATTAATATCTCGTAAAATCTGAGTCGAGTCTTTCCAAGATCTCGAAAATGAACCTTCATTCCATCCACCTCGTTGAATGCAATGAAGCTTGGGGGGCATGTACCTCGATTTGCATCATTATGCTGGGGGCATGCAAATGTATAACAAGCATAGTTTTTCATTTCAAGCTTGTGTAAACATGAAACCGAATCCAAGCAGAGTTCTCCATGGTTCAAGCTTGTGTAAAAATGAACCCATACCCGATTTACATCTCGTGATTGCTGTGTTTTTCATTTCAAGCTTGCGTAAACATGAAACTGAATCCAAGCAGAGTTCTCCATGGTTCAAGCTTGTGTAAAAATGAACCCATACCCGATTTACATCTCGTGATTGCTATGTTTATCCGCTAAATTTTGCTAGATGAGCCTTGGTTGTTTCATTCCATCGCCACCATCTCTTTGGCCAATCATATGCTTTCACTTGGTTGTTTTTCCTTTCTTGAGGAACCGCAGTGATGAGTGGTTTTATTAGCCAGCCTCTTGACCATTACATGTTTTGAGCAGTTCCACCATTGTCGAAACCAGTTGCTACCCTTTATACCACTCGTTCCTCTAGGACGAGTCACCTTTAAGCTCTTTTCTGACTCGTAAAATATGAAAAGATTGCTGAGTTTTTCCCTTTTTGACTCGTTAAATGGAATAAAAGGTGGTCCACTTTGAGCTCTTTTCTGACTGTATAAACATGAAAATATTGTCGGACTTTTGTCGTTTCAGGTTCACTATTGGTTACGAAATGACGTGACTTTGATCGCTTTTCTACTTTTTTGGATCGAGGTCACTAATTACGAAAAGTACTCCTTGATCGTAATGGTCGAGTGCTTCTCTCAAGTATTATTTTATACTTTTTCAGGCTCGAGGGACACAAATCTACAAAAAGGGACCCCCTTGGAGTTTTCTTTTCCGTGTCTTTTTCAAATTCTCTAAACATGAAAAAGACTCCGAGTTTTACCTATGTAGGACTCGTTAAACCCTGACGACATTGGACTCGTCAGCATGACAAGACTCAAGCTTCTCCTCCCTAGGGCTTGTTAAACTATCACTAGGTTGGATTTGACCGAAGGTCGAACTTATATTACAAGCATATTCTATCCCCTTCAAGCTTGTTTTCAAAAATAATTGGGCTACTCACCAGCGATGGTGGGGGAAAATTTGGAAATCATCATTGGTTATCTGCGACAGCTAGTCACTCTTGAACATCAACACTTTTGCTTCTTGTCGGGTTGGGATATCCACACATCATCATTTAGCCTTCCGTGGTTTTGGGTTGCCATTTTGCCTCATTCCATCTGATCCATGTTGCCTCCATCAAGCCTTCAATCCCTTGGTATCAAAATGCTGCCACATTCCGGAGTCGTGTCACCGATATGTTCAAGAGTATAATCCTCCTGCAGTTCATATCCTTACCTCCTCCTCTGATATTATGTTTCACCATCTACCACTTGCTTCTTATCTCGTGTCGTTGATGGGGGAAACATTATGGCCCTCCTGCGATGGATCGTCTCCTGTCGACACCAGCTCATCATTGAGGAGATTGATCTAGAGATCCCCTTCGGTACCTTGGAGCTTGCATGCCTCAATGGCAAGTTCTTCGCACCTGACGATAGATTTTCATTATTGGTCCTCGATTGGGTGATTCCACGAGTGTTCGAATTCAGCTCCTTTTTCACTCTTAGTGGATTGTACTGGACAGTACCTTGAGAGCCATTGGCGTTATTGGTGGTTTCTCTCATGCTTGTTAATGGTTTTCATCATTGACTGGTAATCAAGCGATTTTCTATCATGCTCGACCTCAGCACATCTGTTCACATTCTAGCATTTGTACTATGATCGGTTGGGTTTCAAGACCTCGGACTAAAATTACGTATGTTTGGGCTACGTGGATTGGTTTGTGTTTACATATATGACTCTTTGATGGATGGCTGTGACCATACCTGAGTCTTCATGGATGGCTACAACCATACCTTTGTCATTATTATAGTGTTATCAACTAGGTGGCTGCGTCCATACCACATACCAAGTTTCACATGTCTTATGGATGGCTACACCCATGCCTAGACTATATGTATTTCACTATCACAGATATCAGTTGTGCTTGCACCTGCAGGATCTTTGAAGTGGTTCCAGTTTAGATAGTTTCGTAAAGCATTTCACCCCTCCCACTCTTTCGGGCTTCACGCTTTAGGGGGCGTCTATTACACGGTAATTTGTCACTGTCCTCATCTTAGTCTTTCTGATGTGTCATGTGTCAAATCAACATGTTCAAGTCTTCCCATTGATGTAAGAAGATTAAGAAAATGCTCTCTCCTACTACCATTTACCCTCATTCCCTAAGTTTCTGCCTTGTCGTGAGTAAACCCTTAATATACGCAACGTTCCCGTGTCCATAACGGTCTCATCGCGACTCTGTCGCAAGTGTACATTTGATTCCCGCGAGGGTAGAATTTCTAGACCTGGCGTGAGGTTATGAGTTGTATATGGAGACGATGGGTCTACGTACATTTCCTCCTCGTGATGTCGTCGCGAGTAATTAGTTTACAACCCACAACGATCCAGATTGGGCGAGTTCATTCCAAAAGTCGGCCTTCTGGATGTCTCTAGACCTAGTTGTTGGCATAGTTTGGGTCGCCCTTCCCCCTCTAGTAAGGTAGTTCCGTCATTTGTGCTACCTTCCTTGAGGATGAGCTCTTCTTTCCACATTTCATGGAGACTCCTTCTCCTATTAAAGCACTCACCTTTGATGTGATCATCTAGTTAATAATTCTTTTGGTTGGGTAGTGCTGCTAGTGCTTTTGAGTTTGATAGATAGCTGGTGTGAGTGTGACAAGTGTGGGTTTGTGTTGTGGTCACCAAAAACCCCCCTCTTCGTTTGATATTAGTAATAACATCAAGCAAAGGGGGATCCTTAGCCAAAAATCCAAAAATATTTTTGTTTAAAAAATTCTTTTGTATCAGCTCTCTAAAAGCTATATCGCGTCGCAATGGAAAAAGGAGCGCTTGCCCAAAGCGCATAAATACACTAAAAAGGAGCGACGCGAGAACCCATCGTATCGCGCGCATTAAGAGCGTTTGAAAAAGGAGAACCTAAAGAAACGTCGACAGCCGATATGCGACGTCGCACGTCGCAATGCCACACGAGCAGCACAAAATGACAAAGTGAAAACCTTGCGATGTTGCGATCTGCGATCTGCGACCACGCAAAGCTGCGATCTGCAATATTAGCGATCTGCGATATTAGCGATCTGCGATCTGCGATATCAGCGATCTGCGATAACACTTAATGACGTCGCAACCATCGATATTGTGATACCAATCGCAGAAAAAACTCATCGCAAGAATTCTCCGACATACACGGTAGATTCAAATTTGAAAGCGCGCCTTAAGGGAAATTAATGATCGCATGCTCGAATATCCAGAAATGATTGCATCGTATTTATAGAAGAGTCAAGTTATGATGAATGTCATTAATTTCACATTCATTAGAATTTAATGCTTTCATGTCAATCTTTTCGTCATTTCCCTTCTTCTTTGCGTAAACTGCAAGACATGCAACTGATATAAATCTATATGCAGGAAACATCTAAGGAGAAGGGAAGAGCGCCAATAAGACAACAGAGAGAAGATGCCTCCGCAATTGGATGCCGCATGCAGCAGAACCGCGGATTCCAGAGTATCGCCCAACAGGCACTGATGAAAATAGACTGTCCAAGACTCAGAGTCAAAAGCAGCACAAAAGCAGCGTGTTTACAAAAGATCCTGAAGCTCAGACTTGGTAAAGCAGAAAAAGAAGCGCAAGAGAAGAAAGACGCTCCAGAAAAGCCTGGAACAAAGAACGGAAACAGTTCTCGAAACAGGGGATTGTCCATACAGCGCGACTTCTAACTCATTGAGTCATTCGCACGACCGGAAACCGAAATAGCAACAGAAAAATCAGTTCGAAAAGAAACTGGGTTGTACTAAGTGTGCGCACAGCGAATAGACCCAGCTAGAGAAAGGTTTTCGAAAATATCTTCTAATCTAACAGAAAGAGGTGCCAGCGCTTGTTGTTTCTAATTTTCAAGCTCGAACAAAAGGAAAGGATAACCAGCCGACTCTTTCAGGGTGAACAGCGCATTGCTTACAGCACTAAGGAACAGATAAAGAAACGGTTAGAAATTAGATTCAGTTTTTAGAAATAAATTTGTTTTTAGTAAAAGGGCGGTCATTTGAAGCCATTCCCTGAATTTGTGTAAAGTAAAATTAGTCGGTTACTAGTATTTAACCCTTCTCGTTGCATTGGAGAAGGGTCCGAAATTTTGTCAAAAAACTTGTCCTCAGAACATGCACTTTTGCACCCTCGGAGGGGGTTTTTGATGAATGGACGGATCAAGATTTATTTATGTTTGCATTTTAATACCTGCTACTGATGTTGCACTTCTGTACTCTTAGTAGGCATTAGAAGCAAGTAGAAATAGATCATTATTGCTTAAGGTCTGTAAGTTTAAAATCAGTCATAAATGGTACTTTTATCTCTTGACTAGTTTCTGCTTGCATTCTTAGAGTAATATACAACTGATGTTATTTATATGTTAACGTATGAATGAGTGGACTACCATTTGGCACTTTTGTACGGTGGAGTCATTGATTTGTGCTTAATACATGAATAGCTGATTATGCAATATGCTGTTCACAACCGTTTTGCTTAACTTCTTACGCAAGATGGTTCATCTTTATTGATTTATATTCTCATGATAGCTGAATAATCTTCATTACCAGTTATTCTGTGAAATCTTTCTAGATTGCATAATGGAAAAATTCTGTCCCGGGTTAGTGTAGATTAGATGTATTGTTTTTGTTAGATTAAAGTAGTATAAAGTCATTTCAGAATTTAGAATTAGATTAGTTCAGGAATAATTACAGATTTTCTACTATCATTTTCTACACACACACATCACCATTTTCTACACACACACACACCCCTTAGAACAGGAAGCTGGTCCCGTCATCCCCAGTCGGACCCGCTACACCAAACGGGCACGGAGCCGCCAACCAGGTTCCCGACCGGGTGGGTATCCCCCTTGTTGTTGACCCGATTTGGGGGCCCTCAGCAGATTGTTGATAGCTTGTGGAAGGTTGTGGAGTGCCCTTAACTTTGTGTTAAAGCTTATGAGAGAGAGAGAGACATTGTATGTTGGGAGATTCATCCTTGAAGAGTGAATTCTTGAGAAACATATTTACTGGACCCTTTGAGAAGGCTTACGACGTTAAGACTTGGTTGTAAGCTTGCTCTTGATTCATTATTAATACAATCAATGATGTTTTCCTATGTCTTGTATGTAATTTACTTGATAGCTCATGACTTCTTGACTTTGTGAGTAAATAGATCATTGTTGTTTCCTGGTTACGTGATTTTTTGTTTTTCTTTGTGTTCCTTCAGGTTAATTAGTCATTAAAGGAGAAGGAAACAGAAGCTGGAGCAGCGCAACAGAACTTCATTGACCATCGGTTTGAGGTAGGCCTCCAACGATGACTGTTTAAGGAAATCAATTGTTGATTTGTCTTTGTTGTGACTAGACCCACTCTAGGGCTAGAGGGGTTGCCTCTGTCCGTAGAGGGAACACTTTCCTACATCACACTAACACTTGCATAAGAAGTGAGATATGCTCATGCCAATTCACGTTGTAAGAAAATGTATCATCTAAATAGAATATGAAATATATATATATATATATGGGAATAATACATCATTCTTGAACCTCATAAACATATCAGATGCATTGCATAGATAAAATGGAATGACCAACCACTCATAAAAACCTTTTATAGCTTTGAAGGTTGTCTTCCAAGTGTCATCTTCTTCGACTTGAACTTGGTGGTATCCTAATTTTAGATCTATCTTGGTGAAGTACTTCCCATGTTGTAACTAAGCTAACAAATCATTGATCTTGGGTAGAGGGTACCAATTCGTGAGGGTAATCTTACGTAATTCTCTCTAATCAATGTCCTTTCACAAAATCCTATCCTTTAGTAGTACAATTATGATGGGTGAACCTAAAGGTGAGGTTATTTTTCCAATCACACTCTTTCTTTAGAAACTATTACAAATTTTTCGTTAATTCATTTTCTTCTACAATGTATTTTCTATATAGAAAAATATTTAGCAATCAAAATTTTGGTGATAGTTGTATTTCATTCTCCACTTCCATCTTGGGTGGTATCTGTTTTAGCTCCTGGAACACTCTTTTGTATGCTTGTATAAAATCCTCTAGATGATGTTCTTGATCTTTAGTACACCCATTCAGGGTTCCCTTTGCTTTAATTTACTCATCATCAGACTATTTTTCTCTTAAAAAAAACATATTTCTTACTAGAACCAATTAGTGTCTTATCTTAGTTGGCACTTACCAATGAAATCTTTGACTTTATTTCATGAAAATTATTCGTATCCTTGATACGGTGGTACTATTTCAGTCTGCATGAAGATTGCATCCCTCATATATATGTAGCAATTTGAAACACCACTCCACATTTGTCAAGTGGTACTATGTCCCATTCCACTTTATCAATAAAATCAACACTTACAAAAATTTAATCTTGCATTATTTGTTTACCTTTACCTTTGCACCATTGTTTACCTATCCCAATGTATATGGGATAGGATGATTATTGGTGCACGTGATACTAACAAACCCAGGATTTGCTACATACTGACCAACAAAAAAACATTTAGCATCGACTCTTTTAGAAACACCCACAAAGTGAGTGAACTCTCACTTGAGAGGCTAATTGGTGACTGCTGGAACTAGGTTTCCATAGTTTGACAAGACTATCTGCAACTTACAACATTGAACTCCAACCAATAACAAATTTACCATAACCCAAGGGTTGCGTATTGTGTATAGCTTTAAGCTCTTCGGATTACCATATTACGCATTAGTCGACATTGATAGCATGCGTGAGCTTTGAATAGTTGACACTTTTGACCATTAGATGTTATATTGACAGTCACCCAAGACTATTTTCTCCTATAGATAGATGATATTAACTATTATCGTCAACTGCCTTGCAAGCATTCAACTCATTGAGAACATTAAGATTTATTTAAAATACTAATAAAATCATTGGCATACATAAATCCCATGCAGCATAAGAATTATAAATGATTAGGAAATTAAACACTATTAAAGGTATTCAAAACTATGATAAAAACCCCTTTAAAATGCAAAACATTAATACACATAAACAATATTAAGCATCCAAACAATCCATACAAAACATATGGGTCAACACATCCATCCATTAGTTTGTATTAACATCAAATAACAATTCTCTATGCATTGAAATGCATTCAACAGTTCAATAGGCTTACCAGCCCTTCACAACCATTCCATGTACAAACAGAACTAAAACTCATAACATAAAATTCAAACATGTTAGAATTGTACAATAAGGTTGCTCCACAATGATCAACTCTAGCAGAATCGACTATAACACTGGTTATACAGACACATACATTACGAAAACATGGCATGACCCAAACATAGACACTGTAGTTATTCTTCCTCTTTTTCTCAACATCCAACTACTATCAGCCAACCCCTGTTTTGTCCTCAACAATCTGCTTTATCTTCATGTGGAAGTTCCTCGAACCTTCTTGGCACTCTGCCTAATTGTTCCAGTTATCTTTCAAGTCATTAAGATACTTCCTGCTTTTACCCACGAGATGGCTCGTGCATAACCACGATCCTTGAAACTAAGTGCCGCCAAACGGATCCACTCCACCCCTTCTCCTCTTCCTGCAAAATATTGTTGGAAACTAGATCACTACTTGGGGGGGGGGGGAGTGAATTAGTAGTGATGGCCTGTATATCAATTTTAAATATTTTTACCACAATATAAAAAATCCACGCACATTCACAACATTTTCTTAACTGAATATCAAAGAAGAAATAAAATCAAAACATAATAACCATGAGAAACTTCAACACAAGCATGCACACATAAGAACACAAGTATTTCTGGTGGAAAACCTTTCAGATTAAAACAACCCTGTTGTTGCTGCACTTATCCATTCTTTTATTATTCTTCTCAATCAATTTTACATGGATTAGCTTACACCCATAAGTTGGAAGACTTGTCTTCCTTCACAGTATGTTGCTACCTATCAGACAATAAAAATGTTTCTCTCATGAATCTATGAAAATATATCTAATGGAAGCTCCCATGACTAATGATCCACGCACAACAACCATAGGACTATACAACTACTATTTGATGGAGAATTATCTTCCTTCTACTGAATCCACCAAATCAATGTCTACTCTGAAGCCTCCATGCCTTCACTTCCTCCGTGCAAACCACATTTCATAATATTTCACACTGGGTTCTCAATTTTCTCAACATGAGCAACCCAACAACACCATCTTTTTGGACATAAAATTCGAATCGAAATTTTGACCCAGAGGAGGGAAATTATTTTCTTCTTATCACACAAAATCACTTCTCTCAACCACACCACAAGCTGCCAATTATTCTCCACTCTACAACACATAAAACTCTGAAATTCTCCTCAAATCATTTTTGAATTCTGCATACACAATTCTGATAAAAACATTGCAAAACTATGTAAACAGTTGCTACAATTCTACTGACTCTCAATGCCCTCACAATGGAATTTTCTCACACTCTGAATCAACCAACCAACAAAACTATTTATTTTTTATTTTTTTCACATATGTAAAAGCGAAAGTATCCTCGATAATTCTCAAAGTGAATACCAGAGGAGAATACCATAGTTCTACCAATACCTGGGACACCTGTAACATGGTAATCTCCAAACCAATACCACAGGAAAATACCATGGTTATGTCAATACCAAGGACACTAGTACCATGGTAGTCTCCAAACTAATACGACAGGAAAATACCTTGGTTATGTCAATACCAAGGACACTTGTACCATGGTAATCTCCAAACCCATACCATGGTAAAATACCACGGTTATGCCAATACCCAAGGCACCTGTACCACGGTAATCTCCAGGGATATACCATAGGAAAATACTACAGTTACGTAAATACCATGGACCCTATACCATGGCAAACTCCAAGCCATTACCATAGGCATATACCATGGTAATGGCAATACCTAAGACACCAATACCAAGTGTCGACCTGGACCACACACAAACCAATACCAAGGTAATACAAATACCAGGGGAACATATACCATGGTAATATTTTACTCATTCTCAATCAAATACTAAGTTAAACCATTTAGTTTCCATACCAAATACCATGGGAACCATCCTTGGTAACACTGTATAATCGAATAATCATATGCATAACCAATTCATAGCCAAACACCTCACCACCATCCAACTCTATGCAACAGCATGAAATCCTTTGCTCACACTTTGTATGCAACACCTGCAAATAATAGATCCATCCACACATCTCCATGTTGGTAGAAATTCCAAGGACCATCTACACATCATCCATACACAAGCCACCTGCAACCACACATACACATGCATAACCAACTCACTTGCAACCCAAGCAACCCTGTTTACATCAATTCCAACCAATAACACATATGAAACAATATAACACACATCATTTCCGATAGTATCCCCCTTTGGAATTGATGACAACCCTATCTGAAATAATAATCTGAATCTGTCCTCTAAAAACTAATCAACATCCTCACATTCTCCCCCTTTGAAATCAATGGCAAAGGGCGAGATATGTCAAGGAAAAATGCTATATGCTCCTCTACATGAAATTGCCTCCATCAACAAAACAAAATCTCCACTCAATATCATATGCAGATGATGAACACTGGGATAACAATAAAAATCTTCCACATAACAAAAAAATATGTGCAATAAACTCTCCCTGGACATAAGCTAAGCTCGATCACCAACACACTAGTGAAAAAACATATATCTTGAATCAGTTGTAGTAAAGTATGTAACTCCCATGGTAGCATGACAATAAGAAACACCAAAGATAACTAAAACACATGCTCTCTCTCCTAAAGCAGCAACAACATAATCCATGTCATAATAGTAATAGTAGATCAAATCACCAACATATAACAACAACAACATAATGTGACCAACTAGCAGCAACAACTCTGATCAACTCCATAGCAGCAACAACATATATCCAACCAACTTTGAAACAACAACATCAAATACATCCTCTCCATAATGTACTCTCGAGCAATAGAAAAATCATATATCAACAACAACAATGACTATCTAGAAGAAACATCTCTCTGAAGTAGACATGGTAGCAGAAAATACATGATGACAGGTCACAACAGTATGACCAACCATACTCCATTGAATGCAAACATCTCCATGGTTGAATGTAAACTGATATGTATGTATGTATAGATATATGTATATATATGTATATACATATATATACATATATATACATATATACATATATATATATATATATATATATATATATATATATATATATATATATATATATATATATATATATATATATATATATCTATATATATATATATATATATATATATATATATATATATATATATATATATATATATATATATGCCAATGCCTCCTTGCCATATGCAAGAGGCTACTCCACATGGACCAATGACTATGACCAAATGATATGCAACAAAGTACAGGGCTTCATAGGCCTATTACATGGCTTCTAAAAATGATAATACATAATTTCACAATTACATCAATCAACCCATACATGGATGAACTATGACTCACATGACTCTCTCTCTCAACGTATCCCAAACATGGCTCTTATAACAACCCTCTCATCAATGCATGTCTAATACAATGCAAGTACACGGAAGATATGATGCACAATGTGTCCTCTTCATGGAAGCAGGATAATATCAATATAAATCACATACGAGACATCTATTAGCCTCCCCAAATCATCATCCATAGATCAAGATCTCAAAAATATTAATCAATAGCACATAATAGTACATAGTGGCCCAAAAATAGTATGTATCAATAGTATCATGAACTAGCAATATATAGGATACCAATCAGCCCAATATATTATCTCTCTATGGAAAAATATAGTAGCAACAATAACCATCATATGGAGCATGAATCTCTACAATATAAGATGAACTGGTAGAAAAAAAAACATAATGATGTAAAGACAACAACAATTTCACATCAGCAACCATACTTATAAATATAGGCATCATCTACCATCATTAAAAATCATCAACATCACCATATGTAGCAGCAACAACAACATGAAAAACATCCATCATGAACAACTTCTGAATTCTCTCCATTTAAGCTCCAATTATCTAACACATGAATTATTCGAGAAACTATAACCATACACAACCATCATACTAAACTCCATGGCACCATCACATACATGATATCATCAAACCAAAAGAATTTTTCCTCATACCAATGCAATCCAACTGCATGTCAACTTATGTAGGAAAAATATAATCCATGCATAATCAAAACACATACATCTGCAATGGATGAGCACATAGCATGAAATGCATAGCCAACTCCTCCAAGGAGCGATAATGCCATCAAAACGATCAAAATATTGGAAGCATATAAAGTTCTCCCCCTGAACATGTTCCATCATGTTTTTTCAATATTCCTTCTAGAGAGATATGTGCTCATTCTCACATTATAAATCCTAATCAAAACAACCTTAGAAAATACAATCATTAGTAGCAAAAATAAAATCCATCATCATGAAATCATAATATTAATAAAAAACCATCCTCTCAACAAGCAGATATATTAGCATAAGCTTCACTAGATATGGAAACACCATCAATGATTCTATATGCAAAACAAGATGCACCATAGCTTCCCCTAAGGCCATGCAAGCCTTAGCTTCTTCTTGTCCATCCTTGCTGCTCCTTCTTCCTCCAAACTTTCAGTGGCTACTCTCTTTCATGCATATTTCCAACTGTCATCTTGTTTGGCCTACTTTGCATATTCTTCATTCTTTGATTAGGTGGCTTTAAGTGACTTGGATTCATGCAATCCTTAGCCATATGAGAAATATTATCACACATGTAGCATCTGATATGAGCAATAAATGGAGGAAAATATTCGAAATTCTTGATCCTCCTTTTCCCCTCATTACATGCAACTTGCAATCCATGAAGTTAGATGTCTTTCTTGCTTTTTTTCTTGATAAGATATTTTATACCATTGCTTCCCTTGTTGCATGGATCTACAATTTGCTGCAATATGCCTAAGATTTTGGCAATTGTAGCACCTCACATTTCCCAAAGGTAAAAATGATCTTCTTGAAGTTTTTCTTGGCATCACTTTGGGATTATCTTCCTTGAGATCCTTCTTTGACTACTAGTTGTGTTGATGGCTCTCTTTCTTACTACTTTTGCAACTGCTATCACTGGTTATACGCGTGGTTGTAACAAAACTTGTTTCTCCTTTGTGCATGCTGAAATATGACTTGATAGACGAGGAAGTGGTTTTCTCCTCTAAATCATTCCTTAGTGAAACCACTTCTAGTTCCAATCTCTCACATTCCTCCTCCTTATATTTATACTGCTTTGTCATTCTTCCTCAATCTTCTTTGCCTCCTCAAGTTGAATTTTCAATCCATTGATTTCTTCTCTTAGCCCATTTTCTTTCTCACTAGTAATATGGAAAAGTATTTTTTGATCTTCACATGTAGTGGTTAGCTTTTCTACTTTAACAACTAATTCATTGATTACAATCATTACTGATTCATATTCATCCTTAATGAGAGAAATATCTTTCTCATCATCACTATCAAAGTAGATAGAATCATTAGAATTTTAATTAAAAAAATTCTTTCAACATATTACCTTGCATCACAACTATTTTGGCTGAGATTTTTGGAATTTGTTGCTTCATTTGCAATAGGCTAAATATTTTCATTCTTAAAACCCTTTGTCTTTTATGACATCCTCTTTTTGTTTCTAGCCATGATCCACGATATACCCTCCAAGTGGTCAAGATTCACTAAAGAGCACATGCTCTGATACTAATTGTTGGAAACTAGATCACTACTTCTGGGGGGGGGGAGGGGGTTGAATAAGTAGTGATTGCATTTATATCAATTTTGAATCTTTTTACCACAATATAAAAAATAAATGCACATTCACAACATTAGCTTAACTTAATATGAAAGAAGCAATAAACTCAAAACATAATAACCATCAGAAACATCAACAGAAGCATGCACACATAAGAACACAAGTATTTTTGGTCGAAACATTTTTGGGAGAAAACCACCCTACTGTTGTTGTGCTACTCAATTCTTTTGTTATTCTGATAAATAAATTTTACATGGATTAGATGACATCCTTAGTATGGAAGACTCTACTTCCTTCATAGTATGTTGGCACCTATCAGACAGGAAAATTGTTTCTCTCACGGATCTATGAAAATATATCCACTGGAAGCTCCCATGACCAATGATGCTCGCCCAACTACCATTGGACTATCCAATGAATACTGGACGGAAAAACCTCTTCCTTCTACTGAATCTACAAAATCAATGTCTACTCTGAAGCCTCCATGCCTTCACTTTCTCCATGTGAACCATGTTTCATAATATTTCACACTAGGTTCTTAATTTGCTCAACATGAGACAACACCATTGTTCTACACATAAGATATGAATCGAAATTATGAACTGGAGGAGGGGAATTATTCACTTCTTCTCACACAAAAACACTGCTATCAACCATGCCACAAGCTGCCAATTCTTCTCCACTATGAAACACATAAAACTATGAAATTCTCCTCAATCATTTTTCAATTTTGCATAAGTAATTCTGATAAAACCATTGCAAAACTATGTGAGAAATTTTTGCAATTCTACTCACTCTCAATTCCCTCATAATGGCAGGCTCTCACACTCTCAATCAACCAACCAAAAACATTATTTTATTTATTTATTTTTTCACATGAGTAAAAGCCAAAATATCCTCAACAATTCTCCAAGCGAATAGCACAAGAAAATACCATGGTTATGTCAATACCTAGGACAACTGTACCATAGTAATCTCCAAATGAATACCATGTGCAAATACCATGGTTATGTCAATACCAAGGACACCTGTACCATGGTAATATCCAAACTAATACCATGGGAAAATACGTTGGTTATGCCAATACCAATTATAACTCTACCATGGTAATATCTAAACCAATACCATGGGGAAATACCATGGTTATGTTAATACTCAAGACACTTGTACCATGGTAATCTCTAGGGAAATACCATAGAAAATACTATGGGTATGAAAATACCACGAATCCTTGTACCATGGTAATCTCCAAGCCAATACCATAGGTAGATACCATGGTAATCTCCAAGCCAATACCATAGGTAGATACCATGGTAATACCAATACCTGTGATTCCAATACCAAGTGTCAACCTGGACCACACGCAAAGAAATACCAATGTAATACTAGTACCAGGCGCACCTATACGATGGTAATATTTTACTCATTCTCAATAAAATACCAAGGTAAACCATTTATTTTCCATACTAAATACCATGGGAACCATCCTTGGTAACAACGCATAACCAAACAATCATATGCATAACCATTTCATAGAAAAGCACCTCAACACCATCGAACACTATGCAACAACATGATCATAACAACATTAAATCCTTTGCTAACACTCTGTATGCAACACCTGCAAATCACAGATCCATCCAAACATCTCCATGTTGGTAGACATGCCAAGGGCCATCTACACATCATGCATACACAAGCCACCTATATCCACACATACACATGCATAACCAACTCACCTCCAACCTAAGCAACCATGTTGACACTATGGCTATGTGACAAATGCATCAACAACTCCTGCAAAAATAGGTGTGAGACTCACCAACAATAATTATCTAGCAGTATACAAAACTTTCCAAAACAATCTCCACTATAACAACTTCAAATCTGATCTATTCTGCAACATGCTTCAGTTCTACTCACCATGCACCCATTAAGATTCATACATTGAAACAATTCTTCTCACAACTAGGTTTAGAGCATTTCCTCAATGCAACCTTCACTCATTCACCCACATAATGATACCACCACCAACCAACTCCAAATTGATGAATATAAAACATGTAAGGCAAAATTGAGCTTGCAGTTAGGATCATGGGTGCAAACATTGGACCAAAGCAATCTACTAACACCACTACTTTTGAACTAAATGTGTTCACATCAATGGAGGACCTTTACAAATTATTTTTAACCTTTACAACTTATTCTAGAAGCCTCAAGGAATTTCCATGCTAATTTTCTTCTGATTTTCACGAGGAACGTGGAGAAAATATCATGAAAGTCATCAGTTGCATGCATAACACTGGCTGAAATCGACTAAAACCTATAGTCGCTCCCATAGGCCTATCTGCCAGTGACTAAAGCCTTTCAGTTGCTCTCACAAGCTTGCCTCCATGCGACTAGGGATAAGGATGGAGAAAAACATAAGGCCTTCAAATCAAAACCTTTGCCACCTACGCTCTTCTTTAGATCCTGTACATGCCTCCAAACCTCTGACATAACCTCGGACACATCTACAAGTGGATCAAACATGTCTCCCATGTGTCACTACTAATCTGTCCTAAAAGGGCCAACAAACAAGGTTGGAAAGAGTGCCAACAAGTCCTCCAATCTCCAACAATCATATCCACAAGTTGCAACACCTATGACAGGCCTACAATATATTGCAGCACATCTCCATCTTCATCAAGAGGCCAACACACTGCATAAGTCATCTCCATGAGTATGATCATGAAGACCTAGATGAATACCTAGTTTCCAACTCAACTAGTGTGCCAACAAACCATCAACTATACCAATGTCAACATCCGACCATCATGAGTGTGACATCATATAGTTGACATCAATGCTACCACAGTCATGCCAATGCTAACTCAATTAGTTGCAACCATGCTACAATGAAGGCATCCATACATTAGCCAGGCTACAAGGGTTGAGATTAATGCCAACGTGAGATGGTTGCCATCATGAATCAATGTCAACATAAGCTAGTTGGTTCCATGCACACCACAACACCAAAAAATATCTCAAACCTCCAATTTACCATGACACCCTTAGTTGGCTAAATCCCTCTAAAAAATCCTAACTGCCAGTATTCCCTTATCTATGCCTTCCATCCTCGTGCGCCACCATCACCTCTTTGCACAATATCCATCTATGTCGGACCCTACTTCATGTCCAACCCTCTATTGTGCTTTGCTCATACCTCCTGTGTTCCTCATCCCTACTGCGCAACCCTATTCTTACAAAATTTAACAAAAAAACTATGGGCATGAAAAGGACCCTAACACAAAATATGGCTTATCTCGAGCTACTTAGTCCTCCTCCTATCCCCATGAATGTGGTAATCCTCAATTTTTACTAAGGTTGTCTTCATTCTTTTGGTACAACTATTGTATGTATGATTAGGGAAACCAATTGTCATGGATAGCCCCCAATGGGTTAAGAGGGGAGTGCCATTTCATCCCTCCTGATAGTGAGGCTCTCAAAAAAATAATCCTTGCCACCATTGTTTCTCTAGGGCCTATTTCTATATCTGTCTCTAGTATTTATCTCCTTCTTGCAGTTGTACCCATGCTTCTCCTTGACAAAGGTAAGAAATACCTCTATTTGGTTGTTTAATTCATGAAAAAAGTCTCGGTCTTTTCCACTTGCCAATGTGGGGGTTTTATCCCACAACTCTTCGTAATTCCATAATACACCAGGACAAAACCCCGTCCTCCTATTCTAACCTCCTTGGGGGAGACTGCCTTGACACCATTATGACATATGGAATTTCAAACCATTCCTTCAAAGGGTATCTGGGTAAACTAACTTTTTCATCTGTAACCTTACATGAGAACCATCTTTGTGAGCAACGTGGATCCTCCTTTATCTAAACCCACTAATACAAATTAACCACCCTTCTTGACCTATACCTCCCATTCCTATTGTTCTCCTCTAGGCTTCTTTGATGTAGTCTTTTTTTCCATAGTTTCATCCTCTTGTTAGTGTCAATCCCTCGGGGATTTCCGCTTGCCATTTCCTTAACTATTCTCAATAATCCCTTAGCTCCCACTATGAACTCCCTCATACTCATTTTCTGTAGTTCTTCCTTCTTCACTCCTGAAAAATTCATATTCCCTTTATTATTCTACTTTGCTCAGACTTCCTTTAAAGCATCTATATGTTATCCATATGTCCCTTGGGTGGTATATCATAGCATTCCATGCTTATTTGTTTGTTCTCATATCTGATCATGACATTGTTCCCCCACATCATGGTTTTCTGATATGGATCTCTGTATTTATGTACAATTTTGATAGAAATCCTCCTTTGAATCAGTTTGATATGATGGTTCACACATGTCCACATTTTGTTCCAAATAGTTCTATCTTATTTTATTCCTTGTACCTTAGTGTTAATTTGTCTTAGCTCTATGTCCTAATAATCCATGGTTCAATATGACAGCTCGCATACTCTCTTGTGTAGTTGAATTTGAATTCGATAATTTTTTAAGTGTTTTCTCTCATTTCAACAAGAACTATCACATTGGGGATGGTATTGTATGCATGATCCTCGTGATTTGGTTATGGCCTTGCTTAGAATTCCTGAACCCCCACATGTTGGAGTCTGTCGTGACTGGTGTATTTGAATCCCAAGGATACAATTCCCATGGTCCTTTTAAATTTTCCCATAGGAGAATGTTCTGGCAGGTTCACCCCCAACACATTCATGTTGTCCATCTCTAATAGTACTCCTGGATTGACATGCCTCTAGCTCAACCTATTCCTTGCCAGCACACTAAATTGGATTGCGTCTTTCCTTCTTAACAACTCCAATCAACTATCATACTATTTATATTACACATTTATCCCTAATTTATATACATTATACTTTACATATATACATCGGGGATAACATCCTTTTCTATTAATGATTTATTGAATTAGCCAATTTATTGGAAGTGGAACAATTGTGGGTCATATCCACCTTGACATATAATCATCCTACATGCGTCTACATCTTCAACCTTAGCTTTGGTAATCCTTTCCACTCCCTCGAAAGTGGTATAAAATAAATTTTGATACTTGCATAGTAAGTCGACAACCTTCTCAATAGTATCATTATCCCAATAATCCCCAGTGGCTTCCATCTTGGGACTTTCTTTTGCCCCAAATGTTCAACTTTCAATTCCTAATATGCTCCATATATTCTCTAGATTTTAATGGTGTTCCACTTACCGCATGTTCTCCTACAACTTCTGGAATTTGTATATTTGGGGGATCATATTCATCCTCTCCTTGCTCCACTATATTGTACCACTCCAGAAATTCCTGAACCCATTGTAGATGATTATGCGCAGAGTACAATGGTACATACCTGACCCTTGTGTGTTTGTTTGTAACAAATAGCTTTCGTTGCAACAAATTCAATGCTTCATCCAACGTTGGCTCTTTTAATTCAAAACTAAAGGTGGTTCAGAAGCATTGTGCCATTTCATTCCACTCTTATGCCCCTCTACACACTTCCAATTCAATGTACCAATTGGTTGGAATGGTGTCCAGGGTGTGTATGAATCGATGCACCCACTCTTGTTGTGGGAGTCACCCCCTAGTCGATGTTGTAACACATCTCCTAAGGTGTTTCCTAGGGCACTCCATGCCTCAATATTTATCTCTATGGACCCAAGAACTAGTCCCAAAACTAACCTTCATCAATTTCTTTTGACGACCTAGTTGAGAATCCCACATGAATGGCATGATAAATGCATTGTAAATATTGTACGACGTATTGAAATAAAAATGGGGACTGAATGAAGGACATGAATTCCAGAGATGGGAAGGGAGCTTATCGTTTGGGATGTCTTGCTTTCTTATGCAAGGAATACAAAACTTGAAAACACAGGAAAACCATTAAAGACAGAGATGTGCTAGAATTGAAGAAAAGAGCTCTTGAAATTAAATGATTAGAACAAAGAGATATGTAGGCCCTTGGTGCTTTGGAAGCAACAAAATGAAAAAAAAGGATAGGAATTTATGAAGAGGGATGGTGTGCTATAAGATAGGGAGGACTTGGTAGTAATAATAACTAAGGAAGAAACCAAGCAAAGGTTGAACATGAAGAAAAAAAAGAGAGCGAGAAATAGGAGAGAAGGAAGAGACATGAATACAGGAGCTAGGGGGAAGAGAATTATAATGGTGTGGAGCAGAGAAGAAGTTTGACATGAGCCCTCCATAAGAAGTGTCGAAGAGAAGAGAAGATAAGGGGATTGGCTCTTGATCCCTAAAGGTTGTGGGTTGAGCTGCCAGTCTCTAGAGCCCTGTAATAGCTTGGGATCCCTACAAGCTATAGGTTGAGATAAAATCCATGGATCCTTGTAATATCTTGGGACTCTGGAGGTTGTGGGTTGAGAAAAAGGTATCTGGAGCCTTGTAATAGCTTGGGTCCCTGGAGGCTGTGGGTTGGGATAGAATCTCTAGAGCCCTATAACATCTTGGGTCCCCTGGAGGCTATGGGTTGAGATAGCAAACTCTAGAGCCTTGTAAGAGCTTGGGTAGAGGCCATCTTGAAGCATAATATAAGGAAGACCAGAATGAAGACTAATGGTTAAATGCCTAGATGACACAATAGATTCTAGATGCACTAGAAGGGGGTGAATCATTGTGTGAGCGCTCAGGGGTGAGGTTGGGTACCTCTAGACTTCTGGTGTCGACCAAGCAAGAAGCTTCTAGCTGGCGGGTTTGAGGAAGGAGGTCCTATGGAGTCCCAGAACTCAGCGACATATTAGCGAGTTAGTCCCTAAAGCAAGCATCCCCCTAGACTCTCAAATCTAGCTCAAGGGTGACAGTTGCAAGTAAGTGTGGCTGAAATTATATACGGTTGGGTGGAGATTCCATGTCCTAGACTTAGTTGTCATGCCTACTCCATGATAAGCAACTATGTATTTTGATTAACTTATGATGAATGATGTTAATATGTTTATGGGAAATTATTTGAATATAGGCACTACATTGTACTGATGAAGACTCGCTTGTGCATTATATCCCTTGTGTGTTGTGTGATGTATTAAATGGTTGCATCTATGTATGTATCTATGTGGAATATATGCACAAATGTGTGAGAAAGATAAAAAGAGAAAATATGTTAACAACTACTAAACGACAAGCTCCAAATAAATGGTACATGAGAGCATATTAATCATATGGTAATTAAAAAGAAATCATAATACAACATTGAGCCATGAAAGATTGAGTCAATAATGGGCTCTATGATCCTTTATTAATATAAGATTACAAGGAGAGAGTCCTTCTACATGGCAGGGTCTATATTCACTCGTGAGTCATTCATGGTTATGTTACAAGTTTTTGTGTTGTTCGACGAGCATGAATTTAACGTCCAAGAAAGTTTTTCCCTGTATTAATTAAGCCACCATCTTTACCTAAATTTCCTTCATCCTTGCACTATTAGTAGGTTGTATATCTATTTTTGGTATCGTAAAGCTGTGCCCAAGGGACCTAAAGGCTCTTCTTATCAGCATGAATCTGTTTGCAAACTTGACACAAGGTCTAGCACCATTGGCATGTGGAAGGTGAGGTTGGATCCTCCCTGGAGTCTAAACCAAGTCCGTGGTAGGTAATCCATGCAGGAGTCACTATGCCTTCCATGTGGACATTTCCTCCTCATGGAGTGGGTAGACTTGCAGACTAGGAACTCGCTAGAGAACCAATCACTCAAGCTCGAGAGGGATAACATCATAAATCGCCCTATGTAACCAAGAGCATTAGGGTGAACTCTCAAGTCTCATCTAGAGGTCTACCAGAATCTTGAAGGAAAGTCACAGCGGATAAGGCTGGATCCGGAAAGCCTACATAGCAATAATGCTAACATCTAGGAGGATTTTCAAGTCCTCCTTCTAAGGGACCATGCAGTGCAGAGTCGGAAACCTTCGACTGAGTCATGGAGGGAAGGAGTAGGAAACCTTTTTTGTAGCTTAAGGGTAGGAGGCCATGAAATTATAGGAAAAGTTGGGTCAACCTTATCCATAAAATGGTCAAAACCATAGTCAAAGGAGACTCTTGATTGGTGCAAGGAGATTCCCTTCACGATATTAGTCAGAATAATAGGGAAGAAGGTTGTAGGGCGGATGTTGGAAGGTAATTTAAATTACAAGACAAGGAACTAAAGGAAGGAGAGTGTTGTGGTTATGTTAAGGGACGATGATGGAAGTTCTTTGGTTATACAAGCCATTGGGTGAGGGAACGTTTCCGTGAGGAGGAGCCACCCCAGAGACCTAGAAGGTTAGAACCTTGGGTGGATGGTTGAATGATTCCTTACTATATCCTAGGTTCGAGGGCCTAAAAACAAGTGGGGATCCAGTATGATATCAATCTCCAATGGATTCCTTTTCCCTTTTGCATGGAGACCATACTAGCATTATGTCCTAGGGTCACATGGCGAGTAGTGGGGAATTTCGGTTATCTAGTGGGCCACTTACGAGCAACGCGTGCAATCCTTTTGAGATGGATCAGGGTATGTTTGATGTCACATGGGCAAGGTTGGACCTCGGATGTTAGAACGTTTTGAGGACGAAAAATTCTAGGGAAGTACCTTTAGAATTTAACGTGAACGAATGACATGGAAGCTTCTATCGAGGTGGCTATTCATCAACTGAAAGGCCGGGTTCCGAGGAGGAGGCCCAACTCAGTGACTCGAAATACCATGAGGTAATAGAGACGTGACATGTTAGTCAAGCATATCATTTTTGGGGGGAATCCATAAGTTGGGAGTTGGGGTGTTGAGAGGCCTTGAAGTTGTTGTAATATATATATTATATGCACAAAAATGTACATACATATATGCATGAAAAAAAAAAGGAAATGAAAAAAATCGTATTACATAATGAAGGGAAATAAAATTTTCCAAAAATATTTACTACATTCCCCCAAGGTAATTAAAGGGGTCAGTTTATGTTACAGAGTGGTATCAAAGTATCTCAATTGAATACTTGGACTGGATGGGCTTTGTCATGGGAAAGTGAGGAAGTTTTGTTACATAATTATAGAATATTGAGTAAGTTGGACTATTCTCGCTTATTGATTACTAAAATTATGATAAGATATGTTAGTTGATGGTTAACAACTCCATGGAAGGATGTATTATGATTGCAAATGTGTTTTTAACATTAGTTATGTACTAATTTCATGATTGAATGACTATTTCATATAATTATATATGACTTGTATATTAACAAGGTTCCTTTGTTATCATAGGAATCCCATGATACTCAGTAAATGCAAGCCCATGATCTTAGTTATGTTTAATTAATGTGCAATCATTGCCTCCAAGTACAACACATTTCACAGTCATAGTTCTCAACTATTGCCTCCTACCCTATAAAATTACACAATTATGCTTCTGAGTCAGCCTCTATCTGCGAATTTCGTAGTTACAATCAGTAGCATGTCTCCCTAAACTATGAAATTGCACAATCCAGTGGCCCTATCTCTCTCCAGAACTGAGAATTATGTAGTTATAGTGGGAAATCCTGCCTCACTATGACCCTCAACTCCAAAATCCTGCTTCTCATCCCTCCAGTTGTTGTGCACTACATATATGCAAACCTTAGTCCCTCACTCACATCCTATGGAATTGTGCATTGTGCAATCCATAAGCTATAACGCCACCTCCCATATCTACCCACTTTCATCGGCTTACCTAGGTAAACATGAGCTGAGGGATATTATGACATGACTCAACCTCCTAGATAACCTTAAGGAAATGGAGTCGACAAACCAAGACTTAACTGACATTTCTCATGTGCTACAAGATCCCCAAGGGCTAAAGCACCCTTCCAGGTGTCCAAATCCTATGTTAACTTACCTTTTCACTGATCTAAATTCCCAGTCGCATGCACAAGGCTACATCCATGCGAATTTATGCCTATAGTCGCATGCACAACCACTACAAGGGTGCGACTACAGTCTTTTTCAAAACAAAATTGCTTGAGACCATGAAATCTGTGCCACTGTTTTAGCGCTAGAGTCCAGGTTACTGCCTAGAACATGACAAAAATTTCTAGAATGATAAATGACATAAGGGAAATTCCTCTAACAGAAAAATTGATCAAGGACTTGACCTAACTCTTTATAACCATGATAGTCATTCCTCCAAACACACGGTGAAAATGAAATCTACAGGTCATGAATACATATCAAAACATAAGGATATGAAAAATTATATAAGGCTTAACAACAAGGATCTCATCCTTCTCATAATATCTATCATAACACGAATTAATTCATACACTCATTAACCAGACATTCATTGAATGAAATGTGACAAGATCCATACTTATATTTGTCATATAACCATGCTTATAACTAGTATATAACCAAAAGAAACTTAGCTCTTATTAACCATATGTAAAAGCCAACCAAGTTAGGGACTTCCACATACCACCCAACCATAGATTGGGTTGAAGCAAATCTTTCTTTCAGTCAATCACACTTGTGCCATATTCCAATCATGACTGTGGGATCTCATTGGATAAACCAATCCATAAAAAACCTGACCATACTGATGAGCCCCAATTTTGGTACAATTCGGGCTCATTTTGGCCTATTCTTTCTGCTCAAACCATTCACTTTTTACTGCTTATGCATGCATTTCTTAGTTTATTCGTGTTGTTTGTAGGAGGAAGGGTAGACACTTTATCTACGTGACTAATGCATTATGATTTCAGGTTTTTGCATTAAAAGGGAGAAAAGACCACGTGAAAAGGAGACAAGGAGACAATGAGGTGGCACTGCTGGTTTTTAGGAGAGGATGTCCACGGTCCTAGGGACATTCCTCGTGATTCCCACCAAGAACTCCGAGCTCCAATCCATCCTCCCTCCGAGCTTAGAAGCAGCCAGCTGTTCTATAGGAACATCAGTTATAAACTGCTCTACAGGAATAGTAGTTATGACTGTCCTACAGGATCTGCAGTTGAACTCTAGCTGGACAGCCGAGCTCCTAAAATCAAGGACACTTGTTGGATAGTCGTTTTGGCATAAATACTGAGGCCGTAGCCTTGTAGAGAAGCTTTTTGAACCTTGGCATTACTCTTGTAATTGAAAAGTACGAGCTAGAGCTCAGTTTTTGTTCCTTTTTGTAAGCCAATTTGGCATGACATCAGATTATGAATAAAGAAGGCAGATTTTGATCTAGTTCTGAGTTTTCTCAAGGAGCTATAACTCTTAGGTTAGGGCCCAACCTGAGAGCAATAGATCTCCTCAGTGTTGTAATGTGTTTTCATTTCGTTCCAGCACTTTGAGTTTGTTTATTTTCACATGCAATTCGGATTTCCAGCTTGTTAATTTAGCCGTTTTCATGAGCATAGATAGGACTAGTTTATGGTGATTTGCTTTCAGTGTTTAAGTTTGATAGGAGGATAGATATAATCTCTTGGAGCTCCAGCAAAAGCAGGTTGTAAAGGCTCACTGCCATCTCACTGTTAGGGATTGGGGTGTAGTCCATGACCAACCACCAAAAAGAACAGCAGTCTTCTCATCTCCATGCAAGCTGCAACATAAACGTTTTCATTGAAGATCTATTCAGGCATTTTTGACATCGATCCATACTACACTTCCACGCATAGGTTTCATTTCTTGTTTTCCATTTCTGTTCATAGGTTTCATGGCACAATTATCATAGGTTAATGAATTTCTCATTTTGATGCATAGGTCATTTGTTTCATTTACGCTGCTCCTTCTTAAACCATTTTCTTCTTCTTCTTCTTGATCTATCTGCAAGTTCTATTCAACCTCTGTCTCACTCATTTACCCTCCAACTCTCTCATTTCCCACATAGCTCCATCTCCTTCAACGTTCGTTGGTTTCATCCTTCCAATCATCAAACCATTGCATACACCCTTCCTTCATCTGATTTTCCAGCTCCTGAGCCATCATCAGGTCCATCTCCATCTCGCTTAGCCTCGCACACCACTCCAACACTCCATCATCTCCCAAAACCTCCACGGCCAATCATCCTGTAGAATTGCACAGCCATCCTGTAGAAACCAGAGTATCCTGTAGGATCCCCTGCAGACTTCCTGTAGGAGGCCACTCACTTGGTTTCCGAGCTTCTGAATGTGAGGGACCTCTATGGATGGATGCTAAGGATCCCTAGGGACCTCTCCTAGCCTCCCCAACCTGTCCCATGCTTTCCTTCCTTCTCCATCCCATCTGCACCACCAAACCCTAGTTAGCACAAAATCACAATCATTCCACACACTTAAAGGAAAAATACAAAAACATGTCTTTCATGATGCAAGTAGTTTAGATCCATGCATTTGCACATATTAGAGGTGACAGCAGCCTTGGTTGAAGTTTCATTCACACTCTTTGCATTGTAGAGGTTAGACTAGTTAAATTAGGGTTTCCTAGGTTTACATGCTTTGATTTGCTTTCAGTTCAGTTTGTCAAGTAGAGTAGCTTTCCTTTGAGCATAGCTTTCGTCCATCAGTTAGCAAGCTTCTTCTGAGAGCCTATAGAAGTTGGCTTGAGCCCTAGCGGACTTGTGCCAGCTGACCAAGTGACAGCTGCGACAAGAGCTAGTACTTGTGCATATAGCACCGTCGCTTCCAAGTTTGTACGAACTACCGGGTTGATAAAATGAGAGACAGGAAGCCCCAGGAGTTGTAGCATTATTGCTACAATACTGGAGCTCACCACATACTGTGCTCTGACCTAAATAAGCTCTGAGATCACAAAACCAAATCAAGCTTGGATGCCTCAAAATTCCTTCACCATCCCTTGAGGAATTTTCTTGTCTCTACCCACTTGTTGAGAGACTCCCAAATAAAACCATCTCCACCCCCAACCCTTGGGTTTTTCTTGATACCACGTCACCCAAATCTAAAATATTCTAGCAATCTAATGCTCAACTGAGAAAAAATCCCATCACACCACGACTGTCTGAAAATGGAAAGGAAAGGATAAAAACTAGTATCAAAAGCTGACAAAACCGATGCCAATGACAAACAATGAACCAAATACATAGATAAATATACTATGCATGCCAAAATCAGCTACAAAATCATACATGCAACCTACTAATACGAGTATTCCCGTAGAATCTGCTTGATCCAACTTTTCCTTGCTTGACCCTTGCTTTCCTTTTCTTTCCTTGTCCTTCCTTTCCTTGCTTGCTTACTTTCTTGGTTTTTTTCGTCTTGATCCTCTTCTCTCTTTGAGAGTAATACCAAAACCAAACTAACAAATGGCCCCAAACTGATCCCCAAAATCCTTTTTATTATTGATGCCTCTAATTTCTTCATTTCCTCTATTTTTCTTTTAATTTCATCATGAAAAATTGTGACCTTTCACCTTCCTTTTCTCCTATTTTCCTTTATTTTCATAAATAAAATGCCAATTATTCCTTTTCCCCTTTTCCAAAGCCTTTGCAAATTTCCTTAGCCATAAATAAACCAAAGTGAACACCCACAAGGATGTTATGTGCAACATTCAGCTTGGAATGTGTGTCCCATGACCTCAGTCTTATTTTTTCCTTTATTAACCTTTATTACATGAAATTTTAACCCATGGATGTTACAGAACGCCCCCCTGGCCCTTAGGGAAACACTGTGCTTGGTGTTCTATGACACCTACAACTAACAAGAACACTGAAAATGAAAACATACTATCCATGGAGCTTTACAATGTAGATCGTTGCAGTATTTACAATGACCAACCTGCTAAAAACATGACAAAGATACCGTGTACTGGAGCTTTACAACACACCTCATTATGGTATGTAAAATAATAAGCACATATACTTATGCACATTTTCTTCAAGCATCAAATAATCATATTGTCTATTGAGCTTTATAATTCTAGCTCGATACAATATTTACAATAATATAAACATATATACATATCCACATTTTCTCAATAGGAAGGTAAAATAATATGATGCACATATCAGTAATAAGGGAATCCAGAGTCTCACACCTCCACCCTTACGAGTATTACCAGGATTCACCTCCTTCCTAAGAAGTCCAAAATCCACTGCCAAAGTCAAACCTACACCCAATTTCCAGTGCTACTATACCCTCACTGAACAATTACCAACTCATTGTTCCAAGGCACACTCCCAATGTGCATCTAATTCCATTTGGCAATGCTAATGACCAAAACAAATCCATTCCTCGACCTTCCCTTCCCTGCTACATATTCCCTTGGGTAATCTGGTCACCCCCTGTTATGTAGTCACTCACCTTCCAAGTTCCCTGACATCCACTTTCCCAGATGATCCATCCCTTGGCAAGTTTTCCTTCCATCAAAAGGTCCAAAACCAAGGAATATGCCTGCCTCAAAACCAAGGCATATCCCTGCATCAAAACTAAGGCATATCCTTGCTTCAAAACCATCATATCGGTCGTAACATGCTCATGGAAATCAATGGACACTATTGGGTACCAGTGTCCCATAATGGCCCTGCTCCTAAACCCTTTACCACATACTTCTATCTATTCCCATTCCCTTTGCTACTACTACTAATTCTTGCAGTCAATTTCAACCACCCCAAACCAGGCATTTCAACCATACTTTCCTATACCAAGCACATAACCGCCATTAGATTCAAAATAAATTGAAATAAGCTCAAATCATACCTCATTGGTGGCTTGTCAATAAGATACACTTGTAATCTTGCTTACTTCCTATCACACCAAGTCAATCTAGCTCTCTCATCAAATCATCATGTCTAAACTTATCACATTTGGTTATCTCAAAACTCAACCATCATAAATCAAATCCATCAATCACATGAAATGATCATAAACTAGAATCATAGATCACATGTAACCATCATAAATCAGAGTCATATATCACATGCATAATTAAAATTGAAATAAAATACTGATACTTATCCTTCAATGGGTTCTTGCTTCTATCTTTGTTCTTTGTCCTTTCTGTGCACAAACCAGTTCAGTTGCCACAAATGTAAGGCACCCAACACTTCTCTTCTCTTCAAGAACATACACATACATACAATGTACATCACAACACATACACTTACACCCAGTGTACAACACAACACAATACATATACATACATAGATTAAAACATAGTGAATACACATGTCATGATATAATGGCTACACAATCCCCATAACATAGTAACACAATACCACATGTGCATAAAAAAACGTGTATGATGTGTACAAAATACCACATGTACATAGTGACACCTACACAACGTGTACACAACACCACTTGTACACAATACCACATGCATGATGTGTATACAAAACCAAATGTACACAACACCAAACATACACAACACCACCTACACAGAGCACTCCATGTACAACATGTACACATCACGACATACACAGAACACCACATACATAATCATTCACACAAAACCATATGTACATAACACCACATATGCAACATGCATGCGAAACTATATGTACACAACACTGCATGTATACAACATCATAGGTACAACTTGTAAAATATGTATAATATATACACAATAGTAGTACTGCACATCTAGAGACTACATTGTCTCTACTAAGCAACCTTGCTTCTAGTATCTTTGTACCATTCATGTTCTTCCCAGCATGGCACATATCACACTGCTTTCATTCTGCTATGTACCCCTCTACATTACCTGCCATGACATAGACATAGTATAATCACGTAATGTCAATTAATATCCACATGATACCGACCTCATATATTTTCCAGGTCTACTCTTCCCACTTGATTCCTCATAAACCAGGAACCTATTGATGCCATTCCCCTGCATAAGTAATCATTCCTCCACAAGAACAATCCCTGACAACCCTGTCAAATAGTGACATACATACATACATACATACATATATATATAAACATTAGCATAAAACAATCATGATCCTATCAGACAATGACATACATACATACATACATACATGTATACATATATAGACATCAACATAATCATGTTCACAACATAATTATCAGATGCCATAAGGTCAAGGTTAAGAGAAATCCCTTTATCTATGCACAATAGGTAAAACATTGAGAACAACATTTTCCAACATAGGCAAGGCATCTGACGCCTCAAATCCATTTACTTTACCTTTCATGTTACCATTCTCATGATTATCCTTCCACTGTCCATTTTTCCCAATGGACCCATCCAATCCAATCCACTGTCATACTATTTCCTTCAAACTTCCATTTACTCATGTATAGAGCTACATTCGAGTCTTACATTACCTATTAGACTTCATTCAACTCTCCTCAAGCTCCACTAACTTTTCTCTTTTCCCAACCAATTCACAATACTCTCAAAACACAAAAAGTCAAGAACAAAAGCAAACAAGAAGAAAACCATGAAAAACCAATAACAATATGAAACCACAAACAAAGTGGCATGGCCATGCACCAGACATAAACAAAACTACAAATCAGGCACAAGAAAATCACCAAAACAGTGAAAGCACAAGACTAGCAACAAACACCATGACCCAATCCCCATGGGTTCCCAATTCTTCCAAAGGAAGCTCAACCCAAGCCTTCTTCAAGATTTCATGACAGCCTATGTTGCCATGCAATTACTACATCATACTACCATAAATACATAATTGTCAATGTATAAATAAATATAACAATATACTGTTGAAATGTGGGAACAAGAATATTCCAATTTTAATTTGTCCTGGAATTAAAATTGATAATTAAAATTCGAATTTAGTCTAACGAGCTTCTTGAAAAATAATTAATTAATTCATCTTGGATTAATTAGTTGGAGAAATTCAAGCTAGAAGTCCTTGTGAAGTCATGCAACAGTTATCCCTTAAATTAAGGACTTTATCCCTTAGTTAAGGAGATAAGGATGAGTTGTATTTGAGTTGTAATTAGTTAGCTCAGTTAACTGAGTTATGTCCAGTTAATTAGTTCCAAATAGTTCGAGGAACTAATTGTGAGTCCAGTCAGTTAATGCATGCATGCATGCAACTAGCGTACTCCAGATAACTAAGGATTCTCTCATAAATAACTCATGCATGTTAGTTCAGACAAAGACCCAGTTGAGATTAAAGACAGGGACATTGTACTATCAGTTGGAGGAATTTTCCTATAAAGGAAACTCATCCATGCAGAATGAATAAGGTTCCTTGAGGATTGTGCACTTTTACAGGGTGTGAGATCAGTGTGAGTGATTAGTGTTACACTTGGTAATAGTAGGATCACCCAGGAGAAACAACGCAAGGAAATAGGAGGCTTGGAGGGCAAAGGAGAAGGTTTGTGAGAAGCCTTGTTTACCTGTGAGCATCCAGGAGGATTGTACTGAGATCTTCCTAGCTGTGCGAGCTAAGGCTTTGTGTAATCTTGATGTATTTCCACCTTGTATGATAATACAGATAGTGGGGTTTCTAGCTGAGGGTTTCCCCAGAGTATTCTTATGTGTTTCATGTGTATTGATTCTTCTTCTCTGTTATATGTGTTCTATTTGATCTTGCTCAAAGTCGATTAAGCTTCCGCAAGTTTAGTTGTAGAAGTATATTAAGTATTTTGCTTTAGTTTATTCCATAATCAGGTTAATCTATAGTGAGAATTTCTACGTGGTTTTGGAGCAAAGGTGATTAGAGCTGTGAATAGTATACTGAGAAGGGAAATTCAAAGTTTGAAGTTCTTGATTGCAGGTACAAAATCAAATTCTTATCACACCTCAAAGTTCACCAATGCTGTTCAATGGCTTGAGACTTGAGTATGCATTGGATGGTAGCTCAAATTACATGGCATGGAAGGATCACATGGAAGACGTACTAGAGGACAACGGTTTGAAGGATTTCATTGATCAAGAAATCCCCAAGCCACCTGCAGCTAATGCACAAGAATTGGCGGAATGGAAGATGTGTGTGGCGAAGGCGAGAAGGATTATTATAGAGAGAGTTCGAGACCATATTGTCTCAAGTCTCCATGGGAAGGAGACTTTGTTTTCAATGTGGAAGACAATGAAGGACCTATATCAGAACAATAGCAACCAGAGGAAATGGGCGCTCAAGGATAAGCTTCAGAAAATCAAGTGTGAAAAGGGTGACACTATTTCTACATATCTGAACAAGATCACCACCTGCAGAGATGAGCTTGGTAGTGTGGGAATAATGACAACCGATGATGATGTGGTGAGTCTTGCTCTCCTCAGTCTTCCTAAGAGCTAGGATAGCTACCAGGAATCTATGAATGGAAGAGAGAAACTAACGGATTAGGAATGACTGTGGTCAGATCTAATGCAGGAGGAGATCAGGAGTAGCACCAGAGATGGTTCTTCATCTAAGCATGATGATGAAGAAAATCTAGCCTTAGCAAGTAAGGGAAGGAAAGGGAGAGGGAGGCTTCCCATGCCAAATCAAGTTCTTCTCATGGTGGGAAGAAGATTGACAAATCTAAAGTGATATGCTTTAATTGTCATGAGGTGGGCCATTATGCAACTAATTGTCCATTGAAGAAATACAAGAAGGGATCCTCGAAAGGATCAGAAGGTGAGGCACTAGCCTCTTAGTTTGAATTGGATTTTACCCTCATCGCATGAATGGTTTAATCAATGGTGGGTTGTGTTTGATATTTGGACAGTGGAGCCTCATTCCACATGATCAGCGATAAGAGTTTATTAAGTACCTTGGAGGAGAAAGACCTCAAGATGCGCATAGAGATGGGCGATGATGGAAAGTACTATGTTTCAGGAGAAGGCACAGTTTCTTTTCAGAGGGAGCATGGAGCTACTCTCACCCTGACTGATGTAAAGTATGTGCTTGGACTGAAGAAGAACTTGGTATTGGTCACAATGTTGGAAGACAAAAGATATGATGTTGTCTTCAGTAAAGGAAAGGTGTTCTTGAGACACATACCCATAGGCCAGACCAAGAGAATTGGGATTCAAGTGAAGAATCTCTATAAGCTAGAGATAGATGACTGTGTTGCATTCAGTTCGACAGCAGAATTGGTGCAAAGCTAAGACATTAGCGAGTTATGGCATAGGTGGTTGGCCACTTGCATCATGGATCCTTGAAGATAATGCAACAGATCTCTACGAGACTTCCCAAAGGTAAACTTGAGTAAGTGGACGCATGCAAAGGTTGCACCTTGGGAAAGTACACCAAGTATTCCATTCATGATCGAGACAGTCGAGCTGAAGCAATCATGGAGTGAGTTCATATTGATGTGTGTGGACCATTCTTGACAGCATCCACCATGAAATAAAGGTGTTATGTGCTTTTAATTGATCATTTTTCTCATAAATGCTGGATCTATTTCATGCAGAAGAAGGATCAAACCTTCTCAAAGTTTTGTGAGTTCAAAGCTTTGGTTGAGAAAGAATCAGGGAAGAAGATAAAGGCCTTGAGAAGTGACAATGGTGGAGAGTATGTCTCTCAATATTTTAAGGAATTTTGTGTAGCAGAAGGAATTAATTGGGAGTTGAAGGCACCTCATAACCCACAGTAGAATGGGGTGGCCGAGAGGAAGAATAGAACGATTGTGGGGGCAGCTCGGGCGATGCTGCATAACGAAGGCCTACCACTTCATTTGTGGGCTGAGGCATGCAACACAATGGTCTATTTGCAGAATAGAAGCCCGCATCGCATTCTTGGGATGAAGATACCAAAGGAAGCTTTCTCCAGGAAGAGACTAGATGTGGATCACTTTAGGATCTTTGGCTCATTGGTATATTTCCATGTGACCAAGGATATCTGGAAGAAGCTTGAGCCAACAACTGAGTTGGGGATACCTGTGGGGTACACTGATATACCCCATAACTATCAGGTGTACATGCCTACCAGTTGAAGGACAGTGGTTTGCAGAGATCTTAAGTTTGATGAGAAGAAGGCCATGCGAGCTTCCCTTGAGAGGGAGCTCCAACTACAAGCTGTGGAGGAACTTTTGGTTCCTAAGGAGGAGGAGCCTCAGATTGATGTGGAGCAGCTGCATGTAGAGGTTTCGGCAGTGGAGACATACACTCAAGCAGAGTATTCCAGAGAGGGATGGAAGCGCATGAGAGAAGCTGACAGATTATTGTCGGATGTGAGAAAGAATGTGGGAGAACCATATTCTCAGCGTAGATAAAGGAGGTCACCTGATAGGTACACTGGATACATGGCCCTTGTTGGGGAATGTGTTGAGACCGAGCCATCTTCCTTAGAGGATGCAGTGCAGTAGCCGATTTGGGTTGATGCTATGGTGGAGGGGTATGACTCCATAGTTTAGAATAGTGTTTTGGATGTGGTTCCAAGACTGGAGAACAAGTCATTTGTTAGTTCTCGTTGGCTTTACAAGGTAAAGCAAGCTGTTGATGGTAGTGTGGAGAAACATAAGGCAAGATTTTTTGCCCGTGGTTCCTGCGGAGCCTGCTAAAATCCCCAGTGAGTATTGGAGGATATTCATGGCACCTACAACCTCTACTATTGACTTCCCAATTGGGGATCTTGGGACTGGTGCACCAACAAAGCCCATTCCTTTAACAGATTTACCCAGCTTCCATGGGCTTACTTCAAAGGACCCTAACACATTTTTTTTTGAATTTGAGATTGTGTGTCGGGGATATGATTATATAATGGATGCTCAGAAATTGAAAATATTCCCTGCTACGCTAAAATGGACAGGCCTGTGGTGGTTTATGGGTCTTGGGGAAGGACTATCACAAAATGAGAGGAGATGAAAACTGCTTTCTTGGAGAAGTACCAGGATTACTATAAATCATGGGATATTAAGGAAGAACTTTTCAAGTTTACATAGAAAGGGGACGAAAATATGGAAGACTGTGTGGAACGCTTTAAATGCACATTGCAGAGATCAGGTCACTCTAACTTGGATAAGGACATTTTGAAAATTATCCTTCTCTGGGCCTTTCAAGAGGACTCTTTGGAATTGTTAAATATAGTCAGAAAGGGAGATATATCAAAGGAGAACTTTGACACCATCTGTGAGTTGTGCATCCAGTGCTCAAGGGGAGTTACAAGGAATAAACAGGTGATTCGATCAACAAAAATATCTATTGGAGGTGTCACAAAAGCAGAAATTAGAAATCTACTGCAAATCTTGAGGACTAATATCCTGAGTACCTTGTCTAAACATATAGACATGCTACAAGTAAAACTGAAACAACTAGAATTGGAAAGAACTATGGTTGTATTTTGCCCAATGTGCAAGAAGAAACACCCATAGAGGGAATGTCCATTAAACTTTGTTGAGGAGTGTGCAATGTAATGCCCCACTTAAATCTTATCCTGCAAATTTTATTAATATTTACATTATCTGAAAATACTAAGAAATATTGGTCTAATATAAAATTCATGATTTCTATTATTCAAATTCCCAACCTGCCTTCTCAAATTGAATCTTAGGTAGGATGTGGTCTCCTTCCATTATTTCAAATAATATATATATTCATCTCACATTCCAACAAATGTACTCTCGCATTTACTTGGGAGAAGACATGGTCCTCTCCATTTAATTACATCTCATTCCCAAATGTACTCTCACATTTACTTGGGAGAAGACATAGTCCTCTCCATTTAATTAAATCTC
Source organism: Pinus tabuliformis (assembly GCA_031772625.1). NCBI lineage: Eukaryota > Viridiplantae > Streptophyta > Pinopsida > Pinales > Pinaceae > Pinus > Pinus tabuliformis. The sequence goes on along the minus strand of CM062805.1, from coordinate 982,124,744 downwards.
ACATTCCCAAATGTACTCTCACATTTACTTGGGAGAAGACATGGTCCTCTCCATTTAATTACATTTCATTCCAAAATGTACTCTCACATTTACTCGGGAGAAGACATAGTCCTCTCCATGTAATTACATCTCATTCCCAAATGTACTCACACATTTACTTGGGAGAAGACATAGTCCTCTCCATTTAATTATCAATATATATATCTATCTCACATTCCCAAATGTACTTTCATATTTACTTGGGAGAATACATGGTCCTCTCCCATTAATTTCCCAAATTTATATTCATATCACATTTCCAAATGTACTCCCAGCTTTACTTGGGAGAAGAGAAGTCAACTGTAAGGATGGATGAGAAGTTAATGACATTAATGAGAGGTGGTTGAGATGGAGAAGAGAGGGAGGGTATAAAAAGGGAAGGGGGGAGGGAGAAAAGGGCATGTGGGGTCTTGCTTGATTTTTGGATTGGCTGTGATTTTAGGATTTGTTGTGATTTTGGAGACCTTAGGAAACTGTGGAGGTTTCTTGGGTTGTTGAGAGGAGGGAATTATTGTTCATCTCGGTCTGGATCAATCATCTTGGACACACACACTACATCTAGTTGGACTTGGGCTCAGAGGGCTAGGGAACCTCTGGAGGTTTCATGGATTAGGAATTATTTCCTAGTTGGCTGGGAGGTAGATCCAGTTGGGTCAGTCAACAGGAGCGTTCAACAGGAGCAGCAGCTCAAAGGCATCTCCACCAGCCACTGGTACATGTATTCCTCTATAGATTACTCATATAAATTTATCAAAATGAAATGTTCACATAAGTTATAAGGATTAGAATGTAAATGGTAAAATTTTATTTGTTTAAAAGTATTGTAAGAAAGTAAATTATCGCCTCTTATTGCATTTAAATTCATTAGAAATAGATCCGTTGGAAGACCCTAGGATAGGGCTCTTACATGCAATCTCTGAGTTGAATCATGTGACAAGTTCATTCCCATCCTTACTACGACTGAAACTAGTTTTTCAAGGGACAGACAAAGAGATGGAGTAGCTGTACTTTATGGGACCTTAAAATCCATGGAAACCACAACTGTCAATTGGAAATCAAGGTATGTTTCTGGATCCATCTCAATATTTTAGTAATTTTAATATGGGTCCCCAGTCCTTGCCTTATCCGCCCATGTGGCCCCAATACCAGTTTCCACCTTGGTAACAATGGGCTCCTCAAGCTAGTTCGAGTTCCTCATGGACTCCGAACTAGTGGGGACCTTCTCCTTCTGGGAAGTTTCCCCAGTCAATGCCACAACAACATCTCCAGTTACACTCTAATGTGCCTCCTGGTAATCATCTTATTCGTCCCCAACTTCCCATCCAACCCAATCTGAATCCTAACCATAAAGGGGCTTAGCAAGCTCACACCCTCAACCTACCTTCATACAACATCTCTACCGCAGATATGAGATGAATTTACGATCTAGTTGGACAGTAGATGCTCAATCCTTATGAGTTATCATTCAACAAATTGACAGTGAGGAAAAGGAACCAAAAATGGTTGAAGAGGAATCAAACTGGGTCAAAAAAAATCAGACACCTCCTCAATTGCTAGTTACTCAAAAAGACGAAGTTGAACCGCCCTATCTAAAAAGGTTGGCTTTGAGTAAAAAAATCCCTTAAGCTGAGTTTGACTTGTTAGGGGACTTATATAATTTATTTGTCAAGATTCCCCTGCTATAAGCTCTGAGGGACATAGCTATATATGGAAAAACTCTTAGGGAATATTGTTCTAAGAAGCCTAAAAAGAGATCAAGAGACCCACTCACTATTCATGTAATGGGGAAGCTATCAGATTTTATGATGGGAAGGTCCATGCCTGTAAAGTATGGGGATCTCGGGAACCCAATTTTAATAGTAAAAATTAATGGGGTAGAAATTCCAAATGTACTTGTAGATTTGGGTGCTGCCATAAATGTCATCACTTCTAAAACTATGCATGCATTATGTCTTCATAACTTGAAACACACACGTACAGTGTTAGAGTTGGAAGATCGATCTATAGTAAAACCGATAGGGAAGTTAGAAGATATCACAATTTCAGTTGATTTGTGGTACTACCCTGTGGACTTCCTAGTACTACAAACGCAATCTCTAGCTGGAGGCCATCCCATGATTCTGGGAAGACTGTGGCTGGCAATCGCAGATGCTTATATTGGGTGTCAGTTTGGACATATGATCATTTCAAATGGACAAAAAACTAAGTATTTAGTGTTATATCCTCCCACAGAACCTAACCCATCAGCAAAACCATTAGGTCACAAGAATCTTTACCTAGGAAAGAATCTGAATCGGAAAATGAGGAATTAAGACTGGTCCTTACTATTGGACAGGCCCTCTAGCTGAAAACAGGGACAAGAGATGACACCATTACTACTTTGATTAGTGATCCCTGTTTTGTTTCAGATTTAGATCAACAAATCTTGGAGTCTGTCTTGAGTTGTGAGACACAGTATAAGTATTGGAACAACAGATGGATTTGATGAGCTACCTACAAATATGTCGCATGATAGTATTTCCATGGAAATAGAACCAGTAAAAACTCTGAATATCAATCCAGATCTGTCAGAGTCCCAGAAGAAACAACTATTGGATGTTCTTCGGAAACACAAAGAAGCATTCGCCTGGGAATACTCAGATATGAAGGGGATTCCTGCTAATCTATGTACCCATCACATATACATTAAGGAGGATTGTTGTCCTGTGAGGCAACCCCAGAGGAGAATGAACCCTGCTCTGAAAAACATTGTCAAGGAAGAAATTCAAAAGCTGCTAGACGTGGGATTTATCTACACCATTTCAGACAGCCAATGGGTTTCCCCATTGGTAATGGTCCCTAAGAAAAATGGTAAATGGAAAATATGTGTGTATTACAAAGAATTAAATAAGGCAACACAGACAGACCATTTTCCGTTACCATTCATTAACCAATCTTGGATACATTCAATGGGAAGAAGTTTTTCTCCTTCTTGGACGGATTTAGTGGGTACAACCAGATCTAGATAGCTCCTAAAGATCAGGATAAGACCACTTTCACATGCCCTTAGGGAACGTTCTCATACCAGGTGCTCCCATTTGGTCTCTCTAATGTGCCTGCAGCATTTCAGAGGAAATTTTTAGGGATTTTCTCTGATTTGATGGATGATAGTGTTGAGATTTATATGGATGATTTCATGGGATATGGCAATTCATTCGAGGAAGTGTTGGGGAAGCTAGAAAAAGTTCTTGAAAGATGCAAGCAGGCGCATGTCTCTTTAAGTACAGAAAAATTCCATATGATGATGAATGAAGGAATAGTCCTGGGACACTTTCTTTCGGTTGCAGGAATCTGAATGGACCCAGCTAAATTAAAGGTAATACATCCTTTTTCAATACCCAAAACACCCACACAAGTACGTAGCTTTATCGGTTGTGCTGGTCATTACAGGAACTTTATAGAAATTTTTTCTAAAATAGCACATCCACTTTTTCAATTGCTGAAAAAAGATGCAGATTTTATGTGGACATATGACTATGATGCAACCTTTGTGAAGATCAAGGAATTAGTTTGTAGTGTTGTGATCCTTAGAGGGACAGACTGGGCATTACCATTCCATATTCATGTTGATGCTTTTCAGATAGCATTTGGGGCAGTTTTGGGGTAGCAAGTGGATAAGGTACCATATTGAGTTTACTATGTTAGTAAGAACTTGCCTCCTACTGAGTTAAACTATACAGTGACTCAAAAAGAATTCCTTGTTTTCATCTATGCCATCAACAAGTTCCGGCACTATATTACTGCTTACCCCACCTTTTTACATACTGATCATGCAGCCATTAGGTATCTGATGAATAAACCTGTTACTCATGGTCGTATTACAAGATGGCTTTTGCTACTTCAAGAATTTTACATTACTATAGTAGATAAACCAGGGAAGGACAACGTGGTTGCTGAATTTATGTCTAGCTTAGGAAATAATGCCGAAGGTACACCTATCAAAGATAGCTTTCCAGATGAATATCTCTTCGAAATTTCCGCTAACACTCCACGGTATGTAGATATTGCTAAATATATTGCTATAGGGAAGATACCTCATCTTTTGTCATATACGGATCAAAGGAAAAGTATTCATCATAGTACCCGATATTCATGGATGGCAGGATACCCCTTTCATACAGGGGTTGATCAACAGATTCAGCTTTGTGTATCAGAGGATGATATCTATGATTTATTGAAGGTCGCCCATGATGGACCTTATGGAGGACATTTTGTAGATAAAAGAACATGCCATAAGGTGCTGCAAATGGGATACTACTAGCCTTCTATCTTTCGTGATGCTATAGATTATGTCTGAAGATGTGACAAATGTCAACGGATGGGAAAACATAGGAAATCAGATGAAATGCCATTACAGCCCCAGATAGTCCTTGAACCTTTTGAGAAGTGGGCCATCGATTTCATTGGGCCCTTTAACCCACCTCCTCACCAAAAGGTTCACATCCTGGTCTGTACTGATTATTTGACTAAGTGGGTGGAAGCCAGAGCTGTTGCGAAAGTAATAGAATAGGTGGTTGCAGATTTCCTTTTTGAATAGCTTTTGCCTGATATGGTACCCCAAGAGGAATTGTTTCAGATGGAGGAGCACAGTTCACATCCCACATGATAGGGAGGCTTATGCAGAAATACGGGGTTAAACACAGAGTGACAAATCCTTACCATCCCCATGCAAATGGATAGGTAGAAAGTACAAACAAGGTATTGGAAAACATGTTGACAAAAACTGTAGCAAGTCATCACCGAGATTGGTTTCAGAAACTTCCAGAAGCTCTTTGGGTGTATAGGACGACATGGCGTTATACAACTGAGTTTCCACCATTTCAGCTAGTCTATGGGAAATCCCTCTTGTTTCCAGTAGAGTTTGAGATCAGTACACTCAGAACAACTTTGGAAGTGGGGTTAGACTTATTAGAGGCCCAAAAACACCAGCTGTAATAGCTCAATGAGTTAGACAGGATTCGTTCAGTAGTTTCCTAGAAAACTACTGTTATCCAACAACAGAGAATGAAATGACATGATAAATTTATCAAGAATAAGCTGTTTCATACAGGAGACTGGAAATTTCTCTATGACTCCCAGTTCAAATATTTTAAAGGAAAGCTTCGCACTCGTTGGATGGGACCATATGAAGTGGACGCTGTATTCGATAATGGAATAGTCAGATTGGTTACAATAGATGAAAATCGTACTTCCTTCCTAGTGAATGGACATCGTATGAAGTTATACCACCGTCCAACTTCTAAGGATGCCTTAATAAAACATCTTTCTAATACATCTGGTTTGATGGTTGTTGGTGCAGAGAATACTCTCTCTGACTTCTGTTAAAAAATAAAATAAAATAAAAATAAAAATAAAAAAATAATATAATAGTAATAACATGTTGTTACTAATTAATTGTTTGTCTTTTGCAGGAATAAGAACTAAATTATGACGAGGAGAAACCGAGAAAGTTTCCAAGCAACAGTTGGTGCAGTCGGTGTTGTTACTTCGTCGGTGCTATTACTCTGCCGATGCTATTACTCTGCCATTGTTGTTACTTCGTCGATGTTGTTACTCTGTCGTTGTTGTTACTCTGCTGGTGATGTTACTCCACTGGTGTTGTTACTCTGTTGGTGTTGTTACTCCACCATTGTTGTTACTCCGCCAGTGATGTTTCTCCGTTGTTGTTGTTACTCCGTTGGCGATGTTACTCCACTGTTGCTGTTACTCTACCATTTTTGTTACTCTGCCAGTGCTGTTACTCCACTGTTGTTGTTACTTCACCATCGTTGTTACTCCACTGTTGTTGTTACTCCACCAGTGTTGTTACTCTGACGTTGTTGTTACTCTACTGGTGTTATTACTCTGTCGTTGCCATTACTCCGTCAGTGTTGTTACTCTGTCGTGTTATTACTTCACCGCTGCTGTTATTCCGTCATTATTGTTACTCTGTTGTCACTGTTATTCCACCAATTATTTCTGATGTTACTCCACCACCAATTAGGTTTCCAGGTATGCCTTCACTGACTCTTATGGATTTAATTAAAAAATTCCAAAAAGATATTGGTACGTGCCGCGGACAACCGCATTTAAGTTGGGGGGTCCCATCACAAATAAATGACGACGTACCTAAAATTGTAATTATATCACATCATTACCAAATCTAATGCGAACGGAAACCAAAAATATTGTGATTTTGTAATCATGATTCCGATGCATTGGAATTTGAAATCATATGCCAAAAACCTTATCAGTCATTTCCCCGATACGCCGCATTCAATCACCATAATCATTCACCTGTATTGCCATACCCTACCATTATTTGTTGTGTTTTTCGAGGTGTACCAGTCATTGTTACCAATATTTTACCTCGCGGCCACCATGCTAATATTATTGCTATCATCAGTTTGGATTGCTGTTACTCTCCCCCTACCAACCGACTATATACATTGTGTTGATCCCGTTCCTAAAATGATGGGTGGTTTGGCTGTGCGCCATGAGCTGGAGGATACGACAATGGTCTAAAATAATCAGTAAGTATGGCAAGTTTTTGAAAATGCATGGTGGAACGTCTATCTCGACAGGTTGCAGGGGCTTAACGAGGCAATTGCGATTGAATTTGCACTCAATTTAGAGGAAGGGAGCTCTCAGTCCTAGGGGATAGAAATCTCTATTATAGAGGAAGCCATTGCGGAGGTCAACGGGCTACCCTAGCAAGGATAGAGATTCTTTTCATGAAAAACCTCCTGTTATCGGGAAATCTAGTGTCTATGTAGAGCTGCTAGTCCCACTAAGACTGGTAGCTATCTTAGAAACAAACAAACTAAAACTACTTTCATTTCCCTTTATGAGAAGTAGATAAGATGGGAATAAAGGAGACCAACCTCTGTCTTGCACTTGGTTCCTTGCTTGATTCCTCTCCCTTCTGATAGATCTTTGCCACTCAATTCCTTGTCTACCCAGCTTCAAAGAGCACCTGTGGAATCAAAGCAGCATAACACTATCCAAGAACAGAGATCTACTATCATAAAAAATATAGGACCAGATATATATTGACCACACAAATGCATATATCATCAATCATACAAGAATGTGGAGGAAAACTTGAATAGCTTTATTAATATCAAGAAAAGCAAAGAGGATTACAACCAATTGTTTTGACCCAGTGTCATCCTCTCAGCAAGAAATCCCTTCTTCACCTCATGAAAAGCTTAGATCACCCAACACTATGATGTTACACCAAGAAACCAGCAGCACTTCCTTACAAGATACAAAATTCCAGCCTCTGGATCTCTGGGATGAGGGATCCATATATAGATGTTTGAAAGGGGGTTGAGTCAGCTTCTGAGATTTGATTAGTTTCTTTTGTCCAATAGTTCTTGATTCCACTTAGAGATTGATGATCTCTTACTCATCCCTGGGCGAATGTAGAGAGGCAAGTGTCACAGGAGAAGTTTTTGGAAGATTCCATGATCATCCACCTCGCAAATTGACCCTGCCATTTGTCCACTCTCGCCCATCGTACCCCATATAAGTTCTTTTCAGTATTCATCGCACCTCCCGTGTGCATTTAGGTGGGATGCATCGCATTTTGACCATGGAGTAGGTGAGATGGTCCAGTTTTGACCAGTTCTGAGTAGTTTTTCATGGAGAACTTCTGGGAGATGATGTAATCAGCTGACCTTGTTCTTTTAGGGGATGGAACAACACTTTTAGGGACTTAGGAGCCCTTGGTTTATGGACATATTTGATTGGGGTTGCAGTGCCCAAAAATGTCTATAACAGTTTCCCCCTAAAGCATGAGGTCGTTAATCTTTTGATGTCGGGTGAAATGCTTTATCATGAGGATCCGAAGTTTTTTCGAGCTGGAAGGCGACCTATAATAAGATACAATACAATACATTATCTTCATAATATTTTCATGATCTAGCTGAGGCGGGCATTCCCATGCTCAGCTTTATAAATTCATTTTCATGTACATAAGACAGACAGTCGTCTATGTGCAGACTGATGATTCTGGTAGAGGCATCATCCCTTAGGTTGGATGATTATCTGTGCAGCAATGATGTACATTTGATGTCTTTATTTTCCTAAATATATATTGCAAATCGGATGGCTGAAACTAGATCCGCCGTCTTCAATCTCGTTCGATCTTCACTCAAAGTACAAGTTGATCCATGTGAGAGATGTTCTGAAGTCGAACATGGAAAGACATCGCCTGATTACCAGCCAATGGCGTAAGCTGTTAACAGGCGTGAGAGGAATCACCGATAATGATGATGACCCTCAAGGTACTACAGTACAATTCACATGGTGTGAATAAGGGACTTGGCGTCGAACACCACGCAAAATCTTTCGGTCGAAGGCAATTGATGTAAACCTGTCGCCGGAAGTGAGAAACTTGCCATTGAGGCATGCAAGCTTCAAAGTACTGAAAGGGTTGTCCCTAAGTCAACTTCTTGTTTAATGAGTTGATGTTGACAAGAAGCGACCCGCCGTAGGAGGGCCTTAATGAATCTCACATCTACGGCACGGAATGGAGTAAATGATTTTGGAGGTGAAAACAATCTGATGATACAGGGTTCAGGGTGGCGGTCATGAAATAATGGAGCGTGAATGTATTGCAGTGGATGAGACATAGGTGAATTCTCTGAGCGACTTCTCTTGAACATATCAACGACACTGACATAATGGATTGGTAGCGTTAACCCCAAATGTGGATGGTGTGATGGACCAATGGTGATATGACCAGTGAACGGAACAACCCAACCCGACTCAGATGTGGAGTGAAAGTGTCATGTTCAAGAGCAACTTGCTACCAATAAAGTTTCTTCAAGTTTTCTTCCCAATTTTTCCCCAGTCATTGCTGACCAGTACCTATTTATTTTTGTCAAGCTTGAGGAGGATAACATATGCTTGTTCTATAATTTTCCCTTCGGGCAAACCTATCGCTATGTTTTAATGAGCCTAGCGATAGTGAAACTCGTTCTTGTCTGTATGGACAAGTTTGTCGCTATTCCATTTTAACGAGTTTAACGACAAATATAACTTGGTCCTTTTCAATTTTAGAGCGTCTGAAAAGGGACGTAAAGAAAAATCCAACAATCCTTTTTCGTCATATAATCCCTTAAGTCCGAAAAAGTATAAAATAATACAAAAGGGATGAATTTTCGGTAATTTTAACGAGTCGAACAAAACAAGTGCTCGATCTTTTTGTGTAATAATCCCTCAGGTCCAAAAAGATTAAAATCTAGAGGAGGGATAGCACTCCTGGTCACTTTAACGAGCTGGAGAGGCCAATTACTCGGAAATATTTTCATATTTTACGAGTCAGATGAAAAGAGCTTAAAGGAGACTCGTTTTTCGAGGAACAAGTGATAAATTCGGGTAGCAACTAATTCCAGGTAAGGTTTGGAATTTTCCAATCACGACAGTGTCACAAGGATGGCTAACATGATCACTCTTCGCAGCTGTACCTCAAAAGGGTAAACAATCAAGTGGATGTGAATGATCGGCCAATACAGAGTGGAGGTGATGATGAGAACACGACCAAGGCTTCAAAGGCTGATGATAATGCATTCACGATGGTTATTTACCGAAAATTGGTTCATTTTTTAATGAATGAGCTTAAACTCTAGGGGAAACATTTGCTCACTGCTTATGTTTAATTTTTAACGAGCTTGAACTCCACATAAAAACTGCTCGATCCAGTCGTATAATAAGGATGTCTCATTTAAGATGGCATTTTTTCAAAGCTTTGCCCCACATCCTTTCTTTATGCAAGTTAGGAAACAGCCAATCCTACGAGTTTAAAGGGTTAGAGAACCTACAAATTTAAAAAAATAAATGATCGCTCTTCGCTTGCATGCCAAAAGGTTTGCATGCCCCCAGGTATACCGAAATATTTCCAGGTTACCAAAGATTGCTCCATCCGCACTTGCAGACAAAACACTTCCTTGGCGATGTCTATCGAAATAGACAAAGGTGAGAGGCACAACTTGCCTCCACTCACATAACTTTGACGGAGGAATCTTATTCCGGTCCAATTTCATAAACCAGTCATATATCCTTCGTGGAAACCTACCCTATACCCAAGGTTTTCCTGCCGAAACAGACCAGGGTGCATGCCCCCTGGGTTTCAGTCATGTCCTCCCGAATCACTCGTGCTCATTAGGTGGACAGACTGGGGATTGATGAGACATTCCTTGCGTGAAAAGACCATTCAGGGATGGTATTTGACTATTTGCTATGTGTGAACCGGGGAATGAAAGCTGGTCTACGAGCTTGAGCACTCTTCCTTCATGCGGAAAACACATTACTCTAAAGAGTGAGGAGACAATGGCTCCCATGCAATAAATATAGTCGCGTCCAAGGAGTAGATTATAATCGAGGGGTCCTTCGACTACCAATACATTCATGTGAACGGTTTTCCTTCTCAATGTTATCAGCACATTGGGAAGGATCCCTAACGGTCGACTGGTTCCTTTGTCAAAGCCTGTTAGATTTCTCATGTCAGGTAAAAGCGATGGCGAACCAAGCGCTTTCCAAGCAGTTGAGGAATGGATACTTACAGAAGCCCCTTCATCTATGATGGTACCGACCATGACCATTCTGTATATTTGAGCAATGATTCGAAATGGTACGCTAGCTGGTAAGCGGGGTCTTCCTAGTAGATTCCAATCGAAGGAAGCAACTAGGTTGCTTGGAGGTGGGACCGAATAGATAGCCGGATATGACTCTGACGAACTTCCTTCCTGTGGTAAAGGAACGGGTAGACTGCCCCCATTTTCATCGGAGTCTGTGTTTACGAAGAGGATTTGAACGATGTCGTTCTCATTCTCTTCGGTGACTGTATCATCTGAATATGGACCTTTTGAAGGCAAGACCAGGTCAACTGCCGCCTCGATCTTTTGACTTTCGTCTGGTGTGAATTCAGATGGTTTATCTTCAATGATAGACGCTTTGACCGACCACAATGGCGTGTCAGTCGGATTTTCAACTAGCGATGGACTTGGCAAGAGTTTCTCATATCTAGGAGGGAGCCGTAACGGTGAAACCAGACGGTCGTCCAAAACTCTTTTAGCTTCGTCTAGGAAGGGACAACGGTGGATGGCATGATCACCTTCACACAATTTACAAGGGAATTTACTTTTCCTTTTCTGTCCCGATGTTTCACTTTCACTAGTTGATGGTGTGCTTTCAACATGATCATCAGAGGTTGTTGACATCAGATTGTGCAAACGAGGAGACCAGTCCCTTAAGATCTGAGGGATGCAAGGACAATCTCGATGATAGTGATCTCCTTTGAAAATGACACATGGAGATTTAGGCTTTGACAGCGCGGTGTGTGGATTTTCACTAGATGATGCTTGGTTGCCCCCTGTCATCTTTGGCTCCTTCTTCTTCATCTCTTTCTTCTCCTTCCCCTTCTTCTCCTTCTTAGTTACTTGATTTTTGGCTTTACCAGCTTCACCAAGCGAAGAGGAAGGAGGAGAGGGAGAATCAGACGAAGTAGAAGGTTGGGGTTAGCTTTGGTATCGTCTAGTTGCTTACTTGATTGTTCAGGAATCACAGTGTTCTGAACGACAGAGGTCGAGAAGAGCCATACGGGCAGGCCAATTGTCAATCCTGGAAGCGATAATGTGGCCATATGGGGTGCACCAACATCTCCCCAAGAGGAAAAAGGACTAGGATTTCCTCCAAGGGGAAATCCTTGGTTGGTGGACTCCATTTTTCTCAACCTAAGACCAACGTAGGAAAGGTGATGTTTATTCCGATTAAAATAAATTTTAGATGCTTTGACATAACTTTTTTTTTCAATTTTTAAGAGTCGAGAAAAAACAAAAGATGACTATAGTCGCCTTCAATTTTTAATGAGCTTGAAGTGACAAGTGCTCAGATGGAACTTTTCCTTTAAGGAGTCTGAAAAGGAACGAAAGAGTCTACTCTGGAAATCTAGACAGAGGGATTACCAAACCAATCGCAAAACTACAGAATACATTTTACAGTACGACAGTCAATCTTCCCGAATGCTGTGTTCAGTGCATTGTGATTGATAGGGCGGCAGACACGGCTTCCCATGGATAAAGGATATAGCCTATTATGGTCTCCCAATATATACTCGACAGTATGTGGGAGCACAAGTCTGTACTAACACTTGTCATCTCAAAGTGGATGAATCACCCAAACAACAATGAAAACAACAGTTACCAGGCTTTACGACGCTGGAATACGTCTTTAGCCTAGACTTCTAAATGTTGTGCGTTAGGTTCCAAAGCGCTTTTAGATTTATTAAATTTATTTTACAGTTGATCTTGCTTAAGAAATTTGCCTTTCAGGTTCACCGCATGATGTAGATATACAATTCCTAAAATGAAATATAAGATGATAAACAATCATTTAATCTTCTTTTTGGAATGAAAATCCTAGCTACTAAAGAAAGAGAGATGATATTCTTTCAACATAGAGCAGAGAGCACACACTATATGCACGGTCCTAAATCAAACCAACAAACAGTCTAAATGCAAATTCACATGCATGTATTTGTTTTCAGCCTTCTTAATGTGTGAATGATAAAAAGAAAGCTAAGCACAAATTTGAATTATTTTTCAAAGCGACATTACTAACAAGCTTCTTTTCAAGACAAAATGAAGACAATGACGACACTTTGTGATTTGGAATTGAAAACTTGCTTTCGACACTTGAAAAATTACTAATTTAAATCAAATACAAGAGTAACAGTGTAATCGACTATCAAGAACAATCAGATTCTCTTTTATGACTGAAAACGACACTTGCGACACTTCCAAATCAAGAAAAGACAGTTCAATTACGCTACTTCTTTGTAAAAGAGAACTGAAAATGGCTCACAATACATAAAAACATTTACAGTTCTTTTCACAATGGAGGCAGAATAATGGCAAGGAAGGGGGTTTCAAACAGAGGTATACTGACTACAGGCAACAAAACTCCTGAATAGAGTTGAAAAGAGTGAAGTAAGACCAAAGTCTGGAGGCAAAATTAGCCTTTTCTGATCAGCGCACCTATTACACAGGGATTCCAGTATTCATCCCACCTACAACACATGGGAAGTGCGATGCATACTGATATCCTTGAAGAGAGGGTGCGATGGTACAGTGCGAGACTTTTGATCCAGTTCTTGATCATAGTTTGCAGCACAATTCAAGGATTTAGGCCGAGCAGGTGGTAATCAGTAAGTAAATCACAGGGGTAGATCTAAGGAGGTTACTAGAGCCACCACAAGGGCAATTAGAGAGTTTTTAAATCGATTGTTCAGTTCATAAACAAAACCTGGAGATAGACTGAAGCAGCATTGATCTACTTTGCACTTGCATAGAAAATGCAATTCGAAGGCTAGCTGGCTTGACTTCAGGCTACGTCTGTAAGTTTATAAAGCAAAAAAATATATACAAACAAACAATCTATTCGCTCCCTAGTGGAGTTTCCATTTTGTTAACGGGAAATCTAGTGTCTATGCAGAGCTGCTAGTCCCACTAAGACTGGTAGCTATCTTATAAACAAACAAACTAAAACTACTTTTGTTTGCCTTTATGAGAAGTAGATAAGAGGGGAATAAAGGATACCAACCTCTGTCTTGCACTTGGTTCCTTGCTTGATTCCTCTCCCTTCTGATAGATCTTTGCCACTCGCTTCCTCGTCTACCCAGCTTCAAAGAGCACCTATGGAATCAAAGCAGCACAACACTATCCAAGAACAGAGATAAACTACCATAAACAATATAGGACCACATATATATTGACCACACAAATGCATATATCATCAATCATACAAGAATGTGGAGGAAAACTTGAATAGCTTTATTAATATCAAGAAAAGCAAAGAGGATTACAACCAATTGTTTTGACCCAGCGTCATCCTCTCAGCAAGAAAGCCCTTCTTCACCTCATGAAAATCTTAGATCACCCAACACTATGATGTTACACCAAGAAATCAGCAGCACTTCCTTACAAGATACAAAATTCCAGCCTCTGGATCTCTAGGATGAGGGATCCATATATAGATGTTTGAAAGGGGGCTGAGTCGGCTTCTGAGATTTGATTAGTGTCTTCTGTCTGATAGTTCTTGATTCCACTTGGAGATTGATGATATCTTACTCATCCCTGGGCGAATGTAGAGAGGCAAGTGTCACAGGAGAAGTTTCTGGAAGATTCCATGATCATCCACCTCGCAAATTGACTCTGCCATTTGTCCACTCTCACCCATCGCACCCCATAGAAGGCCTTTTTAGTATAAATCGCACCTCCCATGTGCATTTAGGTGGGATGCAACGCACTTTGACCATGGAGCAGGTGAGATGGTCCAGTTTTGACCAGTTCTGAGTAGTTTTTATTGGAGAACTTCTGGGAGATTATGTAATCAACTGACCTTGTTCTTTTAGGGGATGGAACAACACTTTTAGGGACTTAGGAGCCCTTGGTTTATGGACATATTTGATTGGGGTTGCAGTGCCAAAAAATGTCTATAACACCTCCCTCTCAGAGTTCCTCGAAGCATTTTTTCAAGCTGGAGAGAATGTTGTTCAGAAAGGCTGGGGTTATGACTGGAATTCATTACCACACCCATGCGGTGAGATAGCGGGTTTTCTAATAAGATACATAACCTATGATGGGAGGTATGCCACTATGTTTAAATATCATTTCAGAGCATTGGCTCACCTCTAGTTCCCATAGTCAGAAGCCTTCTCATTGAATATGCCTTTCTTCTTGTTAAAAAGTCTCCAGCTGATGGTGCAATCTGCTCGGTGTTCATGACAAGTTGTGGCAGTCATTACCAACCATGGGCTGGTCCGGCTGTTAGTCATGCATGCAATTGATCGATTCCAAATCCTGTTGGAAACATTTCGAGATTCTATAGAGGAAGAGATAGTAGCTACTAGAGCTTCTAGAGAAGAAGAGTCGGAAGTGATGGAGGAAGAGCATGGGGTAGTGGATGGACACGTAGACCAAGAAGAACTAGAAGAAATGGAGATGGAACGTGAGGGGCTAGAACAAATTTACAACACTATAACAGGAGAAGAGGTACCACAATAGGTTGAGGTGGAAGAATTTGTTAACATTGTGGCCGAAGGTGTCCCACAAGAACCACCCTTGACCATGGAACCAATGGAGGAAGATGAACCGGAACGAGAGGGGCCCGAGGCTAAAAGAACTGTGGGGCCAATAGAAGGAGAGGCTATAGGTATAATGGATGGAGTTGACATAATGATAAAAGAGCCCATTTTTATCGATGTCGTGCTGGAAGAAATAGTGCCAGCATTATCTACTCAAGAATTACTGGATACGGAGGGTGGTGTTACACAAGAACCACCATCAACCTGTTCGGCTCTGGAAATTGCATAAGAATTAGATCCTGAAGCTGACGCTGCTCCACAAGAACCAACGTCAACCTTGGAACCGAAGACTACATAAACAGGGGTCTCGACCCAGAGCAGAGATGCTGCAAACAAAAGGAAAGAGCTTGAGGTCACAACTGGGGCTGGGATAGACCAGGTAGAAAAATTCTTTCAATTCCCCTCTTATTTTTCCATTCCGAGAGGGGTAAGGGTGTCTCGCTCTCCCTGATGCTAAGAGAAGGATTTCGCCATTCAGCCAATGTTGAAGTTTCATGGGTTGAATAAGGGACTAGCTGCCACAAGTTTGTTGGCTGTAGACTTCCAGAGAGACCTTTCACAGGAACCCAGATGAGAGGAAGAGATAAGTGTTTCTGAAATAAGGGAACTTGGAGGGGAAATGTTGGTTGAAACACTGATGGATAACCATCAAGTGAGTCCACCACCTATCAAGATAGCTTCACAGCGGGTCGAGGTACAAGTCAATAAGGAAGCAGTTACTCCCAAGGAAGAGGGACCAAGCAGAGTAGCCACGTCGATTAACCCTGTGAATACTCCCTCAAGTAATCCACCACCTGTCGAATCAGCTGCAGTACCAAATGAGGTAGTAGTCAAACAAGAATGGATAGAGCTGTGCGAGAAACAGAGGCTGTCGGCTAAGCAGAAATATCAACTGCAATTCTGGGAGGCAATGCAGCTCAAAACAGAGGTCAAGAGGCTAAGAAGGTAGGCACACCAGTTGAAGAAACAGGTGAAGAAATATAAGCCGCAGGCTAAGAAACCCAAAACCACGATGGACAAAGCAGAGACACAGGTAGATGAAGTGGAAACAACATCTGTTGCCACTCAGACACACCCTATCGAGTATTTGTTCGAAGGCTGTGAGTTTTCTTTGAAGCTGAAGTACAAACCTGGAAATCCACCACGATGTGATATCAGAACGAAATGAAAAGAGCCCAAGAACGAGTAGCCACAACTACAAATATGTGGAGCGCATAGATATAATGCGATTGAGGTATGCAAATCAACAACTCAAGATGGAGTGGATGGAAAGGCAAGTGGCAGAATTGAAGGCCAACAAAGAACAAATGCTCAATTTAGCATAGGAGGTGATGGCATGTCGCCCTCCTGCTTCCAGTTATTCTTTATTTTTGCATGAATGTTTTCTTTTCTTCTGTTTGGAAAGCATCAAGAAAGAAATTAGTGACGAGATCGAGGATGGTGTACAGTTCCTCCGGATATTGAGAGCCCATGATTTGCCAACTCAACATTTGATGTGTGAGCTTTACATGCATGGGTATCTCATGCGTGTTGATAGAGAATTTAATCTGGTTCCATATGTGGGGGACATTCATTTAAGGGCCCTCACCTCTTACACTCTCAATCAGATAAGTTGGCAGAAGGCTTCTAATATGTTTGAGTCAAATAAGGTCACGAAGCCTTTTATGGTAAGAGGAGAGCATGAGCGGTCAGTGACTATGTACAATAAGCACAACACTTTTTTAGAAATTGTGGGGAACAGGGAACGGATGTTGAAGACACAAAAGTGGTGCATTGATCTCTGTGTCAAGCAATTAGTCACGTTTCAAGATGAGGCTCTTGATAGTTGCCATAAAAAGTGGATGATGTCACCCACATCTGTCCGAAACAGAGAACCGTTTGGAGCACCTAATTTTTTACAAGCACTTCGTAGGGTGCCAAGGTACGTGGCATGCATCCAGACATGTGGGGTCCGCTGGATGGGAATTCATTTTCAATACCCTGTCATTTGGTTTCCATCAAAGAACTACACCCCAACATATAATCAGTACCAAATGATTGGTGGAAGGAAGTTCTTCTCTGAGAAGGGTTTAAGGTTCCAGGAATAGAGATGGTCGGGGAATACGATCTCGCCTGACTTCATGAAGCCCACAGCCTATCCAATCCAGACCTGCGGAGGCAGCGAGCTACATGAGGGCATGCAGAAGCCTAGTTGGGGGGAGATATTGGGCACAAAACCGGCCTATCTTTTCCTGCATTTCCACTCCTCTTTTCATCCTTTTTGTATTCATTCACATGTATTTACTATGCTAAAACTATGAGGTAATTTCCCTTTTCTTTGTCTCTTAGAATATTTAATTAATGAAGTAGAGTCATGAGGGTTTTGCCTATGCGAACCACTAAAACATGTTATGACCACAGATTCTGGAGCATAGGTGTTGACATCACGACATATCGTAGTAGTTCCATGATTCACAACAGCTGATCGACCATGATGAAACAACATAACCAATTTCTAGGTATTCTCAACCCATTTTGGATCATTTTTGTTCTTGCTCTCTCGGCGCTGGTGCTGTGTTGAACTGATGTATATCTTTGGGCATATAGTTGCCAAGTTTTGGGGAGAGATGTTATTCCCCTTTGTACTGTATAAAATATGGGTCATTCCTGTATGAGGGGTTAGCCAGACTGTGATCTATATTGTGACAACATTTCTCATATTAATAAAGTACAACCTTTTTCGTTGTTCTATCTTTTGTTGTGAGTAACATAGCCTTGATCAGAGAGCTGGGCCCGCTCTTATGATCAGGTGCTCCGCATTTTCCTATTATGTGTGTTGTTCATTACTGTGTGTATTTCTTGATTGCTGTTACAAATTTCTTTAGATTACTATGAATGAATTTTTAAGTTCCGCAGTTAGTTCTTATCTCTGTTACAACAATGCTTTGATTTTGTAATTGCAAACCTTTGCTCAATGACAGATTGTAACCTTGCCCCTATATATACTTTGTGTGTTACCTTGAAAAGAATATGCACCCGGATTGATAAGTTAATGTAGGAAAGGGGGTAAATAAATTGTTCATACCTAGACACCAACATTTGTATCTACTCACTAGGAAAAAACCAAAATAATGCCTACATAATTGTATTATCATGAAAACAGTAACAAAATAGAACCATAAATTATGGGCATGAAAGAAATTTCTTTGAATTGATATTTATTCTTGGTAAGTTATAGAAATCAGTGGGTTGCAATTTCCGAGCTTTGGTGGTATGGACATAAGTCAAGTCCATACATATTTTGATAAAGCTTGAAATTCATCGATTGTTGTCCAGGGTTTAGAACTTTTTGCATAAACTCAAAATTATATTTCCACTATGATTTTTTTTTCTATATATCTAAATCCTTATATGGTTGTAGCATAATGTAGAAAACATGTACTAACAATGGTATGTGAGGTAGTATCATTGTATCTAGAAGTAGTAGAAGCAACATTGGTGCCTCTGAACATTCCTGGTCCTTGGAATTCAATATCTGTTTTTTTTATGTTGTTATTGAAGATGAGATCGTAAAACAATGTTGCGTATGAGTACACCAGCTTAGGGGAGATGAAAGCTAAAGGATTTCAATAGACATTAATGAATAGATGCAGAGACTTAGAAAGATAAAACATTAATATATTTTGCGGAGTGTAAGGGTGCTTTAAGAGTGGGGATTTTTTGCACCTCTGCACTCTGCACAATGTATCAAAATTATGCACCACTAACACCTATGCCTATGTAAATTATTTAAAACTATGTTAGTTCTGGAATCATTGGGAAACGCAGTAGCATAATAATGTATGTGTTTGAGCACTTAACCCATTGAATGGCCAGTCACAATTTTTTTTTTAAATGAATTGTTTGTAATAAATACTGAAAATAAAACACCCTCCACCTTGGAATTATGTCCCATGAGAGCCTACTAAACTAATAAAAAATAGAAATAAGATTTCCAACAAATTAGAAAATTATTTTTGAATTTAAGAAAAATATAAATATTTAGTGTTTTTGGCTAAACTTTGGTTAAAATTTCCAAAAAAAAATAAATAATGTTCAGTCAATGCATTTTGACCATGAGGTGAATTCTATAATGCATGGCCAGACATGGACTAATAAAGATAAAGAAGCTGAAAATAAGGCTAAGTGGTGTAATAAAAAACCCCTACATGACCTTGATTCATTTTTTGTGGGTATGATATACCTCAGGTGAGGAAGGCCCTCCATAATAAATGCAACTCCTTTTCAAAGCTAGCATGCACAACTGATTAATATTCCTTGGGGCCAAAACTATGCACAGATCAAAAAGATTTCTTGCAATGTTACACAAGAATGAAATATATATTTAATTTGGCTTGTGAAATCAACATAAACTTCATTATGTGATTTTCTTTTACATTGCCTAACAAATGGGTCAAACCCTACAATCTAGGAATCAAATATATATTTAATTTGACTTGTGAAATGAACATAAACTTCATTATGTGATTTTCGTCTGCCTTTCCTAACAAATGGGTTAGACCCTATAATCTAGCTTGAATCCCTAAGAAAAGCTTCCCACATTGGATAAAAGTGACTGCTATATGATAACCATCAGTCAAAAATATCAATGAACTTATATAACAAATACAATTGTCATTCAAAAATATCAATGAACTTATATAACAAATACAATGTTGTGGTTTATAGGGTCCAAGATCCATCAAAATGACCATTCTAAGCTCTTTCCACACTCAATGGTCTTCTTGCCCTTTTAGAAATTCAGGGACTACTAGTAGGAAATAAGCTCCAATCTATACAAGCTTCACTTAATGTCATGGATCCATAGCATAAAATTGTACTTAATGTTGCCCCTCCTTAGCCAGTGCACAGGATCAACTCCCCCATGCCTCTCTATCCATATGACCCAACCTCATTTGAAAATATTTGTATCATCTCTGAAGAAAGAATAAAATCCCGACAGAGTGCATCAAGATGGCAATGGAATTGATGACAAGCGCGGGCTCCATGGTCATTGACCTTTGATGATTGTTGATGTTACAAGGAAATTTGAGGACAAGTTTTTTTTTTATTGCAAATGGTGTTGGTTAGCCAACAAGATTCAGTAAACGGAAATAGGCATGGCCATGCCATGAACATCTCAACGTCACCCTCTTAGACCTATCTAGATTCCTTAATAAGAGACACATGTAATGCATGTAGACATGTCACATACAAGGCACCATGTCTGTCATATCTTAATGGGAATTAAAAATCCATCGATTGAGTATTGATTTTGGTTAATTTAATTAATATAAATTGTGATTAATTTAATTAATATAAAGCACCACCTTAAAGGGCCATGTTTTTACCACTTCACTATTTTTTCTATAAGCCCAACATGTTCATATAATTCTAACTAATTATATGGATACATAATATATGACTGCAACTCCAGTAGATGACACACAAAGGTAATACCTTCCATATGGTGATCAATCTTTACCCGCTCTACTCCCATTTCTTATTCTCCCCAATGTTACTAATTGAAAGGGAGTGCTTTAAGGCAAACTAGTAGAAGGGAGTGATTTAAGACACACGAGTAGGGTAATGTGAGAATTGACAAGTTATTCAAATTTTTAACACTTATTTATTTTGGGCGTAATACTTGATATTCATTTAATTAATTAAAATTGATTAATTAAAATAATTAATCTATCAAAAATTAATTTATTCTCTATTATTGATCAGAGAGACACATTCTACAGCCCATTATGATGGGTCTTTCATAAAAGTCGAAATTTTGTTGCAAAAAGCTAAAATAAAAAAATGTAAGTAACTATAAAAAACATTTAAATAATGTCCCCTTGTAAAAAGATTTGCTATTAAAGAAATTGAATTTCTCTAAGTTCATGTTAGATCAGTGTTTAAAATGAATTTATGCTGGTAATTTTATTTTGATGTGTATCAAATTGTATTTCTAAATATACATATTCTAACCTATAATATTGAATGCAATCTAATGTGTATACATAGCTGCAATTTAGCCGACACTAATGCAGTTGAAGTGAACATTTAGCCGAGAGGCTTATTCTACAGCCTAGTATGATGTGTTAAGGGTGTCTGTCCCTCATAAAAGTTGAAATTTTACCCATATCCACCAAAAAAAAAAAAAAAAAAAATTATAAAAACATTCAAATAATATCAACACATAAAAATATCTACACTTTAAGATGCAACTTCTTGACAGACACGTTGAAGTGAACATTTATTTTTGCCGAGCATTACCAAGGCCCAATGCAAAGTCAACAACATCTTTCATATTTTAAGCCACCAGTACATTCAGCCCTATTAATCCAGCTGCGAATGATTCACTAGGTCCTCTCAATCCCTTTGTTCTCCTTTCATTTCCGAACGAACTGGAGAAAAAGAGAGCATTGGCTCCAATAATTGAAGAAGCGACCAACTAGGAAAGTGAACTCCGTCAATATCTTGGACCGGAGAAAAAAGAGAGCATGTGCTCCAATAATTGAAAAAGCGACCAAGCAGGAAAGTGATCTCCGTCAATATCTTGTTAGGTTAGAAATTGTACCCAAGTACGAGCAAGACATAACAATCTTTCCAATTAGATGTATCACTATGACAAAGAAACAATTCTTTTGCGCGAGGAGTTGCCTGTAAAGTTGTGGAAATTCCAGTCATATTTAGAGAAAATCTGACAAGGATTTTTGTAAATCCAAGTTTTTTTTTTCAGAAGAAAAAGCAGTATATATATATTGAGGCAATATAAGCAAAAAAAAAAACCTGATAAGGTACATATAGAGGAACCTTGTGGTTTCCCGAGTCGGAGAAAAAAAGTAGCAGAAACTATAGATGGACAAATATTACAGATTTTGTGAGGTGCAAAAGAAGAACACAACACATTGGGCCATCCATATAGAAACAGAATGCAACAAAGAGGACGTTGTTGCGTGCTGAAAGGAAGTCTGATAGTCCAGATAGTAGAAAAGACAAAACATAGACAAAAACAAAAGATTGAAACCCGAAACATGCGGGCACTCAGAGCTTATTTCGGCAGCCTTCTAGGGATGGCATCATGGAGAGCCGAGATGTTGAGCAGAACAGACTTGAACGGGAGCTTTGAGTCTTCAAAGATCTTGAGATTCCTCCATTTCCAGACACACCACAACATAATGGGAAGGATGACTCGCTTAGATTCTTCTTGCCTTCCCCACCACTCGAACGCTGCATGGATAGAAATAAAACGAAGGTGAGGAAAATGAAAAGAAACAGCCAGGTCGTACCAGATTTGTTGGGAGGCCTCGCATTGGAAGAACATGTGAAAATTTGTCTCCTCATCAGCTTCACACATCACGCATCTGCTTGGGCCGTGCCAACATCTTTTCCTCAAATTTTCCCATGATAAGTTTTTGTTGTTGAAAACTAGCCATGAGAAGAAAGTCATTTTAAGAGGACAACCCAATTTCCAAAACACCATCGGGAATTTCTGTCTTGTAGGCGACAACTTTTTAGATGCGAGATCATAGTAAATTTCTTTAACTTTTGCTATCGAATGAGAATGAGACAGTGACCAAACTAAGTGATCTTTTAGCCCAGCACGAATGATCCCTCCTTTCGCTAGGGCAGCTTTGACATTGTCCCATGATGACAGCAAGGCGACTGGCAAGCCAATATCAGCAGCATCCTTCAAAATAGGCAAAGGACCCCTCCATTCCGCGATGAGCTTATCCCATGTAAAAAAACCCATTCTGTGAAGGACAAAAAGAAGAGAGTCTGGAATTGAGAGGCTCCCCCTAAAGCCTACAAAAGAGTCCACACCAATAAGGATATATCTACCAGAGAACATCCTCCATTTCAGGTTCTTCAAGAAGTATTTTCCAATTTTTCTGAAGCTAAGCCATATGGCCGATCCCTGTTGAATTCCAATAGACCCGGATCTGAACCAATGTTCCATGCTTCTACCTTTTAGGTACTTTTGCTGGATGATAGCACTCCAAGGACCATCGCCCAAGATACCCCTCCACATTGATTTGCAGACCAGAGCTCTACCGAACAGCCTTTGATCCATAAGACCCCAGCCCCCGAGCTTTTTTGGCATCGAGATGCTATCCATTTTGGTCAGATGGAATTTGCCTCGATCAGCCTTTGCACCCCAGATGAAGTTGGCCGAAATCCTGTTCATGATATGAATTATGCTAGCCGGGATGATAAACAGATGGGCCCAGTAGACCGCCAGTTGCATCAAGACAGATTGGGTGAGGATGACTCTGCCTGCCAGAGATAAGGATCTATGTTCCCACACTGATATCTTCTTAAAAAATCTGTCAGTCAGCCATAGCCAGTCGTTCTTTGAGTAAGCTTTCGCTTTGAGATGAAAACCCAAGTATTTGATTCCATCTTTTAATGATCGTGACTCTATACCAAAAAGCTGAGAGATCCATATAATCATATCCCTGTTGGTATCATTGTGGTAAAGAAAGGATTTCGCCTTGTTTATAAAAAGCCCAGACGCTCTTTGGAATCTGTCAAGGATATCTTTTAGGCAGATCCAGGATGCTCTAGATAGCATAGCAAATAAAAGGATATCATCAACAAACAGGTTATGTGAGATGAAAATATGCTTGCAGATTTTAATCGGTTTACACAAATTTTCTTCAACCGCTTTGTTGATGTGCGTACTCATGGAGTTCATGGCCAAGATGAAGAGGAGAGGCGAGAGGGGGCAGCCCTGACGCAAGCCTCTTTCCGCTCGGAAAAAAGGAGAGGGAAAGCCATTTATAATAACCGCATAGTTAACATTTTCTATGCATGCCATAATCCATCGAATAGAGCAAGATTTCAGACCAATCTTCGCCAGGAGACTTTGCATAAACCCCCAGTCCAAACAATCGTAAGCTTTCTGTAGATCAATTTTCATAATAGCAGCCTCTGTATTGTGGGAGAACATAGAATGAAGGCATTCCTGAGTGTTGGCCACAACATCTAATATATTGCGCCCTTTCAGAAAAGCATGTTGATTTGGAGTTAGATAGGATGCCAGCGTATCTTTGATTCTTTCAGCTATAATCTTGGTAATGATCTTGAAGGATATGTTGCATAAAGAAATCGGTCTGAAATCTTGGAAAGAATCAGGCTCTCCCTTTTTTGGGATAAGAGCAATCAATGTAGAAGTAGTGTGCTGGTGAATGCTCCCCGACATCCTAGATGCCTCCACCATTCGCAGAAGATCCAATTTGAAAAGATCAAAGAAATGGATCAGGAACTCAATTGTCCAGCCATCCGGGCCGGGGCATTTGTCTTTCTTGAAAGACTTCATGACTCCAAGAAGCTCATTTTCAGTGATTGGCTGGAACAGAGCTTCATTCTTCTCGTCATCGAACATTTCCAGGATCAGGTCAATGCCCCATAGAATATCCCTGAATGCAATATCTTTTCCTCTGCTATACTGTTCCTTGAAGAAATTTACAGCCTGTTACGAATAGTTGCTAAATTTCAAAATTTTAGGTGTCGTAGACTTTTTTGATGGTGTTGAATCCATTTCCACCATCAAAAACACGATTGAAGCACTGCCTCTACAAAATTTTTTGAATTTTTTTTTTCCGGATTCCAGCCACTTTTAGCCGTCCGGGAAATTCCTCCTCCTCGTTAAAGGACTCCATTATTTTGTAGAGTGATAGTTTAGTATTTGATGTGGGAAAATTACACAAACTATGCACAATTCAATTAGGTCTTCTTATGCTATTTATGGATTTAAGCACATTTAACAGAACTCTGACATATGGTTCAAAATTAACTAATCCATTAAAGTGAGTAATATAGTCTTATTAGATTTAGAATTTGAATAAAGCATTTAAACATATAAATTATAATTTTGTTTTTTTTTCTTCGATGTATGTTTGAGTTTCTTAGCAATGAGAATGAGCATAGAAACCAAGAGATTTTTTCTTTTCCGAAAGAAAAATATCGTTGAGAACTTTCGATGAATCCGGACAAAACACACATCTACGGAGGCCTATAAAGCCTTTTTCGGTCAGGTTGGTCCACGTAAGGATTTTGTTGAGGATAACTAACCAGCAAAAACATTTAAGCTTTAGTGGTATATCCTATTTCCAAAGATTTGAAACGAACTAAAATTTGGATCAACTACTTATGCTTCTAATAATTATCCAAAGATAATCTTAAAATCATCTTATGATAAAATAAATTTATTGTAATTATTTTAAGATAATTTTAAAATTATTTTATGATAAAATAAATTTATTGTAAGTAAATTATATGCACTTAACAACAATGTATTATATACACAATTAAATTAGTTAAATATACAATTAAATTTAAAAATATATTAAATACAGAATTAAAAATATTTAATATTAGCATTGAATTTAAAAAGTATATTAATTTTCCTCAATATTTCATATTCACCATTTCTTCAATTAACTAAATTAAGTAACTAAAATAGTATATAGGTCAAAAACTTAATTTGATGTATAAAGATAGGCTATGGTTGTAGATCTAATCTTTTGCCTTATTTCTCTGTGCCTGGGTCTCGGCTTCCACGCTGTGTTTTCGGCACTCTTCGTTGTCTCATGCTATGGGGTTATCAAAGGCAACAACCAATTTCATAGACGAACCACCTGTTGCGGCTAGATTTAGATCTATGGCTCCCAACTTCGCAAAAATAGCTGTTGGCTCAGTTCCGTCCGCTTCCGGAGGGCAAGCTCCTGGCCATATCATCAGTGGAGCCCCAGCTCCCATTGTCCAGGTGGTCCAGGCCTCACTCGATGAGGCTTTGAAGTTTTCCGTAAGTGCCCTAATCTCCCGGTTCAATGGTTTTTGGTCGTGGCTGACAATGCTTCACAATTGGATCTCGGAGGTATGGAACCCTGTCATTTCTGATGAAATTAATATCTACCCCTATGTTAGGGGTTTCTTTATAGTAGATTTTGAAAATCCTGAAAGCAGACAATGTATTCTAGATTCCGACCCTTGGTTTTAGGAAAAATCCAGCCTATTCAAGAAGCCATGGAACCCATCATTCGATCCTTCAATAGCAGTCATAACCTCAACACCAGTTTGGGTGAGATTGCCAAGCCTACCCTTCCATCTCTGGAATCTCTCCTCGCTAAAGCCATTGGAAATGCAATTGGGAAATTTTACAACAGGTGCTCAGAAACAGAGGAATACGCCAGAACCACCTATGCACACATCTGTGTGGAAATGGACTTCAGTGTCAGATTCCTAGCTGAAATAAACCTAACAAGTAAAGACTATGTGTGTAACTAGAAACTAAATTATGAAAGTGTCCTCTTCAGATGTTCATCCTGCTTTAAGACTGGCCATCTAGCCAAAAATTGCCCAAAAGCCTCCCAGAAAAATTCTGCTAAAAAAAACCACCACAGATCTACATGGTGGGAAGGAGCACAAAAAGAACACTACACTATCATCAAAGAAGAATACTCTAGAGAAAAATTTGAATCATAAGAAATTAGGCAAGAAAGAAACAACTCTCAAGACAAGCAGGGAGAAAGGCTTGCCCAACAACAAAAAAGTGAACTCGACAACCCCTCAAGCATCAACAGTTCTGAGGATTCGAATACCACGCAAAAAAAAATCTTCATTTAATAGCAAAGCAGATCTCCTAGACCAAACTTCTTGTCTGACTATCTTCAAAAGGACAAACACAATAGGTCACGAAGCTAAGACACCAATGTCTCAAGAACCAGAAGAGATGAAGGAGATGCAAGATAAAGGAAGTTGGAAGACTATACAGAAAAAAAGAAAGCTACAACACCAATCTCTCCAAGAAAGATAAGGAGCCAGATAATTAAAAGCTAAGAAAATTATAGGTCCCATAGACCAATTTGGTCTTAGTGGACATTAACCATCATCATCTATCTATCTATCTATCTATCTATATATATATATATATATATATATATAGTCTACTGTGTACATAGGCCTGCAATCCAACTTATGGACCCTAAACGACATTGGGGTGAACATTTATGGTTGCGGAGCATTACCAGGGCCCTGCCCAATCCAAAGTCAACATCATCTAAGCCACCCATCCTTTGAGTCCTATTAAATCTAGTTGTGAATGAGTCACGAGGTCCACTCAATCCCTCTGTTCTTTCGTCATATGCGAACGAAGGCGGCCACCTAGGAAAGTGAACTCCCTCAACATCTTGTTACGTTAGAGATTGTACCATTAGGTGGTTTGCTATAACAATATAAAATATAAAATAAATGAATGAAGTCGTAGGTGGTTTGCTACAACAAACAAAGATTATAATTCTTACCATATTTCTTACTTTCATTGCACCATGAAAGCAAAGATTGTATCATATCTTGATGGTTAGGAGAGAGGTGAAAAATGATCGTTACATTGGGAAATTGATCTTTCTTTGAACATCATATTTTGGATATGTAGATTTTGAGAATATTCTAAATTTTTATAGTAAAGATAGGTTAAACAATTAACCCTTCTCTTAACTATTTCTGAAATCTGCAATAAACATCGTAAAAATGGGTCAAAAAATTAACCCCTCCTAACTACTTCTGAAATCTACAATAAACATAAATTTAAGAGTTGAGGAGTCTTATTTGAGTTGTGTGTATATCTGTGAGAAGTCAATGGGCCCTCTCATTTTCACTAAATAGTCTTTCCTCGACTGCTACACCATCTCTTGAAATGACTTACTTGCAACAGTTGTTTAGCTTGTTGAAATTGAATGAACACTGAAATAGGAAGCCAAAAATTATCTAAATTTAAATTATAAATTTATTTCTCTTTTATGTCCATTATAAATTCTGGAAATATTTTGTAAATTTTCGAATCCAATACTAAAAAAATAAATTATATCAAAAAATATCTCTCAATCAAAAAAGTAAAGACATTCCCTAATTTCTGATGATAACAACTTGTGTTCTTTAAATGGCAATGGGTTAGCGTCTATTCTATCGTCATTGATCGAGTAAGTACCCGGCCTTATTATTATTTGGATGCGACCAGAAAATTAAATCAACTTTCTCGTATATCTAGCCTACCCTTTCTTGTTGGAGGTACTACACACCTAGGACCTTCATTACTGGCACATGTGGACACTCAGTTAGAGCATTCACTGACATGCAAGGCTTCAACATTGGAATCTTCACTAGATTGGTGCCTTTGGCTATCCACTCATGCATGGGACTACATGCAAGATCCTTTCTGCATGATTTACTCCCTGATTTGCTCCTCTTTTCACTCTGCAACTGGCTAGTTCTCTCTGGAACTTGCTGAAGGTGTCAAGTCATCTCATTGATCACCACTATAGTGCATTACCTTGGGATCTTCACCCAGTAATGCTATATCATGAGAATTGTAACCTATTTTCTGAATCAACAATTCTTTTTGTTCTTTCGACTTTCTTTTAGTGTTTTTTCTCCGCAAAGATGTGTGTTCAACCTTTACTAGCTAGATTCATCTGTGCAGGTTTTCTAACACATTTACATGGTATCAGAGCCCACAGGTTGCTAGATAAAAGGCGCACCAGTACTTTATTTTGCAGGTATTACAGATTCGAGATCGAATATTGACAGAAAAATGGAGTTTCCCAAAGCATCAATCCTAACGCTGTACAACTATCATGAATGGAAGGACCAAATGGCTGAATACCTTCGTTAGAGAGGGTTGTACAGGATTACCATGGCTATAGAAGTGGAACTGACTTCAGCCATAGAGAAATCCAAGTGCCTCAACTACATGGATGAGGCCCACGGATCCATATGCATGTGCATTTCCCCAGAGTTGCAGTTTCACCTGTCTACCTGCAGTACTCCCAATGAGATTTGGAAAAAGGTTGAAGAACTCTACGGGAAACAGGATGATATGAAAGGACATCTGCTCGAAGTGGAGCTGCTCTCATTAGATCCATGGAAGTATGACAAAATTCAAGACTTCTTCACTAAATATATTGATCTATTGTTCCAACTCAAGGGTTGTGGAATTGACAAATTCAAGGAGGAGAGTTGCCAAGTTCTCTCTATTATGTCAAAGCTCGGACCAGAATACTTTGTCTTTGTGTCTACATTTCATTCAGTAAGGCTCGCAATAGGTAAATCCTACACTATGCCTTCTCTCAAAGAGTTCATGGAGTCCCTCACTTTTGAGCAAGATAAACTCATTGGCAAGGGGAAAATCAAACCTCCAAAAGCCCATGCACTTGCTGTGCATGATGGCAGCCACAATAACAATCATAGATCTGATTCAAATCAAAAAAATCAGCAGCAAAAGGACAAGGGAAAAGCGCATTCCCATCCAAAGAAGGAAGGGTACACCTTGCCCTTCAATGCCTCCTCTGGCTCCAGAAATGAGAAAGGGAAGAAAGGAGACAAATGCACCTACTGTCACCGAGGATTCCATCCAGAATCCTCTTGCATGAAGAAACAAATTGACCAAATGGAATAAATCCTTCAGAAGCACAACCTTGGGGACCACATCCCTCAGGGCGCCAAGAAGAAAACTGAGGATTCACCACACGGGTAAGGTAACAATTTTCATGCTTTAGTTGCAATTAAATCTTCCCCTGATGCATGGATTATAGATTCTGGTGCATCACATCATATGGTTGCTGCAAAGGACCTCCCATCCTCATGGGAGATGACTCACCTATTGAGGTCACCGGAAAAGGTAGAGTGGAACTTTTACATGGAAGCTTTGAAGATGTGCTTCATGTTCCAAAACTTTCAGTAAACCTGCTTTCAGTGTATCAGATCACTCATTCTGGCACCAGAAAGAGAGTGGAATTCACTCCAGATCCAGTGAACATATATGACCTACATAGCAGCTCCAAAATTGTAACCGGTGAGGTAAACAATGGAGCTAGACTGTATACATTTTCTGAATTTATTGAATCTGAATCCTTCTTATTTCTTATACATGCTGATGATAGTAGTAGGCTTTAGCATGAGAGGTTTGGTCACCTAAATTATAGGTATATGCAGCGGCTAAGCAAGCATGAGATGGTGGAAGGCTTTCCAAATATCAGTTTCTCCAAAGGAGTTTGTGAGGGGTGTGTCCTTAGCAAACATCCTAGAGAAAAGTTTGACATCAACAAGACTCACAGAGCATCCTCTCCTCTAGATCTGATCCATAGTGATCTCATGGGGCCTTTTCCTCATCCTTCCATCAACAAAGAAACAAATGTGCTTACATTTATTGATGATTTCTCACAGTATACTTGGGTGTACCTTCTCGGGGCCAAATCTAAAGTTTTTGTGCACTTTGAAGATTTCAAAGCACTAGTTGAGACACAGTCAGAGAGAAAGATCAAAGCCCTCTGTATAGACAATGGGGGGGAATATGTTAACACAACACTTTAGAAGATTTGCCTTGAGTCCAGCATACAGTGGCAGCACACAGTTCCATACACTCCGCAGCAGAACGGAGTTGCTGAGAGAAAGAACCAAACTCTCAAAGAGATGGCTTCCTACATGCTGCATGCTAAGTCACTACCTCATAAGCTATGGGCTGAGGCACTTAGTTGTACTAACTACATCCAGAATAGATCTCCTCATAAATCTATCAAGGACCAGACCCCCTTTGAGGCTTGGAGCAGCACTAAAACGGAGGTCACCCACTTCCATGTTTTCGGCTCTCGAGCATGGGCCAGGATCCCCTCTGAAAGGAGGAAAGCTCTTGATCCACAGAGCAATAAGTGCATCTTTGTTGGATACCTTGATGGTGTGAAGGGATAATGATTTCTGATTTCCTCTACGGACAAGCTCATTATTGAGCGAAGTGTCCAATTTGAGGAAAGTCTCTCGCATGCACCTCAATTTCCATATGCAGACACCTTTTATCTACCTCATGACCGAGTTGATGACTCAATACACTCAGATGCAGATACAGAGCATGAAAATGTCGAGGTAGAGCATGCAGATGCAGTGACAGAGTCTTCAGACGCAAATGCAGTGCATGCATATGATGATCCACATCCAAGCCGAGATCGAGCTTCCAGCAGTGAATCAACTTCCGCTGTCATAAATCAAAGAACAAGGATCTTAGGTGAGATATATGCACAAGACCACCTAGCTGCTAGAAATGGTCTTGTGGGCGATAATTCTGATCCGCGAAGGGCTATCTCAGAGTTTATTGAGCCTCTTCCTGCCATCACTGCCACTGAACCAACGCCATCCTAGCATTGTCATTTGGTTCAGTTTTCTGATTCGAAGTCTTATGCTGAGGCTGCTGAGCATCCCTCTTGGGAGTCCACCATGTAGGATGAGTACAACTCCCTCCTCGAGAGCAAGGCCGAGGATCTAGTCCCCGTTACTTCAGGAAGGAAACCACCAGACAGAAAGCTAGGCTAGTAGCCAAAGGCTTCCAGCAAGTGCATGGCATTGATTATGATGAGACCTTTGTTCTAGTAGCAAAGATGGATTCCATATGCCTTGCACTTGCCATTGCGGCTGCCCAGGGGTGGGAAGTACATCAGATGGATGTGAAGAATGCCTTTCTTCACAGAGACCTATCTGAGGAGATCTACATGGAGCAACCACATGGTTTCATTCAGGATTCATCTTTGGTCTGCAGACTGAAGAAGTCTCTCTACGGCCTTAAGCAGACCCTAAGAGCTTGGTATGCAAAGATGGATTCTTTTCTCTTATCACAAAACTTCGAAAGATGTAAGTCTGATCTGAATGTTTACATGCTCAAGACACATGATTCTCTTCTTATCTTAGTTTTATATGTGGATGATCTCCTAATCACCGGTAGCTCGGCTTCAGCCATTGCTGCAATCAAGAGGACCTTGCATGATAGGTTCTTGATAACGGACATGTGTCCATTACACTTCTTTCTTGGTCTTAAGATTAGCCAGGATGCCATATGCATCAAACTCTCTCAATCTAAGTATGCGCGGGATCTCCTTGAGAGATTTCACATGACTAACTACAAGCCATCACCGACAACTTTCCTGTCTAGGGTCTGCCTTGAGGATGGAGGTGACACTCAATTAGTTGATAGTACTCTCTACCGACAGCTAGGGGGGAGCTTACTGTACCTCACCCACTCTAGAACAAATCTCTCATATGCAGTAGGGGTTGTTTCCAGATACATGCAGGAGTCACACGAGCTACAATGGAAAGTTGCCAAGCGCATCCTCCGATATGTGCAGGGCACCATCACCTTTGGGATTCACTATGCAATAGGAATTGCATTGAATCTCCTTGGCTTCATAGATTCTGATTGGGTGGGCGACAACGCTGATCACAAGTCCACCTCCGGATATTCACTTAGTGCAGGGTCTGGCCCTATCTGTTGGTCGAGCAAGAAGCAGGCTGCTATTTCTCTCTCTTTAGCTAAGGCCGAGTACAGAGGAGTAGTCAACATCACCATTCAGGCTCTATGGCTACAACACGTCCTCACTGAGTTGGGCGTCCAGTTCCACCAGCCCACTATCATTTGGTGTGACAACTAGAGCACTCTCAAATTTTGTAGGGATCCAGTACAACGACAGCGGACGAAGCACATAGAGATCCATATGCACTACATCAAAGACTTAGTACATGATTGGGTCATTGATTTGCAGTTTTATCCTTCAACAGAACAGACTACAGAAATCTTCACCAAGACATTCATTGAGCAGAAGTTTCACTCTCTGCATGATTGTCTTGGAGTGAACGACACAGTTTCTTAGCAAATGTCTTTTCTTCCTCTTTTCTTTTGATTACATTGTATTTTGAGGGGGAGGTGGTTTTCCCACGAGGTTTTCCCTCTTTCCTCAATTTTAGTACAAGTTGCACTGTGTTTTGGGTGACCTTTGGCCTTAGTTTCCAAGGCCCATTTTCTAATTTTCCCCATAGTGGTGTTCATCGGGGGTGTTGGAGGTACTACACACCTAGGACCTTCATTGCTAGCACATGCAGACACTCAGTTAGAGCATTCACTGACATGCAAGGCTTCAACATTGGAATCTTCACCAGATTGGTGCCTTTGACTGTTCATGCATGCATGGGAGTACATGGAAGATCCTTTCTACATGATTTACTTCCTTATTTACTCCTCCTTTCACTCTGCAACTGGCTAGTTCTCTCCGAAACTTGCTATAGGTGTCGAGTCCTCTCATTGATCACCACTGTTATAGACATTTTTGTGCCTAACAGCATGAAACATGAAATGTCAATAATCTAAGGGATCCAAAGTCCCTAAACATGTTGTTCTTGCCCCTAGAGGAACAAGGTCAGCAAACCACAGCACTAAAAATCAGTTCTCCACCTGAAAACACTCAAAAACAAGCAATTTCGGGATCATGTCAACTGCTCCACTGAGCATCTGCGCTGAATGTCAACTGCCCTTCTCTGTACCTGCGTTGAATGTCAAATCCAACAAAGGCTACCTGCGCTGAGCGAGATTGGACAAGTGGCACATTCATTTCTCAAGGTGTCAATGCCCAGGAAGCTTCCAAAATGACACTTGGATCAGGAAATTCGCCCAGTGATGAGTAAGAGGTTCTTAAACTCCAAGTGGAAGCAAGGATCTCCAAGTGGACTCAAGAACTGAAGTATAACTGAAGTGGGAGAGGACACTAGTCAGCTTGAAGCCAGCCTCAAGCTGACTCATCCTTTCTCCAAAACTCCTATATATAGAGCTCTCTCATGAGGTCTAAGGAGGCTGGAATTTTGTGAATGTAAGGAAGTGCTGTTGGTTTGTGTATAGAACTATTGGGTGATTGCTTTGAAGGAGGTGAAGAGGAGATTTCTTTCTGCTGGGAGGTGTTGCTAGATTGGGCCTCTTATGGTTGTAACACTCTCAGAACTTTACTTCTTCCATTAATAAAGCATTTGAGGTTCTTCTATATGCATGT
This sequence comes from Pinus tabuliformis, assembly GCA_031772625.1. Taxonomy (NCBI): domain Eukaryota; kingdom Viridiplantae; phylum Streptophyta; class Pinopsida; order Pinales; family Pinaceae; genus Pinus; species Pinus tabuliformis. The sequence continues at coordinate 982,090,667 of CM062805.1, read as the reverse complement.
ATCTTAATGGTGTATTGATGCTTGTATATTTGATTTATTCTAATCCTTGAATCAATTATGGATGTATGCTTCTTGTAGTTTCCTTTTCTTGTGCTTTTGCAGGATCTTTGTGCAGCTGGGCCAGTGAAAGAGCAAGGAGCTGGGAGCAAGCAGCAAAGAGGGAAGATTGGATCAATCATTAGCGGAAGATAATGGTTAGTGGATCTCTTCCTCCTCTCTCTTACATCTCATAAAGAAGTAATCTTGAATAGCTTTGTATTCAGTTGTTGCTGAGGTACTATCACCCTTAGAGTGGGATAGGGTCATTCCGTATTGGATACTTTTCCCTACAACAAATTGGCGACCATACTGGGGATCGTATCTTGTTGGTTGTTTGTGTTTTTTCTATTCATTTCATAAACAAAGGGAGTACCGAATCGAACTGTGTTTGAATCTTTCAAATACAAAGTAGAGGGTAGCTACTCTAGCTTAGTTTCTGGGCAAGTTTATGATTTGAAGAGCTGATCCACAAGGACTCTAATAAGCTCTTAGTGATAGCTTTTCATCCTCCTTGTCATCCCTTAGTGTGTCCTTGACTGATAGCTTCTGATTTGAGCAAAAACTGTGAATTTTTGAGCAATCTATGACCCAGAAACTGTGAAAGACGCAAGTCTCGTTCTTCAGTGCAGGCTGTACAAAGGCAGTCTGCATTTCAGCGCAGGTAGCCCCTTCGGGAACTGTGCTGAATGTCAATCTGACAGTCCTTTACCTGCGCTGAACCAGTGGTACACTGTGCTACTGGGGTTTCCTGCTGTTTCTTGCCTTGTTTTCACTCTTGTTTTTGTTGTTTGTTACCAATCAGTGGGCCTATCTGAAACCAACTTTCCTTGTCACTATTCTGCCTCAGTTGTATAAAGAAACTGTGTTTGTTCTTTGTGTATTTCTTATGCATTTACAGTTTCCCATAACGAAAGTGAACTAGTCTTGCTGTGACCTCTTAGATCTAGACCTGTGATAAAGTGTCGTTTTGATCTTAAGAGTTAGTTTATTTGCTGTTCATAGCTGATTGAGCTTTTGCTTTCGTCATTTGGTTTGAGTTTATATATTTCTAGTGTCGAAACAAGTAAATCTTAAGGTGTCTTTCGATTTTGGACAAGCTTGTTTGCTTTCACTTGAAATTGAATTCAAAATTATACAACAGCTTTCTTTTTGCATTACGCCAACATTAAGAAAGAGAAAAGAAATACTTGCATTGTGCATGTGCATTATGACAGCTTGCATGTTGATTTAGGAAAAGTGCATTAGTGTGTGCTCTATGATCTGTGTGAAAAGGTGTTATCTTTCTTTTCCCTCAGTAGTTAAGGTTTTCAAAGTTGAAAGATTGAAAAGCTTGCTTATCATCGTAGACTGCATTTAGGAGTGTTACTATACATCTCGTGGTGATCCATAAAGGCAAACTGCTAAACAAGATCAACCTTAAAATAAATTGAATTTACATAACAACGCATTGAAACATAACGCAAACATCTAGAGGTCTAAGCTAGAGATGTGTTCCGGCGTCGTTAAACGTGATATCTTACCGTTGAGTGGTTGGGTGATTCCTCCACGGTGAAGCGATAAGTATCAATACGGACTTGTGCTCCCACGTACCGTCGCGTATATATTGGGAGACCCCCATAGGAATAAAGCCTTTATCCAATAGGAAACCGTGTCGGCCGCCCTACTGATTGCAATGCAGTGAACACAGCATTCACGAAGATCGACCACTCGTACCGTAAAACGTATTCTGTGGTTTTGCGAAAAGTTTGGCACACCCTCTGCCTAGAACTCCAGAGCAGTTTCTTTTGGCCTTTTTCAAACTCTATAACTGAAAAAGTCCATCCGAGCATTTGTCACTTCGGGCTCGTTAAAACATCGAAGGAGACTAGAGTCATCTTTAGCTTTTTCTCGACTCTTAAAAAGTGAAAAAGCAAGTTGTGTCTAAGCGTCGTTATAAAATTTATTTTAAACGGAACATAATCACCTCCTATTCCCGCGTTGATCTTAAGTTGAGAACATGGAACGCCCCAACCAAGGAACTCCACATGATGGAAATCCTAGTCCATTCTCCTCTTGGGGAGAAGTCGGTGCGCCCCACATGGCCACATTGTCGCTTCCAGGACTGACGATTGGCCTGCCTATTTGGCTATTCTCAACTAATGTAGTTCAGACCACCATGGTTCCTGAGCAGTCGAGTCAACAGTTAGATCAGTCTAGAGCTACCCACCAGCCTTCTACTTCTTATAACTCTTCCTCTAATCCTTCATCTTCACAAGGTGGGGCTGGCAAAAGCCAAGCTCCCATGGAGAAGAAGGAAAAGAAGAAGAAAGAGAAGAAGAAGAAGGAGCCTAAGGCGACTGGGGGCAAGCAAAAGACATCTGACAAAAACCCACACACAGCACAGACCGGGCCTAAATCGCCATGTGTCATATGTAAAGGAGACCACTTCCATAGAGATTGTCCCTGTATTCCCCGGATACTAAGGGACTGGTCACCTCGTTTGCACAATTCGGGAGCATCAACCTCTGATAACCATGTTGATTGCGTACCGTCAACCAGCGAAAGTGAAGGTTCAAGACAAAGAGGGGGAGTAAGATCCCCCTGCAGACTGTGTGAAGGCGGTCACGCCATCCACCGTTGTCCCTTCTTAGACGAAGCGAAGAGAGTTTTGGAAGATCGTCCGGTTTCACCGGCAATACTTCCTCCTGGATACAAAAAACTCGTGCCGAGTCCTTCGTTGGTTGAAAATACAGCTGGCCCGCTCAAGTGGTCAGCTGAAGCGTCAGTCATTGAAAATGAACCTACTGAATCCAGACCAGACGAAAGTCTAAAGGTCGATATGGCAGTTGACCCGGTTCTTCCTTCAGAGGTTTCATCCTCAAATGACATCGTCACTGAAGATTCATCTTCAAGTGACACCCTCACTGAAGAGAAAAAGGATGACACCATCCAGATTCTTTTCATTAACACAGATTCTGATGAGCATCAGGACAATGCGCCCATTCCTTTATCGCAGGAAGGAACATCGTCAGGATCGTATCCGGCCGTGTATTCGGTCCCACCACCAAGCAACCTGGTTGTATCCTTTGATTGGAACCAACTAGGCAGACCCCGGTTACCAGCCAGTATACCATTCAGAATCATAGTCCAAATCTACAGAATGGTAATGGCTGGAACTATCATTGATGAAGGGGCATCTGTGAGTATCCTTTCCTCTATTGCTTGGAAAGCACTGGGTTCCCCAGAGCTTTTGCCTGAGATAAGAAATCTCTCGGGTTTTGATAAAGAAACCAGTCGACTGTTAGGGATCCTCCCCAATGTGCCTGCTACATTGAAAGGGAAGACCGTTCAAATGAACGTGATGGTCGTTCAAGGACCCTTGGATTATAACCTACTCCTTGGATGAGACTATATATATTGCATGGGAGCTATAGTCTCCTCACTCTTTAGAGTAATGTGTTTTCCACACGAAGGAAAAGTGGTCAAGCTCGTAGACCAACTTTCATTTCCGGGATCTCGCATCGCAAATAGTCAAATACCAACCCTGAATGGTCTATTTACTCAAGAAATGTCTCCACCCCCAGTCCTCCTTCCCGATGAGTGCGAGTAATTCGGAAAGATGGGACTGGAACCCAGGGGGCATGCATCCTGGTCTGCTTTGGGTAGAAGAGACCTTGGGTATAGGGTAGAATTTCCGCGAAAGAATATGACTAGTCCGTACCCCGTCCGTGGATGGAAGAGGGGTTGTTCTGGAACAGGATTCTTTTGTCAAGGTTACTTGTTTGACAAAGGTCATTCATCTTTGTCTAAAAAAGTAGGCTCTGCCAAAGAAGGGGATCCGTTTGCGGCAGCAAGTAGTAACCATCTTTGGGTAAAAGGCAAGCCTCACCCATTAAAACAAATGTTTTGAAGGATAAGTAGGGGCAGCCTCCAAAGAAAGAGATTCTATTGCTGCAACAAATTGTAACCATCTTTGTGTAACCTAATGATAGACATCGCCGAAGAAAGAGTTTCATTTGCGGCAGCAAATAAAACCATTCTTCGGGTAACCAGAAAGAGGCAAGCCTCACCCATTAAAACAAATGTTTTATCGGATAAGTAGGGGCAGCCTTGAAATTCTATTTTATACCTGGGGGCATGCAAACCTTTTGGAGTGCAAGCAAAGAGCGGTTATTTATCTGTTTTTTGGATTAGTCGTTTCTGAACTTGCATAAAGAAAGGATGTGGGGCAAAGGTCAAAATTTGCCAAATGAAGAGCATAGCTTATGTGAGGTGCAAGCTCTATAAAAATTGGAATCTTGCAGGAGACATTTCTTATCCTATGACTGGTATTTCGAGCAGTTTTAGCATAAAGTTCATGCTCTTTAAAAAATAAACGCAAGATCCGAGCAGTTTTAACGCGGTCTTCATGCTCGTTAAAAAATAAATAAAAGTAGTGAGCAATGTTTCCTCCAGAGTTTAAGCTCATTTTTATCTAAAAAAAGAACCTATCCCGGTAAATAACCTTTGTGATCGCAATTTTATCAGCCATAAAAGCCTTGGTCGTGTTTGCACCCGCCACCTCCACCGTCATTTGGCCGATCGTTCACCTCCATATGATTGTTTACCCATTTTGAGGAACAGCTGCGAAGAGTGATTTCACCTAGCCATCCTTGTGACACTGCCGTGATTGGAAAATTCCAACCTGTACCTGGAATCAGTTGCTATCCCTGTTTATCATTCGTTCCTCAAAAGACGAGTCTTCTTTGAGCTCTTTTCATCTGACTCGTAAAATATGAAAAGTTTGCCGAGTTTTGGCCTTCCAGCTCGTTAAAGTGACCGGAAGAGCTATCCCTCCTCTAGATTTTAATCTTTTTTGGACCTGAGGGATTATTGCACAAAAAGATCGAGCGCTTGTTTTGATCGGCTCGTTAAAAGTACCGAACACTCATCCCTTCTGTATTGTTTTATACTTTTTCGGACTTAAGGGATTAGATGACGAAAAAGGAATTTTGGAGTTAACTTTCTGTACCTTTTCAGACTCTCTAAAATTGAAAAGGACCGAGTTTTCCTTGTCATTAGACTCGTTAAAATGATTAAATAGCGACAAACTTGTCTTTAGACGAGAACGAGTTTCCCTATCGCTAGGCTCATTAAAAGATAGCGATGGGCTTGCCCGAAGGGCAGGTTATAGAACAAGCATATGTTATCCTCCTCAAGCTTGACAAAAATAAAGAGGTACTGGTCAGAAATGATTGGGGAAAAATTGGGAGAACCTCAAAGCTTTAATGGTAGCAAGTCGCTCTTGAACATGACACTTTGTCCTCCGTATCACATCGGGTTGGGTTGTTTCATTCACCGGTCTCATCACCATGGTCCTCGCCAAACCATCCACATTTGGGGTAATGCTACCGATCCATCACATCAGTCTCGTTATATGTTCAAGAGATGTCGTTCAGAAAGAGTCAACCGTGTCCCATCCACTGCCATACATTATCCTTCATCCATTCATGGTCGCCACCCTGAGTCATATGTCACAGTTTGTTTTCACCTCCACTAAAATCATTAGCTCCGTTCCGTGTCATTGATGTGGGATTCATTAAGGCCCTCCTTTGACGGATTGCTTCTTGTCGACTTCAGCTCATTATCCAAGAAGTTGATCTAGGAACAACCCCTTCAGTACTTTGAAGCTTGCATGCCTCAATGGCAAGTTTCTCACTTCCAGCGACAGGTATACATCAATGACCTTCGACCAGAAGATTTTGCGTGGTGTTCGACGCCAAGTCCTTTATTCACACCACGTGAATTGTACTGCAGTACCTTGAGGGTCATTGTCATTATTGGTGATTCCTCTCGCGCTTGTTAACGGTTTACATTATTGACCGGTAATCAAGCGATGTCTTTCCATGTTCGACTTCAGCGCAATTCTCACATGGATCGACTTGTACTTAGAGTGAAGATCGAACGAGTTTGAAGACCCCAGATCTAGTATCATCCATCCGGGCTGCGATATACATTCAGGATATAAAGACATTTGTTATGTACATCATTGCAGCAGATGATCATCCTACTCAAAGGATGATAATTTTAGCAGAGAATTATCAGTCTACCATCAGATGATCGTCTGTTCTATGTACCAAAATGTATTTATAAAGCTGAGCATGGGAATGCCCGCCTCAGCTAGATCATGAAAACAAGATGAAAAATAATGTATTGTATTGTATTTTATTACAGGACACCTCTCAGCGATTGAATGAACTTCGTATCCTCTGGATAAAGCATTTCACCCGATAAACGACCTCATACTTTAGGGGGCAACTGTTATAGACATTTTTGTGCCTAACAGCATGAAACATGAAATGTCAATAATCTAAGGGATCCAAAGTCCCTAAACATGTTGTTCTTGCCCCTAGAGGAACAAGGTCAGCAAACCACAGCACTAAAAATCAGTTCTCCACCTGAAAACACTCAAAAACAAGCAATTTCGGGATCATGTCAACTGCTCCACTGAGCATCTGCGCTGAATGTCAACTGCCCTTCTCTGTACCTGCATTGAATGTCAAATCCAACAAAGGATACCTGCGCTGAGCGAGATTGGACAAGTGGCACATTCATTTCTCAAGGTGTCAATGCCCAGGAAGCTTCTAAAATGACACTTGGATCAGGAAATTCGCCCAGTGATGAGTAAGAGGTTCTTAAACTCCAAGTGGAAGCAAGGATCTCCAAGTGGACTCAAGAACTGAAGTATAACTGAAGTGGGAGAGGACACTAGTCAGCTTGAAGCCAGCCTCAAGCTAACTCATCCTTTCTCCAAAACTCCTATATATAGAGCTCTCTCATGAGGTCTAAGGAGGCTGGAATTTTGTGACTGTAAGGAAGTGTTGTTGGTTTGTGTATAGAACTATTGGGTGATTGCTTTGAAGGAGGTGAAGAGGAGATTTCTTTCTGCTGGGAGGTGTTGCTGGATTGGGCCTCTTATGGTTGTAACACTCTCAGAACTTTACTTCTTCCATTAATAAAGCATTTGAGGTTCTTCTATATGCATGTATCTTAATGGTGTATTGATGCTTGTATATTTGATTTATTCTAATCCTTGAATCAGTTATGGATGTATGCTTCTTGTAGTTTCCTTTTCTTGTGCTTTTGCAGGATCTTTGTGCAGCTGGGCCAGTGAAAGAGCAAGGAGCTGGGAGCAAGCAGCAAAGAGGGAAGATTGGATCAATCATTAGCGGAAGATAACGGTTAGTGGATCTCTTCCTCCTCTCTCTTACATCTCATAAAGAAGTAATCTTGAATAGCTTTGTATTCAGTTGTTGCTGAGGTACTATCACCCTTAGAGTGGGATAGGGTCATTCCGTATTGGATACTTTTCCCTACAACAACCACTATGGTGCATTACCTTGGGATCTTCACCTAGTAATGCTATATCATGAGCATTGTAACCTATTTTATGAATCAATAATTCTTTTTTTTCTTTTGACTTTCTTTTAGTATTTTTGCTCTGCAAAGCTGTGTGTTCAACCTTTACTAGCTAGATTCATCTATGCAGGTTCTCTAACACATTTACATTTCTCTTGTGGAAGTAGTCCGTGAGGATTACAACGATGTTTCTCTATGACACTATACCTATTGGCATGTTACAAACTAGAGCTACTATGATTAAGAATCTTCCAGTTTCCTATTTTGGAATTGTTCCTAGTCCTTGCAGCTAGTGAGAATGGGTTTTCATTCCGCTAGCTAAGGCAGCCATGAGTGGGACAGTGAAGGTTTCCAATGGGGAAAGGCCAGTGGGAGGGGCGTCACCGTCAATGACGTAAGCTATTTTATACAAGATTTTTAATACAAATAAAGATATATATAATTGTAATGATTGTGTTGAGTCACGCTTCTGAGTCAACCTTGAATGAGATTTTAATCATTGAAGTGTTCTATGCAGATGTGTATACATCGTAAAAGTACAGGTTCACATCCGGAAAGGGTCAGAGTAGTGTAGTCAAATACCTTCTTGCAAAGCAAATTAATAACATTTTATAAATTGATTTAGTTTTCATAAATAAAGAATTTTAATACAAGTTTGATATTTAATTTTTTTACATTAAAATTAAATTATTATTATTTGTTTGTGAGTAATTTTATTTATTTTAAACATGTTTTAAAAAATATTAAACAAATATATAACAAATTAATACTATTTATTATACACACTTAATTTATTTAATAAATAATTTTCTTTTATAATTTATTTAATAAATACTTTTCCCTATGATTAAAACTAACTAAATAAATAAATATATCTTTAAAACCTATATTTAGAAATTTTTTTAATAAATTCTTTATATTATTTTATTTTATTTCAAATTTATTTCCCAAATAATAAATACACGAACTAAAAAATAATATCAATTAACGATATCATTTCTATTGAATATCATATCATTTTCTTTTATTGATTGTTTATATTATTCTATTTTATTTCAAGTTTATTTACCCAATAATAAACACATAAACCAGACAACAATATCATTCACTAATGCTTGAGTAAGTTTTGGAGATATGTTTTCAGACAACATTGCATGAAAAGAAAATGATAATTTCATTAAAGAATGAAAAATGTCAATGTTAACTATAAACAAAACATTTTAATGTTCATCATAAATAATATAATTACATCAATTTAAGTAATTAATAGTGATAAATTTATAGTTTTATTTATATGTGATTTTTATTTTTTAATATGAGGAAGATCTTCACGATTCAACATGGCGATTACATGCTATCTAAAATAAAGTTTAATGTTACAACTTACTATGAAAGAGATGTGAAATTCATTCCATGCTCAATATAGAGTTGAAAATAGTATTTCAAAAATTACATATTAATAACAAAAAAATCAGTGTCTACTTGTGATATCCCCAAATCTTGTGAATATTTTATTTTTACTACAGAACAAACAAACTATTTGATTTTATCTAGAAAAGTTACTATTTTGAGTATTTTTGTTATGTTGTAATAAAAACATACAGTTGTTGGTAAATATCTTTTTTTTACTTAAGAATCAACTGATTTCTAAAAAGATTTATTCCAAGGATCAAGAGGGTTAGAGGAATCTGAGATCTAGAGGAAGGAGGAACTGTGCTGAAGGGTCAGGCAGTGTGAAATGGCTAAGTCTGGTTAGGACCAGATAACACTGAGGATTGAAAGTTCTCATAGCAGAAGTTCCTGAGTTTTACAGGAAACAACTCGGGGGGAGACTGTTGGATTAATAGTCTCAAGGTTGGGAGGAAGAGAAAAAACCAAAAGTTAATTATGGTATGGAATAATTTGGAGAAAAATGAAAATTATTTCTGTGCTAGATAGATTTCTTTTAAATCAATAGATAATTTGACATATGATTGATGTAGATACCAATCTCTGGCAAATAAGTTTCTTTCTTTTATCAGAATCAGTACATAGATGTATTAATATGCTTATTTAATAGTCTTTCCACAAAATAGACTGTCTAGATCAATCTTAAAGAATCAGGTATCAAACAGAGTGTTATAAATATTATAAGAACAAAGATAAGCAAATATTTGCGTAACAGAATTATATAATAGTGCATTATTTTCTTCCTTCTGTAAGTACCAAGGGTCCAAAACGAAAATCTTGACCATTACAACATTATCTACCCTAGTATAATTAAGTAAATATATGAGAAGCAATAGAAGAAGGGCCAGTCAAGTTGAAAAACATGTCGAAAAACTACCACATCAGGTAAACTTCAGAAGTGTCATGTAATATGAAATATACAGGAGTAAAACTGTAAAGAACTAAATAGAGAATTCACTTTGCATTCAGAAAGAAAGATTTAAAGTCATAAAACTACCAATACGACCGAAACGATTTTCTTTAAACAACAACAACTTTACAATATTCAAACAGGTATGAAGGGAAAGATTTTAGTAATCCATAGAAATTAGAAGAAATGTGAAAAATAGTAGAACAAGATTCCCATGCTTCCACTTAAATAACAGATGTATTATTATAACTCAAGCACGGCTTCGAAGTTATGCACGATGGAATCCAAACATAGATATTCATGCAAGAAAAACAGTACAGAGAAGGTCATGTTTCCTCATAACCTTAAAAAATTAGAATCTAAGAACTATAATCACATATCAACAAGATAACTGCATTAATACTGAATGATTTATAATAATTGTTGGACAGAGTCTAGGGTTTGTAGGGTTTGAACCATCCTTAAAACCCTACTGAGCATAACCCTCTTAGCAAGATTAGTATCCGACAACCGGAGGCCATTAAAACCTTTATAAAATTCTAGACCAAGGGCTAAGGAGGTCAGCAAAATAAAGTACAGATAGAAGCCGAGAGGCTAAGAAAGAAAAACTGGATCTATAGGCATGTTTTTCGACTGCTCCAAAATAATTTAAGAGCAAATACATAACAATAATTCCTATACAATGAGCATGACCCTTAGGGAAGTATTACCCAGAGACCGCCGCAAGATAGAACCTAGAGTGAGCCCAATCCGACCACCACCATCTATGCCTCTTGAACCTGTCATATTAACCATGGCCTGACATGAGCATTCCCTCAGCCATACAACCAAAATAATGATGCTTATATCAGAGCATCATGAGAAAATGATAGGACATTACCTGGTTAGGCCGGCCTGAGGAAGCCCACTACTAGAATTGATGGCAGACCTGGAGGACAGACCTGTTAAACAAAACAGTAAAACATTAGAGCATAGCTCCTAGTATACAAGGTAACAGATTAAGTTCAAATTTCAACCAAGGACTTATAAGAGATGGATGAAAATCTCTACCAGTGTTCAGTTTCACCACAAGACACCAGAGGTCTTGTTCGAATGGAGGAGCATAGGAGGAGATGAGCTCCCTCAACCAACACAATTACCCCGACCTTCAATGCAAAAATGAGAAACAATAACCTTCTACCCAGAAGCTAATGGTTTGGAGGGATCACCTCCACCTGTTGATTTCGAACCTATATAAAAACCGTAGATCTAGGAGAAAATCCCGATAAGGGAATAATGCAGTACCTCCATAAAAACAAATCGCAAATGAGCACAGTTGCCCAGTTCAATGCAACCTCAAGCATTCAGGCGAGAAAGACGCACAGGATCAGCATGACATGACAGCCGTGTAAGTAGCCTAAATGAATCGCTCGTGGCAGGACAAGTGTCACTTTTTAATTTAACAATAAATGTATTATCCAAAGTAAAGGTCTGTAGAGTGACCCTCTCGAGTTAAAAAGAAATTAATATTATGAAATATATTCAATCTTACTTGCAATCTTTGTATATTGAATCATTAACAAATCAAGAACCACATGTATATAGTTAAATGTATTAAATTGGTTAACCATGCTATAGTAAAGTTCGATAAAGTAATTTTTTTTTTGTTATGGTCTTTAACATTTAGAAGATGTGTGACATATGGTATCAGAGTGACTCAGGTTGCTAAACTGAGACCTCTGGAATTAAGTAATAACAATACTTTATAATATGCACGTAGGAAGAAGGAAGCTGAAAGTATGAGGAGAACTGGAAGTCTACCTCATAGGTCCGTAATAGGAACCGGACCCACAACATTTCAAGAGGGAAACCCTGAAGTGTGGGTGCAGCTGGGCGATGAACCCAGAAATACCAATCTAGATATTATAGTAACAGTACAAGAATTAAAAGATGAAATGGCTCGATTGCGAGCAGACAATGAGAGATTGATGTAGGAACAAGAGAAAATCATGAAGAGCCTATCAGATAGACAAAACCATCGGCCATTAGTTCCCAGCCTTGAACGTGAGAATATGACAGGGGAGCAAGAATTTTGGACTAAAAATGTGGAAACAGAGGGGGGAGAAGGAAATCATGAAGAAGAATCACATAATGTGTCCAATCAAAATATACCGAAAAGATAGAAAGTGGAACTTCAAGGGGAGTTCTAAAAAATTAAGCCTCCTCTCTTCAATGGGGAATAGGAAGAAGCAACAGAAGCATGGCTCATCAACATGAATAAATACTTCCAGCTATATGAATACGACCATAATCTGAAGGCCCGCTTGGCCATCTTCCAGTTATAGGGGAAGGCTACATTGTGGTGGGAGGAAGTAAAGACAGTACGCGGAGTTAGCGAACAAAGTATCACCTGGGAAAAGTTTCAAAGATATTTTAAGGAAAAATATCTAATAGAGAGGTTTCACGACAAGAAGGCAAAGGAGTTTGCGCTGAAGTAAAATTATAAGTGCAGACACGAACGAATTCCTCTAGCCTGATAATGGGTCTAGCGACAATAGATACATTCTATGGAATATTTCCTTAGGTTAGAATCAATCAAGAGGGCCTACCTCTTGGCCGCTTATCCTGCTTGACGATGTCCTCGCTTGCTTACTCCAACAATCTCTCCTTTCCTTCTTCAAGCTCCTAAACCAAGTAAACAACAACAACACACAAACATAATAATAAAAAAATGCAATTAAGCCTACTTAACAAGTCAAGAAACATTAAGACAAGGATATGTAATATTACAAACTATGTAGGAAATCAATCGATAGTTGGATATATTAATATCAAAGAGAGATTACAACCATTCATCTTGGCGTTGCGGTCTTCCTCTAACAAGACCAGGTTCCCACACACTTCTGCTAGCATTCCACGATGACTTCAAACAACAATAGTTTAAAAGCTCTTCCCTTTAAGCTTCACTCCAAACCAAAACACACTTCTCCCTCACACAACTAGATAGCTACAACTAGTAATAGCTTGCTTGTCTACTCCAAAATAGCATCAACACTTTGCAACTATAACACTCACACTCAGCCAAAAACTATCAACTGTGACTAACACTAGTTTGTGCTTGCGAAGAAGGGAGGTTTATATAGGAAATATGGATGGGAGATGGATCCTCTTCTCATGGGAGAAAGACTTATCCATTGAGGTAGTTCCATCATTATAGGGGAAAGGAGCCCAAACTGTCATCCTTGACCCCATCCGGCCAAACCATTTACAAGACTTCTGTTACGGAGCTTCTAGAGCTGGAAGCTTCGGCTCTAATTTAAAAAACTTTCCATAACAAAACCGCCATGAATAAGACACAACCCAGTCGCTCCGGTCGGCGCGACGAGTAGTTCTAATCTCTGCACATCGGCATGGGGTAGACAAAGGCAATTAGCGTTGGTCTTGTAAACTTGGAAAAATAGAAGTTTCAAGGGAAATGGTGCAAAAGGGAATTGATATGCTCATGAAGAGGGACACAATTTGAGTTTCTTCACGAAGGAAAAGCATGCAGGGTTCACTATATAGGTCCTCTAGGATCAAGGAATGGGGAGTACAGGGACAATGACAAAATTCTATGTAATAGATGCCTCCTAAAGCACAAAGGCCGAGCTTGAGTGAGGGATGAAATGCTTTATAAATCAGTGCGGGGAACTGGTCTGCTGTTGGAAAACCTATAAGAAAGTACAGATACATATACATAAACTGAGATCTATGTCAAATGATACATGAATCATGGCATGGATGCAACCATATAGAGAATGATCATGTAAATGGATCCAGGTATGGGCACAGCCATCCGTCAAGGAGGACCATAACAAAACCAAGGTATGGTCGCATCCATCCAATAAAGAGAAGGATCACATATGATAACTCTTGGTTTGGTTGTAACCATCCTTTTGAAAGAGACATGCATATCAACATAACCATGTCACATCACTTAGCAACTTGGACTTTTTGTGATCTGAGTCTAGGGTCTTGCGTTGCAACATGACTCGATCAAAGTACAGATCCTAGCATGTGAATAGATGTGTTGACGTCAAACATGCTAGAAATTTTCTTGATTACTAGTCGATGATGTAAATTATTAACAAGCACGAAAGAAACCACCAATAATGACAATGGTCCTCAAGGTACTATCAGTACAATTCATGGAATGTGAATACATGAATTGAAGTTGAACTCTTGTGAAATCACTCAATCGAAAGCCAATGATGTGAACTTGTCATCGAGTGCGAAGAACTTGCCCATTATGGAATGCAAGCTCTAAGGAACTGGAAGGGAGTCTCTCGGTCAAGTTCATGGATAATGAGTTGAAGTTGATGGAAAGTGACCACCTCAAAGGAGGGCCATAATGAATCCCACATCATCGACGCGTGACGAGAGGATGCAAAATGATTTTGGATGATACAGAGAATCAGAGGTAAGTGTAACTGCATGAAGACAACTCTTGAACATATTGGCGACACAACTAGAAGTTTGGCAGCTTTTGGATCCATGGGATCGGTGGTCATGATGATGTGGTAGAGATCAAACAGAAGGAAAAAATGAATGGCCCAAACCCATGAAGGTCAATGATACAGAGGAGGATGTCCCAACCCGACACGAAGCAAAGAGTGTCATGTTCAAGAGTGAGTTGCCGACACGACTGATAGATTTCCAAATTTTTCCCCCACCATTTCTTGTGAGTATCCCAATTATTTTTTAATCGCAACCTTGAAGGGGATAGCATATTATTGCATTGTAAGTTCATCCTTAGGACGAATATGACCTAGTAAGTTTAATGAGCACTAGGAAGGAGAAGCTCATATTCGTCATCGTGATGAATCCGATGTCGTTTAATAGTTTAACAAGTCTGACAAAGGTGTAAATCAGTATCTTTTCATGTCTAGAGAATCTGAAAAAGGCACATAAAAGAAAACTCCACATGGTCCATTTTTATACATTTGTGTCTCTTGAGCCCGAAAAGGTAGAAAACAATACTTGAGAGAACTGCTTCACCGTTTTAGTCAAGGAGTACCTTTTTCGTAAATAGTGCCTCCCAACCCGATAAAGGGGTAAAATTGTACTGGGTGCATGACGTTTCACATCCGTCAACGAGTTCGAAACAAAAAGGGCTCTGCCATCTTTTCGCTTTTAAAGGGTCAAAAAAGATTTGAAAGAGAACCCCCCATTTTTATTCTCTTTAACGAGTCAAAAAGGGAAAAGATAATCGGCAATATTTTCATATGAGTTTAATGAGTCGAGAACAGAGCTGAAACATGACTCATCGTCATCATCGAACATCCATCACCTGTTGTTGCACAAGTAATGCAAAGTGTATTATCGAGTCCTTGAGGAAAAATAGGTCAAAAATATTTACAAAACCTCATATTCTCATTAAAAAATGAATAAAAAGGGGAAAAGTAAATATATTTTTACCATTTACCATTTTACCTTTGCTGTGAAGACATTTACCCACTTTTTCCCTAATTGTTTCGGAGCAGATTGCGGGAGATCCGAGACGTCAATCAACGAGCCGTCAGTTCCAGGTAACAGTTGAAGCCCTAAGCTCCATTTTCATGCTATTTATTTATGTTTTTAGCCATTTTTTTGGATTTTTAGGGAGGTTTTTGAAAATCATTTTCACCCTCGGTCAGCGCGATTCCATGCTCGGAATCGTGCTGGCCGAGGGTGATTTGCAAATCCGTCCGCATCGATCAATGCCACTATTTTTAAAACAGGTGCGTTGGCGCCGTGGATAGGGAAAAATCCTATTTTCTCAAAAATTGACCGTTTAATCTTGAATTTTATGTGCCAAGGATGATTATTGACTCAAATTAACAGCTTTTGCAGGAGAGAATCACCGAAAATGGTGGATTGGAAGGAAAGGGAACATGAAGATGTTGACGCCCTGGCAATGAATGATCCAAATTGCCTGCAGGTTTTGAGGGCTTGTAGGCTCCTCAAATTCTTCCTTACACCAAGGATGCGGGCCCAGCCTGTGTTGCTTTGATACTTGATAATCCTTTGGGACATTAATTGGGAGATTTTTGTCATTGGGGACCAGGAGTTGGAGTTGACAACTTCAGATATCTACTTCATCACTGGACTTTCTCGCAGAGGTGAGTCAGTGAACTTGTACAGGTCACGTCTAATCGGGGAAATCATATCTTCCCCGCTGGTCGAACACTACCCTAAGGCCCTGAAATCCAAGAGTGGGAAGATAAAGATTTCCAGTGTATGAGATTTGACACTGAGGGTGCTTCTGTTGACTATCAACAGAGTGGCGGGGTCCCAGATGGAACACGAGACAAACAAGTTGAAGTTCATTTATGCTATTGACTGCACAACTCCTATGATCTTCAACGGGGTAGAGGCCATGAAGATGAACATCAAGTGCCAGTTTTCCAAGGCCAAGGTGGGGAATCTAAAGCAATTTGGCTTCGGATTTGTATTTGTGACCTTCTTCCTAGAACGAGTGCCACTTTTCCAGTATCAGTTCACTGAGGTAGATGCTCCTGTGCCACGCTATTCGCAGATGGCCCATTTGAGTCGTTTGATGCCCAGGATCACTGGGGGGTTAGCACATGTCATACCGACCTGCATTCTTCTCATTGCTACGACAACAAAAGATCGTTATGGAGGATTGGCCATATAGTGACACTGATTTTCGTGGAGATGTAGATATGCCCATACCAGATGGAGAAGACTTCAAAGATGAAGGTAAAAAATCAAATTTTCATATTTTTTAATTGTTTTTGGTATATGTGTGCTTAATGTTAGCCTCGCTGACAAAAGGCCCAAAATTGGATCCAAGTATGTTTTTTAAGTCTCCATAAGCTAGCATAATCATGCCAAAGGATCCAAATATGCTCTTGAAGGCTTCAAAACTTGCATAAGGATCATTCAAAAATCCCAGCAGTCGCAGGAGGAAAGCCCTTAAAAAGGTGGAAAAACACTATCAGGAGGCTAAAATACACTAAAACAGTCAAAAGACCAAGTATCGTAGGCTTGAGCATGGAAATGCACAACAACCATTAGATCTAGCCAATCAACAGCCCAGATGTAAGCGATTAATCGCAATCGGTGCTGTAGAGAGGACAACTTAAAGGAGGGATGCAAGACACTGTTGATCAGCGATCACCGATGATTGGATTGGCGGGTTGCATCGGCGGATCGCTATCGAGGATTACTATGAGTGCTAACCATGGACCTCTGGCTTGGGTGATATGTGATTGCGATCAGATCGCATCGCTATATCGCTATCAGCACTGACCATGGGGCGGGGCCTTTACATATATATGTATGCAACCCGATGAGCCGAACCCAACAGCATTATAAATGACATTTCATAATATTTCAGGTTCGCGCCACAACCATTTTTAATGCATTTTAATGTATTTCGTTATATAAGGAAATACAACAGGAAACAAGGCAGTGTCGATTGTGATGAAGTCCAAACTCAAAAGGGTCCAGGAAGTGAAAAATATAATATTTTAAGTCCGCTAGAACCATTTTTTAATGGTTTTCAATGTTTTGATGCATTTTTGAAACACAAAAGAAAATGACAAAACCGGCAGGATTTTGGGGGAGCCAAAGGTGATAAGTGTTTTAGACCAAACTCTGCTTAATGCCATACAATGGCCACCACGTGTCCTGGAAGAGGAGAGAGAAAACTTCCCTCATCAGGTAGTTAACTCCAGTACAAAAGAGGCACTCGAAATGGATCACCACCGTTGGATCTAGGACTCCCAGATCAATGGTGGAGATGTGTTATCACTACAAGGGTGGACCCGAGAGGATAACAAGCCATATCTGAGGACTTTTGAAGTTTGAAAAGGACACAGAGGGGTGGGATTTCTCAGTGTTGTTGTGTTTTCTATTTAAAACAGAAATAATCATTGTTTAAGGAAGACATCCACAATATGGCAGCATTGTTCTGTTTTAATAGAAAGCATGCATTGTTAAGCCTTTGAAAGGGCCACAACATGTGCAGTTCATCCCCAAACAGATAAAGAAGCCAAGGAGTATCACAATGCAACACAACATGCACATCTGTCCAAAACAAACGAAAATATCAAAGGCCACAACACAGCTCCTCAAAACAAACATCATTGGGCTCCGGCATGAGAGAGCCCCCAGACAGTGCATCAAACTACCTGAAGGTGGTTATTCCTCTGTCAGAAGGAGAAAATCTTTGAACCATGCTTTCCTATTGAGGGAATCAATCAGTTAACAAGGCAGATCATACAGATTAAGACTTTGAGCTTCTTAGAGCTCAAGAGCATTGTAAATAGGCTATAAATAGCTGAAAGTAAGATGTAATACGGGTTCAACTTCTAGAGATTGTTCCTCCTCTGTTCCTTCAAGATTCTCATCTTCATTCTAGCAATATAAGCTTCTTTTGCTATTATATGTTCAATGTCCATTCTCTTTGCTATTCTATGCTTGCACCTAAATAGGTTATTCAGGTTTTCTGCTGTGTCTAATGCTAGGAAACTGTCATCTTATCTGTGCATTGATAAATTAGATTTGCAAGTCTCATTTACTTCCTGTAGCTGGCCATTCATATATGTTTATGTATGCAATTTGTTGGTACAGTCATTATTCTCCATCTACCCATTGAATTTATAAATTATTGAGCATTAGTGGTCTAGAGCCTTGTATTGGTGAGAGTGTTCATACATGTATTGAGTGAGAATAGAGCTGAAATGTATTTCTAACTTGATACAAACCATCATCCATTTCAATAGTTCTGAGAAAAATATTGAAGATTATATGTTACCAGGCATCTCCGAGCTGCAAGCTAGGAGAGTTTCCTAGAGTGATAACATAATTGGCGCCATTAGTGGGGAGAGGAAAGTAAAGCTCAGCTTCCCTGGGAAACGACATAGATCCAGCTTTAATGATAGAAAAATTCTAGGCACTTTTTTGGTTGTAATCATCTATTTGGTGACTCTACTGGAGGCCGAACCTCTTGGCAACTCCACTTCATAGTTCTGGCTCAGTTTGTGAGGCATACTCCGAGAAATCCTCAGAAGTGACAAGTTGATCCAGTTTCTGGCCCTGAAAAAATCATCAAAGAAGGAAAGGCTTTGCAGAAAGGAGCATCAGGTTCAGGTAAACCTAAACAATATCCTATATCTCTTCAAGAATGGCCTATAATAGAACAAATACATGTTGAGAGTATAGCATCTAATACTAGCAGTGAAGAAAAACACTTGGAGATTCATAAAGCTCCTTATTCTTTAGCTTCTCCATTTGCTTTAAGCCTAAAGGAAACCTCACCTCCTATCCATCATACTCCTTTAGTCTTATCCATCACTCCTCAGCCCTCTATCATTCAGACTTCCAATAGTATTTTAGCCACCACAGCTATGGTAGGTCCACAAGCACCTACCAAAATGGAAAGAATCATAGCTGCTAGGTATGGACCTCTAATACTGCCCACTCATTTGAATGCCATGCTTACTGGAGAATATCATAAATATAGGCCTAAGTTCACTGGGACTGAAGGTGTTACTGCTGAAGAACATCTTGAGCCATTCTATAGCTATGCTGATAATCTGGACATTAGTGAAGATGATTTGTGGATGAGAGTCTTTGTCCAAAGCTTGGATGGATAAGCTAGAAAATAGTTTAGAGAACTCACCCTAAGATATATAGCCGATATTGACGCTTTAGATGATGCATTTCTAAAGCATTGAGGGGATAAGAAGGATCTCCTCTACTACCACACTGAGTTTGGGAACTTAAAGAGGGAAAATGGTGAGTTCCTGTCTGATTTTAATAAGAGGTTTAATCATATGTACAACAAGATACCAGCTGAAGTAAAACCCACTACTACCTCTGCTAAACTCACTTATGCCAATGATTTTGATTCTGACTTCTGCCTACTATTGAGGGAGAGGTGATATGTTACTTTGGTTGACATCTAGGATGCAACCTTGGAAGTGGAATAAAAAATCATGGCTGCAAATAAGATCAAGGGAAATGTTGATAGAAGAAGACAGAGGGGTGAGTTTTCATCATACTCTAATCCTAAGATAGATAAAATGACCAAAATGATAGAGTCATTAGCCTCTGAAATCTCCAAATTAAAGGTTGAGCAACACCCGGGGAATGGAAGAGTGCCTAATACCTTTGCTCCTAGGAATCCAAATGCAAATCCATATAGAAGAACTAATGAGAAGTTGCAAATTTTGCAAAGAAACAAAGATGCCAATGAAGACCAAAGGGTGAAGGCTCCTTTTCAAAATATAGTCACGGAAGAAGAGCAGTTTAAAGAGGATGATGAGATCCATTGTCTGGAACACAAAGGCAATACTTCCTTTTTGGCCTCAGCTACCTATGAAAAGTCATTATTCAATGACCAGATTAGCCAAGAATGGGATGGAGAAGCTATTCTGCAAACTGAAGATCAACACAGATATAATCTGAGGTCAAAGATGAATAATTTCAAGGAGACTCCTATTCAAAGAGTTGATGTCCCTACAATACAACAAGATAATAAGCAGAAGCAACCAGCGGTTGATCCTATCATCCTCAAAGCTCTAGCTCATGAGGTAAGAGGTTTTGACAAGTCTCCTTCTCCTTTCAATTTTCAATTAGAAATTTAGAAGCTAAGAATACCTATGCCTCTGATTGAACTAGTGAAGAATGAGTCCTTCAAAAGATCCATCCTTGAGGCCCTTGAGCCTAAAGCCATCCAAGCCTCCACTGACTATGTAAATCTGCAAGATGACAAGCTAGCTGTTATTCTCAGCCCAATGATCGAAAACTGTGAAGACAACTCCCCATCATTCTATGTCTCTTTGACTATTCATGATAAAATCCTTCACAGCTACCTTGTGGACACTGGAGCCAGCCATAATCTAATGCCCAAGGCTGTCATGGATGAGTTGGGTCTTGACATCACCAAGCCTTATCATGACCTGTTTTATTTTAACTCTAGAAAAGTGAAATGTTTGGGATTAATCAAGGACCTAGCCATCACTTTGTCTCAGTTGCCCATGAAAAGCATGATGATGGATATTGTGGTAGCAGATGTACCCCCCAAGTTTGGCATGTTACTTTCCAGAGATTGGATCAAGAGATTAGGTGGATCATTACAAAATGATCTGTCTTATGCTACTGTCTCAGTTTTTGGAGGTGAGAGAAAGATATTATACAGAGAGGCGTAGTTGGCTTATATCATCAGAGATGAGAAGAACCATACTAATCATCCCACCTATGTTGTTGACACATATT
This sequence comes from Pinus tabuliformis, assembly GCA_031772625.1. Taxonomy (NCBI): domain Eukaryota; kingdom Viridiplantae; phylum Streptophyta; class Pinopsida; order Pinales; family Pinaceae; genus Pinus; species Pinus tabuliformis. The sequence continues at coordinate 982,069,645 of CM062805.1, read as the reverse complement.
TTGGAGCATGTAGTCTTCATACTGAAGAATCCCAGTTGGCCTCCACACAGCTTAAAAAGCCAGTTTTCCAAATCGCTAAGGAAGAAGGCCCACAGATTTGGAACATGTTCTTTGATGAGGCTTGCTCTAAGGAAGCTGCAGGGGCAGGTGTAGTCCTTGTGTCCCTCACACAGGAATACATTCATTTATCTTTCAAGTTAACTTTTCGGGTCACAAAAAACATAGAAGTGTACGAAGCTTTGATTCTAGGCTTAAGCATTGCTAAAGAAATGGGCATCAAAGGCCTGAAAGTGTTTGAAGATGCAGACCTCATTATTCATCAGGTAAATAAAACTTTCCAAGAAAAGCATCCAAGTCTAAAAGCATACAGAGATGAGGTATGGAGGCTCAAGGATTCTTTTAATAATTTCATCATTTCTTATATTCCGAGAATGAAGAACCAGCTTTCCAACTCCCTTGTTGTGTTTCCTAGCACGTTTATTCCTCCTCTGCCTCTTAAATTGACATATGAAGTTCAGGTAAAATATAGACCGTCTATGCCTAAAAATGTCAAATATTGGAGAGTTTTTGAAGACGACGAGGAAATTGACAGGTTTTTACAAGTCATTGAGGAATTTGCTGAAACACACATCGACCAAGAAAATGAAACCATGGAAGAATGTGGCCAGTCCAAGTTAAAAAATGATATTGGCCAAGGAAGCATTGTCCAGCTGCCTAGTAATCGTATACCAAAAGGATTGGTGCCTCTAGAGAAACTGTTCAATGATAACGATGTGCCTTATAAGCCTGCCAAAAAAAAATGAGTCTGTTGTTCGTAAACAAAATATAGGGAGCCCTTCCCATCCGAAATACGTCAATATGTCCACTCATTTGTCTTCTACCGAGAATTCCGAGTATTGCACCCTCATGAAGCAATTTGCTGATATTTTTGCCTGGGAATACAGTGATCTTAAACTTGTGATACAAACATCATATAGCATAAGATTCCACTGGAAAAGAATACCACCCCTTTTAAGCAGAAGTTAAGACCTATCAGCCCTCCCTAATTGCCTTTGATTGATAAAGAGATCAAGAAGCTGTTGGATTCTAAAATCATAGTTCCCCTAAGGTATTCAAAGTGGATAGCTAACCTTGTGGTAGTAAGAAAGAAAAATGGAGAAATCAGGCTTTGTGTTGACTTCAGAAATCTGAACAAGTGCTCTAAAAAGGATAACCACCCCCTACCTAAGATGGAACACTTGCTGCAAAGAGTTTCAAGGGCCAGAGTCATGTCTTTCTTAGATGGATTTTTAGGTTACAATCAGGTTGCTGTAAATCTAGAAGATCAGGAAAAGACCGCCTTCACTACTCCTCATGGCACTTTCATGTACTCTAAGATGCCTTTCGGACTGATGAACGCTGGGGCAATTTTTCATAGGACCATGGACATAGATTTTGTGGGAGAGAAGGACAAATTTTTCCTTATTTACCTTGATGACATAACAATCTTCTCTAGAAACCACAAAGACCATTTACAGCATTTGAAGAAGGTCTTCCTAAAGTGCAGACAGTTTGGAATTTCAATGAACCAAAAGAAGTCACAGTTTTCTTTAGAAGAAGGCAGACTTCTGGGACATATTGTTTCTACTGAAGGTGTGAAGATCAATCCAGCAAGGGTTCAAGCCATTCAAACATTGTCCATCCCAAGGTCAAAAAAAGACATTCAATCCTTCCTGGGTAAGATTAACTTTGTAAGGAGGTTCATTCCAAAATTTGCGGAGCTAGTAAGCACATCACTTCCATGCTGAAGAAAGGATCAAAAATAAAATGGGCAAATGCTTCAAGAAGATCTTTCGAAGCAATCAAGCAAGCTATCATGGAAGCTCCCACTCTAGTTAGCCCAGATTACACTAAGGAGTTTTGTATCATTTATTTTGCCTCTTATGATACACTTGCAACAGTTCTGTTGCAAAAAAATGATGAAGGCATAGAGCACCCTGTGGCCTTTTTCAACAAAACTCTAAGGGATGCTGAACTAAGGTATGACCTCATTGAAAAACAAGCTTATGTTCTTATGAAATCTTTAAAGAGATTCAGAATTTATATTCTGCATTCCAAAGTAGTTGCATATGTACCTTCAGCATCAGTAAAAGATGTCTTAACTCAGCCAGATGTTGATGGAAAGAGAGCTAAATGGATTGAGAAATTCATAGAGTTTAACATAGAGGTGAAGCCCACAAAGTTGGTTAAGGGCTAGGGCTTGGCTAAACTTATGGCTGAAGAAAATTGTAGCTTGTTAGACATAAATTCCATAGGTCTAAATTCAGATTATGAGTAGACATAGGAAGCAGCAGAAGAACAAAAGCAGAATCAGTCTCTGGCTGAAAATGTAGCCATCTGTGAATGTTATTCCATCATAGTTCAATTTTGAAAAAGCTAGAAGTCCCTCTAGGGCTTAGCTCAAGTCAAGGCAGGGCCATTAAACTCAGATCAACCAAATTCTGCATAAATAAAAATCTACTTCATTGGAAAGACCCATCGGGAATCCTCTTAAGATGTCTAGATAAAGAAAAAACTATGGAATTCATACATCAGCTCCATTCTAGCATCTGTGAAGGGCATCATTATTGGAAAACCACAACCCACAAAATGCTAAGGGTTGGGTATTATTGGACTACTCTTTTCTATGATGTGTTTGCTTTTGTGAAAGCTTGTGACAAGTGTCAGAGGTTTGCAGGAAGACAACAGCTAAAATCTCTGCCCTTGAAGCTAGTACATGTCAATGGTCCCTTCCAGTAGTGGGGCTTGGACTTTATAGGTGAGATCAACCCACATTCCAGTAGCCAACACAAATAGATCTTAGTAGCCACCGATTATTTCACCAAGTGGATTGAGGCTATACCCACTAAGAATGCCAGTCATCAAGTTGTCATAAAGTTCTTGAATGAGAATATTTTCACTAGATTTGGTTACCCAACCATACTAGTCACTAATAATGCAACTTTCAAGGCAAAAGAATTGGTGGACATGACTCAATCCATGGGAATTCAAGTGGTGCATTCTACCCCATATTATCCTCAAGGCAATGGCCTGGTAGAATCATCTAACATGAGTCTGGTAAGGCTAATCAGAAAAATGTTAGAGGACAAAAAAAAGAGCTGGGATTCCAAGTTGAAGTTTGCACTATGGGTTGACAGAGTTACCATCAAAAAGTCCATAGGGAATTCTCCATTTAAACTGGTTTATGGAGCTGATGTTGTTTTCTCTATCTAGCTCATTCTCCCTGTAGCTAAATTCTTGCAAGAAGAACAAGATGAAGAGAATGAAATGGTAAGAGGCATGAATAACATGGTTGAACTACAGTAGATCAGAGAGCAGTTGGTTGAGAAGTCAAAGGCTCATCAGAAGAAAATCAAAGAAGCTTTTGACAGGAAGGCAAAAGTGGAAAATTTCCAAGTTGGTGATTGGGTACTTAAATGGGATGCATTTAAGGAAAAGAAAGGTAATCATGGCAAGTTTGACTCCTTATGGACAGGTCCATTTATCATCGCTCAAATTCAGCAAAACAATACATTCATTCCTCACAGTCTGGAAGGAGGAGATACTTTTGATAGCCCAGTAAATGGGAAGTTCTTGAAACTTTATTTCATTTAAGGCTTAAAAGCCTTATCATTGTAAATATGTTTTTCCAGTTTTTATTTCATTACAAAATAGACTCGATGCCCAATGGAATACTAGAAGGAATATTTGATTATTGCTTTACAGGAAAGGCATTAATCTGTGATCCTTGAAACCTCACAGGGAGGATTTCATCCCCAAAAGGAGCCAATGTTAGCCTCGCTGACAAAAGGCCAAAAATTAGATCCAAGTGTGTTTTTTAAGTCTCCATAAGCCAGGATAATCATGCCAAAGGATCCAAATATGCTCTTGAAGGCTTCGAAATTTTCGTAAGGATCATTCAAAAATCTCAGCAATCGCAGGAGGAAAGCCCTTAAAAAGGTAGGAAAACACTATCGGGAGGCTAAAATACATTAAAACAGTCAAAAGACCAACTATCGCATGCTTGAGCATGGCAATGCACAACAGCCGTTAGATTTGGCCAATCAACGGCCTAGATCTAAGCAGCTAATTGTAATCACCGGTGCAGAGAGGACGACTTAAAGGAGGGGCGTAAGACACTGCCGATTAGCGATCATCGATGATCAGATTGGAAGGTCACATCGATGGGTCACGTCAGCAGATCGCTATCAGGGATTACTATGAGTGCTAACCATGGACCTCTAGCTCGGGCGATATGTGATTGCGATCAGATCACATCGCTATATCACTTTTGGTGCTAAACATGGGGTGGGGCCTTTATATATATATGTATGCGACCTGATGAGCCAGACCCAATGGCATTATAAATGACATTTCATAAGATTTCAGGTCCACGCCACAGCCATTTTTAATGCATTTTAATGTATTTCATTATATAACGAAATACAACGAGAAACAAGGCAGCACTGATTGCAATGAAGCCCAGACCCGAAAGGGTCCGAGAAGTGAAAAATATAATATTTAAAGTCTATCAGAACCATTTTTTAATGATTTTCAATGTTTTGACACATTTTTGAAACATAAAAGAAAATGACAAAACCGACAGGATTTCGGGGGAGCCAAAGGCGATAAGTGGTTTAGGCAAAACTCCGCTCGATACCATACAGCGACTGCCACGTGTCCAGGAGAAGGAGAGAGAAAATCGACCTCATTGGGTGGTTAACTCCAGTACAAAAGAGGCGCCTGAAATGGATCACCACTATTGGATCTAGGACTCCCATATCAATAGTGGAGATGTGCTATCACTGCAAGGGCAGACTTGAGAGAAGAATAAGCCATATCTGAGGACTTTTGAAGTCCAAAAAGGACACAGAGGGGTGGGATTTCTCTATGTTGCTTTGTTTTTTGTTTAAAACAGAAACAGTCATTGTTTAAGGCAGAAGTCCACAATGTGGCAGTGCTGTTTTGTTTTAATAGAAAGTATGCATTATTAAACCTTTGAAAGGGCCACAGCACACACAGTTCATCCCCAAATCGACAAAGAGGCCGAGGAGCAGCACAACGCAACACAACACGTACAACTATCCAAAACAAATGAAAATATCAAAGGCCACAATGCAGCTTTTCAAAACAAACATCATGGGGCATCTCCGGCACGAGAGAGCTCCCAGACAATGCATCAAACTACCTGAAGGTGGTTATTCCTCTGTCAGAAGGAGAAAACCTTCGAGACATGCTTGCCTATTGAGGCAATCAATCAGTTAACAAGACAGATCAGACAGATTAAGACTCCAAGCCTCGTAGAGCTCAGGAGCATTGTAAATAGGCTATAAATAGCTGAAAGTAAGATGTAATATGGGTTCAACTTCTAGAGATTATTCCTCCTCTATTCCTTCAAGCTTCTCATCTTCATTCTAGCAATATAAGATTCTTTTTCTACTATATGTTCGATGTCCATTCTCTTTGTTGTTCTATGCTTGCACCTGAATAGGTTATTTAGGTTTTATGTTATGTCTAATGCCAGATGATTGTCATCTTATCTCTGCATTGATAAATTACATTTGCAAGTCTCATTTACTTCCTGTAGCTGGCCATTCATATATGTTTATGTATGCAAGCTGCTGGTACAGTCAGTATTCGCCATCTACCCATTGAATTTATAAATTATTGACCATTAGCGGTCAAAATCCTTGTATTGGTGAGAGTGTTCATGCATGTCTTGAGTGAGAATAGAGCTGAAATGGTTATCTAACTTGATTCAAAACCATCATCCATTCCAATAGTTCTAAGAACAATATTGAAGGTTATATGTTACTAGGCATCTTCGAGCTGCAACCTAGGAGAGTTTCCCAGAGTGATAACACTTAAACATTTCTCTTGTTTATGCAGATGTTGGACCAGAGTGGCCAGCCAGGATGTCCTTGATAGCTAGGTGCATCCCCCACCCTATGGATGTTGTTGCCCTTTACCAGGAAGGGAGTGACAACGATGAGGAGATCACGAGGAAGCTTGAGGGGTTAACACATGGTATCCCAGAGTATGCTCGGATATGAGACATGCCCCATCGGTACCAAAGGCACACGGTGGGAGTCTCAAGTTGGATCCGCTGACTATTGAGTTGTGTTGCATGAGATATCTTGTGCTACCATGATGACCATGCTGATTAGTTCCTAGGTCCAACATTTACATATTTTTTGAGGCCTGCCTGCCACGAATGTATGAGGCCTACGAGCCGCTGACGTTATTTTAGACACACATATTATTTTTTTGGGTTCTGATGTATCAAACATTCTCACCATATATATATATATATATATATATATATATATATATATATATATATATATATGTTGTATATTGCTGTCTATTATGGTACAAATGCATATCTTTTACATGTTTCGTAAATGTCTATCCAACACGCAATTACCTAACGCATCTGTCAATGTATTCATGCGTCTAGGAATATGATGATATGTAATATAATCAAAATGTATTTCCATTAGACGAATACGGAGATACATTCGTAATATTTGAGGGTTCTTGGCAGAATATTTCCCATTGAGTTGAAGGATGACAAGCTGTGAATCCAGGTTGACAACCAATTCTCTTATGCCCAAAGTAATGGCTTCTGACAATAGTTCGGAGACCACATTGTATTCAACAATGTTGTTGGTTGTACGACCTAGGGAGATACCTTTAAGGTCAATAAACTCACCGTTAGGGTCATAGATATCCCATGCCGCAGATGATAGGTTCCAGGTACTACGACAAGCACCATTGGTGAAACTAACATGAGGAGTCGAAGACATCTACAAAGCAGGAAAAGCATAGTAAACAGGAAAGTTGTTTGAAAACTATTGCACAAAACCACACTGTATAAAATGAATCACACACTAATGTACATAAGTAACCATGCAAGATGACCTAATCATAGTACTTTTTGAGGGAGTCCATGATGGGACTCAGGTAATCAATAAACATAGATTAATACCAGACTTTTATCGTTGACATGACAAGTAAGCATCAACTCAGCCAAATAATAGAGTAGAACTCATATAAGGCTTTGTCCCCATGCCCACTGGGCAAGGGAGGGTTATGAGTTAGAGGAGAATTGGGGAAAACTCAGGGAGGGTAAAAAATCCTGAATCCATTAAGGGATCAAGGTGCCCTTAGCTGGAATATCTTGATTATGTCAGGATAGACTGACACATCAATAAGTAATCGGGAAGAGGAATCTTCGAAAACGGTAGACATGACCATCGGGCGAGGCAGGAATGAGGAACGATGATGAGTATCGATCCATGGTGGTTCCTTGAGAGACATGATTGCCATGATACCTTCATCAGCAAGGAAGGTCTCGGTTAAGGGATCAGATGATTCCAAAGTGCCAAGCCAGGGGATTGAGAGTATGTATCGAGAGAGGTCTTCGACATATGAGAATCAAAGGATGCAGAGTTTGAAGCTGAAGCAATTTCCATGTAATTGACTTCAGTGGGACTAAGTGTAATAATCTCGCCCCAAGAATCAACAAGATTTGGTGCAGGTATGACCCAGGGTTTAGATCTGACCGAGATCATGTTGACAGAGGCAACATGAGGAGGTGGGAGTAGAAAATTTCTCATTAAGGTATAATCTTTGAAGAGACCTGCCCCCACACTCTCATAGGGAGCAATAGAGTACTTAACGTACAGAACATTTCCATCTAAGGAGGAAGAGGCAAAGAAATATAGTTGATCGATAGTGATGACTTTCCCTTGATGGGAAAAACGGATCACACGGAACAAGGAGGAGGTCACGGCATGCATGGCATGAGTCCAACTTCGGTCGAGTAGAAGATTATAATTGAGATTGGGATCAACAATTTCTACTTCGACATGCACTGTCTTGCCTTCCACGGTGATGGAAATGTTAGGTAATGCATCGAAGGGTTGTGAATCTTACCCATCGAAAGCTTCCAAAGTGTTCGGAGACTGGTTTAGTGCAGGGGAACCAATAGCCTTCCAACATGCAGTTGACATGATGTAGGTGGAAGCACCTTCATCGATGACAGTGCAGTGGATGGTCTTCTCATTAATGACTACCTGAATAAGAAAGGAAATTTGATGAGGGAACTGTGGAACATGGTTCTCTAGATCGAAACATATCAAATTAAAATCATTGGGATCGATGACCCAAATAGCTGATAGCAAAGATTTCCACTACGATGGGCAGCTTTGGAGTACCTCGAGAGCTGGCATGGCTGATGGCACTTGAGCCAATTCCTCAGCAATATTATGGTTTTGAGCACCTCGGACATTGGGATTATATGAGAATTTCCGCAACACACCTCGAGAGGGTGGTCGTGTAGCGGAATCAGGGTTAGAGCACTCAATTTGCAGAGGGCCAAAACTCAGGGTAGAAGAAGAAGGTGCAACTTATTTTTCTTTCCCAACTGCCGAAGCTGGAGTTTGATAATCTTTTGATCAGGTAGCCACATTAATATGCATGCTCATGATGAATACTTGAGATCTGGAGGAAGCAGATCGAGGTTGGTCTACCATTTGGGTCTGCTGAGATGGAAATGGCTCTTTAAGGACAACAGGGGTCCCTTTGAGTAGGTGACTAACTTTGGATTGTCGAGGAAAATCCTTAGTGTAGTGATCATCCTCGCAAATGAGGCAGGGATACTTAGGTTTCTGTTTTGGAAGGTTCACTAGTAGAAGATTTGGGAGGAACCTTTTTTGGGGCATCCACTTTAGCTTTGCCTTTGCCTTTGTTTTTTTCCTTTCAAGGATTTGTCTGCAATGGTAGACTGGATAGCGTGGACCTCTGAGGTTTTACCAGGGCCAGGTGGATTCTAAGATGAACTGTTAGGAGTAGAATTCGAGACCGACTTCTGTTTGGAAGAAGTTTTAGAAGGGGTCTGGGATACTGAACCAATAACTCCATCAACGGGAGGAAAAACTGGTGACTTTGATGCTGTGGGATTGGATGATGGCCGCGAAGCATTGGGTAACAACTCGTGTAAAGTGCCAAACTGGGAGTAAACCAAATCCAAGTATTGGGCACAAGCGATGGCTTGCTCTTCAGTGACACATCCGCCCATAGCTATATTATGAGCAATTGGGGCTCTGAATGATTTGGTAAACAATTCAATGAGAAACTAATTAGCCATCTCGAATTTGATCAAGCGACGTCTACGTCTCCATTCATGGATGTGATCAGAGATGTGTGTCATAGTATCTTGCTTAAGCAATGTGAGAAAATAGGTGCCAGTTTCACAGCGAGCTAGCAACTGATAATATGTGAGGAAAGCCATGGCTAACGAATTAAAATCATGGTAAGTACTTCAAGGTAACTCGATGTACAATTTTGTTGCAGCACCCATGAGGGTTCGTTGGAAAAGATGAAGACAAATGGAATTGTCCACGTACGAGTTTGACGAGCACTACAGGTGATATGTCATCACATGGGCATGAGGATCTTTTTTAGCTTTTCCATCGAATTTTGGCCAATCACTTGGTATCTTGGATGGCACCGGAGGCTAGTACGGAAAATGAAGAATCAGATCATTCATAAGGCACGATACATCCGATAACTCAAGTGTAGCTAAGAAAGGTAATTGAGTGTTAAAAGGCATGGGAGGCTGATTAGCGGGCCCAAAGGGAGGAGACCATCCCTACTAGTAAGGATTTTGTCCCCGTAATGGGGGATTTTGGCCATATGGGATCTGAGGCTACCCCCATTGTGGATTACCTTGACCATAGGGAGGATTTTGACCTTGAATACCTTGAAACTCGGGAAAATTTTAAGAACCCCCCCTATATTTACATGTATAATAAATGGGCGAATCTGCATGGTATATAGGAAAAATGGAAGGCAATTTTATCAATAATATGATGTGTATATATAACTTTTTGCCGAATCTCTCACGAGGGATGGCGAATATTTTACTCAATTATAAAATCTTATGTTTATTGAATACACAAAAGAAATCATTGCATTTCTTTAAAATATCTTTTGAAATCAAAATTACCGCAATTACATATTGATAACCTAATGGGTGTAGGATAAAATTCGCCCGTGCCATTCACAAAAAGCATGAGAAAAAACCTAATAGTATATATAAAACCAAGAAAAATTCAAATTCATCACTTCTAGGGACCTCTTAACCACCCTGCCAATACACAAGTATGTTCCTGTTTGCAATTAGAAAAATTACCCAAATTACAATCTGTTTACTCCAGCATATGTTGGAAAGTTATAGAAGGATGACTAGTGCAATCAATCCATTCATTTTAACCCTGGATTTGTTTAAGTTTAAAACAGAAGTATACAAATATACTTGTCCAATGTCTATGCTTTAACCATTCACCTTAAGATGTTTTTACAATATAATTTCCTAAGTCTATTTAATATCTTCATTATCATAAAAACCAACCTCTATCCATCTTAACTCCACATCTACACTCTTAGGGGGATGAAATCTATTTATCCCTCTGAGCACTTGGTAGACCCAGAATTAAGATGGATTTAAGATGATAGAATTTCCCCTTTAAATAGTCTATGCTCACATGAATACCATGGTATTACCATGGGTCAATACCATGGGTTATCATAAACCTGGAGCTTAGAAATTACTATTAATAATTTATAAAAATTAATAAAATTAATAGTTGATTTTTATTTTATTTTTTATTTTAACCAAGCTAAAATGTTTAACATACATTAAATTACAACATCCATTTTTACTCTTGATCGGATCAAATATTTTTTCACTCTATGCTAGTTTTCATATCACGATATTTGATACCTCTCGGGGGTTAGTAGATCCAGAGTAAAGATGGATCTATGCTTGTTTAATTCCCCCATTTAAATAGGCTACATTCCAGGTGAATACCATGGGTCAATACCATGTGCCATTTTGGTGAATACCATGAGTCAATACCATGTGCCATTTTTATTTTTATTAATACTAATATTAGGGTTAATAATGTTTTTTTGCATGGTAGTGTCCCATAGTATTTTTCCCATAGGTTTCACCTAAATATAAAGTATTTTTTGAGTGTTCGTAAATATAAGGTGACTTATGGAGTAAATATAAAAAAATATTTTATTTGTTTACCATACCTCTCGTTTATTTATATTTTTATTAATTTACCATACCTCTTTTACAAATATGGTATTTGGCCCATAGGATTCACTTAAATAAAACCTCTTTCTTGAGCCTTCATAAATAGAACGAGGGTTATGGACTAAATATAAAAAGAGGTTTTATTTATTTACCATGGGTCTAGTTTATTTATATTTTTATTTATTTACAATACCTTTTGAGTAAGTATAAAAAGACGTTTTATTTATTTACCATACCTCCACTTTACTTATATTTTTATTTGTTTACACCCTTGCATGTATATAAGGTGACTTATGAAGTAAATATAAAAAATGTTTTATTTATTTACCATACCTCTCATTTATTTATATTTTTATTAATTTACCATACCTATTTTATAAATATGGTATTTGGGCCTTTGGCCCATAGGATTCACTTAAATAAAACCTATTCTTGAAAATGGGCGAATGGAAGGTTGTAACTCCTAATTTCAAGGGCTAAATTTACCTTTTTTACCCTCTCCCTTAAAATAAGGTGGGATATTTGAGGTGATTTGTAAAAATGTACTATGATACAAAATATTCGCCCACTAAAAATTTAAAACCCCTTAATTTTGCCAAAGGGCAAACATTCGCCCATAAAATTTTCTATGTTGAAACTGTCCAAGCATAGGTTGTTGATAGGCAACGTATGGGTTAAAAGGTTGTTGAGCCTGTTGACCTTGGACATATGGATATGGGACCTATTGTCCTGGAACATAGGGCTGATGAACCTGTTGTCCCTGAACAAGAAGATTATGGACCTGCAGCCCTTGGGCATAAGGTTGATACACTTTTTGCCCTTGGACGTAGGGGTTTGTACCTGGTTCCCTTGGCCAACAGGATTTTGAACCTGTTAACCTAAGACAAGAGGGTTTTGGGCCTACTATTGCTAGACTTGACATTGACCCTGCCCCTGCAAGGGTTGACCTTGTCGGTATGTATACAAGGGTTAATGCTACCAAGGTTGGTTTTGTTGTTGCAAGGTTTGACCTTGTCGTTGCAAAATTTGTCCCTGGGGTTACAGAGGTTGGCCCTATGAGGGTATGGGTTGAGAGGTGTGCAGAGCATATTGCATATGCTTCTATGTGGCTTGCTGCAACTGTTGTAAGGATTGACCTTGCGGTTGTTGCAGTTGACCTTGCTGCAAGATAATTTGCCCTTGATGTTGCGCAGAGAGCCCTTGCTGCTACAAAGGTTTCCCTTGCGGTAACAAATGTTGTCCTTGTTTTTGTAAAGGTTGTCCTAGCTATTGCAAGGGTACTTGAACAATGCTTGGGAAATTGTCGAACTAAATATGGCTGTAGCCAGGCTAGATGTACTACCAAGATTGGAGGGTGTAAGGTTGATTAACCAATTCTTGAGAACCATATGGAATGTAAGGATTTTGGTATTGGACCTGAGCCCCATAAGGCTGCTGATATTGATCATTGCTTGATCCAGATGGACCAATGGGATTCTGACCGTGTTGGTACTCGACATTGCTTGATATAGTGGGATCAATAGGGTTATAAATAATACCAGAAGAGGGCCGGTTTATACCAAACATGTGAGCTTGTGAGCCGCTCACATTAGTGGCACCTGATACCATAGAAACATTCAGGTTTTGTTCCCCAAGCGGTGGCATAATATGGCCACTATCTAATGGGACAAAGGAACTGATAGAGACAATCTTTGAAATTGCCGGTTGTGACTAACGTGTAACTCGGATCAATGATAAAAGAGTATTCGGAATGGTGGGTTGCACCAAGACTGAAGTAATAGCCTGTTGGGAAGTCATGTTTGTGATGGACGGACTTGACGTAGGTCTGATGCCTGACACCCATAAAGGATTATGGTAGAGTGATGAGGCACTAGGTGTGCCTGAGACTAAATGCCCCAAAGACACATAGTTGGGTGGCAAGCTGGCGGGAATACCTTTCGAAAAAGGGAAACCCTCGAGAGGGAACTATAATTACAATTCTTCCCCCTCAACAGTGTGTGGAGTAGAAACTTCAGACTCATTGGGAGTTGTGACTGGGGCATCACCTTCGGGTTCCATGTTTGAAAACAAACAATGACGAATGATCGAACATGTACTGGGGGATAGTTCCAAAGGAACACCCGGCTGATCATACGAACTGTAAGGAAACTGCAGTGATATCTCAACAACATCAAATAGTGGGTTCGGAGGATGGATAACTAGTCCAAGCTTACCATTAGTGGTCTGTGAGTTCTCTAGAGTTCAAACGAGATTGTTCGAAGATTTCAGGCCAAGATCAACAGATGACCCTGTATCGAAAGTAGGTGGAATACGAGATGACAATGGTTGAACACTCAAAACAATTCCGAGTTCAAAATTTTGGTCCTTGAGTGACTATGATAACTCAGGAAATGGCTCCTCAGACAATCTTTCAGGCGGAGGAGAGGAAGGGGAATTGGGTAAACCAGATGGTTCAACCATAATGACCTTGTCTAGTCGACATAACAAATAACTTCAAGGCTTTAAAATGTCCTTTTAAAGGAACTCACAATTTAGTCTGTTAGCACCTAAATCTGCCTCAGGCTGAAGGAAGGAAAAAATTAGGGTAACCACAAACCACGTTCAGTCTGGTAGCTAGCCCTACCAAAGCAGGAGAGGGCTCTCTCCGAGTCACACTCAGTGAATAGATAATAGAAAACGGTATGAGATGACTTACAATGAAATATTTACCTTAGGCTAGTAAGTGCATAGGGATTCGGGAAACAATTTTCATGAATGACCGAGCTTTTGGGATGGTATGGGACCGGCGCTCAGTAAAGAATAGAGAATTTAATACAAAGGCACAGATTATTCCGTGAGGCAAGGTAGGCGGAAAATGTAACAATTTAGTTTGAGGTACCGCGGCATGAATAGATTGCTGAAGAAAGTGAAAAGGGCATAGTGACATGAATCCTTTTCAATAGAAGAATAAGACTGAACATGAAATTTTCCCACAGGTAGAGCAATAAAATTGAATTCTACCTAATCTCACTCAGAAAATTTCACTGGAAATGAACATGAATTGAATTATGAAACATAATGAAATACGTATGAAAACATAAGAGACACATTTGCTACACTCACAACCACAAGAATCTCATGAAACAGAGTTGCTGCCTTTCATTAATTCTCTGTCAAAAATACACAGTGAAGAAACAAAGTTTCTTTCCCACAGTCTCCCAGGAGTTACAAGCCAACCAACTGTTTGCAAATAACTTGCATACAATATATAGAATGTGTGAGGAAGAGATAGAACGCCCAAGGGTTGGCGAGTTACTCGAATCATTACAAAATGGAGATGGAGAGCCAACCATCAGCTACAGGTGTAGCGCTGCAAACATGACATTTGGCTTGGGGTGACCGTTTGCCTTCCTTCGCCACTTGGATAGAAGCCAATCTGGAGAAAAAACTCTTTAAATTCTGCCTTTGGTGCCAAAAAACTGAAGTGTAGATGAGCGGGCCCACTTGGAGAAGTTGCGAACCGAAATTTCGCGAAACAGAAGAAAATTGGAAATTTTTTCCTCTATGCGCCGCGCCATTTTTTCTATGCGTCGCGCTACTTTGGGACTTGTTTTGGGGCACTTGTAGGAGTCCAAAATGTGCCCAAGTGGGCTTTTTGGAAAGCCTATCCTATCTACTTTCTAACCCCACTAGAATTTTTGAATTTGGTTCTCATTTTCCCCCTCCAAATCTTCATTCTCCCAAGACTACTCCCTGTGTGTCAAAAAAGTGGCAGAGAGGCCATTTTTTGGTGTTTTTTGACCTTTTGGAGACTCATACCTTGCCAAAATTTCTTGCCCGGGCACTAGTAGTCGTGATTTTCCATGCTGAATCCAAAAATGCAAACCATTCCTCATTTGGAGCTCTAGAATTTTAGCGCAATGCCACGTGCGCGGCACACAGGGAGAAAAACCCTGTTTTTTGCACAAAAATTTTAAAATTTCAAAATGTGCTCCAAATTTCTTGAAATTTGGTCTGGAGCTTCTTCATTAAGTGTTATGGTGGGCCAAGGATTGCCTTAGCCAATATCCGGAGTCGATCATGCTCTTTTTGCCTCTTTTGCCTTTTTGATGCCTTCTTTAGGTTTGCCTTCAAATTCCTTATTCGTGCCTTGCAAACCTTGTTTCGTAACCAATAGTGGTTTTTCATGTTTCTGAGCATGTCCCTGTCCTTGTTTGCTTTCGCCAATCAATGTGTGTCTCCATCTCATACTCCGATGAATGTTGTGAAGCCATGACTGCTGTGTATACTGTACCTAGGCTGCCCTTTGATGATGGTGTGAGGCTCGGTGCCTTTGTGATGTCTGTCACCAAAGGGAACAATGAAAGAGGGAGTATTAGGAAGGGAGTAATGTAATGGGAATAGGGGTTATAGGGAGAAATTTGTTTAGGGATATGGGAGGAGTTTGGGTATTTTGCTAGGGTAGGGTTTGGGGTGTCATGTTGACCAAATAGTGGAGGGATAGGGGAGAGGGTTTGGTAGTAGTTTAGGGCAGGGATTTTAGGAAAAATGATAAAGGGAGGATGGGAAAAATGGTAGGTGAGGGGAAAATGATGGGTGGAATGGAACCTTGGCACTAACAACTCACTTTAGCAACCCTAGCCATTCATGTTTTTTGGTGATTTCTTATGGTTGATTTTATGCATTTGGTTGCATTTCAAACATCGGTATAAACCATCATATCATTGATAAAATTTGATGAGAAAGTGATGTTATAAAGCCTACCTTTCAATTTGATAGCATTCACAAAAATTTGGAGTGATTTGGCACTTGTTTCGGCCCTTGGTCTGTGTGCGCCGTGCGCAAAGCCCAGTGCACCGCGCCCTGGGTATGTGCCGTGCCTGTGGAAAGTTTGAACTGCGGGCAGGCTCTGTGTGCACCGAAGCCCTGACTATATGCGCCGCGCTCCTTGGAACTGCCTCCAACTCACTCAAACACGCACGATGCACCCTTTGCTCTCCTAATCACTTTGCAACGTTTCTTTATGACCTTGATTTGCACAATGACCTTGTTTGCTTGTGGAAACCTTGTGGAATGAAGAATTTGCAGTTTTGGAGGAAGATTTCAGTCAACTTCAGGCCTTTTATCCCTGTGCGCCGCGCTCTCTATGTGCATCGCGCCAGTGTAAATTTACACTGGAAAATCTCCCTCTGTGCGTCGCACTCCCTCTGTCCACCATGCCTTTTTGAAGGTGACTTTTGGAGGCCTTCCTGGTGTCCAAATTGGGTGCAGGATAGCTCGTTGGAAATTTATTTGAGTCTAATTTCCAACCCAACTATAATTTTTCAATTTGGAGTTCATTTTCCCTATCAAAAATCAAATCTTCCAAGACTGGTCAAAATGTGCCAAATGAGGCTGCCTAAAGGCAGAGTGCTGTTACAGTCAACTTTTGAATGCCTTCCTCAACTATAAATTGAGCTCATGATAGCTCATTGGAAATATATTTGTGTCTAGTTATCATTTCACTCATCAAGCAAGTCATTTGGACAACTGATCTAGGAGAAAATTTTATTTTCCCAAGATCACTTCAGAAGTGCATCAATTCTCCCGAGGCAGCTATATTTTTGAGATTTCCCCAAGACCATGATACCTGTGTAAAAAGTGAAGGAGGTTTTTCTTCCTTGGCATGTTTTTGACAAAAACCTCTCTCAGGTTTCCCAAATTTATCCTTTATTGCTAAGAAACCTCATTTGAGTGAAACCTATCCCGATGTGTGGAACAAGGGATTTGTCGAAATGAAGCGAAATGAAGGGGATAGGGAGTTTCTAAATTCTTGAGGAAATTTTGGGAAGTAGGGAGGGATGTTAGGAATTAGGGAAAGTGTAATATTAGAGATTGCGTGAGGGGAAGGGGTCCAAAAAGGAAAAACACAGGTCCAACCTAGAAAATTGCCAGGTTGTAGCAAGAAACTAGGGTTTGTGCGAAAATGAGGAATTTGGGGGATCTCAGTGATGGGAAGTGTTTGATAAGGTACTTTAAGGATAGGGGAAGGTGTATGAACATCAGGATACAAGTTTTTCCAATTATTTGATCACCCACGAGAAATTTCCTTCAAAACCCTTGGAGAGGGAAATGAACCTTGCCTAGGCGCAACTGAAGCATGAACAAGGTGTAAAATGACCCAGTGGGACTTGACATGATAATGACCACTGTCTGAATGATGGTACACTCAGCTAAACAGTGACATGGACCAACATTTGGACAACTTTGAAAAGGGTAAAATCAAACCCTATACCTAATGCCTAGTGACCAAATTTTGCTTGAAGACTCAGTGAAATTACAAAATTTGACCTTGATACCTTAAAATCACTTTGTAAGAGCATGTTTGATCACTGGAGGAAGGCTGCAAAGACTGACACTAACATTGGCTCCAATAGGGATGGTAGCTCCTTGGAGGTGCCAAGAACTGCAAATCTTTGGGTGAGCAGACAGTGCCTTCGTCCATTGGGCTATGGAGTTCATTATTTCGACAAACCAACATGACTCAATTTATTGACTGAAACTAACTCAATGCGAACTGAAATGACTGAAAAACTTGACTCTATGCAAAAGGAAATGACTCATGACTGACTTAACTAAAACAAGAACTGACAAAACTTATTCAATGGCAGCAGTCCATCAAGATTCGAGGGTTTCAAATCATGATGACAACCACTTGTGTACTAATGCAATATGTACAATCATGTGTAATGTGTCTTTCAATGTAACCAATCAAGTAGATGCCTCCTTGATTGATTCTCCGGATCAAATCTTCTGGTCAACAACGGATACTGGTAACTGGGCCTCCATAAACATAATTGACCATGATCTCCTTCATCACTAAATACTGCAATAATGACCTTCACTGCTGACTGTAACAGATTTGCCATTGGATCATGAAAAACATGAAGATTGACCTCCTGCTGAAAGAGCAAGGTGTCCTTCTCCTTTGATACTGATCTTTCTTCATACTGTACTTCAATAAGAGTATGTTCCTGGTCTTGAGCAAAGATCTGAGCTGACTGGATTATTTCTTCATGAAGACCGTGTTCTGATGACATGAGAACATTTGGATCCAAAACTCTATCTTCTTCTATGGACAGATCCGAAACGACACTTTTTCTTTCATCACTTTCAGCCATATGGAATTCTTCAACCTGCTGATCTATAAAGCTGTTCACCGAATTGTCATCCTTTTCAAAAGAGATATTATGAAGATTCTGCCTTATAAACTGAAATGCTTCGTAACACAAGGGTACAGAATCCTCTTGCATCATTAAATCATGTATTTCGGCTGCCTCACCTTCATCTGTAATTTGATCTTGAATTGTGTTTGGTGGCTGCAAATCTGGTTCTGTATCCAAAATGATTTCATCAATCATTTCAGGGGAAGATTTCTTATTAACGACCTGCTCAAAAATTTTGCCATCTGTCTCATCTTCAACATTAAAACTGAGATATTGTTGATTTCCTACAAGCTTTTCATTTGAAGATTTACTATGCAATTTACCCTGCAAAAACTGAAATGATTCAAAACAGAGAGGTAAGGAATCTTCTTGTATCGTCTGATCATATAAGCCAGCTTCTATGTCTTCATGTGCAACCTAACTATTAATGGCATTTGGGGGCTGGAACTCTGAATATAAGAAGTCTGGAACAAAGTTTTCATCTCCCTCAAGAGGATCCAAATCAAGATTTGTCGATAGTTGATGTCTGATTGCATGGAAATTATCTCTGATGAACTGACATGAATCAAAGCACAAAGGCAAAGATCCTTCACTTACTTCAAAATCTGCTACACTTTCCTCATCGTTTCCATAGCTGATATGCCTCGGTTGATCACTGTACTCGAGCTATTGTAAGCGAACTTCCTCATCCCATAAACTAGCTGCTGATTTTTCTGCTAGATTATATTCTATTTGGAGAGCATAATCATCATCATCATACTGATCAAACTGAGGAAAATCGTCAGTATAAAACACTTCATCAAGAATACATGTCATATCAACAGGTCTTTCTTCTCCAATATGATCTACAAAACAATCCTTATGACTACTGAGATAAGAAACAAAATGTTTTGGATCAGCCACTTGTTCATGAACGTCATTTTCATCTTTTGCAGTCATTTTTCTCACCATCTCTTCTACTACACTCACCAAAATGTCAAGCTTTTCCTCTAAAGGTGTAGTTTTCTCTAGATCCACGTTTTTCATCTCTTCTTCTTTCAACCTTTCCCTTCTGATCAACAAATGATTCTCTACATTTACTGCATTGTTCTGCATCTCTTCAAGTGTTGCGACATTCTTTTGTCTCAGCTGAAACTCCATTTCCGGATCAAAGGCACCCGGGTAGTGCAAGAGAGCAGATCCAGGAGTGGGTCTTATATCAACCGGCATCAAATAATAAAATTGATTAAATCTGGCTAAAAATTGTTGTACTGTCTCCCTTGGCAGTCTTTTCAGCTGATTATACTCCTACGATAAGGAAAAGGTTCTATCTGATCCTCCACCTGTCAAGAAAAACTTTGATGAACTGCTGTAAATTTGTGATGCTCGCATCCGACAGTGCTTTGAACTAGCTCTTGACTTTGCCTTGCAAAGAAAGCGCAAAAAGCCTTATACTGACATCTTCTTCATCAATTTCGAAAAGGTCTAGAAAAGTCTCAACATTTTGCACATGTTGCTCGGAATTGACATTCTTGCATTCACCATCGAATCTTGGCAAGTATAGATCATAGTTTTTGGGGAAAGCATGAAGAACAAAAGGTAAAACAAGAGGTTTATACCTATCTAGGATTATAACAGCTGTAGGAATATGTACAAGAGCGAAGGGATCATGTTTGTTTTTTTAGGCTCATCACTTTGAAGAGAGGCATCATAAGATGTGGGAAAAGTAAGGAGGCCAGGATCTAAGGGGAACTCAATATTTACACTTTTTGAATAGGTCGAGTGAAGATTTTGATCACCTTTATCATACAACAAGTTCTGAAAAACTTTTAGGGTAGCTTCAAGAACATCAAAGAAGTAATTCAAAAGGAAGCAGAGTAGGTCCTGAATACCATTCCACTTTGGATACCCGAATAAGATCCTTGCATTTTCGCAGAGAAAAAGTTAGACCTCCAGTGGAGTGACCATGAAGCAACGATTACTGGATTCTTCAGTGAATGGAGTCACCAGGTGAATGATTTCACCCGTCTTCTTATGTCTGATCGTTGTTCACCATTAACCATCGGATCTGAGCTTGATAGATGTACTGGGGCAAAACAATCTTCAAGCAAACCATTTTCTTCCCCAGTGGAGTCGCCACTATGTTAGGACCTAAATCTGCCTCAGGCTGAAGGAAGGAAAAAATTAGGGTAACCACAAACCATGCTCAGTCTGGTAGCTAGCCCTACCAGAGCAGGAGAGGGCTCTCTCTGAGTCACACTCAGTGAATAGATAATCGAAAACGGTCTGAGATGACTTACAATGAAATATTTACCTTAGGCTAGTAAGTGCATAGGGATTCGGGAAACAATGTTCATGAATGACCGAGCTTCTGGGATGGTATGGGACTGGCGCTCAGCAAAGAACAGAGAATTTAATACAAAGGCACAGATTATTCCATGAGGCAAGGTAGGCGGAAAATGTAACAATTTAGTTTGAGGTACCACGGCATGAATAGCTTTCTGAAGAAAGTGAAAATGGCATAGTGACATGAATCCTTTTCAACAGAAGAATAACACTGAACATGAAATTTTCCCACAGGGAGAGCAATAAAATTGAATTCTACCTAATCTCACTCAGAAAATCTCACTGGAAATGAACATGAATTGAATTATGAAACATAACGAAATACGTATGAAAACATAAGAGACACATTTGCTACACTCACAACCACAAGAATCTCATGAAACAGAGCTGCTGCCTTTCATTAATTCTCTGTCAAAAATACACAGTGAAGAAACAAAGTTTCTTTCCCACAGTCTCCTAGAAGTTTCAAGCCAACCAACCGTTTGCAAATAAGTTGCATACAATATAGAGAATGTGTGAGGAAGAGACAGAGTTCCCAAGGGTTGGGGAGTTACTCGAATCATTACAAAATGGAGATGGAGAGCCAACCATCAGCTATAGGTGCAGCGCTGCAAACATGACATTTGGCTTGGGGTGACTGTTTGCCTTCCTTCGCCACTTGGATAGAAGCCAATATGGAGAAAAAACCCTTTAAATGCCACCTTTGCTGCCAAAAAACCGAAGTGTAGATGAGCGGGCCCACTTAGAGAATTCGCGAACCAAAATTTCGTGAAACGGAAGCAAATTGGCAATTTTTTCCACTGTGCGGCATGCCATTTTTCTGTGCGTCATGCTATTTTGGGACCTGTTTTGGGGCACTTGCAATTGTCCAAAATGTGCCCAAGTGGGCTTGTTGGAACGCCTTTCCTGTCTACTTTCTAACCCCACTAGAATTTTTGAATTTTGTGCTCATTTGCCCCTCCAAATATTCATTCTCCCAAGACTACTTCCTGTGTGTCAAAAAAGTGGTAGAGAGGCCATTTTTGGGTGTTTTTTGACTTTTTGGAGACTCATACCTTGCCAAAATTTCTTTCCCGGGCACCAGTAGTCATGATTTTCCATGTTGAATACAAAAATGCAAACCATTCCTCATTTGGATCTCTAGAATTTTAGCGCCACGCCACGTGCGCGGCGCAGGGGAGAAAAACCCTGTTTTTTGCACAAAAATTTTCAAAATTTCAAAATGTGCTCCAAATTTCTTGAAATTTGGTCTGGAGCTTCTTCATTAAGTGTTATGGTGGGCCAAGGATTTCCTTGGCCAATATCCGGAGTCGATCATGCTCTTTTTTCCTCTTTTGCCTTTTTGATGCCTTCTTTAGGTTTGCCTTCAAATTCCTTATTCGTGCCTTGCAAACCTTGTTCCGTGCCCAATAGTGGTTTTTCATGTTCCTGAGCATGTCCCTGTCCTTGTTTTCTTTCACCAATCACTGTGTGTCTCCATCTCATACTCCGATGAATGTTGTGAAGCCATGACTGTTGTGTATACTGTACCTAAGCTGCCCTTTGATGATGGTGTGAGGCTGGGTGCCTTTGTGATGTCTGTCACCAAGGGGAACAATGAAACAGGGAGTATTAGGAAGGGAGTAATGTAATGGGAATAGGGGTTATAGGGAGAAATTTGTTTAGGGATATGGGAGGAGTTTGGGTATTTTGCTAGGGTAGGGTTTGGGGTTTTAACAAGGTAGGGTTTGGGGTGTCATGTTGACCAAATAGTGGAGGTATAGGGGAGAGGGTTTAGTAGTAGTTTAGGGTAGGGATCTTAGGGAAAATGATAAAGGGAGTATGGGAAAAATGGTAGGTGAGGGGAAAATGATGGGTGGAATGGAACCTTGGCACTAACAGCTCACTTTAGAAACCCTAGCCATTCATGTTTTTTGGTGATTTCTTATGGTTGATTTTATGCATTTGGTTGCATTTCAAACATCGGTATAAACCATCATATCATTGATAAAATTTGATGAGAAAGTGATGTTATAAAGCCTACCTTTCAATTTGATAGCATTCACAAAAATTTGGAGTGATTTGGCACTTGTTTCAGCCCTTGGTCTGTGTGCGCCGCGCGCAAAGCCCAGTGCGCCGCGCCTGTGGAAAGTTTGAACTGCGGGCAGGCTCTGTGTGCGCCGTGCCCTCTGTGTGCACCGCACCCCTGAGTATATGCGCCGCACTCCTTGGAACTGCCTCCAACTCACTCAAACACGCACGATGCACCCTTTGCTCTCCTAATCACTTTGCAACGTTTCTTTATGACCTTGATTTGCACAATGACCTTGTTTTCTTGCGGAAACCTTGTGGAATGAAGAATTTGTAGTTCTGGAGGAATATTTCAGTCAACTTCAGGCCTTTTAGCCCTATGCGCTGCGCTCTCTATGTGCGTCGCGCCAGTGTAAATTTACACTGGAAAATCTCCCTCTGTGCGCCGCGCTCCCTCTGTGCGCCGCACCTTTTTGCAGGTGATCTTTGGAGGCCTTCCCAGTGTTGAAATATGGTGCAGGATATCTCGTTGGAAAGGTATTTGCATGTGCTTTCCAATCCAACTAGAATTTTTCAATTTGGAGTTCATGTGCCCTATCAAAAATCAAATCTCCCAAGACTGGTCAAAATGTGCCAAATGAGGCTGCCTAAAGGCAGAGTACTGTTACAGTCAACTTTTGAATGCCTTCCTCAACTCCAAATTGAGCTCATGATAGCTTATGGAAAATATATTTTTGTCTAGTTATCATTTGACTCATCAAAAAAGTAATTTGGCCAACTGAGCTAGGAGAAAATTTGATTTTCCCAAGGTCAGTTCAGAGGTGCATCAATTCTCCCAAGGCAACTATATTTTTGAGATTTCTCCAAAACCATGACACCTGTGTAAAAGTGAAGGAGGTTTTTCTTCCTTGGCACGTTCTGGACAAAAAACTCTCTCATTTTTCCCAAATTCATCCTTTATTGATCAGAAACCTCATTTGAGTGAAACCTATCCCGATGTGTGGAACAAGGGATTTGTCGAAATGAAGCGAAATGAAGGGGATAGGGAGTTTCTAAATTCTTGAGGAAATTTTGGGATGTAGGGAGGGATGTTAGGAAGTAGGGGAAAGTGTAATCTTAGAGATTGCGTGAGGGGAAGGGGTCCAAAAAGGAAAAACACAGGTCCAACCTAGAAAATTGCCAGGTTGTAGCAAGAAACTAGGGTTTGTGCAAAAATGAGGAATTTGGGGGATCTCAGTGATGGGAAGTGTTTGATAAGGTACTTTAAGGATAGGGGAAGGTGTATGAACACCAGGATACAAGTTTTGCCGATGATTTTACCGCCCAAGAGAAATTGCCTTCAAAACCATAGGAGAGGGAAATGAACCTTGCCTAGGCGCAACTGAAGCATGAACAAGGTGTAAAATGACCCAGTGGGACTTGACATGATAATGACCACTCTCTGAATGATGGTACACTCAGCTGAACGGTGACATGGACCGACATTTGGACAACTTTGAAAAGGGTAAAATCAAACCCTAGACCTAATGCCTAGTGACCAAATTTTTCTTGAAGACTCATTGAAATGACAAAATTTGACCTTGACACCTTAAAATCACTTTGTAAGAGCATGTTTGATCACTGGAGGAAGGCTGCAAATACTGACACTAACACAGACACAAAGACTAATAGGATGTTTTGGATCGTGGGCAATCAATTATTAAGACACATAAAAGACTGATGTTCTTTCATTTTTTAAGAGTCAAGAAGGAAACAATGATGACTCTATCACTTTTGATTGGAAGCAAGTTCAAAAGGACAAGTGCTGAAATGATATTTTAAATTTAATTAGTCAAAAAGATCAAATGACTGCTCTAGATGATCTAGGTAAATAGGATTACCAGGAAACCTTGAACAACAGAATACCTCCTAGCGAACCAAGAAGTACGAGCAGGCAATCTCCCTAAATGCTATGTTCGGTGTATCACGTTTGCAAGGCGGCTGACTTGGCTTCCTAAGGATAAAAGGGTTGTAGCCTCGTGGGGTCTCCTATTATATACTCAACGATACGTGGAGCACAATTCCATGCTAGTGTTGTCTAATGCCAAAGCTAACGACAACTGCTAGGTTTAAAAACGCCGAAACATGTCTCTAGCCTATACCTTCTAGATATGATCATTAATGTCAAATGTGCCTTAGGTTAATTGAATTCCTTTTAGAGTTTATCTTGAGTTAAGTTTCATTTTTCAGGTCTTAGCGATGCTACTCGAAAAACCTCAAATGCAACTAGAGAGGGTAGAAACTACTCAATCAAATGCAAACAATCAAGCAATTGAAAACGAAATGATCTTTCACTACCTTACTTTTTCAAAAAACAGACTAATGAAAAATGCATTCCAATTCCTAATTTCCTGACAAGCACTTATCTATTAATCCTTTCAAAATCAAAATTTCTCTTCCTTTTTCAAATGCTGATGCAATTCTAGTCTTTAAAAAAATGCAAATTATCGTAACATAATGATGCAACAAGCTTGAATTTCACACTTTCTCATGAAACAATGAAACAAACTTTTTGCATACAATATTTCAATGAAAAAGTTTTCGAGACAATGAGCTCTTCAAGTAGATGAAAACATGAAAAGAGAAGTTCATTCAGATCAATGAAACACCGACTTTACTGAGCACAAGGCCAACAATGTAATCTATGCCAAAAAGAGACGTTAAAACTAGTAAACGAAACTTTTTCAAACTTGTGCAAAAAGAGGTCAAAGTTGTAAAAAGGACCAAAAAAAAATGCAAGGAGTAAAGACACCTACAACCCAACTTAGTGAGTTCACAAACTGATGAATGGGTGACCAACTAAATGCCCTAGTGTTGCTGGCCACTCAACGACTCAATCAATCAAATAGAAATATGACAAGCCAACAAGCAAGCAAAACCAAATGAAAAGTAGCTTTCTAATCAAGGAGAAAACAACCCAGAAAGCTTACGGGGTCAAAAACACAAGAGCATAACACACTGGCCAAGATTGGGGTCAAGCCCTAATCTTCACTTACAGGCATCAGCACAACTGCCTAACTGACAACAAGCGCCAGAGGCTGGTCGATGTGACTGTTCCTCAGCAATTCGCATTGGTCGGTGTGACTGTCAATGGATTAAGCACAATGGCTGAGGTATCTAAGGAAAAAAAATCAAAACAGGGACCAGATCTACTACTATGAATTTTAGACATAGGTCAATAAGCAGGAGAAAAGAAACAAAACCAAAGGGAAAATGTGAAACTAGAAAAGTTCTCACGAAATCATGAAATCAAAAACAAACAAAAGGATTGGGTTTCCTAGTGGAGTTGCCAATTTGTGGTGAAGTAAAATTATAAGTACGGACACGGAAGAATTCCTCTAGCCCGATAATGGGTCTAGCCATAACAGATACATTCTATGGACTATCTACTTAGGTTAGAATCAATCAAGAAGGCCTACCTCTTGGTCGCTTATCCTACTTGAAGATGTCCTCGGTTGCTCACACCAGCAATCTCTCGCTTCCTTCTTCAAGCTACTGAAACAAGTAAACAACAACAACACACAAACATAATAATAGACAAATTGCAATTCAACCTACTTAACAAGTCAAGAAACATTAAGACATTGATATGTAATATTACAAAACATGTAGGAAATCAATCGATAGTTGCATGTATTAATATCAAAGAGAGATTACAACTATTTGTCTTGATGTTTCAATCTTCCTCTGATAAGACCAGGTTCCCACACACTTCTGCTAGCGTTCCACGATTACTTCAAACAACAATAGTTTAAAATATCTTCCCTTTAAGCTTCACTCCAAACCAAAACACACTTCTCCCTCACACAACTTGATAGCTACAATTAGTAATAGCTTGCTTGTCTACTCCAAAATAGCATGAACACTTTGCAACTATAACGCTCACACTCAGCCAAAATCTATTAACTGTGACTAACACTAGTTTGTTCTTGGGAAGAAGGGAGGT
This sequence comes from Pinus tabuliformis, assembly GCA_031772625.1. NCBI lineage: Eukaryota > Viridiplantae > Streptophyta > Pinopsida > Pinales > Pinaceae > Pinus > Pinus tabuliformis. Next base: position 982,043,010 of record CM062805.1, on the reverse strand, counting down.
TTATATAGGAAATATGGATGGGAGATGGATCCTCTTCTCATGGGAGAAGGACTTATCCCTTGGGGTAGTTCCATCATTATAGGGGAAAGGAGCCCAAACTGTCATCCTCGACCCCATTCGGCCAAACCATTTACCAAACTTCTGTTACGAAGCTTCTAGAGCTGGAAGCTTCGGCTCTAATTTACAAAAATTTCCATAACAGGACCGACACTACTGAGACAGAACCCAGTTGCTCCGGTCAGCGTGGGGAGTAGTGATAATATCCACACCGGCATGGCGGAGACAAATGCCATTAGTGTCAGTCTTGTAAACTGGGCAAAACAAAAGTTTTAGGGGAAATGGTGCAAAAGGGAATTGATATGCTCATGAAGAGGGACATAATGGGAGTTTCTTCATGAAGGCAAAGCATGCAGGCTTCACTATAGAGGTCCTCCAGGATCAAGGAATGGGGAGTGCATGGACAGTGACAAAATGTTGTGTAACAGAGTCCCACGATCTCCAATTAGGCCAAATGACCATGGACGAATTTATAACCAAATTCACATCATTACTTCGGTATGTTCCTTACATACGCGAGGAAAAAGAAAAGGTGCAGTGGTTTATCAGTAGTCTTCCGTTGTTCATGAAAGAACGGCTAGAGTTTGACAATCTAAAAACCATGGATGAGGTCATTCATAAAGCTCACATTTGTTACCAATAGAACAAACCAAAGGGGGACCCAAGAAAAAGGTGGACTAATAAAAAGGGGAGTAAATTTGTTTCCAATTACAAGGGAAATAAGGGTCCAGGCAATAAAGGAGTATTTAAAGGACAGGCCAACAGAAATGCAAATAAGAGTCAGCCTCGATTTAAAGTACCTGGTGAAACAAGAATGAATGAACAAGCTGGCAGAACTGAAGCTGAGACAATCAATAGACCATCGGTACAATGTTGGGGATGTGGAGGCCCTCATTACGTCAAAAATTGCCCACAACGTAGGGGAGCTGATCAAATTTCACAAATACAAGAAGCATCTACAGTGGGGGAGGTAGCAAGAAGCATTCCTAAGATTAATGCTACCCTTGAAGACCATCAAGCAGAATTTCAGCCAACCATGGTTGAATTTGAAGGTAAAATTTTTGACTGCCCTGTTTCCATTTTAATTGATCCTGGGGCTACCTTAAGTTATATCAGCCCCAAGATTGTGGAACAATGTAAATTACAAACTGTTAAATTTAAACATCCCTGGTTAGTACAACTAGCCACAGGGGCCAAAAGAAGAGTTTTGGCTAAAATAGATAATTTCCCTTTAATGATAGCTAATCAGTCTATTATAGAAGATTTGAACATATTACCATTAGGGTCCTATGATATTCTTATAGGCATGGATTGGTTGGAAAAGCACTGGTCGCTTATTAACTGTAAAACTAAAACCATCAATTATCAGGATGAGAAAGGTGAAAGACAAGAAATGCAAGGTATTCAAAAACCTCTGTAGATAAGACCTATAATAGCTTCCCAGTTAGAAAAATGCATCAGGAAGGGGTGCCAAATTTATGCAATACAAGTAGGAATCGCTGATTCCAAGGATAAGTCTGACTCCTTTGAAAACATACAAGTGGTACAAAATTTCCTAGATATATTTCCTGAGGAAATCCCGGGTCTACCCCCAAAAAGAGACATTGAATTTACCATTGAGTTGATCCTGAGAGCTACTCCAGTCTCCTGAACACCATACCGCATGAGCATTCTAGAGTTGATTGAATTAAAAATGTAGTTACAAGAGTTTATTAAGGAATTTAGACTTCTGTGATCCATAATATTGTTAGATAATCTTCGGCAAAATCACATAACCAATCTTTTGTCGACGCGTTTCGAACCAACCAGTGTGGTTCATCGTCAGGACAAGTTGAAGAACCAATCCAGCTTAGCGTGATTAAATAGAGCGTGCAGAGACTCCAACAGCTATAATGCTAACGACTAATTTTGACCTAATGATCTTGGTCAAACTACTAAATTAGTCAATTAATATTTCTCGAAAAAGCTAAAAATAGGTAAATAAAGGAATCCATTTGGTAATATAAAATAAATAGGTATATTATTATTATTATCCCAAATATTAAGAGAATACATATTTTAATTATGATGGTCATTATATCCCATAATATATATTAATTAATCTATTATTATTCCAACGTAAAGGTAATCAATCCCTATTATTTTTAGAATTTAGTTATACTAGATAATTGTGTGATAATTATTTAATGGTCTTTGGTAAGTTAGATCTATATCATATTTATTATTTAAATATATTGGTCCATTAAAATAATAAGTTATATAAAATAATATAAGTTTATTAAATAATCTAAATCTACTTAATAATTAATAAATCTAAACAAATTGTTAAACCATTATTATTCCTAGAATTTAGTTATATGAGGTAAATAGTATAACTAATATTATGGTAAATCATAATTAACCTTTAAACCTAACGGTCAATAATCAATATTATTTATTCCATAGGTAAATATATTATTACTTACAAGATAAAAACCATAATCTAGGGTTGATATGTTTATTACTATAACTAATATTATTGGTATATCATAATTTATCCTTTAAACCTAAAGGTTAAATCAATATTTATTAAAAAAAAAAAATGTATTCCAAAATTATTAAGGTTAACTATGTCATTATTATTTATTATTATTATTTATAAGGTTTAAAACGGGTTTTTTAGAAATTAGTTAAAGGGAAACTCAATTCTAAGGTTATTATAGAAATAATTAAATTGTATAAATACTGAAATTATGGTAAAAAAAAAACAAATCTAATTATAATATGTCCAATAGTATCATAAACAGGTAAGGTTAATACAATAATAGCCCGAAACTAATTCATAACTAAAACACTCCAAAATAATAGGACAAAACTGCCAAAAGAAAAATTAAGGAGGGGGAAGACAGAAACCCTAAGACCTAACAAAAAGGAGATGAGGAGGCTAGGAAGACAAGGCTGGGACCCAGCAACTGCTAATCTTCCAGCCATCAGGTGTATAGAAAGAAGACGCATACTGAGCAATACTTGCATGCTTCTTCCCACCATTTCCCCGCTCAGAAGTTAGGGGTTCTTAGCACGCTTGCCACCCGTGCTGTTAGAATTTCGGATGAGGAGAGCCTGGAAGCGGAGAAGGCTCACCTCCTAGAAGTCTTTGAGAAGAATGGTTACGATAGGCACCTCGGTCAAAAAGCCTTCCTCAGGGCCAAGAAGGAGCCTTCTATCCGAAAGGTTCCCAATGATCATATCATGGGTGTGAACCTTCCTTACATCCAAGGAACCACGGACAGGATTGCGAGGATTCTGAGGAAGTATGATGTGCCCACAACCTTTAGACCTCTCAATACTATCCGTGGATCCCTCAGGTCGGTGAAAGACCCAATTGACCCTAAGGACATGAAGGGCGTCTATGTCATTCCCTGTTCCTGTGGGACCCCTTATATTGGTGAGACTGGTCGCTCTATTAATCAGCGGATTAGCGAGCATTCGGCTGACTTAAGACATGGGAGGACCAAGTCCTCGGCCCTGGCTGAACATGCGGGAAAGACTATGCATCATGTGTGTATAGAGGAGGCTCAAGTCATTGCCAAAATTGCGCAGTTTCACCATCGCAAATTTAGAGAGGCCCTGGAGATTGAGAAAAGGCCGAACAACCTTAATAGGGATGATGGCTGGAAGATTAGCAGTTGCTGGGTCCCAGCCTTGTCTTCCTAGCCTCCTCATCTCCTTTTTGTTAGGTCTTAGGGTTTCTGTCTTCCCCCTCCTTAATTTTTCTTTTGGCAGTTTTGTCCTATTATTTTGGAGTGTTTTAGTTATGAATTAGTTTCGGGCTATTATTGTATTAACCTTACCTGTTTATGATACTATTGGACATATTATAATTAGATTTGTTTTTTTTTTTTACCATAATTTCAGTATTTATACAATTTAATTATTTCTATATTAACCTTAGAATTGAGTTTCCCTTTAACTAATTTCTAAAAAACCCGTTTTAAACCTTATAAATAATAATAATAAATAATAATGACATAGTTAACCTTAATAATTTTGGAATAAATTTTTTTTTTTTTAATAAATATTGATTTAACCTTTAGGTTTAAAGGATAAATTATGATATACCAATAATATTAGTTATAGTAATAAACATATCAACCCTAGATTATGGTTTTTATCTTGTAAGTAATAATATATTTACCTATGGAATAAATAATATTGATTATTGACCGTTAGGTTTAAAGGTTAATTATGATTTACCATAATATTAGTTATACTATTTACCTGATATAACTAAATTCTAGGAATAATAATGGTTTAACAATTTGTTTAGATTTATTAATTATTAAGTAGATTTAGATTATTTAATAAACTTATATTATTTTATATAACTTATTATTTTAATGGACCAATATATTTAAATAATAAATATGATATAGATCTAACTTACCAAAGACCATTAAATAATTATCACACAATTATCTAGTATAACTAAATTCTAAAAATAATAGGGATTGATTACCTTTACGTTGGAATAATAATAGATTAATTAATATATATTATGGGATATAATGACCATCATAATTAAAATATGTATTCTCTTAATATTTGGGATAATAATAATAATATACCTATTTATTTTATATTACCAAATGGATTCCTTTATTTACCTATTTTTAGCTTTTTCGAGAAATATTAATTGACTAATTTAGTAGTTTGACCAAGATCATTAGGTCAAAATTAGCCGTTAGCATTATAGCTGTTGGAGTCTCTGCACGCTCTATTTAATGACGCTAAGCTGGATTGGTTCTTCAACTTGTCCTGACGATGAACCACACTGGTTGGTTCGAAACGCGTCGACAAAAGATTGGTTATGTGATTTTGCCGAAGATTATCTAACAGTTACAAGAGTTGTTAGATAAAAAATATATCTGACTGAGTGTATCCCCATGGGGAGCCCCAGTTCTCTTTGTGAAGAAAAAGGATGGAACCCTGCATATGTGCATGGATTACTGTCAGTTAAACAAGCTGACCATTAAGAATAAGTACCCTCTGCCCTGTATTGATGAGCTGTTTGACCAAGTCAAGGGAGCAACTGTTTTCTCAAAAATCGACCTCCATTCTGGGTATCATCAGATCCGAATAAAAGAGGAGGATATAGCAAAGACAACTTTCAGGACTCATTATGGACATTACGAGTTCGTAGTTCTGCCTTTTGGATTGACTAATGCCCCAATGACATTCATGTGTCTCATGAACAATATTTTTCATCAATACTTAGACAAGTTCGTATTAATCTTTATAGATGACATATTGATATACTCTAGGAGCATAGAATAACATAAGGAGCACCTTCATGTTGTTCTTCAAACCTTAAGAGAACACCAACTATATGCCAAATATAGCAAGTGTGACTTCTTTAAGGAGAAAATCCAGTACGTGGGACACGTCATCACAAAGGATGGAATCGCGGTAGACCTAGACAAAATAAGAACCATCATGGAATGGCTAGTACCAAAGGATGTAGCTGACATAAGATCCTTTATAGCTCTAGATGGATATTATATACGTTTTGTGGAAGGTTTCTCTAGAGTGGCGTATCCTATTACCTCTCTTCAGAAAAAAGGGAAAACTTTTAGATGGACCCCCGACTGTTAGTAGAGCTTTGATTAGCTCAAACATTTACTGACCATTGCACCCATTTTGAGCATTGTTGATCCCAATAAAGAATACGTAGTTTGTACGGATGCTAGCAAGGAGGGTGTTGGTAGCGTACTAATGCAAGAAGGCAGGGTGGTGGCTTATGAATCAAGAAAGCTTAAAGAATATGAACAAAAGTATTCAGCATATGATTTGGAACTGATAGTAGTGATTCACGCCTTAAAAATGTGGCGACATTATCTAATGGGTAAGAAATTCCTACTAATGACTGACCATCATAGTCTAACAAACTATTTCAGGCAGCCCACTTTAAATGCAAGACAAGCTCGATGGGAAGACTTCCTAAGTGAATTTGATTTTGAAATAAAACATTTAAAGGGTAAAGAAAACCAGGTTGCGGATGCTTTGAGCCACAAAGTGCATTGTTTATATGAAATTTCTTACAGTGAATCTCGAACAACCTTTCATGAGTAGATCTGTGAATGCGTTGTGCAAGATTTAGCATACAAGCAAATATGGCAGCAAGTAAGGACCTTGAACAACCGTGAACAACAAGCAGGATATGAGGTAAATTCTGATGAATTGTTGGTGTATAAGAAAAGGCTATATGTACCTAACCAAAAACAGCTTAAGGATTTAATCTTGGATGAATTTCATAAGAGTCCTTATGCAGGCCACCCAGGATACCAGAAAATGATTTCTGCTTTAAGAAAATAATTTTTCTGGCCTGGTATGAAGAAGGAAGTAGTGGAATACTTATCCAGATGCCTGGAATGTCAGCAAATAAAAGCTGAGCACCAACACCCAGCAGGATTACTTCACCCTCTGCCGATTCCAGAATGGAAATGGGAAACCATATCCATCGATTTCATTACTGGACTACCAAGGACTAGGAAGAAAAATGACTCCATTATGGTGGTGGTAGACAAACTAAGAAAATCTGCCCATTTCATACTAGTTCAATCGACTTATAAAGCAGTGCAGATTGCTAATATTTTTATGCAAAATATTTTTAAATTGCATGGGATCCCCAAGATGATTATCTCTGACCATGATGTGAAATTCACATCTGCCTTTTGGAAGGCTCTTTTTGAAGGATTGGGTACTCAGCTACACTTTAGCACCACCTACCACCCTCAAACAGATGGACAAACAGAGTGAGTGAATTAGGTAGTTGAAGATATGTTATGAACTTATGTAATGCAACAACCATCAAAATGGGAGGACTACCTGCACTTGGTAGAATTTTCCTATAACAACGGGTACCATACATCATTAAAGATGAGCCCTTTTGAAGTGTTGTATGGCCGAAAATGCAGGACACCCCTAAGTTGGAGTAGACCAGAAGACAAGTTGATGCTAGGACCCGATATGTTGGAGGAAATGGAGAGAATGGTGAAAGAGGTCAGAGCTAATCTGAAAGCCGCTCAAGACCAGAAAAAGAACTTTGCTGATCAAAAGCGAAGCTTCCAGGAATTCCAAGTGGGAGACCATGTTTATATTAGAGTTCGAGCAAAGAAGAGCACCTTGTAATGGACCGGATGTGCTAAATTAGCACCCTGGTTTCATGGGCCCTTCCAAATTTTAACTTGAATTGGACCAGTAGCTTATCAACTGGCCTTACCCATCCATATTCATGTGCACAATGTATTTCATGTTTCTTTACTTAAGAAATACATTTATGACCTTGGACACGTTATCAATTGGCAAGACATTCACGTAGTGTGAAATGGCTAAGTCTGGTTAGGACGAGGTAGCACTGAGGATTGAGAGTTCTCATAGAAAAAGTTCCTGAGTTTTAAAGGAAACAACTCAGGGGGGAGACTGTTGGATTAATAGTCTCAAGGTTGGGAGGAAGAGCAAAAACCAGAAGTTAATTCTGGTATGGAATAATCTGGAGAAAGACGGTCCAGATAAGTAAATGAAAATTATTTCTGTGCTAGATAGATTTCTTTTAAAATGATAGATAATTCAATATATGATTGATGTAGATACCAATCTCTAGCAAATAAGTTTCTTTCTTTTATCAGAATCAATACATAAATGTATTAATATGCTTATTTACTAGTCTTTCTGTAAAATAGACTGTCTATAACAATCTTAAAGAACTAGATATCAAATAGAGTGTTATAAATATTATAAGAATAGAGATAAGAAAATCTTTGCGTAACAGAATTATATAATAGTGCATTATTTTCTTCCTTTTGTAAGTACCAAGGGTCCGAAACGAAAATCTTGACCATTACAACATTATCTACCCTAGTATAATTAAGTAAATATATGAGAAGCAATAGAAGAAGGGCCAGTCAAGTCGAAAACTGCCACATCAGGTAAACTTCACAAGTGTCATGTAATATGAAATATATAGGAGTAAAATTGTAAAGAAATAAACAAAGAATTTAATCTGCATTCAGAAAGAAAGATTTATAGTCATAAAACTATTAATACCGCTGAAACGGTTTTATTTAAACAGTAGAAACTTTACAGTATTCAAACAGGTATGAAGGGAAAGCTTTTAGTAATCCATAGAATTTAGAAGAAATGTCAAAAACAATAGAACAAGACTCCCTTGCTTCCACTTTAACAATGTATGTATTATTATAACTCAGGCAGGGCTTGGAAGTTACGCACGATGGAATCCAAACATAGATATTCATGCAGACAGAGGAGGTCATGTTTCCTCCTAACCTTAAAAATTTAGATCTAAGAACCAGAATAACAGAACAACAAGATAACTGCATTAATACTGAATGTTTTATAACAACTGTCAGATAGAGTCTAGGGTTTGTAGGGCTTGAACCCTCCTTAAAACCCTTCCGAGAAAAACCCTCTTAACAAAGATTGTTACCCGACGGCCAGAGGCCATTAAAGTCCTTATAAATCTAGACCAAGGGCCAAGGAGGCCAGCAAAATAAATTACAGACAGAAGCTGAGAGGGCTAAGAAAGAAAAATTGGATCTATAGGCATGTCTTTCGACTGCTCCAAAAATTTAAAAGAAAAGATAGAATGATAACTCCCATACAACGAGCATGAACCTTAGGGCAGTATTACCTAGAGACAACCACAAGATAGGACTAGGAGAGAGCCCCATCTAGCCACCACCACCTATGCCTCCTGAACCTGTCATATTAACTGTTGTCCGGCATGAGCATTCCTTCAGCGATACAACCAAAATATTGACACTTATATCATAGGAACAAGATAAAACAATAGGACATTATCTAGTTAGGTCGGCCTGAGGAAGTCCATTGCTGGAATTGATGGTGGACCTAGAGGAAAGACCTGTTAAAAAAAATAGTAAAACATTAGAGCATAGCTCCCTGTATACAAGGTAACAAATTAAGTTCAAAATCGTAACCAAAGACTTGTAAGAGTTGGATGAAAACCTGTACCAATGTTCAGCTTCGCAACAAGACACCAGAGATCTCATTCAAATGGAGGAACAGAGGAGGAGATGAGCTCCCTCAACCAACACAGTTACCTCGGCCTTCAACGGAGAAATGAGTAACAGAAACCCTCTACCCAAAAGCAAATGGTTTGGAGGACTCATCTCCACCATTTGATTTCAAATCTACATAGAAACCGTTGATCTAGGAGAAAATCCTGATAAGGGAATAATGCAGTACTGCCATAAAAACAAATCGCAAGGAAGCATAGTCACCCAGTTCAATGCAACCTCAGGAATTAAGGCGAGAAGGACTTACAGGAGCAGCTTGACATGACAACCATGTAAGTAGCATGCATGAATTCCTCGTGGTAGGACAAGTGTCACCTTTTAATTTAACAAGCAATGTATTATCCAAAGTAAAGGTCTGTACAGTGACCCTATCAGGTTAAAAAGAAATTAATATTATGAAATATATTCAATCTTGTTTGTACTCTCTGTATGAATGATTAACGAATCAAGAATCACATGTATATAGTTAAACGTATTAAATTGGGTAACCATGTTATAGTAAAATTCGATAAAGTAAATTTTTTTGTTATGGTCTTTAACATTTAGTAGATGTGTGACACTACTTTATCTATAGAGATAAAGAAAGAAATTAAAGGTAAAAAAATTGTTATGTTTTTACTTTTGCAATAATATTTCAATTTCTATATTAAATAACATAATTTTATATCCATTTTATATATACATAAATAAAGGAAATTTCCACAGTAAATAACATAACCCTATATTAGCTTTATATATAAATAGATAAATAAGCTCAAATGCAATTTTTTTTTTATTTTTATTTTTACTTTTCTGGTGTGAGTTATTTGTGTAATTCAGTCATTATTCAATGTGTATTTTGAATAAAATATTTTAACATCCCTACTAGCTAATATTTCCATGAGGGTTACATATACATATATATAAAGAAAGGGAAAAGGTATTTTATTGATGAGCATGAATAAAATATTACAATGCTCACCTTTAATGCATAATATGCACTTGACATTAGTATTTTACAATAATGTTCATGACAAAAAAAACTATATATATATAGACACACACATGCATAGAAAGAGAAAGAATTCCTATTATTTGCTTTGTAATTCCCAAAATGAGGAGACTCTATTTACAAATGTCAATCATGTATCAAGAAATAAAAAATAAAAAATTCTTATGATTAAAAATTTTTATTTATTAAAAATCTGATGCCTAGATGCTTGGTAGATCCAAGCTAAAATGGATCTATGCTAGTTTAATAAAAAATAATATTTTAATCATAAATAAAATACCATAAACTATACAATTGTGTATAAAAATTATTTCATAAAACTTAGAATAATATGTTTATAACTTTTACTTAATATTTTCCCATACCCCCACTATCATAGAGGGGGGTATATGAGGGTAGGGGTGGATAGGAAATAATGAGTAAAACTTATAATTATATTATTATAAATTTTACATTATATTTCCCTTCCATCACTACCTTCGAAAATATTTTAAATTTGTAAAACATGTTGATGTAAGAATTTAAAAAAAAAAATTTGATATAAGACATTATTCTTCTTTAGATCCATAAATCCATTCAATTTTAAATTTGGATCTACCAAGAGTTACAATAATCAAATATCTCTAGATGCTTGTTAAATGTGATGTTAATATGTATCTATGTTCATATACATTGGAACATATGTCAATGTTATAGTATTAACATGTACTTATTAGTAGAAAATGATTCAATTGGGTTGAAAGACTCTTTGCAGTCTAATATGAGGAAGATGTTGTAGAGGAACAAATGTTTGCAACCAAGCATGGCAAAGATGTTGTAGTGGTACATTACATGAAATATTTTTTTTGTGAGGTGGATTCTATTAGTTGCAAAAATAGGGAATTACATCAAGGATTATAAAAATTCACTTTGGTCTCTCATAGGCGAGACTTGATCGCAACCAAAATTGTACCATCCTAACATATGAGTGAGACAACTAAACTCTAACAAAGACAACAAAAGATAGGCTAATACATAGATAGTGGCCTAATTTGCCTTGAACAAAAAACATAGGTGCAGAGATATAAACATAAGACAAATCCATACCAAAGTCAAACAAGGGGGTCACTGTATAAGCCTACCACCAAGATAGGATTTTTTGGATCTGCTAGAAGCATGGAAGTCACCACAAGGATTTTGAGATGATGTTTTATCCTCTCCAGACTTCAGTCAATTCTTTCTATCCTACTATAATAGTCCCTTAGATGCCCATGCATGTGATCCAAGGATTGAAGCAACTCCATCTAACACTCATGACAATCCAGGAGACTTTATCCCAAAAGGAATTTCATTTTCTAATAACAATCTACTATTTGCATGCACTGGTTAAATCTACCCCTCATATGTCTCATATCATTGATCCAATTTTCCCACTCAACAAGGAATTACGTATCTGAAAGGGATTTTCAATGGGAAGAGGCTTCCCCCCTAGACTGAGACAATTCATTTGAAACATCTGTTAGAGTGTGTTCCCAATACCAAGCAACAATATCTTCAACTCGATGATACAAATAAGTATTTCCTCTTCATGCACACCCCTGATAATAAGCAGCCCATATTCTAACTCTACCCCCTGTCGAGGCATGTACGGAGTGACACATAGAGACACATAAATAAACCATGCCTTAACTTGGGTAAGATGAATCCCCCTCACATAGAACCATCACACACCAAAATCGCCAAATCCTATGGGAGGAATGAACTAAGATGCTACCTCCATAAAAACCTTTTCAGCTAAACCTATGGTATCCAAAATGCCAAGAATAGGCCAACCCATACCATCTCTTCTACACCTGTCAACAAAGAAAGAACAATGCCACCACAAAATTAAGGCTAAAACCTAACCATTAACTTGAGATAGATTAAAGACCCACCTCCTAACTTGCGACAAAGATAGGATGTTTTTGAGCTGACAAAAACTTTTCAATACCCGAGAGATTATACACCACCAACTCTCAACATAATGTACCACATACAACAAGCTCCCCAAAATTATAGGGATAATAACTATATAAACCAAAAAACACTAACTCCCCAACAGATCACCCTATTCCACACCAAGATAATCCAAAGGTCCTCTCAACCACCACAAGCCTAACCGATACCCAACCTTCATGGAATGAGTAACAGATAGGAAACTACCCCCCTTGATAATACTCCAGTTGAGAAAAAGAAATGAAACTAGAATTACTTTAGGAAATGAAAAGTAATAGACACACCATAAGAAAGTAATCAGAATTGGAGATATATATCTCCTAGTGAAACCAATGGTGCATTTTTCCTTGGGTGCCTAAAGAGAAGAGAGAAAAACAATAATAATTTCCCCTTCATCTTTTTTGAACTTGAAAGATTACAATTCAAACAGATAATGTGGTAATTTCCATAATGTCTATGCCTTCCTCGAATATAACTTTCTTGAGTCCACAACCAAGGTTGAGAGTCGAATTAGACTGCCCACTATTGAATAGACCATAAGGTAGCATGACCCTCTACTGGAGGAATTTATTCCTAACCTATCTCCCATAAATTGTTATAGCCTCATACCCTAGGTCTACTTAGGGGTATCTCATTACAAGCAAGAGTGCCCTTAGGTCATTCTTAGCTGTGAGGATGGACCAAATATTTAGCAATCCAAGGCTCACCATTATGGCCACCCTCCTCAAAAATTGAAATGCCAGAAGAAAAAGAGGAGAATGCCCAATAAACCAAACCACAAAGAAACTTTTTATTAAAACAGATAATAACTATAAGGACTATATTATGGTGGACAAACTATCCTTTTACAAAATGTGACTTGTTACTTATAGTATTTTTCAGTTACAATACAATGGGTCAATTCCATGGGTGAATGAATACCATGGGTGGATGTCACAATATCACGGGTCAATTCCATGGGTGAATGAATACCATGGGTGGATGTCACAATACCATGGGTTAATTCCATGGGTGAATGAATACCATGGGTGGATGTCACAATACCATGGGTCAATTCCATGAGCAAATGAATACCATGGGTGGATGTCACAATACCATGGCTGGATGCCTCTTACAATACCATGGGTGGATGAATAACATGGGTGGATGAATACCATGCGTTGATGCCATTTTCCATTCGGATCATTCCTCCCTTCTTAAGAAGAAATGGTCCCCATTACGTGAAGTTCCCCCTTGTGAAGCCTTTGTTGAATATGAAGAGCCACTGAAGAGAAAGGTTTTATGTGGCTAACCCATAACCATGATGAATGAAGATCTGAGGATAGAGATACCTTGTAATGCTTGTGACCAACTATGATACTGACAATGTGTGGCCTAGCAAATGGACTTCAATGAAGTGTGGGTTTGTGGATGACCCATAACCATGATGAACGAAGATCCGAGGATAGAAATACCCTGTAATGCTTGTGAATGACTGTGATATTGAAAGCTTGTGGCCTGCGGCCTAGTAAATGGACTTCGATGAAGTGTGGGTTTGTGGATGACCCATAACCATGAAAAACGAAGATCCGAGGATAGAGATACCCTGTAATGCTTGTGACCAACTTTGAAACTAACAGTGTGCGGCCTAGCAAATGAACTTTGATGACAAGGATATTGTGCAGTTGACCCATAACCATGATATTGGTTGTTGATGAAGTAGCAAGTGCCTACATGGCCTGGGGTGGGAGGGCACATCTCTAAATAACCCAAGACAAATGTTTCTATGCTGAAACTGATGAATGTGAAGCAAGTGCCTACTAAAGTGGGGTGGTAGGGCACATCTCCAATGGAACCCGCTCTGAATGTTGCTCCAGAATTAAAATGGACATAACTTGGTCAATATAACTCAGAATATTTATTATAACCTATTTTTGGAAGTAGAAGGACCATTTTTCATCTTCCCATGTGTTGGAAATCCTTATCTAGATACCCAAGAATCTCCGATTCGTGCTGTAATTTTTCCGCCATCACAAAAGTTCTGAAAAAATAGTTGATTTTAAATCAGTGATATTTCCCACATTCGAACTCTGATTCGACACATTTTTTTTTAAATTGGGTGATTTTTCAAGAGGAACTTAGATCTGCAATCATTGTTTCGAAATTCTGCACAAAAACTGCAAAAAATTATCGCAGATTCGTCGTCCACTAGTTGTCGTCAGAAAAAAATCTACAACATAGCTGATTTTAAATCAGTGATATCTCCCTCATCCGTACTCTGATTCAGCTGAATTTTTTTTTGAAGTTTGGCATTTTTCAGAAGAAATCCAAATCTGGTATTTGTTTTTGTAAATTTTGTACCAAATGTTTCAAATCTAATTTAAAAACTCGTCGCCCAAAAACATTCTTGCAAAAAAAAATGAAAAAAGAAAAATTATTCCCGCTTGGCCCAAGAAAATGCTATGTGGAGGACGTAGCACATGCCTAAAGTTTGTTGAAGATTGCTGCAAAATTTGAAACTAAAATATGCATCAAACCTTCATTCCTATGGATTCATAACTTGCTCTGATACCACTAATTCGGATCTTGGGGGGAGGCCCCCAAGATCTGAAAAATTGAAATGCCAGAAGAAAAAGGGGAGAATTCCCAATAAACCAAACCACAAAGAAACTTTTTATTAAAACAGATAATAACTGTAAGGACTACATTGTGGTGGAGAAACTGTCCTTTTATAAAATGCGACTTGTTACTTATAGTATTTTTAGTTACAATACCATGGGTCAATTCCATGGGTGAATGAATACCATGGGTGGATGTCACAATACCACAGGTCAATTCCATGGGTGAATGAATACCATGGGTGGATGTCACAATAACACGGGTAAATTCCATGGGTGAATGAATACCATGGGTGGATATCACAATACCATGGGTCAATTCCATGGGTGAATGAATACCATGGGTGGATGTCACAATACCATGGCAAATACGAAGGGTGAATGAATACCATGGGTGGATGTCACTTACAATACCTTGGGTGGATAAATACCATGGGTGGATGCCACTTACAATACCATGGGTAAATTCCATGGGTGGATGAATGCCATGGGTTGATGCCATTTTCCATTGGGATCATTAATGCCATAAAAGTTTACATTATCCCATCCTCACATATACCCAAATGCATATAGAATGAAGGCCATTAGGCCAAAATAGTAGTTTTTAAGGGCGTGGTGCCACATCACTTGGTCCATTAGCCAAATGGGGGAGTGGCAAGTCACCCCATTTGACGTTGGGTAGTAGCTTTGAACCATATGTTAGTATGCCTCCTTCATGGAAGAATATGGGAGAAAATTCTAAACTAATGCCATGGGACTAGATGATTCTAAAAACCCATAATTTTCTATGAAATTTGCAACTCTGTTACTTTTTCACCTTATGTGCAGTGTGATAAGAACTAGAGTATAAGATAGAAGGTTCACCACGTGTTCTACAAGCGATTCCAACCTCTAACTCTTAAATAGCTTATGGATGTGAGATCTAGCTTAGAGACTGCATATCATGTTGATGATGGGTTATGAGTCCCCTTCCACAAAGAGATTATTTTAACATTGAGTCTCAACATACTTTAGGCCCTTTTCTTAGACCTATTAATTCCACTAAATTGTTAGTAATAATCCAAGTTGTCCCATAATATATGAACATGGTAATCCTTATGTGATCTCTAATTATTCCTCCAAATCCTACGGGGCCTCGATTACCCTTAGAAGATCCATCAAAGTTTAGTTTTAAGTAGAAGGTGGGGGGGTTGCATTATATTGGGTTGGAGACACTAATAGGAGGAGGGTAATTTGAAGAAGGACCCATGGGAGGCGAAGGAAACCACTCACGTAGAATCTAAGATTCAATATCTGAAGGCTACCAATATTCATTGCACCAACATAATGCGAGCATTGTTTCTTTTACCGAGTTGATAAAGGATTTCCACATTGGGTTGTATAGGCAGTATGTTATAGAAGCAAGTGAGGTGAAGAAACAGTTGCAACTACTACTGGAATAGGGTGTCATTCGACTGAGTACATCACCCATCATCATTGTGCTAAAAAAGGACGGGACATGGAAAATGTGGATAGACTACAGTGTGTGGAACAAAATCACGCTTAAGAACAGATAACCCCTACCTGTCATAGATGGTCTGTTGGATCAGCTGTAGTAAGAAAACTATTTCACCAAGTTGGACTTAAAGTCTGGATATCACTAGGTTCGATTCAATTTAGAAGAATATACCTAGAATAATTCCTTCAAAACCAGTCAAGGTTTTCATGAGTGATTAGTCATTCCATTTGGCCTATGTAATGCACCAGCTACATTTATGAGATTAATGAATGATGTATTATTCCCTTTTCATATTCATTTATTATTGTTTATTTGGATGCTTTATTGGTATATAGTTCTTCCTAGGAAGAGCACATCTCACATTTGACGCAAGTGTTGGATTTAAAGAAGCACCAACTACTAGCAAATCTCAAAAAGTGCAACTTTAATGCAAAATAGTCATTGGTGTATCTAGGGTATGTGATAGGTGGAGGAGAGTTTGAGATAGATCCTACCAAATCATCAGCCACTATTGTACTTGTAGGCGCATAGTAAGCTACAATATACCATGCATTATAAGTGGATGCGTTGTCTATAGTAGTTTCAATTGGTGATCAAGTATAGGAAGGGAAGCACAAACAATTTGGCTGAAGTGCTTTCAAGGCCACCCACACCAAAGATCACAAATTTGGGAACTCTTATGCACATGGAGCCATTAATCCATGATGCGCACAAAAAGGCATATTTAGAGGATGAGGACTTCAAAGAGGTATTTAAATAGTTGCAAAGTTAGAGTCATGTGCATGATGGTAAAAACACCATTGAATACCATCTCAAGGATGGTTACTCTACAGACTAGATAGGTTATTTTTTCCTAAAGGTGAGTGATTGTAACGAATTAAATAGGCTCTCACCTCCAAGGTTGTAAGGCACTTTGATTTAGGGAAGACCATGGCCACCTTGTAGAGGTATGTGTATTGGTCCAAGATTCAAGATTAGGTAGCTAGGTACATAAGAGGATGCATGCTTTGTTATATTAACAAGCCTAGCAACAGGAAACAAGGTCTATATCATCCCTTTCGTGTACCAAATCATCCTTGGGAATGCATTTCCATAGAATTTTTTGGATTTTTTCCAACAACCAGTAAGGGACATGACTACTTATTCATGGTAGTGGATAGGTTTAACAAGATGTGTGTTCTGATGCCGTGTAAAAAGACCATCAGTGGGGAAGAATTAGAAAACTTGTTCTTTGGATAGGTCTAGGTGCACTTTGGGATACCAAGGAGCATTATTTTGGATAGGGATACAATATTTCTCATTTCATTCTTGACTACATTGTGGGAGAAGGTGGACATGAAGTTGAAGATATCTACAACATTCCATCCAAAGATAGATGGGAAGACGGATGTAGTCAATAAGAGTTTTGTGTAACTTATGAGGGGTTATAAACAAAAGCATCCAAATACCCGGGATGAAAATATGGCATATATTATAATAGAGAAGTCCTCACTTATATAGGAAATTCCCCATTTGAAGCATGTTTTGGATATTTGTCACCTTCACCTTTGGACATTGAATATGGGCAGCAAGGAGGTGTGAGGGAAGATCCTACAAGAGACGCCTTGATAGTTGAAAAACTTATAGATGAGATCACGAAAATCCATCTATAAGCACAAGATACATTGTAGAAGTCATGGGAGAAATATAAGGGCAAACATGATCAACAGATAATAGAGAAATCATTCAAGGTGTATGACAAAGTATGCCTACAATTGAATAAGGAGAGGCTACAGGGGTCTGGTAAGAAAATCAAAGCTCTGAGGTATGACCCCTTTGAGATACTGGAAAAGGTGGGTGATAATTCATATCAAATCATTTTACCACTATATATGCACATTTACTCAGTTGTGAATGTAGAGAACTTGAAACTCTATGAGCCTTCTATGTTAGATCACGGAGAGGAACAAGCCCTACCTTCTATGGAGGATTTGGAACTAAATGCTCATGAAGGATTAACAAAAGATACAACTTTTTAAAAGAGGTCAAAAACTACAAGACTAGGATAACATGACCTTTGGAAAATTGTGTTGAAAGGACAACTTCTAGACAAAGCTAAATGGTAAACTAGAGAGAAGGTGGAGGAAAAATTTCCTCACCTCATTCAGTAGAATATTTTAGGGACAAAAAGACTCCTAAAAAGGAGAGGTGTTATTGGATTGGATTATATACTATTCTTCATCCATATCTATCCTTTAAGAGTGGAAAAAGTGGAGGAATTTGTTCACAGGACTGTTTTTCTCAATGGGACATGGATTGGAAAAACAGGGTTTGAAAACTTCCACAAGCATTTTAAGGCACCAAACGACAACTTCTGGGGGTAAAAATTTACCTCTTTATCACATCACCTTTTCGCGCTATTCTACACATAGAGACATTTCCAGTGGTGGAAGAATCACACCAATGAGAGTTCGTATGCGAAAGTTATGCCACTCACAATTTGACCTTCCTATTTTCATCACCACAATTTGAGAGGATGTCACACCAGGCCCCATTATTCATGGAAAAGGGGATAGCCACGTGATTATGATGTATAATACTCTAGAAGAGTCTATTACATATCTTTGGCTAAGAGTTGAGTTAGTCAAAACTAACCACTAGTAGGCTATCAAGCTATGTTATAACTGGGCCACTAGGAGGAAAAGGGATTCCATTCTTTTGAGTGCATTTATTCTTTAGTTGAGAAAAAAATAACAAAGAGGTATAAAAGGAAGAGCACACAAAGAGGATCTATGCACTGTAAAAGCTCATGGGCCATAGGCCACACTTCTTTGTACTTGCATCCATATTTCCATGCAAGGAAAGAGAGCGAGCAACCTCACCTTCCACTTGGGTTTTTCTCTTCAAAGGGTGTCCTAGAGCATATCTTATGTCAAATGTGTGTGTCATCTGTACTTTATTTTCTACATAATTTTTATTTGCATGTATGCACTATTAACAATACATCTAGGGATCCACAAATCTAATAAAATTGTAATAGTGTAGAACTTTACATTTTAAATATCATTTTATAAGATCTTTTGTGATGAAATTTACATTTTAAATATAAAATTGTAATAGTGCAGAACTTTTCTCTCAAAACTTGTGTGCCCCCAAGTGGGCCAAAGCTTATTTTCTACAACAATGAGTCTATTGAATATAATGTTGTTTGTGTAATTTTGATGGATAAATGAATTGTTTAGTCTTGTAAATATTCAATTTAGATGGAATAATTGCACAGTGGTTCAAACATTTTCTATATTCATCTAGCCACATCTTTGTTTGACATGGATATATCGATAATGAAATTTTTTAATCTAAAATAGGTATTCATCACTCATGAGTGGTCAATATTCATCGATTGACACTAGTTAGTAGTGTAATTAGATATGGATTATGAGCTAATGGTGTAGGGGCATTATGCTAATTTTCATGTACATCATTATTTGAGAAAGTTGAGTTCCTCATGTCAATTATTTTGGATTCTAGAACATTAGGCTAGCTAAATTAGTCAAGTAGTTTTGGTTATCAAAACTAGTTTGCTAAAATAATGGATCTAATCCACTATTTGTTGATCTTGATCCTATCATGGATTTGGGATGATTTCTATAAATTAGGAAGAGTGTGAAGAAGTGGAAAAGGGCCACGGTTGTCTTATATATTGTGTAATCGGGCTAAAATATTATGTGTAATAGAATTTGATTATCAAAGCATATTTACATGATATATTGTGTAATCGGGCTAAAATATTATGTGTAATAGAATTTGATTATCAAAGCATATTTACATGATTTTGTGCTTGTGAAATATGTTTGACTGTCTATGTGATTATCATGGGGTGATTGTCTTGTGTTGTGTGTTTTCCTTTCCAATTGAGAGAGAATGAATGTGAAAGAAACAATATTGATGATTATGCCTAAAAAAATATTTTTATCAAGGCCGGGTTAAATCATACAGATGAATGGATATCATTTGTGGGCAGAGGAAAAGTGATATGCTCGGAGAGTTCATTTCATTCATGTTGCAAGCTAGAACTACAAACACTGCCAAATATAAGTTTCTATGTTTATGGTTGAGCATTGAATTTTGGAGATGAATGGCATACATCGGTTAAATTGACTCCTCGTTGGTTTTAACATAAAAATAAATCTCTAACGTTAATTTAATTAAATCTATAGTGGTTGTAGCATTGATTTACAAAAATTGATTGACATCTGGATATTGAATATATGATTTGTTGTAATAGTATGATATACATGATTTCATGAGCATTCAAGATCTATGTTTAGCACCATAGTTGATGGAGCATTTCTCATTTGTATGATTTTTGAGGTAAAGCGTTCAAGGCACAGGGTATTAATATCTTTCCAGGTATGTGTGTTCCATCATGAAGCATGTAGGGAGTATTTTTTCTTTTCCTCTTTGAATATAAGAAGTTCTGCAACCTTATGCATGGAAGAACGCAAATATTGTACCAATCAATAGCATATTTTCTTGGTAAATAAGCATACATTTTTTTTTGGCTAGAATCATCTTCAACAAAATTTCCACGTCACAACGTCACAACATAGAGAAACATTGAAGGGGTTGAGAGAAAGCAAGTCACTTTTTTATATTTTATATTGAGGGAATTAACCTGCTTTAAATATTGTTCAGAGTTTTTGTTTATTGACAATTGAATTGTGCCGAAGTTTACAATTCAGTCCATACCACTGCTCATCTCAAATCGGTCAATTGAAGATGCAATTAATGCCAAAAAAAAAAAAACTATTGCAGATGTGAGAATATTGTTGTGTAGATCAGATTTGATGTAAACGAGACATTGATTTTGATATTGTAAGCATTGGTGTAGATCAATTGTCTAATATCAAATTGTTTGCCCATAATCGCCTTCAACAAAATTTCCATGTGACAAGGTAGAGAAACATTGAAGTGGTTGAATCGAACAGAAAATTCGAATGGATATTGAGAGAAATCAAGTCACCCTTCTATACTGATGGAAATAAGTTGCTTTAAATATTGTTCATATTTTTTTTATTATTGATAACTGAATTGTGCAAAAGTTTACAATTCAATCCACACCACTGCGCATATTAGATCAATCAATTGAAGATGTAATTAATGCCATTTTTTTTTATTGCAGATGTTAGGTTATTGTTGTGTAGATCATACCTGATGTAACCAAACATTGATTTTGATATTGCAAACATTGGCGTAGATCGAACGTTTTATTCTTTTAATTGGTGAAAGAAGGAAATGTGAGATTGTTGTGTTGTTGGAAGAAATCATTTGACAAGAAATTTGGCACTAAGTGATCTGGTGCCATTATCTAGTCACTTGAACAATACTGAATGAAGATATTTGAAATAATGTTCCTGAAACAAAAACTACTGCAAAACCAAAAGATTTTTTTCTTACAGGAGACAAGAGAATGTTGTTGATCTATTATATTTGTTGTATATAATACAAGAAATGTCTAATATATATGACAATGTTGTTGATCTATTATATTCGTTGTATAATGCAAGGAATGTCTAATATATATGACAATGGAAGAGGACCAGTGTGAGTGATATATATGGCAACGGAAGAATCCCCAGTTAATACAAGATAACTGTCTGGGAAGATAAAGATGAGGATGTGTACACGCGTTTAGTTAGTTATACACTAACAAAACACTAACACAATAATAATCTTGTGGCTTGGACATGACACAATCATAATCATATTTTGGACTTCATAATATATCAGGATAGTAAAGAATATGAAAAATTCAGCAAGATTAAATTTTTATGGCACCTAGTCTGGTTTTGAAGGCTTCTTCCCAATTACATCTATGGATGATACTTATATTATTGTTTCTCTAAATTTTCCATCCCTTGTTACCATGGATACTATGTGAAAATCAATGAAGACAATGAAAACTAATTTCTTCATATATGGTTTACAATAAGCCTATTACCTTGTTATGAGATTTCATTGATGGTCATCTAAGAGACATTTTTGTGTAAATATTTTATGCTAGTTGCCACATTATCATATTTTTTGAGCAAGTTATTTTTCATATATAGAATTCAGAATGTTATTTGCTATGGCTGAATCACATTAAGTCTTGAGTACTAATATTAGTTTTTATATTTATAGTAACAAGATTATTTACCTATAACAATTTCTTTGCTTTGTAGTGGATATTCATCACCTGTTCAGGATGGCACCACAAGTGATCTCAGGCTAATAGTATCTCAGGTTTAATTTTGAATCTAAAATTATTTAATTTGAGGTACTTGGTATCTATTGGGTAGATTTCCT
This sequence comes from Pinus tabuliformis, assembly GCA_031772625.1. Classification (NCBI taxonomy): domain Eukaryota; kingdom Viridiplantae; phylum Streptophyta; class Pinopsida; order Pinales; family Pinaceae; genus Pinus; species Pinus tabuliformis. The sequence goes on along the minus strand of CM062805.1, from coordinate 982,020,474 downwards.
ATTAGCCTATTATGTTATTAAGTAATTGGCAATACTCTTTATTCGGTGCGCCATCCAATGTTTGTGCAATGATTAGAGCAATATACATTGGGAAAATTGTTGATTACATTAGGAGGAAAGGGGTGTGTGTTTTCAAGAATCTCAGGGTGATATCATATGTGAACTATGGAAAAAATTATGATTCTTGAACAAATCATGACAAGTCATATCACATAATTAATTTAATTGTTTTTATTTTACATAAGACCACAAGCCTCTAAATTCATTTTCTATGTTATATAGAGGCACTAATATTAGCAGCTATCCTAAACATTATAGGTGGCTTGCTATTTCTTTCATAGAAGAGCATGAGACTTATGGGGAGATAAAACTCTTTTTATATTCTTTATGTCATGCTTTTGTGACCAAATTGGTAGCATATATAGAAAGAACTAATTCTTCACAAAATATATATTCATGTCATATGGGGAGAATTGCCTTATTTGGAAGAGATGGATTTATTACTTAATTTCGCAAAAACAATGGTATCTTTCCAATCTATCTAAATATTATTTTTGACATAAAAGTAGGGCAACACAAATAAATAAGGCAATGGTAATGGTTATTCTAACAAAATCAATGCTAATCATATAAATTCAACAATAGGTAATGGGTACTGTAGCTAGTGTGTTCAATGTGCTTGATTCTTTTAGGCTAAACATAATAGAATTTATTTTGTCAGTGTTTCCTAGTGTTTTGAATGGATGGAGGACTATACAAAGTCAAGAGATATGAATTTATTATTGACATTATTTTGATAATATATATAGAATTGAGATAATTGTACCAAAATAGGTGAAACATCATTGAAATGTTACAACTTAAAACTAAGCAGTAAGTCCTCTTGTGTAATTGATATCCAACATGTAGCATATGTTTCTTCAATGATTTATATTTTCACATTGAACAAGAACACAAATAGTACAGTTAACTAGAGAGACAGTTTTAGCCATAGGCCTCTTTATTGATGAAGATTGAATTGTAAGTGAAATATTGTTGAAACTTGAAAACTAGTTTCTTGCAGAGGGTGAAATTTTTATCTTACCTTTCACAGGTTTGAAAGTTGGTGATTTTATTGTGTAATTTTATAGAAATTCCGTGTTTAATATGTGCAGCATATGTTTCTTTAATAACTTGTATTCCTGCATTAAAAAAGAACAGATAGTATGGTTGACTAAGAGGGAAAGTTACAGTCATAGACTTCTTACTGATGAAACTAAATTGTAAGTGCAACATTGTTGAAACTTGAAAGTGAGTTACTTACAACATTGTTGAAACTTGAAAGTGAGTTTCTTGCAAAGGATTAACTTTCTGTATAACTTGTAGTTTTGAAAGTAAATGAATTTATTTGGTACTTTAATTCTTTTTCTTTTTTGCATGAATTTATGCTTAATCATGCAAGCAATCTTGAGAGAGCATAATTACATTGGGGAAAAAATCATCACATAATTCAGAAGTTACATTTATTTATGTGATGCTTAAACCTTTTGTTTAAGAAATATTCACAGCTCCAGTGGCAGGGATTAGAACTACACTTTGGAAGATTTTTGTCATATCAGTTTGTGTTTATGCTTGGACTAGGAATTGAGATGTTTGTTATGTTATACTATAGGGAATGTGGGTAAAATTTAGATGTGAGAGTTTATTAGTTGTAATCCGAGGGAATTTAATTTTCCAGTTCATAATTGTTTTGAAGTTGTGATGTATTTAAAGTTGCAAGTTCACGAAGACATTTTGGTGCAAAAATTATCTTCTCTCAACTAAGATGTTGTTAACAGTGATTAATGTTAAGGTCCCATCCAACTCATCAAAAACCTAGAAAGGGTCCTTGCAATAGTCGATGGTGTTCCCCCGGAAAAATTACAGGCATTGAGGGGGTTTGGTTGCATAATCCTGGAGGGTGCAAGTCTGGGAGGCCCAACTCTCCCAACTTGTGAAGTTATGGATAAGAAATTTGGAGCATGGAGATTATAGTGTTAAATGGTCGAACCTGACTTCGGTTCCTCCCAGAGGTGATCCCTCTTACTGTTTTGGTACTATACTCTTTGGTCCGTGAAGAGTATGCCTCACAGATATGGAATTCAAGGTAACTTGGGTTGACGTGGGTTGATTCCTATTATTTTTTCTCCCATTAAAAAGGACAAGCATGTTTTATAAGGTGATCATCTTGAAGGCCTCAGACCGGGATGCAATTCAAAGAGATGGAGATTTATTTTTGAACACTCATCTCATGAAGAGGAAAAAACATCTTTCGCTATTATAGTTTATAATAATGTAGGTCCCAGGGCTTGGTCGTTGTTAGGGTTTCACTTATAATGAATGTAATTATTTTGAGTTGGCCCATTTCCCAACGTTTCTTTCTGACTATGAACAAAATAATTTCTATGTTCCTGCACGTGATTTCGCTAGCTAACTACTGAGGCACCTGCTTATTTGTTCCTTGTAGTTCTACAAACAAATAGTTGGAAATTTATAGTAGCACGCTAGATGTAATTTATCTGATAATTTCTTAGCGTGGTCTACAATTATTTTGTATAAATATCTAATCTCTCAGCAAACAATTCTTCTTAAACCCATTAAATTCAAACTATCCAAGATAAGAGATTCGAATACAGTTTGATTTTGCCCCATGATGAGCCCTCAAAATTTCTGAAACTTATCCTTGCCCTTGCTTGAGGGCTCTTAATTTCTTAAACTTACCCATTCCTTTTCTCGGGTTGAATTACCCTTAGAGCCACTATCAAGATTATGGGTGGAATATCCAGGGCTATAAGTACTTATACAAATATGGCCATAATGAAATTTTAGGATGTTATATTGTTTTTTCTAATATTTTTTTGTCAAGCGAGCAAAACATCACATTAGCTAAATGTCACATGTTTATTTTATTTTCTATATTATATGTGCTGGAGGTTTTTAACCATATTTTATGGTTCAATTTGCCCAGATTTTTACAAGGATTTGTTGGAACCACATATAAGTTGTGAACTCTCCACAATTTACTGTCCTAGAGGTTTTTCAGGTGCTATATATATATATATATACTCAAAAACCAATTTTAAACAATAAAGATCAAGATTTGACCAAAAAAAGTTTAACAAATTCTGGCCAAAAACTTCAAAACATATAATGATTAGACCTTGTCATTTTATTCCTTCAATTTCCATAGGTATTTTTACACTGCTTTTAAAATATATTTATGTTCTTCATTATGGTATTTTAAGGAGTCATATTAAAACATGAATGTAAATGACTTGTAAAACCCTAGAGAAGCCTTAATTTTCCCTGAGCAAATTATCTTTTTGTGGAACATTTCAATTACTATTAGTGTAATGCTAACTTTTATTTGGGTTGTTTGTTTCATGGAGACTTTTGGAAATTATAGGTATGCCATCAAGAAGATGGCATACCTATTATTATCTTCTTACCTATTATTGGGTGGTGATGATGCAGTAATTCTTTTTGTTTTGTTGTTTATTGGTCTTTCCATTATCCTAGAATCTCCAAGATGGTTGTTGGTAAATATTAAATTATTGCAAGAAGTGTAATGAACTACATAAGTTAGAGAAATTTCATATGTCATGTTTTCTTAAAGGAAAATATTATGGAACATTTTTCATGCTATGAGTAGGCTAAAATAGGCCAGGAAACATATTTGATTCGTGATCCTCTTGTTGATGTTTCAGTTGAAGAAGCTAAAATTAAGATACTAATACTTTGGTTTTATATCTTTGACATCCTTTGGTTTCAATGTTCTTGTAGTCTGACTCCATTGGTCATTTGGGAAATATGTTTTTCCTTAATCTATTTCTATTGCCATTTGTTTCCTGTATTCAACAAATTTTCTGGATTTTTTGTGCCCTTGGTAAATATTAGTATGAAAATATTACTATTGTGGTTTGATTGAATTCCTAGCAAAACTTTTTTGTTTGATTATCATCAACTTGTAATTGTAATTGTATGTCATTTAAAATTATATTGCAATAGGGGGATTGACAATTCATCATTATAAAGGGGATATGCTTGCAACTAACACAAAATCTTGCTCATTGAAACATTATAGAGGATTAGCGTGTTTGGTGCTTAGATTCAATGAGTCATGGACAAAGGTTACTTAACTTGGTGTTATAGGCTTTGATTGAATTTTTGTACATTATTGGCTATATTTTATGAAGTTATTGGGAGACGTACATGGACTTCTGGGTGAGTCTATTAGCTAACCATGGCCCTTGTGATTGATTCATACCCATATGTTGTTTGGGAGAATTTGGAACTTCCATGCCTTGACCAGTAAGTATCTATGAATTAGATAGAGCTAGGTACTATTTAGAGTTGATTTCATGTAATAGGTTTCTCTTACTATTTATTTCCTTTGTTGCTTTCATGCTTATTTCATTAAATTTTTGTGATTATCTTGGGTTGGTTGTTATGTATGGGTTAATTTGAGGAAATAAATGGTTCTCATTATGGCATTTTGGCTCTTTCACACCTTCATGAATAGGTTCACATGATTATGTCAGTCTAGGTGTTATAGTTGAGTGAGTGATTTTGATGGAATATATTGCACCATATTGTAGTTGATATTTGTTGTGCAAGTTAATAATATCAAGGTTGCAAAATATTAAATAATTAAGATTATACTGTGGGTCATTTCTTTAGCACAAGATTGTGAAGGATGTGGTTAGCTAAGTATTGTAGTTTCTTTACTTTTGTTTGGAGTAGTTTTTTTTTGCATTCTTAACATTTCATGTACAATGAATTATAACAATGGTCTTGTATACCTTGATCTTTTTGCAGTTGAATATTGTTTAAGGAAAGATTCAATACTTTTTTGGTGAAGATTGGTGTTGATATACAGGCATCATGTGTATTTCCTATGGGCAGTGTCAACTTGAACTTGTTGATACTATTATAAAGTATACAAAGCTCCTACAACATACTATCACAATATATCTTCATCATGCAATCACACAGCGTACAGAGGCATTAGCTACAATATGCCTAGAAATCCTATGTTATCATTTGTTTTGTTAAATTTTTCTTGTTCAGCTTAAGGTTAGAACATGTAGACTGATGTTATTTCCTTTTACTAGTAGGGCATTTCAAATTATCCAAAGCAAGCATTCATGCAGAAAATAAATTTCATGATCGACTTTATTACTTGAATGATATTGTTATATAAATTCCATTATGTTCATATTCTATAGTTTCTTTGTTTTAGCTATTGTCTTTTACTTATGCAAAGCAATGATGGTTGATTTTAGGCATTTTCAATACCATAAAACTTGAGATCTAATTTCATTTGGTGAACTATTTTCTATATAAGAGAAGCTCAAGGTTTATCTTTTCATTCCTTTCAAGTTGTAGGTAGTTTTGTTTGTAAATTCAGATATAGAGGCAAATGAATTAGCTACAATGATGGCTCAGTTGTGCATTGGTAACCATGATATGATTTCGGTGGGAAATGCATACTATAGAAATGGTGCTAACTAGATGGAATTGAACATACATAGCAAACACAAATTTAACGTTGTGCAGGTTGGTAAATTAAAACTAAAACTTCTTGTGGAAACTTCTATTAGAGAGCAAGGAGATTAGTGTTCCCCATGGGTGTTTAGGTCTATGAGTGGGGATACAAGGTTTCATTACCCACAATTTAATTACATGAAGGAAACGCTAAATATACAAATGAGAAGAGACATTAATTGTACAATTGTGTGTATGTTATTGATTGGGCAGAGCCCTACATATGAAGGTCAAGCTTTATGTTAGACTTAGGTCAATGGGACTGCTAATTGTATTAACCTCAATACATTGTGGGAGTTCAAGGGCCACTCCTATATAAAAAGAAAAAAATAAGATCTAATCTAAGTAAGCTAAAGAAGAAAGTGTTGTTGGACTACTAAGGGCCAAAAAAAGTGCACTAGGGGGATGCCTTCAAAGAAGGTAAAGGGGGAAGGGAAGATGCCACAATGCCCCATGGTCCAGTCACCTGAAGAGGAGAAAAAAATTTCTCTAGTGTGGGTTATTTCTACCATTGGAGGATGAAAAAAAAATATTGTAATTGTTCAAGGGGCATATTTTGGAATATCTTTTAGAAGAGCCAAAGACTTGTTTCTGAAGACATTGGAAAGGAATATCTCATTCAATACACAACTCCCTTGTGAGAGCCTTCCTATTTGGTGTTGTGAGATTATAACTTCTATTTCAACTAAATTAGTCATTCATAGATGATCCTTTATAAATTTGCACTATCTTGACTATCAAGGTTTCCTATTTAAATTTGTTCAGTGTTACACATGTTTTTGGAACAGAATCAAGGAATTTTATTTTTATAACTTAAAATGTTACATGATGAATATTGGTAAGATTACGAGTATAAAATAAAATGCTCATATGATCTTGATGGAAAAGATATTATATAAAAATTAAGGAGATTTGTGCAACTAATATAACTTTAAACAATAATTTAGTTGAAATATACATGTCTTGAAAGGTCTACTATATATTGTGGAATTTTTCTTGTCTATTCCCAACAGTAAAGTTTGCATATAGAAAATGGTTTCACTACAAGAAAAAAGGTCATCGGTGAGGGTCATGCCCGTCACCAATGTCTTATATGGTGATGCTCCTTAAAAAAGTGTTGTTATAAGTGTATATAGTGATGGTTCTTTAAGGTTTGTCACCAAAGTCATTTTCAATGGCACTTTTGGTGAGGGTCGTTAAATGGCCATCATTAATTCTATCTTTGGTGACACTTTTGGTCAGGGTCATTAAAGGTCAATCACTAATTGTCTCTTTAGTGACACTTCTAGTGATAGTCTTTTATGGGCCCTCACCAATGCTCTTTTTGGTTACTTTTGGTGACAGTAAAAATATGTTCATCATCATTGATCATTCCAATGAGTTTTTTATGATGCTATTTACTCGTTACTATATTTTTTGTCAAAAGATAAGGATTGAAGACCATTGTTGTGGAGTCCTTTTCATTATGTGTCCAAGGCCATAGTAGTTAGAGTTAGTCAATTGGTTAAGAAGTAATTAATGTGTATCATTTCCCTCAAGTAATAAGAATATAGTTTTCTTATGAGTTAACGCATGATTCATATCTATTAGGTTTATTATATAGCCAATTACCTTTAGATAAAGTTCCACTAGTGTGTGTAGGACCTATATTATTTAATACATAATCAAGCTCTGCTAATTCTATTAATGAGAGAGACCTAGCACTCCTCAACAGTCATGGCACACCTTAACATGCTTTGGCACACATTAACATTCCTTGGCACCTCGTATGTCTTGGAACATCTTTGTACTTAGAACATCTTGCCATGAGTAGGATGCCGAAGCACATGTTGGCATGCCCTAGCATAACATAGAAATACCCTAGCATGTGTTGGAATTCCCTCTAGTCAATAACATGCCCTAAAAAAACTTGGAATAATATTGCATTGACATACATTAGCACTTGGAAAACATTGGCACTTGGCATGTATTGGAACCTATTATTAGTGTGTCTATCATGCCCCTTTTTAAAAGGATAAAGTCCGAGCTTATTAACCCTATTATGTGTTCATTTCATTGCAATTTAACTTTCTTATTCCTTTTGTTGCCTTGAAACTCCTTGATGCATATTGGCATACTCTGGCACCCTGCACATCCTAGCATGTCTTAGCACTTGGCATGTATTGGCATGCCTTGGAACTATTTGACACATGTTAGCACACCCCATAACTACCTAGCACACTCTAGTACTTCTTGACATGCCCTAATATTCCCTGACATGCCTTACTAATTCTTATCATACCTTGTCACTCCCTACTTGGCATGACAACTAGCACTTATTAATATTCCCTCACACATCCTCATTTTCATTCACTTCCATGGATTTTGACCTAGTGCTCCCTTGTGTTGTCCTAGTACTCCCTAACACTCCTAATCATTCATTGGCACTCTCTAGCACACCTTAGCACTCTTCAACATGCTCTGCCACTTCATAGCATGCATTACACTCCCTAACACACATTCGCACTTGGCACGTGTTGGTAGTTGGAAAGTCTTAGCATGTTGGGCATGCATTGAGATGACTTAGTATGATTTGGCATGGTTTAATAGTAAAGTTATTTGAGATCAATTATTGGAAAGTATATAAGAATCAATGAAGGAATATTTGGTACTTACAACGCACTAACACTTGGCACTTGGCACCTATTGGCACCTAGTGTTGGTGTGCCTAGCATGCCCCTCATGGAAAAGGTAAATTGATGACTTATTAACCCTATTATGTGTTCATTTCCTTGTAGTTTAACGTGTTTCTCCATTTTGTTGCCATGAAAGTCCCTGACATGCATTGTCATACCCTTGCACATCTTGGCATGCCTTAGCACTTGGCACATCTTATCTTGTTTGACATGCCTTCTCACTATCTGGCACATGTTATCATGTGCTAGCATTCCCTAACTCAACTTGGTAGTCATGCCCTCACAACTAGCATTACATTTTCCCATGAATTAGGATCCTTACATTCCCTAGAACACCTTGGCACTCCTTAGTTGATATTCCTTGATAGATAGCCTTATGTTTTTTGTGACTTGGGAACTCAACCAATTCATTATCAAAACAATATTGTGCCCAACCCAAAGTCTTCCTTTATCTGAAATATCTTTGTCCACACCTTATCACAACCATAGGCTTGCCTCCTGCAAGTCCTATTATGAACTTCTCCTCAAACACTTCATCCTTGGGACACCTGGATTTCACTCACACTCTTTGGCATGTTAGCCTCCTGTTGCAACAGGTTTTCATATTTCATGATAGACATTTTTACATGCCAAATATGTCATACTTTGCATGCTTCAATGCTCCATATTTCCTAAAAGAGGCCATGAAAGTGTGCTAGTCTAAATGCCACTGTTGTATTCCAATTTTCATGAGTTATTCCTTTTTAAACAATTTTCTATTAAGGGAAGGCCAAACAACTTAATCTTGGCTTCCCTAGGTTTCAATTTCTTGTTTTAGAATATTGAGAATGAATATCTGTCCAAACAGTTCAATCTTTGCAAATTTGTAGATAGGTAAAGAAACAAAGGAGTCCAACTGTCTAAACTGGGCTCTTGGAAGCAATAAGGGTAGTTTTTAGATAAGAGGGCAATTAAAAGAAAAAAGCAATGAGGGTTTGCAAGTCTAAGTGCACCCTTCCTCAAGTAACAAAAAATGCTAGGAGTATTAAGCTGGGTAGGTAGCCTAGGGTTGCAGAAGCGAGATTGTCTTCAGTTTTGACCTTGACAAAGAAAGCTCATCTCATCAGTGGCAGAGGTACCAAAGCAGTGTTTTGATGGCAGAATTCTGGAGGCATGTCTAACTCCCCCTTCTTCTCATTTCCCAAATCACTCACTAACTTCCCTGAAAGGGTCAAGATCTGCTTGATACCTCTTAGTTTCATCATTTTCCATATCATTTGCCTTGGTAAAGATCTGTTTTGCTCAAGGCATGTTCATACTTCCTCTATGGATCATTTTCCCCCCTATTAGCCTAAGATTCACATACTTAGCGCTTTCTTATCACTTGTCATATTAACTACTAATTTTACTATGTAGCTCCCTATCTATCTCCCCTTCCCCTACTAAAACTATGTTAAAAACTCCCCTATATACATATTCCCATCCCCAGGCACTATAGCCCTATTTTATCAGTTTGGGAAATGCTAAGTCCATTTGGGGCTTAGCATTAGCCTTCCATGTCCTAACAAGGAGTTAGTCTGACACCTCGTCACCCTAACAACCATTTCCCCCTAAGTCCCAACCCTACAATACCCATTCCCCGCCCTTATCCTAACGTCACACACATAAATATATTCCCCCCGCTTGCAAAAAACCCAAAACCCACATTTCTAATGTTTAAAACCCCCCGCGCCATATAAAAAAACATAATTAAATATGCGCTGGCCCGTCCCTAACCATCTGCCGCCTTACTCATGCCGCCGACCGTCAGATCTGGAGCGCCAAAGATCAAAGGTAGGAGGGCCCTTTTGTGCCCTGATGTGCCGAGGGTTAACGCTTGGGAGATGGGCGGTTTTCCCATCGTACTCCCGCCACGCGTCACCCTCTCGGTTGTGGCGGAGCCCCCTCCTCCTATACCGCCTGCACACAAAAGTGGTGCGCCCGAAACCGGATACCGCCTTCCACCCTCCTGCGTCAGCGCCACGTCTTGCTGATGTCACCATGCCGCATCGGCCTCTTGCCGCCGTGTCCTTGCCATGTCACTGCCACCAAACCTCCTCCACCCTACCGCCACGTCACCCGTCGTACTGCTGATGTCACCCTGCCATGTCATCCACCGTACTGGGTCCCACCGCATGATGTCACCATCAAAAAGCGCGAAAGGCGCAAATCGTAGCCTAGGAAGCTCAGAATCAAAATCTGAGGCAGTTTTTCATGCGCGATTAGCGCCTAGCGCTAATCGCACATGGCTACGGGAAATAGGCCAAAATGGAAATCCCTTTCGTAGCTCGTCTCCAGCAGGCCCGAAAGGCGCCGAATGACATGAATTTCTTCGCGCAGCATTCAGAAAGGGGCAAACACAGTTTTAAAAGCAAACAGAGGGCCGAACAGTAGCCATGAAAGGTCGATGCAACAATTTAAAGAGTATCAGGAGTGAGAAAGGCGCACATTCAGTGCCAAAGCATATCTAGGAAGCGGCAAAGAGTATCAGTCGAATGTTTTAAATGAAAACCTTTATTCCCAATGCAGGTGGACATTGAATGACCTCCAACAAAGTCAAAGAAAGCAGTAAAGGCCAATCAAGGCTCTCCCATCACAGTTAATGCTCCTCAGAACCACTCAAGAGCATGGATCAAAACCCAAAGCACAGTTATGGCTAAGTGATCAGCACAGAGCCATAAAGACAACACATTAAACTCATTTTGGTACAGCTGCACCCAGTGCAGCTCGAGGATATTTTCCCGCATTTATTTCAGACATGTATTAGGTTAAAGACACTTATTACAGTAGATCTGTTTGAGATTTGATCTTTATAGATATTTTACTTATAAAAACCACCCTAATTCACTGTTAAAGGGGTTGGTTGGTTGTATAGCTCCAAGAGAGACTCGCTCTGTATACCTGATGTTTTACTTAATCAAAGACTACTGAAAAGCTTGGAGGAATGACTGTGTGCTGTGTATGAATGTTCTGAAGAATTGAATGTGGAATTCTTGTGCTGCAACATGACTCAATAAGTGTTTCTTACCTTTGTTCTTCATTGATGTATCATCCAAAATAACAGAAAGAATGAATAGTTTAGAATTGGTTTAATTGCCCTCTATGCTCAATTTCTGCTGTTTCTATATGTTTTCATCTTAATTAGAAATGAATATGAATTCCCCGTGGTTCATATTTCCCCTAATTCACTCATGTTTGACAGTTATCTAGGGATTCTTCACTGCTCCTAGATAGAGCTCATTCACCTTCCCTCTGCTAAGCTGAATGAGAGATTCTTAACTGCCTCTCATTCCTAGCCTTCACTCCATCCTTTAGCTTGAAAGATTGTTTCATGTGCAGCTAGCTTGCTCCATATTCCCTCTTGTGACCAAGAAAACGCACCAGCAGTCCTACTCCTTGACTCCACGCCCAATGGTTCTAAAACTTTCATGCTATCCCTGCCTCTTTACTTGAAAGCATCATCCATCCCACCAAAACCAAAACAAAACCCCTTGTACCCAATAACTAGCCTAAAATCATCATCAACAAAGCTAAATCCTAAAGAGAGAGCCCTCTCTGACTGCTGGTGGGCTAGCACTTGCAGTCCAAAGATTGGTTTGTGGTTACCTCAGCCGTATCCCTCAAGGAGCTAAGGGACAACCTGAGTGATAACATAATAGCGACGCAACTGGGGAACTTCCTCGGTTAAATCTCACAAATCAAGTTGGAAAGCTCCACTGGGGAAAAACAATGAATTTTCCAATCGCTACATATTCCTTAAAATTACAGATGAAGCCTGAATGTCAGCCAGGAAGCCTTTGAAACTGTGCTTGCTTTGCATTCACAGGAGTAAGCAAATGCTGCTTTAGTCCAACTTCGTGCTAGTTTAAGTTATAGATAGCTATTCCAAAATTTGATCAGTTCCTTGCTAATTCTAAAAAAGCATTCATAGAAAATACCAAAACAAGTTCAGAATCTGGCTCCCAAAAGGAATTCACGGTATACAAGGTCAACTCCGGACCCAAACCCTCCAGCTGTTTTTGACAATCCCAACTTAATCCCAAAGATTCTTAGAAAATAAGAAGATTTTGTTGATAATAGTCCTGAAGTGGTTCAGCCAAGCTGTGTTCCAACCCCTGTCAAGGTTTTATTTCGTTCAACCCCCACTTCCCCTTGTTCATCATCCACCTCTCAAAGCACTCCTCCCACACCTCCATTTACTGCACATACTCCCCTAATCGCTGTTGTTACAGCTGTTCCAGCTATTCCTATTGTTCCACTTACCCCCGTAAACATGGCTAATAGATATGCACCCCTGTAGTTACCCGCTAATCCAGGGGCTATGCCTCAGGATTATCAAGCTAAAATCACATACTTTGATGGAACTGGTTCTTGCACAACCCTTCAGCATACAAAGAATATGCAAGACTATTTTGAGAACTACGAGATAGATGACGATAGCGTCAGAATGAAGATTTTTGTACAAAGTTTGACAGGTGATGTTAGAACTTGGTTTAGAGCACTCACAGCCAGTTCCATAGCAGACCCAGAAGCCCTATACCAGTCATTTATCAATAGATGGGATAAAAAGAAAGACCCCTTGCACATATTATCTGAATATGACACCATGAAAAGAGGCCCTCAAGAATCTGTCTTGGACTATTGTGCAGATTTAATAATATTTATAATGCAATACCACAGAACTTGAGACCTCCACCTGATCTTGCTTTGTATAAATTCCCTGATGGTTTTGATGCTGACATGGCTTATCAGTTAAGGGAAAGAGCCCCTTAGACCCTTGCAGACATGCAAAATGTTGCTGTTAGCGTAGAGGCAAATCTAATTGCCAAAAGTAATAGAGCTAGAACTGAGAGAAGAACCACCTTTAAAGAGGAACCCTCAGCCTTAGACCAAAAGTTGGATGCTATTATCACTGGCATGCACAGGCTGGGAGACAGAGTAGAGAGTGTTGAGAGGAAATCATCATGGGAAGGACAACAACCCAACACCATAAGGAACCAAAATTTCCGCAAAACTCAGAATACAAATGCTGGTAAGTCTAGCCCAGACCATGATGTAAGGCCTCCTTTCCACGAAAATTATGCTGAGGCATCTACATCTAGTGAATAGAAGGAAGATACTCACATGAACTTGGTGGATTTGAAGGTTGAGCAACAAATTTTCCTAACTCAACAAGACCAAGATGAACATGACCTTAATCAATTTCAGACTAAGTCTAGTGAATCTTTTGATTTTAAACAAGGCTATGATACTGCTGTGTATGAAGTCCACAAACAATATAAGCTGAGGACAAGAACCATAGATGTGCCTGAAAAGGTTAAGGAAAATGATACCAAGCAGCCGAAGAAGATTAAAGAAAATGTTGCCTTCATGGAAACTGCTGGTAAAACAGTCCCTAATCCAAAGGATGTCACCATAGAGGACATAACAGAAATGCAATCTTCTAATGATCAGCCTCTGCCACCTTCTTTCTCCAAAGAGAATTTGGACAACGTTCCAAAAAGCCCTCCTAAAACTGAAAAACCGCAAGAAATTACTTCCCTTAACGCTGACAAACAAGACCAAACTGTTGATACTCCAATAGAAAAAGGGAAGCCTGCCTCCCAAAATACTAAAACCCAATCCGAAAAATCGTTTGACTTAGAGGCAGAAATAGGTAAACTCAAGATTTCCATCCCCTTATCTGAACTAACCAAACATGAAGTGTATAGGCAACAAATTCAAAGATCACTTCAAATGCCAGAGGTTAAGGATGATGTAAATGTTCTTGTTGATCAGCCTGAGCTGCTGTTCGGTCCTGAAGTTAATGGAAAATCAACTTATGGATCCATTCTACCTTTTTATGTCAGTTTACACATACATGACAAAGTCTTGTATAATGCTATGTTTGACTCAGGTGCCTCACACAACCTTATGCCCAAAGCTGTAATGGAAAAACTCAACCTTGATGTCACAAGACCCTACAAATATCTATTCTCCTTTGACTCAAGTCAAGTCAAGTGTTTAGGCCTTATTAAAGACTTGTGTGTCTCCTTAGTCCAATATCCCAACAAGACTATCCTCATGGATGTGGTGGTTGCTGACATTCCACCAAAGTATGGCATGCTATTATCAAGATCTTGGGGGGCAAAACTCCAAGGATCCCTCCAATTAGACCTCTCTTATGCCACTATATCTATCTTTGGGCAACCAAAGAAGCTATATAGAGAAACACTCATGAAGTATGTGGTAACTAGTGAGGATAAGCGCAAAAATTTTCCTATACACTCAATCCATTCTGATATGGATTCTTTTATTCTATTTAATGATGAAACAAATACTCTCACTGATGACAAGCCCTTGTCTTTAGAACTAAACACACACACCGATGAAGAATTGGTTTCCCATACTGATGAAACTGTCAAAACAATCAAGGCAACCAACATACAAGAAAAACCTCCCCAAACAGAAATTTCAAATCTGCCCAATCCTAAAGTGACTGAAACTCTTAATACTAACCACAAGAAAGAAATCACATGGTACTTAGAGTTTGATGGCTCTGTTAACAAGTTAGGAGCAGGGGCAGGTGTTTGGATTCACAATACACATAACAATCATGCAGAAGGTCATGCCTATAGACTAAATTTCAAATGCACCAATAACATGGCAGAGTATGAGGCTCTCTTTTTAGGCCTTAAACTGCTCAAAGCTCTAGGAGCTGCAAGAGTGTCTATTCTAGGTGACTCTGATTTAATCATACAACAAATGAAAGGCAACTTTGTTACCAACGACAATAGAATGAGGGCCTATAGGACTACTGCTATTAATATACTCAATGCATTCACTGAATCCAAGCTTGCCAAGATTTCAAGAGATCATAAAATTCATGCACACAGCCTAGCCACTTTTGCTAGTACATGCAAGCTTCCCTTTGAGCCAAATCACCATTTTACTGTTGAGATAAAACATAGGCCTGCTATCCCAAATAATGTTAAAGATTGGAAAGTGTTTGAAAGTGATGCCCAGATTAACAACTTCCTCACTCTTGAGCATGAGTTTTCAAATACTAACATTGACATGGATTTTATGATGGATGAACAACAGCAAACAAATGAAAATCAGCAGGTTGTAACCACTGTAGCAGCCAAGAAGATCCTAAACCAAACTATTTTTGACAATGCAAACATAGAAGAGCTGAAACAGAGGCATTTGGAGGATATAGTAGAAATAGAGGCCGAGATCGTTGATCTGAAAGATAACTTTCTCCCTGCTGGCCTCACTCCATTAGAAGATATGTTTGATGCAAATGATGTTCCCAAAAAGCCAAAAATACAGCCCCTAAACACTGTTGTAGAAGAACACAACATTGGGACAACAGACAAGCCCAAAATGATCAAAATATCTCAAACTTTACCAACTCATCAAAAACCCAAATATATTGATTTGTTCAAAGAATTTCAAGATGTATTTGCTTGGAGTTATGAGGACTTGAAGTCCTATGACACCTCAGTGATCCAACACACCATTCCCTTAAAACCAAACCAAAATCCCTTCAAACAGAAACTTAGAAGAATCAATCCCGTACTCCTTCCCTTAATTGAAAAGGAAGTGAAAAGGATGTTTGAAGTAGGTATTATAGCACCCATCAGATTCTCTGAATGGGTATCCAATCTTGTTCCCACAAGAAAAAAGACAGGTGAGATTAGGCTATGTGTAGACCTAAGAAATTTAAACCAAGTCTCCATAAAAGACCACTATCCCTTGCCAAAAATGGACCACATCCTACAAATAGTAGTGGGGTCATCTAGAATCTCTTTACTAGATGGCTTTTTAGGTTTTAATCAAATACTAGTTCACTTGGATGACCAAGACAAGACAGCCTTTACCACACCGTGGGGAACATTTATGTATGTGAAGATGCCTTTCGGACTTAAAAACGCTGGTGCTACCTTTCAAAGAGCAATGGATATTGCATTTGCCAAGGAAATACATGATTTCCTAGTTGTCTACCTTGATGACTTAACCCCTTTCTCCAAATCTGATCAAGAGCACCTAAAACATTTGAGGCAAATATTCATGACATGTAGGAAATATGGCATTTCCTTGAACCCCAAGAAATCCCTCTTTGGCCTTGAAGAAGGCAAACTCCTAGGCCATATCATCTCAAAAGAAGGTATTAGAATAGATCTGGAAAGGATCCAAGCCATACTCCAAATCCCATATCCAAGAAGCATAAAAGAATTGCAAGCATTCCTTGGAAAAATCAACTTCTTAAGAAGATTTATTCAAAACCTAGCCGAGCTAATAAGACTGTTAAGCAACATGTTAAAAAAGGATGCTAAGGTAAAATGGTCTCTTGAGACCAAGCAGGCCTTTGAGAGTATTAAAACTGCCTTAACCCAAGCCCCTGTCCTCACCAGTCCGCAATTTGACAAAGATTTCATCATATTTTCATTTGCATCTGAGCACACGATAGCTGTTGTCCTTTTGCAAAAGGATGATCAGGGAGCTGAAACGCCAATTGCATTTTTCAGCTGAGCCTTAAGAGATGCACCTTTGAAATACCAAATCATGGAGAAGCAGGCCTATGCCCTTGTTAAAGCAATCAAAGATTTCCGAGTTTACATTTTGTATTCACATGTGATTGCCTATGTCCCAAATGCTGTTGTAAAAGACATATTAAGCCAAGAAGGGCTAGAAGGAAAAACGGGCAAATGGATTGCTAACATCCTTGAGTACGACATAGAAATTAAACCAACCAAGCTCATAAAGGGACAAGGTTTAGCCAAACTGATGTCCGAAACAAATTTTCAAGCCCTAGACATCAACCAACTGGACAATGAACACGAGCTGGCAACTCCACAGATCAGTGAAACCTTTTTGCAATCCCCATGGTATGCTAATATATGTTGTGTATTGTTAAACCTGTTTGCTCCCCCAGGATTGTCCAGAACCAAGAAAAGATTTTTAAAAATGAAGGCTTCAAAGTTTTGTGTCATAGACCGTGCATTATTTTGGAAAAATCATGAAGGTATATTGCTTAATTGTTTAACCATGAATGAAACTAAAAATGTCATGAAAGAATTCCATGCAGGGGACTGTGGAGGACATCTATATTGGAAGTCGACTGCTAATAAAATTTTAAGGGCTGGTTTCTATTGGCCCTCTCTATTTGTAGATATAAAGAAGTTTGCTATCTCATGTCATAAATGCCAAATCTTTGAGGGCAAAAGAAAGCTGTTACCATTGCCCCTTAAGCCCATCTCAACCGAGAAACCTTTTCAACAATGGGGTCTTGATTTCATTGGAGAGATCCACCCCTCTTCCTCAGGCCAACACAAGTGGATTTTAACAGCCACCGACTATTTCACTAAATGGATTGAAGCCATCCCATGCAGACAGGCAAATGACTCCATCATTATCCAATTCCTTGAGTGCAATATCCTTTCCAGATTTGGCTGCCCTGAGAAGATCATCACTGACAACGTCGCTGCTTTCAAATCCAAAAAGATGATTAGTTTTTGACATAGATTTCACATTACCTTAGGCCACTCCACAACCTATTATCCCCAAGGTAATGGCTTGGCTGAGTCATCTAACAAGTGCCTGATTAATATTATCAAGAAGGTCTTAGAAGAAAACAAGAAGAACTGGCATAAAAAGCTCAAAAATGCCCTATGGGCGGACAGAATTTCAACAAAAAAATCCATTGGGATGAGCCCTTATGAGCTGGTGTACGGCATGGAGGCCACGTTTCCGTCCTCCTTGGGCACTCCTATCATGAAAATGTTGCAAGAGATCCAAGCAGAACCAAATGATATTCAAAGAAGAATCAATCAAACCATTCATCTTCAGCAAACCAGAGAGCAAGTTTATAACAGAGCTCAAATATTGCAAGAGAAACTCAAAAAGATGTTTGATAAAAGAGCTAAGGCTAAGGATTTCTACATTGGCGACAAAGTTCTAAGGTGGGACTCACGAAGAGAAGACAAGGGCAAACATGCAAAATTTGATTTTTTATGGAAAGGGCCATTTGTTATTTCTGCTGTTCAGGGAAATAACACATATTTCCTCAAGTCTGTAGAGGGCAGCACTGTTGAAGAAGGCCCTGTTAATGGTCAAATGCTAAAACATTACCATGATCCCTATTAAGGGGTACAATGCAGCTCTGTACATATCTCTTTGTACATTAATATTTGTATATATTAGCACTTTGTTTTATTTTTTTTTAGCAGTCTGAGTGTTAGAGGAGCAGCAGCAAAGTTTGCTAAGACACAGCCAGTGCAAGTACTCCATTCTTAAGGCTCTATCTCTGCATTAGTCTTAGCAAAACAGCAGGAGTAGCACTGTCATATCATAGAAATTCATGATAAAAGGAAAATGGTTGCAGTTTGCAGTATCCAATCAAAAAGTATCAATAAGAGAGGAGCATTGTTTAGTTTCACATCAGCAACTGATTCTAGACCAGAAGCTAAGGGAAATACATCAGTTTTGATCCATGTTTGGTTCTATTTCAAAGGCAATGCTCAAAGCAATATGGTATGTAATAGCAAGCACGCAGAAGAAAGCAGGCAGTGCTATGTATTTCACAATATTTCAATGAAGGAGATGGCTGCCCCTATTTCAGAGTTTCACATTTTTAGCAGCCAGCACAAGGAAATTCTTCAGTCCACAGCAACAATAGAAGATCAAGGTAGTCTGACCTGCTGTTCTTGGCTTTTCACAAGGAAAAGCCATCCCCAAGTGGAGCCACTGTTAGCCTCTTGTTGCAACAAGTTTTCATATTTCATGATAGACATTTTTACATGCCAAATATGTCATACTTTGCATGCTGCAATGCTCCATATTTCCTAAAAGAGGCCAAAGAAGAGGCCATGAAAGTGTTCCAGTCTAAATGCCACTGCTGTATTCCAATTTTCATGAGTTATTCCTTTTTGAATAATTTTCTGTTAAGGGAAGGCCAAACAGCTTAATCTTGGCTTCCCTAGGTTTCAATTTCTTGTTTTAGAATATTGAGAATGAATATCTGTCCAAACAGTTTAATATTGGTAAATTTGTAGATAGGTAGAGAAATAAAGGAGCCCAACTATCTAAACTGGGCTCTTGGAAGCAATAAGGGTAGTTTTTAGATAAGAGGGCAATTAAAAGAAAAAAGCAATCAGGTTTTGCAAGTCTAAGTGCACCCTTCCTCAAGTAACAAAAAATGCTAGGAGTATTAAGCTGGGTAGGTAGCCTGGGGTTGTAGAAGCCAGATTGTCTTCAGTTTTGACCTTGACAAAGAAAGCTCATCTCATCAGTGGCAGAGGTACCAAAGCAGTGTTTTGATGGCAGAATTATGGAGGCATGTCTAACTCCCCCTTCTTCTCATTTCCCAAATCACTCACTAACTTCCCTGAAAGGGTCAAGATCTGCTTGATACCTCTTAGTTTCATCATTTTCCATATCATTTTCCTTGGTAAAGATTTGCTTTGCTCAAGGCATGTTCATACTTCCTCTATGGATCATTTTCCCCCCCTATTAGCCTAAGATTCACATCCTTAGCGCTTTCTTATCACTTGTCATATTAACTACTAATTTTACTATGTAGCTCCCTATCTATCTCCCCTTCCCCTACTAAAACTATGTTAAAAACTCCCCTATATACATATTCCCATCCCCACGCACTATAGCCCTATTTTATCAGTTTGGGAAATGCAAAGTCCATTTGGGGCTTAGCATTAGCCTTCCATGTCCTAACCAGGAGTTAGTCTGACACCTGGTCACCCTAACAACCATTTCCCCCTAAGTCCCAACCCTACAATACCCATTCCCCGCCCTTATCCTAAGGTCACGCACATAAATATATTTCCCCCCGCTTGCAAAAAACCCAAAACCCACATTTCTAATGTTTAAAACCCCCCCGCGCCATATAAAAACACATAATTAAATATGCGTGGGCCCGTCCCTAACCGTCCGCTGCCTTACTCGTGCCGCCGACCGTCAGATCTGGCGCGCCCAAGATCTATGGTGGGCGGGCCCTTTTGTGCCCCGATGTGCCGAGGGTTAACGCTCGGGAGATGGGCGGTTTTCCCATCGTACTCCCGCCACGCGTCACCCTCTCGGCTGTGGCGGAGCCCCCTCCTCCTATACCGCCTGCGCACAAAAGCGGTGCGCCCGAAACCGGATACCGCCTTCCCCCCTCCTGCGTCAGCGCCACGTCATGCTGACGTCACCATGCCGCGTCGGTCTCCTGCCGCTGTTTCCTTGCCATGTCACCGCCACCTAACCTCCTCCACCCTACCGCCACGTCACCCATCGTACTGCTGATGTCACCTTACCATGTCATCTGCCGTACTGGGTCCCACCGCATGACGTCATGCTCACATCACCATCAAAAAGTGCGAAAGGTGCAAATCGCAACCCAGGAAGCCCGGAATCAAATTCTGAGGTAGTTTTTCATGCGCAATTAGCGCTAATTGCGCATGGCTACGGGAAATAGGCCAAAATGGAAATCCCTTTCGTAGCTCGTCTCCAGCATGCCCGAAAGGCGCCGAATGACATGAATTTCTTCGCGTAGCATTCAGAAAGGGGCAAACACAGTTTTAAAAGAAAACAGAGGGCTGAATAGTAGCCATGAAAGGTCGATGCAACAATTTAAAGAGTATTGGGAGTGAGAAAGGTGCACATTCAGTGCCAAAGCATATCCAGGAAGCGGCAAAGAGTATCAGTCGAATGTTTTAAATGAAAACCTTTATTCCCAATGCAGGTGGACATTGAATGACCTCCAACAAAGTCAAAGAAAGCAGTAAAGGCCAATCAAGGCTCTCCCATCACAGTTAATGCTCCTCAGAACCACTCAAGAGCATGGATCAAAACCCAAAGCACAGTTATGGCTAAGTGATCAGCACAGAGCCATAAATACAACACATTAAACTCATTTTGGTACAGCTGCACCCAGCGCAGCTCGAGGATATTTTCCCGCATTTATTTCATACATGTATTAGGTTAAAGACACTTATTACAGTAGATCTGTCTGAGATCTGACCGTTATAGATATTTTACTTATAAAAACCACCCTAATTCACTGTTAAAGGGGTTGGTTGGTTGTATAGCTCCAGAAGAGACTCGCTCTGTATACCTGATGTTTTACTTCATCAAAGACTGCTGAAAAGCTTGGAGGAATGACTGTGTGTTGTGTATGAATGTTCTGAAGAATTGAATGTGGAATTCTTGTGCTGCAACATGACTCAATAAGTGTTTCTTACCTTTGTTCTTCATTTATGTATCATCCAAAATAGCAGAAAGAATGAATAGTTTAGAATTGGTTTAATTTCCCTCTATGCTCAATTTCTGTTGTTTCTATATGTTTTCATCTTAATTAGAAATGAATATGAATTCCCTGTGGCTCATATTTCCCCTAATTCACTCATGTTTGACAGTTATCTAGGGATTATTCATTGCTCCTAGATACAGCTCATTCACCTTCCCTCTGCTAGGCTGAATGAGAGATTCTTAACTGCCTCTCATTCCTAGCCTTCACTCCATCCTTTAGCTTGAAAGATTGTTTCATGTGCAGCTAGCTTGCTCCATATTCCCTCTTGTGACCAAGAAAACGCACCAGCAGTCCTACTCCTTGACTCCATGCCCAATGGTTCTAAAACTTTCATGCTATCCCTGCCTCTTTACTTGAAAGCATCATCCATCCCACCAAAACCAAAACAAAACCCCTTGTACCGAATAACTAGCCTAAAATCATCATCAACAAAGCTAAATCCTAAAGAGAGAGTGCTCTCTGACTGCTGTTGGGCTAGCACTTGCAGTCCAAAGATTGGTTTGTGGTTACCTCGGCTGTATCCCTCAAGGAGCTAAGGGACAACCTGAGTGATAACATGGCGTACACTCTTATTCATTCATTTCCAAACATTTTGACGTAGTTCTCCCTTGTGTTGCCTTGGAACTCCCTAGCACTCCTCATCATCCATTGAAATTGTCTGCCATGTCTTAGCACACTTTTTCCTTCCTTTGCATGCCCTGACACTCCTTAGTTATCATGCCCTCACAACTACCCTTACTTTTTCTTAGACTTGGGAACCCAACCAAGTCTTGCCTTGACTACAACAACTTAACCAAGTTATAGTTACTACAACTAGAGTATCCCTTGTTCACCTAAGAACTTCCTATAACACATCTTATGCTACTTATGTCCAATCTCAACTCATTCCACTTAATTAGTTACCAAGTCAAGGCTCACGTCCAACCATGGCCATAAAATAACTGAGGAACACATTTTACATCTTGACATGCCATAATACCTTGCACGTCTAACAATCCCTTAGCACTATGTGGCACTTGTCAGCATCCCCTACATTTCCTAGCATGCTTTGCACTCCATAGCACACCCTAGCACTCCTTGGCATGCCTTGGCACTCTAGCATGCCTTGGAACTACCTAGCATATAACCTTGTCACTCCCTTCTTATAACAATTGGAACTTGTTAACACTCCCTGTCACACACTTCATTTCCACGCATTTTTAACTACTTCTCCCTTGTGTTTTTGTGGCACTCCCTAAGATTCATTGGAACGCATTAGCACACCCTAGCATGTTTCCCTCGCACTCTATAATTCCTTGGAACTACCTAACATATCTTGTCACTCCCTCCTTACCACACCTAGAACTCACTAACACTCTGTGTAACGCTCTCTTATTCATTCATTTCCATGTATTTTAAACTAGTGATCCTTTTTTTTCCTTGACACTTCATAACACTCCGTGGCATGCATTGGCACACCTTAGCACCTCGTACATCTTGGCATATTTCCCTGGCCTCTAGCATGCCTTAGCACAACCTACCATACCTTGTTACTCTCTCAGCACACTTGTAACTCACTAAAACTTCCTTTCATAAACTCTTATTTGTTCATTTGCATGCATTAATTTGACTTAGTGCTCCCTTGTGTTTCCCTGGCACTCCCTAACACTTCCTAGCACATGTTGACACATTTGGGAACCTGGCACATCTTGGCTACATGTCACCCTGGTAATCCAGCATGACTTAGCGCCAAGGAAAATTTTAAGGACAGAATTTTATCTTAAAGTTTAGAAACTTTAGCAAATCTCACTAGTCCATAATATGCAAATTGTGAAATGTTTGGCAATAATTTTGTAAAAATATGTATATTTCTAATGATTTTATATAAGTCTATATAAAATTTTGGTGATTTTTGATGTAAAATAATTTTATACTATAAAATTTGAGCGAACCATTTTTAGAACAAAAAGGAAATTGGCAAATCCTTTTTTGGGAAAAAACTTGAAAAATTAGCCAAATTGCGAATATTAGCCCCTAAAATTTTCCATGCTTAGTGCAACCTAGCATACCATGTCACTCTATCCTTAGCACACATGGAACTCAATGACACTCCCTGTCACACACTCTTATTCATTCATTTCCATTCATTTTTACCTAGTTCTCACTTATGTTTCCCTAGCACTCCATAACACTCTTTAGCACACATTGGCACACCTTAGTGCTTGGCACATCTTGGTATGCTTCCCTAGCACTCTAGCATGCCTTGGAACTATATAGCATACCTTGTTACTCCCTCCTTAGTACACTTGGAACTCCATCCCAATTCATTTCCATGCATTTGAAACTAGTGTTCCCTTGTGTTTGCTTGGCACTTGGCCCTAACACTCCCTAGCATGCATTCGCGCCACACCTTGGCACCTGGCACATCTTGGCATGCCTTAGTAGTTGGATTGACTTAGCATGCCTAACATGCCTTGGAATTGTCTAGCATGTGTTAGTACTTCATGGCATTCACTGGCACACCTTGGCACTCCCTAATTGTCATGCCCTCATAGATAGCTTTACTATTGTTGTGACTTGGGAACCCAACCTAGTCATTTGCAAAACAATGTTGTGCCCAATATAAAGTCTCCCTTTGTCTTAAACTTCTTTAACCATCCCCTTATAGTTGTAACCATAGGCTTGCCTCCTACAATTCCTATTTTGACTTTCTCCTAAGACACTTTGTCCTTGAGACACCAGGAATTCATTAACACTCCTTGGAACACACACTTATTTGTTCATTTCCATATATTTTGACCTAGTTCTTCCTTGTGATGCAATAACACTCCCTAGCATTCCTCAACATGCATTGGAAATGTTCTACATGTGTTAGCATGCCTTTTCATTCCTTGGCACGCCCTAGCACTCCTTATCTATAATTCCCTCACAACTACCCTTACTTTTTTTGGGACTTGGGAACCCAACGAAGTCTTGACTCGACTACAACAAATTTACCAAGTTACAGTTACTACAACTAGACTATGCCTTTTTCTCCTAAGAAATGAATATAACTCATATTAGGCTACTCATGTATAATTTCAACTTATCAAACTTAACAAGTTGCAACTTACCATGTCAAGGCTTATGTCCAACCGTGGCCATAAGATAATTGAGAAACTAGTTTACATCTTGACATGCAATAACACCTAGCGCATCTAACAATCCCTTGGAATTATGTGGCACGTGTTAGCACACCCTACATTCCTTGGCATGCTTTGGCACTCCCTAGATCTCCCTGACATGCCCGGGAAATCTAACATGCCTTGGCACTGCCTAGCATATAACCTTGTCACTCCCCCCTTAACACACCTAAAACTCACTAACACTCCATATCACACACTCTTATTTGTTCATTTCCATTCATTTTGAGCTAATTCTCCCTTGTGCTTCCATGGAATTCCCTAACACTCCCTGACACCTGGCACATCCTGGCAGGTCGCCCTTGCACTCTAACATTCCTTGGCACTACCTAGCATACCTTGTCACTCACTCCTTAACACACCTAGAACTCATTGTCACAACCTATCACATACTATTATTCATTCATTTCCATGCATTTGAAACTAGTGCTCCCTTGTGTTTTCGTGGCACTACCTAACACTCCCTGGTATGCATGGGCACACCCTAGCACTTGGCACATTTTGGCATATCATTTCCCTGGCCTCTAGAAAGCCTTACCACTGCAAAGAATATCTTGTCACTCCCTAAGCACACCTGGAACTCATTGACACTTCCTGTCACAAAATATTATTCATTCATTTCCATGCAT
Source organism: Pinus tabuliformis (assembly GCA_031772625.1). Taxonomy (NCBI): domain Eukaryota; kingdom Viridiplantae; phylum Streptophyta; class Pinopsida; order Pinales; family Pinaceae; genus Pinus; species Pinus tabuliformis. Next base: position 981,995,135 of record CM062805.1, on the reverse strand, counting down.
TATTTTGACCTAGTCATCCCTTGTGTTTCCATGACACTCTGTAGCACTTCCTAACACGCGCTGGCACACCTTGACACCTGGTACATCTTGGTCGGATGTTTCCCTCGCATTCTAGCATGCTTTGGCAATACCTAACATACCATGTCACTCCCTCCTTAATACACCTAGAACTCGTTGCACTCCCTGTCACACACTCTTATTCATTTATTTCCATCCATTTTGAGCTAGCGCTCCCTTGTGTTTCCCTAGCACTCACTAACACTCCTTAGCACGCATTGGAACAACTTGGAACTTGGTGCATCTTGGCATGCTTCCCTAGCATTATAGCATTCCTTGGCACTACCTAGCATACCTTGTCACTCCCTCCTTATCACACTTGGAAATTGCTAACACTCCCTATCACACACTCTTATTCATTTATTTCTAAGTAATTGAAACTAGTGCTCCCTTGTGTTTCCTGGCACTCCCTTGCAGGTTTGGGAACCAAACCTAACACTTGAGACATCTTGGAACACCTTATCATTTGGCATGTCTTCGCATGCCTAACATGCCTTGGAACTATCTAGCATGTGTTAGAACTTCTTGGCATTTCCTGGCACATATTGGCACTTCCTAGTTGTCATGCCCTTATAGATAGCCTTACCTTTTTCGCGACTTGGGAAACCAAATGAGTCACTGAAAAAATATTGTTGTACCTGTTAGTGCCAGTCTTCGCAGCCTGTCACCAGGGATCAACATGAGATCTTACTAGGTTTGGTTTGGTTAGATGTCTTGCACATGATATTCATCACAAAACATGTCACAAATGTGTCCATCAAAAGGATCTTAGAAAAATATTTCCAATTGTATATCACACTCCTATAAATGGTTTCTGGATCAGAAGATATGATTGAAATGAATGAGTGATTCTTGGTTATGCATGTTTTGAGGTCAGTTGCCACACACAACGACAAGTTTACTACAAAATCAGTTTCTGAAGTAATGGTAAGGAATTTTTCAAAAGTGAAAGAGGGTTTTGTCCATCACATAACAAATAATGAAAACCTCTTTCAGTTTATGCACAAGTGCTACTATGTGAGAGATATGTAGTGATATTTGGAGCCTTCATTAAAACAAAGGAATCTTTTCAATTATTTTACTGTTTTAGTCATTTTAGTGTGGTGCCATTGTATAGCAGATGGAAAGTAATTTTGAAAAACCCAAGGAGGTTTCTGTTAAAAACGGGCCATGTAACAAAAAAATCTTTCAATTTATTCACAAGTGTTGTGAATTTGGATATGTGACTAGATCTTTACAGCTCATTTTCACATATTTAAAATTTTTAATGATTTTCTATTTTAGAGATGATTTTGTGGCACAGATTCTGAGCAACTGGAAATGAATTTCCAAAATTTGAGAGAGGATTTTCTCCAACATGACCTTATCTACAAAAATCTCTTTCAGTTTTGTAACAAGTTCTATGGTTTAGGAGATACGAGTTCATCTTCAACACCTATTTTCAAAAATTCAGTCTAAGTTTAATGTAACTGATTTTATTTTGAAGAAGATGGTTGAGCTAAATTCCCTTAATACAGGGATGAGATAAATGTATAAATTTTATGAATTTCATAGTGTAGAGGTTTGATTTTGGTAGCAGAGATACTGTCTTGGAATTATGTAAAATTTTTCTGAATATCATTTTAATAAAACAATCTTTTGCCCTTTGGATCTGGGATTCATCATGGTGTTGATGTTTAGTATGTTTTTCCTATAATTCATTTACACATTATGTTTTTTCTACCTTGTTACAACATTATCTAAGTGATATGTTAGGAATTCATCCGTAATGATGCTCCTTTCATGATTATTTTGCTGTTAGTTGTAATGGTTGTCTTATCAGAATTCATCCTTGTCTAGATGCTCTGTTGAGGAACCTTGTGATTCTCTTTCATCTAAAGTTGTTGTTGCAGATTCATCCTTTGTCTGATGCCTGTAGGGCAGCATGCTTTCTCCCTTATACTTCTCACATTTACAATCTTCACTTGGCTGAACATGGCACTTAATTTGCCCCAGGTTTTCTAGCATAATGTGACATTGATGCCATAATCAAAATCATCCTTTCTCTTGTTGTTTCGACCCAAAACAAAAATCAATCAAAAAACCATAGAGCTACTATGCCTAGCCTAAACTCCAATTTCAATTTAGTCATCTCAAGTTTTAATTACAGTCATCCTAACTGAGATTGACAAGGAGAGAGCCCTCTCTTGACCTGGTAGGGCTAGCTACCAGGATAAGTGTGGTATGATGTTACCCTAGACCTGCCTTCCTTCAGCCTAAGGTAGATTTAGGCCCTAACATAGTGGCGACCATATTGGGGAAGAGGTGATAGATCTTCTCTGGGAAAGATCATTCAAGTTGCAGATCTGATTGCTGATGGTGGACAACAGTCAGACACATATGAACACTGAAATAATCTACCTGATGACTCCAATGTTCAAGATCCTGAGCTTCAAGTTCACTACCAAAGAATCCAGTTTTCAGAACGTTGATGGTAATCACCGATGACAGGGTATGTGGCAAATCCGTTATCTAGTGAAATTTTATTGATTTTAAGGGATGAGATAGCAAAATTTCAGATTGATCAGAGTTTTTTAACATCATTATTTCTTAGCTTGAAATCCAGTCGACTCACACCTGAGAATAAATATTGTTTTCTTGGCTTAGTGGTTGAAACATTGGAAAATGAAATTGAATTATTGGATGTTCAAATTAAATCATGTGAATTGTAAGACCCAAAATAGTTCTTGGAAACTCTCCCTCCTCCCAAAGAAGAAAAGATAAGGCTGCCCTTGGATGGTTGGATTGAAGGATGTTATGATTTACAACGAGGATGTGACAATCTCCAGCCAAAAGCATATGTTAATGAGTTGGGGCAGCAGATAGAATCTGGTTTCTATGATCCCATAGTAGCATATATGGAATATATTTTTAAGTTGAAAGAAAAACCAGGTTGCCTTTTACAGAGCCAGAGGTACTATGGGTATATATTGCTGGAAGAATTTCCAGTTGTGTCCTGGTTCAAGCATTTCCAAGCAGCATCTTTGTCACAGTTACTTGAATGGTTGATATGGAATTACAACATCACTTGATCCATTGATTTTGCAGCAAAGTAGGGTAGGTTTGTGTAAATAAATAAGCTTCCAAAGGCAACATTTTAGTTTCCAGTATTTGTTATGTACAGGTTGCAGTATGTGTATGTTTGGATTGGTATGAGTTGTTTTGAGTTTGTAGTTGTTTGACCGTATTGCCCAATGGATGAGGCACTTGGTCTACGGTGTTCTTGAAACCTTCAAGGAGCTGCCATCCCCAATAAGGCTGACGTTAGTGCCAGTCTTCGCAGCCTGTCACTAGGGATCAAGATGAGCTCTTACTAGGTTTGGTTTGGTTAGATGTTTTGCACATGATATTCAACACAAAACATGTCACAAATGTGTCCATCAGAAGGATCTCAGAAAAATATTTCCAACGGTATATCACACTCCTGTAACTGGTTTCTAGATCAGAAGATATGATTGAAATGAATGAGTGATTTTTGGTTATGCATGTTTTGAGGTCAGTTGCTGCACACAACGACAACTTTACTACAAAATCAGTTTCTAAAGTACTGGTAAGGAAATTTTTAAAATTGAAAGAGGTTTTTGTCCACCACATACCAAATAACAAAAACCTCCTTCAGTTTATTCACAGGTGCTGCTGTGTGGGAGATATGTAGTGATATTTGGAGCCTTCATTAAAACAAAGCAAAATTTTCATTTATTTTATTGTTTTAGTCATTTTAGTGAGGTGCCATTCTACAGAAGATGGAAAATAATTTTCAAAAACCCAATGAGGGTTTTGTTAATCACCAGCCATATAACAAAAACCTCTTTAATTTTATTCACAGGTGTCATTAATTTGGATATGTGACTAGATCTTTACAGCCCATTTTCACATATTTAAATTTTTAATGATTTTCTGTTTTAGAGATGATTTTGTGGCACAGATTTCGAGCAACTGGAAATGAATTTCGAAAATTTGAGAGAGGGTTTTCTCCAAGATGACCTTATCTACAAAAAAGTATTTCAGTTTTGTAACAGGTGCTATGGTTTAGGAGATACGAGTTCATATTTAACACCTATTGTCAGAAATTCGGTCCAAGTTTAATGTAACTGATTCTATTTTGAAGAAGATGGTTGAGCTAAATTCCCTTAATACAAGGATGAGCTAAATGTATATATTTTATGAGTTTCATAGTGTAGAGGTTCGATTTTGGTAGCAGAGAGGTTGTCTTGGCATTATGTAAAATTTTCCTAAATATCATTTTAATAAAACAGTCTTTTTACCTTTGGATCTGGGATTCATCATGGTGTTGAGGTTTAGTACATTCTTCCTATAATTCATTTACACATTATGTTTTTTTTGCCTTGTTATAGCATTATGTAAGTGATATGTTAGGAATTCATCCGTAATGATGCTCCTTTCATGATGATTTTTCTGTTAGTTGTAATGGTTGTCTTAGCAGAATTCATCCTTGGCTAGATGCTCTGTTGAACAACCTTGTGATTCTCTTTCATCTAAAGTTGTTGTTGCAGATTCATCCTTTGTCTGATGCTTGCAGGGCAACGGGCTTTCTCCCTTATACTTCTCACATTTACGATCTTCACTTGGCTGCACATGGCACAAAATTTTTCCCATGTTTGCCGGCAGAAACTGACATTGATGCCATAATCCAAATCATCCTTTCTCTTGCCGTTTCAACCCAAAACAAAAATTAATCAAAAAACCATAGAGCTGCTATACCTAGCCTAAAATCTAATTTCAATTCAGTCATCTCAAGTTGTAATTGCAGTCATCCTAGCTGAGATTGACAAGGAGAGAGCCATCTCCTGACCTGGTGGGGCTAGCTACCAGGTTAAGCGTGGTATGATGTTACCCTATACCTGCCTTCTTTCAGTCTGAGGTAGATTTAGGCCCTAACAATACCAAGTCTTGACACTCCCCAACACTCCTTGGCATGAATTCACACTGTCTGGCATGTGTTAGCATGCCTTTTCATTCCTTATCACGTCCTGAAACCCCTTAACTATCATGCCCTCACAACTACCCTTACATTTTCTGCAACATGTGAAGCCAACCAAATCCTGCCTCAACTATAACAACAACTTGACCAAGTTACAATTACTACAACTATAATATACCTTGTTCACCTAAGAACTTCCTATAAATCATCTTAGGCTACTTGTGTTGAATATCAACTCATACAACTTAACAAGTTACGAAGATAAGGCTCACATCCAACCGTGGTCGTAAAACAACTAAGAAACAAAGTTTACATCTTGGAATGCCATAACACTTGGCATGCCTAACAATCCCTTGGGACTATGTAGCACATGTTAGCATCCTCTACATTTCTTAGCATGCTTTGGCACTCCCTAACACAACCTAGCACTCTATGACACTTAGCACACCTTGTACTTGCTAACACTCTCTATCACACTCTTATTCATTCATTTCCATGCATGTGAAACTAGTGCTCCCTTGTGTTTCCCTGCAAATTGTGAAATGTTTGGCAATAATTTTGTAAAAATATTTATATTTCTAATGATTTTATATCAGTCTATATAAAATTTTTGTGATTTTTGATGTAAAATAATTTTATACTATAAAATTTGGGCGAACCATTTTTAGAACAAAAAGGAAATTAGCGAATCCTTTTTTGGGAAAAAACTTGAAAAATTAGCCTAATTGCGAATATTAGGCCCTAAAATTTTCCATGCTTAGCACAACCTAGCATACCATGTCACACTCTCCTTAGCACACCTGGAACTCACTGATAGTCCTTGCCACACACTCTTATTCATTCATTTCCATGCATTTTCACCTAGTGCCCCCTCGTGTTTACCTAGCACTCCCTAACACTCCTTGGAATGCATTGGCACACCTTGGCACTTAACACATCTCGATATGCTTCGCTGGCACTTTGGCATGCCTTGGCACTGCCTATCATACCTTTTCACTCCCTCCTTAGCACACATGGAACTTGTTAACACTTCGCTTCCATGCATTTGAAACTAGTCCTCCATTGTGTTTCCTTCGTACCTAGCCCTCACACTCCCTAGCATGTGTTTGTGCCACACCATGGTACCTGGTACATCTTAGCATGCCTTACCACTTGGCTTGTCTTGGCATGCCTATCATGCCTTGGAACTGTATAGCATGTGTTATTACTTCGTGTAATTCCTTGTCACACCTTGGCACTCCTTAGTTGTCATGCCCTCATAGATAGCCTTATTTTTTTGCGACATAGGAACCCAACCAAGTCATTGACAAAACAATGTTGTGCCTATTAGGGTCCTATATTTCATAGGATGATTTGTTTTCACCTCATGATTTATATTTGAAAAATGTAAATAATGTTTCATGTTTGAAATTTATTTCCAAAAAATATATATAGAAAAAAGAAAAAGAAAAATAAATTGCTGGGGACATAAAAAAATAGAATAAAGAAAGAAAAGGAAAGAAAAGAAAAACAGAAAAAGAGAAAAAATATATGAAAATGTTTGATCAGGTGCTCAAAAATCAAAGTGGCAGAATCTCGATAAAATCGGCTTTAGATCAAAATGCTTGTCATCTTGATTCCAATGGTGCGAAAGACACTCAAATTCGAGCAGGAGTGGATGACGTGGAAATATCCTTCAGTGAATGGGGAAGCTCCAAGTGGCAGGCCACCATTGGCTCCGCATTTCACAAATCACATGTCGCATGCAAGTTGGCCTTAAAAATCAGCCCTCGAATAAGCGAGGGTGCAATGCGATAATCACAATCGCTCATCGCAACAGGACAAGAGGGAAGGCATTAAAGGTCAAACCCAAGAATGATGTTGATAATGAAGGTTTTAAAGGTTATCATTCAAATTTGAAATCTGAATTGGTTGACGTAGTTAACAAATATGATGAGATGTTTCAGGAGCCAAAGGTATTACCTCCCAAGAGAGGAATCCAACATGAGATATAGCTGCAACAATATTGTCCATTTCCTGACATTGGCATGTTTAGGATGTCAGTGATGGAAAGCGTAAAAATTAAGAAGCAAATTAAAGAGTTGTTGAATAAAGGGATTGTCAAACCATCTTTGTTGCCATGTGGTTCACCTATTGTCTTGGTGCCAAAGAAGGATGGAACATGGAGCATGTGTGTGGACTTTCGTGCATTGAAAAAATTTCGGTAAAGAACCATTACCCACTGCCCAGAATAGATAATTTACTTGATCAATTGAAAGATGAAAAGTATTTTACTAACCGGGATTGAAGAAGTGGCTACCATCGAATTAGAATATTTGAAGGAGATATTTGGAAGACAACATTCAAAACAAAACAAGGTTTGTTTGAATGGCTAGGTATGCCATTTGGTTTATGTAATTCTCCCGCTACATTCATGCGTGTGATGAAAGATGTGCTGAGGTTATTTCTTGATGAGTTTGTCATAGTATATTTAGATGACATCTTAATTTTCAGTAAATCTTATGATGAACATGTCATGCATGTAAGAAAAGTACTTGATGTCTTGAAAAAAGAACAATTGTATCTTAAGATGTCAAAGTGCGAGTTTGGAAAAACTTCTTTAGTTTACTTGGGTCATATCGTTGGAGGAGGTGAGTTGAAAATAGATCCCTCCAAGGTTGATTCCATTGTGAATTAGCCAAGGCCCAAGACAGTTACAGAGGAAAGAAGTTTTTTGGCAGAAACCCAACATTGGAGGAAATTCATTGCTAATTTTTCTCTTATAGCAACTCCTTTGCATGCGTTGACAAGCGTGAAAAATGTTTTTCAGTGGGGAAGAAAATAGCAGAACGCCTTTGATGAATTGAAGGAAAATATTAGTGTAGCTCTAGCTTGCACTTTTGGACTTGAGACAGTCATTTGAGATTCAGACTGATGCTAGTGACTACACTATGGGTGCAATCCTCATGCAACATGGTAAGCCTATCTGTTTTCTTTCGAAAACTTTTAATGGTGTAGTGATTAACTATCCTACACATGACAAGGAATTGTATGCATTGGTGCAATGTGTGAAAAAATAGAAACACTACTTGATGGATAAGGAAACTGTTATTCACACTGATCATCAACCATTGCAATACTTGCAATCTAAATCAAAGTTGCAGCAATCAAGGCACTTCCAATGGATGGGTTTTCTTCAACAATTCCACTTGGTAATCAAGTATAAGAAAGGTATCTACAATAAATTTGTTGATATTCTTTCTAGTCCTATTGTTAGTGTAACCACTTTACACGAGCATAATTTTGTTTTACATGAAAGTTATATTGAGAAATATGTAGTAGATAATGACTTTCAGGATGTTTATGCAAGCTTGAATCAAGGTAACAAAGTAGAGGAATTGGATTATTATTTGCATGATAACTTGTTGTACCATATTGGCAAGCTTTCTATTCCACAGGGAGAAAGAGTTAACATCATAAGAGAGGCACATACTTCTCTTATTGTTGGTCATTTTAGTATAAGTAAGATGGTGGCACATCTACAGATGTTCATTATGTGCAATTAGTAAGCCTAGCAATAGGAAGTTAGGATTGTACACACCACTTCCGGTTCCTTCACAACCATGGGAGAGTGTTTCTATGGATTTTGTAGGAGGTCTTCCAATGTCAAAAATAGGTCATGATTATTTGTATGTAGTTGTGGATAGGTTTAACAAAATGGGTATTTTTATTCCATGTAAAAAGCAACTTACAACTGAACAAACTGCTCCGTTATTATTTCAGAATGTTTGGGTGCATTTTAGATTTCCCACATCCATTATTAGTGATCGAGATTGTCGCTTTGTTAGGAACTTTTGGTCAAGCTTGTGGGGATTCATGGACACCAAATTGAAATTGAGTACAACTTTTCAACCACAAATAGTTGGTCAAACAAAAGTGGTTAACAAAATAATGATACATCTTCTTCATTAGTATTGCAACAAGCATCCTAAGTTGTGGGATGAACATTTGCACTTCAACATGCTTACCACCAAGCCAAGCAATCTTCAAATCAAACTTCACCATTTGAGGCATGCCTGGGATACTTTCATAAATCTCCTTTGGATTTTGTTTTTGGCAAAGATGTTGATATTGAATGTCATAGCGACATAGACAAAGTAAGAAAGTTCATTGAGAAAATCCAATTAGTACACCAAAAGTTTCAAGAACATCTTGAGAAAAGACAAGGCAAGTACAAAGCAAGGCACGAAAAGCATCATCAAGATCACAAATTCCATGTCGGTGATGAATTTTTGCTTCACATTAACAAAGAGAGGCTCCAAGGAGAAGGTAAAAAGCTAAAACCAATTATATATGTTCCATTCATAATTTTGGTAAAGATTGTTAACAATGCCTTCAGGTTGGATTTTCCTTCATATATGTTGTTGGTAATGTTGATAATTTAAGGTTGTATGAGCCTCCTTTGATTGAATATAAAGGAGAGAATATTCAGATTCCATCTATTGAAGACCTTTCTCTAGAATCCCTTGATGAGCTTCAGTAAGACACTATACTTGACAAAAGAACAAGGACATCAAAAAGGGGAAATGTCGATTATCTTCGAGTGGGGCTCAAGGGTACAAATCCTTCAAAAACAAAAAGGATCAAGATTGGAAAGGTGAGGGAACTGTACCCTCACCTGCTAGACAATTGAAAGTCATCTTTTGGGGTCCAAAAGGCTTCCAGTGGGGAGGAGTGATCAAGTGCTCAAAATTAAGCTGAAAAATCAAAGTGTCATAATCTAAATAAACTCAACTTCAGATCGAAGTGCTTGTCATCCTGATTCCAGTGTTGTGAACGACACTCAAATCTGAGCTCATATGAAGAAGTTAGAGCAAGTCAAAGTTCAAGATTGATTTGGACACATGGTAGGAGTGGATGACATGACAGGATCCTTCAGCGAATAGAGAAGCACCAAGTGGCAGGCTTCCATTGGCCCTGTATTTCACAAATTGCATGTTGTGGGTGGGTCGGTGTTAAAAATTGGCCCCAGAATAAGCCAGGGTGTGATGCAATAATCGCAATCGCACATTGCAATAAGGAAGGCGAGAAGGCATTAAGAATCGACCCTGACAGGTGCGATGCGATGATCGGCCCTGGTAGATGCGATGCAATGATCGTAACTGCACATCATAGAAGGGAAGTATTACAGATAATTGGCCCCTAGCATACTCGAGTTACAATGCAATGGATCCCTGATGTGATAAGTTATGGGTTCCAATTTATAGTTCCGTTGGGTTTCCGGTTTATTGCAATCGCACATCATCTCATCGCAATCACAAACAATAAGACCCACTAATTCTTCATCGATTGCGATTTGTGATGGAACAGTCAGTGGCAATAAGCTTATGGCCATCACACGGTGAAATTTTCACCCAGTTAGCACAATTTTGAGCGAAAGTGTAGGTTCATGCCAAAAATAGTGCAATTTGTGGAGCGAATTTTAGGAGAACTAGGAGAGGTCATAAATCCTTCAATTTTCCATCAAATTAGATGCAAAAAGTGGCTAGATAGCCATTTTTGGAAAATTTTGGACTCATTGGAGTAGGTTTCTGAGGCATTTGAGCATTGTAAACACATCTTTTTACACTTTTGAGCATAATAGAGAGGCCCAAGCCATTAGAAGTTGGTTCAAGGAGACGTAGCCTAGGAGGGGTGAACTCCTTTATCATGTTCCTATTGTAGTGTGTTTTTGATGATGTTATGTACATGTTTATGATGTTTTTCAATCTCTTATTTATGTTAAATTGCTCATAAAATTAACATAAAAACTCATCATTTCACTTGCAAAAAATCATGAATCCTTAAACACAATGAAAGCATTTTGTTTCTAATCTGAGGAGGATATTAGCACAACAATATAATATTCTAATTTAGATCAATTTCCCCCTAGGTGAGCAAGTCTAAATGCAACCAAGAAAAATCAGAATTACATACTTCAAGGATTTTTGTAAATAAGTGTGCAGCTTGTTTAAATGCCACACCGTAAATAGGAGAATTAGAAATATTTAGTCTAATCACAATGTTTAAATGGGATTAGTTTGAAAATAAATTCAATTAGGTGAGCGAATAAATCAATCACACGATTTAATCGTGATTGAGCTTGATTAGTGCAGTTAATCACAACATTTAATCGTGGTTAACTGTCATAGAAAAAATAATAAAAAAGCCTTAGAAAAATGAATAAATGAGCTTGCAAAATCAAATACGCCCTAGATTTGATTAGTTTGTTTAAATTAGTTAATTTGATTTTGAATAAATGGATCATGTGTTTAAAGATGATAATTTAATTGTAATAGTGTATAGTATTCCTTAACATTTCAAAGGTTGTAATAAATTTTGGAGGCCGATATAGTAGTTTTATTAGCGAGATTATTAACTGTGCGAATCAATGGTTGAGATCTTCCCCACCTGGATCAATGGATGGAAATTGTTTTCGGGCACCCTTGAGCTCCATTCCACTTAATCCATAGGTGGGGGTCCAAAAGGTCCGCTACATGTCACCCCCATATCATTTCACACCATCCCCTCACCTTTTCAATTATCACATTGCCCGTTGAAAAGTCGTGTAGCATTGACCAATCGCTCCTCAACCAATCCCTACCCACCACGACACCCTTCTCAACCCCACTCACCGTCCACCACCTCAGCATCGCAGACCCCACTCCCATAACCTTCCCTCCCATTTAACCTGTCCCAATATTTTTTCTTACTCCCATTAAAAGGCCGCCATCTGGCACTCGCCTGCCCATGTCAGCAAACTGTTACGCCAATTAATTTCTCCTGCTCCATTTGCAATGGATCCACTACCTGCAACTTTAAAATCCAAATGGTAATTTAAAAATTGCGTTATTAAGCGTGGTTAAACTGAAAATTCCTTTCTTTCGCCTATTTTACACAACCTGCACAAGATTTAATCCTCCACATTGTCACAATAACCAGACAATTGCCCAACGATAGTGATTGAGTCGCTATCAGAGACCCCACTCTAGCATTCTGCAACCAACTTCCTTTTTCCAAGCAATCTCAGTGCCGTCATGCCCCTGCTTTTACTTTTCAAGATTGACAATTCCTCCTAAGAGTAGAACCCCTAAGGAAAAGGGAAAGAAATCAAAGGAAAATCCTATGTTACCCCCTCCAATTGATCTAGATCATCTACCCCTAGTTTATCTACAATATAAAATAGTTGAAAAAAATTGTGGATTCATCTTGTTCGAACTTCATAGTTGGTTGAAGAAGAAATTCTTAGATCAAAATAATGAATTAAATCTATGGGAGTGTACCCTCCCTCAATTCATGTTCCCACAGACACATCATTTCCCTCAACTATTCTCCTAGAGTCAATTGAGCTATGTACCTGATCCAGGTGGATATTGGTGGCCACCCGCCAATTCCACTTGGACCCCTACTATTTCTTCTTTCAGTTGTTCAATTTCCTTAATTGTAGCACAATTTAATATTTTTAGCAGTTTTTTGGGTCCTAAACATCCGGAGCTGTTTTGAGGCCCTAAACGATGTTTTTTTGGAAATCTATTGCCAACGATATTTTGCCTAAATTTGTATTTTTCATTGTATTCCTCGCAGAGATCTTTCCAACGAGTTATCACATGCGTCAAATGGAGATAATATGGCCAAGTCACGACCCCAGGAAGTTGGCTGTCAAACTCACCCCAATAGCGCCCATAAACTCTTGGTGTTACACCTCCTCAGGTTAGGGTTTTGGTTGTTTAGGGTTTTCTCTTATTGTTCAATAATAATAAATCCATTGAGCCTCATTATAAGGCAGTTCAGAGGCATGTAGCTGCCACATCTCTTCTCAGAGATAAGCTACCATTGCCCTAGCTGGTTTATTTCCATTTCTGTTTGTAAGCATATTTCAGTATTTTACATTAATGAAATGAAGTATTATTTCCGTTGCATCTCTTATTTATGGTTATCCTTGTAATTTTTTGTGTCCCTGTTTAAATCCAGATTAGTGGTATCAAAGCGGTCTGTTTTCTTTCTCTGTTTTGCTTTACATGTCCCCAACGAGGTTGGGATATAAGGAGTTAGGGCTTGAATTGGTCGAACCTTTGCAAGACCAGCCTCACAAATCCCAACAGCCTCCCATGGTGGATGAAAAGAAAGATGAGGGGGCAGGAGATCCTATCAAAATATTGCTCGAAGAAGCCCTCGAGCAACAAAGGAACGCGATGATGGATATCTTTGCCTAGATCCTTCAGCGGCTACCCAGGGGTGACGCATCAGCTTCCAACAACTACTCTGGAAACGCCACACCATTTAAGGTACAAGTTAATTTTGAAATACCCATATTCAAAGGTTAGATAGACATAGATGCCATCGATAAATGGTTAAATTTGCTAGAGGGTTATTTTTCTGTTCATGATTTTTGTAGTCAGGAAAAGATTATTTTTGCTCTTCTCAAAGCAGCCCCCCACGTCAAGGACTGGTGGGGAACGTACTACGAGCAGAAGGATGAAAGTACAGGCTCATTATTTTTAGCCACACCCACTTGGAATTCATTTGGGGATGCAATCAAGGAGCAGTGCTACCCTGCCAGAAGCTATGAGGATCAATACATAAAGTGGACCATGCTACGACAGGGAAGGGACCAAGACGTGTCGGAGTTTACCAATATTTTCTATACCCTTCGCACAAACTTGGCTATCAAGGATTCAGAGCAGCATTTGGTACTCAAATACCACGACTTCCTACACAAGTACATCTAGGAAGAAATATAATTCCTGAACATCTCCTTGCTTGGCACGACATATCGATATGTCGTCAAGGTTGAGCAAAAGTTTAAACAGAAGAAGCGAGACTTTGGATCTGTGAATCTGAAGCAAGGGAAAGGTGCCCCCAAACCATAGAACAAAGGACAAAACAAAGGCTGGGCAACCCAAGACAACCTACTAAAGCTGTAAGAGAAGAACAACGCCACGAAGCTGAAAAATGACACGGGAAAGTGGTGTGAGTTCCAGAAGAGCTCGACTCACAACACAAGTGAGTGTCGGGCCAAGCAGTCCCTAGTGGTCGAGCTAAAGGTTTCAGAATCATATATGTTCTGACTCTGAGTCAAAACCCGACAAGGGGAATGATAAAGGGAAGCAAATTATAGATGCGGAGACCAACACCACTGTTGCCACCATGTAGATCCAGAAGGAGGAACCTGAAGATCCATAGGAGGAGGAGCGTCTCTTCCACTCCTAGATGTTAGTAAAGGGCTCCCCGCTACAATTCATTGTCAACAGCGGGAGCCAAAAGAACCTCATTTCGGCAGAGGTCGTGAAGTGGCTGGGCTTACCGACCACAGCACATCCACAACCATACACCATCGGCTGGCTTCATCGAGGACAAGATCTTCGCATGAGCCAACAGTGTCGCCTTCCATACAACATCAAGCCCTTCACGGATGAGGTATTGTGTGACATTGCTCCCATTGAAATTTGTGATGTATTATTAAGACAACCATACTTGTGGAAGTGACATGTTGTGTATGAATCAAGGCCCCACGGTGTTATTATTACTTTGGGAAGTAAGTTGTAGAGGATACCAGAGGTAGCACTGCCTACCACCATCTCTTTGGTTACTTCAAAGCAATGCAGTAAGCTCATTTCCAAAACCGAGAAATTTGTTTTCCTGATGATACGCCCTCAAGGAAGGAAGAAGATGGTGACCACAACCTCTAGACAGGGCCCCTCCGCTCGTCAACTACAGATGGAAAATTTCGTGGAGGAGTACAAGGACATCTTCACCTCCCTCGCAGGGGTTCCTCTGCACTATCAGGTCAAGCACTCCATCAATCTGACCCCAGGTGCGCCGCTACACTGTGGACCAATCTATCAGCACTCTGTTCTAGAGAATGATGAAATCAAGAGGCAAATTCAGGAGCTACAACAGAAAGGTCACATCTATCCGAGTTCATCACCCTGTGGGAGCCCGATTGTGTTGGTAAAAAATAAGGATGGGACTTGGAGAATTTGTATTGACTATCGAGTGCTGAACAAGATGACTTTATGTAATAGGTACTTGATCCCACGGATCGATGACCTCCTGGACCAACTGAAGGAGGCAAAATATTTTAGCCAGATCAATTTGAAGTCAGGATATCACTAGGTACCGATCAAACCCTTTGATGTGTGGAAGATTGCCTTCAAAGCCAAGGTGGTCCTTTTTGAATGGTTGGTTATGCCTTTCGGTTTGACGAATGCTCTTGCAACCTTCATGAGGCTAATGGATGACATCTTGCGGCCATTCACCAACTCATTTGTAGTGCTATAGTTGGATGACATCCTGATCTTCAGCCAGAGTTGGGAAGAGCACCTCCACCACATCTGACAGGTTCTCCAAACACTGCGGCAACACAAGTTATGTGCCAATTTGGAGAAATGCACTTTTAGCATGACCTAGGTTCAGTATCTGGGATACATTATTGATGAATAGGGGGTGCATGTGGATCCATCCAAGATCCAAGTCATTTGGGATTGGCCATCTCCAACCACTCTGATATAGCTCCGTAGCTTTCTAGGTCTTGCTAACTTCTACCGCAGGTTCATGTTGGGATTTTCTAATATCACTTGGCCCTTGAGTCAATTCACCAAGGGAGGAGCGAAAGCAAACTTATTTTGGTCTGAATCTCAATAAAAGGCATTCATAGAGTTGAAATATCACCTCTGATCAGCACCAGTGCTTACATTACCAGACTCGGAACAACCATTTGAGGTAAAACAGATGCCTTTGATTATGCTATTGGGGCAGTCCTTATTCAACATAGGCATCCAGTGGCATATCACAGTGAGACACTTTCAGACACAGTCCAAAAGTATCCCACTTATGAGAAAGAGATGTATTCCATTGTGCAGGCTTATCGACAATGGAAGAATTACATTTTGGGGAAGGAAACGGTCATCCACACATACCACCAACCCCTGCAATTCATATAGACCCAAGGGAAATTGCAGAATCATCGCCATATGAAGTGATCCACATACCTGCAACAGTTCCATTTGAATATCAAGTATAAGAAGGGAAGCACCAATAATGTTGCAAATTACCTCAGTTGACCACCAATCTTGGTGTTAACTATTGTGCTCAACTCTTGTGGGAACGAGACTTTTGATTGGCCACTTCTCTACAAAAGCGACCTAGAATTTGGCCACACATACCGAACACTCTTGGAGGGTTAGAATGTTCCAAATTTTCACCTCCAAGATGCCCTATTATGCCACTTGGGTCACCTTTGTGTTCCTTCAAGTGAGCATGCCAAGATGATTTGCGAAGAACACTACAGTCGGGTTGTTGTGAATTTCGGGGTCAAGAAAATGGTGGCAATACTGCAAAGGTATTTCTATTGGCCGAATATTCGACAAGATGTCGGGAAGTACATCATATCATGCACTGCCTGCGCCATTGCCAAACTGACCATCAAGAGGCAAGGCCTCTATACCCCGCTGCCTACCCCTAGTCGACCTTAGAAATCCATCTGCATGGATTACATGCCAGGCCTTCCTTCCACTAAGCATGGAAATGGTTGTGTTTTTGTGGTCGTTAATAGGTTCTCTAAGATGACTATTATGGCGGCCTGTAAGAAGAATATCATAGCCGAAGCCACTGCTAAACTGTTCTTTGAATGAGTGTGGGTACACTTTGGGATCCCATAGTCTATCATCTTAGATCGGGACAGTAGGTTCCTCAGTACATTTTGGTCCAATCTCTGGTCGATGTTGGACAACAAACTCACTAAGTCCACGGCCTTCCACCCTCAAATTGATGGCCAGACAGAGGTTGCCAACAGGATGATCGTACACATTCTGTGCATGTACAACTCAAAGCATCCACGCACATGGGACAAGAGCCTCCTCTATGTTCAGCACAACTACAACCGGGCTCTCCATAGCTCGACTGGCCACAACCCTTGTTATGTGGGCTTGGGATTCCAGCCACAATGTCCCATTGATGTGGCCATGCCATTTGCAGCTACTCACGCAAATTTAGCTCATGTCCATTCTGAAACAGATATGGCAAACAACTTCATTGAGCACATCCAACATCTTCACCAACAGGTCCATGGAATTCTGGAGAAATCAAATGCCAAGTACAAGTAGTGACATGATCAACATCAAGTGCCACACAAGTTTCAGGTGGGTGACAAAGTCTGGTTGCATTTGCAAAAGGAACACCTTACTAGAGCCTATCGCAAACTCAAACCACTCCGATATGGCCCTTACACCATTACTAAGGTTGTGGGATACAATGCATTTGAGCTCAGCATTTCCCCATTCCTTGGCCTGCACCTAGTGTTCAATGTGGACCGCTTTCGACCATACTTTCCACCATTACTAGACACATCCGTTATTACAGAAAAAATCACACCCACAGAGTTAAATGCATATTGCATGGAACAACCTGCAACTGATTGGATCATGGAAACACATATTAAGCATATCACCAGAATAATATACAACCATATTGAGTTGTTAAAGCAGGCCAGCTCCTTCACTAGGGCAAGTGGCTCACCAGGGACCAAGTTTAGTACAAGTTTCCTCATCTCATAGAGGAACTCAACACAATGGAGACCATTGTTTCCTAAGGGGGGAGGAATGATCCAGGAGGATATTGATGGCCACCTACCAATTCCACTTGGACCCACACCATTTCTTTATTCAGTTTTTCAGTTTCCTTAACTGTAACGCAGTTTACTATTTTTAGCAGTTTTTTGGGTCTTAAACTTCTGGAGTTGTTTTGAGGCCCTGAACGACGTTCTTTTGGAAATATACTGCCAAATATTTTTTGTGTAAAGCCATCTTTTCCTTCGTAGTCCTCAGAGATATCTTTCCAACTCGTTATCATGCGTGTCAAACGGACATAATATGACCAAGTCATGACCCCGAGAATTTGGCTGTCCAACTCACCCCAATGGGGCCCATAAACTCTTGGTGTTACATCTCCTTGAGTTAGGGTTTTGGTTGTTTAGGGTTTGATCTTATTGTTCAATAATAAAAATTCCCTTGAGCCTCATTGTAAGGAAGTTCATAGGCATGTAGCTGCCACATCTCTTCTTAGAGATAAGGTACCATCGCCGTAGCTGGTTTATTTCCATTTCTATTTGTAAGAATATTTCAGTATTTTACATTAATGAAATGAAGTATTATTTCTGTTGCATCTTTGTGTTTATGGTTATCCCTATAATTTGTTGCGCTCCTATTTAAATCCAAATCAGTACCCTCCCAAAGAGTGATTATGAGTTGAAATGGTGAAATTATATTCACCATCACAGCCGAAGCCATATCTCAAATGCTCCAAGTGACAATCTCGGAGTCTTCCAAGCCACTTTCAGTAGACTCTCTCACATAGCTCTCTAAGAATTTAACATTCCCTCGGAGAGCAAAAATATTTGAAATCTTTCTTCCTGAAGATGTCAAATTACCTAAAATAAACCCTCCATACTCATCTTCCATGTTCCATGAGGTAACCAAACAAATCATCAGCGTAATCTCATACCTACTTGGTTATCACTCTGATCAGTGGGTTGGTGAGGCCATTATTGCCTTCCTATCAATTTTTACCACTCGTGAGAAACCTATTATTTTTAATTATAGTGAATTTATTGCAAAGGCAATGCATGAGAAATTCATGAAGTTTCCTACAAAGGGAGCTTTCAAATATTCTGTTGTGTTAGCTTATATGTTTATTTATCATCAAGCAGATAGGTTTCCCTTCACTTTGCAGAAGATGGATGAGAAGGGTAGTGCTCAATTAGTCATACATTGGCCCTCTCTGGTTAGGAAAAACTCCATAGAGTTCACTTTCATAGATTATGTTGATCGGTTTTTGTATACAATTATTTATCTGCTACATAGTCATTTGGAGCCTAGGATAGTAGCATATAATTAGAAGGTTTTGCATCTTAGTGACCAGGTGAAGACAATTGACTAGTATTTATACCAGAATTACACTGAGATCAGAGTCTATGGGTGTGAATTTCCAACCTATAGGCTACCAAAATTTGTTCCCATGAGACTATTCTCATTAGAATACATCAGACAAATGATACATATGGATGACCTGCATTTTGTGGCAGCTAAGAAGAAGGCACAATTTAAAATCAAAGCACAGGTAGGACCTTTTGTGTGCAATACTAGAACAACTGGTAAAGAAGAAAATTTGTTGTTGAAGAAACTAAACTTCAAACTGAGCTTCACTTGGTCTTATGATCCTTTTGGAATGATTTCTAAGATGAGGGTGGAGAAAAAGACTACTCCCTACACACATAATCCTCGACTAGAGATAGAACGATACATGAACCGAGACTAATGGGAGGAAAACACCTTGCAGGAGGCAGAGGATCAGATTTTATCTACAACCACCTCACAGACACCAATCCCTCATGAGAAGCCTGACAAAAGGCCTAGAGAAGAAGAGTCTTCTCCAGTAACAGAGATTGAAGTCAACCAGTTTTTAATCTACACTAAGAATCCTAAAAAGAATCCACCACCAATCTTTATATAGGAGGAAGGGAAAACTACTATATTCATATCAAGTAAACATGCTTCAACAACATCAGAAGACATCTTTACAGGCATAAGACAATAGGACATTTTTCTAGGCTCTCCATCTTCCTCTGTTTCACAAGATCCTCCAGAAACACCACAAATAGGTGACTTGGCTCAAGATACTACTGAGCTTAACAACTTTGTTCACACCTTATCATAACCATAGGATTGCCTCTTACAACTCCTATTATGAACTTCTCCTAACACACTTCATTGTTGGGACACCTGGAATTCGTTGACACTCCTTAACACACATTCTTATTTGTTCATTTCCATGCATTTTGACCCTCCCTTTTGATGCCCTAGCACTCCCTAAGACTCCTCAACATGCATTGACATTGTCTAGCATGTGTTAACACACCTTTTAATTCCTTTTCATTCCCTAACACTCCTTAGCTATCATACCCTCACAACTACCCTTACCTTTTTTGAGACTTGGGAACCCAACCAAGTCCTACGTCGACTACAACAACTTGACCAAGTTATAGTTAGTACAACTAGACTATGCCTTTTTCACCTAAGAATTTCCTATAACTCATCTTAGGCTACTCATTTCCAATCTCAACTCATCCCACTTAACAAGATATGAAGTCAAAGCTCAATGTCCAGTCATGGCCATAAAACAACTAAGAAGCATAGTTTACATCTTGACATGCCATAGCACCTGACACATCTAACAATCCCCTCGCACTATGTGGTGTGTGTTAGCATCCCATGCATTCGTTTTAATTATTTTTCACTCCCTAGAACACCCTAGCATCTGTTGACATGCCCTAGCACTCTAGCATGCCTTGGTGCTAGTTGGCATGTAACCTTGTCACTCCCTCCTTAGCACACTTGGAACTTGCTGACACTCCCTATCATACGCTCTTATTTTTTCATTTCCATGCATTTTGAACTAGTTCTCCCTTGTGTTTTTGTGGCACTCCCTAAGAATACCTGGCACACTTTGGTACCTGGGACATCTTAGCATGTCACCCTAGCACTCTAGCATTCCTTGGTACTACCTAGCATACCTTTTCACTCCCTCCTTAGCACACCTAGAAATCGTTGAAACTTCTTGTCACACACTCTTATTCATTCATTTCCATGCATTTTAAACTAGCCCTCCCTCGTGTCTCCCTGACACTCCATAACACTCCTTAGCATGCATTGGCACACCTGGCACATCTTGGCATGTTTCCTCGACCTCTAGCATGCTATAGCACTGCCTAGCATACCTTGTCACTCCCTTCTTAGCACACATGTAACTAATTGACACTTATCACAAACTCTTATTCATTCATTTACATCCATTAATTTGACCTAGTGCTCCCTTGTGTTTCCTTCGGACTCCCTAATACTTCCTAGCACATGTTGGCACACCCTGGCACTTGACACATCTTGTTTCCATGCCACTGTGTCACTCTAACATGACTTAGCGCTACCTAACATACAATGTCACTCCCTCAGCACACCTGGAACTGAGTGACACTCCTTGTCATACACTCTTATTTATTCATTTCCATGCAATTGGACATAGTGCTCCCTTGTGTTTCCCTGGCACTCCCTAACACTTCCTAGCACATGTTGGCACACCCTAGAACCTGGCACATCTTGGATGCATGCCACCCTTGCACTCTAGCATGAATTAGCACTACTTAGAATACCATGCCACTCCCTCCTTAGCACACCTGGAACTCACTTACACTTCCTATCACACACTCTTATTCATTCATTTCCATGCATTTTGACCTAGTGCTCCCTTGTGTTTCTCTGGTACTCCCTAACACGCCTTAGCATGCATTGGCACACCTTGGCACATAGCACATCTTGGTATGTTTCCCTAGCATTCTAGCATGCCATGGCACTACTTATCATACCTAGTCACTCCCTCCTTAACATACATGGAACTCACTGACACTTCATTTCCATGCATCTGAAACTAGTGCTCCCTTGTGTTCCCTTGGCACTTCGCCCTCACACTCCCTAACATGTGTTCACGCAACTCCTTGGAACCTGACACATTTTTGCATTCCTATCATGCCTTGGAATTGTCTAACATGTGTTAGTACCTCCTGACAATCCCCGACACACCTTGGTACTCCCTAATTGTCATTCCCTCATAGATAGCCTAAATTTTTTTGCAACTTGGGAATCCAACCAAGTCAATGGAAAAACAATGTTGTGCCCAACCCAAAGTCTCCCTTTGTTTGAAACGGCTTTGTCGAACCCCTGATGATAATCATAGGACTTCATCCTACAAGTCTTATTTTTACCTTCTCCTAACACACTTTATTCTTGAAACACTTAGAATTCATTGACACTCCTTGAAACACACTCTTATCCACTCATTTCCATGCATTTTGACCTAGTTCTCCCTTGTGATGTTCTAACACTCCCTAACACTCCTGAACATGCATTGACATTGTCTAGTATGTGTTAGCATGCCTTTTCATTCCTTAGCATGTCCTGGCATTCCCTAATTATCATGCCCTCACAACTACCCTTACCTTTTTTGGGACTTGGGAACCCAACCAAGTCTTGCCTTGACTACAACAACCTGACCAACTTATGGTTACTACAAATAGATTGTGCCTTGTTCACCAATGAACTGAATATAACTCATCTTAGGCTTCTCATGTCCAATTTCAACTTATCCCACTTAACAAGTTACAAGTTTCTAAGTCAAGGCTCATGTCCAACCATGGCAGTAAAACAATTAAGCAACATAGTTTACATGTTGACATGTCATAGCAACTAGCATGTCTAACAATCCCTTTGAAACATAGTTTACATATTCTTGACTTGGGCATTATTATTTTGTAAATGTGACCCTTGACTATGCCATGAAAACCATCCAAAACATTCTTAGATGATGGGAACTCCTCTTCATGTGTGAAGCTAGTGAAATGTCACAAGTCATCCAAGATACCTCCAAATATTTGATTTGTGCCTTAGGGAATGTGAAAGATACCCTTAATAGAAAACATGCATAAAAATTTGTAGCCAAGTGCCCCAAATGTGAGATGTTTCCATTTGTTCAATTGTGCTTCCTAATATGTGAACTCAACAACAAAACATGCCTTACAATATATAAATGTCTCTCAACACGTGAAAGAAAAAGTAACCCTTACCCTAGTCTTCCTCCATTAGCAATTTGGGCCTTTTTGTCACAAGGTATCTTCTCTTCTTTGGAAAGAGGACATAAACATGCTTTTAGATGTTTCTAAATGGAGTACTCTTCACCTATGTCCTTCTCCTTTACTCCACGTGATACAAAGCCATATTTCATATTCTTGATTATGGCATTTTTCTTTTATACATGTGACCCTCGACTATGCCATGAAATCCTCCAAAATATTCTTAAATGATGGGAGCACCTCTTCATGCATGAAGCTAGTGGAATGTGACAAGTTATCCAAAATTCCTCCAAATATGTGATTTGTGCCTTGGGAAATTTTAAAGGTGCCCTCAATAGAAAAACACATAAATATTTGTGGCCAAGTGCCCTAAATGTGAGATGTTTCCACTTGTGCAATTGCGCCTCCTTTTGATGCTCAAATTGACACCCTTGTTGTGAAAGACTCACAAGGTGTCACTTTGGGTAAATTCAGGGTTGGTGGCATTGTCACCTTATCAACGAATCCTCTCACTTTGGATTAAGTATTGAATATTGGTGGTAAGCCAAAGAAAAAATTTATGGGGTATTTTATGTGACTAGAGCACTAGCACTAGAAACCATATTTACATTAGATGGCTCAACATCTTGATGATCCCTATCCTATTGACCACAACTTTTGTATTCATTATTTCTTTAATTGCAACACCTCCAATAGATATTAATGGTGTTCATGAGCCTATTTCTAGTTCTCTTCTTTATGGAAACAATATTATCTCCATTGCCATTATTCGATGAATTTCTACACAACATGGAACCTATGAGCCAATATTTCATGTTGTCAATGTAGTTCCCACACAACACAAACATTCGATGGTCTATCATAGCCAAACACTCTATGATGGGTTTCAAAGATATCCAACCTATGACAATGAGTTGCATTCTATTTCTAAAGCTTGTAAGTAGTGGAAGAATTATATTCTACCAAAGGAAATGACCATCCACATGAATTGTAGGCCTTTGCCTACTCTAGATAATCCTTGGGAGTTAGTGCCCCTAGATTTTATGTCATGTTTTCCCTCAAACAAGCATGATAATGAATGTATTTTTTTGTTATTGATTGCTTGCTTAGGATGGGAATTTTGGCGCCTTGTAAGAAGATTGCCGCACCAAAATCCACTCATAAGTTCTTCTTCGAACATATTTTGGTTCACTTTGGGTTTCCAAAGACCATATTTCTTGATAGGGATAATATGTTCGTTAGTATTTTTTGGTTTAACCTTTGGTCCATCATGGAGATCAAGCTTGACCAAATCCACTAACTTTCATCCCTAGACTAATAAATAAAAAGTATTAGTCAATAGAATTATTATAGATGTATTTAGAGTATGCAATTGTGAGTGTCCACATACACATGTTGAAAGCCTTCCATATTTTCAACATAAATTCAACATAGCTCTTCATATTTCTATTGACCACGACCATTTTAAGGTGTGCTTGGGGTCCCAACAATTGGCACAAATTTATGTAGCTATTTTCATGGTATAACACGTGAAGATACCTCCTATACTTGGAATGAGGTAAGTAAAGAGACCAATTTTGAGGAACGTATCTAACAAATTCAACAATGACTTCATGATATTTTGTAGAAAGTTGTGTCTCCCTTAATCACTCAAATTGAAGTCAATCAATTTGTGATGGCTCCATTGCTCAATGGAAACTTTGATATATGGGAGGCAAGAATGAGGAATTTCTTAAAGACTTAAGGCATTGAAATCTGGAAATCAGTAATTGTTGATAGCGTGAGGAATGGAGAATCCAATAAGTACAATGCAAAAGCAATGAAGGCAATCTTGGATGGGTTACTAGATTCTATAAAGAAAAATTTAGGAAAATGTGCATCAGCAAAAGGTATATAGGACAAACTTCATGACCTTCACTCAAAAGGAGCATTGACCATGACAACTAGTCAAGAAGATGATGGAAACCAAGAAGGAAATCTAGAACCCATCATAGAAGCTGAAAACGAGAATGATGACATCAAGGCTAAAGAAGACCTAGAAGATGAAGAGAATGAAAAAGATTTTGAAGATGACGTCCTCAGTAAACTTATGGCTGCCATGGAAGAGATTATCAATTTGAAAAAGGAAAACAAGGAACTTAATAAGAAAGCACTAGCTAGTGACCAAGATCAAACAAGGAAGAAAGTTGACCTTGTCAAGCTTCAAGTACAAGAAAGGGGTGAAGAGCTTGCCAAGCTTAAGAAGGAATTTCATCAAAGCAAAAGAAAGCATCATTAAGAAGTCATATCCATGACAAATAAATTGGATAAAGTAAAGAAATGGGAAGATAACTTGTCAAGTCACCTTGAACAAAGGCACCAGAGCTTGAACAAACTTGAAGCAGAGATTGGTCAATACGAGGAAGAGGTCTCCTGCCTTATATCACAACTAGAAGAAGCAAGGAAACAATCACAAGGAACTGAGAAGACAATGGAAGCATTGGTAATCATTCAAGGACATGTTGATGAAGCAGAAAATGAGAACACCATGATATGCCAACTAAAAGAAAAGGATGAAGAAATATTCAAACTAAAATCCGACCTCAACCTTCTCAAGGCCAAAACATGTAAAGCTACAAGGATCATGGAAGAAATGGAGAGCAGTCTAGCTAAGGAAAATGAAGAAATCTTCAGAATGAAATCAGAAATCATCTCCCTTAAAATATAATCAAATGAAGAAATACTTATCAAGGAAGAGTTTGAGAAACAACTTGCTAAGAATAATAATGATTGTGAAAGATTGGAAGAACAGATTGTCTCCCTCAGAAAAAAGGTTGAAGGGATGGACAAATTCTTGAAAAGATCTCAAGCCTTGGATGACATGCTCAGCCATCAAATATCCCCATTTGATAAATCAGGTCTTGGCTATGAAGGAGAATCCTCAAGCAAGAATGATAATGCTTCAAACAAAAAGGATGTGAGGAAGCCAGAAATAAATGTTGATGTTCCTAGTTCCAGCAAAGGCAAGGATAAGAGTCAAGGAATCAATGAAGGAAATCCTATTCCAAGAAGAAATGTAGATGATGTCAAGGACATAAGAAGAAATGGTTATAATCAAAGGATCTCAAAGCAGAAAAACTTCAGAAGTACATCAAGGAAACCTTCTTCTCCCAGGTACCAAAGTATATTTCTTGGTTATTTTTATTCTTGTACAAACTTTGGACACATGGAAAAAGATTGTAGAGCATACCACAAAGATAGACACTATGGTCCCCGACAATCTCCAAGAAGCAATTCTGTAGGAACAAATCATGAATTCTTATTCATGAACAACATAGAATTCTTCAAGTGTCATAACATTGGTCATATGGCATGTGATTGTAACTTAACTTGGGTTCCTACACAAGCTAGAACCATGCCAGAGAAGAAAGTTACACAAGTATGGAGGAGAAAGTTGATACAATCTGAAACTCTCCTGAACTCTCCAACCAACAGCACATGTTGTTGACTTGATGAAGATACCCTTAATATTCTGAGTGTTTGATGATGGGATTCTACCAAAAAGAGATGATGCATATAGTTAAGGGGAGCCTGTGATTCTTAATCATTATAGCAAAAGCTATTCATGAAAGGGTTCTTATGAAATCCTTGTTGAGCTATATTAACAATCATCCTTTGATAAATATCATTTCTCAAGAGAACTACATTGAAGAACACGATTTTGTAACCATTCTTTGGACTATTGTTGAAGATGTTTTCCACTTGATCACTAAGTAGAAATTGGAGCAACAGAGAATGTCATCCAATGTTAGAGAAATAGGGCAAATAACTATGTTGTTGGAATTACAGAAGTTGAATGTCTCGACTCAGGGATATAATGTTAGAATGTTGGGTTGTGTTATATTCTTTCCACGTAGTTAATAGGGGGTTTGAAGGGCACCCGTAACCCCACTTTATGGGCTCTGGGGCAGCGCCCCGGAAAATTTTGGTTTTGGACCATATGTTAGGTTGGGCGGACCCACCTATGGTTTTGTGCATGATTTTCGCACATGTTTTTTGGACGCGATGGTTTTCGGTCCATGGTATTGGATGCGATGGTTTTCGGTCCATGGTATTGGATGCTTCGGCATGTATAAATATGTATTGTAACATTGAAAGGAACATAATGAAAAATCAAGCTGGTAGTCCCGGTTTTGGGATCCATGGAAAAATCTCTGTGCATATGTGTTTTATGGGTTATGCTCTCGCATTTTTTATTTTCTTTGTTTAAGAATTCGTATGCAGGTAATTTCTGTACAGGGTTAAAACCTACATAGAACAGGTAAATCAAGGACAGTAATAGAGGCAAGATTCGAACAAACAAACACATCTAGGAATGGAGCTTGAAGCAAGAGCAGTTGGAAGAATCTAGCATAATTGAAGCATTGCAAAAAGTTGTCAACCAGTAGAAATAATTTAAAAGATAGTCATGGATTAGATATTAAAAAAAATGGGATAATGTTGTGATGTCGAAATATAGCTCAACAACTTAAGGAGAAGCACACAGATACAAAGGAACTTGGATATGAAGAAAGATAGCAATTTCAATGGCATCTTCTCCTGATTCAAACTATAAAGACTCTTTAATTTTGACTGTGAAGACAACAAAATTCAGATTGCAGAAGCATAAAAACTTGGACTTGAACATTTGGTGTATGGCTATTTGGAGTCTATTTGGAAGCAGTGAAATGGAGCATATTTAAGCATTGTTGAAGCCATGATAAAATAGATTTTGAGACATAAAGAAGGGATAATGTGCTAGCTGATGATGAGGCAGCGATCGTTTTATCTTGAGTTAAAATAAGAGCACCACGACAGGGGGAGTAACATACCCATGAAGATCTAATATTCATAAAGAACAAAAGTAGTTTTGATAGGGGGAGTCCTTGAACACCCTATTTGGAAAAAGATATTACCATCAATGAAAAAGGGGGAGATTGTTAATCTAGGTTGTCATTGATGTCAATATGGTAGTGTTTGTGATGGCAAATTATTGTGACATG
This sequence comes from Pinus tabuliformis, assembly GCA_031772625.1. Classification (NCBI taxonomy): domain Eukaryota; kingdom Viridiplantae; phylum Streptophyta; class Pinopsida; order Pinales; family Pinaceae; genus Pinus; species Pinus tabuliformis. The sequence goes on along the minus strand of CM062805.1, from coordinate 981,967,384 downwards.
TGAGGTTTCCCATTGATGCTCATTGATCATGATACTACTCATGGAGGATCCAAGGATTGAATACAAACATAATAGAAATAGTGGAACCAGGGAGGAAAGATATCAGAAGCCATCATAGAAGCACTATTGGAAGAAGAGCTATCGGAGCAGTGTATCAGAAGTCACAGGAGTGAGGAGAAGCCACAAGAGTAACAGGCCAAGACAAAGCAGATCCTTCACATATGCCAAGAATAAGAGTAATATCAGAGGAAGGACTAAACCGTGGAAACCTTTTAAAAGTTCATAACACATAAACTGCAGGAGTTAACATATCATATCGGCAGGTTCTATTATATGCCACCGCACAAAACCCTCAATTGTGATTTGATATGCGGACCCGACCTCTCCATTAGAATACATTGTTATGTTATATTGTGTTCGCCTCATTGAAACTTTCGTATCACAAGTCTTAACGGGATGTGATGTTAAAACACCAATTTCAATATGTATTGTGGACCCGATGGTTCCATTATAATACACCTTAATACTATATCACATCCACTATATGAACTTTCATATTGCAGGTCATAAATTTGATGGTAAAACCTTTGATTGCGATATAATATTGCAGATCCGCTGCACCACTATAACATGACTTTATACAATATCGCATCCACAGTATCGCTAGTTTCTAAGGGATGTCAAACTGCCGATTGTGATAAGGTTGTCGACCTGATGGGGTTATTAACAACTGCTTAAGATGATATCGCATCTGCTCCATCAGCAGTTGTGGAAACGCTATGATATGTGCAAACCTCTGAAAATTGTGATTGTAGGATTAAAGGAATAACTTCGATTTTCATGAATGTTGCGATTGCGATTAATGTGATAATGTTGTGGTTGCGATCAATGTGGGACCTCCATGTGGGTATAGCCTTGGATGAATATTAAAAAAAAAGGGCCTCTTCGATAAAATCTTTTAATGGGAAAACTCATAAGTCAGCGTCTCGTCCCAATGAATGTGTCTTTTGGTTATCGACAAAACTCATATATATACAAGTTAAAACACTTCACTTTAGGTAATGGATTTCGTGCATCTAACATAGAGAAGAAGTAACAGTTCACAACTTGTGAACTTGAAGAAACAGAGAAAGCTGAAGTTCGAGTGGGAGGGAAGGAAGCTGAAGGTCCAGCAGGAAAGAAGGAAGCCGAAGGTCGAGAAATTTTGTTGATTGGGTTAATATTTGAAAGGCTCAGACGTGTGATGAATTAGAAGAAGTACAGACCTCAACCTGAAGAATGATTTTTTTGTGAAGATTTGTTTGACCTCAAACCACGAATTAAGATTTCATCAGTCATCAGTTGAAGGGAGCAGTAGGAAACACCAACGTTGAAGTATTTGTGAGTTTTTTCCTTGGAATTAAGATACCATGACAATCACTCCTAAAGCAGTTATTGTGACAATAAGAATAGAGGCTTGTTAGAGAATTTCTTTTATGCATACACAGAGGCTTAGTGCAAATATCTTGTTGGAAAGCTTCAACAAATCTTGGAAACATTATTGGAGATCATGATGCCTATTTGAAATCATCATGAGGTAACTTTGCAAACTCTATTTAGGCAATATGAAGAGTTGTGAAGACTGCTTCATATGAATACAGATTGTCATTGAGCAGTAGTGAAGCTGTAGATAGACAAAATTCAGTGAAGAAGATTTTTGGAGCATAGAATTACTACCAAACATATCTAAACAAAATATAGCAGTGGGTTGGAGCCTAGAGGGTTGGTTCCCTAAAGGTTGGAGCCTCGAACAAACAATGTAGGTGCCTTGAAAGATAGGGTCAGAGCCCTTGGGGTTGGTGCCTCAAAATTGGAAGGATTGGTGTTCTTTGGAGTTGGTCCTCCTAAATCCAAGGTTGCCGCCTTGACAAGATAGGGTCAGAACCCTTAGGGTTGGTGTCTCAGAATTGGAAGGATTGGTGTCCTTCGAGTTGGTGCTCCTAAATCCAAGGTTGGTGCCTTGACAAGACAGGGTTGGTTCCCTAGAGGTTGGGGCCTCACAAATAGTCCAAGTTGGTGCTTGGCAACAGGTTGGAGCCTGGGAGTTTGAAGATCGGTGTCTTCATCTAGGGTTGGAGCCCTATATACATTGTACTTGATTCATTATAAAGATTATATTAATAAAAACATTTATTCTTATTATTCATTTTGTGTTCTAAATATAAGTGATCTAACTGGTAAAAGTAACAATTCAAAAGGAATATTGATTCACCCCCCCTCTCAGTATTTCCAACAGAGGAGCCATATCTGAGTCATACCTAGATTGTGTCTATATCTCTGAGAAGTCAATGGGCCCTTTCAATATCACTACATAGGCTTTCCTCTAAGTGACCTACTTATAACAGCTCCTCGGGAAGTTGAAGTTGAATGAACAAGGCAGTAGGCCAGCTCAAGGTTACCTAAATAGAGGTAATTAGTGGGTGTCTCTTTTCTCATTTATTATCGTTTTTAACAAATATTCAAAAAGAAATTTCCATAGCTTATGACGGAAAGGCTTTTATTCTTTAAATGAAAATGGATTAGTCTTTTTTTTTTGTTCAGTACTGAAAAGCCCCGGCAAAACCGTACATAAAGTCCATTTTTCATGATTTTTTCAACATAGTCATCATGTCTCGTAAATGGAACCCGGGTGGGGAGGTTATCATTAACCCTCGCAACCACCGAGGCAATGGATTAAAAAACTTCCAGTTTCCTATTTTGGAGTTGTTCGTAGTCCTTGCCACATGTAGGAATTGTTTTTCTTTCTAGGAGCTAAGCAAGTCATGAGTGGGACAATGTCCAAAGGCTAATAAGAAAGGATCACATCCAGTTATTTGAAGTAATTGTTATGTTACGAAGTATTATATAAATTATGAAATTTAAGATTTATATATTAATAAAGTTAACAAAAAAATACAAATATAATTATAACAATTAAGATTAGTATTATTAGCATTTACTCTTCAATAAAATTTTAATCATAATCTATTTTAACTATATTTTATGCAAATTTGTTTGCATGGTCAATTTCTTTGAAAACAATATAAAAACATTTTATACATTGATTTGGTATTTATACATATCAACCTCCTTGTTCTGTTCCCTAAAAATATGTTGGATGGATATCCTTTCGAAGAGAACGAACCTTGTCCATCCAAATGGAAAAGATGATGCTTCTAAAGAAAATCTTCTATTTTCCCACTCCATAATCGCCTTTGAGTCACCACAATAATTTATTTTTGCAAATTCCCAAAAAAATCTTTGATTTTCCCACTCCACAATGGCCTTTATTTCACCATAATAGTTTATTTCTACAAATTTCCCACAAAGCCAACCTCCTTACTCTGGTGTTTGTGCCACAACGAGTCAACCATCTAAATTTGATGCAATCTCGAGGCCGCTATAACAATTATCATATGCCACTTTTCTTAGAAGATGATGGTCCATCAAAAAAATCTATTGGAAACCTATTCCAAACATCCTTCATAAGACATCTTCTATTAGAGACCTTTTTAGTGACAGGTCTTTTCTAGCTTAGCTTCGTTCCTAGATTTGGTAAATTGAGGTTGGGTTTTGAGTTTGAATTCATTCCATTCGAAAGAAAGAATGTTCTAATCTTTATTTCTTTCTAATAAAAAAATCTATAATATAAAAGGGGAATGTGCTGTAATCCTTGTACCTTGCAAGCCATTAAGAGAGACAAGCATCCATTGAAGACTGATTCGAGGAAGCATTGAGATGAAGAATGTGGAGAATACATTAACATATGGGCATGAAAGAAAAAAATAGTTGAGATCTTTCGATGAAGCACGACAAAGCACACATCTACCAAGACCTATAAAGCCCTTTTTAGTCAAATTTATCCATATAAGGATTTGTCCACAATAACTAACCAACTGAAACATTTAAGCTTCAGTTGTATATCCTACTTCCAAGGATTTGAAAGGAACTAAAATTTGGATAACTACCCATCCTTCTCATAATTATCCAAACATAAAATTATCTTATGATAAAATAAATTTATTGTAAGTAAATTATATACACTTAACAACAATGTATTAAATACACAATTAAATTGGTTAAATATGCAATTAAATTTTAAAATATATTAAATACACAATTAAAAATATTTAATATTTATCAGTGGGAAGGGTGTCACAGTCAATGACGTAAGCTATTTATACGAGATTTTTAATATAAATAAAGATAAATATAGTCGTAACGATTGTGTTGAGCCGCCATTCCGCAAATGTGTATACTTCGTAAAAGTACAGGTGCACATCCGGAAAGGGTCAGATTAGTGTAGTCAAATACCTTCTAGCAAAGCAAATTAATGACATTTTATAAACTGATTTAGTTTTCATAAATAAAGAATTTTAATAATATTTAATTTTTTATTTTAAAATTAAATTATTATTATTTTATATGTAAGGCTTTTAGTTTTTTATTTTTTATGAACAATTTTATTTATTTTAAATATGTTTTAAAAAATATTAAACAAATCCGTAACAAATTAATATAATTTATTTTCCACACTTAATTTATTTATAAACATTTTTCTTTAATAATTTATTTAATATATATTTCTCTCTAATATATAATCAAAACTAGTAAATAAATATATTTTATTTAGAATTTTTTTTTTAATAATTTTTTTATATTATTCTATTCTATTTCAAATTTATTTACCAAATAATAAACACATAAAGTAGAAAAAATATCATTTAACAATATCATTTCTATTTAATATCATATCATTTCTTTTTATTGATTTTTTATATTATTCTATTTTATTTCAAGTATTTTATGTTATTTTAAGTTTATTTACCAAGTAATAAAGCCATAAACCAGAGAACAATATCATTCACCAATGGTTTAGTAGGTTAGGGGAGAAATGTTTTCGGACAAGGTTACATTAAAAGAAAAAAAATATCATTAAAGAATTAAAAAAAGTCTAGCCATAAACAAAACATTTTAATGTTCATCATAATTACATTAATTTAGGTAATTAATAGCGATAAATTTATAATTTTGTTTATATATGATTTTTACTTGTTAATATGAGGAACATCCTCACAATTCAAAATGGAGATTACATGATATCTAAAATAAAGTTTAATGTTACAACTTATTATGAAAGAGATTTGAAATGTTAAAAAAACTTGATTAGATCAAGAACCAGAATAAGTGCACAGAGGTACCTATCAGAAATTTGATCAGGGTTGCCCAGGACTCAAACTCAGAGCTCGTCGGATGAAGTGGATGATCTGCTCTTCAGTATCACTAAGAGCGAGAAATATCTCCCTAAACCGTGCTTGCAATTCTCATTGCACACGGCTTTCCCCATGTAATGTATCTATTTCCTATTAGTTCTCGGATAGAAAAATAAAAATGATTCTGAATCGAGGCAATTACTTAAAGAGCATTTCATTGGTCAAATAAGTTTTCTATTTTCAGATTCTGCATCTTTTGCCAGGAATTAGCTAGGGGATTTATCTGGGGAATATCTGAATGCCAAATTCGTTCTCTCTACGAACGGGCCGCCCCTTTTGATGAAAAAGGCAGAGAATCAAATTCTCGTTCTTTTGAAAACGATTTTTTAAAGAGTTCTGGACCTAATTCCATGTATCGTACTTTTATGTTTACAGGCTAAAGTTTTAGCACATGATAATGAAAGTATATACTTTATACGATATAAACCATCTCGATCAAAAGATCCACTGTAGTAATGAAAATGATTTCTCCAAATTTGATCGAATCGATCGAGGATATCATCATCTGTTAGACTGGTCCAAGACAATTTACTAATTGGCCGCCCTGATATGTCACAGAATTTTTCTGCAGCCAATAATCCAATTATTGGTACAATCGGAACTATTGGATCCATTTCATTGGTAATAAGAACGGGGATGAATAACTCATCTAGCGTTTTGGTTCTGACCAAAAGAGGGTTCATCCGAGCCCTCAAAAAATAACCTGGAGAAGAAGAACAATTCTTGGATAATTGCTGAGAACAGACCCTATACGGTTCGGACCAAAGATGGAAATAAAATTGCCGAAAAATTAGAAGATAATATCTACATTTTTTAACTAGGAGATCAGCACCCTTTATAACTATAATAGGTCTTTCCAAGTTCAACATAGATTTTGACATTAATATTTCAAAAATCATATATTAATAATTAAAACAAATCTAGTTTCGACTTTATCTATAGAGATAAAGAAAGAAATTAAATGCAAACAAAATTGTTACTTTTTTACTTTTGCAATAATATTTCAATTTCAATATTAATAACATAATTTTATATCAATTTTATACATACATAAATAAGGAAATTTCCATATTAAATAGCATAACTTTCTATGAACTTTATATATAAATAGATAAATAAACTCAAATGTATTATTATTATTTTTCTTTAACTTTTTTCAGTGTGAGTTATTTGTGTAATTCAATCATTATTTAATGTGTATTTTGAAAATAATATTTGAACATCTCTACTGGCTAATATTTCTATCAAAGGTTACATATACATATATAGAAAGAAGGGTAAAAGGTATTTTATTATTGAGTATAAATAAAATATTACAAAGCTCGCCTTTAATGCTTAATATGCAATGGACATTAGTATTTTACAATAATGTTAATGACAAAAAAAGTATATACATAGGCACACACATGCATAGAAAGAGAAAGAATTCCTATTATTTGCTTTCTAATTCCCAAAATGAGGAGACTCTATTTACAAATATCAATTATGTATAAAAAATAAAAAATCTTATGGTTAGCACATTTTATTTATTAGAAATTTGATCCCTAGATGCTTGGTAGATCCAAACTAAAATGAATCTATGCTAGTTTAATAAATAATAATACTTTAATTAAATAAAATACCATAAACTATACAATTGTGTATAAAAAATTATTTCATAAAACTTATGATAATATGTTTATAACTTTTACTTAATATTTTCCCATACCCCACCATCATAGATTGGGGGTATATGAAGGTAGAGGTGGATAGGAAATAATGAGTAAAACTTATAAATATATTATTATAAATTTTACGTTATATTTCCCTCCCATCATTACCTTAAAAAATATTTTAAAATTGTAAAACAAGTTGATGTAACAATTTAAAATAAATAAAAAATTAAAATAAGACATTATTTTTCATTAGATCCATAATTCCATTCAATTTTAAATTTGGATCTACCAAGAGTTGACAATAATAAAATATCTCTAGATGCTTGCTAAATATGATGTTAAGATGTATCTATGTTCATATACAATGGAACAGATGCCATTGTTATAGTATTAACATGTACATATTAGTAGCAAATGATTCAATTCAGTTGAAAGACTCTCTGTAGTCTAATATGAGGAAGATGTTATAGTGGAACAAATGTTTGCAACCAAGCATGGGAAAGACATTGTAGTGGTACATTACATGAAATATTTTTTTTGTGAGGTGGATTCTATTAGCTGCAAAATAGGTAATTACATCAAGGATTACAAAAATTCACTCTGGTCTCTCATAGGCGAGACTTGATTGCAACCAAAATTGTACCGTCCTAACATACGAGAGAGATAACTAAAAACTAACAAAGATAACAAAAGACGGGCTAATACATAGATAGTGGCCTAATTGGGCTCGAACAAACAAACATAGTTGTAGAGATAAAATCATAAGACAAACCCATACCAAAGTCAAACAAGGGGGTCAGAGTGTAAGCCTGACATCGAGATAGGATTTCGTTGATCTACTAGAGGCATGGAAGCTACCACAAGGATTTTTAGATGATGTCTTATCCTCTCCATCCTTCAGTCAATCCTTTCCATCCTACTATCATATTTTGTTAGATGCCCATGGATGTGATCCAAGGATTGAAGCAACTCCATCTAACACTCATCACAATCCAAGAGATTTTATCCCTAAAGGAATTTCATTTTCTAATAAAAACCTACTGTTTGCATGCACTAGTTAAATCTACCCCTCATATGTCTCATATCATTGATCCAATTTTCCCACTCAATAAGGAATTATGTATCTGAAAGGGAATTTTAGTGGGAAGAGGCTTCCCCCCTAGACTAGGACAATTGCTTTGAAACATCTATTAGAGTGTGTTCCAAATACCAAGCAACAATGTCTTCAACTCGATGATACATATAAGTATTTCCTCTTCATGCATACCCCTCATTATAAGCATCCCATATTCTAACTCTACCCCCTGTAGAGGCATGGATGGAGTGGCACATAGAGACACACAAATAAACCATGATTTAACTTGGGTAATATAAATCCCCCCACATAGAAGCATCACACATCAAAATCGCCATATCCTATGGGAGGAATGAACTAAGATGCTACCACCGTAAAATCCATGTCAGCTAAGCCTGTGGTATCCAAACTGCCAAGAACAAACCAACCCATACCATCTCCTATACACTAGTCAACAAAGAAAGCACACTGCCACCACAAAATTAAGGCTAAAACCCAACCATTAACTTGAGATAGAGTAAAGACCCACCTCCTAACTTGGGACAAAGATAGGATGTTTTTGAGCCAAAAAAGACCTTTCGATCCCCAAGAGATTATACAACACCAACTCTCAACATAATGTACCACATAGAACAAGCTCCCCAAAATCATAGGGATAATAACTATATAAACCAGAAAACACTAACTCCCCAACAGATCACCCTATTGCACACCAAGATAATCCAAAGGTCCTCTAAACCACCACAAGCCTAACCGATACCCGACCTTCACGAAATAGGTAACCGGTAGGAAACTACCCCCCTCGATAATACTCCAATTGAGAAAATGAAATGAAACTAGAATTATTGTAGGAAATGAAAAGAAACAGACACACCCATAAGAAAGTAACTAGAATTGGAGATATCTATCACCTAGTGAAACCAACGGTGCATTTTTCCTTGGGTTCTTAAAGAGAGGAGAGAAAAACAATAATAATTCCCCCTTCATCTTTTGTGAACTTGAAATACTACAATTCAACCAGATATTGTGGTAATTTCCATAATCTTTGTGCCTTCCTCGAATATAACTTTCTTCAATCCCCAACCAAGGTTGAGAGCCCAATTATACTGCCCACTATTGAACAGATAGTAAGGTAGCATGACCCTCTAGTGGAGGAATCGATTCCTAATTTGTTAGAACTAATTAGAAAGCTACAGTTAGTTGTTTAAGGATAAGATTGAGACTCTAAGATTAGGTCTCAAATCCTATTATCTAGGGAGTGGTTGAAACCACCTTGTTAGTGTGAAAGCCTGTATGTATTAGGTTGTTCTCCTAATTAAATACAGTGTGTGTATGAGTGTTTGTACGCTCTCCAGGTATCTCACCTGGATAACCATTTAGGTAACATATTCTACTTTTATCATTGTATCAGAGCCATTATCTAACAGATTTGGCCATCCTTATTTCTTATTGATCCACTTCTGCACTTGATGTCGAGGAAGTTGTTGTAGTGATCAAAGAAAGTTGTCAAGAGAAACCTGTCGCAAGAAGCCAAAAGTAGGCTTGTAGCTATTGAACAAATGCAGTTTTTCCTGTTCATCTATGAAGAGACCAACGACATGAACGTGTATTGGTGAAGCAAGTTGATCTACCGAATAGAGACAGAGCTAGAGTTGCTACATTGATCGAGCCCTGAAGCTACAAAGAGGTAGGAAATACGTGCAGCCGATTTGGTGGAACGATCGTGGTGGTGTGAGTTGTTGCGAAGAGCTAATCTACAAAGGTGGAGAGGTGAAACACATTTGAATCACGTACTACATTGCTAGGTCAAAGGAGAATATGTTGGATACTATAGTCCCACCTTCCATTGCTGCGCTCTACTCGACACTCAGAAGGGTTTCATTTCATGGAGATTGCTTAGCTAATATGCATAGAGAGGTTTCCCTATGGGATAAGATATGTTTTGTTGCCTTCATTGGAGCATTTGAACCCCATAATTTTTTTTTAAAGGAGAGGCCCAACGATGGTTGAATTGGCAGCAGCGTGGATCTCTTTTGGCTGTAGCATGGAATTCCGTGGAGGCATGCAGAAGGCTGCAAAATCACTGGAGGCTGCATAGTGTTTGGATAGAAACGATCCGATATTTTTGTTAGGGTCATCTAGCAGATTTGGAAATCTTTTTATTGTGTGATAATCTTAGAAGTTGCAGGTTGTGGAGATCCCAAAACAAATTGGGTAAATTTTCCTCTAAGTTGTTATATGCCACAATGAAAATGTGAAAGTCCTTGCTGATTTGAACCTCTTTTTATAAATATATGTTATCAGAAATTCCTAATTACATATATCAGAATTAGATATTGAGAACGTTTCTAGCTTGTGAGAGGTCATTTTGTTGCTCGTCGCCAGAGCCGAGGGCACTAAGACTTGTGTTGCACAAAAGCCATAGTCTACAAGGTTCTACAGTTGAAGAGCTACCAAAGGGAGAAGTTTCCCACCTGTATGGTAATGGGGTTGTTGGAGCTCGTTAAATGGTCGTGTGGAGTCGAAAAGGAATCTCGAAGCAAGATAAGCTGGGATTTAAAAACATGTCTATATTTTTAGATATTTTTTATTCTAATGATGATTATTTTCTCATGTGGGAATTTGGAAGCATTAGCATGGGTAGTATGTTTGAGTCAGAAGAAATTTCAGAAAAACAATGTGGTTTTGTTGATGAACACTAGAATCAAGAGGCACAATCTATCATGCAAGATCCTGAGATTGAAGACACATGAGTTGATCTTCAGTAATGTTGTAAAGAGGAACAATGGGATGAGCCACATGAATCTCATTGCAAAGACGTGGTAGAAGAAGACAAAGCTGGAGAGAATTTAAACTGTGATGATCTCATTAATAATTCTGTATGTGCAAACGTTACATCAATGAATGATGAAGACATCATAGCAGAATTTTAGATAGTTGATACTGGAAAGAGTGAGAGGGAAAATTCTCCTATCCAGCCTCTCATAATCTTGAGAAGGGCGAGAATAAGAATTCAAGCTTTCCATCACTGGGGAAGAAATGAGGTGAAGAGACATCACTACCTCATGGTGAGGAAAGTGAATATGAAGCCTTGACTCAAGATGAACAAGCATGGACTATCAAGCAAAAATACCAAAATGAAAACCTCTGTTACCAAGTTTTTTTCATGTTTTGATTGTAAGTCTAGCTGAGACTAGACTAGCAGACATGTTATTTTTTTTTTTCAGTACCCTTTCTCCATTAAGGGGGAGTGTTAGAATTAATGGAGAAAGATATAGTTAGTTGTTTAAGGATAGGATTGAAACTCTAATATTAGGTCTCAGATCCTACTATCTAGGGAGTGGTTGAAACCACCCTGTTAGTGTGAAAGCCTATATGTACTAGGTTGTTCTCCTGATTAAATACAGTGTGTGTATGAGTGTTTGTACACTCTCCAAGTATCTCACCTGGAGAGCCATTTAGGTAATATATTCTATTTTTATCATAATCTATCTCCCCCTAAATTGTTATAGCCTCATACCTATGTCTACTTAGGGGTATCTCATTACCAACAAGAGTGCCCGTCCGTCATTCTTAACTGTGAAGATGGACCAAACATTTAGTAATCCAAGGTTGACCATTATGGCAACCCTCTTGAAACGTTGTATGCCATAAAAGTTTACATTAACCCATCCTCACATCTACCCATATGCATATAGAATGAATGCCATCAGACTAAAATTACACTTTCTAAGGGCATGATGCCACATCGCCTGACCCATTAGCCAAATGGGGTAGTGAAAAGTCACCCCATTTGATGTTGGGTAATAGATTTAAACCATCTATTAGTATGCCTCCTTCATGGGAGAATATGGGAGAAAATTCCAAACTAACACCATGGGACTAGATGATTCTAGGAACCCATAATTTGCTACGAAATTTGCAACTCTGTTACTTTTTCACCTTATGTGCATTGTGATAAGAAATAGAGTATAAGATAAAAGGTGCACCATGTGTTCTAGCAGTGATGCCAACCTCTAACTCGTAAATAGCTTATGGATGTGGGTTCTAGCTTAGAGACAATGTATCATGTTGATGATGGGTTGTGAGTCCCCTTCCAGAAAGAGATTATTTTAACATTGAGTCTCAACATACTTTAGGCCCCTTTTTAGACTTGTTAATTCCATTGAATTATTAGTAATAGTCCCAATTGTCCCATAATATATGAACATGGGAATCCTTATGTGATCTCTAATTATTCCTCCAGATCCTACGGGGCCTAGATTAACCTTAGAAGTTCCATCAAAGTTTATTTTTAAATAGAAGGTGGAGGGGGGTTATATTATCTTAGGTTGGAGACACTAATAGGAGGAGGGTAATCTGACGAAGGACCCATGGGAGGGGAAGGAAACCACTTATGTAGAATCTAAGATTCAATACGTGAAGGCTACCAATATTCATAGCACCAAGATAATGCGAGGATTGTTTCTTTTACCTAGTTGATAACGGATTTTTGCATTGGGTTGTATAGGCAGTATGCTAGAGAAGCAAGTGAGGTGAAGAAACAGTTGCAACAACTGCTGTAATAAGGTATAATTTGATTGAGTACATCACCATGTGGGTCACCCATAATTATTGTGCCAAAGAAGGATCGGACATGGAAAATGTGTATAGATTACAGTGTGTGGAACAAAATCACACTAAAGCATAGATACCTGTTGCCTAGGATAGATGGTCTGTTGGATTAGTTGCAGTAAGAAAAATATTTCACCAAGCTGGACTTAAAGTCTGGATATCACTAGGTTTCAGTCAAAGAGTAATATACCTAGAAAATTTCCTTCAAAACCAGTCTAGGTTTTCATGAGTGATTAGTCATTCCATTTGGCCTACGTAATGCACCAACTACATTTATGAGATTAATAAATGATGTATTATTACCCTTTTTAGATTCATTTATTATTGTTTATTTGGATGCTATATTGCTATATAGTGCTTCCTGGGAGGAGAAAATCTCACATTTGACGCAAGTGTTGGAGACATTAAAGAAGCACCAACTACTTGCAAATCTCAAAAAGTGTGACTTTAATGCACAATAGTCATTGGTGTATCTAGGGTACGTGATAGGTGGAGGAGAGTTGAAGATAGATCCTACAAATCATAATCCACTATTGTACTTGCAGGGCCATAGTAAGCTACAATATACCATGCATTATAAGTGGATGGGTTTTCTATAGTAGTTTCATTTAGTGATCAAGTATAGGAAGGGAAGCACAAACAGGTTGGTTGACATGCTTTCAAGGCCACCCACATCAAAGATCAAAAATTTTGGAACTCTTATAAACATGGAGCCATTAATCCATTATGCATATAAAGAGGCATATTTAAAGAATGAGGACTTCAAAGAGGTGTTTAAACAGTTGAAAAGTGAGAGTCATGTGCATGATGGAGAAAACACCATTGAATACCATCTCAAGGATGGGTTACTCTACAGACTAGATAAGCTATCTTTTCCTAAAGGTGAGTGATTGCAATGAATTAAATAGGCTCACACCTCCAAGTTTACAGGACACTTTGATGTAGGGAAGACCATGGCCACCTTGTAGGGGTATGTGTATTGGTCCAAGATTCAATATCAGGTAGCTAGGTTCATAAGAGGATGCATTCTTTGTTATATTAACAAGCCTAGAAACATGAAACAAGGTCTATATCATCCCTTTCATGTACTAACTCGTCCTTGGGAATCCATATCCATGGAATTTTTCAGTTTTTCGAACAACCAGTAAGGGACATGACTACCTATTCATGGTAGTGGATAAGTTTAACAAGATGTGTGTTTTGATGCCCTATAAAAAGACCATCAGTGGGAAGAAGGAGAAAACTTGTTATTTGGATAGGTCTAGGTGCACTTTCGGATACCAAGGAGCATCATTTTAGATAGGGATACAATATTTCTCATTTCATTCTTGACTACATTGTGGGAGAAGGTGGACACGAAGTTGAAGATATCTACAACATTCCATCCAAAGGTAGATGGGAAGACAAAAGTAGTCAATAAGAGTTTTTTGTAACTTATGAGGGGATACAACCAGAAGCATCCAAATACTTGGGGTGAAAACATGGTATATATTATAATAGAGAAGCCCTCACTTATATAGGAAATTCCCCATTTGAAATAGTTTTGGATATTTGTCGCCTTCACCATTGGACATTGAATATGGGCAGCAAGGAGGAGTGAGGGGAGATCTTACATGAGACCCCTTGATAATTGAAAAAATTATAGATAAGATCAATAAAATCCATATATAGGCACAAGATACACTGTAGAAGTCATGGGAGAAATATAAGGCCAAAAATTATCAATAGGAAATAGAGAAATCATTCAAGGTGTATGACAAAGTATGCCTACAATTGAATAATGAGAGGCTACAGGGGTCTGGTAAGAAAATCAATGCTCTAAGGTATGGCTACTTTGAGATACTGGAAAAGGTGGGTGATAATGCATATCAAATCATTTTACCACCATACTTGTACATTTACTCAGTTTTGAATGTAGAGAACTTGAAAATCTATGAGCCTTCTATGTTAGATCGAGTAGAGGAACAAGTCCTGCCTTCTATGGATGATTTGGAACTAGATGCTCAAGAAGGGTTAACAAAAGATACAAATTTTTAAAAGAGGTCAAAAAATACAAGACTAGGACAGCATGACTGTTGGGAAATTGGGTTGAAAGGATAACATCCAAAGAAAACTAAATGGTAAACGAGAGAGAAGGTGGAGGAAAATTTTCCTCACCTCATTGAGTAGAATATTTTGGAGAGAAAAAGACTCCCAAAATGGGGAGGTGTTATTTGTATTAGATTATATACTATTTTTCATCCATATCTATTCTTTAAGAGTGGAAAAAGTGGAGGAATTTATTCACAAGATTGTTTTTCCCAATGGGACCTAGCTTGGAAAAACAAGGTTTGAAACATTCCAAGAGAATTTTAAGGAATCAAACGATAATTTTTGGGGGTAAAAATTTACCTCTTTAGCACATCACCTTTTCACACTATTCTACACATAGAGACATTTCCAATGGTTCAAGAATCACGTCAATCAAAGTTCGTAGTGAAAGTTATGCGACTCAGAATTTGACCTTCCTGTTTTTATCACCACAATTTGAGAGGATGTCACACCAGGCCCCATTATTCATGGAAAAGGGGATAGCCACGTGATTATGATGTATAATACTATAGAAGAGTCTATTTCATAACTATGGTTAATAGTTGAGTTAGTCAAACCTAACCACTAGTAGGCTATCAGGCTATGTTATAATTGGACCACTAGGAGGAAAAGGGATTCCATTCTTTCGAGTGCATTTATTCCATAGCTGAGCAAAAAATAACAAAGAGATATAGGAGGAAGAGCACACAGAGAGTATTCGAGCACTGTAGAAGCTCATGGGCCATAGGCCACACTTCTTTGTACTTGCAGCTATATTTCCATGCAATGAAAGAGAGCAGAGAAAACCTCACCTTCCAGTTGGGTTTTTATCTTCAAAGGATGTCACAGAGCATATCTTATACCAAATGTGTGTGTCATATTTTATTTTTGTATACTTTATTTTCTACATAATTTTTATTTGCATGTATGCACTATTAACAATACATCTACGAATCTAGAAATGTAATAAAATTGTAATAGTGTAGAAATTTACATTTTAAATATAATTTTATAATATCTCTTGTGATGAAATTTACATTTTAAATATAAAATTGTAATAGTGTAGAACTTTTCTCTCAAAATTTTTGTTCCCCCAAGTGGGCCAAGCATATTTTCTACAACAAGGAGTCTACTGAATACAATTTTGTTTGTGTAATTTTGATGGATAAATGAATTGTTTAGTCTTGCAAATACTCAATTCAGATGGAATAATTGCACAGCGGTTCAAACATTTTCTATATTCATCTAGCCACATCTTTTTTTGACATGGATATATCAATAATGAAAATTTTTAATCTAAAATAGGTATTCATCACTCATCAGTGGTTAATATTCATCGATTGAGACTAGTCAATAGTGTAATTTGATATAGGTTATTAGCTAATGGTGTAGGGGCATCATGCTAATTTTCATGTACATCATTATTTGAGGAAGTTGAGTTCCTCATGTCAATTATTTTTTATTTTAGAACGTTAGGCTAGATAAATTAGTCGATTAGTTTATTTATCAAAACTAGTTTGCTAAAATAATGGACCTAATCCACTATTTGTGGATCTTGATCCTATCATGGATTTGATATGATTTATATAAATTAGGAAGAGTGTGAAGAAGTGAAAAAGGGCCAGGGTTGTTTGCTAGGGCTAAAATATTATGTGTAATATAATTTTATTATGAAAGCATATTTACATGTGTTTGTGCTTGTCAAATATGTTTGCCTATCTATGTGATTATCATGGGGTGATTGTCTTGTGTTGTGTGTTCTCATTTCCAATTGGGAGAGAGTGAATGTGAAGGAAACAACACTGATGCCTATGCCTAGCAAAATATTTTTATCAAGGCCTTGTTAAATCATAAAGATAAATGGATGTCATTTGTGGGTAGAGGAAAAGTGATATGCTTGGAGAGTTCATTTGATTCATGTTGCAAGCCAAAACTACAAACACTGCCAAATATAAGTTTCTAGGTTTATGGTTGAGCATTGAATTTTGGAGATGAATGGCATAGATTGGTTGAATTGGTTCCTCCTTGGACATAACATAAAAATAAATCTCTAGCATTAATTTAATTAAATCTATACTGGTTGTAGCATTGATTTTCAAAAATCGATTGACATTTGGATATTGAATATATGATTTGTTGTAATGAGTATGATATACATGATTTCATGAGAATTCAAGCTCTGTGTTTAGCACCATAGTTGATGGAGCATTTCTCATTTTTATGATTTGTGAGGTAAAGCCTTCAAGGCACAGAGTATTAATATATTTCCAGGTATGCTCCCATCATGAAGCGTGTACTTTTTCGTTTCCTCTTTGAATAGAAGCAATTGCGCAACCTTATGGACGGAAGAACACAAATATTGTACCAATCAATAGAATATTTTCTTGGTCAATAGAATTATGAAAAGAAATGAGAAAATAATAGTTATAATAACTAGTAATGAATTTCTTTTATGTAATTCAGGAAATGTTTAGAGTGATAATAGAATGATGATTTTATGATAATCTAAAGAATTTTGGGAAATAATTGGAGGCAACTATTATTCAGTTTCCTTCTTCTAAAAGTCTTGGAGATAAAAGGGCTCCTGAGGGAATAAGAGGGGTTTGGCTACCAGAAGGGGAACCACCTGAAGAAGAAGGATACATGAGAACTGAAGAATTATTTCCAGAGCTGCTTGGGGCCAGGAGAAAATTTTCCAATCAGATTGCTGAAATTCTATATTGGACTAGAGTCTTGAGGTCTGGAAGGGTAACTTGGACTAGTTAAATCCAAATATGCTAAACGATTTCGGGGGGGGGGGAATCTGGGCATAATAGACAGTTCCGTTGGAAGGGTGGAATGGTCTCATTTTGGGCACACTGACTCAATCAGTTTCAATAATTGCATATAAGTAGAACTGACACTATTTTGAAGTTTTTATTTCTAAAAGTCATGTTAAGTTGAAAATCATGTTGCTTGAATTTCAAGAATCAAGTTTTGTTAGAAATGAACAGTGGACATATTATGAATAAAACTATAAGAAATATTGCTTGTTGGTGTCTAAGTTAATTTATGCCCATTTTGATACAATTCCTCATCTTAAATTATTAGTTTGATGAATAGATGTGATGAGTATTATTAGGGTATTGGCCAGTATTTATGTATGCATGTTTGAAATATTAATTCATCTACTTTGTTAGTATGATAAATAGATGTAATGGGTTATCATAGGAATATAGGCAAGGGTTTATTTAGACATGTGAAAATGAAAAAAATAAAAAAGGGTCTTGAAAGTTTGGAAGGACGGATGGAGAAAAACCCTCTGTGACCATCAAGAACACTATGAAGAAAACCGTGTATCAACGTGTGTGAAAAATTATATAACCTAAGTAGCCTCTATGGGTGGTTATAATCTCTAAGAGGCAAGATGTTCAATAATGGAACGATTTTCCAGCAGGCACAGGGAGCAGAGCAGACTTTCGTTATGAACATTAATGGGTCCCTAAAAATAAATAAGAACCCCATGTGGCATGCCTACTTTTAGAGTCGTTCTAACACTAATCTATTACCAACAACTGTAGGAATAGATCTTTGTGAGGACATTTAGATGATTTAGTAGCTCGAAATGTAATAACAATAATATTGATAAAGATAAAGAGAATATAAACGTTGTACTGAAAACTACTAAACTCAAGCCATGATAGAAAAACTCGGAAGTACAGTAAGTAATGGAAATTTTGTATCTATTCACTGGGAAAAAACAAAAATAATGCCTGCATAATTGTATTATCATCAAAACAGTAACAAAATAGAACCATAAATTATGGGCATCAGAGAAATCCATTTATGAAGTAACAAACTGCATTATATAATTTATCGATAAACAGAACGATGCCCTTGTACAAGATGGATTATTTTCTTTGAGAAAAAGAAAGATTAAAACCCTCGAACGAGGTCCATAAAAGAAAATATGTGTAAAGAAATATACATAACCATTTAATTTGACAAGCTCGCATACATCCTTAGCTAGGTATTAAAATGCTCCATAACTAAGTACCCACGGTATTAAGTGCCTCCTGAAGTTCTTAGGATTTTGATAAACTACATTTTTATTTATAAATTAACAAAATTGGACTATGCGCTAATAGTAGCAGCAACTGCCACAGAGAAAGAGGGTCTCTGGAAAGGAAATGGAGTGAACTCGCCTTCTGTTCTGCGAACCAACTTCAGTACCTAGAATGCTAGAACAATCTTGCTCATGAATAGGAAAGAAGACAACGAAGTACCCAAGGTACTTAACACAGAGCAGATATTGGGGAAGGAAGGATTGTTCCTATCCATTAAATTCTAGGGTTTCAGTCGTGGCTCACATTGAGTTGTAGTGAACCAAATGACCAGAGAGATTTGGAACCTTGGTGAAGCCTGAATGTTCAATTGACAAGTATTACCTGCAAATTAGAGAACAAATGCATTATCTAATGTTGGAGGAGGACTGAAGGAAAACATCCAACATCTTAATACACTAAATGCAAAATAGGGAAATGCACCTCTGAAGCAAGAGCAAGTAATCAAGTTTCAAAAAACCTCAACATCGCACCGAAATCCCTGTGGCCAGACAAGAATGTGGTAGGGTTTGCAGAGACAAGGTTTAAATCCAGAATTAATGTATAGACACAGTAAGGGTTCAACGACCACCTTGTGTTTTCTCACAAATTAAATGGAACGAAAATGGTTAATCAAATCCAAACCTTGTGTGGTAAGGCAATCGCAATAACCTGTAGCTGAACTTTTTTGCCGGATGGGGTTGCAGATCGTCGCCATTGGCGCAACAGTCAAATGATGGAATCAACCTTAGACTCCATAGGAAGTTACCCCAAAAATCACATCTCCTTGCACGAGTCGCTGGATTTTCAACCCTAGGATCAGCAGTGTGAGGGCACACATCTGTCCACCTTGTTGGTACAGATCTGGAAGAGTCTTGGAGGTGAAGGGTACAATTTATTTAATACATGAATCAAGTGCAGTTAAAACCCGACATCCAAGGGAATCACGCGCACTTAACAGAGGTGTGGAAAGCCATCAACAGTTACAACCAACATGGCATGAAATAAGGTTATGGAGTATTAAGCTCATTAAAAAGGAACAATGAACCTATGAGGGTTAAAGGGTTAGTTCATTAGGAACAATAAATGACAACATTACTGTGTAATTAATTAATTAATTATTGATTTTTTTATGTCATAGGTAGTTGTTACAAAAGGGAAAAAGTATTTTATTGTTGACAATAAATAAAATATTACAATGGTCACCTTTAATGCTTAATATGTAGTTGACATTAGTATTTCACAATAATGTTCATGATAAAAAAATTATATGGATAGACACACATGCATAGAAAGAGAACGATTTCCTATTTTGTACGTTCTAATTCCCAAAATGAGGAGACTCTATTTACAAATGTCAATTATGTATAAATAAATTGAAAATAAAAAATTCTTATGATTAAACATTTTATTTATTAGAGATTTGATGCCTAGATGCTTGGAACATCCAAGCTAAAATGGATCTTTGCTAGTTTAATAAATAATAATACTTTAATCATAAATAAAATACCATAAACTATACAATTGTGAATAAAAAATTATTTAATAAAACTTATAATAAAATGTTTATAACTTTAACTTAATATTTCCCCCTACCCCCACTATCATAGACATAGACTGGGGGTATATGAGGGTAGGAGTGCATAGGAAATAATGAGAAAAAATTATAAATATATTATTATAAAAGTTACCTAATATTTCCCTCCCATCACTACCTTTAGAAATATTTTAAAATTATAAAACAAACTGATGTAACTATTAAAAATTAAGAATTGATATAAGACATTATTTCACTTTACATCCATAAATCAATTCAATTTTAAATTTTGATTTACCAAGTGTTGACAAGAATCAAATATCTCTATATGCTTGCTAAATATGATGTTAAGATGCATCTATGTTGATATACATTGGAGCATATGTTATCGTTATAGTATTAACATGTACATATTAGTGGTACATTACATGAATTTTTTATTTTTGTGAGGTGAATTCTATTAGCTGAAAAAATAGGGAATTACATCAAGGATTAAAAATGTCACTCTGGTCTCTCATAGGCAAGACTCGATCGCAACCAAAATTGTACCCTCCTAACATATGAGAGAGAAAATTAGAAACTAACAGTGACAACAAAAAATAGACTACTACATAGATAGTGGCCTAATTGTCCTCGAACAAATGTAGTTCCAAAGATATAATCATAAGAAAGAACCATACCAAAGTCAAACATTGTGGTCAGAGTCTAAGGCTTCCACTGAGATAGGATTTGTTGGATCTACTAGAGGCATGACAACTGCTATGTGGATTTTGAGATGATGTTTTATCCTCTCCAGCCTTCAACGGATTATTTCCATCCCACTATCATAGTCCCTCATACGCCTATGCATGTGATCCAAATATTGAAGCAACTCCATCTAACACTCATAACAATCTAGGAGACTTTATCCCAAAAGGAATTTCATTTTCTAATAAAAATCCATTGTTTGCATCACGTTTGCATGCACTGGTTAAATCTACCCCTCATATGTCTCATATAAAGGATCCAATTTTCTCACTCAATAAGGAATTAAGTATCTGAAAGGGGATTTTAGTGGGAAGAGGCTTCCCCCTAGACTAGGACAATTCCTCTGAAACATCGGTTATAGTGTGCTCCCAATGCCAAGCAACAATGTCTTCAACTCGATGATGCAAATAGGTATTTCCTATTTAGGCACACCACTAATAATAAGCAACCCATATTCTACCTCTACCCCTATTGAGGTAGGGATGAAGCGACACTTAGAGATGTTCAAATAGAGGATGACCTAACTTTGGTAAGATGAATCCCCCCCACATAGAACCATCACACACCAAAATTGCCAAATCTTGTGGGAGGAATGAACTAAGATGCTATCTCCATAACAAACTTGTCATCTAAGCCTGTGGTACCCAAAATTCCAACAACAGACCAACCCCTGCCATCTCTTATACACCAATCAACAAAGAAAGCACATTACCACAACAAAATTAAGGCTCAAATGTAACCATTAACTTGAGACAAAGTAAAAACCCACCTCATAGCTTGGGATGAAGACATGATGTTGTTGAGAAAAAAAATACCCATTGATCCCCCAGAGAGTAAACACCACCAACTCTCAATATAATGTACCACATATAACAAGATCCATAAAATCATAGAGATAGTAACTATATAAACCAAACACAAACTCCCTAATGGATCACCCTAGTCCACACCAAGCTAATTCAAAGGTCCTCTCAACCACCACAAGCCTAGACAATACCCAACCTTCACGAAATGAGTAACAAATAGGAAACCACCCCCCTTGACAATAATCCAATTGAGAAAAAGAAATAAAACTAGAATTACTTTAGGAAATGAAAAGCAATAGACACGCCCAGAAGAAAGGAACCAAAATTAGAGACATCTATCCCCTAGTGAAACCAATGGTGCATTTTTCCTTGGGTGCCTAAAGAGAGGAGGGAAAAACAATAATAATTCCCCCTTCATATTTTGTGAACTAGGAATACTACAATTCAACCAGATAATGTGGTAATTTTTGTATTCTCTATTCCTTCCTCAAATAGAACTTTCTTGAGTCTCCAACCAAAGTTCAAAGCCCAATCACATCACCCACTATTGAATAATTCATAAGGTAGCATGAACTTCTACTAGAGGAATTTTTTCCTAAGCTATCTCCCCCTAAATTTTTATAGCCTCATACCCTATGTCTACTTAGGGGAATATCATTGCAGACAAGAGTGCCCCTCTATCATTCTTAGTTGTGAATATGGAGCAAAGATTTAGCAATCCAAGGCTTGCCATTATGGCCAGCCTCCTGCAATGTTGTATGCCATAAAAAGTTACATTATCCGATCCTCGCATCTACCCAAATTCATCTAGACTGAAGGCCACTGGGCCAAATTACACTTTCTAAGGGTGTGTGCCACATCCCCTAACCCATTAGCCAAATGGGGCGGAAGCAAATCCCACCCCCCCCCCACATCGTCTAAAAGGTCACCTCATCCGGGGTTGGGTAATAGCTTTGAACCAACTATTAGCATGCCACCTTCATGGAAGAATATGGGAGACAATTCCAAACTAATACCATGGGGCTAGATTATTCTAGGCATCCATAACTTGACACAAAATTTGCAACTTTGTTACTTGTTCACCTTATGTGCAGTGCGATAAGAGCTGGAGTACAAGATAGAAAGTGAACCACCATTTATAGCATGGATTCCAACCTCTAACCAATAAATAGCTGATGGATATGGGATCTAGCTTGGAGAATACATATCATGTTGATGATGGGTTGTGAGTCCCCTTCCACAAAGAGATTATTTTAACCTTGAGTTTCAACATACTCTAGGCCCTTTTTTAGACCTATTAATTCCACTGTATTACTAGCAATAATCCTAATGGTCCCAAAATATATGAACATGGGCATCCTTGTGAGATATCTATTTATGCCTGCAAATCCTATGGGGCCTGGATCACCCTTAGAATTTCCATTAAAGTTTAGGTTTAAATAGAAGGTGGAGGGGGATTACATTATACTAGGTTGGAGACACTAACTGGAGGAGGGTAATATGAAGAAGGATGCATGGGAGGGGAAGGAAACCACTTACTTATTTGAATCCTTCCAATATTGGGAGAAGAAAGATAATTCGAAAATTCTTTATTTTACCCAGTTGATAAATGATTTTTGCATTGGGTTGTATAGGCAATATGTTATAGAAGAAAGTGAGGTGAAGAAACAATTGAAACAACTGCTAGAATAGGGTGTCATTTGACTAAGTACATCACCATGTGGGTCACCCATCATCATTGTGTGAAAGAAGGATGAGACTTGGCAGAAGTGTATAGATTACAATGTGTGGAACAAAATCATGCTCAGGAACAGATAACCCCTGCCTAGGATATATTGTCTATTGGATCAGTTGAGTAAGAAAAATACTTCACCAAGTTGGACTTAAAGTCTCGATACCACTAGGTTCGAGTAAAAGAAGAAGATGCCTAGAATACTGCCTTCAAAACTAGTCAAGGTTTTCCATGAGTGATTATTCCTTCCATTTGGCCTATTTAATACACCACCTAAGTTTATGATATTAATGAATGATGTATTGTGCCCTTTTGTAGATTTATTTATTATTGTTTATTTGGATGATATATTGGTATATAGATCTGCATAGGAGGAGCACATCCCACATTTAACGCAAGTGTTGGAGACATTAAAGAAGCACCAACTGGTAGAAAGTATCAAGAAGTATAAATTTAATGCATAATAATATTTAGTGTATCTGAGGTATGTGATAAGTGGGAGAGAGTTGAAGATAGATCATGCAAAGATGGAGGCCATCATGAAACAGTTAATCCTACTAATGTTTTTGAGGTTAGGAGTTTCATTGGGCAACACAGTACCTAAGGAAATGCATATCCTTATTTGCAGTGGTAGCAGGATCACTCTCTGCCATAACAATAAATGGCAAGAGTTTCTAGTGGGGGAAGGGTGAACAGAGGGCTTTCAAGGAGCTAAAGAAGAAGATCTTTCAAGCACCAGTTCTAACATTACTAAACTTTCAACAACCCTTTGAAGTGGAGATAGATGCGAGTGGGTATGATATGGGAGCGGTATTGATGCAAGGAAGAAGGCATATACACTACCATTCTGAAGTATTTCATGGGGTAGTTCTTAACTACACTACCTATGAGAAGGAGCTTTATTCCTTGGTGAAAGCTATGAAGAAGTGGAAGCATTATCTGAAGGGAAAGGAGATCGTAATCCACACAAATCACGAGCCACTACTATACTTTCATGCCCATAGTAAGCTACAATAGACTAGGCATTACAAGTGGATGGGTTTTCTATAGTAATTTCATTTGATGAAAAAGTACAAGAAGGGAAGCACAAACAAGTTGGTTGACATGATTTTAAGGCCAAACACATGAAAGATCAAAACTTTGGGAAATCTTATGCACATGGAGCCATTTATCAACAATGCATACAAAGAGACATATTTAGAGGATGAGGACTTCAAAGTGGTGTTTCAATAGTTGCAAAGTTAGAGTCATGTGCATGATGGTGAAAACACCATTGAATACCATCTCTAGGGTGTGTTACTCTACAAACTCGATAATTTATTTGTTCCTAAAGGTGAGTGATTGCAAAAAATTATATAGGATCACACCTCTAGGGTTACAGGGAACTTTGATGTAGGGAAGACCATGGCCACCTTGTAGAGGTATGTGTATTTGCCGAAGATTCCATATCAGGAAGCTAGATTCATAAGAGGATGCATGCTTTGTTATATCAACAAGCATAGAAATAGGAAAAAAGGTTTATATCATCCCTTTCATATACTGAATCATCCTTGAGAATGCATTTCCATGAACTTTGTTGGAGGTTTTCCAAAAACCAGGAAGCAACATGACTACCTATTCATGGTAGGTGATAGGTTCAGTGCGATGTGTGTTTTGATTCCGTGTAAAAATACCATCAGTGAGGAAGAAGGAGAAAACTTGTTCTTTGGATAGGTCTAGGTGTACTTTGGGATACCAAGGAGGATCATTTTAGATAGGGATACAATATTTCTCATTGCATTCTTGACTACATTATGGGAGAAGATGGACATGCAGTTGAGGATATCTACAACATTCCATCCAAAGACAGATGGGCAGAAAAAAGTAGTCAATAAGAGTTTGGTATAACTTATGAGGGGATACAACCAAAAGAATCCAAAGACCTGGGATGAAAATATGGTATATATACAACATTATTATAGTAGATAATTCCACACTTATATAGGAAAATCCCCATTTGAAACATGTTTTGGATATTTTCTGCCTTCACCTTTGGACATTGAATATGGGCAACAAGGAGGTGTGAGGGAAGACATTATAGGAGATGCCTTAAGGGATGAAAAAATTATAGATAAGATTAGGAAGATCCATCTATAGGAACAACAGACAGTTCATAATTCATGGGAAAAATATAAGGCCAAATATGATCAACATAGAATAGAGAAATCATTCAAGGTGGATGACAAAGTATGGCTACAATTGAATAAGGAGAGGCTACAGGGGTCTGGTAAGAAAATCAAGGCTCTAAGGTATGTTCCCTTTGAGATACTAGAAGAGGTGGATGGTAATGCATATTGACTCATTTTACCACCATATGTGCACATTTACTCAGTTTTGAATGTAGAGACCTTAAAACTCTATGACCTTCTATGTTAGATCGGGAAGAGGAGAAGGTACTACCTTTTGTGGAGGATTTGGAACCAGATGCTCAAGAACGGTTAACAAAAGACACAAATTTTTAAAATAAGTCCAAACTACAATGCTAGGGTAGCATGACCTTTGGCATTGGTTTGAAAGGACAACTTCAAGACAAAGTGAAATAGCACACCAGAGAGGTGGAGAAAAAATTTCTTCACCTCATTTAGTATAAGATTTTGGGGGAAACAAGCCTCTCAAAATGTAGAGGTGTGATCTAGATTAGATCATATACTATTTTTCATCCATCTTGATGCTTTTAGAGTGGAAAAAGTGGAGGAATTAGTTCACGAGACTATTTTTCCCAATAAGACCTAGCTTGGAAAAACGAGGTTTGAAATGTTCCAAGAGCGTTTTGAGGCATCAAATGAAATTTTTTGGCAGTGAAAATTTATCTCTTGAGAATTCCATATTTTCATGCTATTATGCACATAGAGACCTTTCCAATGGTGCAAGAATCACATCAATGAGAGTTCGTATGTGAAAGTGATGCCACTCAAAATTTGGCCTTCTTGTTTTAATCACAATAATTCGAGAGGATGCCACAATAGGCCCCATTATTCATGGAAAAGGGTCTAGCCACATGATTATTATGTAGAATAATTTAGAAGAGTCTATTTCATAACTCTAGTTAAGATTTGAGTTAGTCAAACCTAACCACTAGAAGGCTATCACGCTATGTTATAACTAGGCCACTAGGTGGAAAAGGGATTCCATTCTTTCAAGTGCATTTATTCCATAGCTGAGAAAAAAATATCAAAGAGGTATAGGAGGAAGAACATATTGAGAGGATTTGTGCATTATAGAAGCCGATGGGCCATATACCACACTTGTTTGTACTCGCATCCATATTTCCATTCGAGGAAAGAGAGCAGAGAAACATCACCTTCCACTAGAAGGCTATCACGCTATGTTATAACTAGGCCACTAGGAGAAAATGATATCAAAGAGGAATAGGAGGAAGAACATATAGAGAGGATTTGCGCATTATAGAAGCACATGGGCCATATACCACACTTGTTTGTACTCGCATCCATATTTCCATTCTAGGAAAGAGAGCATAGCAACCTCACCTTCGAATTGGGTTTTTCTCTTGAAAGGGTTTCCTAGAGCATATCTTATATCAAATGCGTGTGTGAGGTTTTATTTTTCCATACTCTATTCTGCATAATTTTTATTTGCATGCATGCATTATTAATACTACATCTATAGATCGAGAAATTTAATAAAATTGTAATAGTGCATAAATTTACATTTTAAATATAAAATTGCAATAGTGTAGAACTTTTCTCTTAAAACTTTTGTGCCCCCAAGTGGGCCAAAGATTGTTTCTTCCAATAATGAGTCTACAAGATACAGTGTTGTTTGTGTAATTTTGTTGGATAAATGAACTTTTTAGTCCTTCAAATACTCAATTCAGATGGATTAGTTGCACAATGATTCAAACATTCTCTATATTCATCTAGCCGCATCATTTATTGACATGGATATATCAATAATGAAAAAATTTAATCTAAAGTAGGTATTCATCACTCAACAAGGATTGATATTCACTGATTGACGTTGGTCAATGGTGTAATTAGATATAGCTTGTTAAATAGCGATGTAGGGGCATCATGCTAATTTTCATGGACTTCATTATTTCAGGAAGTTGGTTTCCTCATGTCAATCATTTTGGATTCTAAATCATTAGACTAGCTAAATTAATCAAGTGGTTTTGGTTATCAAAACTAGTTTGCTAAAATAATGGATCTAATCCACTATTTGCTGATCTGGATCCTATCGTGGATTTGGGATGATTTCTATAAATTAGGAAGAGTGTGAAGAAGCGAAAATGGGTCAGGACTATGTTCGATATTGTGTAATCAGGCCAATATATTATGTGTAATATAATTTGACTATCAAAGCATCGTTACATGCTTTTGCGATTGTGAAATATATTTCTTGTCTATGTTATTATAATGGGGTGATTATCTTGTGTTGTGTGTGCTCATTTCCAATTGAGAGAGAGTGAATATGAAAGACACAACATTGATGCTTACGCCCAACAAAATATTTTTATCAAGGCCTGGTTATATCATATAGATGAATCGATGTCATTTTGCACAGAGGAAAAGTGATCTCCTCAGAGATTTCATTTGAATCATTTTGCAAGTCGGAACTACAAAAGATGTCAAATATAAGTTTCTAGGTTTAGGTTTATGTTTGAGCATTGAATTTTGGAGATGAATCGGGTAGATCAATTGAATTGAGTCCTCCTTGGTCAAAATATAATAATAAATCTCTAGCATCGATTTGATGAAATCTATAGTCATTGTAGCGCCGATTTACAAAATTTGATTGACATCTAGATATTGAATATATGATTTGTTATAATGAGTATGATATACATGATTTTATGAGAATTCAAGCTCTATGTTTAGTAGCATGGCTGATGGAGCATTTCTTATTTGTATGATTTGTGAGGCAAAGCCTTCGGGACACAGGGTATTAATATGTTTCTGGATATGTGACCCATGATGAAGCAGGTAGGGAATTTTTGTTCATTTCCTCTTTGAATAGAAGCATTTTTTCAACCTTATGGATGGAACGACGCAAACCTTGTACCAATAAATAGCATATTTTCTTTGTCAATAAGAATAAATTGTTTGTCTAGAATCACCTTCAAAAAAATTCATGTGACAAGATAGAGTAGCATTGAAGTGGTTGAATGTGATGGAAAATTCGAATGGATTATGAGAGAAAGCAAGTCACATTTGCTTATTGAGGGCATTAAATCGTAGTGTTCAGATTTTTTGTTGACTGACAACTGAATTGTGCAGAAGTTTACAATTCAACCCATACCACTACTCATCTGAGATCGATCAATTGAAGATGATATTAATGCCAAATTGTTTTGATTGTAGATGTTAGAATATTGTTGTGTATATTAGATTTGATGTAACCAGACATTGATTTCGATATTGCAAGTGTTAGTGTAGATCAATAGTCTAATATAAAATTTGTTTGGCTAGAATCACCTTCAACAAAATGTCCATGTGACAACGGATAACGACATTGAAGTGGTTGAATCTAATGGAAAATTTGAATGAATTATGACAGAAATCAAGTCACCTTTGTATACCGAGGGAATTAACCTTCTTTAAATATTGTTCATAGTTTTTATTGATTAACAATTGAATTTTGCAGAAGTTTACAATTCAATCCACATTATTGCTCATCTTAGATCAGTCAATTGAAGATCTAATTAACACTAAATTATTTTGATTTCAGATGTTAGACTGTTGTTGTGTAGATCAGGCTTGATGTAACCAAATATTGATTTCGATATTATAAACGTTGGTGCAGATCGAATATTTTATTCTTTTAATTAGTGAAAGAAGGAAATGACATATTGTTGTTGTGTTGTTGGAACAAAGCATTTGACAATAAATTTGGCACTAAGTGATCTCATGCTATCAGCTAGTCACTTGAACATACTGAATGAAGATATTTGAAAGAATACTCCTGGAACAAACAATACTGCAAAACCAAAAAGATTTTTTTTATAGTAGGCAAGAGAATGTCATTGATATATTATATTTGCTATATATAATACAATAAATGTCTAATATATATGACAATTTTGTTGATATATTATATTCGTTGTATCATACAACAAACGTTTGATATATGTGACAATGGAAGAGGACCATTGTTAGTGATTTATATGGAAATGGAAGAAACCCGATGTTAGTAGAAGATAACTTCCTCAGAAGATAAATATGAGGATGTTTACATGCATTTAGTTGGTTGTACACTAACAAAATACTAACACAGAATAATAATCTTGTCGCTTGGAAATGAAACAATCATAATAATATTTTGGACTTCATATTATGTCAGGATAGTAAAGAATATGAAAAATTCGGCGAGATTGAATTTTGGTGGCAACCAGTTTGGTTTTGAATACTACTTCCATAATTACATCTATGGATGATATTTATCTTAATGTTTCTCTAATTTTTTCAGCACTTATCACCATGGATACTATGTGCAAATTAATGAACACAATGACTACTGCTTTCTATATATATATTTTTTGATATGCCTATTACCTTGTTATGAGATTTCATATTAACAGGGGTCTTTGATTGTCATCTAAGAGACATTTTTCTGTAAATATTTTATGCTAGTTGCAACACTATCAGACTTTTTGTGCAAGTTCTTTTTCATGTATAGAATTCATAATGTTATTTCCCATCCCTCAATCACATTAAGTCTTGAGTACTAATATTAGTTCTTATAGTTATAGTGACAATATTATTTTCCTATAGTAGTTTCTTTGCTTCAGATTGGATATTCATCACCTGTTAAGAATGGCACCCCAAGTAATCTCAGGCTGATAGTCTCTCAGGTTTAATTTTGAATCTAAAATTATTCAATTTGAGGTACTTGATATCTACTTGGTAGATTCCTATTAGCCTATTCTGATATTAAATAATTGACAATACTCATTATTTGGTTCAACATCCAATGTTGGTGCACTGATAAGAGTAATAGCCATTGGGAAAATTCTTGATTACATTGGGAAGAAAGGGGTGATTGTTTTCAAGGATATCATGGTGATATCATATGTGAACTATGGAAAAATTTGTGATTCTTGAACAGATGATGACAAGTCACATCATATATACTTATATAAGTGCATTCAATCGTTCCACTAGGATAAAAGCGCCAGTTCTCACCTCACGTAGATTAGCCATAATTCTTTGAGGAAGATGTCTGGCTTTCCATATATATATATATATATATATTCATTTTGGATATGACAAAAAAGCTCCAGCTTTATTTTGTATGTTATAGATAGGCACTAATAGCAGTTGATGGGCCTCTAAATTAGACTTAAATTAAGACCCATCTGACCATTCTTTAGCACATTCAACCTCTTTTTTTTTTCATTATATGACATATTTTTAGGTTTAATATGTTCATTAGGAAGGTTTATAGATAATTGCATATTTGTTCCTATTATTATTTATTTTTGTAGAATATTGTGAGATTATTGGGAAGATTATGAAGATTTGGAGGTGGAGATAATCTAGCGACTTTCTCCTTGCTATAGGAGGACGAATATTGGATAAAAAATTAACAATATTGTTGACACCTAATCCTCAAGGGATGGGTGAACTGGACAGTCATCAAGAAGATGAACTGATCCGTCATATTTATGTATATAACTGATAGTTAGCTAATGAATAAACAATCAGTTTTCTTCCGCTCATTCATTCTGGAGTTACCCTAGCCTGACATGGTATCAGAGCCAGGTTCCAGTCCCTAAAATAGCTGTAACTCCTGCCTCTATCCTGAGACTGCGCCCTTTGTCCTGACATTCTCTACGCATCCGTGCCTCTGTCCTCACATTCTCTGTCCTGACATTCTCTACCCTGACATTATCTGCGCATCCATTTTGATTTCCCTGAGCGTTCTCCTTCTGCATAGCCGCAGGGCAATGAAGGTGGACTCTGTATGGCAAGAGGACGGTCGTTCATACTACCCGCTTTTGTGTGCTCCTTTGCATGAATGCTGAGACTTTGTTTGGGCGGTACGTCCTACCCCGCCACAAAAACGACGGAAAGAGCCTGCACGGAAAGCCGACTTGTCGCAGAAACTTGTTTGGTATCATCGTTTGGTAAGAAAGCCTCCCTCGACTTGTCACAGAAACTTGTGGGAACTTTCTTGAAAGAACTTTTAAATTCTTCAAGGTCATTGGTTCTATACTTAATCTGGATTTCTCGACTTACTTTGTCTCCCAATCAATGTGAAAGGCTCCATTTACAAGCAGAATCTCCTTGACTAAACTTGTAATTTGGTTGCATTAAATTAGTATCTCAGACTATCAGAGAGAACTCGTTTTCCTTCTTTGGTGCTCCCTTATTCTGTATCTGTGGCGGAAGCATTGTATGGAGTTGGCAAAGGAACTATGAATGGGCGTAATCGACGAGTTAGAAACAAACATTGCACTTTAACGCTGGGTATTACGCAGTTTTATGTGATGGTATGATAGCAGTTTTGGTTGAGCAGTTGACACACCGTATATTCGTTTGATCCCCAGTCCGCCATACCCCTGTTTACTCACGCATTTTGTCAAATAGTTGGCCGGCAGACATTTTGTCAAACACTTCGTCTGTATCTGCTCCACATTTATTTCCCTTGTAAAATATACCTCTCCGCTCCTCCGCCTACTGCCAAACCAATGGCGGATATTTAGCGGTTGGGGGTTTGACCGAGGTGAGCCTCCGCTATTTGCTTGAAAATTTTGGCGTCTCCGACTTCTTTCTTATACATTAGCTTGCCACATTGCTCCTTTTTGGGTTCTGTGAAATGCTAGTGGGCTGCGGATTTCTTTAGGTTGGGTGTTCGAATTCCGGCAGTTTGACCGATGGTATCAACGCTCATTCATTCATTCAAGTATTGCGGTGTTTTCAGAGTGTTTTATATCAAAGCATCTGTAGTATTGCATGATATATTGATATATATTGAAGTGATCCTTGAGAATTTTTTTTTTGTCTCAAAACATAGTAATATTGCAGTGATATAAGAAATGTTGATATAAGAAATGTTGATGCAAATGTTAGAAGAAAATAAAGTGCATAAGGCTGTGGCATAAGGATTTTTTTTTTTCAGCAGAAGTTTTTTTATCAACAGAAGTTTTTTTAGCAGAGATATTTTTTACAGAATGCATTCAATCATTTCTATGGTAGGAATAGTTCTCACTGGCAAGGAGAACTATTCAGAATGGTCTCGGATGGTAAAACACACCCTCATCTACAATGAGCTGTGGAAAGGAGTGTGTGTCGGAGAAGAAGACAAAGACCCTGTGCAGCCTACATCAGATAAAGAACTTGTCATTTGGGAAAACAAGAACAACAAAGCCTATGCATTGATCGCAACATCTGTAAATGAAGAAGTAAGTCATCATATTTCATCCTATTCCACTGCCTTTGAAGCTTTACAAAAGCTGAAAGAACTCTATGATACACATTCTGCACTAGAAGTTGTTCAGCTCATGATTAAACTCTTCACTCTTGAACTGAAAAATAATGATCCTCTTGCTCTTGCATCTGAAATAAAGTCTATAATGCATGATATTAAATCCACTAAGGTTGAGCTGGATATCTCTCTTATTGCCTTTCTCAAAGCACTCTATCCTACCTACTCCAATTATCTTGAGTCTTTACAAGCAAATGGAAATCTTAAAGATATAACCTTTGACTCTATTGTGAAAATGTTTGCTGAAAGAGAGAAAGCCTTTGGAAAGAAAACAGTCCTTGAATCTTCTGAAGAGACTGTTTGCCTTGCTCATAAAGAAAAGCATCCTGCTCAAGATTCTACAAGAGGAAGAGGTGGACGAAGAGGAAGAGGAAGATACTTCAGAGGCAGGGGGGTAGACATTCTCAAGCAGAAAAGGCAGATCTGCATTGCATTCGTTGCAAACGAAATGGATCACATGATGCTTCTACATGCAAGCTACCATGGGACAAAATTGAGCAAAGAAGAAATCAGCAGAAAGGTAAAACTGATGACACAGACAAAGGTAAAGCACCTGAATCCGCTCACTATATTGAGGCACAATGTAACATTGGAGTAAATGAAGATTTGTTTAATGCTTCACTTGCTTCTTCGAAAAATGACTGGTTGCTTGATTCAGGAGAAACCTCTCATATGACTCATAGGAAAGATTTTTTTGAAGATTTCACTCATAATGTTGATGGAGCAGTATACTTTGCAGATCAGTAAAAAATCAAGCCATCAGGGCTTGGCACAATCAGGCTTAAACTGCCTGGTCTTCCAGACTTTCTTCTGGATCATGTTCTATATCTCCCACAGCTCAAAAGAAACTTGTTGTCCCTGGTCCACATCCGCCAGCAAGGTCACTCCATTCATATGTTTGATGGAAAGCTTGAGGTAAGAAAGGCATCTGACCACTCACTTGTCATGAGGGGTATAGAAGAAGAAAGACTTCTTAAACTGCAAGGAACTTCTGCTTATGCACAACATTTCTCATATATTTCTCATCATGAAGAAGGTACACTTCCATCAAGTTTATTATGGCATGCTAGATTTGGACATTTAAACTATGATAGTCTCCGCTTGTTGAAGAAAAATGGTGTTGCTGGTTTGCCTACCATTCCTAGAAAACATAAGCAATGTGATGCATGCATTCTAGGAAAGCATAGCAAACAGTGTTTTCATGATTCACATTCAAGAGCACATAGGAAGCTTGAACTCATTCATTCAGATTTATGTGGTCCAATGCCTGTTCCTTCTGCAAATGGAAATAAATATATCATGACATTTATTGATGATTACACCAGAATGTGTTGGGTTTATTTATTGAAGAACAAATCTGATGCTTTTCAAACATTCAAGAATTTTCATAAATGGATTGAAAATGATGCACAATCTCATATTGGGTCTATTCGCACTGATAATGGAAAAGAATATACATCAAATGAATTTGAACACTATCTTCGCCAACATGGGATTAAACATCAAACAACTGTGCCTTATAATCCTCAACAGAATGGTGTAGCAGAAAGAATGAATAGAACAATCTTGAATATAGTTACCCTGGCCTCACAAATATAGTATGAAATATTGCATAAATCTTGGAGCTCCAATGATTGATAAAATCTAGGAAATGTGTTCCATGTCATTTAATGCAAATTCCTAGTGTTGGGAACTAGATCCACCTTTTAAGGGATTTTGGAGGATAAAGTTGCTTCCTTTCAAGGAGAATGATTCCCCATAAATTTTTATAAGTACGAATTTGAATTTTCCTCTAGGGGCATCTATTTATTAGTCTTCTTGTGAAGAAAATTTGTTATTTAGCAGTTCCACTTTCATTTGTAGTAGGGATGTACTTGTATTGATTCAAATAATGAATTTTGGTGTTGTTTTTAGCTTCTAAATCTTGGTTTCTGTCATAGGAATCTGAGTTTCCTTGGACATGGCAATCCCAACAGCCTCAATGCTCTCTTGTACAATTTCCTTATGTCCATTGAATGTGTTTTTCACTTGCATCTCTTATTTTTTCATTTACTATCCATGCTTCTTTTGTTGTAGGTTACATTGGTTAAATTATTGAAATAAGTTATTTTATAGGTTATTTATAGATTCAAAATCATTATCCATCATTATAACAACTTTGAAAATTCATATTCATCATAGAGCTACTTGGATTGGTCTACTAGTTCACAAATCTAGAATTTCTGGAAGTCCCTTGTAGCAAAATAGTAGTAATTTTCTGATATTTTTTAGAATGTGTTAATGAGCTTCATTTAAGTTGATTCTAGTTGTATTAGGTCATAAAAAAAATTAGGTTAATAAAAAAATTTACCCCATACCATTTTTTCTCGATTAGGTTAGGAATTACGTAGGTTAACTAGCTCACTAGTTACTGAATTTCCAGTTTTTAGAGTAGTAATTTTCCACTTTTTTTTAGCACGTGTTATTTTGCGGTATTTTGGAGTGATTCCACTTGGAATGGAGTCCTTAGATATTCTACTTAATAAAAAAAAATTCCATCCCATTTTCATTTTATTTACTTAGGCATTTGACAAGTTATGTCATCTTGTAGCACCTCCTATAACACCTCTTGTAGCACTCCTGTAGCACGTGTAAACTTCAACAGATTTTCTTCAAAAGCTTATTTTTTGTCGCTTAGGCTTGAATAATGACCTATAGGCTTTGAACCATGATTGAGTAAGACGAAAATACCTCTTAAGCCTTGCCTCTTCTTCATTTCAATTCACCTCTACAGTGATGGTTAGAGGACAGATTCATGACTTGAAGAGCATAATGATGATTTTCATGATTAATTCATGAAGTGCCTTATGAAGTTTGTTGACAAAATATATTTTTAATGCAGTGATTGAAGAATGATTTCATGATTAGGTTTTTCTTCATAGATATTAAGATAGTTTTTTTATTTCTGACATTGTTATTTGTATTGCATAGACTTGGTTTCCTTTTGGTGGAACAGTTACATTTTGCAAATAGAATAACATTTACATTCACACAAGTAGGTTAACCTTTAAATTTATTTAAATTAGAGTAACATTTCCATTCTTGCAAATAGATAATAATTTTGATTTATAATTTGGGGAGCAACTTGGTTTTCTCTAGGATGAATCCTATCAGTTAGGCTTATCCTATCCATCATTTTCCCCATGGTTCTAAGTAGACTATCTATTTTATAATTAGATGGAGAAGAAGATGAAGGTTCCTCTTTGATAGTAACCCTTCTTTCAATTTTTAATTTTTCTTTTTTGGCTAATAAATTAGCCTCGACTTTAAGGGCATTAACTTGCATTTCCTCTAAGGTAGTAGGGTCTCTTTCTCTTATCTGATATGCCATATCGACATGAAATCCTTCACGGAAATGTATAAGGGCCAAGCTCGGAGGAGGTTTAACAGAAGGTGGAATTAGATTATAATTTTTTTTAAACCTATCACAATATTCTTCCATAGTCTCATTAGGTCCTCTCTTTAGGTTTTTATATTCATTCAAGATATGAAGAGGATTCTTTTTGCTCTCCCACCTATTTAGGAAATATTGATGAAAGGTAGCAAGGTCATCGATACTAGCTACTGCTAAATTTTTAAACCATTTTCTTACCTCTCCACGCAAAATCTAGGCAAACAGTCTCATCTTTACATCACATTCATCCACTTCTTGAAGATCAAGGAGATCGTTCATTTTATCTATATATTTTTGTTCATTGATAGCACCAGTGGCATCAAATTGAGGAATTCTGGTTTGATAATCTTGGGGCATATGATGCAACTACCCAAGTAAGACTAAGGGAGCATAACAAGTGGCCATGTTGGGTTGAATAATATGTGATTTTATGGGAGGTATAGATATATGAGTTTTTGGGATAGGTTGGGTCACTATCTGTTATACTACTAGAGAAGTAATGGAGATTACAGAAGGGGTGGGACTAGTTGATGTAGGATGAATAGATTGGGAAGAAAGAGATAATGCTGCAATAGTGAGGGAAGAAATTTCAAAATATTGTTGAATATAGGCTTGATGTACTACTTGATCAAGTGCTCATACAAGATATTGTAATTTGTCAAAGTTTTAGAGGGCTTGTTGATCAAAATCAGGTTCAACAGATAGTTCTACAGATATATAGGGTTGGACAAAATAGTTATCAATTACTATTTGATGGACAAAACTTTCATATTTGGTCCTAAATACACTATGTTTGAATGGTAAGTCAACCTAAATATCTTGTATGGTAACAAACTTTTCTGGAAGAGAATTTTCCCTAGAAAGGGGACTATTACTTCCTTAACTTTCAACTAAACTTATTTTCCTTAATAACTTTTCAGGATCATCTAAAATTTCGGAAGGTTGTGGATTAGGATGAGATCTAGTGTAAATTATTTTTGGAGCTAGATCTTAAATGTGAGAGACACAATTTACAACCTCTAATCCTTTATTTATAAAATTTGGATCATTACTCTTCCTGAAATAAAGTTTTATGAACTAGGGAAGTTAATTTTGTAAAAATGAAATGAAGGATTGTTCTTCCCTAGTATGGTTGCCAGAATGTTAGCACTCTATAATTTCTAAGGTTGTGAAAGAAAAAACAGAGGTAACCACAAAACCACTTTGGAGCTTAGGATCTAGCCTTCCTAAACTCAAAGAGGGATCTCTCTATCAGATTTAACTTTGTTGTATTTAGATATTAGGCTAGTTATGAGAGTTTAGAGTTTGATTTTAAAATTGATTTGGTTGATTAAATGCCTGAAACTTCCATTGGGATATGGAGTCTACAAACTTAATGTGGATCTGTCTCAGATTTTCAAAGGAGTTTCACAGGGCAAGGTAGTTGAACTAACTGGATCTTTTAGATTTAAATGAAATGTAATAGAATAAAAGATATAGGTTCAATTAAAGCTAAAGAGCAGTTAATAATTATTTAACTTGATATTAGAAGAAAACATTTAAATTATCCACAACCAAAATCAAAGTGTATCTTTCAACAAATTATGTTAATCAACTTATTGTAAAATAATTTAGATTTAAGAACACATAAGTATGGAAACAAAGAAATAAACATATAGACATTGAGAGAAGCACTTCACCAAATAACCCAACAAATGAATCCTGTAAAGAATGTCCTTTTTATTACTGATCATCCCATCAAATGGAAATAGTACAATAGATTTCTAGAAAGAAAAAATCAACCCTTCATACTTCAAAAAGAGAAGTATTTATAAGTTTATTTACAAAATATCGTGTCATAACTCACCAAGATGTGTTTTACGATTCCTAAAGATAATCTATCTAATTGTTACAATAATTTAAGAAAATTGAAACTGCTTGAATTGGTGGCACTAGATTTGTAGAACTGCTAAATATCTGGCCCTTCAAATCCTATTGTGTTGTTGATGCTGAGCTGTACCACACAATCATCTTCTTACTCCAGTAAGTCACACAATTGATCCCAATGTTGTTCACTAAGGATGGCCATCTTGAGCAACTTCCCGTAGACCTCATCCACTTTAGTATATTTGGAAAAAGTTGGTTTGAAAATAAAGATGTGCTTGATTTCATACTAGATGTTTAAATCATATGTTAATGCCTCTAAAAGTGCTTTCTCTCTTATGATGTCTTTCACTCCTGCAAACTTAGAACCATCTTTAGCAATGATCATCAATTTTTAGCTGTAATCCAACCATGTTCTTAGCTTGTCATTTATCACTAATAAACTGGGAAGTCCCTTTTTGTATAGGACTTCCAATTTGCTGAAGAACCTCTGTACACCAATGTCCAGAACTTGACATTTTTCTTCCAGTTGTCTGATCAAATTCCTTTTGGTCAACACCATTTTTACCTCTAGTATGGTCTCAGTCTTGTCCTCAATCTCAAGTTCTTCTAGCTCCTAATATTTTTTGGAATTGAGAAACTTGATGAGTTGATCAACTTCATTGGATTTATCACCCAACTGCTCTATGATTTCTTCAATAACTTCATTAGATTTATGAATTAATTCTTTATGCTCAAATATAATTTATATAGATGGCCAAATTTCTATCATGGCTTCATCTATCCTTTTCCAAATGTTCTCCTTGACCTGGGATAGGTTATTACCCATGGCAATTTCCTTTTCTATCTGTTGCACTCTCTGGGTAAGCCTCTGGGATTTATACAGCTCTGTTAGGACAGAAATCTCATATCCTGTGTTCTGTTCATGTAGGACCTTTACATCTTGTCACAATTTTCTTATATCTTCTCCTTGTATCGACATATTTTCCATTGACCGGGCCAGTTCTATAGAATCATCTGCAGTTGAGGTAGAGGGTACTGTAGAAGTGGATGCTCCTATAGTTGTAAATGATGTAGGAATGTATGTTTGAAGTATTGATGAAATAGGCACTGCATCAAGAGGAACCATAATGAGCTGAGAATTCTTCTCCTTTCCTTTGATTACTTTATCCATGTTGGCTTCTATCTCTTTAATTTGTGCACTCTATTCCACGAGTAGCTTCAACAATTCCACTTTCTATATTTCTGTTTCTCCTAACTCCTTTGCCAGAGAATATTTAGTGGTAGGGAGATTCAATTTCTTTCTCAAGGATGCTATATCAACATTCTTCTTCTTAATAATCTCTTCCATGGCCTTTGAATTACTTGGATCAAAACCTTCTTTGATCACCATCTCCTCTAAATATTTGATTCTATTATCTTTGGCCAGAGAGGAAATTTTCTCCAGTTTGAGCTGTGATTCAACATTGTTCAAAGATAGCTACATATTGGAAGAAATAATGGTAGTCTGTGTGAAGGTTGAGTACACCATCTCTCCTATTTGCCTGTGCATGTCCATCTGGTCCAAAGGATGGACATCTTTTGCCTCAAACTCAAATGTGGTTTGCTTGAAATCAGTTGCTGATTTAGGTTGAGGTACTTGGGCCTGTAAGAATGCCATGTGAATTCTCCCTTTCTCTATATCATAGGCTGAAATGAGCCTGTGTTGAATTGAGGAAGATTGTTTCTTGAATTGAATATAAATTTTGTCATGGAGGGCTTCAATATTCCTTTGTTTGATTTGCTTATACCTTTGAAATATGTCCAATTGCCTTTGTTCTATAAATGATCATGTTGTATGAGTTGTTGTGGTTGGATTCTCTTTAGCAGTTGAGGATGATGGAGAATTAGTGGTAATACTACCAAATTGTAAAGTATGAAGACTAGAGAGTACAATAGTACCCTGTGTTTCCTCCCTTGGTGTGAAATCTACCTTGGAGATTGTCTTTGTTTTCTTTGTGTAAATCTCAAATTCCTTTGCTGAGAATTCTGTTACCAGAGAAGAATCATCTTCTCTTTGCATTTTCTCAGTTTTATCTCTAGGGGTAGGAGTCTCTGAAGCAGTTCTAGACAACACCTGCTCCTCAGCCTCCTGCAATGTGTTCTCTACCCAATCTTGTTGATTCATATATTTCTCAATTTTTGGACTTTTGGTATGTACATAAAGGGTTGTCTTCTGCTCCACCCTTAGCTTAGAAATTATCCCAAAGGGGTCATAAGACCATGTGAAGTTGAGGGGAAAATTCATCTGTTTTATAAGCAAGTCTACTTCCTCTCCTATTCCTCTACTATTATAGATAAATGCCCATATCTGTGTTTTGATTATGAACTCTGAATTCTTCTTGGCTGCCAGAAAATGAATGTTATCTAATTGGATTATTTGCCTAATGTATTCTAAGGAAAATATCCTCATAGGAAGGTATTTTGGTAGTTTATAGGATGGAAGCTCGAAGCCATAAAACCTGACCTTTGTATAATTTTGGTATAAATACCAATCACCTGTTTTCACCTGCTCACTAAGATGCAACACCTTTTGAATGTCTTCATTGATCCTAGGAATTTGTTGGCTACTCAGCAAACAAGTTGTTGGATATATGAACTAGTCAATGAAGTCTTTAAACCTATACTCCTATGAATGATTTTTGATAATTGAAGTCCAAAAAATTATAGATTGAGGCTCACCCTGCTGACTGAGTTTCTGGACTGCGAAAGGAAACCTATCTGTATGGAATAAAAGAAACATATACATGAGAATAGAAGAGTATCTGAACATTCCTTCAGTTATAAATGGAAGGAATTATTCATGTATGATATCTCCAAGAAAGTTTCCATAGTGAAAAATTACTGAATGTCCTTCTTTTGTGGAAAGGATGGATATAAATCCTAAAATAGACTCATCTACCCATTCATCTGAGAAATATCCAAGTAGGAAAGACAAGACAGAGATGATCTGTCTAGTTCTTTGGGGGAAAATATAAGAGGTATAAGGGGGGTTTTTCTTGGGAAATTGAGAATCTTTTGGCGGGAAGACTTCAAAAATACCGATGCTTAAGGGAAAAGTGAGTTTTTGGTAAATCTCTTTGAGAGCATCTATTGAGAAGGGAGTTAGTGATTCATTGTCGATTTGCAACATCTAGTTTATACTCTCAGGGGTAATAGTGAAAATGTTTCACCATTAAGCGATATGATGGCTCTTTTTCTTGAGATGTAAAAGTCTTGGCACTTCACGAGAAATCCAGGTAAATAATAGGATTGGGGAAATATGAACAGGGTTAATTTGGACTACCAAAGCATAATCTCATCAGACTCATCTAGATAGGTGTCCCGAAACCAATAATGTAATTCAAAGAGGTCGAATTCACACTGTGTTTAAGTAATTTTGTATTCTCTATCGGCTAAGGGAATGTGGTCTAAATCTACAGAGGGAGAAAGAATCAGGTTTACCACAGTGGCATCAGTTTTGATTTTTGGGGCCATTGTTATAATAGGCTAAAATTACAGAGGATGACAGTGCTAGTTGCGTGGGAAAACAACTTGTAGGTTATTACTCTGTTAGCAATGGATTGTGGATGAGGGAAAAAGAATATCGAATTAATACGGGTAAGAGAATATGAGAATGAAGAAAGAAAGAGATCGAAGGTGAGTACAAGGATTTATAAATTTTCAATGGAGTG
Organism: Pinus tabuliformis; assembly: GCA_031772625.1. Lineage (NCBI taxonomy): Eukaryota > Viridiplantae > Streptophyta > Pinopsida > Pinales > Pinaceae > Pinus > Pinus tabuliformis. The sequence continues at coordinate 981,925,280 of CM062805.1, read as the reverse complement.
AGATTGTTGGCTGAAACGGTCATTTGGGGGAGCATTTACTGTGCAATAGGAAACCACAATGGGAGGAAGTGGCAATGGAAGGGTGTAATGGTTAGCTGATGTGGCACTAAGTGATAGGTGGAAAAAGGCGTGGGACCATTGGCAGGAAAGGAAGTAAGGGCTGAGCAGTTTTTAGAGGGGGGGTATGAGCGGTAAGTGGTAAGTGAGGGGGGGTTGCGAAATGGTGTCAAAGGGACACATAGTGGTGGGGCCCGATGGGGAAACTGCTTTTTTAGACACCCCCTCTCGTTGATAAAGGGAGACATGGTGGGGTGGGGGGGGGTGTTACAGGGAAACGTGTCTATTTAGAACTACTCTATCCCACTAAGGTGTGACAGCTGCCTCAGAAACAAACAGAGAAAAACTACTTTTGTATTTCCTTTATGAATTATAGATAGAGAGGAATAGAAAGAACCAACCTGTGTCTTGTGCTAATCCTTTGATCCAATCCCTCTCTTCTTTGACAGTCTCCAGCTACCTGCTCCCTTGCATGCCCAGCTTCACAAAGTACCTGTAAGATCACAGAAGAAGAGCACTATACAAAGACATGGATCTATATTCATAAACAACTTAGGATCAGATTTAAGTTAACCATACAAATGTAACAAGCATCAATGATACAAAAGCATGGAGGAGAACTCAAATAGTTTTTATTGATAAACAAGAAAAGATCCAGGAGGAGTTACAACCAGTGGTTCCGACCCAGCATCAACCTCCCAGCAAAGAAGCCCCTCTTCACCTCAAACAAAGCATAAATCACCCAACAATCTGATGTTTGTCTCTAGAAACCAACAACAATTCCTTACAATATGCAAAATTCCAGCCTCCAACCTCTGGATCTCTGGGATGAGAGATCTATATATAGATATTTGCAGAGGTGTGAGTCAGCTCTGGGTTTTTTATTAGTGTCTTCTCTCTGATAGTTCTTGGTGTCACTTGGAGATCTCATTGATCTCTAACTCATCCTTGGTAGATTCTGAGAGGCAAGTGTCCCAGGAGAAGTTTCTGGAAGATTCCATGATCATCCACCTCGCAAACTGTCTCTGCCACTTGTCTTTTCTCGTCCATCGCACCCCATAGAAGGGCTTTTTGAAATACAACGCACTTCCCATGTGTACAAGGTGCAATGCATTGCACTCTGGCCATGGAGCAAGTACAATGATCCAGTTTTGACCAGTTCTGAGTAGTTTTTCATGGAGAACTTCTGGGAGAAGATGTAATCTGTTGACCTTGTTCCTTTACGGGTTAGAACAACACTTTTAGGGACTTAGGAGCCGTTGGTTTATGGACATTTCATGCTTGGAGTTGTAGGGCACAAAAATGTCTATAACAGTTGCCCCCTAAAGTATGAGGCCGTTAACCTTTTGGTGTCCGGTGAAATGCTTTATTATGAGGATCTGAAGTTCTTTCAATGCTGGGAGGAGACCTGTAATAAGATACAATACAATACATTATCTTCATACTGTTTTCATGATCTAGCTGAGGCGGGCATTCCCATGCTCAGCTTTGTAAATTCATTTTCATGTACATAGGACAGACAATCGTCTGAGTGTAGACTGATGATTCTGATAGAGCCATCATCCTTTTGGTAGGATGATTATCTGTGCTGCAATGTTGTACATTTAATGTCTTTATTTCCCTGAATATATATCGCATCCCGGCTGGATGAAACTAGATTCGGGGTCTTCAATCTCGTCCAATCTTCACTCGAAGTACAAGTCGATCCATATGAGAAATGTTTTGAAGTCGAACATGGAAAGACATCGCTTGATTACCAGTCAATGATGTAAATTGTTAACAAGCACGAGAGAAATCACTGATAATGATAATGATCCTCAAGGTACTGCAGTACAATTCACGTGGTGTGAATAAAGGACTTGGCGTCGAACACCACGCAAAATCTTTCGGTCGAAGGCCATTGATGTAAACCTGTCGCCGGAAGTGAGAAACTTGCCATTGAGGCATGCAAGCTTCAAAGTACTGAATGGGGTGTTCCTAGATCAAATTCTTGGATAATGAGCTGATGTCGACAAGAAGTGATCCGTCACAGGAGGGCCTTAATGAATCCCACATCAATGACACAGAACGGAGCAAACGATTTTGATGGAGGTGAAAACGATCTGATGATATAAGGTTCAGGGTGGCAGTCATGAAAGAATGGATTATAATGTATGGTAGTGGGTGAGACACAGGTGACTTCTCTGGATGACTTCTCTTGAACATATCGGCGACACTGATGTGATGGATTGGTAGCATTAACCCGAAACGTGGATGGTATGGCGTGACCATGGTGATGTGACCGGTGAATGAAACAACCCGACCCGACTCGGACACGGAGTGGAAGTGTCATGTTCAAGAGCGACTTGCTACCAACAAAGTTTCTTTGAGTTTTCTTCCCAATTTTTCCCCAGTCATTGCTGACGAGTACCTCTTTATTTTTTTCAAGCTTGAGGAGGATAACATATGCTTGTTCTATAATTTTCCCTGTGGGCAAACCCATCGCTATGTTTTAACGAGCCTAGCGATAGTGAAACTCATTCTCGTCTAAAGACAAGTTTGTCGCTATTAATCTTTTTAACGAGTTTAACGACAAAGATAACTCGGTCCTTTTCAATTTTAGAGAGTCTGAAAAGGAACATAAAGGTAATTCCAAAATTCCTTTTTCGTCATCTAATCCCTTAAGTCCGAAAAAGTATAAAACAATACAGAAGGGATGAATTTTCGACAGTTTTAACGAGCCGAACAAAACAAGCGCTCGATCTTTTTGTGTAATAATCCCTCAGGTCCAAAAAGATTAAAATCTAAAGGAGGGATAGCACTTCCTGTCCCTTTAACGAGCTGGAGAGGCCAATGGCTCGACAATCTTTTCATATTTTACGAGTCAGTTGAAAAGAGCTTAAAGGAGACTCGTCTTTTGAGGAACAAGTGATAAAACGGGTAGCAGTTGATTCCAGGTAAGGTTTGGAATTTTCCAATCACGGCAGTGTCACAAGGATGGCTAGTGAAATCACTCTTCGCAGCTGTTCCTCAAAATGGGTAAACAATCAAATGGAGGCGAATGATCGGCCAATGAAAAGTGGAGGTGACAGTGCAAACACGACCAAGGCTTTAAGGGCTGAAGTACTACATTCACGATGGTTATTTACCGGGGAATAGTTCATTTTTTAATGAGCTTAAACGCGGGTGGAAACATTTGCTCATGTTTTATGTTTATTTTTTTACGAGCTTGAACTATGTGCTAAAACTGCTCGATGCGGGTTTATTTTTTAACGAGCTTGAACCCTACAGTAACACTGCTCGTGGCGGGTTTATTTTTTAACGAGCTTGAACCCTACAGTAACACTGCTCGTGATAAGTTTGCATGCCCCCAGCATAATAACGCAAATCTAGGTGCATGCCCCCCAAGCTTCATTGCATTCAACTCCGTGGTTGGAATGAAGGTTTACCTTTGAGATTTGGAAAGGGGATTTGTTTCATTTTTTAATGAGGTTGACACAGTAAAAGAACTATCCTCATGACTCCTTGTTTCATTTTTTAACGAGGTCGACACGAGATAAGAACCATCCTCGGAATCCACCGTATTTACAGTATTTGATAGAAAATCAAAAACTGATGGATGATTAAGGTTGCTGGAATAATCTTCGTGGTAAATCGGAAGATGGGAGCAACGGTGGTAATCTTCCCATGGTGCCTCTCCTATGATCCCTTTGTCTGTAGAATGTACATGCGACCAAGGATCTGAAGAGTTGCCATATTCCTTAGACCTATCTATCCAAACACTCGATGAGCATTGATTTGGGTTTGCCCCCCAAGCCAAGAAAATTGATTGCTACAATATTTCTAAAATGGCGATGATCCATGCTGACAAAATGTTTAGGAATCTTCTGAATCCATTAGATATAGAAGATTTCATATTGCAGGCTTCCACTGTGGCCACTTCCGCCAGATTACTTGGAGGCGGTAGGGCAAAAGTACCCATTAAGGCAGGGTCTTTTAGGAGGCCTACTCCAATATTTTGAAGCGAATGATTGCTTCCATGGATCATTGGAATGCTTCCCGTAACTTGTGAACTATTGGGGAGAAATGTTTGTTGGTCGACGATTGTAATTCCTCCTTGAAAGGGAAATGCAATCTTCCTAAAGTAGGTCGACACAACTGCGGCCATGGCATATATCCAGGGCCTTCCCAGTAGGATGTTGTAATCGAGGTTTCTGTCGATTACTTCAACATCAATTTCTACTATTTTGCCCACCAGTTCAACTTGCAAGTTACTTAAAATCCCGTATGGAGTGTATGATCGTCCACCAAATGATTTTAATGTCATTGACGATCTCGACAAGGGTGGTGAGCCTAAATTTTTCCAGCAACTCATCGACGTAATACATGTAGATGCCCCCTCCAATAATTGTTCGATGAACAATTTTGTTGAGGGCTTTCACTTGAACAAGGAAAGCTAGTTGAGCTGGTAATTGAGGATCGTATCCTTTATGATCGAAGGATACAAGATTAGAATCCTTTGGGTTAATCCCACCAATGGTCGATAATAAAGCCTGCCTTTGGGATGGGCAATTTTGTAGTACTTCAAGAGTCGACATAGGAGATGGCAATTGGGCCAAATCTTCCACTATGTTATAATGCTGTGCCGCTCTAGTGCGGGGATTAAATGTCGACTTGTGTACTACTCCCTTTGGCGGTTTTATCATTGGTTCAGGAATGATGGGTGGCACAACTTCGGTCAAAGTTGTTGTCGAACTACTAGGTTGTTCATTAGCCTTGTTATTCGACAGCTGCGGATTCTCGTAATCCTTGTTCCTTGTCGATATCAAAGCATCATTTTGCTGTTTTGAAACTGACAACATTAGCACTTGAGACGGGGAAGCATTTTCTCTTTCAACCAGATTTGCTCCTGGATTTGGAAACAGATCAGTTAACACTGCGGAGGTTTTCGAATTCTTGAAGAATTTCTTAAGCTCAGCCCTGTGTGGACAATTTGCGGTCCAATGATCCTCATCGCATATAAAGCATGGAATTTTTGGTTTCCTATCTCCAGGAGGGTTTGAAGAAGATTTTTCAGGTGATGATTCCTCCTGTTTCTTCTTCTTCCCTTTGCCTTTCTTCTTGCTTCCTGGTTGTTTGGTTTCTTTGCCTTTATCTGTCGATACGGCATTTACTTCCGAAGCAAGAAGTTCGTCTTTTGCATTTTGACCTGAAATCTTACGGGCCTTTTTGGATGTAGCCTTTGTCGATTTTGTGTCTGTCGTGCCAATCACGCCATCGCCGGAATGAGAGTCATTGTTTGATTTAGGAGGAGGAGGAATTGAAAATTCCGGTCTAGGGGTGTCAGGTATTTTATCGTAGAGCGTGCCGGACTGAGTGTAAATCAAGTCCAGATATTGTGCACGAGCGATAACTTGCTCTTCTGTTACGACTCCCCCCTTTGCCACATCTTCCGTGATGGAAGGCAGTAATGACTTGATAAACCATTCAGCTAACAGCTGATCGGGGACATACGTTTTTACCATTCTACGACGACGTCGCCACTCATGTATATGATCAGATATGTGAGTGGTCGTTGTCTGTTTGAAATTGGTAAGAAGTTCTGTTCCCATTTCGTACCTTATTGGTAATTGAAAATGGGTTAAAAAGGTTGTGGCTAAGGTACTGAAGTTGTCGAACGAAGCTCTAGGCAATTTGATGTACCATTTTGCCGCCAGACCCGTTAACGTCCTCTGAAAGAGGCGAAGTCTTATCGAATCATCATTTAGGGTGTTTGATGAACACCATAGATGAAACGTCATCACGTGATTCGATGGATCTTCACCCGGATTTCCATTAAATTTAGGAATATTTGATGGAAGTTTATGCGGAATCGCTGGCCACCAAGGGGCGTAAGAAATTGGATCGTTTGTTAACCGATTTAAATCAGGTAACTCTAAAGTTGCCACAAAGGGTAACTGTTGGTTCAGGTTAGGTGAAGCATACCCAGGGTAAGATGGGATTGCCTAAGCAGTTGGTCTTTGCATACCGGCATAATGCGTTTGCTGTTGGTATGTTTGGTAAGGTTGGTGGACATGACCATTGTAAAATGGTTGATTTTGACCGTTTTGAATGTACGGCTGTCCACTGTTAGCAAAGATTTGCTGCTCAGAACCTTGGTATACTTGTTGGAATTGCGGTTGTTGGTATTGCACTAGCCATGGTTGTGAAGCCATGTGCTGTTGCCCGATACTAACAATTTGACCAAGATGAGGGGTAATTGTACCCGTCTGAACCTTTGTCGCTCCACTAGTCAGCGATTGTGGTTGAGTCGTAGGGTCAAGGGGGTGTTGCATTACAACCTGAGAAACCTGAGGTTGGCATACAATAGGCAGCGCTTGAACTTGCGACACCGTCACAATAGCTAGCGTAGTCAGGATATTCGACATAGGTACGCATTGTTGCATTGAGTACCCAACTCTTGGTTGTTGAGGTAGTATAGGTACCCAACCACTTGAGGTAATTCCAGTATAACCTAAATGTTGTTGTGAACTCCCGTATGGATATCCTCCCGGAGGGGATAATGAAAGGGTATACTGCCCCCCATACGGTGGTAATCCAGAACTCAAGGGAATTGTTTGCCCTTGGGGGCCGGACTGCCCAAATTGACCTCCAAATGGATCAATTTGTTGAGACTCAACATAAGAGTTTCCGGATATTATTCCAAATGAACAAATAGGAACGGACCATACTGTCGAAATAGCCCCTGAGTGGGCTCCTTCTAGCAGCTGAGAGCTAGTCGGGACAGATGGTATACCGACGAACATTGTCGGAGTGATAGCAGGGAGTTCTGCCGTCGCTGTGTCAGACGACACAGTCCTAGATGTTGACGGTTGTTCAGACATTTGTAGTCTATCCAAAAGATTACCTAGCGATTCTATAGGAGCTTCCGCTGGTGGTAGACTAACTTCCGAAGAAGAAGGATATAGAATGATCCCGACTCCAAATTGCGTTGGAGTACTTGTTTGAGGATCTTCTACAATTTCTTCTATGGCAATTAGACCAGGTGGAAGGGGAAGACCGTCAGGTCCATAAAATATTTTTGGTGCCGAAGAAGGTGTGAAATCGGCAGCGACAGATGTTTGAAGAGTAAGACTCTCCGAACCGGTTGTAGATGGAACTGGTTCGGTAACACAAGTGTTTACTCTCAGACTAGGATCAGTATCACTGTCCTTCTATGGCTGCTGAACTTCTTCTGTAGAGGCGGGGATTCCAAAAATGTTTGGAGTAACCGGAGTTTCTGATGTCGTTGGAACACTTATTCTAACTTTAATAGGATATTTGGAACCGGTTAAACGAGTTCACTTTGTCCGTACTGGTTTCTATTCCGGAGACAAAGACGGTTGACTCGTAAGCCTCCGCGAACGATGGGGTTTCAATTGACTTTCTTCCACGATTGCGGATTACTCGATCAACTAAAATAAAGGGGAAGTATGTTTCCGAATTAAATGAATTTTAGACGCTTTGACACAACTCGTTTTTTCAGTTTTTAAGAGTCAAGAAAAAACAAAAGATGACTCTAGTCGCCTTCGATATTTAATGAGCCTGAAGTGACAAGTGCTCAGATGGACCTTTGCATTAAGTTGTCTGAAAAGGAACGAAAGGGACTACTCTAGAGATCTAGGTAGAGGGAGTACCAAACCAATCGCAAAACTGTAGAATACTTTTTACGGTACGACAGTCAATCTTTCCGAATGTTGTGTTCAATGCATTGCGATCGATAGGGCGGCAGACACGGCTTCCTAAGGATAAAGGATTTAAGCCTATAGGGGTATCCCAAAATATACTCGACGATACGTGGGAGCACATGTCCGTACTGGCACTTATCATCTCAAAGTGGAGGAATCACCCAACCATCAGTGAGGACAACAGTTACCAGGCTTTACGACGCCGGAATACGTCTCTAGCCTAGACCTCTAAATGTTGTGCGTTAAGTTCCAAAGCGTTGTTAGATTCATTGAATTTATTTTAAGTTGATCGTGTTTATGAAGTTTGCCTTTCGGGTTCACCACGAGATGTAGATGTAATTCCTAAAATGCAATCTAAAGATGATAAACAAACTTTTATCTCTTTTGTGCAATGAAAATCCTAGCTATTAGGGGAAAAGAAAGACAGAATCTTTTCACAAAGAGTAAAGAGCACACTGTAAATGCACTTTCCTAAATCGAGCCAAACAGACTGTCTATATGCAAATGCACATGCATGTGTTTGTTTTCGACTTTCTTAGTATTGATGCTAAAAAGAAAGTTGATGTACAAATTTGAATTTCTTTTCAAGCGACAAATATAAACAAGCTCTTTTTCGAAATAAAAAACAGAGATGATGGGTGGCACAACTTCGGTCAAAGTTGTTGTCGAACTACTAGGTTGTTCATTAGCCTTGTTATTCAACAGCTGCGGATTCTCGTAATCCTTGTTCCTTGTCGATATCAAAGCATCATTTTGCTGTTTTGAAACTGACAACATTAGCACTTGAGACGGGGAAGCATTTTCTCTTTCAACCAGATTTGCTCCTGGATTTGGAAACGGATCAGTTAACACTGCGGAGGTTTTCGCATTCTTGAAGAATTTCTTAAGCTCAGCCCTGTGTGGACAATTTGCGGTCCAATGATCCTCATCACATATAAAGCATGGAATTTTTGGTTTCCTATCTCCAGGAGGGTTTGAAGAAGATTTTTCAGGTGATGATTCCTCCTGTTTCTTCTTCTTCCCTTTGCCTTTCTTCTTGCTTCCTGGTTGTTTGGTTTCTTTGCCTTTATCTGTCGATACGGCATTTACTTCCGAAGCAAGAAGTTCGTCTTTTGCATTTTGACCTGAAATCTTACGGGCCTTTTTGGATGTAGCCTTTGTCGATTTTGTGTCTGTCGTGCCAATCACGCCATCGCCGGCATGAGAGTCATTGTTTGATTTAGGAGGAGGAGGAATTGAGAATTCCGGTCTAGGGGTGTCAGGTATTTTATCGTAGAGCGTGCCGGACTGAGTGTAAATCAAGTCCAGATATTGTGCACGAGCGATAACTTGCTCTTCTGTTATGACTCCCCCCTTTGCCACATCTTCCGTGATGGAAGGCAGTAATGACTTGATAAACCATTCAGCTAACAGCTGATCGGGGACATACGTTTTTACCATTCTACGACGACGTCGCCACTCATGTATATGATCAGATATGTGAGTGGTCGTTGTCTGTTTGAAATTGGTAAGAAGTTCTGTTCCCATTTCGTACCTTATTGGTAATTGAAAATGGGTTAAAAAGGTTGTGGCTAAGGTACTGAAGTTGTCGAACGAAGCTCTAGGAAATTTGATGTACCATTTTTCCGCCAGACCCGTTAACGTCCTCTGAAAGAGGCGAAGTCTTATCGAATCATCATTTAGGGTGTTTGATGAACACCATAGATGAAAGGTCATCACGTGATTCGATGGATCTTCACCCGGATTTCCATTAAATTTAGGAATATTTGATGGAAGTTTATGCGGAATCGCTGGCCACCAAGGGGCGTAAGAAATTGGATCGTTTGTTAACCGATTTAAATCAGGTAACTCTAAAGTTGCCACAAAGGGTAACTGTTGGTTCAGGTTAGGTGAAGCATACCCAGGGTAAGATGGGATTGCCTGAGCAGTTGGTCTTTGCATACCGACATAATGCGTTTGCTGCTGGTATGTTTGGTAAGGTTGGTGGACATGACCATTGTAAAATGGTTGATTTTGACCGTTTTGAATGTACGGCTGTCCACTGTTAGCAAAGATTTGCTGCACAGAACCTTGGTATACTTGTTGGAATTGCGGTTGTTGGTATTGCACTAGCCATGGTTGTGAAGCCATGTGCTGTTGCCCGATACTAACAGTTTGACCAAGATGAGGGGTAATTGTACCCGTCTGAACCTTTGTCGCTCCACTAGTCAGCGATTGTGGTTGAGTCGTAGGGTCAAGGGGGTGTTGCATTACAACCTGAGAAACCTGAGGTTGGCATACAATAGGCAGCGCTTGAACTTGCGACACCGTCACAATAGCTAGCGTAGTAAGGATATTCGACATAGGTACGCATTGTTGCATTGAGTACCCAACTCTTGGTTGTTGAGGTAGTATAGGTACCCAACCACTTGAGGTAATTCCAGTATAACCTGAATGTTGTTGTGAACTCCCGTATGGATATCCTCCCGGAGGGGATAATGAAAGGGTATACTGCCCCCCATATGGTAGTAATACAGAACTCAAGGGAATTGTTTGCCCTTGGGGGCCGGACTGCCCAAATTGACCTCCAAATGGATCAATTTGTTGAGACTCAACATAAGAGTTTCCGGATATTATTCCAAATGAACAAATAGGAACGGACCATACTGTCGAAATAGCCCCTGAGTGGGCTCCTTCTAGCAGCTGAGAGCTAGTCGGGACAGATGGTATACCGACGAACATTGTCGGAGTGATAGCAGGGAGTTCTGCCGTCGCTGTGTCAGACGACACAGTCGTAGATGTTGATGGTTGTTCAGACATTTGTAGTCTATCCAAAAGATTACCTAGCGATTCTATAGGAGCTTCCGCTGGTGGTAGACTAACTTCCGAAGAAGAAGGATATAGAATGATCCCGACTCCAAATTGCGTTGGAGTACTTGTTTGAGAATCTTCTACAATTTCTTCTATGGCAATTAGACCAGGTGGAAGGGGAAGACCGTCAGGTCCATAAAATATTTCTGGTGCCGAAGAAGGTGTGAAATCGGCAACGACAGATGTTTGAAGAGTAAGACTCTCCGAACCGGTTGTAGATGGAACTGGTTCGGTAACACAAGTGTTTACTCTCAGACTAGGATCAGTATCACTGTCCTTCTATGGCTGCTGAACTTCTTCTGTAGAGGCAGGGATTCCAAAAATGTTTGGAGTAACCGGAGTTTCTGATGTCGTTGGAACACTTATTCTAACTTTAATAGGATATTTGGAACCGGTTAAACGAGTTCACTTTGTCCGTACTGGTTTCTATTCCGGAGACAAAGACGGTTGACTCGTAAGCCTCCGCGAACGATGGGGTTTCAATTGACTTTCTTCCACGATTGCGGATTACTCGATCAACTAAAATAAAGGGGAAGTATGTTTCCGAATTAAATGAATTTTAGACGCTTTGACACAACTCGTTTTTTCAGTTTTTAAGAGTTAAGAAAAAACAAAAGATGACTCTAGTCGCCTTCGATATTTAATGAGCCTGAAGTGACAAGTGCTCAGATGGACCTTTGTATTAAGTTGTCTGAAAAGGAACGAAAGGGACTACTCTAGAGATCTAGGTAGAGGGAGTACCAAACCAATCGCAAAACTGTAGAATACTTTTTACGGTACGACAGTCAATCTTCCCGAATGTTGTGTTCAATGCATTGCGATCGATAGGGCGGCAGACACGGCTTCCTAAGGATAAAGGATTTAAGTCTATAGGGGTCTCCCAAAATATACTCGACGATACGTGGGAGCACAAGTCCGTACTGGCACTTATCATCTCAAAGTGGAGGAATCACCCAACCATCAGTGAGGACAACAGTTACGAGGCTTTACGACGCCGGAATACGTCTCTAGCCTAGACCTCTAAATGTTGTGCGTTAAGTTCCAAAGCGTTGTTAGATTCATTGAATTTATTTTAAGTTGATCGTGTTTATGAAGTTTGCCTTTCGGGTTCACCACGAGATGTAGATGTAATTCCTAAAATGCAATCTAAAGATGATAAACAAACTTTTATCTCTTTTGTGCAATGAAAATCCTAGCTATTAGGGGAAAAGAAAGACAGAATCTTTTCACAAAGAGTAAAGAGCACACTGTAAATGCACTTTCCTAAATCGAGCCAAACAGACTGTCTATATGCAAATGCACATGCATGTGTTTGTTTTCGACTTTCTTAGTATTGATGCTAAAAAGAAAGTTGATGTACAAATTTGAATTTCTTTTCAAGCGACAAATATAAACAAGCTCTTTTTCGAAATCAAAAACAGAGATGATTACGACACCTTACGATTTTGAAATGAACACTTGTTCTTGACACTAGAAAATCACAAATTCAGACCAAAGGCAATAGTAACAGTATAATCGACCATCAATAGCAATCAAACTTTCTCCTATGATCGAAATCGACACTTGCGACAGATTCAAATCAAAGGACGACAGTACGACTATTCTACTTTTGCAATGGAAAACTGTAAATGACTCAACAAACACAAAAAAACATCTACAGTTCTTTTGTACAAAGGAGGCGGAATAACAACAAGGAAAAGAGGTTTCAAATAGACATATACTGATCATAGGCAGCAAAATTTAGGGATAGAACTCGAAAGGATGAAGCACAAGAACCACAACTGCACAGAGCTAGTCTGATCAACGCACCTGTAACACAGAGAATCTGAAATGCAGCACAGGTTGCCCCTTCGGGAAGTGCGCTGAAATTCAGGATCTCTAAACAGTACCTGCGCTGGGCCAGAAACGAGACTCTGTCCAGGTTCTGGGTCACAGTTTGCAGTTCAGTCCTTGGTTTTTGGCCGAGTAAAAAGCAATCAGTAATGCAACAATCAGGGGTAGATCTAAGGAGAATCTAAGAGCTATCATAAGGGCAATCAGATAGTTTGTGAATCAGTGGTTTAAATCATAAACAGATCCAGTGAATGGATTGAAGCAACAGTTATCTACTTTGCATTTGTTATGGCAAATGCAGTTCGAAAGCTACTTATAAGTTTATGAAACGAACAACAAAGAATGATACACAAACAAACTAATTAGACATTCCCCAGTGGAGTCGCCATTTTGTTATAGGGAAAAGTGTCTTTTTAGAATTGCTCTATCCCACTAATGTGTGACAACTGCCTTAGAAACAAACAGAGAAAAACTACTTTTGTATTTCCTTTATGAATTATATATAGAGAGGAATAGAAAGAACCAACCTGTGTCTTGCGCTAATCCTTTGATTCAATCCCTCTCTTCTTTGATAGTCTCCAGCTACCTGCTCCCTTGCATGCCCAGCTTCACAAAGTACCTGTAAGATCACAGAAGAAGAGCACTATACAAAGACATGGATCTATATTCATAAACAACTTAGGATCAGATTTAAGTTAACCATACAAATGTAACAAGCATCAATGATACAAAAGCATGGAGGAGAACTCAAATAGTTTTTATTGATAAACAAGAAAAGATCCAGGAGGAGTTACAACCAGTGGTTCCGACCCAGCATCAACCTCCCAGCAAAGAAGCCCCTCTTCACCTCAAACAAAGCATAAATCACCCAACAATCTGATGTTTGTCTCTAGAAACCAATAGCAATTCCTGACAATATGCAAAATTCCAGCCTCCAACCTCTGGATCTCTGGGATGAGAGATCTATATATAGATATTTGCAGAGGTGTGAGTCAGCTCTGGGTTTTTGATTAGTGTCTTCTCTCTGATAGTTCTTGGTGCCACTTGGAGATGTCATTGATCTCTAACTCATCCTTGGGCGATTCTGAGAGGCAAGTGTCCCAGGAGAAGTTTCTGGAAGATTCCATGATCATCCACCTGTCAAACTGTCTCCGCCACTTGTCTTTTCTCGTCCATCACACCCCATAGAAGGGCTTTTTGAAATGAAATGCACTTCCCGTGTGTAGAAGGTGCAATGCATCGCACTCTGGCCATGGAGCAAGTGCAATGATCCAGTTTTGACCAGTTTTGAGTAGTTTTTCATGGAGAACTTGTGAGAGAAGCTGTAATCTGTTGACCTTGTTTCTTTAGGGGTTAGAACAACACTTTTAGGGACTTAGGAGCCCTTGGTTTATGGACATTTCATGCTTGGAGTTGTAGGGCACAAAAATTTCTATAACAGGGGGGGCGCAAAAAGGGTTGGGAATCATCCAATAAAACAAGTGATGTGATCGGGAGTGGGGAGATGTGCGCCTTTTAGGCCTTACTGAAAAAACATCTCATCGTGCATATAATTTTACAATAAGGTTCAAAATTTGGATAAATAATACCACATATGGAACTTTTATGATAAATTCAATTGCCCCCCTAAGCTAACCTAACTAGAACTAACTAGGGTGCATTTAGGAGTGAAAACCCTTAATTATTTTGCAATATAAAGGACTAAAAACACCTATCCAAAAAATAAAAACTAATATAACAATTGCATTAATATGGATTACAATGTTGGATTAATTTGGTCATCTAACTTACCTAACCTAATCTTAGCCAAGATCACACTATTTGGCTAAATTATTTATTCTAATCTAATTGGCATAAATTGAAATTTTCTTGAACATGATTAAGTAGTATGTTTCAAACAAGAAAAAATATTGTGGCATGTTGAACAAGCTACACACAATTTCATGAATTTATTCTTAAAAAATTATTGTACCATGAGTGGCACTTCAACTAGCATCACTTTCGCATTCTTTGCTTTTTTGTGGGGTTCTTTTATCATTTATTTTTCCTTTTCTATTCCATTATATATATATATATATATATATATATATATATATATATATATATCTATATATATATATATATATCCCTTCTTTTAATTTTTAATTTTTATTTATATATTTTTTTGAAAATGATTTGCAATATATAATATTAGTTACATTTGGAAACACTGAAAGAAATCACTCAATCATCATTTTATCCTATGAATCGTAGGACCCTAAAACAAAGTGTTTAATAAATAACCATAATATCTACAAAGGATTTCAAATTCAAAAAGAAAGGTTTATGGATCCTATGGAATTTAGGAAGAAAAGATGGAGGGATGTTCTTCATATGAACACTGATATCAATATCTTGAATGTGAAATCCAAGAGGATATTCCTCATTGTCATCATCTTTGTCCATTTCTTCTACCTTTGCTTCGACATCTTCTTCTTCTACCTGCAAAAGTGGATGGTGTTGTGGTTTTCACTGCACCACGTGATCAAATGGGGGGCATTGGTGTTGGAGAATTATTTTTTGTTTTTTCTTTTAAAAATTGAAAGAGAATGCTAATACAATGAAATTTTCTATTCTTGAAATGAAATATTGCTAATTCATCGCAATTTTTTCTATGTTTGAAATGAAATATTCCTAATGATTTTTTTTTTTTTAAGAAATTAAAAGAAATGAACTAGCTACTGAAGAAAACAATGCATACTTTGACACCTCCCCAAAAATGACATCAAAAAGTGATGAGCCCAAATATTGCAACAACAATGTTGCAACTCCAAAGGCTATCAACTTAAATTATCCACCTAGGGTTTGTAGAAACTCAAGAGGTGTTGGCACTATATGTGCAACATGCAATGTATCCTTCTATGGTTGATATGATGCAATGAAGTGAATATCATGAGATCAAGCTTAAACTAATTGTAGAGAAGCTTGCTTTTTAGATTTTGTAAATTAAATTTATTTAAATATCATTCTAAATTTAAATGATGAAATATTGTGATTACATAAAAAAAAATCATGTTATTAAATTAAACTATGCTTTGGAAGATCAGTGAGATAATCTTTTAATAATATAAATTTATCTTTGTAAATCTTATGCATTCCACAACCATGTATTCAATTGTTGAGAAGTCATATCTAAAACATACCTGGATAGTGTCTATATCTCTGAAAAGTCAATGGGCCCATTCAATTTCACTACATAGAATTTCCTCTAACTGACCTACTTACCACAACTCCTCAAGAAGTTGAAGTTGAATGAACAAGGCAATAGGCCAGCTCAAGCTTACCTAAGTTGACGTCATTAGTGGGTGGCTCTTTTCTTATTTATTATCATTTCTAACCACTATTCAGAAAGGATTTTCCATAGCTTATGACGACAAGGTCTTGTATTCCTTAAATGGCAATGGATTAGCCCCTATACTAGCACCCGCCCCTATAATTATTTCGATGTGAGCAGCAAATGAAATCTGTTTCCTCGTCCTGCCATTGCTGACGGTATCTATCGGCTACCCCTTCTCTTATGGAAGTAGTCCGTGAGGCAAGAAGGACCAGAGTTCAAAACTACAACAATGGTTGTGTACGACAGTAGACCTGTCGGCATGTTACAGACTAGAAGTAGTATGAATAAACCCTTGGCTTAAAAAAGTTCCATTTTCCTATTTGTCACAGGTGAGAATGGATTTAATTTGATGTCTAAAGATATAATATTGTTTAATAATCAAATATATAATTTTATGGGCAATGATATATATATATATATATATATATATATATATTCTACTGTGTACAAAGGTCTGCAGTCCAGCTTATCGACACTAAACGACGTTGAGGTGAACATTTGTGGCTGCCGAGCGTTACCACGGTCCCTGCCAAATCCAAAGTCACCATCTTTCATATTTTAAGCCACCCGTCTTTTCACTCCTATTAAGTCCGCTCAATCCCTTTGTTCTTCTCATCATATCCGAACGAACGGGACAAAAAAGAGAGCATGTGCTCCACTATTTAAAGAAGCGGCCAGCCAGGAAAGTGGACTCCCTCAAGATCTTGTTATGTTAGAGATTTTGCCCAAGTACCAGCAAGACATAACAATCTTCCCAATTAGACATTGTACCACTGCGCAAAGGAAACAACTATTCTCTAGACTACACAAACTATACTCAAATAAATTAGGTCTGCCTATGCTATTTATGGATTTTAAGCACTTTCAGCGCAACTCTGAGTAATAAACGAACGCTACCAAGTGTTTGTTGGGGAAATAGTTGTGTTCAGTGTGCATGCAGACAGCGCAAAAATTTAAAATAAATGAATGAAGTCAATGGCGTAAGCTATTTTATATGAGATTTTTAATATAAATAAAGATAAATATAATGGTAACAATTGTGTAGAGCCGCCACTCCCCGTCAGCCTTGAATGATATTTTAATCATTGTCCTGTTCCAACTAAATTTTATGTAAATGTGCCTCCTCGTAAAAGTACATGTTCACAGTCGGAAATGGTTATAGTGTAATCAAATACCCTTTTGCAAAGCAATTTAATGACATTTTATACATTGATTTGGTTTTCATAAATAAAGAATTTTAATATAACAGTTTGTTATATATATATATATATATAATTTATATTTAGAATTTCCTTTTAATGAATTCTTCATATTATTCTATTTTATTTTATGTTATTTCAAAGTTATTTAGGAAGTAATAAAGACATGAACCATGTAACAATATCATTCACTAACTCTTAGTAAATTTGGGGAAAGATGTTTTTCGATAACATTACATTAAAAGAAAAAAATAAAAGAATTTAAAAACTCAATGTTAAGCTTAAGTAAAATATTTTAATGTTTATCATAAATAATATAATTACATCAACTTAAAATAAAAGAATTTAAAAACTCAATGTTAAGCTTAAGCAAAATATTTTAATGTTTATTATAAATAATATAATTACATCAACTTAAAGTATCAACTTAAAGTAATTAATAGAGAAAATTTTATAATTTTATTTATAAGTGCTTCCTACTTTTTAGTATGAGGAAGGTTTGTAAATTTTTCACTATTTAATATGGGGATTGCATTACATCTAAAATAAAGTTTAATGTTACAACTCACTATGAAAAAGATGTGAAATTCATTCCATGCTCAACATAGAGTTGACATTAATATTTCAAAACATATATGATGATGATGATGATGGTTAACGTCCAATGAGACCAAATTTTGGTTTATGTGAGAGATAAAGAAAAAATTAAATGGAAAAAAATGTTATGTTTTTACTTTTGCAATAATATTTCAATTTCCATATTAAATAACATAATTTTATATATACATAGATAAAGAAATTTCCATATTAAGTAACACAACATTATATTAACTTTGTATATAAATAGATAAATAAATTCAATGTAATTTTTTTTATTTCTATTTTTACTTGTGTAATTCATCCATTATTTAATGTGTATTTTGAATAAAATATTTGAACATCCCTATTAGCTAATATTTCATATTAGCTTTACATATATATATATAGAAAGAAAGGTGTAACACCCTGAGAGGAAAAACCAAAGTTACTATTGTTGATATTTTACTTTTGTTTTTATAATTTTGAAAAGAAATGAGAAAAGAACAGTTCTAATAATTAGTAATGAATTTCTTTTATGAAATTCGGGAAATGATTAGAGTCAGCACAGAATGATTATTTTATTATAATCTAAAGAAGTTTGGGAAACAGTTGGAGGCACTTATGATTCAGTTTCCTTCTTCTAAAAGTCCCAAAGATAAAAGGGCTCGTGAGGGACTAAGAGGGGATTGGCTACCAGAAGGGGAACCACCAGAAGAAGAAGAAGGATACATGAGAACTGCAGAATTATTTCCAAAGCTGGCTGGGCCAATCAGATTGACTTCTGAAATTCCAGACTAGACTAGAGTCTTGAGGTTTGGAAGGGTAAGGACTGGTTAAATCCAACTGTGCCAAATGAATTCTCGATGGGGAATCTCGATGTAATATCTAGTTTCGTTGGAAGGGTGGAATGGTCTCATTCTGGGCACACTGACTCAATTAGTTTCAAGAATTGCAGATAAGTAGAACTTATACTATTTTGAAGTTTTTATTTCTAAAAGTTCTGTTAAGTTGAAAATCATGTTGCTCGAATTTCAAGAATGAAGTCTAGTTGGAAATGAATAGTGGGAGTATTATGAATAAAATTACAAGAAAGAATACTTGTTGTTGTCTAAGTTAATTTATACTCGTTTTGATATAATTATTCATCTTAAATTGTCACTTTGATGAATAGATGTGATGAGTATTGCCAGGGTATTGGCCAGTATTTATGCATGCATGTTTGATATGATATCTCATCTAATTTGTCAGTATGATAAATAGACGTGATGGGTTATCATAGGAATATAAGAAAGAGTATATTTATACATATGAAAATGAAAAAAATAAAACAGGGTCTTATAAGTTTGGAAGGCTAGATGGAGCGAAACCCTCCATGACCATAAAGAACACTGTGAAGAAAATTGTGTATAAAACTGTGTCAAAAACCATATAACCTAAGTAGCCTCTGTGGGTGGTTATAAGTTGGAGACAAGATGTTCAATAATGGAACAATTTTCTAGTGGACACAAGGACGAGAGTGGACTATTGTTATTAATCTTAATGGGTCCCTGAAAAGAAATAAGAACCCCATGTGGCATGCCCACTTTTAGAGCCGTTCCAATACTGAATTGTTACCAGCAGCCATAGGAACAACTCTTCGTGAGGACATTTATATGAGTTAGTAGCTCGAACTGTAATGACAATGCTATTGAGAAAGCTAAATAGAATATAAATGTTGTACTGAAAACTACTAAACTCAAGCCATGATAGCAAAAATCGGAAGTACAATAAGTAATGGGAAACTTGTATCTATTCACTGGGAGAAAACCAAAATAATGCCTGCATAATTGTATTATCATGAAAATAGTAACAGAACAAAACCATAAATTCTGGGTATCAAAGAAAGCCATTTGCGAAGTAACAACTACATTATATAATTTAATGATAAACAAAACGATGCCTTCATACAAGATGGATTGTTGTCTTTGAACAAAAGAAAGATTAAAACCTAGAAGGATGTCCATAAAACAAAAATTGTGCAAAGCAAAATATAGAACCATTTAATTCGACAAGCTCACATACATCCTTTGCTAGGTATTAAAACCCTCCGTAACTAAGTACCCATAGTATTATGTGCCCCCTGAAGTTCTCAGGAGTCTGATAAACTACATTTTATTTATAAATTAACAAAACTGGACTATGCATTAATAGTAGCAGCAACTGCCATAGAGACATAGGGTCTCTGGAAAGGAAATGGACTGAACTTGCCTTCTGTTCTACCAACCCACCTCAGTACCTAGAATCCTAGAACAATCTTTCTCACGAATAGGAAAGAAGACAATGAAGTACCAAGGTACTTAACACATAGTACAGATTGGGGAAGGAACGATTGTTCTTACCCATTAAACACTAAGGTTTCAGTCGTGGCCGACATTGAGCTGCATTGAACCAAATGACCGGAGAGATTTGGAACCCTGGTGAAGCCTGAACATTTAATTGACAAGTATTACCTGCAAATCAAATAACAAAAGCATTAGTTAATGCTAGAGGAGGACCAAAGGAAAACAACCAACATCTTAATACACCAAATGCAAAATAGGGAAACACACCTCTGAAGCAAGAGCAAGTAATCAAGTTGGATAAAAACTTAACACTGCACCGGAATCCCAGTGGCCACACAAGGCTATAGTAGGGTCTGCAAAGCCAAGGTTTAAAACTAGAATTAATGGACAAGCATGGTAAGGGTTCAACGAACACAACGTGGTTGCCTGTAAACTGAATGGAACGAAAATTGTTAATCAAATCCCAGCCCTGTGTGGTAAGAAAATCACACTAACCTCTAGCTGAACTCTTTTTCCAGAGGTTGTTACTGAGCCTCCCCATCGATACAATAGTCAAAAGAAGGAATGAGCTTCAGACTCCGAAGGAAGTTACCCCAAAAACAACATCTCCTCACCGGAGTCATTGGATCGTCAACCCCAAGATCAATGGTGTGAGGGCACACATCTGTCCACCTTATTGGTATGCATCTAGAAGAGTCCCATAGGTCCAAGGTATAGTTTATTTAATCCATGAATCAAGCGCAGTTAAAACCAAAGCTCCAAGGGGATCACACGCGCTTAAACGAGGTTTGGAAACCCATCAATAATTACAACCAAGCTGGGATGAAATAAGGTTACAGAGTACTAATCTCATTAAAGTGGAATAGTGAACCTCAGAGGGTTAAAGGGTTAGTGCATTAGGAATAATAAATGACCACATTACTTTGTAATTAATTTATTAATAATTGATTTTTTTTAATATCATAGGTAGCTATTATAAGTGGTATCAGAGCCTTCAAATTTCTACACTGAGGCATGAAGGGATGATCATAGTATAATAAAAGTAATTGTGATACACAGAGAAAGAGTGACACATCATGCGACAAGGAGCAAAATCTGCCCCCACTGGAGAGATGATCGAGAATAACCCATAGGTGTGGGTAAAACTAGAAGAGCCACATCAGAATACAAATGTTGCATTACTGGAGACAATCTAGCAATTATGAGCTGAGATGTTGAATTTACGAGTTGACAATGAAAGATTACGATTGGAGCAGGAGAAGATTATGAAAATTTTGTTGGATAGGAAGAATCAAAGAAATCCTAATCCTAGCCGGGATGAGGAAAATAGGACCGAGTCGCATAGACAACAAGAGGAACATCCGGAGTAGGAGTGAGGGCGAACTATCCATGAAGGAGAGTCTAATAACGTATTCAATAAGAAAGGATTTAAGAGACAAAAAACTGAGCTTCAAGGGGAATTTAAGAAGATCAAACCACCGATATATAATAGAGAGGTTGAGGAAGCGGCAGAGGCATGGTTAATCAACATGAACAAACACTTTCAAATATACGAATACGATGATAATTTGAAGGCAAGATTAGCAATATACCAGTTGGAGGGTAAGGCCACCTTGTGGTGGGAAGAAATTAAAACAGTCAGGGAGATTGATGAACAAGAAGTTACATGGGAGCACTTCCAGAAGAATTTCAAGGATAAGTACCTAACTAAGCGATTCTATGATGACAAGGCAAAAGAGTTTCATGGCCTGAAACTGGGACAACAATCTATGGATGAGATCATAGCTAAGTTTACCTCCATATTGAGATATGTTTCATATATTCGGGAAGAGAAGGCTAAAGTCTAGCACTTCATCAATAGTTGACTGGTCTATATGAAGAAGAAGTTGGAATTTAACAATGCTAAAATGATGGATGACACAGATAGAAAGGCTCGAATCTTCTATCAACAAATGAAACAGAAAGGCGAGGGTACCAAAAATTGGATTGGTAAGAAGGGACAGAGAAATTCCCCAACCAGCAAGAGCATGAAGAATGTCAGTACTAGGTACTTAGGTCGAAAAGAAAAGTGGATCTGTAAATAAAAATAAGCAGAGGTATAGACAACACAGTGAGATAAAATAAAGCGAAGCATCCAATAAGATGGAAACTAATCTGATTCCTAAACCTCCTTTTCAATGTTGCGGTTGTGGAGAACCCCATTACTACAAAAAATGTCCCCATTGAGGGAGATTGAAACCAGTTACAAATGTTCAAGAAGCTTCTGTTATTGGTGATTTGGCAAGGAACATATCAAGGATGAATGTGACATTAGAGGATCGATGGGAAGAATATCAACCATTGATGGTGGAGTTGGAAGGTAAAATATCCAACCACCTTGTTTCCATTTTGATAGACCTAGGTGAAAGCCTAAGCTATGTTAGCCCGAGAATAGTTGATTTATGTCATTTAACAAGTATAACATTTAAAAATCCTTGGATTGTCTAGTTAGCAATAGGAGCTAAGAGAAGATTCAACGCAAAAATAGATGACTATGTAATTGAATTGGCAGGACAATAAATTAATGCCAAGTTAAATGTGCTACCCTTAAGGTCCTACGATGTGCTGATAGGTATGGACTGGTTAGAACAGCATTGGACCTTAGTAGCCTATAATGGAGAGACCATTAACTTTCTATCTGATAAAGTGAGCAGAGTAGAAATTCAGTGTATTAAAAGAGAAGTTAAATTATGACCCATTACAGATCATCAGTTAGGGAAAAGTATGCGAAAATGCTACCAAAGTTATGCAGTCCAAGTAGGATACATTAACTCTAAAGGTAAACTGTCTATTTTGGATAGAATATCGATTGTTCAAGAACTTGAGGATATCTTCCCAGAATACATTTCGGGGCTGCCACCTAAAAGGAACCTAGATTTACTATTTAATTGATCTCTAGAGCAACTCCCGTTTCGAAGGCTCCTTATAGAATGAGTATTCCAGAGTTAATCGATATAAAAGTGCAGCTTCAAGAATTACTAGACAAGGGCTACACTAGAGCTAGTGTGTCCCCTTATGGGGTCCCAATTTTGTTTGTGAGGAAAAATGATGGTACTATGCAGTTATGCATAGATTACAAACAACTGAATAAATTAACCATAAAAAACAAGTATCCCTTACCCCGAATTAATGATCTATTTGACCAAGTGAAGGGTGTGGTGGTATTTTCAAAAATTGATTTACGATCTTGCTATCACCAAATCCGTATTAAAGATGAGGATATATATAAAACAATGTTTTGGATGCATTACGGTCATTACGAGTTTGTAGTTCTACCCTTCGGACTCACTAATGCTCCGACCACATTTATGAGTATGATGAATGGGATTTTTCACCCCTTTTTAGATAAATTTGTCCTCATTTTCATTGATGATATCTTGGTGTACTCCAGGAGTATAGAAGAACATAAAGAACACCTACGAATAGTATTGCAGACCCTAAGAGAAAACCAGCTTTACGCCAAGTTCAACAAATGTGACTTTTTCAAGGACCAGATTCAGTACCTGGGGCATATTATTTCCTCCGCTGGTATAGTGGTAGATTCAGAGAAAATCAAGACTATCATGAACTAGCCTTTCCTAACAAATTTGGTGGATATGTGCTCTTTCATGGGTCTCGTTGTATATTATAGACGATTTATAAAAGGATTCTCCAAGGTAGCATATCCAATTACCTCCTTGCAGAAAAAGGGAACAAGTTTTAAATGGACGAGGGACTGCCAAGAGAGTTTTGAAAAGCTAAAGCAATTGCTTACCACTTGATCTGAAATGGAGGTTTGATAACTTGTTATGCTTACAAGAACCTCCCACTCAGTTAAACAAATAAATGATATAGCTTATATATGACATTTGCGGAATTAAATACTTGAAACAAGTGTGTGTTTTCTTTTAACGGTTTAAGTTCTTTAAGTCAATTTTTTTTATGTTGATTTTAAACACATATAACATCCATATAATGCAGCAAATAAACATCAACACATAACAACAAATTTAATCTAGGAGTTCACCCAAATATCGTGGGCTACGTCTCCGTGAGCTTTTGTCATCTTGACTTGGCTCTTTGGGACTATGGCAAAGTTTCTTTTACTAGTTCCACACTTAACTCCAAAGGTTACTGAACTGAACCAATGGGCTTAGAATACCATCTATATCATTGTCATGGCTGTCATCACTCTGCAAACAGATCTAAGCTCCCTTAGACTTGTTTCCTTCAATCAGTGCTCTGAGCTACCCTGAGCTTCTTGATGGCACTAACTCCTTTAGAATTATTTAACTTTCTCCGAAATCTAATATACTGTCTCTAGCAAATATCAAAAACCAAAAATAGACTCATCATTTGCTCACAATGAGCACTACATCCCCAAACTAGGCCTTCCTCCATGGTTGCCACTCAGCTGCCTGAAAATTCCCTATAACATCTCGGCCTTTAGAAGTCTTCAAATGCTTCTAAAAATCCCTACAATGGATTCAGAAGGCCCATTACAGTCAGGAATGATTGTTGGTTCACTGAGAACGAGTACTGGTAGCTCGTATAGCTACCTCCAACTCCTGGTGGCCCTAACCTCCAAAATATCCTTAGATGAAAATCTCTAAGAAGACAACTTCCTCAGATTCTCTGGACTATTCCATTGGCTTCAGAAGGCTCCAATAAGCCCAGCTAGCCTCTTGTTTCACTCTCTCTCTCTAGTCCAAAACTGCTCCTGGAGTGCATTTAATCAATATCCCCTAGGGATACTCCACCAAATTTGGTGAACTACACCCAACTCCAATTAAACTTGGCATATCCACCTAATTTTAGCCGCTCCACCAAATTGACTGCTAGAGGTGAGACGTTACACTAACTGTTTGGGTGTGCATATGAGGCGGTATAATCTCGGTGGTTAGGGATAATCCTCACTGGAAGAATTTCAAATAGCAGAATCTCCACCGTTGATCTATCCTGCTCAATCCAATGGATATCACACTATCCGCTCACCAACTAACCCTGACGATCTCCACCATCGATGTGACACGTCCAATCGAACGATTGTCGCACAATCTCATGCAGATTCTTGCATGACCAATATCAGGTCATGAGCATGCGAGAAAAGTAGTTTTCCCATGCTACGTGTCGACTACTAAGGTTAATCGCATGAAATCGTAGAATACCATTTATAGCTTTTTGTTCACACGAGATACCATTTCCCACTTTCCGAATACTACCCACGTGCTCAATATGGAACTTAAAGAAAGACGTTTAAGGAAAGGTTTAGTGCTTACCCCAAAAGGGAATATTCTAGGGAATATTAATATTTTTAATATTTTCAAAAACCAAATTAATCTTGGTCAAATGTCCAAAAATTACAGTTTACTGGAGTTTTCAAATTGTGATAACTCTTTCATATGGTATCAGTTTTTTGAACTGTTCACAGTGCTGGAATCAGGAAGACGAGATCTATCCGGTCGCTCAGTTTCAACACTCTTTCAAACTCTTTGAAATTTGAGCTATCACTAAGGTCATTGATCAATATCTGATCATTCCTCCCCATTAGGAATCTTTTGGACCCCAATAGACTGATACACTGATTTGTACATTAGATGAGAGTACAACACCCTCTTCTTTCAGCCTCCATACACTTGCCTTGGATGGCTAGTGCCTTTGAACCAAAACTTGAAGGTAGTCGACACTTCCCTTCGTAGATGTGCTTGTCCTCCTATTAAGAACTATCTTCCTTGAACTCATTCAGAATTTCTGTTGAGAAGTTTACAAAAGGTAGTTGAACATCGCTTCCTTGATCATCGACCCAAGGTGGCTCAAACAAATGTGAGATTACATCATAAATATATGCATACTTAACTGAAATTTGCATATGTACCAATGAAAGTATGTTTTACTGTGTCAAGAAGTCAAACCACTTCTTACCAAGCCACTTCTATGGTGACTTTTGCTGTTGCAAATCTTCTTCTGACATCTTGTCAAAAACAACATAATGCAAAAAAACACAACTTGATGAC
Source organism: Pinus tabuliformis (assembly GCA_031772625.1). Taxonomy (NCBI): domain Eukaryota; kingdom Viridiplantae; phylum Streptophyta; class Pinopsida; order Pinales; family Pinaceae; genus Pinus; species Pinus tabuliformis. Next base: position 981,899,327 of record CM062805.1, on the reverse strand, counting down.
ATAAATTCACATCATGTGAATCATCATCATGCCTCTTACATCTTGTGTACAAATGATCGACTAAATCACAAGCCGACAAAATATACCTTTTTCAAACGACTGACTCTCGAAGTCAAACATGTACAAAAAGAACTTGACGATTCTTTTTCAAAGTATAAAGAATTCTACCTCTTGTGAAACACTTTATCATTATTGCCCTTTTACAATATTGGAGACAAAATCAACTTTTCCAAGTTGATATGACATTGGATGCATGTTTAAACAAAGCAATCGACCATCAAGTGAATTACACATACATGTTCAAATACAATGAAATCATAAACATTCCTTTGTTCATACATACCATTCTCATGCATGTGTTCCATTCTTCAACTTTCTCTCAAAAACAATCATAAGTACAAGATCCTCAATCATATGTAAATGTACTTACAAAGCTGAAATAAACATAATTTTTCTGCAATAAAGCAACTCTCATACTCAAGTTTTTCATTCACCTCTTTGGTAAAACCTTACAACTTGCATTCCATTGGCAAAGAAATGTATCAAATCAAAAGACATGCAACCTTAATTGGATAAGAACTCCAACAATTTCTTACCAATCCATATCAAAGGCGCTTCCTTTAACTGCACATTGACATCAACAAGTGAATCATCCAGAAATGCATCCATTATGGAAACTTCCTTTCCATTCTTGCCATTCTCTTTTTCCATCTTCTTCAAATTTCGTGGAAGCATTGTTGGATTCAAAATCCAACACTTTTAAGCAATATGTCCTTGCTTATGGCAATAATTGCAACACATGTTCATCCTCTTTACAACATAATTTGCCTTGTCCAATGGAGCTTTGGGTTCTTGCCTCCTTTTCTTCAAAAGTTTCATGTATGTGTCCATTTTCTTCCAACATCTAGAAACACTATGGTTAATCAAACCACAAAAGGAACACACAATTTTCTTCCAATGCTTATGTGGAAATTTACCATGCTTTACATAATTGAAAGAAATGTGATTGAAATTAGATTTATACCTTCCTCTTTCACCTTTGTTTCCTTCATGAGAAGGTGAATCGAACGAAGAAGTGGCTCCCTTCAGAACACTATCAATCTCTTCAATGATTTTAGAGCATACACAACTCCCTTGTTCGAGTGCATGCTTATGAACAGCTTCTTCTTGCAAAGTATGTTTCAAACAATTGCATTCCCCATGAATACAATCTTTACAAACTTGAGGTAGAGAACCTAAAATGAAAATCCTTCTAGGAACTATTTCAATTGCCTTCATGGCTACTTTGGAAATTCTCCATAAGATTGTCCATAGCCAAGACCCAAATACTTAGGCCTTTCCTCAACCATTATTGGCTCAACAATTCCTTGTGCATGTTTTCCCAATCCTTTTCCTTCATAGCCCATTTTTGACATCAACCTGGACCCTATACCTGTTGTATGTTTTTCAAAAGAACCAACATAAACATTCTTAGAGGAAATTGAAGACAAACTAAGATTCTTTACCTCTTCTTTACACTAATGCTTGACTAAGACTTCTTTTGCAACAAGAAGATGTGTCTCCAAATCATGAATTCTTTCTAGGTTCATATTTGCAATATGAAGTTGGCTCTCCTTTTCTTGCAATTTGTCAAAAACAAACTATTTCTCTTTCTTCATGGAATTCAACTGCTCTCGAAGTTTGGTGCTCTTCGTTTAATCTTCATACATTTGTTTCACCATATCCATCATGATGAACAAGTCTAACTTCATGTCTTCATCAAAGAATCTTGTGAAGGAGGAGGATTTTGAAAACTCACTTGTAGAAGTTGTCATTGTAGAAATGAAAAAAAGAACTTCAACAAAATTCACAAAGATTTCAAAGAACCATTGACAAAATTTCTGAACTAAATGGAAGTAGAGTCGAACTATTATTCAAGCAGCCTTTTGCAAACAAACCCTCTTGTACTTCAGGGTTTTCCTTGAGATCCTTTAAGTAAGGAGAATGCCTTCAGCCCTTCTTCCTTAATAAACTAAAACAACAGTATGTTTACAAACAGTTAAACAGTCAAATTCTTTATACTGTTTAAACACCTTTCAAGTCAAACAAGCAACCTACTGCTATGTCAATCAAGAAACTTATTTCTCTGTCAATCAACCAACTTGCTTTGATACCACCTGAATTGAAATGCGGGTTTGATAACTTGTTATGCTTACAAGAACCTCCCACTCAGTTAAACAAATAAATGATCTAGCTTATAAATGACATTTGCGGAATTAAATATTTGAAACAGGTGTGTATTTTCTTTTAATTGTTTAAGTGCTTTAATTCCATTTGTTTTTTCTGATATTAAACACATATAACAACCATATAATTCAGCAAATAAACATCCACACATAATAGAAAATTTAATCTAGGAGTTCACCTGAATATCGTGGACTACGTCTCCTTGAGCTTTTGTCATATTCACTTATATGTTTGGGATTATGGCAAAGTTTCTTTTAGAAGTTCCAAACTTAACTCGAAAGGTTACTGAACTGAACCAATGGGCTGAGAATGCCACCTATATCCCTGTCATGGTTTCCATCACTCTGTAAATAGATCTAAGCTCCCTTAGACTTGTTTCCTTCAATTTGTGCTTTGAGATACACTGAGATTCTTGATGGAACTAACTCCTTCATAATTCTTTAACTATCTCTGAAACCTCATCTACTATCTCCAGTACATATCAAACATTGAAAATAGACTGATCATTTGATCAAAATGAGCACTGCATCCCTAAACTAGGCATTCCTCCACGATTGGTACTGGGATGCCTGAAACTTCCCTGTAACATCTCAACCTTTAGAAGTCTTCAAATGCTTCTGAAAATACCTACAATGGATTTAGAATGCTCATTATAGTCATGAAAGGTTGTTGGTTTGTTGAGAATGAATATTGGTAGCTCCTACAACTACCTCCAACTCCTGGTGGCCCTGAGCTCCAAAATCGCCTTGGATGAAAATCTCTATGAACATGACTTCCTCAACTTCTCTAGATTAATCCATTAGCTTCCGAAGGCTCCAATTAGCCTAGCTAGCCTCTTATTTTACTCTCTCTCGCTCTGGTCCAAACTGTTCTGGGAGTGCATTTAATCAATATCCCCTAGGGATACTCCACCAAGTTTGGTGAACTGCACCTAACTCCACTTAAAATTGGCATACCTACCTAAGTTTAGCTGCTCTTCCAAACTGATCGTCAGAGTTGAGCCATTAAAATAACTATTTAGGCACGCATATGAGGCGCTATAATTCTGGTGGTTAGGGATAATCCTCACTGAAAGCATTTCAAATAGCAGAATCTCCACCGTCGATCTATCCCACTCGATCGAACGAATACCGTGTCGTCTGCTCACCAACTAACTTGGACTATCTCCACCATCGATGTGACCCATCCAATCAAATGGTTGTCATGCAACCTTGCGCAGATTCTTGCACCACTGATATCAGGTTGAGAGCATGTGAGAAAAGTAGTTTCCCATGCTACGTGTCAACTGCTAAGGTTAATCGCGTGAAATCGTAGAATACCATTTACAACTTTTTGTCTATGTGAGATACCATTTCCCACTTTCCAAATACTACCCACATGCTCAATACGGAACTTAAAGAAATACATTTAAGGAAAGGTTTAGAGCTTCCCCAAAAGGGAATATTCTAGGGAATATTAATCTTTTTAATAGTTTCAAAAACCAAATTAATCTTGGTCAAATGTCTAAAAATTGTAGTTTACTAGACTTTTTAAATTGCGATAACTCTTTCATACAATATCAATTTTTTGAACCATTCACGGTGTCGAAATCATGAAGACAAGATCTATCTTAATGCTCGGGTTTGACACTCTTCTGAAGACTTTGAAATTTGAGCTATCACTAAGGTCATCACTCAGCAAACAGATCTAAGCTCCCTTAGACTTGTTTCCTTCAATAAGTGCTTTGAGCTACCTTGAGCTTCTTGATGGCACTAAATCGTTAATAATTCTTTAAATGTCTCTGAAACGTCATCTACTTTCTCCAGCACATATCAGACACCGAAAATAAACTGATAATTTTCTCAAAATGAGCACTGCATCCCCAAACTAGGCCTTCCTCCACTGTTGGCACTGGGCTGCCTAAAACTTCCCTGTATCATCTTAGACTTTAGAAGTCTTCAAATGCTTCTAAAAATCCCTGCAATATTTTTGGAAGGCCCATTTCAGTCAGGAATGATTATTGGTTCGCTGAGAATGAGTACTGGTAGCTCCTACAATTGCCTCCAACTCCTTATGGCCCTGAGCTCCAAAATCTCCCTAGATGAAAATCTCTATGAAGATGACTTCTTCAACTTCTCTCGACTATTTCATTAGCTTCAGAAGGCTCCAATTAGCCTAGCTAGCCTGTTATTTCACTCTCTCTCTCTCTGGTCTAAAACTGCTCCTTGACTGCATTTAATCAATATCCCATAGGGATCACCAAATTTGGTGAATTGCACCTAACTCCAATTAAACTTGGCATATCCACCTAAGCTTAGCTACTCTACCAAACTGACAGTCGGAGGTGAGCTGTTACAATAACTATTTGGGCATGCATATGAGGTGGTATAATCCCAACAGTTAGGGATAATCCTCATCAGAAGAATTTCAAATAGTGGAATCTCCACCGTCAATCTATCCTACTCGATCCAATGGATATCGTGTCATCGACTCACCAACTAACGCAGACGATCTGCACTGTCGATGTGACCCATCCAATCGAACGGCTGTCACGCAAGCTTTCGCAGATTCTTGCACAATCGATATTTGGTCAAGTGCGCGCAAGAAATGTAGTTTTCCCATTCTACGTGTAGACTGCTAAGGTTAATCACGTGAAATCGTAGAATGCCATTACAAATTTTTGTTCGGGCAAGATATAATTTCCCACTTTCCGAATACTACCCACGTGCTCAATACGGAACTTAAAGAAATAATTTTAAGGAAAGTTTTAGTGCTTACCCCAAAAGGGAATATTCCAAGGAATATTAATCTTTTTAATATTTTCAAAAGCCAAAATAATCTTGGTCAAATGTCTAAAAATTGTAGCTTACTGGACTTTTCAAATTGTGATAACTCCTTCATATAGTATTGGTTTTTTGAACCTTTCACGGTGCTAGAATCACGAAGATGAGATCTATTTGGTCACTCAAGTTTGACACTTTTTTTATCACTTTGAAATTTGAGCTATCACTAAGGTCATCACTCTGTAAACAAATCTAAGCTCCCTTAGACTTGTTTCCTTCAATTAGTGCTCTAAGCTACCTTGAGCTTCTTGATGACACTAACTCCTTCAGAATTCTTTAAGTGTCTTTGAAACCTCATCTACTATCTCTAGCACATATCAGACACTGAAAATTGACTGATCATTTGCTCAAAATGAGCATTGCATCCCAAAACTAATCCTTCCTCCACAGTTGGCACTCAGCTGCCTGAAAGTTCCCTGTAGAATTTTGGCCTTTAGAAGTCTTCAAATGCTTTTGAAAATTCCTACAATGGATTCAGAAGGCTCATTATAATCAAGAATGACTATTGGTTCATTGAGAACGAGTACTGGTAGCTCCTACAACTGCCTCCAACTCCTGGTGGCCCTAAGCTCCAAAATCTCCCTGGATGAAAATCTCTATGAAGATGACTTCCTCAGCTTCTCTGGACTATTCCATTGGCTTCATAAGGCTCCAATTAGCCTAGCTAGCCTCTTATTTCACTCTCTCTCTCTTTGGTCGAAAACTGCTCCTGGAGTGCATTTAGTCAATATCCCCTAGGGATACTCCACCAAATTTGGTGAACTGCACCTAACTCCAGCTAAACATGGCATATCCGTCTAACCTTAGCTGCTCCGCCAAACTGACCGTCAGAGGTGAGTCATTACAGTAACTATTTGGGAGTGCATATGAGGCGGTCTAATCTCGGCGGTTAGGGATAATCCTCACAGGAAGCATTTCAACTAGCGAAATCTCCACCATCGATCTATCCCACTCGATCCAATGGATATCGCTTCGTTCACTTACCAACTAACCCAGACAATCTCCACCGTTGATGTGACCCGTCCAATCAAACGACTGTCGCACAATCTCGCATAGATTCTTGCACGACTGATATCAGGTTGAGAGTGTGCGAGAAAAGTAGTTTTACCATGCTACGTGTCAACCGCTAAGGTTAATCGTGTGAAATTGTAGAATACGATTTACAACTTTTTGTCCGCGCGAGATACCGTTTCCCACTTTCCGAATACTACCCACGTGCTCAATACGAAACTTAAAGAAAGATGTTTAAGGAAAGGTTTAGTGCTTACCCCAAAAGGGAATATTCCAGGGAATATTAATATTTTTAATATTTTCAAAAACCAAATTAGTTTTGGTCAAATGTCCAAAAATTGTAGTTTAATGGACTTTTCAAATTGTGATAACAAATTCATACGTTATTGGTTTTTTGAACCATTTGCAGTGTCAAATTCAAGAAGAATAGATCTATATGTTCCCTTAGGTTAGACACTCTTTCAAACATTTTGAAATTTGAGCTATCACTAAGGTCATCACTCTGCAAATAGATCTAAGCTCCCTTAGACTTGTTTCCTTCAATAAGTGCTCTGAGCTACCCTGAGCTTCTTGATGGCACTAACTCCTTCAGAATTATTTAACTATCTCTGAAACCTCATCTACTATCTCCATCACATATCAGACACTGAAAATAAACTAATCATTTGCTCAAAATGAGAACTATATTCCCAAATTAGGCCTTCCTCCACGGCTGGCACTAGGCTGCCTGAAAATTCCCTGTAGCATATCGGCCTTTAGAAGTCTTCAAATTATTCTACAAGTCCCTACAATGGCTTCATAAGGCTCATTATAGTCAAGAACGACTATTGGTTCGCTGAGAACGTGTATTGGTAGCTCCTACAACTGCTTGCAACTCATGGTGGCCTTGAGCTCAAAAATTTCCCTGAATAAAAATCTCTATGAAGATGACTTCCTAAGCTTCTCTGGACTATTCCATTGGCTTCAGAAGGCTCCAATTAGCCTAGCTAGCCTCTTGCTTCACTCTCTCTCTCTCTCTGTTCCAAAACTGCTCCTGGAGTGCATTTAATCAATATCCCCTAGGGATACTCCACCAAATTTGGTGAACTGCACCTAACTCCAGTTAAACTTGGCATATCTACCTAAGTTTAGCTACTCCACCAAACTGACCGTCGGAGGTGAGCCATTACAATAACTATTTGGGCACACATATGAGGCGGTATAATCCCAATGGTTAGGCATAATCCTCACCGGAAGCATTTTAAATAGAAGAATCTCCACTGTCGATCTATCCCGCTTGATCCAATGGATATCGTATCATCTGCTCACCAACTAACTCGGATGATCTCCACCATCGATGTGACCCATCGAATCGAACGGCTGTCGTGCAATCTCGTGCAGATTCTTGCATGACCAATATTAGGTTGAGAGCGTGCGAGAAAAGTAGTTTTCATGTGCTATGTGTCGACTGCTAATGTTAATCTTGTGAAATCATAGAATAACATTTACAACTTTTTGTCTGTGCGAGATACCGTTTCCCACTTTCCGAATACTACCCTCGTGCTCAATACGAAACTTAAAGAAAGACATTTAAGGAAAGGTTTAGCGCTTACCCAAAAAGTGAATATTCCCGGGAATATTAATATTTTTAATATTTTAAAAAGAAAATTAAATTTGAGCTATGACTAAGGTCATTGATCAATATCTGATCACCACTCCACCTATGTTAAAAATTGCAGACCCAGAAGAAGATTTTATAGCTTGAACTGATACTTGTAAAGAAAGTGTGGGCAGAGTTCTAATGAAAAAAGATAAAGTGGTTTCTTACAAATCTCGTAAGTTAAAAGATCATGAGAAGGAGTACTCCGCTTATGACTTACAACTAACTTCTATTGTGCACACCTTAAAAGTATGGCGTCACTACTTGCTGGGGAAGAGATTCTTGCTCAGGACAGATCATAGCAGCTTAACAAACTTCTTTAGTCAACCCACCCTGAATGCATGCCAAGCTAGATGGACTTCATTCTTAAGTGAATTTGACTTTGAAATCAAACACCTCAATGGAAAGGAGAAGCAGGTAGCAGATGCATTGAGCAAGAAATTGCATCATGTCTACGAAATTTTATTTAGTCAGGTGGAAATTTTACTTTGCTGATAAAGTCAAGGAAGAAATTCAGAAGGATCCAGAATATGAATAGCTCTGGCAACAAGCTAGGGATGTAGAGCATACCAAGAAATCTGGTGAATGTAGTATTAATGCTAAAAATCTGCTAATGTTTGGAGGTAGGATATATGTTCCTAACCAGCTATCATTGAAACAACTCATATTGGATGAATTCCATAGGAGTCTATATGCGGCTCACCCTAGCTATCATTTTTTTTTTTTGTAATTAACAAAGGCTATTACTGGCCCGTATGAGGAAATACATTGCGGAGTACTTGGCCATATGTTCAGAGTGTCAGCAGGTTAAAGCTGAGCATCAACATCCTGCTGGGCTGTTAAATCTATTTCCTATTCTGGAATGGAAGTGGGACACCATAACTTTGGATTTCATAACCGGTTTACCTCAATCAAAAAGAAAGAATGATTCAATTATGGTGGTGGTTGAAAAATAAGCAAGGTAGCTCATTTTGTCCCTAGAAAATCCACCTACCAAACCACTCAGATAGCTGACATATTCATGAGGGAAATCTTTAGGCTACATGGCATACCTCGAGTCATAATCTCTAACTGTGATGTTAAGTTCACTTCTACTTTTTGGAAAGCATTGTTCTCCGGTTTGGGCACTCAGATTCACTTCATTACTTCCTATCATCCTCAGACTGATGGGAAGATTGAATGAGTCAACCAAGTGGTGGAGGACATGTTGTGCATGTACATCATGCAACAGCTTAGAAAATGGGAGGAATATATTCACTTAGTAGATTTTGCCTACAATAATGGGTATCACGAATCATTAAAGATGAGTCCCTTTGAAGTACTTTATGGGAGGAGGTGTACCATTTCTACAAATTGGAATAACCCTGAGAATAAACAAATATTAGGACTGGATATGTTGGAATAAATGGAAAGAACCATGAAAAAGTTCCGGGAAAGCTTGAAGGTTGCACAAGACAGGAAAAAGGCTTATACCGATAAGAAAAGGACCTACCAGGAATTTCAGGTAGGAGACCATGTCTATGTGTGAATAAAACCTAAGAGGAGGAGTACTTTGAGATGGGGAAAGTGCACCAAATTGGCTCCTCGGTTCTGTGGTCCCTTCCAAATTTTAGATAGGGTAGGACCGGTTGTGTATCAGCTCGCACTACCCAGTCATATTTGGGTCAGTAATGTATTTCATGTTTCTTTTTTAAAGATATATATATATATATATATATATCTGATCCTCGACACATCATAGATTGGAAATATATTTAGATAAAAGAATATTAAGATATGGATATATGTAGGCTATTTCTTTTATCTACAGAGTATATTTAAGATGTGCCAAATGTGTGACAATTGGATGATGGTAGATCAAAATGGAAGGAGAATTCCTGGTAGAGCCCCTGCGCATACTCGATCATAGAGAAGTAAAGTTGCGGAGGCGAGCTATCATCCAAGTTAAGGTGCAATGGAAGCACTTTAGCCCAGCAGAAGCCACTTTGGAGGATAAATATTTTATGCAGGAGACATACCCTAGACTATTCTAGAAGCGGCTGGAAGACTAAACAACGAGGACAGTGTTCCACTTGGGGGGGGGGAAGATATAACACCCTTAGATATGAGAGTAAAAACTAAAGTTATTGTTCTTAATATTTTACTTTTGTTTTTATAATTTTGAAAAGAAATGAGAAAAGAATAGTTATAATAACTAGTAATGAATTTATTTTATGTAATTCGGGAAATGGTTAGAGTGAGAACAGAATTATGATTTCACGATAATCTAAAGAATTTTGGGAAACAATTGGAGGAAGTTATTATTCAGTTTCCTTCTTCTAAAAGCCCTAGAGATAAAAGGGCTCCTGAGGGACTACAAGGGGTTTGGATACTAGAAGGGGAACCACTTGGAAAAGAAGGATACATGAGAACTGCAGAATTATTTCCAAAGCTGGTTGGGGCCAGTGGAAATTTTTCCAATCAGATTGACTTCTGAAATTCTATATTGGACTAGAGTCTTGAGGTCTGGAAGGGTAACCTGGACTAGTTAAATCCAACTATGCTAAACGATTTCTCGGGGGGAGGAATTTGGACATAATAGACAGTTCTGTTGGAAGGGTGGAATGGTCTCATTCTGGGCACACTAACTCAATTAGTTTCAATAGTTGCAGATAAGTAGAACTGACAATGTTTTGAAGTTTTTATTTCTAAAAGTCTTGTTAAGTTGAAAATCGTGTTGCTCAAATTTCAAGAATCAAGTTCTGTCAGAAATGAAGAGTGGACAAATTATGAATAAAATGATAAGAAATACTGCTTGTTGTTGTCTAAGTTAATTTATACCCGTTTTGATATAATTCTTCATCTTAAATTATCGGTTTGATGAATAGATGTGATGAGTATTACGAGGGTATTGGCTAGTATTTATGTATGCATGTATGGTATAATATTTCATCTAATTTGTTAGTATGATAAATAGACGTAATGGGTTATCATAGGAATATCAGCAAGAGTATATTTAGATATGTGAAAATGAAAAAAAAGAAAAGGTTCTTGTAAGTTTGGAAGGACGGATGGAGAAAAACCCTCTGCGATTATCAAGAACACTGTGAAGAAAACCCTGTATCAACCTGTGTGAAAAACTATATAACCTAAGTAGCCTCTGTGGGTAGTTATAAGCTGGAGACAAGATGTTCAATAATGGAACAATTTTCCCGCAGACACAGGGAGTAGAGCAGACTGCTTTTATTAACGTTAATGGGTCCCTAAAAATAAAGAAGAACCCCATGTGGCATGCCTACTTTTAGAGTTGTTCCAGCGCTGAACTATTACCAACAACCTTAGGAACATCTATTCGTGAGGACATTTAGATGAGTTAGTAGCTCGAACTGTAATAACAATAATATTGAGAAAGATAAATAGAATATAAACGTTGTATTGAAAACTACTAAACTCAAGCCATGATAGAAAAACTCAGAAGTACAGTAAGTAATGGAAAGATTGTATCTATTCACTGAGAGAAAACCAAAATAATGCCTGCATAATTGTATTATCATGAAAAGAGTAACAAAATAGAACCATAAATTATGGGCATCAAAAAATCCATTTGCAAAGTAACAAACTGCATTATATAATTTATCGATAAACAGAACGATGCCCTTGTACAAGATGGATTCTTTTCTTTGAGCAAAATAAAGATTAAAACCCTCGAATGAGGTCCATAAAACAAAATATGTGCAAAGGAATATACATAACCATTTTATTCAACAAGCTCGCATACATCCTTATCTATGGTATTAAAACCATCCATAACTAAGTACCCACGGTATTAAATGCATCCTAAAGTTCTCAGGAGTCTGATAAACTACATTTTTATTTATAAATGAACAAAATTGGACTATGCGCTAATAGTAGCAGCAACTGCCACAAAGATAGAGGGTCTTTGGAAAGGAAATGTAGTGAACTCGCCTTCGGTTCTGTGTACCCACCTTAGTACCTAGAATGCCAAAACAATCTTGCTCCCAAATAGGAAAGAAGACAATGAAGTACACAAGGTACATAACACAGAGTACAGATTGGGGAAGGAAGGATTGTTCCTACCCATTAAATGCTAGGGTTTTAGTCATGGCTGACATTGAGCTGCATTGAACCAAACAACTCTATTTACAAATGTCAATTATGTATAAAGAAATTGAAAATAAAAAATTCTTATGGTTAAAACATTTTATTTATTAGAGATTTGATTCCTAGATGCTTGGCATATCCCAGCTAAAATGGATCTTTTTTAGTTTAATAAATAATAATACTTCAATCATAAATAAAATACCATAAACTATAAAATTGTGTATAAAAAATTATTTCATAAAACTTATAATAAAATATTTATAAATTTTACTTAATATTTCCCCCTACCCCCACTATCATAGACATAGATTGTGGGTATATGAGGGTAGGCATGCATAGGAAATAATGAGAAAAAATTATAAATATATTATTATAAAATTTACCTAATATTTCCCTCCCATCACTACCTTTGGAAATATTTTAAAATTGTAAAACAAACTAATGTTACAATTAAAAATTATAAATTGATATAAGACATTATTGCTCTTTACATCCATAAATCCATTCAATTTTAAATTTGGATCTACCAAGTGTTTACAAGAATCAAATATGTCTAGATGCTTGCTAAATATGATGTTAAGATGCATCTATGTTGATATACATTAGAACATATGTTACCGTTATAGTATTAACATGTACATATTAGTAGCAAATGATTCAATTGGGTTAAACAACTCTCTGCAATCTAGTATGAGAAAGACGTTGTAGTGGAACAAATGTTTGCAACCAAGCATCAAGAAGATGTTGTAGTGGTACATTAAATGAAATATTTTTTTTGTGAGGTGAATTCTATTAGCTGAAAAAATAGGGAATTACATTAAGGATTAAAAATGTCACTTTGGTCTCTCATAGGAAAGACTTGATTGCAAACAAAATTGTACCCTCCTAACATATGAGGGAGAAAAATAAAAACTAATAGTGACAAAAAAAATAGGCTACTACATATATAGTGGCCTAATTGGCCTCAAACAAATGTAGTTGCAAAGATATAATCATAAGACAAAGCCATACCAAAGTCAAACAATGTGTTCAGAGTCTAAGGCTTCCACTGAGATAGGATTTTTTGGATCTACTACAGGCATGACAACTGCCACGTGCATTTTTAGATGATGTTTTATCCTCTCCAGCCTTCGGCCGATTATTTTCATCCTAGTATCATAGTCCCTCATATGCCCATGCATGTGATCCAAGTATTGAAGCAACTCCATCTAACACTCATGAAAATCCGGGAGACTTTATCCCAAAAGGAATTTCATTTTCTAATAAAAATCCATTGTTTGCATGCACTGGTTAAATCTACCCCTCATATGTCTCATATCAAGGATCCAATTTTCCCACTCAACAAGGAATTAAGTATCTGAAAGGGGATTTCAGTGGCAAGAGGCTTTCCCCATAGACTAGGACAATTCCTCTGAAACATTGGTTATAGAGTGCTCCGAATAGCAAGCAACAATGTCTTTAACTCAATGATGCAAATAGGTATTTCCTATTTAAGCACACCACTAATAATAAGCAACCCATATTCTATCTCTACCCCCTTTCGAGGTAGGGATGGAGTGACACTTAGAGATGTACAAATAGACCATGACCTAATTTGCTAAGATGAATCCCCCCCACATAGAGACATCACACACCAAAATTGCAAAATCTTGTGGGAGGAATGAACTAAGATGCTATCTCCATAAAACTTTTGTCATCTGAGCCCAACAATAGACCAACCCCTACCATCTCTTGTACACCAATCAACAAATAAAGCACATTTCCACCACAAAATTGAGGCTCACGCCCAACCATTAACCCAAGACAAAGTAAAAACCCACCTCCTAGCTTAGGATGAAGACATGATGTTGTTGAGCCAAAAAAAAACCCATTCATCCTTGAGAGAGTAAACACCACCAACTCTCAACATAATGCACCACATATAACAAGATCCATAAAATCATAGAGATAGTAAATATATAAACCAGAAAACACAAACTCCCCAATGAATCATCCTAGTCTACACCAAGATAATTCAAAGGTCCTCTCAACCACCACAAGCCTAGACAATACGCAACCTTCACGAAATGAGTAAAAAATAGGAAACCACCCCCCTTAAAAATAATCCAATTGAGGAAAAGAAATGAAACTCGAATTACTTCAGGAAATGAAAAGCAACAGACATGCCTAGAAGAAAGGAACCAAAATTAGAGACATCTATCACCTAGTGAAACGAATGGTGCATTTTTCCTTGGGTGCCTAAATAGAGGAGAGAAAAAAATAATAATTCCCCTTTCATCTTTTGTGAACTGGGAATACTACAATTCAACTAGATAATGTGGTAATTTGCATATTCTCTATTCCTTCCTCAAATATAACTTTCTTGAGCCTTCAACCAAAGTTGACAGCCCAATCATACTGCCCACTATTGAATAAACCATAAGGTACCAAGAACTTCTACTGGAGGAATTTTTTCCTAACCTATCTCCCCTTAAATTGTAATAGCCTCATACCATATGTCTACTTAGGGGTATCTCATTGCAAGCAAGAGTGCCCCTCTATCATTCTTAGCTGTGAAGATGGAGCAAATATTTAGCAATCCAAGGTTCGCCATTACGGCCACCCTCCTGACATGTTGTATGCCATCAAAAGTTACATTATCCCATCCTCGCATCTACCCAAATTCATATAGATTGAAGGCCATGAGGCCAAAATTACAGTTTATAAGGGCGTGTGACACATCCCCTAACCCATTAGCCAAATGGGGTAGTAGCAACCCCCCCCCCCAGCGTCTAAAAGGTCTCCTCATCCAGGGTTGGGTAATAGCTTTGAACCATCTTTTAGCATGCCACCTTCATGGTAAAATATGGCAGACAATTCCAAACTAATACCATGAGGCTAAATTATTCTAGGCATCCATAACTTGACACAAAATTTGCAACTTTGTTACTTGTTCACCTTATGTGTAGTGCGATAAGAACTAGAGTACAAGATAGAAAGTGCACCACCTGTTATAGCATGGATTCCAACGTCTAACCTATAAATATCTTATGGATATGGGATCTAGCTTGGAGAATACATATCATGTTGACAATGGGTTGTGAGTCCCCTTCCATAAAGAGATTATTTTAACCTTGAGTTTCAACATACTCTAGGCCCTTTTTTAGACCTATTAATTCCACTGAATTATTAGTAATAATCCTAATTGTCCTAGAATATATGAACATGGGCATCCCTGTGTGATATCTATTGACGTCTACAAATCATATGGGGCTTGGATCACCCTTAGAAGTTCCATTAAATTTTAGTTTTAAACAGAAGGTCGAGGGGGATTACATTATCCTAGGTTGGAGACACTAACTGGAGGGCAATCTGAAGAAGGACACATGGGAGGGGAAGAAAACCACTTACATATTTGAATCCTACCAATATTGGGAGAAGAAAGATAATGCGAGAATTCTTTCTTTTACCCAGTTGATAAAGGATTTCCGCATTGGGTTGTATATGCAGTATGTTATAAAAGTAAGTGAGGTGAAAAAATAGTTGAAACAACTAATAGAATAGGGTGTCATTCGACTGAGTACATCACCATGTGGGTCACCCATCATCGTTGTGCGAAAGAATGATAGGACTTGGCAGATGTGTATAGATTACAATGTGTGGAACAAAATCATGATCAAGAATAGATACCCCCTGCCTAGGATATATGGTCTATTCGATCAGTTGCAGTAAGAAAAATACTTCACCAAGTTGGACTTAAAGTCTGGATACCACTAGGGCTGAGTCAAAGAAGAAGATACCTAGAATACTACCTTCGAAACTAGTCAAGGTTTGCATGAGTGATTAGTGATTCCATTTGGCCTATGTAATGCACCATCTAAGTTTATGATATTAATGAATGATTTATTGTGCCCTTTTGTAGATTCATTTATTATTGTTTATTTGGATGATATATTGGTATATAGATCTACATGGGAGGATCACATCTCACATTTAATGCAAGTGTTGGAGACATTAAAGAAGCACCAACTGCTAGAAAATATCAAGAAGTCTAACTTTAATGCAAAATAGTATTTGGTGTATCTGGGGTATGTGATAGGTGGAGGAGATTTGAAGATAGATCATGCAAAGATGGAGGCCATTAAGAAATGGTCAATGCCTACTAATGTTTCTGAGGTTAGGAGTTTCATTGGGAAACACAGTACCTAAGGAAATGCATATCCTCATTTCCAGTGGTAGCAGCATTGCTCTGTGCCATAACAATAAATGGCAAGAGTTTCTAGTGGGGAAAGGGTGAACGGAGGGATTTAGAGGAGCTAAAGAAGAAGATCATTCAAGCACCAGTTCTAGCATTACTAAACTTCCAATGACCCTTTGAAGTGGAGACAGATGTGAGTGGGTATGTTATGGAAGTGGTTGTCGAGCAATAAAAAGGGTCTTTTTCACCTCTAATTATCTTCACATTAATTGTCAACCCAGGGACAACCTTTTATTTCAAGAGTGTACTCAGTCTGAGGCAGCTATTTACTCAAGAGTAATGTTTTGCAGTATAGTGCTTAAAATCCAAAAGTAAATGAATGCTTGAAATAAAATCTAATTAGAACAGCAAGAAACTCAAATGCTCTGTAATTAAATCATTCACTCAAACAACCATCAATCAAGGATACAGTAGCAATAACTCATTCCTCTAGAGATTGATGCAATTGAAATCAAATTGGAACAAGACAATCAATCTGAGAACGAGGAAGCAGTAACCAATGTTCTCTATAGTTGACAGTCCTGCTTTAAAGCAATTAAAAGGAAATAGAAATTGAACTAAAGCTGCTATTGAAAGTAAACTAGGAAAACTCTTTAAAAGCAAACTCTTGCAATGAATCAACAGAAATGAATAGCAAAGCTTCATATAACAAAAGTGATTTATTAATGGAAAGGAATAGCAATGCTAAAATACTAGAATTAAACAGCAATCTTAAATGGAACCGAACAACAAGACTAAGTAATTAGAAATACACAGCAACTGTAAACATAATTGAATCAGCAACCTTAATCCAGCAGCATGAGCATTAATCACAGTTACTGAAGCAATAGTAATTGCAGTTATAATTGAATAATAGCATAATTGAACAACAATTGCAATTACAAATGAACAACAATTAAATGAACCACAGTCTTAATTAGACAGCACAATATTAGATTAGAATTAAAAGCAGGACATTTCAAGTTATAATTAATAATTTTTTCATTAACACAATCCAATTGTGATTTCAATATAACAGAGCAATTCTGTGAAATGTTCACAAACAAAAGATTACTGAACAAAACAATTTAAAGAAATGAGAAGAAAACCAAACCATCACACGACAGAAATTGGAAAGATATAATACACAGCAACGTACTCCACCAGAGGCTGGGCCCTTAGCCGCCAGTGGATGCTGCTGGGCTACTTCATATAAGGTGAATGAACAACAACTCTCAAATCATATATTATTCATTAAACTTGGTTGGCATTACAATAGCAAAAGCATTGAGAATTACAACATGCAACAATCCCTTTTTCCTCCTATCCAATCATGAATTCTTAATTCTAAATCTCTAATTCAAATCATAATTCTAAATCCATCATTCCCAAATCATAATTCTGCATTCTCTCAGCCATCCCCAATTCTGAATCCTCAATTCTCCACCATTTTTCCATCCCCATCTCTGATCTCTGTTTTCATTTAAATAGAGAGAGATCAGAGAGAAGTTACAATAATGATAAGTACAACATGATTTCTGTTACAAAATTGGATTTTTTCCAACCAATTCATCAACAAGAAAATATATTTTCATTCATCTTTCAACAAGAGCAAGGTGAATTTGGCTTTGTAGCTGAGATTTGGAAAACGGCCACACAACAAATCTGAGAAAATCATGCTCAAAGAACCCTGCGTTTCTCTCAATAAAAGTCGAATTTGGGCAAACCATTCTAAAATGAAGTTAATTGGGTCCGTTCTGGACAAAACCCATGTCCCGGATTTTCCAGATTCCTCTTCATTTTCCCATAATCTCAACCGCAAAACCATCACTTCTTATTCCAGCGAATTTCTGAGTTGGCACTTTTAATGATCAAATATTCAATCTGGAAATTATCTTGGAGACTAAAAATGGCGAATAATGTTAGAACCAATTTATTAAAACTATCATTTATAAAATCATGCATAATCATCAATTTATTAGAAATAAAGGAGAATAAATAATATTCATTCATAAGAGCATAAATCATTGTAAAATGGAATTATATAATAAATTATAATAAATGATATGATAAAGAATGGTAGAAATGGGTGAAATAAGCGCTTAAAAGTGATAATAATAATGGCATAATAATGGCCCAATAGTGGTCTTGATGTAAGGAAGAAGGAATGTATGCTACCATGCTGAAGTATTCCATGGGGTAGTTCCTAACTACCCCACCTATGACAAGGAGCTCTATTCCTTGGTGCAAGCTATGAAGAAATGGAAGCACTATTTGATGGGAAAGGAGATCGTAATCCAAACAAATCACAAGCCACTACTATACTTTCATGCCCATAGTAAGCTACAATAGACCAGGCATTACAAGTGGATGGGTTTTCTATAGTAATTCCATTTGGTGAAAAAGTACAAGAAGGGAAGCACAAACAAGTTGGTTGACATGATTTTAACTCTAACCACACGAAAGATCACAACTTTGGGAACTCTTATTCACATGGAGCCATTAGTCAATGATGCATAAAAAGAGACATATTTAGAAGATGAGGACTTCAAAGAGGTGTTTCAACAGTTGCAAAATCAGAGTCATGTGCATGATGGTGACAACATCATTGAATACCTTCTCTAGGGTGTGTTACTCTACATATTGGATAATTTATTTGTTCCTAAAGGTGAGTGATTGCAACAAATTAGATAGGATCACACCTCCAAGGTTGCAGGGAACTTTGACGTAGGGAATACCATGGCCACCTTGTAGAGGTATGTGTATTGGCCCAAGGTTCAATATCAGGAAGCTAAATTCACAAGAGGATGCATTCTTTGTTATATCAACAAGCATAGAAACAAGAAACAAGGTCTATATCATCCCTTTCCTATATTGGCTCATCCTTGAGAATGTATTTCCATCGACTTTGTTGGAGGATTTCCAAAAACCAGGAAGTGACATGACTATGTATTCATGGTAGTTGATAGGTTCAGTGAGATGTGTGTTTTGATTCCCAGTAAAAATATCATGAGTGAGGAAGAAGGAGAAAAATTGTTCTTTGGATAGTTCTAGGTGTACTTTGGGATACCAAGGAGCATAATTTTAGATATTGATACAATATTTCTCATTTGATTCTGGACTACATTATGGGAGAAGATGGACACACAATTGAGGATATCTACAACATTCCATCCAAAGACAGATGGGCAGACAAAAGTAGTCAATAAGAGTTTGGTACAACTTATGAGGGGATACCAGCACAAGAATCCAAAGACCTAGGATGAAAATATGGTATATATACAACATTATCATAATAGATAATTCCACACCCATATAGGAAAATTCCCATTTGAAATGTGTTTTGGATATTTTCCACCTTCACCTTTGGACATTGAATATGGGAAACAAGGAGGTGTGGGGGAGGATATTATAGGAGATGCCTTAAGGGATGAAAAACTTATATATAAGATTACTAAGATCCATCTATAGGAAAAATAGACACTACATAATTCATGGGAAAAATTTAAGGCCAAATATGATCAACATAGAATAGAGAAATCATTCAAGGTGGATGACAAAGTATGGCTACAATTGAATAAGTAGAGGCTACAGGGGTTTGGTAAGAAAATAAAGGCTCTAAGGTATGTTCCCTTTGAGATGATAGGAAAGGTGTATGATAAAGCATATTGACTCATTTTACCACCATATATGCACATTTACTCAGTTGTGAATGTAGAGACCTTAAAACTCTATGACCTTCTATGTTAGGTCGGGAAGAGGAGTAGGTACTACCTTCTGTGGAGGATTTGGAACTATATGCTTAAGAATGGTTAACAAAAGACACGGATTTTGAAATAGGTCCAAACTACAACACTAGGGTAGCATGACCTTTGGCAATTGTTTTGAAAGGACAACTTCTAGAGAAAGTGAAATGGTACACAAGAGAGGTGGAGAAACAATTTCCTCACCTCATTCAGTTTAAGATTTTGGTGGAAAACTTCCTCCCAAAATGGGGAGGTGTGATCCAGATTAGATCATTTACTATTTTTCATCCATCTTGATCCTTTCAGAGTGGAAAAAATGGAGGAATTAGTTCACAACACTGTTTTTCCCGATGGGACCTAGCTTGGAAAAACAGGGTTTGAAATGTTCCAGGAGCATTTTGAGGCATCAAATGACATTTTTTGGTAGCAAAGATTTGCCTCTTGAGAATTCCATATTTTCATGCTATTATGCACATAGAGATCTTTCCAATGGTGCAAGAATCACATCAATACAAGTTCGTATGCGAAAGTTATGCCACTCAAAATTTGACCTTCTTGTTTTCATGACCATAATTCGAGGGGATGCCACACTAGGCCCCATTATTCATGGAAAAGGGGCTAGCCACATGATTATGATGTATAATAATCTAGAAGAGTCTATCTTATACCTTTGGTTAAGATTGAGTTAGTCAAACCTAACCACTAGAAGGCTATCATGCTATATTATAACTGGGCCACTAGGAGGAAAATGGATTCCATTCTTTCGAGTGAATTTCTTCCATAGCTGAGAAAAAAATATCAAATAGGTATAGGAGGAAGAACATATAAATAGGATTTGTGCATTATAGAAGCCCATGGGCCATAGACCACACTTGTTTGTACTCACATACATATTTCCATTCTAGGAAAGAGAGCAGAGCAACCTCACCTTCCAGTTGGGTTTTTCTCTTGAAAGGGTTTCCTAGAGCATATCTTATATCAAATGTGTGTGTGAGATTTTATTTTTACATACTCCATTTTCCACATAATTTTTATTCGCATGTATGCACTATTAACAGTACATCTACAGATCAAGAAATCTAATAAAATTGTAATATTGCATAAATTTACATTTTAAATATAATTTTATAAGATATGTTGTGATGAAATTTACATTTTAAATATAAAATTGTAATAGTGTAGAACTTTTCCCCTAAAAATTTTGTGCCCTCAAGTGGGCCAAAGAATGCTTTTTCCAACAATGAGTCTACAAGATACAATGTTGTTTGTGTAATTTTTATGGATAAACGAATTCTTTAGTCTTTCAAATACTCAATTCACATGGCTTAATTGCACATTGATTCAAACATTTTATATATTCATCTAAACGCATCATTTTTTGACATGGATATATCAATAATGAAAAAATTTAATCCAAAGTAAGTATTCATCACTCAACACTAATCAAAATTCATTGATTAATGTTGGTCAGTAGTGTAATTAGATATAGCGATGTAGGGGCATCATGCTAATTTTCACGGACTTCATTATTTGAGGAAGTTGGGTTCCCCATGTCAATTATTTTGGATTCTAAAAAGTTAGACTATCTAAATTGCCCAAGTGGTTTTGGTTATCGAAACTAGTTGGATAAAATAGTGGATCTAATCAACTATTGGTTGATCTGGATCCTATCATGGATTTGGGATGATTTCTATAAATTAGGAAGAGTGTGAGAAGTGAAAAAGGGTCAGGACTATGTTCCATATTGTGTAATCAGGCCAATATATTATGTGTAATATAATTTGACTATCAAAGGTATTTACATGCTTTTGTTCTTGTGAAATATATTTTCTTCTCTATGTGATTATAATGGGGTGATTTTCTTGTGTTGTGTGTGCTCATTTCCAATTGAGAGAGTGAATATGGAATACACAACATTAATTCTTACGGCCAACAAAATATTTTTATCAAGGCCTGGTTAAATCACATAGATGAATGGATGTCATTTGTGCACAGAGGAAAAGTGATCTGCTTAGAGAGTTCATTTGAATCATGTTGCAAGTCAAAAATACAAAAGATGGCAAAGATAAGTTTCTAGGTTTATGGTTGAGCATTGAATTTTGGAGATGAATGGTGTAGATCAATTTAATTGAGTCCTCCTTGGTCAAAATATAAAAATAAATCTCTAGCGTTGATTTGATGAAATCTATAGTGGTTGTAGTGTTGATTTACAAAATTCAATTGACATCTAGATATTTAATATATGATTTGTTATAATGAGTATGATATACATGATTTTATGAGCATTGAAGCTCTTTGTTTAGCACCATGGCTGATGGAGCATTTCTTATTTTTATGATTTGTGAGGCAAAGCCTTTGAGACACAGGGTATTAATATGCTTCTAGGTATGTGTCTCATGATGAAGCATCTAGGGAATTTTTGTTCATTTCCTCTTTGAATAGAAGCATTTTTTCAACCCTATGAATGTAACAATGCAAACCTTGTACCAATCAATAACATATTTTCTTCGTCAATAAGCATAAATTGTTTGGCTAGAATCACCTTAAAAATAAAATCATGTGACAAGATAGAGTAGCATTGAAGTGGTTGAATATGATGGAAAATTCGAATGGATTATGAAAGAAAGCAAGTCACATTTGTTTATTGAGGGCATTAACTTGCTTTAAATAGTGTTAATATTTTTTGTTGATTGAAAACTAAATTGTGCAAAAGTTTACAATTCAATGTATACCACTTCTCATCTGAGATCGATCAATTGAAGATGATATTAATGCCAAATTGTTTTGATTGCAGATGTTAGAATATTGTTGTGTATATTCGATTTGATGTAACGAGACATTGATTTTGATATTGCAAGTGTTAGTGTAGATCAGTTGTCTAATATAAAATTTGTTTGGCCAAAATCACCGTCAACAAAATTTCCATGTGACAAGGGATAGCAACATTGAAGTGGTTGAATCTAATGGAAATTTTGAATGGATTAAAAGAGAAATCAAGTCGCATTTGTATATCGAGGGAATTAACCTTCTTTAAATATTGTTCATAGTTTTTGTTGATTAACAATTGAATTGTGCAGAAGTTTACAATTCAATCCACACTATTGATCATCTTAGATCAGTCAATTGAAGATCTAATTAACACTAAATTATTTTGATTTCAAATGTTAGACTGTTGCTGTGTATATCAGACTTGATGTAAACAAATATTGATTTTGATAATATAAACATTGGTGTAGATCGAATGTTTTATTATTTTAATTACTCAAAGAAGGAAACGACATATTGTTGTTGTGTTGTTGGAAAAAATCATTGGACAAGAAATTTGGCACTAAGTGATCTCATGCTATCACCTAGTCACTTGAACAATAATGAATGAAGATATTTGAAAGAATATTCCTGGAAAAAAAAATAGTGCAAAACCAAAAAGATTTTTTTTTTACCGTAGACGAGAGAATGTTGTTGATATGTTATATTCGATATATATAATACAACAAATGTCTAATACATATGACAATTTTGTTGATATATTATCTTCGTTGTATAATACAAGAAATGTCTGATACATGTGACAATGGAAGAGGACCATTGTTAGTGATATATATGGAAATGGAAGAAGCCCAATATTAGTAGAAGTTAACTTCCCCGAAAGATAAAGATGAGGATGTGTACATGCATTTAGTTGGTTGTACACTAACAAAACACTAACACAGAATAATAATCTTGTCACTTGGAAATGAAAGAATTATAATAATATTTTGGACTTCATATTATGTATAGTAAAGAATATGACAAATTCAACGAGATCGAATTTTGGTGGCAACCAGTCTGGTTTCGAATACTACTTCCCTAATTACATCTATGGATGACATTTATCTTATTGTTTCTCTAATTTTTTCAGCCCTTGTCACCATGGGTACTATGTGCAAATTAACGAATACAATGACTACTAGTTTCTCCATATATATTTTGTGATGTGCCTATTACCTTGTTATGAGATTTCATATTAATAGGGGTCTTTAATGGTTATCTAAGAGACATTGTTTTGTAAATATTTTATGGTAGTTGCAACATTATTAGACTTTTTGTGCAAGTTCTTTTTCATATATAGAATTTAGAATGTTATTTCCTATCCCTCCATCACATTAAGCTTTCAACACTAATATTAGTTCTTATAGTGATAGTGACAATATTATTTTCCTATAATAGTTTCTTTACTTCAGATTGGATATTCATCACCGGTTAAAAATGGCACCCCAATTGATCTCAGGCTAATAGCCGCTTAGGTTTAATTTTGAATCTAAAATTATTCAATTTGAGGTACTTGGTATCTACTTGGTAGATTCGTATTAGCCTATTTTGATATTAAATAATTGGAAATACTCATTATTTGGTTCACCATCCAATATTGGCACATGATTAGAGTAATAGCCACTGGGAAAATTGTTGATTACATTGGGAGGAAAGGGGTGAGTGTGTTCAAGGATATCATGGTGATATCATATGTGAACTATGGAAAATTTGTGATTCTTGAACAGATGATGACAAGTCACATCATATAATTTATTTATTTATTTTCATTTTACATATGATAACAAAGGTCCAACTTTATTTTCTATGTTATACATAGGCACTAATAGTAGCAGTTGATGGGCTTCCAAATTAGACTTAAATTAAGACCCATCTAACCATTATTTAACACATTAAACCCTTTTTTTTCATTAGATAACATATTTTTAACTTTAATATGTTCATTAGGAAGGTTTAGAGATAATTCCATATTTGTTCCTATTATTATTTATTTTTGTAGAATATTGTGAGAATATTGGGCAGATTACGAAGATTTGCAGGAGGAGATAATATAGTGACTTTCTCCTTGCTATAGGAGGACCAATATTGGATAAAAAATGAACAATATAGTATGAAATATTGCATAAATCTTGGAGCTCCAATGATTGATAAAATCAAGGAATGTGTTCCCTGTCATTTAATGCAAATTCCTAGTGTTGGGAACTAGATCCACTTTTTGAGGGATTTTGGAGGGTAAAGTTGCTTCCTTTCAAGGAGAATGATTCGCCATAAATTTTTATAAGTACTAATTTGAATTTTCCTCTAGGGGCATGTATTTCTTATTCTTCTTGTGAAGAAAATTTGTTATTTAGCAATTCCACTTCCATTTCTAGAGGGATGTACTTGTATTGATTCAAATAATGAAGTTTGGTGCCATTTTTAGCTTCTAAATCTTGGTTTCTGTCATAGGAATCTGAGTTTCCTTGGGATTGGAAATCCTAGTAGCCTCAATGCTCTCTTGTACAAATTCCTTATGTCCTTGGAATTTGTTTTTCACTTGCATCTCTTATTTTTCATTTACTATCCATGCTTCTTTTTTTGCAAGTTACATTGGTTAAATGATTGAAGTAAGTTATTTTCTAGGTTATTTATAGATTCAAAATCATTATGCATCCTTAGAAAAACTTTGAAAATTCATATTCATCGTAGATCTACTTGGATTGGTCTACTAGCTCACAAATCTAGAATTTCTGGAAGTCCCTTGTAGCAAAATAGTAGTAATTTTTTGATATTTTTTAGAATTTGTTAACAAGCCTCATTTAAGTTGATTCTAGTTTCATTATGTCATACAAAAATTAGGTTAATAAAAAAATTTACCCCATACCAATGTTTCTTGATTAGGTTAGGAATTATGTAGGTTAACTAGCTCACTAGTGCTTGAATTTCCAATTTTTAGAGTAGTAATTTTCTGCATTTTTTGGCACGTGTTATTTTGTGGTATTTTGAAGTGATTCCAATTGGAATTGAGTCCTCAGAATCCTACTTAATAAAAAAAAAAAAATCCATCCCATTTTCATTTGATTTACTTAGGCATTCTACAAGTTATGACCTCGTGTAGCACCTCCCATAACACCTCCTGTAGCACGTGTAAACTTGAGCAGATTTTCTTTGAAATCTTGTTTTTCGTTGCTTAGGCTTGAATAATGACCTATAGGCTTTGAATTATGATTGAGTAATGCCAAAAGACCTCTTAAGCCTTGCCTCTTCTCCATTTCAATTCACCTCTACAGTCATGGTTAGAGGACAAATTCATGACTTCAAGAGCATAATGATGATTTTCATGATTAATTCGTGAAGTGTCTTATGAAGTATGTTGAAAAAATATATTTTTAATGCAGTTATTGAAGAATGATTTCGTGATTAGGTTTTTCTTCATAAATATTTAGATAGGTTTTTCATTTCCAACATTGTTATTTCTATTGCATAGACTTGGTTTCCTTTTGGTGGAATAGTTACATTTTGAAAATAGAATAACATTTACATTCATGCAAGAAGGTTAACCTTTACATTTATTTAAAGTAGAGTAACATTTCCATTCTTGTAAATAGATAATAATTTCAATTTATAATTTGGGGAGCAACTTGATTTTCTCTAGGAGGAATCCTATTAGTAAGGCTTATCCTATCCATCATTTTCCACATGATTCTAAGTAGACTATCTATTTTATGATCAGATGGAGAAGAAGATGAAGGTTCCTCTTTGATAGTAACCCTTCTTCCAATTTTTAATTTTTCTTTTTTGTCTAATAAACTAGCCTCAACTTTAAGGGAATTAGCTTACATTTCCTCTAAGGTAGTAGGGTCTCTTTCTCTTAGCTTATATGCCATATCGACATGAAATCCTTTAGGGAAATGTATAAGGGCCAAGCTCGAGGGAGGTTTAACAGCAGGTGGAATTGCATTATAGAATTTATTATACCTTTCACAATATTTTTCCATGGTCTCATTAGGTTTTTATATTCATTCAAGATCTGAAGAGGATTCTTTTTGCTTTCCCACCTATTTAGGAAATACTGATGAAAGGCAACAAGGTCATCTATACTAGCTGCTGCTAAAATTTTAAACCATTTTCTTACCTCTCCACCCAAACTCTGGGAAAAAAGTCTCATCTTTACATCACTTTCATCCACTTCTTGAAGATCAAGGAAATAGTTCATTTTATCTATATGTTGTTTTCCTTTGATAGCACTAGTGGCATCAAATTAAGGAATTCTGGTTTGATAATCTTGGGGCATAGGATGCAACTACCCAAGTAAAACCAAGGGAGCATAACGAGTAGCCATATTGGGTTGAATAATATGTGATTTTTTGGGGGGTATAGATATATGAGTTTTTGGGATAAGTTGGGTCACTGTCTGTTATACTACTAGAGAAGTAGTGGAGATTATAGAAGGGGTGGGACTAGTTGATATAGGATGAACAGATTGGGAAGAAAGAGATGATGATACAATAGTGAGGGCAGAAAGTTCAACAGATTGCTGAATATAGGCTTGATGTACAACTTGATCAAGTGCTGATACAAGATCCTGTAATTTGTCAACATTTTAGAAGGCTTGCTCATCAAAATCAGGTTCAAAAGATAATTCTACAGATCTATAAGGATGGAGAGAATAGTTATCAACTACTATTTGATCGAAAAAACTTTCATATTTGGTCCTAAATAGACTATGTTCGAATGGTAAGTCAACCTAGATATCTTGTATGGTAACAAACTTTTCTGGAAGAGAATGTTCCCTAGAAAGGGGACTATTACTTCCTTGACTTTCAGCTAAACTTATTTTCCTTAATAACTTTTCAGGATCATGTAAAATTTTGGGAGGTTTTGGATTAGGATGAGATCTTGTGTAAATTATTTTTGGAGCTAGATCTTAAAAGTGAGAGACACAATTTACAACCTATAATCCTTTATTTATAAAATTTGGGTCATTATTCTTCCTCAAATAAAGTTTTATGAACTAGGGAATTTAATTTTGTAAAAATGAAATGAAGGATTGTTCTTCCCTAGCATGGTCGCCAAAATGTTAGCACTCTATAATTTCCGAGGTTGTGAAAGAAAACACAGAGGTAACCACAAAACCACTTTGGAGCTTAGGATCTAGCCTTCCTAAAATCAAAGAGGGATCTATCTATCAGATTTAACTTTGTTGTATTTAGATATTAGGCTAGTTGTGAGAGTTTAGAGTTTGATTTTAAAATTGATTTGGTTGATTAAATGACTGAAACTTCCATTGGGCTATGGAGTCTACAAACTTAATGTGGATTTGTCTCAGATTTTCAAAGGAGTTTCATAAGGCAAGGTAGTTGAACTAACTGGATTTTTTAGATTTAAATGAAATGTGATAGAAGAAAAGCTATAGGTTAATTTGAAGCTAAAGAGTAGTTAATAATTCTTTAACTTGATATTAGAATAAAACATTTAAATTATCCATAACCAAAATGAGAGTGTATCTTTCAACAAATTATGTTCATCAAATTTCTCTAAAATAATTCAGATTTAAGAACATAAGTATTGAAACAAAGAAATAAACACATATACATTGAGAGAAGCACTTCACCAAATAACCCAAGACATGAATCGTGTAAATAATGTCCTTTTTATTACTGATCATCCCATCAAATGGAAATAGTACAATAGATTTCTAGAATGCAAAAAATCAACCCTTCATACTTCAAAAAGAGAAGTATTTATAAGTTTATTTACAAAACATCATGTCATAACTAACCAAGACGTATTTTAGGAATTCCTAAATGGAATCTATCTAATTGTTACAATAATTTAAGAAAATTGAAATTGCTTGAATTGGTGGCACTAGATTTGTGGAACTGCTAAATATATGGCCCTTCAAATCTTGTTGTGTTGTTGATGCTGAGCTGTATGACAAAATCATCTCCTTACTCCAGTAACACCCACAATTGATCCCAACGTTTTTCACTAAGGATGGCCATCTTGAGCAACTTCTTGTAGACCTTGTCTACTTCAGTATATTTGGAAAAAGTTGGTTTGAAAATAAAGATGTGCTTGATTTCATACTAGATGTCTAAATCATATGTTAATGCCTGTAAAATAATCTTTCCCTGTTATGATGTCTTTCACTTCTGCAAAATTAGAAACCTCTGTAGCAATGGTCATCAATTTTTAGTTGTAATCTAGCCATGTCTTGAGCTTGTCATTTATCACTACTAAACTGGGAAGTCCCTTTTTGTGTAGGAACCTCTGTATGGTCTCAGTCCTGTCCTCAATCTCTAGTTCTTCTAGCTCCTGCCATTTTTTTGGAATTGAGAAATTTGATGATTTTATTAGCTTCACTGGGTTTATCACCCAATTGTTCTATGATTTCTTCAATAGCTTGATTATATTTATCAATTAATTCCTTTTGCTCAAATATGATTTGTATAGATGGCCAGATTTCTATCATGGCTTCATCTATCCTTTTCCAAATGTTCTCCTTGACATGGGATACAATATTACCAATGGTAGTTTCCTTTTCTATCTATTGCACTCTCTGGGTAAGCCTCTGGGATTTATATAGCTTTGTTAGGAGAG
Organism: Pinus tabuliformis; assembly: GCA_031772625.1. NCBI lineage: Eukaryota > Viridiplantae > Streptophyta > Pinopsida > Pinales > Pinaceae > Pinus > Pinus tabuliformis. The sequence goes on along the minus strand of CM062805.1, from coordinate 981,870,176 downwards.
AATTCTCATATCTAGTGTTATGTTCCTGTAGGACCTCTACATCTTCTCACATCTTTTTTATTTCTTCTCCTTGTATAGACATATTTTCACTTTATTGGGATAGTTCTATAGAGTCATCTACAGTTGAGGTAGAGGGTACTATAGAGGTGGATGCTCGTGCAGTTGTAGATGATGTAGGAATGTATGTTTGAAGTATTGATGCAATAGGCACTGCATTAAGAGGAACCACAGGGAGCTGAAATTTTTTCTCCTTTTCTTTGATTAGTTTATCCATCTCTGCTTCCATCTCTTTAATTTGTGCACTCTATTCCACTAGTAGCTTCAACATTTCCACTTTATGTATTTTTGTTTCTCCTAACTCCTTTGCCTCAGGATCTTCAGTGGTAGGGATATTGAATTTTTTTCTCAAGGATGCTATATCAGCATTTTTCTTCGTAATAATCTCTTCCATGGCCTTTGAATTACTTGGATCAAAACCTACTTTGATCACCATCTCCTCTAAATATTTGATTGTATTATCTTTGGCCAAAGACGAAATTTTCTCCAGTTTGAGATGTGATTCAGCATTGTTCAAAGATAGCTACAAATTGGAAGCAGTAAGGGCAGTCTTTGTGAAGGTTGAGTACACCATCTCTCATATTCTCCTGTGCATGTCCATCTGGTCCAAAGGATGGTCATATTTTGCCTCAAACTCAAATGTGGCTTGCTTGAAATTAGTTGTTGGTTTAGGTTGAGGTACTTGGGCTTGCAAGAATGGCATGTGCATTCTCCCTTTCTCTGTATTATAGGCTGAAATGAGCATGTGTTGAACTGAGGAAGATTGTTTCCTGAACTGAATATAAATGTTGTCATGGAGGGCTTCAATATTCCTCTGTTTGATTTCTTTATAGCTTTGAAATATTTCCAATTGCCTATGATCTATAAATGACCCTGTTGTATGAGGTGTTGTGGTTGGATTCTCGTTAGCAATTAAGGATGATGGAGAATCAACGGTAATACTCCCAAATTGTAAAGTATGAAGACTAGAGAGAACCCTGTGTTTCCTCCCTTGGTGTGAAATCTACCTTGGAGATTGTCTTTGTTTTCTTCGTGTAAATCTCGAATTCCTTTGCTAAGAATTCTTTTACCAGAGAAGAATCATATTCTCTTTCCATTTTCTAATTTTTCTCTCTAGGGGTAGGAGTCTCTGAAGTAGTTCTGGACAACACTTGCTCCTCAGCCTCCTGCAATGTGTTCTCTACCCAATCTTGTTGATTCATATATTTCTCAATTTCTAGACTTTGGGTATGTACATAAGGGGTTGTCTTTTACTCCACCCTTAGCTTAGAAATTACCCAAAGGGGTCATAAGACCATGTGAAATTGAGGGGAAAATTCATCTATTTTATAAGCAGGTTTGCTTCCTCTCCTATTGCTCTAGTATTATAGATAAATGGCCCTATCTGTTTTTTGATTATGAACTATGACTTCTTCTTGGCTGCTAAAAATGAATGTTATCTGATTTGATTATTTACCTAATGTATTCTAAGGCAAATATCCTCATAGGAAGGTATTTTGGAAGTTTATAAGGTGGAAGATCGAAGCCATAAACCCTAATCTTTGTATAATTTTGGTATAAATACCAATCACTTGTTTTCACCTACTCACTTAGATGCAACACCTTTTGAATGTATTCATTGATCCCAGGAATTTGTTGGCTGTTGAGGAAACAAGTTGTTGGATATATGAATTGGTCAATGGAGTCTTTAAACTTGTACTCCTGTGAATGATTTCTGATAATTGAAGTCCAAAAAATTATAGACTGAGGCTCACTCTGCTGACTGAGTATCTGGACTACGAAAGGAAACCTATCTATATGGAATAAAAGAAACATATACATGAGAATAGAAGAGTATCTGAACATTCCCTCATTTATAAAAGGAAGGAATTATTCATGTATGATATCTCCAAGAAAGTTTCCATAGTAAAAAATTACTGAATATCCTTCTTTTATGGAAAGGATGGACATAAAGCTTAAAATAGGCTCGTCTACCAATTCATCTGAGAAATATCCAAGTAGGAAAGACAAGACATAGATGATCTGTCTAGTTCTTTGGGGGGAAATAGAAGAGGGATAAGGGGGGTTTTTCTTGGGAAATTGAGAATCTTTTGGCAGGAATACTTCAAAAATCCCAGCTCTTTAGGGAAAAGTGAGTTTTTGGTAAATCTTTTTGAGAGCATATATTGAGAAGGGAGTTGGGGATTCACTATATGGGATCTACAACAACTAGTTTATACTCTGAGGGGTTATGGTGAAAAGGTTTTCACTATTAACCAATAATGTAATTCAAAGAGGTTGAGCTCACACTGTGGTCCAGTAATTTTCTATTCTCTGTCGGCTAAGGGAATGTCCTCTAAATCCACAGAGGGAGAAAGCATTAGGTTTACCACAATGGAATCAATTTTGATTTTTGGGGCCATTATGATAACAGGCTGAAATTACAGAGGATGACAGTGCTAGTTATGTGGGAAAACAACTTGCAGGTTATTACTCTATCAGCAATGGATTGCGCATGAGGGAAAAATACGATCGAATTAATACGGGTAATAGAATGTGAGAATGAAGAAAGGAAGTGATCAAAGGTGAGAATAGGAATTTATAAATTTGCAATGGAGTGAGATCGTTGGCTGAAACGGTCATTTCGGGGAGCATTTACTCTACAATGGGAAACCACAATGACAGGAAGTGGCAATGGAAAGGTTTAATGGTTATTTGGTGTGGCACTAAATGATAGGCAGAAAATGACGCGGGACCGTTGGCGGGAAAGGTAGTAAGGGCTGAGCAGTTTTCGGAGGGGGGTATGAGTGGTAAGTGGTAAGTGAGGGGTGGGAGGGGGAGGGGTTGCAAAATGGTGTGAAAGGGACATGTAGCAGTGGGGCTCAATGGGGAAACTTCTTTTTTAGACACCCCCTCGTCGTTAAAGGGAGACATGGTGGGGGGCGGGGGGGGGGGCGCGAAAAGGCTTGGGAGCCATCCAATCAAACAAGTGATGTGATCGGGAGTGGCGAGATGTGTGCCTTTTAGGCATTACTGAAAAGGCATCTCATCCTGCATATAATTTTACAATAAGGTTCAAACTTTGAACAAATAATACCACATATGGAACTTTTATGATAAATTCAATTCCCCCCAAGCTAACCTAACTAAAACCAACTAGGGTGAATTTAGGAGTGAAAAACCTTATTTATTTTGCAATTTAAAGGACTAAAAACACCTATCGAGACAATAAAAACTAATATAATAATTGCATTAATCCAGATTACACTATTGGATTAATTTCGCCATCTAACTTACTTAACCTAATCTTAGCTAAGATTACACTGTTTGGCTAAATTATTCATTCTAATCTAATTGACATAAATTGAAATTTTCCTGAGCATGATTAAGCAGTATGTTTCAAAAAAGGAAAAAAATCATGGCATGTTGAACAAGCTACACACAATTTCATGAATTTATTCTTCAAAAATTATTGTACTATTAGTGGCACTTCAACTAGCATCACTTTCACATTTTTTCCTTTCTATGGGGTTCTTTTATCATTTATTTTTCTTTTTCTATTCCATTATATATATATATATATATATATATATATATATATATATATATATGTATATGTATATATGTATATACACCCTCTTTTAATTTTTTATTTTTATTATATATATATATATATATATTGGAAATTATTTGCAATATACACTATTAGTTACAATTGGAAATACTGAAAGAAAACACTCAATCATCATTTTATCCTATGAATCATAGGACCCTAATAGAGTGTTTAATAATTAACCATAAGATCTACAAAGGATTTCAAATTCAAAGAGAAAGGTTTATGGATCCTCTAACATCATACCATGGAATTTGGGAAGGAAATATGGAGGGATTTTCTTCATATGAACACTCATATCAATATCTTGAATGTGAAATCCAAGAAGATATTCCTCATTGTCATCATCTCTGCCCATTTCTTCTACCTTCGCTTCGACATCTTCTTCTTCTACCTGCAAAAGTGGATGGTGTTATGGCTTTTACTGTTGATCAAATGAGGAGGGCGTGTTGGTGTTGGAGAAGTATTTTTTCTTTCTTCTTTTAAAAATTGAAAGAGACTGCTAATACAATGAAATTTTCTATTCTTGAAATGAAATATTCCTAATGTATTGCAAATTTCTCTGCCTTTGAAATGAAATATTCCTAATGATTTTTTTTTCTTGTAGAAAGTAAAATAAATGAAGTAAGTGTAGAAGAAAACAATGCATACTTTGACACCTCCTCATCAATGACACCAAAAAGTGATGAACCCAAATATTTCAACAAGAATGTAGCAACTCCAAAGGCTACCAACCTGAATTTTCCACCTAGGGTTCGTACAAACTTAAGAGGTGTTGGCACTATATGTGTAGCATGCAATGTGTCCTTCTTTAGTTGATCTAATGCAATGAAGTGAATATCATTGGATCAAGCCTAAACTAATTGTAGAGCAGCTTGGTTTTTAGATTTTGTAAATAAAATTTTAATTATATTTTATCTTAAATTTAAATGATGAAATATTGTGATTTTATAAAGAATCATGTTACTAAATTTAACTAGGCTTTGGAAGGTCAATGAGATAATCTTTTAATAATATAAATTTATATTTTTAAATCTTATGCATTCCACAACCATGTGTTCAATTTTTGAGGAGTCATATCTAAGTCATACCTAGATTGCGTCTATATCTCTGAGAAGTCAATGGGCCCTTTCAATTTTACTACATAGACTTTCCTCTACCTGAGCTACTTACAATAGCTCCTCAAGAAGTTAAAGTTAAATGAATAAGGCAATAGGCTAGCTCAAGGTTACCTAAGTTGAGGTCATTAGTGGGTGGCTCTTTTCTCATTTATTATCATTTCTAACAAGTATTCAAAAAGGATTTTCCATAGCTTATGATGACAAGGTCTTGTATTCTTTAAATGGCAATGGATTAGGCCATATCCGTTATTGATCGAGTAAGCACCCACCCCTATTATTATTTCGATGTGAGCTGCAAATGAAATCAACTTCCTCTCTTGTGGAAGTAGCCCGTGAGGCAGGAAGGATGAGAGTTCAAAATTACAATGATGGTTGTGTAACCCCTTGGATTAAAAAATGTCCATTTTCCTATTTGGGAGTTGTTCCTAGTCCTTGTCACTAGTGAGAATGGTTTTTCGTTCTAGTAGCTAAGCAAGCCATGAGTAATCCATGAGTGAGATAATTCCCCAAGGCCACTGGGAAGGGGTCACACTCAGTGACCTGAAGTTAGTGTTCTGTTATGAAATATTATATAAGCTATAAGATTTAAAATTCAAATTCTAATAAAGTAAAAGAAAATATAAATATAATTGTAATAGTTAAGATTAGCATTATCGACATTTACTCTTCAATAAGATTTTAATCAATAACCTATTCTAACTACATTTTATGCAAACTTGTTTGCATGGTCATATACCTTGAAAGAAACATAAAGACATTTTATACATTGATTGGGTTTTTATACATATTAGCCTCCTTGTTGTGTCAATATCCTTTCAAAGAGAACGAATGTTGTCCATCCAATGGGAGAGATCTGATGCTTCTAAAGAAAATATTTGATTTGACCACTCCACAAAAGTGTTTGAATCACCCACTTCACAATAGCCTTTGAGTCACCATAATAGTTTATTTCTCAAAATTCTCCACAAAGCCAATCTGTCTACTCATGTTTGTGGCACAACCAGTAAACCTCTAAATTTGATGAAATCTCCAAGCCTCTCTAAAAATCATCATATGCCACATTTCTAAAATGATGCTCCATCAAAAAAATCTATTGGAAACCTATGCCAAACATCCTTCATAAAACATCTTCCATTAGAGACCTTTTTAGTGACACCTCATTTCTCCATAAAGAAAGTTCCAATCTTTATCTCTTTCTAATATAAAAATGGATAATATAGAAGGGGAATGTTTTGTAATCCTTGTACCTTGCAAACCATTGAGAGAGACAAGCAAGCATTGAAGACTCATTGGAGGAAGCATTGAGATGAAGAATGTAAAGAACACATTTGGCATGGAAGAAAAAGATCGTTGAGATCTTTCAATAAAACCTAGCAAAGCACACATCTTCCAAGGCCTATAAAACCATTTTTAGTCAAATTTGTCCATGTAAGGACTTTATGGAGGATCACTAATGAGCAAGCAAAAACATATAAGCTTCAGTGATATATCCTACTTCCAAATATCTTGAAACCAATTTAAATTTGGATCAATTACCAATCCTTGTGACAATTATCCTAACATAATCCTACCATTATCTTACAATAAAATAAATTTATTGTAATTATCCTAAAATAATTTTATGATCAAATAAATTTATTTCAAGTAAATTATATACTCTTAACAACAATGTATTAAATACACAATTAAATTTAAAAATATATTAAATACACAATTAATTTTTTTAAATAATACCATTAAATTTAAAAAGTATATTACTTTTTTCCCTTAATATTTCATATTCACCATTCCTTCAACTAACTAGCATATAGGTCAAAAACTTAATTTGCTGTATAAAGATATAATATTGTTTAATAATCAAATATATAACTTTATGGGCAATGATATATATATATATATATATATATATATATATATATATATATATATATATATATATATATTCTACTGTGTACAAAGGTCTGCAGTCCAGCTTATCGACACTAAACGACGTTGTGGTGAACATTTGTGGTTGCCGCGCGTTACCACGGCCCCTGCCAAATCCAAAGTCACCATCTTTCATATTTTAAGTCACCCGTCTTTTCACTCCTATTAAATTCAGCTGCGAATGAGTCACGATGTCCGCTCAATCCCTTTGTTCTTCTCATCATATCCGAACGAACGGGACAAAAAAGAGAGCATGTGCTCCAATAATTAAAGAAGCGGCCAGCCAGGAAAGTGGACTCCCTCAAGATCTTGTTATGTTAGAGATTTTACCCAAGTCCCAGCCAGACATAACAATCCTCCCAATTAGACATTGTACCACTATGCAAAGGAAACAACTATTCTCTGGACTACACAAACTATACTCAAATAAATTAGGTCTGCCTATGCTATTTATGGATTTAAGCACTTTCAGCGGAACTCTGACTAATAAACGAACGCCACCAAGTGTTTGTTGGGGAAATAGTTGTGTGCAGTGTGCACGCAGACCTCAGCGCAAAAATATAAAATAAATGAATGAAGTCGTAGGTGGTTTGCTACAACAAACAAAGATTATAATTCTTACCATATGTCTTACTTTCATTGCACCATGAAAGCGAAGATTGTATCATACGAGAGGAGAGTCGTTAGATTGGAAAATTGATCTTTTTCTTGAATATCCGATTTTGGATACGTAGATTTTGAGAATATTCTGAATTTTATTGGTAGTGGTAGAGATGGGTCAAAATCCCTCTCTTAACTATTTTTGAAATCTGCAATAAACATGATAGAAATGGGTAAAACTATTAACTCTTCCCAACTATTTCTGAAATCTGCAATAAATATAAACTTAACAGTTGAGGAGTCTTATTTGAGTTGTTTGTATATCTGTGAGAAGTCAATGGGCCCTTTCATTTTCATCTACTGCTACACCATCTCTCGAAATGACTTACTTGCAACAGCTGCTTACCTTGTTGAAATTAAATGAACACTGAAACAGGAAGCCAAAAATTACCTAATTTCTGATGACAACGACTTGTGGCAAATGATTATCGGTCATTGATCGAGTAAGTGGCCGGCCCTATTATTATTTGGATGTGACCTGAAAATGAAATCAACTCTCTCGTATGTGTAACCTACCCTTTCTGTTGTGGAAGTAGTCCGTGAGGATTACAGCGATGTTTCTGTATGACACTATACCTGTCGGCATGTTACAGACTGGAGCTACTATCATTAAGAAACTTCCAGTCTCCTATTTTCGAACTGTTCCTAGTTCTTGCGGCGGATGAGAATGGGTTTCCATTCTGCTAGGTCAGGCAGCCATGAGTGGGACGGAGAAGGTTTCCAATAACAAAAGGCCAGTGGGAACGGCGTCACAGTCAATGACGTAAGCTATTTTATATGAGATTTTTAATATAAACAAAGATAAATATAATCGTAACAATTGTGTAGATTTAATCATTGTCCTGTTCCAACTAAATTTTATGTAAACATTCGGAAATGGTTATAGTGTAGTCAAATGCCCTTTTGCAAAGCAATTTAATGACATTTTATACATTGATTTGGTTTTCATAAATAAAGAATTTTAATATAACAGTTTGTTATTTAATTTTTAATTTTAAAATTAAATCATTATTATTTTTTATATTAAGTTATTATTATTATTATTTTATATAATTATGAGTAATTTTATTTCATTTAAAAAATATTAAACAAATCCATAAAAAATTATTATTATTTATTGTCCACAATTAAATTATTTAATAAATATTTCTCTCTATTATTTATATATATAAAAAACTTATATTTAGAATTTTTTTTAATGAATTCTTTATATTATTCTATTTTATTTTATGTTATTTCAAATTTATTTAGGAAGTAATAAAGACATGAATCACTTAACAATATCATTCAGTGACGCTTTAGTAAGTTTGGGGAGAGATGTTTTCCTATAACATTACATTAAAAGAAAAAAATAATAATTTTATTAAAAAATAAAAAAATCAATGTTAAGTTTAAGTAAAGTATATTAATGGTTATTATAAATAATATAATTATATCAACTTAAAGTATCAACTTAAAGTAATTAATAGAGAAAATTTTATAATTTTATTTATAAGTGTTTTCTACATTTTAGTATGAGGAAGATTTGTAAATTTTTCACTATTCAATATGGGATTGCATTACATTCAAAATAAAGTTTAACGTTACAACCCACTATAAAAAAGATATGAAATTCATTCCATGCTCAACATAGAGTTGACATTAATTTTTCAAAAAATATATATTAATAACCAAAAGAAAATCCAACATCAACTTAATCTATAGAGATAAAGAAAGAAATTAAATGGAAAAAAGTGTTATGTTTTTACTTTTGCATTAATATTTCAATTTCCATATTAAATAACATAATTTTATATCAATTTTATATATACATAGATAATGAAATTTCCATATTAAGTAACACAACATTATATTAACTTTATATATAAATAGATAAATCAACTCAATGTAATTTTTTTATTTCTACTTTTACTTTTGCAGTCTGAGTTACTCGTGTAATTCATTTTTTATTCAATGTCTATTTTGAATAAAATATTTGAACATCCCTATTAGCTAATATTTCATATTAGCTTTACATATATACATATATAGAAAGAAAGGTGTAACACCCCCGGATATGAGAGGAAAAACCAAAGTTACTGTTGTTAATATTTTACTTCTGTTTTTATAATTTTGGAAAGAAATGAGAAAAGAACAGTTATAATAATTAGTAATGAATTTCTTTTATGAAATTCAGGAAATGATTAGAGTAAGAATAGAATGATGATTTTATGATAAACTAAAGAAGTTTGGGAAAGAGTTGGAGGCACTTATTATTCAGTTTCCTTCTTCTAAAAGTCCCGGAGATAAAAGGGCTAGTGAGGGACTAAGAGGGGGTTGCCTACCAGAAGGGGAACCGCATGAAGAAGAAGAAGGATACATGAGAATTGCAGAATTATTTCCAGAGCTGGTTGGCACTAATGGAAATTTTTCCAGTTAGATTGATTTTTGAAATTCCAGACTAGACTAGAGTCTTGAGGTTTGGAAGGGTAAGGACTAGTTAAATCCAATTATGCTAAACGAATGTTCGATGGGGAATCTCGACGTAATATCTAGTTCCGTTGGAATGGTGGAATGGTCTCATTCTAGGCACACTGACTCAATCAGTTTCAAGAATTGCAGATAAGTAGAACTTATACAGTTTTGAAGTTTTTATTTCTAAAACTTCTGTTAGTTGAAAATCATGTTGCCCGAATTTCAAGAATCAAGTCCTGTTGGAAATGAATAGTGAGAATTATGAATGAAATTACAAGAAAGACTACTTGTTTCTCTCTAAGTAAATTTATACCCATTTTGATATAATTATTCATCTTAAATTGTCAATTTGATGAATAGATGTGATGAGTATTACCAGGGTATTGGCGAGTATTTATGTATGCATGTTTGATATAATATTTCATCTAATTTGTCAGTATGATAAATAGATGCGATGGGTTATCATAGGAATATCGGCAAGAGTATATTTACACATATGAAAATGAAAAAAATGAAAAAGGGTCTTATAAGTTTGGAAGGCTAGATGGAGCGAAACCCTCCATGACCGTCAAGAATACTATGAAGAAAACCATGTATCAACCAGTGTGAAAAACCATGTAACCTAAGTAGCCTTTGTGGGTCGTTATAAGTTAGAGACAAGATGCTCAATAATGGAACGATTCTCCAGAGGACACAAGGAGCAGAGTGGACTATCATTATTAACGTTAATGGGTCCCTGAAAAGAAATAAGAACCCCATGTTATCGTGGACTACGTCTCCTTGAGCTTTTGTCATCTTGACTTGGCTCTTTGGGATTATGGCAAAGTTTCTTTTACAAGTTCAACACTTAACTCCAAAGGTCATTGAAGTCAACCAATGGGCTTAGAATACCATCTATATCCTTGTCATGGCTATCATCACTCTGCAAATAGATCTAAGCTCCCTTAGACTTGTTTCCTTCAATGAGTGCTCTGAGCTACCCTGAGCTTCTTGATGGCGTTAACTCCTTCAGAATTATTTAACTTTCTCTGAAACATCATCTACTATCTCCAACACATATCAAACACTAAAAACAGATTGGTCATTTGCTCAAAGTGAGCACTGCATCCCCAAACTAGGCCTTCCTCCACAGTTGGCACTAAGCTGCCTGAAACACTCCTATAGCATCTCGGCCTTTAGAAGTCATCAAATGTAGCCTTCTACAAATACCTGAAATGGATTAAGAAGGCTCATTAGAGTCAGGAATGATTGTTTGTTCATTGAGAATGAGTACTGGAATCTCCTACAACTGCCTCCAACTCCTGGTGGCCCAGAGCTCCAAAATCTCCTTGGATGAAAATCTCTAAGTAGATGAATTCCTCAGCTTCTCTGGACTATTCCATTGGCTTCAGAAGGCTCCAATTAGCCTAGATAGCCTCTTTTTTCACTCTCTCTCTCTCTCATCCAAAACTGCTCCTCGAGTGCATTTAATCAATATCCCCTAGGGATACTCAAGCAAATTTGGCGAATTGCACCTAACTCCAGTCAAACTTAGCATATCTGCCTAAGTTTAGCCACTCAGCCAAGCTGACCACTGGAGTTGAGCCATTGCAATAACTGTTTGGGTGCACATATGAGGTGGTATAATCCTGACAGTTAGGGATAATCCTCACTAGAAGCCTTTCAAATAGCGGAATCTCCACCGTTGATCTATCCCGCTAGATCCAATGCATATCGCGTCGTCCACTCACCAACTAACCTGGATGATCTCCATTGTTGATGTGACCCGTCCAATCGAACGAATGTCATGCAATCTCATGCAGATTCTTGCACGACTGATATCAGGTTGAGAGCGCGCGAGAAAAATAATTTTCCCGTGCTACGTGTTGACCGCTAAGGTTAATCGCGTGAAATCATAGAATACCATTTACAGCTTTTTTTCCGTGCGAGATACCATTTCCCAATTTTTGAATAATACCCACGTGCTTAATACATAACTTAAAGAAAGATGTTTAAGGAAAGGTTTAGCTCTTACCCCAAAAGGGAATATTCCAAGGAATATTAATCTTTTTAATATTTTCAAAAACCAAATTAATCTTGGTCAAATGTCCAAAAATTGTAGTTCACTAGTCTTTTCAAATTGTGATAACTCCTTAATACGGTATCGATTTTTCGAACCGTTTGCGGCATCGAAATGAAGAAGACGAGATCTGTCCGGTCACTCAGGTTCAACACTCTTTCTAACACTTTGAAATTTGAGCTATCACTAAGGTCATTGATCAATATTTGATCACTCCTCCCCATTAGGAATCTTTTGTACCCCAAAAAATTGATATGCTGATCTGTACAGTAGGTGAGAGTACAACACCCTCTTCTTTCAGCCTCCATACACTTGTCTTGCATGGCTAGTGCCTTTGAACCAAAACTTGAAGGTAGTCAACACTTCCCTTCGTGGATGCGCTTGTCCTTCTGTTAAGAACTGTCTTCCTTGAACTCATTCAGAATTTCTATTGAGAAGTTTACGAAAGGTAGTTGAACATCACTTCCTTGATCATCGACCCAAGGTGGCTCAAAAATTATGTACCAATGAAAGTATGTTTTACTGTGTCAAGAAGTCAAACCACTTCTTACCAAGCCACTTCTATGGCAACTTTTGCTGCTACAAATCTTCTTCTGACATCTTGTCAAAAACAACATAATGCAAAAAAAACAAGTTGACGACATAAATTCACATCATGTGAATCATCATCATATCTCTTACATCTTGTGTACAAATGATTGACTAAATCACAATTCGACAAAACATACCTTTTTCAAATAACTGACTCTCCAAGCCAAGCATGTACAAAAAGAACTTGATGATTCTTTTTCAAAGTAGAAAGAATTCCACCTCTTGTGAAACAATTTATCATTATCTTCCTTTTTCAATCATGGAGACAAAATCAACTTTTCCACGTCGATATGACATTCCATGCATGTTTAAACAAAGGAGTCGACCATCAAGTCAATTACACATCCATGTTCAAATACAATGAAATCCTCAACATTCCTTTGTTCATACATTCCATTATCATGCATGTATTCCATTCTTCAACTTTCTCTCAAACACAATCATAAGTACAAGATCCTCAATCATATGTAAATGTACTTACAAAGTTGAAATAAACATAATTTTTCTCCAATAAAGCAAGTCACATACTAAACTTTTTCATTCACCTTTTTGGTAAAACCCTACAACTTGCATTGCATTGGCAAAGAAATGTATCAAATCAAAAGACATGCAACCTTAATTGGATAAGAAATTTAACCATTTCTTACCAATCCATATCAAAGGTTCTTCCTTTAATTTCACATCGACATCAACAAGTGAATCATCTAGAAACACATCCATTATGGAAACTTCCTTTCCATTCTTGCCATTCTCTTTTTCCACCTTCTTCAAATTTCGTGGAAGAATTGTTGGATTCAAAATCCAACACTTTTCAGCAATATGTCCTTGCTTATGGCAATAATTTCAACACATGTTCATCCTCTTTACAACATAATTTTCCTTGTCCAATGGGCCTTTGGCTCCTTGCCTCCTTTTCTTCAAAATTTTCTTGTATGTGGCCATTTTGTTCCAACATCTAGAAACACTATGGTTAACCAAACCACAAAAGGAACATGTAATTTCTTTCCAATGCTTATGTGGAAATTTACCATGCTTTACATAATAATAAAAAAATGTGATTGAAATAAGATTTATACCTTCCTCTTTCACCTTTTTTGCCTTCATGAGAAGGTGAATCGAATGAAGAAGTGGCTCCCTTTGGAACACCATCAATCTCTTAAATGATTTTAGAGCTTTCACAACTCCCTTGTTCAAGTGCGTGATTATGAACACCTTCTTCTTGCAAAGTATGTTGCAAACAATTGCATTCCCCAGGAATACAATCTTTACAAACATGAGGTAGAGAACCTAAAATGAAACTCCTCTAGGAACTGTTTCAATTGCCTTCATGGCTACTTTGGAACTTTCTCCATAAGTTTTTCCATAGCCAAGACCCAAATACTTAGGCCTTTCCTCAACCGTTATTGGCTCAACAATGCCTTGTGCATGTTTGCCCAATCCTTTTCCTTCATAGCCAATTTTTGACATCAACTTGGACCCTATACCTCTTGTATGTTTTTCAAAGTAACCAACATAAAAATTCTTAGATGAAATTGAAGACAAACTGTGACTGTTTACCTCTTCTTTAAACTGATGTTTGACTAAGGCTTCTTTGGCAACAAGGAGTTGTGTCTCCAACTCATGCATCCTTTCTAGGTTCATATTTGCAATATGAAGTTAGCTCTACTTTTCCTGCAATTTGCTGAAAAGCAACTACTTCTCTTTCTTCATGGAATTCAACTTCTCTCGAAGTTTGGTGCTCTTCCTTTCATCTTCATACATTTTTTTCACCATATCCATCATGATGAACATGTCTTGCTTCATGTCTTCATCAAAGAATCTTGTGAAGGAGGAGGATTTTGAAAACTCACTTGTAGAAGTTTTCATTATAGAAATGAATAAAAGAACTTCAACAAAATTCACAAAGCTTTGAAAGAACTATTGAAAAATTTCTGAACTAAATGGCAGTAGAGTCGAACTCTTATTCAAGAAGCCTTTTGCAAACAAACCCTCTTGTACTTCAAGGGTTGCCTTGAGGTCCTTTGGGTAAGGAGAATGTCTTCAACCCCTCTTCCTTCATAAACTCAAACAACAGTCAGTTTACAAATAGTTAAACAATTAAATTCTTTATACTGTTTAAACACCTTTCAAGTCAAACAAGCAACCTACTACTCTATCAATCAAGCAACTTATTGCTTTGTCAATCAAGAAACTTGCAGTGATACCACTTGATCTGAAATGGGGGTTTGATAACTTGTTATGTTTACAAGAACCTCCCAATCAGTTAAGCAAATAAATGATCTAGCTTATATATGACATTTACGGAATTAAATACTTGAAACAGGTGTGTGTTTTCTTTTAACTGTTTAAGTGCTTTAAGTCCATTTGTTTCAACTGATATTAAACACATATAATATCCATATAATCCAGAAAATAAACATCCACACATAACAGAAAATTTAATCTAGGAGTTCACCGGAATATCGTGGGCTACGTCTCCTTGAGCTTTTTTCATCTTGACTTGGCTCTTTGGGATTATGGAAAAGTTTCTTTTACAAGTTCCACACTTAACTCCAAAGGTTACTGAACTAAACCAATGGGCTGAGAATACCATCTATATCCCTGTCATGGCTGTCGTCACTCTGTAAACAGATCTAAGTTTCCTTAGACTTTTTTCCTTCAATTAGTGCTCTGAGCTACCCTGAGCTTCTTGATGGAACTAACTCCTTCAGAATTCTTTAATTGTCTCTAAAACCTCATCTATTGTCTCCAAGACATATCAGACACAAAAAAAGACTAATCATTTGCTCAAAATGAGCATTACATCCCCAAACCAGGCATTCCTGCACGGTTGGCACTAGGTAGCCTGAAACTTCCCTGTAACATCTCGGCCTTTAGAAGTCTTCAAATTTTTCTACAAATCCCTACAATGGATTCAGGAGGCTCATTACAGTCAGGAATGACTATTGGTTCGTTGACAACGAGTACTGGTATCTCCTACAACTGCCTCCAACTCCTGGTGGCCTTGAGCTCAGAAATCTTCCTAGATGAAAATCTCTATGAAGATGACTTCCTCAGCTTCTATGGACTATTCGATTGGCTTCAGAAGGCTCCAATTAGCCTAGCTAGCCTCTTGTTTCACTCTCTCTCTCTCTGGTCCAAAATTGTTCGTGGAGTGCATTTAATCAATATCCCCTAGGGATACTCCACCAAATTTGGTGAACTGCACCTAACCCCAATTAAACTTCGCATATCTGCCTAAGTTTAGCTGCTCTGCCAAACTGACTGTCAGAGATGATCCATTAGAATAAATTTTTGGGCATGCATATGAGGCGGTATAATCCCAGCGGTTAGGGATAATCCTCACCGGAAGCATTTAAAATAGCGGAATCTCCACCGTCAATATATCCCGCTCGATCCAATGGATATCGTATTGTTCACTCACAAACTAACCCAGACGATCTCCACCATTGATGTGACCCATCCAATCGAATGGTTGTCACACATTGTCGCATAGATTCTTGCACGATCGATATCTGGTCGAGAGTGCACGAGAAATGCAGATTTACCATGCTACGTGTCGACCGCTAAGGTTAATCGCATGAAATTGTAGAATACCATTTACAACTTTTTCTCTACACGAGATACCAATTCCCACTTTCCAAATACTATCGACATGCTCAATACGAAACTTAAAGAAGGATGTTTAAGGAAAGGTTTAGTGCTTCTGCAAAATGGAATATTCCAGGGAATATCAATCTTTTTAATATTTTCAAAAACCAAATTAATCTTTGTCAAATGTCCAAAAATTGCAGTTTACTGGACTTTTCAAATTGTGATAGCTCCTTCATACGGTATTAGTTTTTCGAATCATTTGCGGTGCCAAAATCAGGAGGAAAATATCTATCTATTTGTTCAGGTTCGACACTCTTTCGAACATTTTGAAATCACTAAGGTCATTAGTCTGCAAACAGATCTACGCTCCCTTAGACTTGTTTCCTTCAATGATTACTCTGAGCTACCCTAAGCTTCTTGATGGAACTAACTCCTTCAGAATCCTTTAACTGTCTCCGAAACCTAATCTACTTTCTCTAGCACATATCAAACATTGAAAATAAACTGATCATTTTTTCAAAATGAGCATTGCATCCCCAAATTAGGCCTTCCTCACGGTTGGCACTAGGCTTCCTGAAACTTTCCTGTAGCATCTCAGCCTTTAGAAGTCTTCAAATGCTTCTACAAATCCCTGCAATAGATTCAAAAGGCCCATTATAGTCAGGAATGATTTTTGGTTCACTGAGAATGAGTACTGGTAGCTCCTACAACTGCCTCCAACTCCTAGTGGCCTTGAGCTCCAAAATCTTCCTAGATGAAAATATCTATGAAGATGACTTCCTTAGCTTCTCTGGACTATTCCATTGGCTTTAGAAGGCTCCAATTAGCCTAGCTAGCCTCTTATTTCACACTCTCTCTCTCTCTGGTCCCAAACTGCTCCTAAAGTGCATTTAATCAATATCCCCTAGGGATACTCCACCAAATTTGGTGAACTACACCTAACTCTAGTTAAAATTGGCATATCCACCTAACTTTAGCTGCTCTTCCAAACTGACCGTCAGAGGTGAGCTGTTACAATAACTGTTTGGGCATGCATATGAGGTGGTATAATCTCGATGGTTAGGGATAATCCTCACCGAAGCATTTCAAATAGTGGAATCTCCACCGTCAATCTATCCGGCTCGATCCAATGGATATCACATCATTCGCTCGCTAACTAACCCGGACGATCTCCACCGTCGATGTGACTTGTCCAATCGAATAGTTGTCGCGCAATGTCGCGCAGATTCTTGCACGACCGATATCAGGTGGAGAGCACACAAGAAAAGTAGTTTTCTGTGGTACATTTCGATCGCTAAGATTAATTGTGTGAAATTGTTGAATACCATTTACAGCTTTTTGTCTGCGCGAGATACCGTTTCCCACTTTCCGAATACTACCCACGTGCTCAATACGGAACCTATAGAGAGCCATTTAAGGAAAGGTTTAACACTTCCCCAAAAGGAAATATTCCAAGGAGTATTAATTAATATTTTCAAAAACCAAATTAATCTTGGTCAAATGTCCAAAAATTGCAGTTTATTGGACTTTTCAAATTGTGATAACTCCTTCATACGGTATCGATTTTTCAAACCATTTGTGGCACCAGAATTAGGAAGAAGAGATCTATCCGGTTATTCAGGTTTGACACTCTTTCGAGCACTTTGAAATTTGAGCTATCACTAAGGTCATCACTCTCCAAATGGATCTAAGCTCCCTTAGAATTGTTTCCTTCAATCAGTGCTCTGAGCTACCCTGAGCTTCCTGATGGCACTAGCTCCTTCAGAATTATTTAAATGTATCTAAAACCTCATCTACTCTCTCCATCACATATCAGAAACTGAAAATAGACTAATCATTTGCTCAAAATGAGCACTGCATTCTTAAACTAGGCCTTCCTCCTCGGTTGGCACTGGGCTGCCTCAAACTTCCCTGTAGCATCTCAGCCTTTAGAAGTCTTAAATGCTTCTAAAAATCACTGCAATGGATTTAGAACACTCATTACAGTTAGTAATGACTGTTGGTTTGCTTAGAATGAGTATTGGTAGCTCCTACAACTACCTCCAACTCCCAGTGGCCCTGAGCTCCAAATTCTCCTTGGATGAAAATGTCTATGTAGATGACTTCCTCAGCTTCTCTAGACTATTCCATTGCCTTCAAAAGGCTCCAATTATCCTAGCTAGCCTCTTGTTTCACTTTCTTTCTCTTTGGTCCAAAACTGCTCCTAGAGTGCATTTAATCAATATCCCCTAGGGATACTCCACAAAATTTGGTGAACTGCGCCTAACTCCAGTTAAACTTAGCATATCTGCCTATATTTAGCTGCTCTGCCAAATTGACCATCGGATCTGAGCCATTATGATAACTGTTTGGGCATGCATATGATGTGGAATGATCCTAGTGGTTGGGGTAATCCTCACTGGAAGCATTTCAAATAGTGGAATCTCCACCATCATTCTATCCTACTCGATCCAACGGATATCACATCGTTCACTCACGAACTAACCTAGACAATCTCGACCGTCGATGTGACCAATCCAATCAAACGGCTGTCGCACAATCTATTGTAGATTCTCGCATGACCAATATTAGGTAGAGAGCATGCGAAAAAAGTAGTTTTCCCATGCTACGTGTCGACCGCTAAGTTTAATTGCATGAAATCATAGAATATCATTGACAGCTTTTTGTCCCCGCGAGATATCGTTTCCCACTTTCTGAGTACTACCCACGTGCTCAATACGGAACTTAAAGAAAGAAGTTTAAGGAAAGTTTTAGCGCTTACCCAAAAAGGGAATATTCTAGGGAATATAAATCTTTTTAATATCTTCAAAAACCAAATTATTCTTGGTCAAATGTCCAAAAATTGCAGTTTATTGGACTTTTCAAATTGCGATAATGCCTTCATACGGTATCAGTTTTTCGAACCATTTACGATGCCGGAATAAGGAAGACGAGATCTATCTGGTTGCTTGTGATCGACACTCTTTCAAACATGTTGAAATATGATCTATCACTAAGGTCATCACTCTGCAAATAGATCTAAGCTCCCTTAGACTTGTTTCCTTCAATCAGTGCTCTGAGCTACCCTAAGCTTCTTGATGGCACTAACTCCTTCAGAATTCTTTAACTATCTCTAAAACCTCATCTATTGTCTCCAACACATATCAAACACCGAAAATAGAATGATCATTTGCTCAAAACGAGCACTGCATCCCAAAACTAGGCCTTCCTCCATGGTTGGCACTAGGCTGCCTGAAACTTCCCTGTAGCATACTAGCCTTCAGACTTCTTGAAATGATTTTTCAAGTCCCCCAATGGATTCAGAAGGCTGATTACAGTCAGGAATGACTATTGGTTCGCTAAGGACGAGTACTGGTAGCTCCTAGAACTACCTCCAACTCCTGGTAGCCCTGAGCTCCAAAATCTCCCTGGATGAAAATATCTATGAAGATGACTTCCTCAGCTTCTTTGGACTATTCCATTGGCTTTGAAAGGCTCCAATTAGCCTAGCTAGCCTCTTGTTTCACTCTCTCTCTCTTGTCCAAAACTGCTCCTGGAGTGCATTTAATCAATATCCCCTAGGGATGCTCCACAGAATATGGTGAACTTCACCTAACTCCAGTTAAACTTGGCATATTCCCCTAAATTTCACTGCACCGCCAAACTAACCGTTAGAGGTGAGCCATTACAATAATTATTTGGGCACGCATATGAGGCTGTATAATCCCAGCGGTTAGGGATAATCCTCATCGGAAGCATTTCAAATAGCAGAATCTCCACCATCAATCTATCCTGCTCGATCCAACGGATATCGCGTTGTCCGCTCACCAACTAACTTAGAAGATCTCCACCATCGATGTGACTCGTTCAATCAAATGATTGTTGCGCAATCTTGTGCAGATTGTTGCATGACTGATATTAGGTCGAGAGCGAGCGAGAAAAGTAGTTTTCCAGTGCTACATGTCGACTGCTAATGTTAATTGTGTGATATCATAGAATACCATTTACAACTTTTTGTATGTGCGAGATACCATTTCCCACTTTCCGAATACTACCCACACGCTCAATACGGAACTTAAAGAAAGACGTTTAAGGAAAGTTTTAGCGCTTACCCCAAAAGGGAATATTCTAGGGAATATTAATCTTTTTAGTATTTTCAAAAACTAAATTAAATTTGAGCTATCACTAAGGTCACTGATCAATATCTGATCACCACTGCACTTGCGTTAAAAAATTTAGACCCAAAATAAGATTTTATAGTTTGTACTGATGCTTTTAAAGAAGGTGTGGGTAGAGTTCTAATGAAAAAAGATAAAGTGGTTTCTTACGAATCTCATAAGTTAAAAGATCATAAGCAGAAGTAATCCACTTATGAATTACAACTAACTTCTATTGTGCACGCCTTAAAAGTATGGTGTCACTACCTGCTAGGGAAGATATTTTGATCAGGACAGATCATGGTAGCTTAACAAACTTCTTTAGTCAACCCACCCTGAACGCATGCCAAGCTATATGGACTTCCTTCTTAAGTGAATTTGACTTTGAAATCAAACACCTTAAGGGAAAGGAGAACCAGGTAGCAAATGCATTGAGTAGGAAATTGCATCATGCCCACAAAATTTTGTTTAGTCAGGTAGAAATTAACTTTTCTAATAAAATGAAGGAAGAAATTCAGAAGGATCCAGAATCTGAATTGCTCTGGTAGCAAGCTAGGGATGGGGAGCATACCGGGAAATCTAGTGAGTATAGTATTAACACTAAAAATCGGCTAATGTTTAGAGGTAGGATATATGTTCCTAAGCAATTATCATTGAAACAACTCATATTGGATGAATTCCATAGGAGTCTGTATGCGGATTACCCTAGCTATCAAAAAAATAAATTGCAATTAAGAAAGGCTATTACTGGCTTGGTATGTCGAAATACATTGCGGAGTACTTGACCAAATGTTTGGAGTGTCAGTAGGCTAAAGCTGAGCATCAACATCCTACTGGGCTGTTGAATCTGTTTCCTGTTGTGGAATGGAAGTGGGACACCATAACTTTGGATTTCATAACTGGTTTACCTCGATCAAAACGAAAGAATGATTCAATTATGGTGGTGGTTGAAAAATTAAGCAAGGTAGCTCATTTTGTCCCTGTCAAATCCACCTACCAAACCACTTAAATAGCCAACATATTCATGAGGGAAATCTTTAGGCTACATGGCATACCTTGAGTCATAATCTCTGACCGTGATGTTAAGTTCACTTCTACTTTTTGGAAAGCATTGTTCTCCAGTTTGGGCACTCAAATTCACTTCATTACTGCCTATCATCCTCAGACTGATGGGAAGACTGAATGAGTCAACCAAGTGGTGGAAGACATGTTGTGCATGTATGTCATGCAACAACCTAGGAAATGGGAGGAGTATCTTCACTTAGTATAGTTTGCCTACTGTTATCACAAAATCAAGCACTGAAGGGCTGCTAATCAGGTAGACTCTGTGTAACTGTTTCAGACCAATCTTTTGACTAAGGATTAGCCTCCCTAGCCTGAGAGGGCTCTCTCAAAAGGTTATTGATTTTGAATATTGATAAGATGGCTAACTCTTGTAAGGTGAATTTAACAAATATGTTGGCTGGACAGACATTACAAAGACTTCCATTGGGCTTATGGAGTTAATCATCCTTCAGTAAACTATAACACTACTCATTCATAGAAGTCAGGGCATGTAATGTTTAAATACTCAAAACACATCTCTTAGAAACCTCAGCTTATAAATACACACAGGAAATCAGAGCAGCAAAGTGAATTCTGAGTGATTGTGTATCTATACAACTGTAAAAACATAAAGGATAAAACAAAACCACATATCTTGAGCATTTGAAACACTGTATGAATCCTGAGAAGAAAAGCAGTCACTTGTATTACTGAAAATGAGTTTATACACAAGCCAAAATAACACTCTGTTTTCTCAAATATCCAACCCTCATTACATAAAAGTTTCAACTATATATAGAAACATAACCTTAACTACTTTGAGCTTCCTCCTCCAGCATGAGGGGAGCTCGATGACTACCACTAATTACCCCTATCCACTATTGAACTAACTCATTAAATACAATAAGTGCTAAACTGGAGTTTAAAGAGTCCTAATTTATCTATGACTCTAATTCTATCCTCCTCGTAGAATGATTCTTTCTTGTTCTCTGACACCTGTCTCCTTTTCGTTTGGCTGAGATAACTGAGATGAGCAATTAATGTTGCATGCTGGCTTGGAATGCTGAAGGCTTTAACTGCTCAGCGATATTAGGGAATATCCCTTACTTTTCGGTTCTGGTCCCCCATCACTTCGAATATGTAGCAGCATGTCCTTTTAGTTCCTTAAACAACCAAAAAAATAGAGATTTGCCACGTCCATGATGTGCTGGCCACCCTTTTCCATGTACCTGTGTGATGACAAAACTTTTTTAAAAAGATTTGCCGCTTTATCAATCATAATTGATTGGCTCAACTGAAACATGCAGCTACAGCAGTTTCGTAGCGCGCTACGAAACTGCTGTGTAATTTCATCATACACAGTCTCATCACTTCTCTGCATTCTTGCTATCTTCTCCCCATATTTCTCTTTCAGCTGATTGTTCACATTTTTCTCAACAAATGAATAACAACTTGCAAGTAACCCTGTTCAGCTGCCAGGCTTCAATGTCAATAGCTTTTCCTATAAAACTCAAACAGCATGCCCAGATTTCTCTGCAAGCCCTGCCAACCTGGAACCTTTCACTGCAAAGCACCTTTTCTTACAGCCACTTCAATAGATTCCAGACCGCGAAGAACACAACTTTGACAGATGTTCAATTAGATCAATAAATCATCCACCTCAAATGATTGTGAAGTATCCCCATGGACCATTCGAGTGTGCATAAAGCCCAATTTAATGAACAAATGGCCAATACAGTTAACAACAGCATGAAAAATGGAAACTCCAGATTGCTTGCCACAAAGGTAACCACCAAATATGTGGTGTTTACAACTCAACCATAAGTGATTCAAGTTCTTTAACCATTGCTTGCAAGAAGTAACCTGTTTTCTGGAGATACTTTGGCTGGAACATAGTTTACTAGTTTAGCATTTAGTCCCAGCTCTCTCACCATATGAACCTGCCAGTATCAAGAAGTTCTTTGCATTTCAAGCCTAGTACTGCCCTTTCAGCTGGCTTCAAGCATCTAATAATATTTCCAACATCATGAACATTAGCAGCATCTTCAGTGGTATTGCAAACATTTAAGTTCGTTCCGACTTTAACGCCATTGGAATGATCAGAGCAATGCTCCCCATCAAGTGCCCAGCTGGTCAGCCATGTTACAGCACAAAATTCTTCTCTTGTAAAGCCCAGGTTTATGAAAAAAATGTTTATTCACGTAAGATTTCCATTGGCAAAGATGGTGGCAACATGTTGCAATTGCAAGGCCTTTTATGTAAGGATGATTTCCTCCTCTGTTGGTATCTTCAGATACATATTTGTTATGGTTTTTTTCACTAAGACAGCATCAGAGGGCCAAATCTGTCGCTGGTCCACAAAGATGTTTCCCCACTGCAGCATAGTAAAAGCCCTTCAAAGATTCCACAGCTTCCAATTTCAAATCTTCAATGTCTATTCTCAGGCGCTCCAAATTAATGGCCTCTGTCTATCTCAAAGTTCGATCAGGCTTGAACTTATATGACCTGCGCTCCACTAGTACTATGTCCTTAATGCCATAACAGTCAGAAAACATGTGAGTTAAATAACCTCGTCCAGCCCCAAACTCTACAACTTTTAGATGGGATTTCAACTGTTCTATCTCTTCCCCATGCCCACTACCATCAATATATTCATAATGCATGCTTGTCTTTGAAATGGAATCAGGACTCCAAATTATTCCCAGAGTTTCAAGATTTCCAAGTATGGATGCCTGTTGTATGGCATGCTTCTCTTGAAAGGGCAACCTCCTATCTAGCTTTGCGTTGAACCATTTGTTGCAGGCATCAGGCAGCAAATATGAGTCCTGTATGTTGTTTTCACAAATAGCACTGTGAGCTGACTGAATTTTCTCAAGTAATGCATGGAACTCCTGTCCTGACATTGCAAGTATGGCCTTGCGCTTCATCTCTGAACACACATCATTATCTGATCGAATTCTTTCAGTTTCTCCTGATGTAAAACACTTTTCTTGAACTTCAGAGGGACTTCTAAATCTTGAGCTATCTTCTTCATCACTGCCAGAATTGATACACTTTGCATAGTATGGTTTAGATTTCAATTCTTCTATTTGCTTCACAAAAGGGCATTTTTTGACATGTGCAACTACATCTTCCTGTAGGATAGTGTGGGACGGATCGACTGGGCATGGAATCCTCGCCTCCACCGAAGCAGGCTTGTGTTTCCCGCAAAA
Organism: Pinus tabuliformis; assembly: GCA_031772625.1. Taxonomy (NCBI): domain Eukaryota; kingdom Viridiplantae; phylum Streptophyta; class Pinopsida; order Pinales; family Pinaceae; genus Pinus; species Pinus tabuliformis. The sequence goes on along the minus strand of CM062805.1, from coordinate 981,845,730 downwards.
CTGAGTGCCAAACAATGGAGAACTTGCACAAAAACGCTTCTTGTTGGGCAGCCAAAACTGGCATCGTTGTGCTTGCTCCATCCTCAATTATCAAGAGAACATGATACTGCCCATCACTCTGTTCCACAATACGGATTGCTGCTTCAATAATTGGGGCAAAAGATGTTGGCCCAGCGAATCGAAGATGTGGGACTATCTCCCTGTAGCGTCTCAACGCTTCTTCAAATCCATTGCATAACCTATCATCTGGATAGAAACTAAACACACTTTGATCATGTGTCAAAGCGTCCCCAAAACCGAAACAAGGGATCAAGTTGTCTTCGTCAAATACAGATAAGGTCCTCCCAATTATTGAAATCGCTTGTTCATAAGGGTTTGGAGTGTCTCCAATGTGGTGTAAGCTTCGGCGATTAAAAGACCTTGCACCAGTCCACTCATTGCTCTTAGTGAAGTCAATCCCTACAATCAAATTGGAAGATTCGACCTCATCAAGTGAATTGTAACTGTCAGCGATTCGGGAGTATCTCCTTTGCAACTTCTGTTTAATCGCTGGTTGTGCTGGTTATGCATAAGTTTCCGATGGAACTGCTGGTGAAGGACCATAGGATGAAGAATCCCAGAGGTGGTCCAATTTATGGCCTCTGCTGCTGCGATTCTCTTGAACCATCATCACATTCCCGCAGAAAAGCTAGTTCTTGATCAGTCTTGTTCCTGAGCTTAGCACGATACTGACAAAACGACTGGAACTGATAAATAAACTCATCGATCATATCCCAGAGCCATTGATTCGGTAGCTGCATGTTAACCACGCCGTGAACAATGACCTGAAAAAGACTACAATAATTGTCCCAGGATTCGACCCGCTGCTTCAGATTTGGGGAGAGCCTCTTGAGAATAATACGCATGCATAACAAGGCTATGAGTATCAATAAAATCCTTTGAATTCCTGCCACATACAATGCAACTTAGAGAACCAGCCTTCCCCTGCTTCCACTTGTTTTGCTATAATGTCAAACTCAGACAACCGTGCTGTAATGTTTCTGCCAGCTAGCGGAAAGGCATCTAAGCTGGAATAATGCTTTTAATGTTTGATGCGTTCACTTTTTACAAGCCCATGATAGTTTTACGAAGAGCATCCCAAGACATACGCTGATATTCCAAGCTGCTTTTATCTTGTAAATCTTTCATCATTTGCGCCAGCTTGAAAGGAGGAACATAAACACCGCCACTTCTTCCAAGCGCCTTTTCAGTGTTTCTAACTCCCTCTTTCAGAACTCTGTTCAATAGGCATGCTAGGATTTTTACCTCCACTGAAAACTCGAACAAATCCCCAATTTCATAGCACGCTACGAAAACACCTAAACAGGTAGCGCTGCGAAACTGCTAAAAAGGATTCATGCGCTGCGAAAACACTTTGTCCTTAAGCTAGTCTGAGCAATTTTGGCAACAGAATTTTCAGTGATAACACCTACAATAATGGGTATCATGAGTCATTAAAGATGAGTCCCTTTGAAGTACTCTATGGGAGGAGGTGTACTGTTTATTCAAATTAGAATAACCATGAGAATAAACAAATATTATGACCGGATATGTTGGAATAAATTGAAGGAACCGTGAAAAAGGTCCAGGAAAGTTTGAAGGTTGCACAAGACAGGAAAAAGGCTTATGCTAATAAGAAAATGACCTATGAGGAATTTCAGGTAGGAGACCATGTCTATGTGCAAATCAAACCCAAGAGGAGTACTCTCAGATGGGAAAGTGCGCCAAATTGGCTCCTCAGTTTTGTGGTCCCATCCAAATCTTATATAGGGTAGGACCAGTTGCGTATCAACTCAGACTACCGAGTCATATTCGGGTGCATAATGTATTTCATATTTCTTTGTTAAAGAAATATATATATGATCCTTGACACATCATAGTTTGGAAAGATATTCAGGTAAAAGAATATTAAGATATGTATATATGTAGGCTATTTCTTTTATCTACACTATATATTCAGATGTGCCAAATGTGTGACAATTGGATGATGGCAGGTCAAAACGGAAGGAGAATTTTTGGTAGAGCCCCTGTGCATACTCGATCATAGAGAAGTAAAGTTGTGGAGGCGAGCTATCATCTAGGTTAAAGTGCAATGGAAGCACTTTAGCCCAGAGGAAGCCACTTGGGAGGATAAATATTTTATGCAGGAGGCATACCCCAAACTATTCCAAGAGCAGCTGGAATACTAAACAATGAGGAGAGTGTTCCACCTGAGGGGGGGAAGATGTAACACCTTCGAATATGAGAGTAAAAACTGAAGTTATTGTTCTTGAAATTTTACTTTTCTTTTTATAATTTTGCAAAGAAATGAGAAAATAAAAGTTATAATAACTAGTAATGAATTTGTTTTATGTAATTCAGGAAATGGTTAGAGTGAGAATAGAATGGTGATTTCCTGATAATCTAAAGAATTTTGGGAAACAATTGGAGGTAGTTATTATTCATTTTCCTTCTTCTAAAAGTCCTGGAAATAAAAGGGCTCCTGAGGGACTAAGAGGGGTTTGGCTACCAGAACAGGAACCACCTGAAGAAGAAGGATACATGAGAATTGCAGAATTATTTCCATAGCTAGTTGGGGCCAATGGAAATTTTTCCAATCAAATTGACTTCTAAAATTCTATATTGGACTAGAGTCTTAAGGTCTGGAAGGGTAATTTGGACTAGTTAAATCGAACTATGATAAATGATTTCTCCGGGGGGGGAATCTTGACATAATAGACAGTTCCATTGGAAGGGTGGGATGGTCTGATTCTCGGCACACTGACTCAATCAGTGTCAATAATTGCAGATAAGTAGAACTAACAATGTTTTGAAGTTTTTATTTCTAAAAGTCCTGTTAAGTTGAAAATCATGTTGCTCTAATTTCAAGAATCAAGTTCTGTCGAAAATGAACAGTGGACGTATTATGAATAAAATGATAGGAAATACTGCTTGTTGTTGTCTAAGTTAATTTATGTGTGTTTTGATATAATTCTTCATCTTAAATTATCAGTTTGATGAATAGATGTGATGAGTATTACCAGGGTATTGGCCAATATTTATGTATGCATGTTTGATATAACATTTCATTTAATTTGTTAGTATGATAAATAGACATAATGGGTTATCATAGGAATATCGGCAAGAGTATATTTATACATGTGAAAATGAAAAAAAATAAAAAAGGGTATTGTAAGTTTGGAAGGATGGATGGAGCAAAACCCTTTGTGACCATCAAGAACACTGTGAAGAAAACCGTGTATCAACCTGTGTGAAAAAGTATATAACCTAAGTAGCCTTTGTGGGTGGTTACAAGCTAGAGACAAGATGTTCAATTATGGAAAGATTTTCTAGTAGACACAGGGAGTAGAGCAGACTGTAATTATTAAAGTTAATGGGTCCCTGAAAACAAATAAGAACCCCATGTGGCATGCCTAATTTTAGATTTGTTCCAGCAATGAACTATTACCAGCAACCGTAAGAACAACTATTCGTGTACTGAAAACTACTAAAGTCAAGCCATGATAGCAAAACTCGGAAGTACAGTAATTAATGGAAAGCTTGTATCTATTCACTGGGAAAAAACCAAAATAATGCCTGGATAATTGTATTATCATGAAAACAGTAACAAAATAGAACCATAAACTATGGGCATTAAGGAAATCCATTTGCGAAGTAAGAAACTGCATTATAAAATTTATCGATAAACAAAATGAATCCCTTGTACAAGATGGATTGTTTTATTAGAGAAAAAGAAAGATTAAAACCCTCGAACGAGGTCCATAAAACAAAATATGTGCAAAGAAATATACATAACCATTTAATTCAACAACCTTTCATACATCCTTAGTTAGGTATTAAAGCCCTCCATAACTAAGTACCCATGGTATTAAGTGCCTCCTGAAGTTCTCAGGAGTCTGGTAAACTACATTTTTATTTATAAATTAACAAAATTCGACTATGCGCTAATAGTAGCCGCAACTGCCACAGAGACAGAGGGTCTATGGAAAGGAAATGGAGTGAACTCGCTTTCTATTCTACGAACCCACCTCAGTACCTAGAATGAAAAAACAATCTTTCTCACGAATAGGAGAGAATACAACGATGTACCCAAGGTACTTAGCACAGAGCATAGATTGGGGAAGGAAGGATTGTTCCTACCCATTAAACACTAGGGTTTTATTCGTGGCCGACATCCAGATGCATTGAACTAAATGAACGAGAGATTTGGAACCCTAGTGAAGCCTGAACCTTCAATTGACAAGTATTACCTGCAAATATTAGAACAAATGCATTAGCTAATGTTGGAGGAGGACCGAACAAAAACATCCAGCATCTTAATAAACTAAATGAAAAATAGGGAAACACACCTCTTAAGCAAGAGCAAGTAATCAAGTTGGGAAAAACCTCAACGTCGCACCGGAATCCCTATGGCCAAACAAGGATGTAGTAGGGTTTGCAAAGCCAAGGTTTAAATCCAGAATTAATGGATAGATGTAGTAAGGGTTCAACGACCACCCTGTGTTTTCTCGCAAACTAAATGGAATGAAAATGGTTAATCAAATCCCAACCCTGTGTGGTAAGGCAATCACACTAACCTGTAGCTGAACTTTTTTGCTGGACAGGTTGCAGATCCCTGCCATCAGCGCAATAGTCAAATGACAGAATGAGCCTTAGACTCCATAGGAAGTTACCCCAAAAACCACATCTCCTCACTAGAGTTGCTGGATTGTCAATGCCAGGATAAACGGTGTGAGGGCACACATATCTCCACCTTGCTGGTACACATCTGGAAGAGTCCCGGAGGTCCATTTAAAACCCAACATCCAAGGGGATCACAGACACTTAACTGAGGTGTAGAAACCCATCAACAATTACAACCAAGATGGCATGAAATAAGGCTATGGAGTATTAAGCTCGTTAAAGAGGAACAATGAACCTAGGAGGGTTAAAGGGTTAGTTCATTAGGAACAACAAATGACAACATTACTGTGTAATTAATTAATTATTAATTTTTTTTATGTCATAGGTAGTTGTTACAAAAGGGAAAAAGTATTTTATTGTTGAGAATAAATAAAATATTACAATGGTCACCTTTAATGCTTAATATGCAGTTGAAATTAGTATTTTACAGTAATGTTCATGACAAAAAAAAATTATATAGATAGACACACACATGCATAGAAAGAGAAATATTTCCTATTTTCTACTTTCTAATTCCCAAAATGAGGAGACTCTATTTACAAATGTCAATTATGTATAAAGAAATCGAAAATAAAAAATTCTTATGGTTAAAACATTTTATTTATTAGATATTTGATGCCTAGATTCTTGGCATATCCAATCTAAAATGGATCTTTGCTAGTTTAATAAATAATAATACTCTAATCATAAATAAAATACCATAAACTATACAATTTTATATAAAAAATTATTTCATAAAACTTATAATAAAATGTTTATAACTTTTAGTTAATATTCCCCCCTACCCCCACTATCATAGAAATAGACTAGGGGTATATGAGGGTAGGTGTGCATAGGAAATAATGAGAAAAAACTATAAATATATTATTGTAAAATTTACCTAATATTTCCTTCCCATCACTACCTTCGGAAATATTTTAAAATTGTAAAACAAACTGATGTAACAATTAAAAATTAAAAACTGATATAAGACATTATTGCCCGTTACATCCACAAATCCATTCAATTTTAAATTTGTATCTACCAAGTGTTAACAAGAATCAAATATCTCTATATGCTTGCTAAATATCATGTTAAGATGCATCTATTTTCGTATACATTGGAACATATGTTATCGTTATAGTATTAACATGTACATATTAGTAGAAAATGATTCAATTGGGTTAAACAACTCTTTGCAATCTAGTATGAGAAAGATGTTGTAGTGGAACAAATGTTTGCAACCAAGCATCATGAAGATGTTGTAGTGGTACATTACATGAAATATTTTTTTTGTGAGGTGAATTCAATTAGCTGAAAAAATATGGAATTACATCAAGGATTAAAAAAGTCACTCTGGTGTCTCATAGGCAAGACTCGATCGCAACCAAAACTGTACCCTCCTAACATTTGAGAGAGAAAACTAAAAACTAATAGTGACAACAAAAAATAGGCCACTACATAGATAGTGGCCTAATTGGCCTCAAACAAACATAGTTGCAAAGATATAATCATAAGACAAAACCATACCAAAGTCAAACAATGTGGTCAAATTCTAAGGCTTCCACTGAGATAGGATTTCTTAGATCTACTAGAGGCATGACAACTGCCACGTGGATTTTTAGATGATGTTTTATACTGTCCAGCCTTCAGGCGATTATTTCCATCCTACTATCATAGTCCCTCATATGCCCATGCATGTGATCCAAGTACTGAAGCAACTCCATCTAACACTCATGACAATCCAGGAGACTTTTTCCCAAAACGAATTTCAATCTCTAATAAAAATCCATTGTTTTTATGCACTGGTTAAATCTACCCCTCATATGTCTCATATCAACGATCCAATTTTCCCACTCAATAAGGAATTAAGTATCTGAAAGGGGATTTTAGTGGGAAGAGGCTTTCCCCCTAAACTAGGACAATTCCTCTAAAACATTGGTTATAGTGTGCTCCCAATACCAAGAGACAATGTCTTTGACTCAATGATGCAAATAGGTATTTCCTATTTGGTCATGCCCCTAATAATAAGCAACCCATATTCTATCTCTACCCCCTATCAAAGTAGGGATGGAGTGACACTTAGAGATGTACAAATAGACCATGACCTAGAACCATCACACACCAAAATTGCCAAATCTTCTGGGAGGAATGAACTAAGATGCTATCTCCATAACAAACATGTGATCTAAGCCTGTGGTACCCAAAATTCCAACAACAGACCAACCCCTACCATCTCTTGTACACCAATAAACAAAGAAAGAACATTGCCACCACAAAATTAGGCTCACACCCAACCATTAACTTGAGACAGAGTAAAAACCCACCTCCTAGCTTGGGATGAAGACATGAAGTTGTTGAGCCAAAAAAAAAGCCATTGATCCCTGACAGAGTAAACATCACCAACTCTCAACATAATGTACCATATATAACAAGATCCATAAAACCATAGAGATAGTAACTATATAAACCAGAAAACAAAAACTCCCTAATGGATCACCCTAGTCCATACCAAGATAATTCAAAGGTCGTCTCAACCACCACAAGCCTAGACAATACCAAACATTCATGAAATGAGTAACAAATAGGAAACCATCCCCCTTGACAATAATACAATTGAGAAAAAGAAATGAAACTAGAATTACTTTAGGAAATGAAAAGCAACAGACATGCCCAGAATAAAGGAACCAAAATTAGAGACATCTATCACCTAGTGAAACCAATGGTGCATTTTTCCTACAGTGCCTAAAGAGAGGAGAGAAAAACAATAATAATTCCCCCTTTGTCTTTTGTGAACTGGGAATACTACAATTTAACCAGATAATGTGGTAATCTTCATATTCTCTATTTCTTCCTCGAATAAAACTTTCTTGAGTCTCCAACCAAAGTTGAGAACCTAATCATACCTCCCACTATTGAATAAACTGTAAGGTAGCATGAACTTCTACTGGAGGAATTTTTTCCTAACCTATCTCCCCCTAAATTGTTATAGCCTCATACCCTATGTCTACTTAGGGGTATCTCATTGCAGACAAGAGTGCCCCTCTATCATTCTTAGCTGTGAAGATGGAGCAAATATTTACCAATCCAAGGCTGGCCATTATGGCCACCCTCCTGACACGTTGTATGCCATCAAAAGTTACATTATCCCATCCTCGCATCTACCCAAATTCATATAGACTAAAGGCCACCAGGCCAGAATTACACTTTCTAAGGGTGTGTGCCACATCCCATAACCCATTAGCCAAATGGGGCAGTAGCGACCCACACCCCCACCGGCACCCCCCCCCCCCCCCCTCTCCATCGTCTAAAAAGTCACCTCATTCAAGGTTGGGTAATAGCTTTGAACCATCTGTTATCATGTCACCTTCATGGGAGAATATGACAGACAATTCCAAACTAATACCATGGGGCTAGATGATTCTAGGCATCCATAACTTGGCACAAAATTTGCAACTTTGTTACTTGTTCACCTTATGTGCAGTGTGATAAGAACTAGAGTACAAGATAGAAAGTGCACCACCTATTATAGCCTGGATTCCAACCTCTAACCTATAAATAGCTTATGAATATGGAATCTAGCTTGGAGAATACATATCATGTTAAAGATAGTTTGTGAGTCCCCTTCCAGAAAGATATTATTTTAACTTTGAGTTTCAACATACTCTAGGCCCTTTTTTAGACTTATTAATTCCACTGAATTACTAGTAATAATCCTAATTGTCCCAGAATATATGAACATGGGCATCCCTGTGTGATATCTATTTATGCCTGCAAATCCTATGGGGCCTGGATCACCCTTAGAAGTTCCATTAAAGTTTAGTTTTAAATAGAAGGTGAAGGGGGATTACATTGTCCTAGATTGGAGACAGTAATTGGAGGAGGGTAATCTGAAGAAGGACACATGGGAGGGGAAGGAAACCACTTACATATTTGAATCCTACCAATATTGAGAGAAGCAAGATAATGCGAGAATTCTTTCTTTTACCGAGTCGATAAAGGATTTCTGGATTGGGTTGTATAGGTAGTATGTTATATAACCAAGTGAGGTCAAGAAACAGTTGAAACAACTGCTATAATAGGATGTCATTCGACTGAGTACATCACCATGTGGGTCACACATCATTATTGTGTGAAAGAAGGATGAGACTTGGAAGATGTGTATAGATTACAATGTGTGGAACAAAATAATGCTCAAGAATAGATACCCCATGCCAAGGGTATGTGGTCTATTGGATCAGTTGCAGTAAGAAAAATACTTCACCAAGTTGGACTTAAATTCTGAATACCACTAGGTTCGAGTCAAAGAAGAAGATACCTAGAATACTACCTTCAAAACTAGTCAAGGTTTGCATGAGTGATTAGTCATTCCATTTAGCCTATGTAATGCACCATCTAAGTTTATGATATTAATGAATGATGTATTGTGACCTTTTGTAGATTCATTTCTTATTTTTTATTTAGATTATATATTGGCATATAGATCTACATGGGAGGAACACATCTCACATTTAACGCAAGTTTTGGAGACATTAAAGAAGCACCGGCTGGCAGAAAATATCAAGAAGTCTAACTTTAAAGCACAATAGTATTTGGTGTATCTTGGATATGTGATAGGTGGAGGAGAGTTGAAGATAGATCATGCAAAGATGGAGGCCATCATGAAACGGTCAATGCCTACTAATGTTTCTGAGGTCAGGAGTTTCATTGGGCGACATAGTACCTAAGGAAATGCATATCCTCATTTCCAGTGGTAGCAGCATCGCTCTGTGCCATAACAATAAATGGCAAGAGTTTCTAGTGGGGAAAGGGTGAATGAAGGGTTTTCAAGGAGCTAAAGAAGAAGATCATTGAAGCACCAGTTCTAGCATTACTAAAATTGAAACGACCCTTTGAAGTGGAGATAGATGCGAGTGGTGTTGAGCCTTGCAATAGGTATTTATTTACTATTGATTATTGTCTTTTTCCTCCTTTCTTATCCATTTTGTGCCATGATATAATAACATATTGATATGATTTTGATAAGGAATGAATGGAACTACTCTTGATATGATTTGACCGACCAAACTAACTCTCATTACTTTTTAGGTAGAAAAACAACAAATGTAACAGCTACTGTTCCAAAGTCGGAACAACAAAAGCTAATCAAGGGAAATGAGACGTGTTGTGTGCGGTAGAACCAAGAAACGAATGAAGAAGATCAGTGCAAGATAGAATAGTTGTTTGAAGATAGCATTTAGTTGTGAATCCCTCGGGATCTCTTGATCCTAAGGGATCACATTTATCTTTTTCCTTTTGAATATAAAAGGGAAAACTGAAGAGGGATCTCTCGTCTTTTACTTCGATTGTAATTTTAATTTATAAAAGTGTGATTCTGAAGAACAAGATTGTATTGTAATGACAAGTGACTTTGATGATTAATATACAACTTGCGTTGATGTTCATTCAAATATTTTGAAGTAGCTAAGTAGTATTCGCTCGTGGCTAGGGCCCGGTATTTGGTGGATCTTACTGCTATTCCTTGTTTTATGCTTTTTCCATTTCCTGCAAGTTTATTCTTCTTTACAATTTTGCAGTTGATTTATTTTTGCTGAATTGGATTTCCGATATTCATTTCATTAATGTGCAATCCTAGTTGGCTTTATTTAATTCATGTTGTGAATTGAATTAGTTATCAGATAAAGAATCATTTCTGTTTAATTAAAGAATAGAGCATTATTGATTAAATGCTTTCCTTCTATCCAGTAGTTCAAGTCCAGCTGAAAGAGCTCAGTTAATGCTACGGTGCTCTGGATTGACCATCATTTGAATTTGGTTGATTAAGATTGAATTATGGTTTTGTTTGAGATTGAGTCATGATGCTTAGATGAATTATTTCCCTTAAAGTTACAAGCTTGAGATTTATGATTGCATCCGTTTACTCTTTTATTGAATTTAATAACTTATTTTAAAGCATTACTCTCTGGATTTATAGCTTGCACATATTGTGTACACTCTTGGAATAAAAAGAATTACCCAGATTGATAATTAGTGTGAATCAATTAGGAGTTTTAAAAGACACCTTTTAGCACCCAAAATTTTGGCGTCGTTGCCAAGGAGAGTGTTTCCATTTTAGAAAGAGTGATGTATGTTTGATGTTTGTCTGCTAAGAGAGAATTGGGTATTAAAAATGGGAGGTAAGAACCTGTGTAACGAGTGAGTAAAATGCTCGCTCCTCCACCCGCTTTCCAACAGAATTGCATTGGAATTTAAGATAGAAATGAACGTTTCATTTTTATATGAATGGCTAATGAGAAAAGACCAGAAAAAGATATAATTCCTCCCCCAAAACCTAAAAAATCTAAGGGACCGATGACCCTTGGACGATCAACCTTTATTGACGAAATCATAAGAAGAGCTAAGTCTCATTCATCAGTAGGACCCTGAACTGTTGCTACCAGACATCCTACTATTTCCCTTCAGGCCACAAGATAACCATCTGTAGCTAATGTTAAGATTCACAGTCAAACTGAAGGGTCTGAACAGAGTTTTCAAGATATTGAAAATTCACAACCACGCCCTTCACAAGAAGGGAATTCTTGTAACCTCCGTGAAGGAGAAGGAGAAACAGGTAATCCTAAAATCAAACCATCAAAACCTAGATCTCGTGAGGTAGTGATTGAACGGAGGACACCCAGTGCTTTGGATCGAGGTAGTGCTCTCAGAATCATTTCAGCCTCTTTTGGACATTCTAGGAACAACTCTCCAGCTCCAGAGATCCCTGAAGAATATTGGCATATTTTTTACCAAATGGCCAATAATCAATGACAGCCCAAACCTCTACGTTACAATACCCTATTGTGGACACAGTTGTCAATGCCCCCATGAAAGCTATCCCATTACATAATATTCCTACTTTTCATGGGCTAACTTCAGAAGACCCTGATGCATTCCTTTTTGAATTCGATTTCCTATGTAGGGGTTATGATTACATCATCGACCCCCAAAAGCTAAAACTGTTCCCCTCTACTCTAAAGGGAGTAGCCCTGCGTTGGTTTATGGGACTTGGTGGAGGTACCATCAATGACTGGGAACAGATGAAAACATACTTCCTTAAAAAATACCAAGATTATTTCCAAACTAGAGAACTAAAATATGAAATCTTTCAAATGGTAGCTAAGCCTAATGAGACTCTGGAAGAATATGTGGAGCGTTTCCAATATAATCCGCAAAGATCTCCTTATGCAAATCAGCATGATAATGTTCTAAAAACCATAAGATTAAAGGTATGAAAGACCAATGGGTAGAAACATTGAATATAATGGGTAAGGGTGATATTTATAAAGAAGATTATGACAATATTATAGACTTGTGCATCGGGTGCTCCAAGGGCAGTACAAGGTTGAAACTAGCTAGACATGATGCAATCACTAGAGATAGGAAAGCCTCAGGAGGAAGCATTACAAGAGTCGAAATCAACAATCAATTGGAAGGTTTCAAGATTGATATACTGGGGACCCTGATGACACAATTAGATATCATGCAAGCTAAACGAAAGTAGGCCAAAGCAGAACAAAACCTAGCTATTTTATATCCTTGTTGCATAAAGAAACACAGTCATAAAGAATGCCCGCTAGATACGATACGAGCATGTGCCATATGCACTAAGGAGCATGCCATGGAAAGTTGCCCATCACTCCCAGGATTAAAAGCAGTCTTCAAGGAAGCAGAAGAAGAAGTGGAACCAATATATCTATTGAATCAACATCGTCAATGGCAAGCATGTCAGATAGATATGCCTACCGATCCATCTTCATTCTTTCCTTGTTCGCAATATAATTCTCAGCAATATTCAGGGGCAACATGGTAGAACCAACCACCTTTTTCTACTTGGTCACCTCAAACATTTTATATGCCACCATGGCCCAACCAGTCAAATCCAAAGAATAACTGGCCAAATCCCTCTTACCCTTCACCATTCTGTCAGAACAATCCCTATTCATCTCAATGGTTCCGTTCCACCTCACAAAATCAGAATTGGCAATCAAACTAGCAAAGATCCATGAACCAGCCTATGGGGACAGTGCCTCTGTCTCAACCAACTTTACCAGCACCTTACACGTTGCAGCAGAATCCTCAATCTAATATACAACTGCAAATCCCTTGCTCAACCCAACCCAAATCCCAACAACATACCAATCCAGTCAGTACAAATCCTTGAGGGTCTAGACCTTGAAGTTGAGTTGAGAGAGTGTAATGAACTCAAGTTAAGATCTGGATGCATAATCACTCCAGAAGAGGATAAAAATCTGCAACCTAAAGAACTGCACCCAAATAAGCCTTTGACAGTTGATGATTAACAAGGGGAAGATACAGTCAGGTAGAAAACTCTCGAACAGATCATAACTACTTCCTCACCATTCTGAGAAAGACTGATGATACCACGCCCAATTGAATATCCCAACTTCGATCTTCTGGGTGAACTCAATAATATTTGTATAGAAATACCCCTCCTCCAGGCTATTCAAGACATTCCAATTTATGCCAAAACTATTAAGGAATTGTGTCTAAAGAAGTCTGTGAGGAAAACAAAAATAACCCCAACTGTCCATGTTGTCGGGACTTTGTCTGATTTATTACTAGGAAAAGAGACACCTATAAAATATGAAGACCCAGGAAACCCCATTGTCACAATACAGATAAATAGCCGCTCTTTTCCCAATGCTTTAGTTGATTTAGGGGCAGCCATTAACATTCTCACAAGAACAACTTGTGAAATGCTTGGCATCACAGCCTTGGAACCAACAACTACCCTGCTGGAACTTGTTGGTCACTCAGTGATTAGGCCAGAAGGAAAATTACCGGATGTGATGGTTTTTGTAGACATTTGGGAATATCCAACATATTTTTTTATTATTAACCCTAGGAACCCGCTAGATGGACATCCCTTAATTTTAGGAAGGCCTTGGCTAGCAATTGTTGATTCTTATATCATCTGCCGGACAAGAAGTATGACCATAACTAGATGGAATGATGTCAAGAATCTAGCCTTATACCCTCCTACTTAGCCAAGCCTAACCATTGTAAAAACTAGGAAGCAACCTGTAACATATTTAACAAAAAATATTCGGTCACCATTGACTGCGACAGATGCCCTTGAATTTAAAAACCAAATAGAAGACGATGTCATTAATACTTTTATCAATCACCCTGCTATAGTGTCTAGTTTGAAATGTCACATGATTAAAGTAGTCCTTCACAATGAAATTGAAGAAGATTCCCTGAGAGATATCAATGACCAACCAATACCAACAACCACTATCTATAATATCATACCTATCAAAATCAAGCTAGGGAAGATCCTGAACATTAACAGTGATCTGAGTGATGGCCAGCAACAAAAAATTATTCAAGTACTTAGGAAATATAAAGGGGCTTTTGCTTGGGATTACCCAGACATGAAAGGGATTGACCCTCAGCTATGTATGCACCACATTTACACTAAAAAATTTGACAACTTCGGCGTAGATTAAATCCTCACATAAAGGATATTGTTAAAGAAGAACTTCAAACACTATTACATGTGAATTTTATCTATCCTATATCTGACAATAAATGGGTTTCTCCATTAGTTGTGGTCCCCAAAAAGAATGGGAAATGGCGAATATGCGTAAACTAAAAAGAGCTCAACAAGACAACACAAAAAGACCATTTTCCCCTTCCATTCATCGATCAAGTCCCAGATACACTGGCAGAGAAGAAATTCTTCTCTTTCCTGGATGGCTTCAGTGGATACAACCAAATTCAGATTGCCCCTAAAGACTAGGATAAAACTACTTTCACCTGCCCATGGGGAACATTTGCTTATAGGGTATTACCTTTTGGATTGTGCAATGCACCTACTACATTCCAAAGAACCATACTGAGTAGTTTTGGAGACTTGATAAATGAAGGATTGGAAGTGTACATGGATGATTTCACACCCTATGGAGATGACTTTGAACAGGCATTACAGACATTTGAGAAAGTCCTGGAGTGGTGTATTGCTACTAGGCTATGCTTAAGCCATGAGAAGTGCCATATGATGATGATGACAAAGGGCTTGATCCTGGGCCATTTCATTTTAGCAACTGGAATTCAAGTAGATCCATCAAGAATACATGTAATCCTCTTATTAGCTACTCCCTGCACTCAAATAGAGCTACGTAGTTTTCTGGGATTTGTAGGATATTATTGTAGATTTATAAAGAACTTCTCATAGATTGCTACACCATTATATCCCTTAATAGGAAATATTGGTTTTATATGGACTGACAAATGTGACATTGCCTTTACAGAGTTGAAACAGCTACTATCAACAACACCAGTATTACGAGGCTCGAATTGGGATATACCATTCCAGATTTCATCAGACGCGTCAGATTCAACCATTGGAGCAGTTCTTGGCCAAGAAGATGACAAGAAACCTTATGCTATATATTACATTAGCAAAAACTTAACTCCTTTTGAGTTGAATTACAAAGTAACAGAGAAAGAGTTTCTAGTTGTTATTTATGCTATTACCAAATTCAAACACTATATAACTGGATACCATGTAGTTCTGTATACTGATCACTTTGTTATCAAATATTTAGCTAATAAACCCATTATGAATGGAAGAGTGACACGTTGGTTACTAATTTTGCAGGAATTTGACATAACTATAAAGGATTGACCAGGGAGGGAAAACCTTGTGGCAGATTTCCTCTCCCGAGTGCCAAGAACAGACGATGCAATGGCAGTAGAAGACCAGTTTCCGCATGAATACCTGTTTGTTGTGGCCGTAAAAACACCATGGTATGTAGATGTGGAAAATTACTTAGCAGTGGGAAAATTGCCCAAACATTTGACACCCAGAGAAAGGAAATTAATAGTGCAGCGCAACACTCGGTTCTCCTGGATCGGAGAATACATTTTTCACACAGGAGCTGATATGCACATCCACAAGTGTATTAGGGACGACGAAATTTATGATATTTTAAAAGCCTACCACAATGGACCTTGCAGTGGACATTTTGCACATTGCAGAACTAGACATAAAATTTTGCAAATGGGCTACTACTGGCCCACGATTTTTGACGACGCTAAGAAATTTGTCCAGGCATGCAATAGTTGCCAGAGGATGGGCTGCCCTGGCTAATATGATGAGATGCCCCTGCATCCACAGCTGGTGATAGAACCCTTTGGGTGATGGGCATTAGATTTCGTCGAGCCGATCAACCCACCATCCAATCAGAAATCACATATATTGGTTGCAACAGAATATGTGACTAAATTGGTGGAGGCAGTAGCATTACCAAGAGCAATAGAGGAAACAGTGATTAATTTTCTTTTCGAAATTTTTGTGTGATATGCCTTACCTAGAGAAGTAATTACTGATGGGGGGCCACAATTTGTAGGCCGCAATATCGCTGCTACACTAAAGAATCATCACATTATCCACAGAATTACCTCTCTGTATCACCGGTGGGCGAAAGGGGAGGTGGAGAGTACCAACAATGTAATTGAATCTATTCTAACGAAGATAGTCTCATCACACAGACAATACTGGGTGACTCGACTACTTGAGGCCTTGTGGGCATATCACATGACTTGGAGAAACACAACTGTATACTCTCCATATCAGCTGGTATTTCGTAAGGAACCCGTTTTCCCCATAGAATTTGAGATACAAACACTGAGGATAGCCCAGGAAGTGGGACTAGATTTACGGTTGGTCAAACTAGCCGTTGGAGGCTCTGCTCGGTCTATATAACATGCTAAGCTGGATCTGGTTCTTCAACTTGTCCTGACGATGAACCACACTGGTTGGTTCCAAATGCGTCGACAAATGACATTCCATGTGATTTTCGCCGAAATCTTTCTCTAACTTGATATGGATCACAGAAGCCTAAACTCTATTATGGAAGCCTAGATTAACAGACTACAACAAATAAATGAGTTAGATGAAATTCGGCTATTGGATCTACAACATATTGCACTCATTCAACAACAAAGAGCCAAGTGGCACAATTCCCTGCTTAAGGAAAAGGCATTTCATGAGGGCGACTGGGAACTTCTTTAGGATTCCAGGTTTCAAGACTTCCCTGGTAAATAGCAGACTAGATGGTTAAGCCCCTATGCAAGAAAGGAAGTACATGACAATGGCACTCTTACATTGGCCACCATTGATGGGTCTGGTTTTTCCTTTAAAGCAAATGGGCACTGGGTGCGCCTCTACCAAAAACCACTTACAAGAGAATCCTTTTACCAGCAGATACGTGAGGATTCCACCATGCAAATTCTAGCTACAGAAGTCAATCCTTTGGCAGCTTCATTGTTGTAAAAAGTTATTTCATTTTGTAAAAACTGTAAATATGATTGCTAATTTGATTTTCTGTGTTTTTTGTTTGTTTTTTATTCCCACTCTCGAGCAACACTTTTCATTTTTGTTGTTCCCACCTTGGAACAACACCTTTTCATTTTTGTTGTTCCCACTTTGGAACAACACGTTTTGTTTTTGTTGTTCCCACTTCGGAGCAACACTTTTTCATTTTTGTTGTTCCCACTTCGGAACAACACCTTTTTGTTTTTGTTGTTCCCACTTCGAAACAACACTTTTTTCTTTTTGCTGTTCCCACTTCAGAACATCACTTTTTCATTTTTGTTATTCCCACTTTGGAACAACACTTTTTCACTTTTATTGTTCCCACTTCTGAACAACACTTTTTTATTTTTGTTGTTCCTGCATCGGAACAACACCTTTTTGTTTTTGTTGTTCCCACTTCGGAACAACACCTTTTCGTTTTTGTTGTTCCCACTTTGGAACAACACTTTTTCGTTTTTGTTGGGATTGTTGTTCCCACTTCGGAACAACACTTTTTTGTTTTTGTTGTTCCCACTTCGGAACATCACTTTTTCATTTTTGTTGTTCGCACTTCGGAACAACACTTTTTAATTTTTGTTGTTCCCACTTCGGAACAAGACTTTTCGTTTTTGTTGTTCCCACTTCGGAACAACACTTTTTGTTTTTGTTGTTCCCATTTCGTAACAACACTTTTTCATTTTTGCTATTCCGAATTTGGAACAACAATTTTTTTTTTTTGTTGTTCCCACTTTGGAACAACACTTTTTTCGTTTTTGCTATTCCCACTTCGGAACATCACTTTTTTGTTTTTGTTTTTCCCACTTTGGAACAAAACTTTTTTGTTTTTTCTGTTCCCACTTCGGAACAACACTTTTTGTTTTTGTTGTTCCCCCTTCGAAACAACACTTTTTCGTTTCTACTGTTCCCACTTTGGAACAACACTTTTTCGTTTCTGTTGTTCCCACTTCAGAACAACACTTTTTTTTTTTTTGTTGTTCCCACTTCGGAACAACACTTTTTCATTTTTGTTGTTACCACTTTGGAACAACACTTTTTGCATTTTTTTTTTGTTCCAACTTTGGAACAACACTTTTTGTGTGTTTTTTGTTCCAACTTTGGAACAACACTTTTTGTTGTTTGCTGTTGAAACAACACCTTTTTCTCTTAGAGTGTTTTTCTGTTCCCATTTTTTGACCAACTGTTATTCCATATTTGGAACAACAATTTTGCTTCTTGAAGTCATCACAACACCATTTTTCCTTGCATTATTTTGATGTTGAACAACACTTGTAGAATTATTCCTAGCTCATCTTAGCACCATTTTTCTAATTCCCTTTCATCGCATGAAGTACAATACTTTTATGAGGACAAGAATTATGGATTCTAATGAAGCAGTTGAATACCCTTAACATTGTGATCTTTAACAAGACAGCTTCTTGATGATAGATATTTTTTTTTTTTAAAGGGGGTCACAATTATTTATATATTACTTTATTGTATTGATTTCTGTTGTATATGATACTGATTGATCATCTTTACCATGCTGGTTCCACCCCTCCTGGTTATAATCCTCTCTATCTATTATAAGTGAGATTATGTGTATATTTTTTTCTATTGACATGTTCAACTTCTTCCACCATCCCTACTCTTAAGGAGTACTAAGCCTCCCTCTATTTATTATAAAAATTTGTAATAACAACAAAATTTTTCTTATAGATAGAGGATAGGGGGTCTCATTAACAGCCAACCTACCATGTTCATAAGTGTTAAGTTATGGTATGTTCTATGCTTATAATAGTTTACTTATTTTTCTTATTATATTCCACAAATTAGCAATCACATGTACATAAAGTAAAGTGTAGATAGAACATTAAACGATCGACAGAAAACAAGCCAAGACAAGAGACACAAGATGTGGCGGCTAGCTAGGGACAAACCCCACAATGTGTGGGGAAACCCTTTGATCAAATCTTCTTTCATCTTCAACAATTCAACAGAGATAAATAGTACGATAAATCTGATTCATATCAGTAGTAGCAAACCCTAGATCAACAGCATCAGCATTAGCGACTTCATTATCAAACTAGGGCAGACGATATCTCACAAACCGACCGTCGGATTGACTTCATTCCACCACCAAAAGTTGTGGCTTCCAGAGGAGGTTCAGATGAACCTACAACGTAGTTCAGATGAGAAGATCTTCTAGGCCACGTAGGTCAATCTTTACTTCTACAGTTGCAGCTTCAATTTCAGTAGTTTCCGGCTTCAAACTAGGGTAGTCGATATCTTGGAAACCGTTCGTCAGATTGACTTCATTCCACCACCAAAAGTTGCAGCTTTTAGAGGAGGTTCAGATGAACATATAGCGTAGTTCAGATGAGGAGATCTTCTTGGCCATGCAGGTCAATCTTTACTTCTGCAGTTGCAGCTTCAGTTTCAGCAGTTTCTGGCTTCAAACTAGGGCAGTCGATATCTTGCAAACGGTTCGTCGGATTGACTTCATTCCACCACCAAAAGTTGCGGCTTCTAGAGGAGATCCAGATGGACCTACAGTGCTGTTCCAAAGAGGAGATCTTCTAGGCCACGCGAGTCAATCTTTGGATCTGCAGTTGTAGTTTCAGGTTCAACAACTTCCGGTTTCACATGTGTGAGAGAGAGACCCATTTTTGCGCAGTAGAGAAGAGACTCATTTTTGCGCAGCAGAGAGAGAGATGTGATGAGAAGAGTGAGTTAAAATGAAGAAAAAATCCTCTTATATTTATACACAACGTTGGTGTTTGAATAGATGTGATTGTTGGGCTTCTGAGCCTACATGAGTTGTAGGTCGGCTTGATAATAATTCCATAATCAAAATAAATTCATATCTCCATGAATACTTATCGGAATCGGATGATCTTTATAGCAATCATACACCTCTCGACGAGAGGAATCTAATAAAAATATTATCAACTATGAATAAGATGACCCACATGAAGTTTTGCCCTAGTTTCCAATTTTAACACTCCCTCTCAACCAGGGAGAACTTCATCTGCAATCTATCTATCGGTCGTTACTATTCATCCATCAAATGCACCGCCCTGTACAGCCTAACCCTTGCCTTGCTCTGCTCTATTCTGCCTGTTATGCTTTGTCTTGTTCTGCCCTGTACTGATCGGTATTGTTTTGCTCTGTTCTGCTCTACTCTTTAATTGTTCTGTTATGCTCTGCTTTTGTCCGAATTATGAAGAAGAATAAATGATCGAGGATGTATCATACTGACTCAAAGTCAGTCTCAGAGTATGTACCACTGGTCCTAGACCAGTCTCAACCAACCCGAAGTCAGCGTCATAGTGAGTACAACTCCACTGGTCCTAGACCAGTATCATCCTCTATTGACTCAAAGTCAGTCTTAGAGTGCATACCACTGGTCCCAGACCAGTCTCAGCCGACCCGCAGTCAGCTTCATAGTAAGTACCACTCCTACCACTGGTCCCAGACCAGTATCACAGTCTTAGAGAGTGTACCACTGGTCCCAGACCAGTCTCAACCGACCCGAAGTTAGCATCATAGTATGTACCACTCTCACTGGTCCCAGACCAGTACTGCACTCATACGAAGTCAGTCTCGGAGTATGTACCATTGGTCCCAGACTAGTCTCAACCGACCCAAAGTCAGCGTCATAGTATGGTACAACTCCTACCACTAGTCCCAGACCAGTATCGTTGATCCCAGATCAATGGAGGTCATCCTAGCGTAGGGAGTACGGTAGATACAACGATACGTCCATCGGTACTACTATGGTCCCTAAATTCATTTCCCTGCTCATTGATCAGATGAGAGGTACTTCCCATGAGTCCTAGACTGCATGGGTAGGATTCCTCGACAGGAGAACTAATCAATCCTGTCCTCACAGGAGAACACATCAATCCTGCTATAATCGCCATGGAGAACACATCAATCCAGGCCGCCATGGAGAACACATCAATCCAGGCCTCACGGGAGAACACATCAATCCTACTACAATCGCCATGGAGAACATATCAATCTAGGCCTCACAGGAGAACACATCAATCCTGCTACACAGGAGAGCGAATCATCGTGTTCCACAAGAGAGTGAATCATCTTGTCCCACAAGAGAACGAGTCATCTTGTTCCAGTGTGCACCACCAGGGGAGGGTGAGTCACCCTGTGGTCGTATGTTGCTCCAGTAAGCCCTCAGAGCTCCCAGAGCTCAATGTATGCAACATGCAGGATCCTTGTACAAGGGTTTCTTGATGACTCCAAGTCGTTTGGGAAAATCACAGATTATATCTTTCCTCGGGGCTTTGACAAGGTGTATCGACCTGTACATCATCTTAATGCGATGGAGCCTCCTTGCTCATCGACTTACAATATCCCAGATGATGTCTTTCTAATGGAGCAATCGACAAATACGGGATTCCTCAATAATCGAATGCTACCTCTCGTTGTTACAGAGAATCACAATGGTATGTGTTCAAACAACTCACTGAAGAGCTTCCCCAACTAGGCAGCTTCATACGAGATCATACTCGTAGATATGTGTCCAGTCTCGGTGGTGCTTATGGCAACTGACTTCTGCTTCTTGCTCATCCATTATATCGACGCAGAATCCAAAGAGAAACAGCACTAAAAAGTGCTCTAGTGATCCTCCACACTATCTGCCTAATTAGCATTCGAATAATCATGCAGTTTCATATTTCTGGTAGTGTATCACAATCCATTAGTAATTGTGCCATGAAGATATCTTAGAAGATTCTTGGCATCAATGCAGTGAGGCTCAACTAAATATGAGCTCACAGTGCTAACTGCAAAACATATGTTTGGATGAAGGTTCACTAAGAACATCAATGAGTTTTTGAAACTTAGAGGCATTTCCCAAATCTGGTCCGACATCACTACCATGTAACTTCTAAAAGTTAAGATCCTCGAGGTAGTCACAGGCTTGTAGTCCATCATACCAAATCTTTCCAATATCTTTACCACATATTTTCTTTGAGATAGGAAAATTTCCCTTGGCTTCTACCATACTTCAAGTCCTTGGTCCTTCATTTCAAATTCAGAAGCCAACTCCCTTTTACATTTGTGAATGAGAGGGTCTGCACCTGTTAGAAAGAGGTCATCCAGATACAGCACCAGTATGAGACGCTTGTCATCTTCAACCATAAAGTAAAGGTTAGGATCAGCTTCACTCCTAGTGAATCCTAGCTTCATCAAGTAGCTTTCGATCCTATCATACCATGCTCGGGGTTCTTGCTTCAACCCATAGAGAGCCTTCTTCAACCTGCATACATGAGATTTTCGATCATAAATTTCAAATCCTTCAGGTTGCTCCACGTAGACCTCTTATTTGATCGAGCCGTGTAAGAACGCAGTCTTGACATCCATCTGATGTAGGTCCCATCCTTGTGAAGCGGCAAGGGCTATGATCGACCGGATGGTCGTATATCTAGAAATAGGTGCAAATATCACATCATAGTCTATACCTTCCTTCCACGAGCAACAAAACGAGCCTTATACTTTTCCGTACTTCCATCTATTGCATGCTTTATCTTGTAAAGCCATTTGGAAGTAACAACTGTCTTGTCCTGGGGTTTGGGAACTACTTCCCAAACATCATTCTTCATGATAGACTCATATTCTTCGGTCATAGCATCCTTCCATACTTGATGCTTGACGACGTCTGAGAATGATGAAGGCTTATTTTGTATGATCGTGCTCATGATGGTCAGGTATCCCTGATACCTATTAGGTTTCTTACTTTCACGAAAGGTTCCTCAGGGTGCAGCATGTCCTTCAGCATCATCAAGTAGCCCCCTAAGCCACGAAGGCCTCTTCCTAGAAGAGGAAGGCTCATGTGGAGCAGGATCAATCGGATCCATGGGTTCTTCTACATCAGGCATTGATTCATCATCCTTTTCTTTCAGTTCCCTGGTGTCGGCTTCTTGAGAGCTCCTCAAAGTCGGAAGATTGTTCACCTTGTTGAGAGCCATATCTTCATCAAAGGTGACATCATGACTAATTACGACTTCCCTTTGTCCGGCTACATAGATTCTATAGCCTTTAGTATTTTCACCATAGCCCACGAAAATTCCCTTCTTTCCAGATGCACCCAATTTATTTCTTTTCTCTTTCGACACATGAAAATATACAAGGCTTCCAAAAATTCCAAACTCAGAAACATCAGGTTTCTTACTGGTGAACTTTTCTTCAAGAGTCTTGGAACCCAATGCTTGATGAGGGCATCGATTTTGTACATATACGGCAGTGTTTGTAGTTTCAGCCCATAGAAACTTCGGAAGTCTTTGATCATATAGCATGGCCCGGACATCTTCCACAATCGTGCAGTTCTTCCTTCCCTTCACACCATTCTGCTTAGGAGTATGTGGTGTAGTAGTGTCCCTCTTAATGCCAGCCTCAGATATGCCTGAGTGAACCAACTGTAATATATCAGAGGTCTTGCTTTGTCTTGAGTGGAATGGTCACCTTTTGAGCTTTCCTTCGACACATCCCAGACGTACACCTTCTTTTTCTACTTGGAATTCGGGCATCCCTGTTACCATTTGTCTTACATCGGGTAGAGCTTTGTAATGAAGGTGGGCAAACCTCTGATGCCAAAGTTCGGATTGAAGAGTTGTGTCACAAGACATGACACCTAGTAGACTTCCATCGACCTGATATAATGAATCAACACTAAACCCAAGAGTAAAGGCATCTTTAACATTATTTTTCCATATACATACCTTGCCATTGCTGAAGGTTACCTTGTAGCCTTTGTCTTCCATTGCCGAGATGGACACTAGGTTCTTTTTGAGGTCAGGTGCATTTAATACATCCTGGGCTTTCTATCCTTCTTGAATGGTTGTCCTCTTCTTCGATCCCCAGCTCTCCTCTTACCTTTGTTGTTGAATTTGTCATTCCTTTGATTTTCCATCAGAGGGATTTTGATCATCGTCCTGGTGTGAGTCCTTTCTATCAGGGCACTCCCTTGCATAGTGACCTCCTTTATCGCTGATGTAACATCATACTTTTCTTCCACCCTTAGTTCCAGCCTTTCCTTTTGATTTAGTCCCGGAATTATTTATTTTCTTAGCATGAGAGTAAAAGGCAGCAGAAGGACCTTTAGGCATGGGCATTTCTTGCTCTTCTTCCCTTGTTTCTTCTTGAATGCATCTAGCCATTAATTCCTAGAAACCAGGAATTACATTATAGTTCAGAAGAGTAGTCCTGAACACGTACCATTCAGATGGTAATCCTCCAAGAGTCGTGAGTGCCTTTTCCCAGTCTATCTTAGATTTCCTTGGAGGTGTCTAGTTCAGAGATGTAGGCCACCAAGTTCTTGTCGATAGAGTCTCGGATGATCTTCTATATTGACTTCTTCAGTTTTCCATTTGTTCCATGCAGCAGCAGATGCATTTGATGGAGGCTCAACAATATTGCCTCTTACATGGTCCAGCACTCCTGGATCTTCTAGGGTTAGATCGATAGACATGTTCCATGCGTGTTAGTCATCTTTCTCGCGGATCTTGTCTTCATCAGGAAAGAGTGTTGAGGACCCCATAGTTCTTTTAGGATAGCCTTGCCAATCTTCTCTTCGGTGATTGCTCTTGCTCTTGCTCGGGCTTTGTTTTCACCTCAGCTCTGATACCATGTTAAGTTATGGTATGTTCTATGCTTATAATAGTTTACTTATTTTTCTTATTATATCCCACAAATTAGCAATCACATGTACATAAAGTAAAGTGTAGATAGAACATTAAACGTTCGACAGAAGACAAGCCAAGACAAGAGACACAAGATGTGGCGGCTAGCTAGGGACAAACCCCACAATGTGTGGGGAAACCCTTTGATCAAATCTTCTTTCATCTTCAATAATTCGGCAGAGATAAATAGTACAATAAATCTGATTCATATCAGCAGTAGCAAACCCTAGATTAGCAGCATCAACATTAGTGGCTTCATTATCAAACTAGGGTAGACGATATCTCACAAACCGACCGTCGGATTGACTTCATTCCACCACCAAAAGTTGTGGCTTCCAGAGGAGGTTTATATTAACCTACAACACAATTCAGATGAGGAGAAATTCTAGGCCACGCAGGTCAATCTTTACTTCTATAGTTGCAGCTTTAGTTTCAGTAGTTTCCAGCTTCAAACTAGGGCAGTCGATATCTTGCAAACCGTTCGTCGGATTGACTTCATTCCACCACCAAAAGTTGCGGCTTTCAGAGGAGGTTCAGATGAACCTATAGCACAGTTCAGATGAGGAGATCTTCTAGGCCACGCAGGTCAATCTTTACTTCTGTAGTTGCAGCTTCAGTTTCAGCAATTTCCGGCTTCAAATTAGGGCAGCCGATATCTTGCAAACCGTTCGTCGGATTCACTTCATTCCACCACCAAAATTTGTGGCTTCCAGAGGAGATCCAGATGGACCTATAGCTCAGTTCCAAAGAGGAGATCTTCTAGGCCACACAAGTCAATCTTTGGATCTGCAGTTGCAGTCTCAGGTTCAACAACTTCCGGTTTCACATGTGTGAGAGAGAGACCCATTTTTGCGCAGTAGAGAAGAGACTCATTTCTGCGTAGTAGAGAGAGAGATGTGATGAGAAGAGTGAGTGAAAATGAGGAAAAATTCCTCTTATATTTATACACAACGTTGGTGTTTGAATAGATGTGACTGTTGGGCTTCTGAGCCTACATGAGTTGTAGGTCGGCTTGATAATAATTCCATAATCAAAATAAATTCATATCTCCATGAATACTTATCGGAATCGGATGATCTTTATATCAATCCTACACCTCTCAATGAGAGGAATCTAATAAAAATATTATCAACCATGAATAAGATGACCCACATGAAGTTTTGCCCTGGTTGCCAATTTTAACAATAAGGATGTAGCAATATGACATTCCCACTATGGCCACCATACCACGGTTATGATCCATGGGATGGCTAAAATATCCTTTGAATAGGAGGTCTCATCATGAGCTAGCCTGATCACTCTTGCTACTTCCCAGTGAATGGCAGTGTGGTTATCTAGTTACCATGCCAACACACTAATCTCTTCTGTAGAAACAACAATAGAATTCTCCAACTATAAATTGAGGATCCTGGCTCATATGGGTTAAAAAGAAACTCTGTCGAGGCTATGGATGCCTACTGGAAACATAAGCTCTGTTTATGGTATTGAAGTTCTATTTTCAACATCAATAATTATTATAATACCCTCTTCTTACTTTTCTTTTTATCAGAAGAATTATTTCCATAATTTCTCCCTACCTTGAACCTTTATGCATGAGTTAATGTTTTTAATCAATCATATCATTTTCAGCCGGAATATCATCAGCAAAGCATCTTTTTCTTGCATATTGTTGTCCTTTTTCCTTACCGCATAACCTATCATCAACCAAAGCATCTTGTCTCTTATCAATAACCATCATTACACACCTCGCTTTCATTATATCCATACCTTTTACAGTCCTTTCATTAATATACGTACTATGTCTCATATTAATGTCATATCTTTCACCCTTTTACGTTGCCGTGAGAACAACATTTCCCCATCCATTCAGTCGTAGACAACCTGTCATCTTGAAGGAGGGAGGGGACCTCCATTACACTCATGCATGTGTTATAATTGTTTTATTGGATTTCATAGGTTGATATGGTATTCTATGATCATGCGGCATGTGGCAAAATAATAGTCCTCAAATTAATTAATTCTCATAGAAATATCGTTTAACATTGTAAAACATAGTTGTTACAACTACTTGTTGTTCTATCTCTTTGTTGCTGTCTGTTGCTCTGTTTTCTCCACTGCACTAATCCTTTGCAATAGTAGGAAGAACTCAAGCATTATGGGTCGTAAGATAGTGCACTGAGAAACTTTAGTTCTGGAAGTGTTCGATAGAGTGAGGGAAATTCTGGTCCACATAGGGTGGATATCATATTTCACAAGATTTCAGACCCCTAGTGAGGAAATCGCTAT
This sequence comes from Pinus tabuliformis, assembly GCA_031772625.1. Taxonomy (NCBI): domain Eukaryota; kingdom Viridiplantae; phylum Streptophyta; class Pinopsida; order Pinales; family Pinaceae; genus Pinus; species Pinus tabuliformis. Next base: position 981,818,679 of record CM062805.1, on the reverse strand, counting down.
TGAGTTTCTACAATATCTACAAAATGGGCAATCCATGGTGAGAGGTAGAAGAATCACAATATCAGACACTGTAATAACTGAAGTATTTGGGCTACTGGTGGAAGGAACTATATGGCAAAAAAACATGTAATGTTGCAAGACACGGTGGACATTTTTAGAGATGCAGACGAGAAATTAACCAAGAAAGGCAAGGGCATACAACCATCTTCTCTAGCAGAACCTTGGCATGAGTTGGCAAGTGCTGTCTAGAGGTACATTACCTATGATGGATGATGAGATGTGGTAAGACCATGACAACTCAAACTTTTTAATTGTTTTAAAACTAAAGATCATTGTTAATTTACCATATTTCTTGAATTCATTGCTGCATGATACCGCTAATAGAATAAGATGTGCTAGGCACCCTTAAACCATAGTTAGCCACCATGGACTGATTATACTAATTGTTAGCCATAACCTTGTTCAACAAAACTTAACTTGGGATGGTCTCATAGCGCCCTTGGAGATTAGTCAAAACCCTGTAATCCAAAATCCTGTAATCTTGGAGATAAGCTAGCAAAGCCTTGTTCTTAAAAGTAAAAGGACTACCTGCTCAAAAATTAAACCCCATAAGCGCAGACAATCTGCAAGGTTAAATCTATCCCAGAGAATGTCTATAAACCCACAAGATAGCGCCGAACCATCGAAACTAGTTAGTATACAGGACTCTGAGTCGAAACTAGAAGAAGAACCTGAACAAGGGAAAAGATGTCATTCAGAATCAGAAACCGGGGAAGAGGCCAATTTAGAACGAGAACCCAAGGAAGAGGATAGACTACACTCAGAGCAAGAAAGGGCACAAAACTTTGATGATGAACTGGAAAATAAAGAAGAGCCTCCTCAAACATGAACCATGAGCCCCCAAAATGATATTTTGCAGGATTTTGAGACAGGGATGGCTCATGTCCTAGCAAATCTGAATGCATACATGCAGCCTGGAGGATCACATGATCCCAACCTAATGGAAGGTCAATCCCTAGAAGATTCTAGGCATACAAAAATTATGCCTTCTTCAGAAGCTACAGACGAGGAAAAGGAAGCAGACACAAAAGTTATTCATGAATCTGACAACCAGTTTAGTGACACAGTTCTATTGGAACGAAACCATGATAAACAACTGGAATCTTTAGATAGAGAAGCTATTGACGAGCCTATTAGTGTAAAAGATTATCCTCGAAAGAGGTGAGTAGCCGGAGCAAAACTAAAGCAGTTGAGATAAAAATACCAAAAGCTTCAAAAGATAGTTCAAAAGGCTACATTGGAATATTAAAGAAATTGCAAATGACAAAGCCCAAAACACTACTCCTGAGGTAGTCACTGTGGCTATGCAAACAGAAATATGTAAGGGTAGGCCAACGGAAACCCAGACCGAACTCATTCCTACTCAAACGATAGCCACCCAGGCAAATTTGTATGCATAATTAGTGGATGCATCCATTCAGATGGAGGGTTGGTCCTCCCACAATAAGGAAGTACAGATCGAGGAAATATCCTCTCATAGCACAGGCACTTAGATAGAAGAGAAATCGAAGGATATGCTGTCAAGAAAAGACCCTATTCTTCTAAAGCTACAGGAAGAACTGATGCAAGCCCAACTTGCTCTAGAACGATGTGAACAAGAGACAGTTCCCCTGCAAAAATATCAAGAGTTGCAGAACTAGTTTAGGGAATTAACTATAATTGAGAATTTGAATTTTGATAGATTTAGATAGGAAGAAGAGAAGTTGAAGAAGGTAAAAACCAAGCTAGACAGAGCCAGGAATCAAATAGACACCATTTGCTCGCTATATTCGGATGTCTTGACATGTAGATATCCTTCCATAAATTATGCCATGTTCTTATTAGAACGATACTTATTGTTAAAGATTAAAGTTGTAAGAGCCGGCAATCCAATCGAATTAAAGAGAACTGAATATTTTATAAGTTGCTGCAAGGAACATGGGGAAAAATTCCAAAGGCTTCTTTACGAATTTTATCTGCATAATTTCATATTAGAAGAAGAAGTGGATAATAACCATAGCCATTTTGTTGGAGATATTTAATTGGAGGCTTTTATATCTTTTGCAATTAATCAACTTAAGTGATTTAAGGCATATAATTTGTTACAAAGACAGGAACACAGGTTGGATCTCTGGGTAAGGAGTGAGCCTACTCACCCTTTGCAACTATTTGCTAAACATACAACGTTGATGACACAAGAAGGCGTGATTCAAATTTTAGGGCCCATACATAGGGAAATTGTACAGAAAGGGACAACATATTTCCTCTCCATCCAAGAAAGATCCCTGAGTGCATCCAAAATGAGATGGACGGTCTCAACTAATAGTGTTAAGGAAATAGAACCATTTAATTATGGGAACTTCAAAGCTACTACAAGCCGGTTAATAACATACAACAATATTATCTTGAGGGAAGGGACTTTTTGGTTGGGATGTCAATTTAGGTGTCCCATTATTTGGTATCCTTGTAAAGGGTATCAGTTTGACTATGAGTTACCTGAAGGACAAGAACATACAGCCTTTGTAAATCTGGCACAAAATCATGGTTTTAGGATAGATAAAGAAACCTTTTCTCTAGCTTACTCCTTAACTACATTACATAAGAACAATTCATTTGTCATGAGGACATGAAAAAAGGTAAGCAGGGGAGTATGTTGAGCCTTGCAATAGGTATGTATTTACTCTTGATTACTGTCTTTTTCCATTTCCTGCAAGTTTATTTTGCTTTACAGCTTTACAGTTGATTTATTTTCATTGAATCAGATTTCTGGTATTCATTTCATTAATGCACAATCCTAGTTGGCTTTATTTAATTCATGTCGTGGATTGAATTACTTATCAGTTAAAGAATAATTTCTGATTAATTAAAGAATAGAGCATTATTGATTAAAGGCTTTCCTTCTATCCAGTAGTTTAAGTCCAGCTAAAAGAGCTTAGTTAATGCTACAGTGGTCTTGGTTGACTATCATTTTAATTTGGTTGATTAAGATTGAATTACGGTTTTGTTTGAGATTGAGTCATGATGCTTAGATCAATTATTTCCCTTAAAGTTACAAGCCTGAGATTTATGATTGCATCCATTTACTCTTGTATTGAATTTAATAACTTACTTTAAAGCATTACTATCTGTATTTATAGCTTACACATATTGTGTACACTCTTGGAATAAAAAGGCTTAGTGAGGTTGATAATTAATGTGAGGCAATTACGAGTTTCAAAAGACACCTTTTAGCACCCAACAAGTGGGTATGTTATGGGAGCGGTCTTGATGCAAGGAAGAAGGCATGTATGCTGCCATTCTGAAGTATTTCATGGGGTAGTTATTAACTACCCTACCTATGAAAAGGAGCTCTCTTCCTTAGTTGTAAGCTATGAAGAAGTGGAAGCACTATCTAATGGGAAAGGAGATCGTAATCCACACAAATTACAAGCCACTACTATACTTTCATGCCCATAGTAAGTTACAATAGACCAGGCATTACAAGTGGATGGGTTTTCTATAGTAATTTAATTTGGTGAAAAAGTACAAGAAGAGAAGCACAAACAAGTTGTTTGACATGATTTTAAGGCCAACCAAACGAAAGATCACAACTTTGGGAACTCTTATGCACATGGAGCCATTAATCATTGATGAATAAAAAGAGACATATTTAGAGGATGAGGACTTCAAAGCGGTGTTTCAACAGTTGCAAATTCAGAGTCATGTGCATGATAGTGACAACACCATTGAATACCATCTCTAGGGTGTGTTACTCTACAGACTAGATAATTTATTTGTTCCTAAAGGTCAGTGATTGTAACAAATTAGATAGGATCACACCTCCAAGGTTGTAGGGAACTTTGATGTAGGGAAGACCATGGCCACCTTGTCGAGGTATGTGTATTGGCCCAAGATTCAATATCAGGAAGCTAGGTTCATAAGAGGATGCATGCTTTGTTATATCAACAAGCATCGAAATAGGAAACAAGGTCTATATCATCCCTTTCCTATACCGACTCATCCTTGAGAATGCATTTCCATCGAATTTTTTGGAGGTTTTCCAAAAACGAGGAAGCGACATAACTACCTATTCATGGTAGTTGATAGGTTCAGCGAGATGTGTGTTTTGATTCTGTGTTAAAATACCATCAGTGAGGAAGAAGGAGAAAACTTGTTCTTTGGATAGGTCTGGGTGTACTTTGGGTTACCAAGGAGCATCATTTTAGATAGGGATACAATATTTCTCATTGTATCCTGGACTACATTATGGGAGAAGATGGACACACAGTTGAGGATATCACAACATTCCATCCAAAGATAGATGGGTAGAAAAAAGTAGTCAATAAGAGTTTGGTACAACTTATTAGGGGATACAACCAAAAGAATCCAAAAACCTGGGATGAAAATATGGTATATATACAACATTATTATAAGAATTCCACACCTATATGGGAAAATCCCCATTTGAAACATGTTTTGGATATTTTCCGCCTTCACCTTTGGACATTGAATATGGGCAACAAGGAGGTGTAAGGGAAGATATTATAGGAGATGCCTTAACGGATGAAAAACTTATATATAAGATTAGGAAGATCCATCTTTAGGAACAAGAGACATTGCATAATTCATGGGAAAAATATGAGGCCAAAAATGATCAATATAGAATAGAGAAATCATTCAAGGTGGATGACAAAGTATGGCTACAATTGAATAAGGAGAGGCTACATGGGTCTGGTAATAAAATAAAGGCTCTAAGGTATGTTCCCTTTGAGATACTAGAAAATGTGGATGATAATTCATATCTACTCATTTTACCACCATATATGCACCTTTACTCATTTGTGAATGTAGAGACATTAAAACTCTATGACCTTCTATGTTAGATCGAGAAGAGGAGAAAGTACTACCTTCTATGGAGGATTTGGAACTAGATGCTCAAGAATGGTTAAAAAAAGACACATATTTTTAAAATAGGTCCAAACTACAACACTATGGTAGCATGACCTTTGGAAATTGGTTTGAAAGGACAAGTTCCAGACAAAGTGAAATGGTACACCAGAGAGGTGGAGAAAAAAATTCCTCACCTCATTTAGTATAAGATTTTGTGGGAAAAAGCCTCGCAAAATGGGGAGGTGTGATCTAGATTATATCATATACTATTTTTCATCAATCGTGATCCTTTTAGAGCAGAAAAAGTGGAGGAATTAGTTCACGGGACCATTTTCTCCGATGGGACCTAGCTTGGAAAAATGGGGTTTGAAATGTTCCAGGAGCGTTTTGAGGCATCAAATGACATTTTTTGGTGGTAAAAATTTAACTCTTGATAATTCCATATTTTCATGTTATTATGCACATAGAGACCTTTCCAATGGTGCAAGAAGCACGTCAATCAAAGTTCGTATGCAAAAGTTATGCCTCTCAAAATTTGACCTTCTTGTTTTCATCACCATAATTCGAGAGGATGCCACACTAGGCCCCATTATTCATGGAAAAGGGGCTAGCCACATGATTATGATGTAGAATACTCTAGAAGCATCTATTTCATAACTCTGGTTAAGATTTGAGTTAGTAAAACCTAACCAATAGAAGGCTACCAGGCTATGTTATAACTAGGCCACTAGGAGGAAAAGGGATTCCATTCTTTCGAGTGCATTTATTCCATAGCTCAAAAAAAAATATCAAATAGGTATAGGAGGAAGAACATATATAGAGGATTTGTGCATTATAGAAGCCCATGGGCCATAGACCACACTTATTTGTACTCGCATCCATATTTCCATTCCATGAAAGAGAGCAGAGCAACCTCACCTTCCAGTTGGGTTTTTCTCTTGAAAGGGTTTCCTAGAGCATATCTTATATCAAATGTGTGTGTGAGATTTTATTTTTCCATACTCCATTTTCTGCATAATTTTTATTCACATGTATGCACTATTAACATTACATCTACAGATCCAGAAATCTAATAAAATTGTAATAATGCATAAATTTACATTTTAAATATAATTTTATAAGATCTATTTGATGAAATTTACATTTTAAATATAAAATTTTAATAGTGTAGAACTTTTCTCTTAAAACTTTTGTGCCCCCAAGTGGACCAAAGACTGTTTTTTCCAGCAATGAGTCTACAAGATATAGTGTTGTTTGTGTAATTTTGATGGATAGATGAGCTGTTTAGTCTTCCAAATACTCAATTCAGATGGATTAATTGCACATGATTCAAACATTTTCTATATTCATCTAGCTGCATCATATTTTGACATGGATATATCAATAATGAAAACATTTAATCTAAATTAGGTATTCATCACTCAACACTGATCAATATTCATTGATTGACGTTGGCTAGTAGTGTAATTAGATATAGCTTGTCAGCTAGCGATGTAGGGGCATCATGCCAATTTTCATGGAATTCATTATTTGAGGAAGTTGGGTTCCTGGTGTCAATTATTTTGGATTCTAAAGCATTAGAATAGCTAAATTAGTCAAGTGGTTTTGGTTATCAAAGCTAGTTTGCTAAAATAATCGATCTAATCCACTATTTGTTGATCTGGATCCTATCACGGATTTGGGATGATTTCTATAAATTAGGAAGAGTGTGAAGAAGTATTAAAGGGTCAGGACTATGTTCCATATTGTGTAATCAGGTCAATATATTATGTGTAATATAATTTGACTATCAAAGCATATCTACATGCTTTTGTACTTGTGAGATATATTTTCTTCTCGATGTGATTATAAAGGGGTGATTCTCTTATGTTGTGTGTGCTCGTTTCCAATTGAGAGAGTTAATATGAAAGACACAACATTGATTCTTACGCCCAACAAAATATTTTTATCAAGGCTTGGTTAAATCACATAGATGAATGGATGTCATTTGTGCGTAGAGGAAAAGTGATCTGCTCGAAGAGTTCATTTGAATCATGTTGCAAGTCAGAACTATAAAAGATGCCAAAGATAAGTTTCTAGGTTTATGGTTGAGCATTGAATTTGGAGATGAATGGCATATATTAGTTGAATTAAGTCCTCCTTGGTCAAAGTATAAAAATAAATCTCTAGCATTGATTTGTTGAAATCTATAGTGGTTGTAGTGTTGATTTACAAAATTCGATTGACATCTAGATATTGAATATATGATTTGTTATAATGAGTGTGATATACATGATTTTATGAGCATTCAAGCTCTGTGTTTAGCACCATGGCTGATGGGACATTTCTTATTTGTATGATTTGTGAGGCCAAGCCTTCAGGACACAGGGTATTAATATGTTTCCACGTATGTGTCCCATGATGAAGCATGTAGGGAATTTTTGTTCATTTCCCATTTGAATAGAAGCATTTTTTCAACCTTAAGGATGGAACAACACAAACCTTGTACCAATCAATAGCATATTTTCTTCGCAATAAGCATAAATTGTTTGGCTAGAATCACCTTAAAAAGAAGTCATGTGACAAGATAGAGTAGCATTGAAGTGGTTTAATATGATGGAAAATTCAAATGGATTATGATATAAGGCAAGTCACATTTGTTTATTGAGGGCATTAACTTGCTTTAAATAGTGTTAAGATTTTTTGTTGATTGACAACTGAATTGTGCAGAAGTTTACAATTCAATCCATACCACTATTCATCTGAGATAGATCAATTGAAGATGATATTACTGCCAAATTGTTTTGATTGCAGATGTTATAATATTGTTGTGTATATTAGATTTGATGTAACCAGACATTTATTTCAATATTGCATGTGTTAGTGTAGATCAATAGTCTAATATAAAATTTGTTTGGCCAGAATCACCTTCAACAAAATTTCCATGTGACAAGGGATAACAACATTGAAGTGGTTGAATCTAATGGAAAATTCAAATGGATAATGAGAGAAATCAAGTTTCCTTTGTATACCGAGGGAATTAACCTTATTTAAATATTTTTCATAGTTTTTGTTGACTAACAATTGAATTGTGCAGAAGTTTACAATTCAATCCACAGTATTACTCATCCTAGATCAGTTAATTGAAGATCTAATTAACAGTAAATTATTTTGAGTTCAAATGTTAGACTGATGCTATGTAGATCAGACTTGATGTAACCAGATATTGATTTCGATATTATAAACATTGGTGTAGATCAAATGTTTTATTCTTTTAATTAGTGAAAGAAGGAAATGACATATTGTTGTTATGTTGTTGGAACAAAGCAATTGACAAGAAATTTGGCACTAAGTGATATCATGCTATTAGCTAGTCACTTGAACAATACTGAATGAAGATATTTGAAAGAATACTCATGGAAAAAACAATACTGCAAAACAAAAAAGATTTTTTTTACAGTAGACGAGAGAATGTTGTTGATCTATTATATTCGCTATACATAATACAAGAAATGTCTAATATATATGACAATTTTCTTGATCTATTATATTCTTTGTATCATACAAGAAACGTCTAATATATATGACAATGGAAGAGAACCATTATTAGTGATATATATGGAAATGGAAGAAGCCCAATGTTAGTAGAATATAACTTCCTCGGAAGATAAAGATGAGGATGTGTACATGCATTTAGTTGGTTGTACACTAACAAAACACTAACACCGAATAATAATCCTATCGCTTGGAATGAAACAATCATAATAATATTTTGGACTTCATATTATGTCAGGATAGTAAATAATATGACAAATTCAACGAGAATGAATTTTGGTGGCAACCAGTGCGGTTTCGAATACTACTTCCCTAATTACATCTATGGATGATATTTATCTTATTGTTTCTCTAATTTTTTCATCCCTTGTCATGATGGATACTATGTGAAAATTAATGAATACAATGACTACTAGTTTCTCCATATATATTTTTTGATATGTCTATTACCTTGTTATGAGATCTCATATTAACAGGGGTCTCTGATGGTCATCTAAGAGACATTTTTTTGTAAATATTTTATGGTAGTTGCAACATTATTAGACATTTTGTGCAAGTTTTTTTTTCATATATAGAATTCATAATGTTATTTTGTATACCTCCATCACATTAAGTTTTGAGTACTAATATTAGTTCTTATAGTTATAGTGACAATATTATTTGCCTATAATAGTTTCTTTGCTTCAGATTGGATATTCATCTCCTGTTAAGAATGGCACCCGAAGTGATCTCAAGTTGATAGTCGCTTAGGTTTAGTTTTGTATCTAAAATTATTCAATTTGAGGTACTTGGTATCTACTTGGTAGATTCCTATTAGCCTATTCTGATATTAAATAATTGGCAGTACCCATTATTTGGTTAACCATCCAATGTTGGCACATTGATCAGAGTAATAGCCATTGGGAAAATTGTTGATTACATTGGGAGGAATGGGGTCACTGTTTTCAAGGATATCATGGTGATATCGTATGTGAACTATGGAAAAATTTATGATTCTTGAACAGATGATGACAAGTCACATGATATAATTTATTTATTTTTTTTCATTTTACATATGACAATAAAGCTGCATCTTTATTTTCTATGTTATACATAGGCAGTAATAGTAGTAGTTGATGGGCCTCCAAATTAGACTTAATTTAAGACCCATCTGACCATTCTTCAACACATTAAACCTCTTTTTTTAATTAGATGATATAATTTTAGCTTTAATATGTTCATTAGGAAGGTTTAGAGATAATTTCATATTTGTTCCTATTCATATTTATTTTTGTAGAATATTGTGAGAATATTGGGCAGATTATGAATATTTGGAGGAGGAGATAATATAGCGACTTTGTCCTTGCTATAGGAGGACCAATATTGGATAAAAATTGAAGAATATACTATGAAATATTGCATAAATCTTGGAGCTCCAATGATTGATAAAATCTAGGAATGTGTTCCCTGTCATTTAATGCAAATTCCTAGATCCACTTTTTGAGGGATTTTGGAGGGTAAAGTTGCTTCCTTTCAAGGAGAATGATTCCCCATAAAATTTTATAAGTACAAACTTGAATTTTCCTCTAGGGGCATGTATTTCTTAGTCTTCTTGTGAAGAAGATTTGTTATTTAGCAATTCCACTTTCATTTCTAGCATGGATGTACTTGTATTGATTCAAATAATGAATTTTGGTGCCATTTTTAGCTTCTAAATCTTGGTTTCCATCATAGGAATCTAAGTTTCTTGGGTTTGGAAATCCTAGTAGCCTCAATGCTCTCTTGTACAATTTCCTTATGTCCTTTGAATTTGTTTTTGACTTGCATCTCTTATTTTTTCATTTACTATCCATGCTTCTTTTGTTGTAGGTTACATTGGTTAAATGATTGAAGTTATTTTCTAGGTTATTTATAGATTCAAAAGCATTATGAATCCTTAGAACAACTCTGAAATTCATATTCATCATAGAGCCACTTGGATTGGTCTACTAGTTCACAAATCTAGAATTTCTAGAAGTCCCTTGTAGCAAAATAGTAGTAATTTTATGATATTTTTTAGAATGTGTTAATTAGCTTCATTTAAGTTGATTCTAGTTGCATTAGGTCATAAAAAAAATTAGGTTAATAAAAAAAATTATCCCACACCATTTTTTCTTGATTAGGTTAGGAATTATGTAAGTTAACTAGCTCATTAGTTCTTGAATTTCTAGTTTTTAGAGTAGTAATTTTCCGCTATTTTTTAGCACGTGTTATTTTGCGGTATTTTGTAGTGATTCCACTTGGAATGGAGTGTTTAGACATACTACTTAATAACAAATTTTTTTCCATCCCATTTTAATTTGATTTACTTAGGCATTCGATAAGTTATGTCCTCCTGTAGCACCTCCTATAACACCTCTTGTAGCACTCCTGTAGCACATGTAAACTTGAGTAGATTTTCTCTGAAAGCTTTTTTTTGTCACTTAGGCTTGAATAATGACCTATAGGCTTTGAACCATGATTGAGTAATACCAAAAGACCTCTTAATCCTTGCCTCTTCGCCATTTCAATTCACCTCTACAATCATGGTTAGAGCACAGATTCATGACTTGAAGAGCGTAATGATGGTTTTCATGATTAATTCGTGAAGTGCCTTATGAAGTCTGTTGAAAAAAATATATTTTTAATGTAGTGATTGAAGAATGATTCCGTGATTATGTTTTTCTTCATAGATATTAAGATAGTTTTTTCATTTCCGACATTGTTATTTCTATTGCATAGACTTGGTTTCCTTTTGGTGGATCAGTTACATTTTGCAAATAGAATAACATTTACATTCATGCAAGTAGGTTAACCTTTACATTTATTTAAAGTAGAGTAACATTTCCATTCTTGTAAATAGATATTAATTTCGATTTATAATTTGGGGATGAACTTGGTTTTCTCTAGGAGGAATCTTATCAGTTAGGCTTATCCTATCCATCATTTTCCCCATGGTTCTAAGTAGTCTATCTATTTTATAATCAGATGGAGAGGAAGATGAAGGTTCCTCTTTGATAGTAACCCTCTTTCAATTTTTTTATTTTTATTTTTTGCCTAATAAATTATCCTCGACTTTAAGCGCATTAGCTTGCATTTCCTCTAAGGTAGTAGGGTCTCTTTCTCTTAGCTTATATGCCATATCGACATGAAATCCTTCAGGGAAATGTATAAGGGCCAAGGCCAAGGGAGGTTTAACAGTAGGTGGAATTGCATTATAAAATTTATAAAACCTATCACAATATTCTTCCACGGTCTTATTAGGTTTTTATATTCATTCAAGATCTAAAGAGGATTCGTTTTGTTTTCCCACCTATTTAGGAAATATTGATGAAAGTAAGCAAGGTCATCTATACTAGTTGCTGCTAAATTTTTAAACCATTTTCTTACCTCTCCACCCAAAATATGGGCAAAAAATCTCATCTTACATCACTTTCATCCACTTTTTGAAGATCAAGGAAATCATTCATTTTATCTATATTTTGTTTTTCATTGATAGCACTAGTGGAATCAAATTGAGGAATTCTGGTTCGATAATCATGGGGCATATCATGCAACTGCCCAGGTAAGCCCAAGGGAGCATAACAAGCACCCATGTTGGGTTGAATAATATGTGATTTTAAGGGAGGTATAGATATCTGAGTTTTTGGAATAGGTTGGGTCATTGTCTGTTATACTACTAGAGAAGTAGTGGATATTACAGAATGGGTGGGACTAGTTGATGTAGGATGAACAGATTGGGAAGAAAGAGATGATGCTGCAATAGTGAGGGCATAAAGTTCAAAAGATTGTTGAATATAGGCTTGATGTACAACTTGATCAAGTGCTAATACAAGATCCTATAATTTGTCAAAGTTTTAGAGGGCTTGATGATCAAAATCAGGTTCAACAGATAGTTCTACAGATCTATAGTGCTGGAGAGAATATTTATCAATTACTATTTGATTGACAAAACTTTCATATTTGGTCCTAAATAGACTATGTTTGAATGGTAAGTCAACCTAAATATCTTGTATGGTAACAAACTTTTATGGAAGAGAATTTTCCCTAGAAAGGGGACTATTACTTCCTTGACTTTTAGCTAAACTTATTTTCCTTAATAACTTTTTAGGATCATCTAAAATTTCAGGAGGTTGTGGATTATGATGAGATTTGGTGTAAATTATTTTTGGAGCTAGATCTTAAATGTGAGAGACACAATTTACAACCTCTAATCCTTTATTTATAAAATTTGGATCATTACTCTTCCTCAAATAAAATTTTATGAACTAGGGAAGTTAATTTTGTAAAAATGAAATGAAGGATTGTTCTTCCCCTGGTCGCTAGAATGTTAGAACTCTGTAATTTCTGAGGTTGTGAAAGAAAACACAGAGGTAACTACAAAACCACTTTGGAGCTTAGGATCTAGCCTTCATAGACTCAAAGAGGGATCTCTCTATTAGATTTAACTTTATTGTATTTAGATATTAGGCTAGTTATGAGAGTTCAGAGTTTGATTTTAAAATTGATTTGGTTGATTAAATGCCTGAAACTTCCATTGGGCTATGGAGTCTACAAACTTAATGTGGATTTGTCTCAGATTTTCAAAGGAGTTTCACAGGGCAAGGTAGTTGAACTAACTGGACCTTTTAAATTTAAATGAAATGTAATAGAAGAAAATATATATGCTCAATTGAAGCTAAAGAGTAGTTAATAATTCTTTAACTTGATATTAGAAGAAAACATTTAAATTATCCACGACCAAAGTCAGAGTGTATCTTTCAACAAATTATGTTCATCAACTTTCTATAAAATAATTCATATTTAGGAACACATAAGTATGGAAGCAAAGAAATAAACACATAGACATTGAGAGAAGCACTTCGCTAAATAGCGCAACATGTGAATCCGATAAAGAATGTCCTTTTTATTACTGATCATCCCTTCAAATGGAAATAGTACAATGGATTTCTAGAATGCAAAAATCAAACCTTCATACTTCAAAAAGAGAAGTATTTATAAGTTTATTTACAAAATATCCTGTCATAACTGATCAGGATGTATTTTAGGAATTCCTAAACAGAATCTATCTAATTGTTACAATAATTTAAGAAAATTGAAATTGCTTGAATTGGTGGCACTAGATTTGTTAAACTGCTAAATATCTAGCCCTTTAAATCCTGTTGTGTTATTGATACTGAGCTGTATGACAAAATCATCTTATTACTCTAGTAACTTGTACAATTGATCCCAATGTTGTTCACTAGGGATGGCCATCTTAAGAAAATTTCTATAGACCTCATCCACTTCAGTGTATTTGGAAAAAGTTGGTTTGAAAATAAATATGTGTTTGATTTCATATTGGATGTCTAAATCATATGTTAATGACTCTAAAAACACTTTCCCTGTTATGATGTCTTTCACTCCTGCAAACTTAGAACCATCTTTAATAATGGCCATCAATTTTTAGCTATAATCTAACCATGTTCTGAGCTTGTAATTTATCACTAACAAACTGGGAAGTCCCTTTTTGTATAAGATTCCAATTTGCTGAAGAACCTCTGGAAACTTGACATTTTTCTTCGAGTTGTCTAATTAAATTCCTTTTCATCAACAACATTTTTACCTCTAGTATGGTCTTAGTCGTATCATCAATTTCTAGTTCTTCTAGCTCCTACTTTTTTTTTGGAATTGAGAAACTTGATGAGTTGATCAGCTTCACTGGGTTTATCACCCAACTTCTCTCTGATTTCTTCAATAGCTTCATTAGATTTATCAATTAATTCTTTTTGCTCAAATATGATTTGTATAGATCGCCAGATTTCTATCATGGCTTCATCTATCCTTTTCCAAATCTTGTCCTTGACCTAGTATAGGATATTACCCATGGAAATTTCATTTTCTATCTGTTGGACTCTCTGGGTAAGCCTCTGGGATTTATACAACTCTATTAGGAGATAATTCTCATATCGAGTGTTCTATTCTTGTAGGACCTTTACATCTTGTCACACCTTTTTTATTTCTTCTCCTTGTATCGACATATTTTCCATTCACTCGGCCAGTTCTATAGAATCATATGTAGTTGACGTAGAGGGTACTATAGAGGTGGATGCTCCTGCAGTTGTAGATGATGTAGGAATGTATGTCAGAAGTATTGATGCAATAGGAACTGCATCAAGAGGAGCCATAGTGAGATGAGAATTGTTCTCCTTTTCTTTGATTAATTTATCCATCTCTACTACCATCTCTTTAATTTGTGCACTCTATTCCACTAGTAGCTTCAACATTTCCACTTTAGGTATTTTTGTTTCTCCTAACTCCTTTGCGCAAGGATCTTAAGTGGTAGGGAGATTCAATTTCTTTCTCAGGGATGCTATATCAACATTCTTCTTCTTAATAATCTCTTCCATGGCCTTTGAACTACTTGGATCAAAACCTGATTTGATCACCATCTCCTCTAAATATTTGACTGTATTATCCTTGGCTAGAGAGGAAATCTTCTCTAGTTTGAGTTGTGATTCAACATTGTTCGAAGATAGTTGCAGATTGGAAGTAGTAATGGCAGTCTGTGTGAAGGGTGAGTACACCATCTCTCCTATTTGCTTGAGCATGTCCATCTGGTCCAAAGGATAGACATCTTTTGCCCCAAACTCAAATGTGACCTTCTTGAAATGAGTTGCTGATTTAGGTTGAGGTACTTGGGCCTAGAAGAATGCCATGTGCATTCTACATTTCTCTGTATCATAGGCTAAAATGATCCTGTGTTGAATTGAGGAAGATTATTCCCTGAATTGAATATAAATGTTGTCATGGAGGGCTTCAATATTCCTCTGTTTGATTTCTTTATACCTTTGAAATATGTCCAATTGCCTCTATTCTATAAATGACCCTGTCGTATGAGGTGTTGTGGTTGGATTCTATTTAGTGGTTGAGGATGATGGAGAATCAATGGTAATACTACCAAATTGTAAAGTATGAAGACCAGAGAGTACAATAGTACCTTTTGTTTCCTCCCTTGGTGTGAAATCTACCTTCGAGCTTGTCTTTGTTTTCTTCATGTAAATATCGAATTCCTTTGCTGAGAATTTTGTTACCGGAGAAGAATCATCTTATCTTTCCATTTTCTCATTTTTATCTCTAGGGGTAGGAGTCTCTGAAGCGGTTCTGGAGAGCACTTGCTCCTCAGCCTCCTGCAATCTGTTCTCTACCCAATCTTGTTGATTCATATATTTCTCAATTTCTGGACTTTGGGTATGTACTAAGGGTTTGCCTTCTGCTCCATCATTTGCTTAGAAATTACCCCAAAGGGGTCATAAGACCATGTGAAGTTGAGGGGAAAATTCATCTGTTTTATAAGCAGGTATGCTTCCTCTCTTGTTTCTATACTATTATAGATAAATGGCCCTATCTATGTTTTGATTATGAACTATGACTTCTTCTTGGCTGCGAGAAGATGGATGTTATCTGATTGGATTATTTTCCTGATGTATTCTAAGGCAAATATCCTCATAGGAAGGTATTTTGGTAGTTTATAGGGTGGAAGCTCAAAGCCATAAACCCTGATCTTTGTATAATTTTGGTATAAATACCAATCACTTGTTTTCACCTGTTCACTGAGATGCAACACGTTTTGAATGTCTTCATTGATCCTAGGAATTTGTTGGATTCTTAGTGATGAGCCCCAAATTTGGTAACATTTTGGGCTCATTTGGCCTAACTACCTTTGCTCAATCCTTCATTTTTCATAAATTATGCATCATTTTTTAGTATGTTTATGTCATTTGTACGAATAAGGGTAGTCACTATTCCTAGGTGGCTAACACGTGCTCATTTCAGGATTTTTTGACACATGTGGAGCAAAACCAAGCAGATAAGGGCTAGGAGATAGCCAATCTTGGGTTGAGGATTCATAGGGGGGTTGTCTATGGCATTAAATAGCCTCCCTCAGGATCTTCACCCCCAACTCCAAGCTCCAAAGGCCACCAAAACCGGATCTAGAAGGCAGCCAAACAGATTTTGTGGAAGCAGCTGTTCACTCCCAGTTTGGTCAGCCAAGTCCCATGGATTTAGGAGGCCAGCTAGGGCCTCGTGGTGTATAAATGTGAGGGCTTCAGCCTTCGAGAGGGACTTTCGGAAAAACTTTTGCACATTCTGCACTACGAGCTGCCAGCTCTGTTTTGTTCTTTTGTAGCCATTATTGGCATAACTCTTGACTTATGATTATTATTTTTTAATGGGAAGCAGTCAGATTTGATCTCAGCTCTGAGTTTCTAGAGGAGCCATAGCTCCCGGAGTTGGGCCCAACCTGAGAGCCTAGGGCCTCCTCCTTTGTATTGATATCTTTCCTTTCAGCATTATGATTTTCCTTATATGCATTTGAAACGCAGTTTGTTGAGTTAGATTTCGTTGTGTGGTTAAGTAGGTCATTGTTGAAGAATAGAGTTGCTTCAGATGTCTAGAATAGAGTAATGAGATAAGAATTGATAAAAGCTCCAGAAAAGGGTTGCCTGCACTCTCATTTTCACCTCTTCCTAGGGGCTGGAATTGCCGACAGTGCTGCCCAACAAAAACACTAGTTTGCTTACCCATGCAATCTTTGGTGCAATGTTTTCATTTGTAGGAGTTATTCATGCGTTCAGACCTCTTGGAATGTTTCTTTGCTTCAGTACTACACATGGTTCTCTTTAGAAATAACTCTGTTGTTCACTGGTTTCATTAATAGTTAGGATAGATTAGTTAATATTTTGATTATGTGCAGGACGTGGTTGATTTGGTTAAGTATACACTGTGCGGTGCATCTCCATCACTCTCTCGTCCATCTAAGCTTCGTCCGGGGCAACTGCTCCATCTCCAAGTTAGGTCCCTTGTCTCACAACTACTCTTTTTCCCACGTCACCCTACCTTCTTGGCCTTCCATTGCCTCAGCCCTCTTTAAGACAAGCTAGCTTTCCACACCCTCTTATCACTTCATCCCTCTGTCATTAAGTCATTTCAGACCCCTATCCTACCTCCCTATCCATTCATGCATCCTCTTTCACTCACCCATCATCCAAAATCCAATCGTAGAACATCCTGTAGAAATTTCTGAACATCCTGTAGAAATTCTAAAACATCCTGTAGAACCCCTGCAGACTTCCTGTAGAAGCTCACAAATGAGGTTTCTTGATATCCAAAATTTGTGAAACTCTCTGGAATGGTGTTAGGGACTCCTTAGACCCCCTCTAAACCTTCCCAACATTTTCCAAGCCTTTCTCCTCCTCGATCCACCCTTGCACAATGAAAAGCCAGTTAAAAGCACACGCATGATAATTCAAAAACTTATTCAAAAATACAAAAAGATGTGTTCTTCAGATAGAGATAGCATAGGCATGTGCATTTTACCTTTGTAGAAGTAATGGCATCTTTTTCAATAGTTTGCATCCTTTCCTTTGCACCAGTAGGGTTAGTTGGTAGAATTAGGGTTTGCTATGGTTTGCGTTACTTCTTGGCTTTCAGTTTCTTTCCGCAAGTAGACTACCTTCCTTTGAGATAGCTTTCATCCATCAGTTAAAAAGCTTCTTCTAAAAGCTCATAGAAGTTGGCTTAAGCCCCTAGCGGACTTGTACCAGCTAACCAAGTGACAGCTGCAGCAAGAGCTAGTACTTGTGCATATAGCACCGTCGCTTCCAAGTTTGTTACGAACTACCGGGTTGATAAAAGTAAAGACGGGAGTCCCAGGAGTTGCAGCATTATTGCTGCAATACTGGAGCCCACCACCTAGCAAACAATTTGTTGGATATATGAACTGGTCAATGAAGTCTTTAAACCTGTACTCCTGTGAATGCTTTCTGATAATTGAAGTCCAAAAAATTATAGATTGAGTCTCACCTTGCTGACTAAGTTTCTGGACTGTGAAAGGAAACCTATCTGTATGGAATAAAAGAAACATATGCATGATAATAGAAGAATATCTGAATATTCCTTCAGTTAAAAATGGAAGAAATTATTCATGTATGATATCTCCAAGAAAGTTTCCATAGTAAAAATTTACTGAATGTCCTTCTGTGGAAAGCATGGACATAAAGCCTAAAATAGGCTCATCTACCCATTCATCTAAGAAATATCCAACTAGGCAAGGCAAGACAGAGATAATCTGTCTAGTTCTTTGGGGGAAAATAGAAGAGGGATAAGGGGGGTTTTTCTTGGGAATTTGAGAATCTTCTGGAAAGAAGACTTCAAAAATCTTGGCTTTTTAGGGAAAAGTGAGTTTTTGGTAAATGTCTTTGAGAGCATCTATTGAGAAGGGAGTTAGGGATTCAGTGTGTGGGATATGCAACATATAGTTTATACTCTCAGGGGTAATGGTGAAAAGGTTTTCACCATTAAGCGATATGATGGCTCTTTTTCTTGAGATGTAAGAGGCTTGGCACTTCAGGAAAAATCTATGGAAATAATAGGATTGGGGAAATATGAACAGGGTTAATTTGCACTGCCAAAGCCTAATCTCATGAGACTCGTCTAGATAGATGTCCCAAAACCAATAATGTAATTCAAAGATGTTGAATTCACACTTTGTTTTGGTAATTTTATATTCTTGGTCGGCTAGCGGAATGTGGTCTAAATCCACAAAGAGAGAAAGCATCAAGTTTACCACAGTGGCATTAGTTTTGATTTTTGGGGCCATTTTGATAACAGGTTGAAATTACAAAGGATCATAGTGCTAGTTGCGTGGGAAAACAACTTGCAGGTTATTACTCTGTCAGCAATGGATTGTGGATGAGGGAAAAAGAAGATCGAATTAATATAAGATAATGTGAGAATGAAGAAAGAAAGCAATCGAAGGTGAGTACATGGATTCTTAAATTTGCAATTGAGATAGATCATTGGATGAAACAGTCATTTGGGGGATAATTTACTCTGCAACGGGAGGAAGTGGCAATGGAAGGGTATAATGGTTAGTTGACGTGGCACTAAGTGATAGGCGAAAAATGGCACGGAACCATTGGTGGGAAAGGGAATAAGGGTTGAGCGGTTTTTGGAGGGGGGTATGAGTGGTAAGTGGTAAGTGAGGGGGGAGGGGGTTCGAAATGGTGTGAAAGGGAAACGTAGTGGCAGGGCCCGGAGGGGAAACCACTTTTTCGGACACCTCCCCCTGGTTGATAAAGGAAGACATGGTGAGGGGTGCCAAAAAGGCTTGGGAGTTGTCCAATCAAACAAGTGATGTGATCGGGAGTGGGGAGATGTGCGCCCTTTATGACTTACTGAAAAACATCTCATTGTGCATATAATTTTACAATAAGGTTCAAAACTTGGAAAAGTAATACCACATATGGCACTTTTATGATAAATTCAGTTCCCCCCAGCTCTTTAGGGAAAAGTGAGTTTTTGGTAAATCTCTTTGAGAGCATCTATTGAGAAGGGAGTTAGGGATTCAGTGTGTGGGATATGCAACATATAGTTTATACTCTCAGGGGTAATGGTGAAAATGTTTTCACCATTACACGATATGATGGCTCTTTTTCTTGAGATGTAAGAGGCTTTGCACTTCACCAAAAATCTATGGAAATTATAGGATTGGGCAAATATGAACAGGGTTAATTTGCACTGCGAAAGCCTAATCTCATTAGACTCATCTAGGTAGGTGTCCCAAAACCAATAACATAATTCAAAGAGGTCGAATTCACACTGTGTTTCGGTAATTTTATATTCTCGGTCGGCTAAGGGAATGTGGTCTAAATCCATAGAGGGAGAAAGCATCAGGTTTTGCCACAGTGGCATCAGTTTTGATTTTTGGGGCCATTGTGACAACAGGCTGAAATTACACCGGATGACAGTGCTAGTTGCGTGGGAAAACAACTTGTAAGTTATTACTCTACCAACAATGGATTGTGGATGAGGGAAAAAGAAGATCGAATTAATATGGGTAAGAGAATGTGAGAATGCAGAAAGAAAGCAATTGAAGGTGAGTACATGGATTCTTAAATTTGCAATGGAGAGAGATCATTGGTTGAAACAGTCGTTTGTGGGAGCATTTACTCTGCAATGGGAAACCACAAAGGAGGAAGTGGCAATGGAAGGGTGTAATGGTTAATTGACGTGGCACTAAGTGATAGGCGAAAAATGGTGCGGAACCATTGGTGGGAAAGTGAGTAAGGGTTGAGCGGTTTTTGGAGGGGGGTATGAGCGGTAAGTGGTAAGTGAGGTGGGGGGGGTTGCGAAATGGTGTGAAAGGGACACGTAGTGGTAGGGCCTAGAGGGGAAACCACTTTTTCGGACACCCACCCCGTCGATAAAGGGAGACATGGTGGGGGGTGCCGAAAAGGCTTGGGAGTTGTCCAATCAAACAAGTGATGTGATCGGGAGTGGGGAGATGTGCACCTTTTAGGCCTTACTAAAAATATATCTCATCGTGAATATAATTTTACAATAAGGTTCAAACATTGGAAAAGTAATACCGCATATGGCTCTTTTATGATAAATTCAATTCCCCCCCAAGCTAACCTAACTAAAACCAACTAGGGTGCATTTAGGAGTTCAAACACTTATTTATTTTGCAATTTAAAGGACTAAAAACACCTATCCAAACAATAAAAACTAATATGACGATTGCATTAATCTAGATTACACTCTTGGATTAATTTCATCATCTAACTTACGTAACCTAATCTTAGCCAAGATTACAATGTTTGGCTAAATTTTTCATTCTAATCTAATTGACATAAATTGAAATTTGCTTGAACATGATTAAGCAGTATGTTTCAAACAAGAAAAAAGCTTGTGTCATGTTGAACAAGCTACACACAATTTCATGAATTTATTCTTCAAAAATTATTGTACTATCAGTGGCACTTCAACTAGCATCACTTTCACATTTTTTCCTTTTCTATGGGGTTCTTTTATCGTTTATTTTTCTTTTTCTAATCCATTTTATATATATGCACTCTTTTAATTTTTTATTTTTATTTATATATCCTTTTTTGGAAACGATTTTCAATATACAATATTAGTTACAATTGGAGATACTGAAAGAAAACACTCAATCATCATTTTATCCTATGAATCATAGGACCGTAATAGAGTGTTTAATAAGTAACCATAAGATGTACAAAGGATTTCAAATTCAAAGAGAAAGTTTTATTGATCCTCACCTCATACCATGGAATTTGGGAAAGAAAGATGGAGGGATGTTCTTCATATGAACACTAATATCAATATCTTGAATGTGAAATCCAAGAGGATATTCCTCATTGACATGATTTCTGGCCATTTAATCTACCTTTGCTTCGACATCTTCTTCTTCTACCTACAAAAGTGGATGGTGTTGTGGCTTTTACTACACCACATGATCAAATGAGGGGGGGCGTTGGTGTTGGAGAAGTATTTTTTCTTTTTTCTATTAAAAATTGAAAGAGAGTGCTAATACAATGAAATTTTCTATTCTTGAAATGACATATTCCTAATGCATTGCAATTTTTTCTGTCTTTGAAATGAAATATTCCTAATGATTTTTTTTTCTTGTAGAAAGTAAAAGAAATGAACTAACTACAGAAGAAAACAATGCATACTTTGACACCTCCCCGACAATGACACCAAAAAGTGATGAGCCCAAATATTTCAACAAGAATGTTGCAACTCCAAAGGATACCAACTTAAATTATCCACCTAGGGTTTGTACAAACTTAAGAGATGTTGGCACTATATGTGTAGTATGCAATGTGTCCTTCTTTGGTTGATCTGATGCAATGAAGTGAATATCATGGGATCAAGCCTAAACTAATTGTAGAGAAGCTTGGTTTTTAGATTTTGTAAATAAAATTTTAATTAGATTTTATTTTAAATTTAAATGATGAAATATTTTGATTATATAAAGAATCATGTTATTAAATTAAACTAGGCTTTGGAAGGTCACTGAGATAATCTTTTAATAATATAAATTTATCTTTGTAAATCTTATGCATTCCACAACCATGTATTCAATTATTGAGGAGTCATATCTGAGTAATATCTAGATTGTGTCTATATCTCTAAGAAGTCAATGGGCCCTTTCAATTTCACAACATAGACTTTCCTCTAACTCACCTACTTACAACAGCTCCTCAGGAAGTTGAGGTTGAATGAACAAGACAATAGGCCAGCTCAAGATTACCTAAGTGGAGTTCATTAGTGGGTGGTTCTTTTCTCATTTATTATCATTTCTAACAAGTATTCAGAAAGTATTTTCCATAGCTTATGATGACAAGGTCTTGTATTCTTTAAATGGCAATGGATTAGCCCCTATACTATCCGTTATTGGCAGATTTCCTCTCTCGAGTGCCAAGAACAGACGATGCAATGGTAGTAGAAGACCAGTTTCCATATGAATACCTGTTTGCTGTGGTCATAAAAACACCATGGTAAGCAAATGTGGCAAATTACTTAGCAGTGCGAAAACTACCCAAACATCTGACACCCAGAGAAAGGAAATTAATAGTGCAGCGCAACATTTGGTTCTCCTAGATGGAGGATACCTTTTTCACACAGGAGCCGACATGCACATCTACAGGTCTATCAGGGACGATGAAATTTATGATATTTTAAAAGCCTGCCACGATGGACCTTGCGGTGGACATTTTGTAGACCGCAGAACTAGACATAAAATTTTGCAAATGGGCTACTACAAGCCCATGATTTTTGAGGATGCTAAGAAATTTGTCTAGGCATGCGATAGTTTCCAAAGAATGGGTTGCCCTCGCCAATATGATGAGATTCCCCTGCATCCACATCTAGTGATAGAACCCTTTGAGCGATGGGCGTTAGATTTCGTTGAGCCGATCAACCCACCATCCAATTAGAAATCATATATATTGGTTGCAACAGAATATGTGACTAAATGGGTGGAGGCAGTAGCATTACCAAGAGCAATAGAGGAAACCGTGATTAATTTTCTTTTCGAAATTTTTGTACGATATGGCTTACCCAGAGAAGTAATTACTGATGGGGGGCCATAATTTGTAGGCCACAAGATCACTGCTACACTAAAGAATCATCACATTATCCACAAAATTACCTCTCCGTATCACCCGTGGGCAAACGGGCAGGTGGAGAGTACCAACAAATTAATTGAATCTATTCTAATGAATATAGTCTCATCGCATAGACAATACTGGGTGACTCGACTGCCAGAGGCCTTGTGGGCATATCGCATGACTTGGAGGAACACAACTGGATACTCTCCATATTAGCTGGTATTTAGTAAGGAACCCACTTTCCCCATAGAATTTGAGATACAAACACTAAGGATAGCCCAGGAAGTGGGACTGGATTTAACAAAATCCAAGATTAATAGACTACAACAAATAAATGAATTAGATGAAATTCGGCCATTGGCTCTACAGCATACTGCACTCATTCAACAACAAAGAGCCAAGTGGCACAATTCCCTCACTAAGAAAAAGACATTTCATGAGGGTGACTGGGCACTTCTTTACGATTCCAGGTTTCAAGACTTCCCTGGTAAACTACAAACTAGATGGTTAGGCCCCTATGAAATAAAGGAAGTACATGACAATGGCACTCTTACATTGGCCACCATTGATGGGTCTGGTTTTTCCTTTAAAGAAAATGGGCATTGGGTGCACCTCTACCAAAAACCACTTACAAGAGAATCCTTTTACCAGCAGATACGCGAGGACTCCACCATGCAAATTCTAGCTACAGAAGGCAATCCTTCGATAGATTCATTGTTGTAGAAAGTTATTTCTTTTTGTAAAAACCGTAAATATATTTGCTGATTTGATTTTATGTGTTTTTTGTTTGTTTGCTATTCCCACTTCGGAACAACACTTTTTCATTTTTGTTGTTCCCACTTCAAAACAACACCTTTTTGTTTTTGTTGTTTCCACTTTGGAACAACACTTTTTCATTTTTGTTGTTCCCACTTTGGAACAACACTTTTTTGTTTTTGTTGCGATTGTTGTTCCCACTTTGGAACAACACTTTTTTGTTTTTGTTGTTCCCACTTCGGAACATCATTTTTCATTTTTATTGTTCCCACTTCGGAACAACACTTTTTCATTTTTGTTGTTCCCACTTCAGAACAACACTTTTTGTTTCTGTTGTTCCCACTTTGGAACAACACTTTTTATTTTTGTTGTTCCCACTTCGAAACAACACTTTTTCGTTTTTGCTATTCCCACTTTGAAACAACACTTTTTCGTTTTTGTTGTTCCCACTTTGGAACAACACTTTTTTTGTTTTTGCTATTCCCACTTTGGAACAACACTTTTTTGTTTTTGTTGTTCCCACCTCGGAACAACACTTTTTGTTTTTGTTGTTCCCACTTCGAAACAACGCTTTTTCGTTTCTGTTGTTCCTACTTCAGAACAACACTTTTTCTTTTCTGTTGTTCCCACTTCAGAACAACACTTTTTCTTTTCTGTTGTTCCCACTTCAGAACAACACTTTTTCATTTTTGTTGTTCCCACTTCGGAACAACACTTTTTCATTGTTGTTGTTCCCACTTTGGAACAACACTTTTGCGTTTTTTTGCTGTTCCAAATTTGGAACAACACTTTTTATGTGTTTGCTGTTCCAACTTTGGAACAACACTTTTTGTTATTTGCTATTCAAACAACACCTTTTTCTCTTAGAGTGTTTTGCTATTCCCACTTTTGAACAGCTGTTGTTCCATCTTTGGAACAACATTTTTGCTTCTTGAAGTCATGACAACACCCTTTTCCTTGCATTATTGTGATGTTGAACAATACTTGTAGAATTATTCCTAGCTCATCTCAGCACCATTTTTCTGATTCCCTTTCATGGCATGAAGTACAATGCTTTTATGAGGACAAGAATTATGGATTCTATTGAAGAAGTTGAATACCCTTAACATTATGATCTTTAACAAGACAACTTCTTGATGATAGATTTTTTTTTTTAAAAGGGGGGCACAATTATTTAGATATTACTTTATTGTATTGATTTTTGTTGTATATGATACTAATTGATCATCTTTACCATGCTGGTTCCACCCCTCGTTATAATCCTCTCTGTCTATTATAAGTGAGATTATGGGTATATTTCTTTTTATTGACATGTTCAACTTCTTCCACCATCCCTGCTCTTAAGGAGTGGGAAAACAACTTACAGGTTATTACTCTGTCAGTAATGAATTGTGGATGAGGGAAAAAGAAGATAGAATTAATATGGGTAAGAGAATGTGAGAATGAAGAAAGAAAGAAATTGAAGGTGAGTAAATGGATTTTTAAATTTGCAATGGAGAGAGATCATTGGCTGAAACGGTCATTTGGGGGAGCATTTACTCTGCAATGTGAAACCACAACGTGAGGAAGTGGCAATGGAAGGGTGTAATGGTTAGTTGACATGGCACTAAGTGATAGGCGAAAAATGGCGTGGAACCATTGGTGGGAAAGGGAGTAAGGGTTGAGCAGTTTTTGAAGGGGGGTATGAGCAGTAAGTGGTAAGTGAGGGGGGGGGGTTGCGAAATGGTGTGAAAGGGACACGTAGCAGTGGGGTCCAAAGGGGAACCATTTTTTCAGACACGCCCCCCATCGATAAAGGGAGAGATGGTGGGGGGTGCCGAAAAGGCTTGGGAGTTGTCCAATCAAACAAGTGATGTGATCAAGAGTGGGGAGATGTGCGCCTTTTAGGCCTTACTGAAAAAATATCTCATCGTGCATGTAATTTTACAATAAGGTTCAAACTTTGGAAAAGTAATACCGCATATGGCACTTTTATGATAAATTCAATTCCCCCCCAAGCTAACCTAACTAAAACCAACTAGGGTGCATTTAGGAGTGCAAACCCTTATTTATTTTACAATTTAAAGGACTAAAAACACCTATCCAAACAATAAAAACTAATATAACGATTGCATTAATCTGGATTACACTCTTGGATTAATTTCGTCATCTAACTTACGTAACCTAATCTTAGCCAAGATTACAATGTTTGGCTAAATTATTTATTCTAATCTAATTGACATAAATTGAAATTTGCTTGAACATGATTAAGGAGTATATTTCAAACAAGAAAAAAGGTTCTGCCATGTTGAACAAGCTACACACAATTTCATGAATTTATTCTTCAAAAATTATTGTACTATCAGTGGCACTTCAACTAGAATCACTTTCGCATTTTTTCCTTTTTTGTGGGGTTCTTTTATCATTTATTTTTCGCTTTCTATTCCATTTTATATATACGCCCTCCTTTAATTTTTTATTTTTATTTATATATCCTTTTTTGGAAATGATTTGCAATATACAATATTAGTTACAATTGGAAATACTGAAAGAAAACACTTGATCATCATTTTATCCTATGAATCATAGGACCCTAATAGAGTGTTTAATAAGTAACCAAAAGATGTACAAAGGATTTCAAATTCAAAGAGAAAGGTTTATTGATCCTTTGACCTCATACCATGGAATTTGGGAAGGAAAGATGGAGGGATGTTCTTCATATGAACACTGATATCAATATCTTGAATGTGAAATCCAAGAGGATATTCCTCATTGACGTCATCTCTATCCATTTCTTCTACCTTTCTACCTACATAATTGGATGCTGTTGTGGCTTTTACTACACCACGTGATCAAATGAGGGGGGGAGTTGGTGTTGGAGAAGTATTTTTTATTTTTTCTATTAAAAATTGAAAGTGAGTGCTAATACAATGAAATTTTCTATTCTTGAAATGAAATATTCCTAATGCATCGCAATTTCTTGTGTCTTTGAAATAAAATATTCCTAATGATTTTTTGTTTCTTGTAGAAAGTAAAAGAAATGAACTAACTATGGAAGAAAACGATGCATACTTTGACACCTCCCCTGAAATGACACCAAAAGTGATGAGGACAAATATTTCAACAAGAATGTTGCAACTCCGAAGGCTACCAACTTAAATTATCCACCTATGGTTAGTACAAACATAAGAGGTGTTGGGACTATATGTGTAGCATGCAATGTGTCCTTCTTTGGTTAATTTGATGCAATGAAGTGAATATCATGGGATCAAGCCTAAACTAATTGTAGAGAAGCTTGTTTTTTAGATTTTATAAATAAAATTTAAATTAGATTTTATTTTAAATTTAAATGATGAAATATTGCAATTATATAAAGAATCATGTTATTAAATTAAACTAGGCTTTGGAAGGTGAGTGAGATAATCTTTTAATAATATAAATTTATCTTTGTAAATCTTATGCATTCCATAACCATGTATTCAATTGTTGAGGAGTCATATCTCAGTCATACCTAGATTGTGTCTATATGTCTAAGAATTCAATGGGCCCTTTCAGTTTCACTACATAGACTTTCCTCTAACTGACCTACTTACAACAACTCCTTAGGAAGTTGAGGTTGAATGAACAAGGCAATAGGCCAGCTCAAGATTACCTAAGTCGAGGTCATTAGTGAGTGGCTATTTTCTCATTTATTATCGTTTCTACAAAGTATTCAGAATGGATTTTCCATAGCTTATGACGACAAGGTCTTGTATTCTTTAAATGACAATGGATTAGCCCCTATATTATCCGTTATTGTTTGAGTAAGCACCCGCCCCTATTACTATTTCAATGTGAGCTCCAAATGAAATTAGCTTCCTTGTCCTGCCATTGCTGGCAGTATCTCTCCGCTACCCCTTCTCTTGTGGAAGTAGTCCGTGAGGCAAGAAGGACGAGAATTCAAAATTACAATGATGGTTGTGTACGATAGTAGAGCTGTCAGCATGTTACAAACTAGAAGTAGTATGAATAACAACTTGGATTAAAAAACTTCCATTTTCCTATTTGGGAGTTGTTCATAGTCCTTGTCACAAGTGAGAATGGTTTTTCATTTTAGTAGCTAAGCAAGCCATGAATAAGCCATGAGTGGGACAATGCCCCAAGGCCAGTGGGAAGGGGTCATAGTTCTGTTATGAAATATTATATAAGCTATAAGATTTAGAATTCAAATTCTAATAAAGTAAAAAAAAAATATAAATATAATTGTAACAATTAAGATTAGCATTATGGATATTTACTCTTCAATAAGATTTTAGTCAATAACCTATTCTAGCTACATTATATGCAAACTTGTTTGCATGGTCAAATACTTTGAAAGCAACATAAAGACATTTTATACATTGATTTGGTGTTGATATCCTTTCGAAGAGAACAAATCTTGTCCATCCAATGGGAGAGATGATGCTTCTAAAGAAAATCTTTGATTTGACCACTCCACAATATCGTTTCAGTCACCCACTTCACAATAGCCTTTGAGTCACCATAATAGTTTATTTCTCAAAATTCCTCACAAAGCCAATCTCTTTGCCCTGGTGTTTGTGCCACAACCAGTAAACCTCTAGGTTTGACGAAATCTACAAGCCTCTGTAACAATCATCATATGCCACATTTCTCAGAAGATGATGCTCCATCAAAAAAGAATATTGGAAACCTATAGCAAACATCCTTCATAAAACATCTTCCATTAGAGACCTTTTTAGTGACAGGTCATTTCTCCATAAAGAAAGTTCCAATCTTTATCTCCTTCTAATAAAAAAATCTATAATATAGAGAGGGAATGTTCTGTAATCCTTGTACCTTGCAAGGCATTGAGAGAGACATACATGCATTGGAAACTGATTCGAGGAAGCATTGAGATGAAGAACGTGGAGAACACATTAACATATGGGCATGGAAGAAAAAGATAGTTGAGATCTTTTGATGAAGCACACATCTACCAAGGCCTATAAAGCCCTTTTCAGTCAGATTTTTCCATGTAAAGATTTTGTGAGGATCACTAACATTTAAGAAACAACATTTAAGCTTCAGTGATATATCTTACTTCCAAGTATCTTGAAACCAATTTAAATTTGGATCAACTATCAATCCTTCTGATAATTATCCTAAGGTAATCCTACAATTATCTTACAATAAAATAAATTTATTGTAACTATCCTAAAATAATTTTATGATCAAATAAATTTATTTCAAGTAAATTATATGGTCTTAACAACAATATATTAAATACATAATTAAATTTAAAAATATATTAAATACACAATTAATTTTTTTAAATAATACCATTAAATTTAAAAAGTATATTACCTTTTTTCCTTAATATTTCATATTCACCATTCCTTCAGCTAACTAAGTTGAGTAACTAAAATAGCATATAGGTCAAAAACTTAATTTGCTGTATAAAGATATAATATTGTTTAATAATCAAATATATAATTTTATGGGCAATGATATATATATATATATATATATATATATATATATATTCTACTGTGTACAAAGGTATGCAGTCCAGCTTATCGACACTAAACGACGTTGAAATGAACATTTGTGGTTGCCGAGCGTTACCACGGCCCCTGCCAAATCCAAAGTCACCATCTTTCATATTTTAAGCCACCCGTCTTTTTGCTCCTATTAAATCCAGCTGCGAATGAGTCACGAAGTCCGACAAAAAAGAGAGTATGTGCTCCAATAATTAACGAAGCGGCCAGCCAGGATTTTACCCAAGTACCAGCCAGACATAACAATCTTCCCAATTAGACAATGTACCACTGTGCAAAGGAAACAAATATTCTCTAGACTACACAAACTATACTCAAATAAACGAACGGAACTCTGACTAATAAACGAACGCTACCAAGTTTTTGTTGGGGAAATAGTTGTGTTCAGTGTAGGTGGTTTGCTACAACAAACAAAGATTATAATTCTTACCATATTTCTTACTTTCATTGCACCATGAAATCAAATTTTTATGTTAGAGAGGGGTCAAACAATTAACTCTTCCTCACTATTTCTGAAATCTGCAATAAATATAAATTTAACAGTTGAGGAGTCTTATTTGAGTTGTGTGTATATCTGCGAGAAGTCAATGGGCCCTTTCATTTTCACTAAGTAGTGTTTCATCTACTGCTACACCATCTCTTGAAATGACTTACGTGCAACTTGTTGAAATTGAATGAACACTGAAATAGGAAGCCAAAAATTACCTGAATTTAAATTATAAAATTATCTCTTTTAGGTCTATTATAAATTCTGGAAATATTTTGTAAATTTTGGAAATCCAATACTAAAATGATAAATTATATTAAGAAAAATCTCCGAATCAGAAAAGTAAAGACTTTCCCTAATTTCTGATGACAACGACTTGTGTTCTTTAAATGGCAAATGATTATCCGTCATTGATCGAGTAAGTGGCCGGCCCTATTATTATTTGAATGTGACCTGAAAATGAAATCAACTTTCAAGTTTCTGTTGTGGAAGTAGTCCGTGAGGATTACAGCGATGTTTCTGTATCACACTGTCGGCATGTTACAGACTGGAGCTACTATGATTAAGAAGCTTCCAGTCTCCTATTTTGGAACTGTTCCTAGTCATTGCGGCGGGATGAGAATGGGTTTTCTTTCTGCTAGGTCAGGCAGCCATGAGTGGGACGGTGAAGGTTTCCAATGGCGAAAGGCCAGTTGGAAGGGCGTCACAGTCAATGACGTAAGCTATTTTATACGAGATTTTTAATATAAATAAAGATAAATATAATCGTAACAATTGTGTAGAGCCGCCATTCCCCGTCAGCCTTGAATGAGATTTAATCATTGTCCTGTTCCAACTAAATTTTATGTAAACATTCGGAAGTCGTTATATCGTAGTCAAATACCCTTTTGCGAAGCAATTTAATGACATTTTATACATTGATTTGGTTTTCATAAATAAAGAATTTTAATATAAAAGTTTGCTATTTAATTTTTAATTTTAAAATGAAATTATTATTATTTTTTATTTTAATTTTAAAGTTAAGTTATTATTAATTTTTATATTAAGTTATTGTTATTATTATTATTTTATTTTATTTAATTATGAGAAATTTTATTTCATTTAAAAAAATATTAAACAAATTCATAACAAATTATTATTATTTATTGTCCACAATTAAATTATTTAATAAATATTTCTCTCTATATATATAAAACTTATATTTAGAATTTCTTTTTAATGAATTCTTTATATTACTTTATATTATTCTATTCTATTCTATTTGATGTTATTTCAAATTTATTTAAGAAGTAATAAAGACATTTATATTATTCTATTCTATTCTATTTGATGTTATTTCAAATTTATTTAAGAAGTAATAAAGACATGAACCACCTAACAATATCATTCACTAACACTTTAGTAAGTTTGGGAAGAGATGTTTTCCAATAACATTACATTAAAAGGAAAAAATAATAGTTTTATTAAAAAATAAAAAAATCAATGTTAAGTTTGTTAAACACACATGGGAGCAAGAACAATATGAATGATAAATCATGAGAGTATAATTTTTATTAACAATTGATATAAATTTATAGTACATTGTTGTGACCATTGGGTTTCACATCCCAAAGTCTCTTGGACTACTTAGGCTATTCAGCTTCCACACTAACGCATTTAGGATTAGGTGTCCAACATTCCCCCCCTTAATCCGAAGGGTTATGTATGAGTCCAAGAAGAGAGCTGAAATACAAAATGTGCAAAAATGCATGGCAGCACTAGGCTGAATGTGCTCTCTGAAATGTTGGTATAAAAGGCAGTGGTTTAAGGATGACCACCAACACTGCAGTTCCCGGAACTCTTTCAAAACTGGCAAGAAGCTGAAGTCTTCTGCTAGACGAAGTGCTCCTATTGATTTGAAGAGGGAAACCTTCAACCAATAAAGGGAGGTCTCACCCCACATAAAAGGGAGAACTTCAACTTAGAAAGGGAAGTCTCAACCTGTGATGGTTTAAAGATGACCAACAACTCTGGAATGCTTAATGCAATTCCTGGAACTCTTCCAAAACTGGCAAAAAGTTGGAGTCTTCTCCTAGAGGAAGTGTTCTCAATTTTGTTCCTGGAATTCTTCCAAAACTGGCAAGAAGCTGAAGTCTTCTGCTAGAGGAAGTGTCCCAGATTGCCAACTGAAGGCATGTTCATGGGCATATTTGTCTCTGGCTACAACTCTGAAACTGGTGTGGCAGGTTGTGGCTCAGGTTTGCTTGATGTGACTTTGAAGCTTATAGATGACCATCATTTCCCCTCTGTCAGATACAAGGTGAGAAGATGGAGAAAACTCAACTGCAAGACTATTCAATATTCTGGAACAAGTTCTGACATGTGATTGGAATATCTTCTTGGCTGTTGATGCCCATTTCCAAGAAGCGATCCATCCAAGATGAATCTTTGTTCTTGCAGGACGTTTGTTTCTGAAGCATCTGTTTGAAGAATGACTAGTTTTATGTCAGTTCTTACATGGATGAAGATCAAAACAGTGATCTTTCAGATGGCCAACTCGGTCACAATGTTGGCATTTCACAATCTGTTGTTGTTGTTGTTGTGGAAGAGGGGCAGAATCTAGAACAACTGAAGCTGAGCTGTCATGAGGAGCAGGTGAACTGTCATGAATAAATCTAGCACTCTGAAACTGAATGGGCTTGGCGTAGTCTGGAATATGAAAGGACAAGTCCTTGTCATATCCAAGACCAGTTCTGTGCTTGTTGTGGACAAGCTGTTCCCAAGGTCTGATGATGGGCTTGGGAAGTGCAGACTGAGTTTCTGCATCTGCATGGACAATTGCTGCTTTATTTGAATGAACTGTAACATTATTGACTTGCTACTGATGGGTGGTTGTCTCAATGTTCTGAACAAAAACAGGTTCAGAATGATGTCTATTTTGATGTAGCTCTTCTTGTTGTAGCTGTGATTCAAGCTGCAAAAAATCGATCTTTTCCTGTGCATTTTGTAGACATGTCTGAATTTCTGAGAGAGATACTTTGCTGATTTGTAATGTGTCATCAACAGTGGATTGTATAAGAGTTTTCATGAACTCTAATACTTCACTGATTCTGGCCATTTAGGCCTTAAAAACTTATCAGAACTACTACTTTATGCATAAAAGTAATACCCACTCACAGTACACAGCAATATCCTTATAAATGTGCAGCAAATGATGAGTGTGGAACAAGAAGCAACAGGTAGAATTCGAAGATGCTAAAACCAGATCAACTTGAATTGCTTTACAGTAGGTCAAGAAAGTCTTGAACCATACCAGAAAGTGACTTAAGTATTCATTCAACACTATAATTCTTTCTTTCTCAAAATTTGCAAGGAGTCAACAAACTAGATAATGCAAATTGGTTCTTATTGAAAACTTTTATATCTCAACACCTGATATAGTCATATAATCTCAGTAATAGCATCTACAATAGATGAAGTTCTGGCACCCAATTTTGTTAGCTCATCAAAACTGTCTCTTGAATATAAATCTTATAGAGTATCAAAAATTGCAGCAATGTCTGTCAAGCAGTTCCTTCTAAAGCTGAAGTAGGTCTTCCACCTCGAGCTATTACAAGTACAGTTAAAAAAACCACTAGTAGCAAAGAGAATTGTTGAAAATAAAACTAGTGAGCTTGATGTCAAAAAAAAGCTTACCACTAAGTCAAAAGGAGGATCTTTATGATCAACAAACCAAAAGAACTTGCATCTACTACAGCAGTAAGGATGCCTCTTGCCCTTGACACCTTGAGATTTTAGAGCACAATTAACTCTGAAAACACAACTCAATCCTCAGGTAATGTAACAAATAATGCATCCCTTATTGTCTGATCATACACCCCGTGATATGTAATTCAAACTTCAGATATAGCTTCTTCAATCATAAAAGGTTGTCTTTGACTTGGATGTACGCAATCAATTTCCAAGCATGCCACTGACACGGTGATGCACACATCACTTCATTCGTTCCAACGTTTTAGTGTTCATCGTCTGGCTGCCTATTGGCAAAACAGAAAACAGTAAAACTGCTCCCGTAGACAGTACCCTACAAGCTTTGTCTCAAATATTCTCTTCTTAGAGATATTACCACAACATCTCCTAAAGTTTCTCCTTTCGCACAATATTTAATATAGCATTTGGAGATTTCCCAGAAATAAAGACAAGATAAACAAAAATTTATAGCTCAAACAAATAATCAAAAACACAGTGAATATGTTTACAGCATCTGTGCCTTCATCCAGCTATCCAGAAAATAACTGGTAAAGCGATCTACGCGAAGAGTGAATCGCAATAATTTATAAAAGCTGACCAATAGCGACGCAAATGTTTTAAATCACCAGCAATCGAAAGAATCTTACAACAATCTAAAAGCGCTCCGTGAACCACCGAGGTTGTTCATTCACAATCAACCCAAGGCTTAAGCTTCGGTTAAATTTACAACCCTCCAAAGAACTTTCATGCAGGGAGAGAAAAGAATTAACTGTTTTGTCCCAAGAAAGATAGCTTTTTCAGATATGCCGCTTCAAAGTATGTTTTCCAGGTTTACCGCTTCAAAGCAGTTTTTTTTTCAGATTTGCCGCTTCAAAGCAAAGATTTTTCAGATTTAATGCTTTAAAGCCCTCGAGCAGCAGAAAGCAGAGCAAGGCATCGATCTCCAACAGATTTTTAACAAGAGGACTTCATTTATTTAGATCCACCACTTTTCGAAAGAATATTATGCTTCCCCACTTCAACTGAAATATTTTCAGACCTTGTTATATGAAGTCAGCTGACGGCAAAGAAACCTGAGCAAGACACTGTTCTCAAACCGACTTTCTACAAAATCAATTTATTTATCCGAATGCACCACTACCGACCGACGTGGAAACATCCAAATCGCCAAGAGCTATCGCTCTTTGAAACCAAACAGTAAAGGAATCGAACCCCTGGCTAGAAATCAACCCAGCATAAGGAACATGAAACCCTTGATTTTTTTCTGAGGTGTCTTTACCGCACCTTTCATTCAAAAGCTCTAAAAATTATAGTCAATAAAACCACTGTGAGCATCAATCTTGTGACGTACCTTTGACAGCCGGAGAGGATTTCAGCGAAAACAGCTATCCGGCTTGGTGATCATCATAATCAGGGTCCGAACTTATTTGAAACATCAGCGAACGTATTTGTTTGAAATAGCATTCAACGCAGTTCAATGGGACAACGTTAATACCATCATTCAACAGCGTTAAAACATCGTTAGTACCATTCAAATGGAAACCATTTTACGCATCTATCTCCCACGCATATACTGATTTGGAATGAACTCCTTTTGTCGGCACAATGTTAATATTCAACAGGCCATTCAACGTTCATTCAACAATGTTAATAACACAACAATTCAAACACATAGGCATATACCACTCAGGTTCAATGCATACTATTCAGGTTCAACGCATACCATTCAAACGTGAAAGCAATACAGGTATCTCATTCAATATCGAACCATAACGCATTCAAACCTCGAACATAACGCATTCAACAGGAGTTGGACCTTCATCGATGGTGGCGAATCTCTGCAGTGGCACCGTCAGACCTTAGCGCTAAAACAGGAAATGACAATGCTGTAAAAATTGACAGTATGGACAGATGTGCAGCGCTGGCAGAGGTAGTTTATTTCAGGTCTGAGGGGAATAAGGCAGAGTCAGAGGTCAGGTAACGAGAACTGACATATATATAGAGACCACAAAACAAGTGGCTCAAATTGGAGCAGGACCAGCAATCGCCCGCTCTGATACCATGTTAAACACACATGGGAGCAAGAACAATATGAAAGATAAATCATGAGAGTACAATTTTTATTAACAATTGATATACATTTATAGTACATTGTTGCGACTGTTGGGTTTCGCATCCCAAGGTCTCTTGGACTACTTAGTCTATTCAGCTTCCACACTAACCCATTTAGGATTAGTTGTCCAACAAAGTTTAAGTAAAATATCTTAATGTTTATTATAAATAATATAATTACATCAACTTAAAGTATCAATTTAAAGGAAGATGTGTAAATTTTTCACTATTCAATATGGGATTGCATTACATCCAAAATAAAGTTTAATGTTACAACCCACTATGAAAAATATGTGAAATTCATTCCATGCTCAACATAGGGTTGACATTAATTTTTCATAAAATATATATTAATAACCAAAAAAAGATCCAACATCAACTTAATCTATAGAGATAAAGAAAGAAATTAAATGTGAAAAAATGTTATGTTTTTACTTTTGCAATAATATTTCAATTTCAATATTAAATAACATAATTTTATATCAATTTTATATATACATAGATAATGAAATTTCCATATTAAGTAACACAACATTATATTAACTTTATATATAAATAGATAAATAAACTCAATGTAATTTTTTAATTTATATCTTTACTTTTCTAGTGTGAGTTACTTGTGTAATTCATCCATTATTCAATGTGTATTTTGAATAAAGTATTTGAACATACCTATTAGCTAATATTTCACATTAGCTTTACATATACATATATAGAAAGAAAGGTGTAACACCCCTGGATATGAGAGGAAAAACCAAAGTTACTGTTGTTAATATTTTACTTTTGTTTTTATAATTTTGAAAAGAAATGAGTAAAGAATAGTTATAATAATTAGAAATTAATTTCTTCTATGAAATTCAGGAAATTATTAGAGTCAGAACAGAATGATGATTTTATGATAAGCTAAAGAAGTTTGGGAAATAGTTGGAGGCAATTATTATTAAGTTTCCTTCTTCTATGAGTGTCGCAGATAAAAGGGCTGATGAGGGACTAAAAGGGGGTAGCCTACCAGAAGGGGAACCACCTAAAGAAGAAGAAGGATACATGAGAACTGTAGAATTATTTCCAAAGCGTGCTAGTGGAAATTTTTCCAATCAGATTGAGTTCTGAAATTCTAGACTAGACTAGAGTCTTGAGGTTTGGAAGGGTAAGGACTGGTTAAATCCAATTGTGCCAAACGAATGCTCAATGGGGAATCTAGACGTAATATCCAGTTCCATTGGAAGGGTGGAATGGTATCATTCTGGGCACATTGACTCAATCAGTTTCAAGAATTGCAGATAAGTAGAACTTATACAGTTTTAAAGTTTTTATTTCTAAAAGTTCTGTTAAGTTGAAAATCATGTTGCTCGAATTTCAAGAATGAAGTGTTGTTGGAAATGAACGTGGGAGTATTATGAATAAAATTACAAGAAAGACTACTTGTTGTTGTCCAAGTAAATTTATACCCGTTTTGATATAATTATTCATCTTAAACTATTAGTTTGATGAATAGTTGTGATGAGTATTACCAGGGTATTGGTCAGTATTTATGTATGCATGTTTGATATAATATTTCATCTAATGTGCCAGTATGATAAATAGGCACGATGGATTATCCTAGGAATATCGACAAGAGTATATTTATACATATGAAAATGAAACAAATAAAAAAGGGTCTTATAAGTTTGAAAGGCTGGATGGAGCGAAACCCTCCATGACCATCAAGAACATTGTGAAGAAAACTGTGTATCAACCTGTGTGAAAAACCATACAACCCAAGTAGCCTCTGTGGGTGGTTATAAGTTGGAGACAAGATGTTCAATAATGGAACGATTTTCCAACGGACACAAGGAGTAGAGTGGACTATCGTTATTAATGTTAATGGGTCCCTGAAAAGGAATAAGAACCCCATGTGGCATGCCTACTTTTAGAGCCGTTCCAGCACTGAATTGTTACCAGCAGCCATAGGAACAACTCTTCATGAGGACATTTACATGAGTTTGTAGCTTGAACTGTAATAATAATGCTATTGAAAAAGCTAAATAGAATATAAACATTGTACTGAAAACTACTAAATTCAATCCACGATAGCAAAACTCGGAAGTACAATAAGCAATGGGAAACTTGTATCTATTCACTCGGAGAAAACAAAAATAATTCCTGCATAATTGTATTATCATGAAAATAGTAACAAAACAAAACCATAGATTTTGGGTATCAAGGAAAGCCATTTGCGAAGTAACAACTACATTAAATAATTTAACTATAAAAAACAATGCCCTTGTACAAGATGGATTGTTGTTTTTCAAAAAAAGAAAGATTAAAACCCAGAAGGAGGTCCATAAAACAAAAATCATGAAAAGCAAAATACAAAACCATTTAATTTGACAAGCTCTCATACATCCTTTGCTAGGTATTAAAACCCTCCATAACTAAGTACCCACAGTATTAAGTGCCTCTTGAAGTTCTTAGGAGTCCGATAAACTACATTTTTATTTACAAATCAACAAAACTGGACTATGCCCTAATAGTAGCAGAAACTGCCACATAGACAGAGGGTCTCTGGAAAGGAAATGGAGTGAACTCACATTCTGTTCTATGAACCCACCTCAGTACCTAGAATTCTAGAACAATCTTGCTCACGAATAGGAAAGAAGACAATGAAGTACCAAGGTACTTAACACAAAGTATAGATTGGGGAAGGAAGGATTGTTCTTACCCATTAAACGCTAAGGTTTCAGTTGTGGCCGACATTCTGCTTCATTGAACCAAACAAAATAAGAGATTTGGAACCCTGGTGAAGCCTGAACCTTCAATTGACAAGTATTACCTGCAAATTAGAGAAAAAATGCATTAGTTAATGCTGGAGGAGGACCGAAGGAAAAAAACCACCATCTTAATACACTAAATGCAAAATAGGGAAACACACCTTTGAAGAAAGAGAAAGTAATTGAGTTGGATAAAACCTCAACGCCGCACCAGAATCCTTATGGCCAGACAAGGCTGTAGTAGGGTCTGTAGAGCCAAGGTTTAAATCTAGAATTAATGGACAAGCATGGTAAGGATTCAACGAACACACTATGGTTGCCCGTAAACTGAATGGAACGAAAATGGTTAATCAAATCCCAACCCTATGTAGTAAGACAATCACACTAACCTATAGCTGAACTATTTTTCCGGAGGGGTTTACAGAGGCTCCCCATCAGCACAACAATCAAATGACGGAATGAGCTTTGGACTCCAAAGGAAGTTACCCCAAAAGAAACATCTCCTCACTGGAGTCATTGGATTGTTAACCCTAGGATCAGCAGTGTGAGGGTGCACATCTTTCCACCTTATTGGTATGCATTTGGAAGAGTCCCATAGGTTTGAGGTACAGTTTATTTAATCCATGAAACAAGCACAGTTAAAACCAAAGCTCCAAGGGGATCACACGCACTTAACCGAGATGTGGAAATCCATCAATAATTACAGCCAAGCTGGGATGAAATAAGGTTGTGGAGTATTATGCTCATTAAAGTGGAACAATGAACCTCGGAGGGCCAAAGGGTTAGTGAATTAGGAATAATAAATGACCACATTACTTTGTAATTAATTAATTAATTATTGATTTATCTTTTATGTCATAGGTAGTTGTTACAAGTGGTATCAGAGCCTTCAGGTTTCTACACTAAGGCCTAAATGGATGATCATAGTATAACAAAAGTAATTGTGATGCACAGAGAAAGAACATTGACACATCATGTGATGAGGAGCAGGATCTGCCCCCTCCGGAGGGATGACAGAGAATAACCTAGAGGTGTGGGTACAACTAGGAGAGCCACATCAGAATACAAGCATTGCGCTACTAGAGACAATCCGGCAATTATGCACTGAGATGTTCAATTTATGCGTAGACAACGAAATATTACGATTGGAGTAGGAGAATATTATGAAAAGTTTGTCGGATAGGTAGAATCAAAGAAATCCTAATCCCAGCTGGGATGAGGAAAATAGAACTGAGTCACATAGACAACAAGAGGAACATCCGGAGTCGGAGGGAGGGTGAACTAGCCATGAAGGAGAGTCTGATAACGTATCTGATAAGAAAGGATTTAAGAGAGAGAAAACTGAGCTTCAAGGGGAATTTAAGAAGATCAAACCAACGATATATAACGGAGAGGTTGAGGAAGCAGTAGAGGCATGGTTAATCAACATGAACAAATACTTTCAAATATACGAATACGATGATAATTTGAAGGCAAGATTAGCAATATATCAGTTGCAGGGTAAGGCCACCTTATGGTGGGAAGAAATTAAAACAGTCAGGGAGATTGATGAACAAGAAGTTACATGGGAGCACTTCTAGAAGCATTTCAAGGATAAGTACCTAACTGAGCAATTCTATGATGACAAGGTGAAAGAGTTTCATGACCTGAAACTGGGACAACAATCTATGGACGAGTTCATAGCTAAGTTTACCTCCCTGTTGAGATATGTTCCATATATTCGGGAAGAGAAGGCTAAATTCCAGTGCTTCATCAACAATTTACCAAGCTATATGAAGGAGAAGTTGGAATTTGACAATCCTAAAATGATGGATGACGCAGTTAGAAAGGCTCAAATCTGCTATCAACAGATGAAACAGAAAGGTGAGGGTACCAAAAATTGGACTGGTAAGAAGGGACAAAGAAATTTCCCAACCAGCAAGAGCATGAAGAATGCCAGTACCAGGTACCCAGGTTGGAAAGGACCAGGTGGATCTGTAAATAAAAATCAGCAGAGGTATAGACCCCACAGTGAGGTAAAACAAAGTGAAGCATCCAGTAAGCTGGAAACTAATCAGATTCCTAAACCTCCTTTGCAATGTTGGGGTTGTGGAGAACCCCATTACTACAAAAACTGTCCCCATTGAGGGAGATCAGAACCAGTTACAAATGTTCAAGAAGCTTCTATTGTTTGTGATTTGGCAAGGAACATACCAAGGATTAACGTGACATTAGAGGATCGATAGGCAGAATATCAACCATTGATGGTGGAGCTGGAAGGTAAAATATCCAACCACCCTGTTTCCATTTTGATAGACTAGGGTGCAACCCTAAGTTATGTTAGCCCGAGAATAGTTGATTTATGTCATTTAACAAGTATAAAGTTTAAAAATCCTTGGTTAGTCCAGTTAGCGATAGGAGCTAAGAGAAGAGTCAACGCAAAAATAGATGAATGTGTAATTGAATTGGTTGGACAACGAATTAACGCCAGGTTAAATGTGCTGCCCTTAGGGTCCTATGATGTGTTGATAGGTATGGACTGGTTAGAACAACATTGGACCTTAGTAGACTATAAGGGAAAGACCATTAACTTCCTATCTGATAACGGCAGCAGAGTAGAAATTCAGGGTATTAAAAGAGAAGTTAAATTAAGACCCATTACAGCTCATCAGTTAGGGAAAAGTATGTGAAAAGGCTACCAAATTTATACAGTCCAGGTAGGATACACTAACTCTAAAGGTAAACTGTCTATTTTGGACAACATACCAATTGTTCAAGAATTTAAGGATGTCTTCCCAAAAGACATTCTGGGGCTGCCACATAAAAGGAACCTGGATTTATAATTGAATTAATTTCCGGAGTGACTCCCATTTCGAAGGCTCCTTATAGAATGAGTGTTCCAGAGTTAACAAAGTTAAAAATGCAGCTTCAAGAATTACTGGACAAGGGCTACATTAGACCTAGCGTGTCCCCTTGGGGGGCCCAATTTTATTTGTGAGGAAAAAGGATGGTACTATGTGGTTATGCATAGATTACAGACAACTGAATAAATTAACCATTAAAAACAAGTATCCCTTACCCCGAATCAACGATCTATTTGACCAAGTGAAGGGTGTGGTGGTACTTTCAAAATTTATTTACGATCTGCCTATCACCAAATTCATATTAAAGATGAGGATATATATAAAACAACGTTTCAGACGTGTTACAATCATTACGAGTTTGTAGTTCTACTCTTCGGACTCACTAACGCTTCGACCACATTTATGAGTATGATGAATGGGATTTTTCACCCCTTTTTAGATAAATTTGTCCTCATTTTCATTGATGATATCTTGGTGTACTCCAGGAGTATAGAAGAACATAAATAACACCTACGAATAGCTTTCCAAACCCTAAGAGAAAACTAGATTTACGCCAAGTTCAACAAATGTGACTTTTTCAAGGACCAGATTCTGTAACTAGGGCATATTATTTCCTCTGCTCGTATAACGGTAGATTCAGAGAAGATCAAGACTATCATGAACTAGCCCTTCTAGATGAATGTGGCAGATATGTGCTCTTTCATGGGTCTTGTTGTATATTATAGATGATTTATAAAAGGATTCTCCAAGGTAGCATATCCAATCACCTCCTTGCAAAAAAATGGAACAAGTTTTAAATGGACGAGGGACTGCCAAGAGAGTTTTGACAAGATGAAGCAATTGCTTACCACTTGATCTAAAATGGGGGTTTTATAACTTGTTATGTTTACAAGAACCTCCCACTCAGTTAAACAAATAAATGATCTAGCTTATATATGAGATTTGCAGAATTAAATACTTGAAACAAGTATTTGTTTTCTTTTAACGGTTTAAGTGCTTTAAGCCCATTTGCTTGTGTTGATATTAAACACATAGAAAAACCATATAATTCATCAAATAAACATCAACGCATAACAACAAATTTAATCTAGGAGTTCACCTGAATATCGTGGGCTATGTCTCCTTGATCTTTTGTCATCTTGACTTGGCTCTTTGGGAATATGGAAAAGTTTCTAGTACAAGTTCCACACTTAACTCCAAAGCTTACTAAACTGAACTAATGGGATTAGAATACCATCTATATCCCTGTCACGGCTGTCATCACTTTGCAAATAGATATAAGCTCCCTTAGACTTGTTTCCTTCAATTAGTGCTCTGAGCTACCCTGAGCTTCTTGATGGCATTAACTCCTTTAGAATTATTTAACTATCTCTAAAACCTCATCTATTGTCTCCATCAAATATCAGACACCGAAAATAGACTGATCAATTGCTCAAAATGAGCACTGCATCCCAAAACTAGGCCTTCCTCCACGGTTGGCACTAGGTTGCCTGAAACTTCCCTATAGCATGTCGGACTTTAGAAGTGTTCAAATGCTTCTACAAATCCCTACAATGGATTAAGAAGGCTCATTAGAGTCAAGAATGACTATTTGTTCGTTGAAAATGAGTAATGGTAGCTCCTACAATTGCCTCCAACTCGTGGTGGCCCTAAGCTCCAAAATCTCCTTCGATAAAAATATCTAAGAAGATGAATTCATCTGCTTCTCTAGACTATTCCATTGGCTTCATAAGGCTCCAATTAGCCTAGATA
Organism: Pinus tabuliformis; assembly: GCA_031772625.1. Classification (NCBI taxonomy): domain Eukaryota; kingdom Viridiplantae; phylum Streptophyta; class Pinopsida; order Pinales; family Pinaceae; genus Pinus; species Pinus tabuliformis. The sequence continues at coordinate 981,775,332 of CM062805.1, read as the reverse complement.
GCCTCTTGTTTCACTCTCTCTCTCTCTGGTCCAAAACTACTCCTGGAGTGCATTTAATCAATATCTCCTAGGGACACTCCACCAAATTTGGTGAACTACACCTAACTCCAGTTAAACGTGGCATATTCACCTAAGTTTAGATGCTCTGCCAAACTAACTACCAGAGGTGAGCCATTACAATAAGTATTTGGGCACGCATGTGAGGCAGTATAATCTTGGCAGTTAGGGATAATCCTCACTAGAAGCATTTCAAATAGTGGAATCTCCATCGTCGATCTATCTCACTTGATCCAATGGATATCGTGTTGTCCACTCACCAGCTAACCAAGATGATCTCCACTGTTGATGTGACCCGTCCAATCAAATGAATGTCATGCAATCTCATGCAGATTCTTGCATGGACGATATCAGGTCGAGAGCGAGTGAGAAAAGTAGTTTTCCTATGCTACATGTCGACCACTAAGGTTAATCGCGTGAAATCATAGAATACCTTTTACAACTTTTTGTCCGTGCGAGATATCATTTCCCACTTTTTGAATACTGCCCACGTGCTTAATACATAACTTAAAGAAAGATGTTTAAGGAGAGGTTTAGCTCTCACCCCAAAAGGGAATATTCTAGGGAATATTAATCTTTTTAATATTTTCAAAAACCAAATTAATCATGGTCAAATGTCCAAAAATTGCAGTTTACTAGACTTTTCAAATTGTAATAACTCCTTCATATGGTATTAGTTGTTTGAACCATTCATGGCACTGGAATTAGGAAGACGAGATTTGTCTGGTTGCTTAGGTACAACACTCTTTCTAACACTTTGAAATTTGAGCTATCACTAAGGTCATTGATCAACATCTGATCACTCCTCCCCGTTAGGAATCTTTTGGACCCCAAAAGATTGATATACTGATCTGTACAATAGATGAGAGTAAAACACCCTCTTCTTTTAGCCTCCATACACTTGCCTTGCATGGCTAGTGCCTTTGAACCAAAACTTGAAGGTATTCGACACTTCCCTTCTTGGATGTACTTGTCCTCCTATTCAGAACTGTGTTCCTTAACCTCATTCAAAATTTCTGTTGAGAAGTTTACAAAAGGTAGTTGAACATCGCTTCCTTGATCATTGACCCAAGGTGGCTCAAAAAAACATGAGATTACATCATAAATATATGCATACTTAACTGAAATTTTCGTATGTGCCAATGAAAGTATGTTTTATTGTGTCAAGAAGTCAAACCACTTCTTACCAAGCCACTTCTATGGCGACTTTTGCTGATGCAAATCTTCTTTTGACATCTGGTCAAAAACAACATAATGCAAAAAAAACAAGTTGATGACATAAATTCACATCATGTGAATCATCATCATGTCTCTTACATCTTGTGTACAAATGATCGACTAAATCACAAGCCAACAAAACATACCTTTTTCAAACAACTGACTCTCCAAGTCAAGCATGTACAAAAAGAACTTAACGATTCTTTTTCAAAGTAGAAATAATTCCACCTCTTGTGAAACACTTTATCATTATCTCCCTTTTTCAATCTTGGAGACAAAATCAACTTTTCCAAATCGATATGACATTGCATGCATGTTTAAACAAAGCAATCGACCATCAAGTCAATTACACATACATGTTCAAATACAATGAAATCATCAACATTCCTTTGTTCATACATACCATTCTCATGCATGTATTCCATTCTTCAACCTTCTCTCAAACACAATCATAAGTACAAGATCCTCAATCATATGTAAATGTACTTACAAAGCTGAAATAAACATAATTTTGCTGCAATAAAGCGAGTCTCATACTAAACTTTTTCATTCACCTTTTTGGTATAACCCTGCAACTTGCATTCCATTGGCAAATAAATATATCAAATCAAAGGACATGCAACCTTAATTGGATAAGAAATCTAACCATTTCTTACCAATCCATGTCAAAGGCACTTCCATTAACTACACATCGACATCAACAAGTGAATCATCCGGAAACACATCCATTATGGAAACTTCCTTTCCATTCTCTTTTTCCACCTTCTTCAAATTTCATGGAAGAATTGTTGGATTCAAAATCCAACACTTTTCAGCAATATATCCTTGCTTATGGCAATAATTAAAACACATGTTCATCCTCTTTACAGCATAATTTTTCTTGTCCAATGGGCCTTTGGCTTCGTGCCTCCTTTTCTTCAAAAGTTTCTTGTATGTGGCCATTTTCTTCCAACATCTAGAAACACTACATGGTTAACCAAACCACAAAAGGAACATGCAATTTTTTTTCAATTCTTATGTGGAAATTTACCATGCTTCACATAATTAAAAGAAATGTGATCGAAATCAGATCTATACCTTCCTCTTTCACCTTTTTTTCCTTCATGAGAAGGTGAATCGAATGAAGAAGTGGCTCCCTTTGGAGCACCATCAATCTCTTAAATGATTTTAGAGTTTTGAAAACTCCCTTGTTCGAGTGCATGATTATGAACACCTTCTTTTCACAAAGTATGTTTCAAACAATTGCATTCCCCATGAACACAATATTTACAAACCTGAGGTAGAGAACCTAAAATGAAACTCCTTCTAGGAACTGTTTCAATTTCCTTAATGGTTGCTTTGGAACTTTCTCCATAAGATTGTCCATAGCCAAGACCCAAATACTTAGGTCTTTCCTCAACCATTATTGTCTCAACAATGCCTTTTCCATGTTTGCCCAATCCTTTTCCTTCATAGCTGATTTTTGACATCAACTTGGACCCTATACCTCTTGTATGTTTTTCAAAAGAATGAACATAAACATTCTTAGAGGAAATTGAAGACAAACTAGGATTGTTTACCTCTTCTTTAAATTGATATTTGACTAAGGCTTCTTTGGCAACAAGGAGCTATGTCTCCAACTCATGCATCCTTTCTAGGTTCGTATTTTCAGTATGAAGTTGGCTCTCCTTTTCTTTCAATTTGTCAAAAAGAAACTGATTCTCTTTCTTCATGGAATTCAACTGCTCTCAAAGTTTGGTGCTCTTCCTTTCATCTTCATACATTTGTTTCACCATATCCATCATGATGAACAAGTCTCGCTTCATGTCTTCATTAAAGAATCTTGTGAAGGAGGAGGATTTTGAAAACTCATTTGTAGAAGTTGTCATTATAGAAATGAACAAAAGAACTTCATCAAAATTCACAAAGCTTTCAAAGAACTATTGAAAAAATTTCTGAACTAAATGGCAGTAGAGTCGAACTCTTATTCAAGCAGCCTTTTGCAAACAAACCCTCTTGTACTTCAAGGGTTTCCTTGAGGTCCTTTGCATAAGGAGAATCCCTTTAACCCTTATTCCTTCATAAACTCAAACAACGGTCAGTTTACAAATAGTCAAATAGTTAAATTCTTTATACTACTTAAACACCTTTCAAGTCAAACAATCAACCTACTACTCTGTCAATCAAGCAACTTATTGCTCTGTTAATCAAGAAACTTGCTCAAATACCACTTGATCTTAAATGGGGGATTGATAACTTGTTATGCTTACATGAACCTCCCACTCAATTAAACAAATAAATTATCTAGCTTATATATGACATTTGCGGAATTAAATACTTGAAACATGTGTGTGTTTTCTTTTAACTGTTGAAGTGATTTACGTCCATTTGTTTTCGCTAGTATAAACACATATAAAAACCATATAATGCATCAAATAAACATCCACACATAACAACAAATTTAATCTATGAGTTCACCTGAATATCGTGGGCTACGTCTCCTTGAGCTTTTTTCATCTAGACTTGGCTCTTTGGGATTATGGAAAAGTTTCTTTTACAAGTTCCAAACTTAAATACAAAGGTTACTGAACTAAACCAATTGGATGAGAATACCATCTATATCCCTGTCATGGCTATCATCACTCTACAAACAAATCTAAGCTCCCTTAGACTTGTTTCCTTTAATAAGTGCTCTGAGCTACCCTCAGCGTCTTGCTGGCATTAACTCCTTTAGAATTCTTTAACTATCTTTGAAACCTCATCTACTATCTCCAGCACATAACAAACACCAAAAATAGACTGATCATTTGCTCAAAATGGGCACTGCATCCCCAAACTAGGCCTTCCTCCACAGTTGGCACTAGGCTGCCTCAAACTTCCCTATAACATTTTGGCCTTTACAAGTCTTCAAATTCTTCTACAAATCCCTGTAATAGATTTAGGAGGCTCATTACAATTAGGAATGACTATTGGTTCATTGAGAATGAGTACTGGTAGCTCATACAACTGCGTTCAACTCCTGGTGGCCCTTAGCTCCAAAATCTTCCTAGATGAAAATCCTTACGAAGATGACTTCCTCAGCTTATATGGACTATTCCATTGGCTTCAAAAGGCTCCAATTACCCTAGCTAGCCTCTTGTTTCACTCTCTCTCTCTGTGGTACAAAACTGCTCCTGAAGTGCATTTAATCAATATCCCCTAGGGATACTCCACCAAATTTGGTGAACTACATCTAACTCCAATTAAACTTCGCATATCTGCTTAAGTTTAGCTACTCCACCAAACCAACTGTTGGAGGTGAGCCATTACAATAACTGTTTGGGTGCACATATGAGGCAGTATAATCCTGACGGTTATGGATAATCCTCACGAAAAGCATTTCGAATAGTAGAATCTCCACAGTTGATCTATCCCGCCCAATCCAACAGATATTGTGTCATCTGCTCACCAACTAACCCAGACGATCTGCAACGTCAATGTGACCCGTCCAATCGAACGGCTATCGCGCATTATCGTGTAGATTCTTGCATGACCGATATCAGGTCGAGAGTGTGCGAGAAACGTAGTTTTCCCATGCTACTTGTCGACCGCTAAGGTTAATCACGTGAAATCATAGAATACCATTTACAACTTTTTGTTCACGCAAGATACCATTTCCCACTTTCTGAATACTACCCACTTGCTCAATACGGAACTTAAAGAAAGAAGTTTAAGGAAAGGTTTAGCACTTCCCCAAAAGGGAATATTCCAGGGAATATTAATCTTTTTAATATTTTCAAAAACCAAATTATTCTTGGTCAAATGTCCAAAAATTGCAGTTTATTGTACTTTTCAAATTTTGATAACTCCTTCATACGTTATCGTTTTTTTGAACCATTCGCGGTGCTAGAATCAAGAGGACAAGATCTATCCGGTTGTTCAAGTTCATCATTCTTTTGAACACTTTGAAATTTGAGCTATCACTAAGGTCATCACTTTGCAAACAGATCTAAGCTACCTTAGACTTGTTTCCTTCAATGAGTGCTCTAAGTTACCCTGAGCTTCTTGATGGCACTAACTCCTTCAGAATTCCTTAACTATCTCTGAAACCTAATCTAATTTCTCCAACACATATCAGATATCATAAATAAACTGATCATTTGTTCAAAATGAGCACTGCATCCCCAAACTAGGCCTTCCTCCACGGTTGGCACTAGGCTGACAGAAACTTCCCTGTAGCATCTCGGCCTTTAGAAGTCTTCAAATGCTTCTGCAAATCCCTGTAATGGATTCAAGAAGGCCCGTTATAGTCAGGAATGATTTTTGGTTCGCTGAGAACGAGTACTGGTAGCTCCTAGAACTGCCTCCAACTCCTGGTGGCCCTAAGCTCCAAAATCTCCCTGGATGAAAATCTCTATGAAGATGACTTCCTCAGCTTCTTTGGACTATTCCATTGGCTTCAGAAGGCTCCAATTAGCCTAGCTAGCCTCTTGTTTAACTCTCTCTCTCTCTCTAGTCCAAAACTACTCCTAGAGTGCATTTAATTAATATCCCCTAGGAATACTCCAGCAAATTTGGTGAACTACACCTAACTCTAGTTAAAGTTGGCACATCCGCCTAAGTTTAGTTGCTCTACTAAATTGACTGTCGGAGGTGAGATATTACAATAACTGTTTCGATACGCATATGAGGCGGTATAATCCTAATGGTTAGGGATAATCCTCACTGGAAGCATTTCAAATAGTGGAATCTCCACTGTCGATCTATCCCACTCAATCCAATGGATATCACATCGTCCTCTCACCAACTAACCTCGACGATCTCCACCATCGATGTGACCTGTCCAATTGAATAGCTATCGTGAAATCTCGCATAGATTCTTGCACGACCAATATCAGGTCGAGACAGCACAAGAAAAGTAGTTTTCCATGCTACGTGTTGACCGCTAAGGTTAATCACGTGAAATCGTAGAATACCATTTATAGCTTTTTGTCTGCGTGAGATACCATTTCCCACTTTCCGAATACTACCCACGTGCTCAATATGGAACTTAAAGAAATATATTTAAGGAAAGTTTTAACGCTTCCCCAAAAGGGAATATTCCAAGGAGTATTAATCTTTTTTATATTTTCAAAAGCCAAATTAATCTTGGTCAAATGTCCAAAAATTGCGGTTTACGAGACTTTTCAAATTGCGATAACTCCTTCATATGGTATCAGTTTTTCAAACCATTTACGATGCTAGAATCAAGAATATGAGATCTATCCGGTTGTTTAGGTTCACCATTCTTTTGAACACTTTGAAATTTGAGCTATCACTAAGGTCATCACTCTACAAACCAATCTAAGCTCTCTTAGACTTGTTTCCTTCAATTAGTGCTCTGAGCTACCTTGAGCTTCTTGATGGCACTAACTCCTTCAAAATTATTTAACTATCTCTGAAACCTCATCTACTCTCTCTAGCACATATCAGGCACTGAAAATAGACTGATCATTTGCTCAAAATGAGCACTGCATCTCCAAACTAGGCCTTCCTCCATGGTTGGCACTGGGCTACCTAAAACTTCCCTATAGCACCTCGGTCTTTAGAAGTCTTAGAATGCTTCTGAAAATCCTTGCAATGGATTTAGAAGGCTCATTATAGTCAGGAATGACCATTGGTTTGCTTAGAACGAGTATTGGTACCTCCTACAACTGCCTCCAACTCCTGGTGGCCCTGAGCTCCAAAATATCCTTAGATGAAAATCTCTATGAAGATGACTTCCTCAACTTCTATAGACTATTCCATTGCCTTCAGAAGGCTCCAATAGCCTAGCTAGCCTCTTGTTTCACTCTCTCTCTCTCTCTGGTCCAAAACTGCTCTTGGAGTGCATTTAATCAATATCCCCTAGTGATACTCCTTCAAATTTGGTGAACTACACCTAACTCGAGTTAAACTTGGCATATCCGCCTAAGTTTAGCCACTCTAGCAAACTGACTGTTAGAGTTGAGCCATTATAATAACTGTTTGGGCTTGCGTGTGATGCGGTATAATCCTGGCCATTAGGGATAATCCTCATCAGAAGCATTTCAAATAGCAAAATCTCCACTGTCGATCTATCCCACTCGATCCAAAGGATATCGCGTCATCTGCTCACCAACTAACCCAGACGATCTCGACCATCGATGTGACCCATCCAATCGAACGACTATCATGCAATCTTGTGCAGATTCTTACATGACAAATATCAGGTCGAGAGTGCGTGAGAAAAGTAGTTTTCTCGTGCTATGTGTTGACTGCTAAGGTTAATCACATGAAATCATAGAATACCATTTACAACTTTTTGTCCACGCGAGATACCGTTTCCCACTTTCAGAATACTACCCACATTCTCAATACGAAACTTAAGGAAAGATATTTAAGGAAAGGTTTAGTGCTTACCCAAAAACGAAATATTCTAGGAAATATTAATCCTTTTAATATTTTTAGAAACCAAATTAATAATGGTCAAATGTCCAGAAATTGCAGTTTACTAGACTTTTTAAAATGAGATAATGCCTTCATACGGTATCAGTTTTTCGAATCGTTTGTGGTGCCAGAATTAGGAAGATGAGATATATCTGGTTGCTAAGGCTTGACACTCTTTTAAACACTTTGAAATTTGAGCTATCACTAAGGTCATCACTCTGCAAATAGATCTAAGCTCCCTTAGACTTGTTTCCTTCAATCAGTGCTCTGAGCTACCCTAAGATTCTTGATGGCACTAACTCTTTCAAAATTATTTAACTATCTTTGAAACCTCATCTACTATCTCCAACACATATCAGACACCGAAAATACACTAATCATTTGCTCAAAATGAGCACTGCATCCACAAACTAGGCCTTCCTCCACGGTTGGCACTAGGCTGCCTGAAACTTCCTTGTAGTATCTCGGCCTTTAGAAGTCTTAAAATTCTTCCGCAAGTCCCTGTAATGGATTCAAAAGGCTTATTATAGTAGGAATGACTATTGTTCCACTGAGAACAGGTACTGGTAGCTCCTAGAACTACCTCCAACTCCTCATGGCCCTGAGCTTCAAAATATCCCTGGATGAAATCTCTATGAAGATGACTTCCTCAGCTTCTCTAGACTATTCCATTGGCTTGAAAAGGCTCCAATTATCCTAGCTAGCATCTTGTGTCACTCTCTCTCTCTCTGGTCCAAAACCGCTCCTGGAGTGCATTTAATGAATATTCCCTAGGGATACTCAACCAAATTTGGTGAACTGCACCTAACTACAATTAAACTTGGCATATTCGCCTAAGTTTAGCTGCTCCACTAAACTGACCGTCGAAGGTGAGGCGTTACACTAATTGTTTGGGCATGCATATGAGGCGGTATAATCCCGACGGTTAGGGATAATCCTCATTGGAAGCATTTCAAATAGAAAAATATCCACTGTCAATCTATCCCACTCGATCCAATGGATATCATGTCATCCACTCACCAACTAACCCGGACAATCTCCACGTTGACATGACCCATCCAATCGAACGACTGTCACACAATCTCGCACAGATTCTTGAACGACTGATATCAGGTTGAGAGCGAGTGAGAAAAGTAGTTTTCTCATGCTACGTGTCGACCGCTAATGTTAATCACATGAAATCATAGAATACCATTTACAGCTTTTTGTCCGCATGAGATACCATTTCCCACTTTCCGAATACTACCCACATGCTCAATATAGAACTTAAAGAAATACATTTAAGGAAAGGTTTAGCGCTTACCCCAAAAGGGAATATTCCAAGGAATATTAATCTTTTTAATATTTTCAAAAACCCAATTAAATTTGAGCTATCACTAAGGTCATTGATCAATATCTGATCACCACTACACCTGTGTTAAAAATTACAGACCCAGAAGAAGATTTTATAGTTTCTATTAATGCTTGTAAAGAAGTTGTGGGTAGAGTTCTACTGAAAAGAGATAAAGTGGTTGTTTATGAATCTCGTAAGTTAAAAGATCGTGAGCAGAAGTACTCCACTTATGACTTACAACTAACTTCTGTTGTGAACACCTTAAATGTATGGCATCACTACTTGCTGGGGAAGATATTCTTGCTTAGGACAGATCATAGTAGCTTAACAAAATTCTTTAGTCAACCCACCCTGAACGCATGCCAAGCTAGATGGACTTCCTTCTTAAGTGATCTTAACTTTGAAATCAAACACGTCAAGGGAAAGGAGGACCAGGTAGCAAATGCATTGAGTAGGAAATTGCATCATGCCTACAAAATTTTATTTAGTCAGGTGGAAATTAACTTTGCTGATAAAATCAAGGAAGAAATTCAGAAGGATCCAGAATATGAATACCTCTGGCAGCAAGCTAGGGATGGGAAGCATACCGGGAAATCTGGTGAGCATAGTATTAACGCTAAAAACCTGCTGATGTTTAGAGGTAGGATATATGTTCCTAACCAGTTATCAGTGAAACAACTCATATTGGATGAATTCCATAGGAGTCTGTATGCGGATCACCCTGGCTATCAAAAATTATTTTCTGCAATTAAGAAAGGCTATTACTGGCCTGGTATGAGGAAAGACATTGCGGAGTACTTGGCCAAATGTTTGGAGTGTCAACAGGTTAAAGTTGAGCATCAACATCCTACTGGGTTGTTGAATCTGTTGCCTGTTCTGGAATGGAAGTGGGACACCATAACATTGGATTTCATAACCGATTTACCTCGATCAAAATGACTTAGATATCTGACATATTCATGACGGAAATCTTTAGGTCGAATGGCATACTCGAGTCATAATCTTTGACCGTGATGTTAAGTTCACTTCTACTTTTAGGAAAGCATTGTTCTCCGGTTTGGGCACTCAGATTCACTTCATTACTGCCTATCATCCTCAGATTGATGGGAAGACTGAATGAGTTAACCAATTGGTGGAAGACATGTTGTGCATGTACGTCATGCAACAACCTAGGAAATGGGAGGAGTATCTTCACTTAGTATAGTTTGCCTACAATAATGGGTATCACGAATCGTTAAAGATGAGTCCCTTTGAAGTACTCTATGGGAGGAGGCGTACCGTTTATTCAAATTAGAATAACCCTAAGAATAAACAAATATTATGACCAGATATGTTGGAATAAATGGGAAGAACAATGAAAAGGGTCCAAGAAAGATTGAAGGTTGAACAGGATAGGAAAAAGGCTTATGCCGATAAGAAAAGGACCTACTAGGAATTTCAGGTAGGAGACCATGTCTATGTGTGAATCAAACCCAAGAGGAGTACTCTCAGATGAGAAAGTGCACCAAATTGGCTCCTCGGTTCTGTGGTCCCATCCAAATCTTAGATAGGGTAGGACTGGTTGCGTATCAACTCGCACTATCCAGTCATATTTGGGTGCACAATGTATTTCATCTTTCTCTTTTAAGGAAATATATATATGATCCTCGACACATCACAAATTGGAAAGATATTAAGGTAAAATAATATTACGATATGTATATATGTAGGCTATTTCTTTTATCTACAGTATATATTTAGATGTGCCAAATGTGTGACAATTGGATGATGGCAAGTCGAAATGGAAGGAGAATTCCTGGTAGAGCCCCTACACATACTCGATCATAGAGAAGTAAAGTTGCAAAGGTCAGCTATCATCCAGGTTAAAGTGCAATGGAAGCATTTTAGCCCAAAGGAAGCCACTTGTGAGGATACATATTTTATGCAAGAGGCATACCCCAAACTATTCCAGGGGTGGTTGGAAGACTAAACAACGAGGAGAGTGTTCCACCTAAGGGGGTGAAGATGTAACACCCTCAGATATGAGAGTAAAAACTGAGGTTATTGTTCTTAATATTTTACTTTGGTTTTTATAATTTTGAAAAGAAATGAGAAAATAACAGTTATAATAATAACTAGTAATGAATTTATTTTATGTAATTCAGGAAATGGTTGGAGTGAGAACAGAATCGTGATTTCATGATAATATAAAGAATTTTTTGAAACAATTCGAGGCAATTATTATTTAGTTTCCTTCTTCTAAAAGTCCTGGAGATAAAAGGGCTCCTGAGGGACTAAGAGGGGGTTGGCTACCAGAAGGGGAACCACCTGAAGAAGAAGGATACATGAGAACTACAGAATTATTTCCAGAGTTGGTTGGGGCCAGTGGAAATTTTTCCAATCAAATTGACTTCTAAAATTCTATATTGGACTAGAGTCTTGAGGTCTGGAAGGGTAACCTGGACTAGTTAAATCCAACTATGCTAAAAAATTTCTCGGGGGGGGAATCTTGACATAATAGACAATTCAATTGGAAGGGTGGGATGGTCTCATTCTGGGCACACTGACTCAACCAGTTTCAATAATTGCAGAGTAGAACTAACACTTTTTTGATGTTTTTATTTCTAAAAGTCCTGTTAACTTGAAAATCATGTTGCTTGAATTTCAAGAATCAAGTTCCGCCGTAAATGAACAGTGGACATATTATGAATAAAATTATAGGAAATACTACTTTTTGTTGTCTAAGTTAATTTATGCCCATTTTGATATAATTCTTCATCTTAAATTATTAGTTTGATGAATAGATGTGATGAGTATTACTAGGGTATTGGCCAGTATTTATGTATGCATGTTTAATATAATATTTCACCTAATTTGTTAGTATGATAAATAGACGTAATGGGTTATCATAGGAATATTGACAAGAGTATATTTATACATGTGAAAATGAAAAAAATAAAAAAGGGTCTTGTAAGTTTGGAAGGATGGATGGAGCAAAACCCTCTGAGACCATCAAGAACACTATGAAGAAAATCGTGTATCAACCTGTGTGAAAAACTTTATAACCTAAGTAGCCTTTGTGGGTGATTATAAGCTGGAGACAAGATGTTCAATAATGGAATGATCTTCCAGTAGACACATGAAGTAGAGAAAACTGTCATTATTAACGTTAATGGGTCCCTAAAAATAAATAAGAACCCCATGTGGCATGCCTACTTTTAGAGTTGTTCTAGCGCTAGACTATTACCAGCAACCGTAAGAAGAACTATTCATGTACTGAAAACTACTAAACTCAAGCCATGATAGCAAAACTGAGAAGTACAGTAAATAATGGAAAGCTTGTATCTATTCACTGGAAAAAAACCAAAATAATACCTGCATAATTGTATTATCATGAAATCAGTAACAAAATAGAACCATAAATTATGGGCATCAAAGAAATCCATTTGCAAAGTAACAAACTACATTATACAATTTATCGATAAACAGAAAGATGCCCTTGTACAAGATGGATTGTTTTCTTTGAGCAAAAGAAAGATTAAAACCCTTGAACGAGGTCCATAAAACAAAATATGTGCAAGAAATATACATAACCATTTAATTCAACAAGCTTGCATGCATCCTTAGTGAGGTATTAAAACCATCCATAACTAATTACCCACGGTATTAAGTGCCTCCTGAAGTTCTCAGGAGTCTTATAAACTACATTTTTATTTATAAATTAACAAAATTGGACTATGCGCTAATAGTAGCAGCAATTGCCACAGAGACAGAGGGTCTCTGGAAAGGAAATGGAGTGAACTCACCTTCTGTTCTATAAACCCACCTCAGTACCTAGAATGCGAGAACAATCTTGCTCACAAATAGGAAAGAAGACAACGAAGTACCCAAGGTACTTAACATAGAGCATAGATTGGGGAAGGAAGGATTGTTCATACCCATTAAACACTAGGGTTTTATTCGTGGCTGACATTGAGCTGCATTGAACCAAATGAATGGAGAGATTTGGAACCCTGGTGAATCCTGAACCTTTAATTGACAAGTATTGCTTGCAAATCAGAGAATAAATTCATTAGCTAATGCTGGATGAGGACTGAACGAAAACATCCAACATTTTAATACACTAAATGCAAAATATGGAAACACACCTCTTAAGCAAGAGCAAGTAATCAAGTAGGGAAAAACCTCAATGCAACACCGAAATCCCTGTGGCTAGACAAGGATGTAGTAGGGTTTGCAGAGCCAAGGTTTAAATCTAGAATTAATGGACAGATGTGGTAAGGGTTCAATAACCATCCTGTGTTTTCTCACAAACTGAATGGAATGAAAATGGTTAATCAAATCCCAACCTTGTGTGGTAAGGCAATCACACTAACCTGCAATTGAACTTTTTTGCTAGACGGGGTTGCAGATCCTTGCCATCAGTGCAACAGGCAAATGACAGAATGAGCCTTGGACTCCATACGAAGTTACCCCAAAATTCACATCTCCTCACTGGAGTCGCTGGATTGTAAACCCCAGGATCAATGGTGTGATGGCACACATCTGTCCACCTTGCTGGTACACATCTAGAAGAGTCCTGGAGGTCTAGGGTACAGTTTATTTAATACATGAATCAAGTGCAGCTAAAACCCAACATCCAAGGGAATCACACACACTTAACCGAGGTGTGGAAACCCATCAACATTTACAACCAAGCTAGCATGAAATAAGGCTATGGAATATTAAGCTTGTTAAAGAGGAACAATGAACCTGGGATGGTTAAAGGGTTAGTTCATTAGGAACAATAAATGACAACATTACTGTGTAATTAATTAATTATTGATTTTTTTTATGTCATAGGTAGTTGTTACAAAAGGGAAAACATATTTTATTGTTGAGAATAAATAAACTATTACAATGGTGGCCTTTAATGCTTAATATGTGGTTGACATTAGTATTTTACAATAATGTTCATGACAAAAAAATTATATAGATAGACACACACATGCATAGAAAGAGAAAGATTTCCTATCTTCTACTTTCTAATTTCCAAAATGAGGAGACTCTATCTACAAATGTCAATTATGTATAAAGAAATTGAAAATAAAAAATTCTTATGGTTAAAACATTTTATTTATTAGAGATTTGATGCCTAGATGCTTGGCATATCCAAGCTAAAATGGATCTTTGATAGTATAATAAATAATAATACTTTAATCATAAATAAAATACCATAAAATATACAGTTTTGTATAAAAAATTATTTCATAAAACTTATAATAAAATGTTTATAACCTTTACTTAATATTTCCCCCCTACCCCCACTATCATAGACACAGATTGGGGGTATATGAGGGTAGGCGTGCATAGGAAATAATGAGAAAAAATTATCAATATATTATTATAAAATTTAACTAATATTTCCCTCCCATCACTACCTTCAGAAATATTTTAAAATTGTAAAACAAACTGATGTAGCAATTAAAAATTAAAAATTGATACAAGAAATTATTGCTCTTTACATCCATAAATCCATTCAATTTTAAATCTGGATCTACCAAGTTTTGACAAGAATGAAATATCTCTAGATGCTTGCTAAATATGATGTTAAGATGCATCTATGTTCATATACATTGGAACATATGTTATTGTTATAGTATTAACATGTACATATTAGTAGAAAATGATTCAATTGGGTTAAACAACTCTTTGCAATCTAGTATGAGAAAGATGTTGTAGTGGAACAAATGTTTGCAACCAAGCATCAGGAAGATGTTGTGGTGGTACATTACATGAAATAATTTTTTTTTGAGGTGAATTCGATTAGCTGAAAAAATAGGGGATTACATCAAGGATTAAAAATGCCACTCTGGTCTCTCATAGGTAATGATCACAACCAAAATTGTACCCTCCTAACATATGAGAGAGAAAACTAAAAATTAATAGTGACAGCAAAAAATAGGTTACTACATAGATAGTGGCCTAACTGGCCTCAAACAAACATAGTCGCAAAGATATAATCATAAGACAAAACCATACCAAAGTCAAGCAATGTGGTCAAAGTCTAAGGCTTCCACTGAGATAGGATTTGTTGGACCTACTAGAGGCATGACAACTTCCACATGCATTTTTAGATGATTTTTTATCCTCTCCAGCCTTCAGCTGATTATTTCCATCCTACCATCATAGTCCCTCATATGCCCATGCATGTGATCTAAGTATTGAAGAAACTCCATCTAACACTCATGACAATCTAGGAGACTTTATCCCAAAAGGAATTTCATTTTCTAATAAAAATCCATTGTTCTAATGCATTGGTTAAATCTACACCTCATATGTCTCATATCAAGCATCCAATTTGCTCGCTCAATAAGGAATTAAGTATCTGAAAGGGGATTTTAGTGGGAAGAGGCTTCCCCCCTAGACTAGGACAATTCCTCTAAAACATTGGTTATAGTGTGCTCCCAGTACCAAGCAACAATGTCTTTAACTCGATGATGCAAATAGGTATTTCCTATTTATGCACACCCCTAATAATAAGAAACCCATATTCTATCTCTACCCCTATCAAGGTAGGGATGGAGTAACACTTAGAGATGTACAAATAGACCATGACCTAACTTTGGTAAGATGAATCCCCCCCACATAGAACCATCACACACCAAAATTGCCAAATCTTGTGGGAGGAATGAACTAAGATGCTATCTCCATAACAAACTTGTCATCTAAGCCTGTGGTACCCAAAATTTCAACAACGGATCAACCCCTACCATCTCTTGTACACCAATCAACAAAGAAAGCACATTGCCACCACAAAATTAAGGCTCACACCCAACCATTAACTTGAGACAATGTAAAGACTGACCTCCTAGCTTGGGATGAAGACATGATGTTGTTAAGCCAGAAAAAACTCATTGATCCCCGAGAGAGTAAACATCACCAACTATCAACATAATGTACCACATATAACAAGATCCATAAAATCATAGAGATACTAACTATATAAACCAGAAAACAAAAACTCCCCAATGGATCACCCTAGTCCACACCAAGATAATTCAAAGGTCCTCTCAACCACTAGGAGCCTAGACAATACCCAACTTTCATGAAATGAGTAACAAATAGGAAACCACTCCCCTTGACAATAATCCAATTGAGAAAAAGAAATGAAACTAGAATTACTTTAGGAAATGAAAAGCAACAGACATGCCCAGAATAAAGGAACCAAAATTAGAGACATCTATCACCTAGTGAAATCAATGGTGCATTTTTCCTTCGGTGCCTAAAGAGAGGAGAGAAAAACAATAAAAATTCCCCCTTCATCTTTTGTGAACTCGGAATACTACAATTCAACCAGATAATGTGGTAATTTCCATATTCTCTATTTCTTCCTCGAATAGAACTTTCTTGAGTCTCCAATGAAAGTTGAGAGTTGAATCATACCACCCAATATTGAATAAATTGTAAGGTAGCATGAACTTCTACTGGAGGAACTGTTTCCTAACCTATCTCCCCCTAAATTGTTATAGCCTCATACCCTATGTCTACTTAGGGGTATCCCATTACAGACAGGAGTGACCCTCTATCACACTTAGCTGTGAAGATGGAGCAAATATTTAGTAATCCAAGGCTGGCCATTATGGCCACCCTCCTAACATGTTGTATGCCATCAAAAGTTACATTATCCCATCCTCGTATCTAACCAAATTCATATAGACTTAAGGCCACCAGGCCAAAATTACACTTTCTAAGGGTGTGTGCCATATCCCATAACCCATTAGCCAAATGGGGCAGTAGCAACGCGCCCCCCCCCCCCAATCGTTTAAAAAGTCACCTCATCCGGGGTTGCGTAATAACTTTGAAACCATCTGTTATCATTTCACCTTCATGGGAGAATATGGCAGACAATTCCAAACTAATACCATGGGGCTAGATGATTCTAGGCATCCATAACTTGACACAAAATTTTCAACTTTGTTACTTGTTCACCTTATGTACAATGTGATAAGAACTGGAGTACAAGATAGAAAGTGCACCACCTGTTATAGAATGGATTCCAACCTCTAACCTATAAATAGCTTATGGATATGGGATCTAGCTTGGAGAATACATATCATGTTGATGATGGGTTGTGAGTCCCCTTCCACAAAGAGATTATTTTAACCTTGAGTTTCAACATACTCTAGGCCCTTTTTCAGACCTATCAATTCCGTTGAATTACTAGTAATAATCCTAATTGTCCCAGAATATATGAACATAGGCATCCGTGTGTGATATCTATTTATGCCTGCCAATCCTATGGGGCCTAGATCACCCTTAGAAGTTCCATTAAAGTTTAGTTTTAAATAGAATGTGGAGGGTGTTATAGACAAATTTGTGCCTTACAGCAACAAGCATGAATTGTCAATAATCCAAGGGATCCAAAGTTCCCTAAACATGATGTTCCTACCCCTAGAGGAACAAGGTCAGCAAACCAATAGCTCTCAGATCAGTTATCCACCTGAAAACACTCAAAAACAAGCAATCCTGAAATCAAAGCAGGTGCTCCACTAGGCTTCTGCGCTGAAACTCAACTCCTCCATGGTGTACCTGCGTTGCAAAGCAAGTGGAACAAAGGCCACCTGCGCTGAGCGAGATGGGACAAGTGGCACACTGAGTCATTGCTCTGGAATCTTCCAAAAATGACACTTGGATCAGGTATTTCGCCTTGTGATGAGTCAGAGGCTCTATTTCTCCAAGTGGAAGCAAGGTTCTCCAAGTGGACTCAAGAATTGAAGATCAACTAAAGATTAACTGAAGAGAGAGAGGACACAAGGCAGCTACACATCAGTTGCAAGCTGACTCATCCTTTCTCAATTCATCTATATATTGAGCTCTCTCCTATGAGCTCAGGAGGCTGGAATTTTGTGCAAAGTAATGATATGCTGTTGGTTTCACTATAGAACTATTGGGTGATTGTTTGAGAGAGGTGAAGAGGAGAAATTCTTTCTGCTGGGAGGTGTTGCTGGGTTGGAGCCTTCAATGGTTGTAATACTCTCAGAACCTTTACTTCTTCATTAATAAAAGCTATTGAGGTTCTTCTATGTGCTCTTGTTTCAATGATATATTGTGATGATTGCATGTTTGGTTTACACTAATCCATGAACCAGTTATGATTGCATGCCTCTTGTAGTTTCCTTCTTTGTTGTTTTGCAGGATCTCATTGTAGCTGGGCAAGCAAAAGAACAAGGAGCTAGGAGCAAACGGCCAAAGAGAAGAGTTTGGATTCGACATTAAGCGCAAGGCAACGGTTAGTGCATTTCTCCATTCTCTTTTGCTTTCATAAAGAAGTAAACTTTAAGTAGTTTGTTTTACAGTTGTTGCTAAGGAACTATCACCCTTAGAGTGGGATAGGGTCATCCGAGTCGGATACTTTTCCCTACAACAAACTGGCGACTCCACTGGGGATCGTATCCGTTTGATTGTGTTTGTAGTATTTTGCTATTCATTTCCTGAACAAGAGAGTACCAAATCGAAAAGCTTTTGACTATATCAAAAGCGAAGTAGAGGGCAGCTACTCTGGCTCATTTCTGAGCAAGTTCATGATTTGAAGAGCTGATCTACAAGGATCCTTGTAAGCTCTTAGTGATAGCTTTTCACCTTCCTAATCATCCTTTAAAGTGTGCTTGACTGATTGCTTCTGATTTGAGCAAAAACTGTGCATTTTTTAGAAAATTGTGACCCAAAAACTGAGAAAACGCATCTTTCGTTTTCCAAAGCAGGTAGTACACAGGCTACCTTCTTTGCAACCCAGGTCCCGAAGGGGCTACCTGCGCTGAGAGCCAGACTGGCTGTGCAGCACCTGCGTTGGCCCAAATTTGCCTAGTGCATTTGGGGTTTCCTCCCTTTTTCTTGCCTGTTTTCACTATTGATTTGGCTGCCAGTTACCAGTCTTGCACCTGTTCTGAAACCAATATTACTTGCCATCATTCCGCCTCTGTTATATAACGAAATTGTACTTGTTCTTTGTATTTCTTACTCATTTACAATTTCCCATAACGAAAAGTAAACTAGTCTTGCTTTTGGCCTCTTAGATCTGAACCTGTGTTAGGCATTTTACTGGTCTAAAGAGTTAGCTTGTCTGCTGTCCATAGCTGATTAGTCATTTACTTTCGCCATTATGGTTTGATTTCATGCATTTCCAGTGATTAAGCAAGTGAATCTTAAGGTGTCTTTTGATTTTGGACAAGCTTGTTTACTTTCGCTTTAAATCGAAATCAAAGTTATATAACAACTTTCTTTTTGTAACCCATCCACATTAAGAAAGGGAAAAGAAAATACATGCATTGTGCATTTTGCATTTGACTGTTTGCTTGACAATTTAGGAAAAATTTGCATTTAGTGTGTGCTCTATGATCTGTGTGAAAAGATTTGCCTTTCTTTTCCCTCAGTAGTTAAGGTTTTCAAAGTTGAAAGCTTGAAAAGTTTGCTTCTCATCTTAGACTGCATTCAGGAATTTGTTACATACATCTCGTGGTGATCCTTAAAGGCAAACTGCTAAGCAAGATCAACATTAAAATAAATCCAATTTACATAACAACGCTTTGTAACATAACGCAAACAAATAGAGGTCTAGGTAGAGACGTGTTCCGGCGTCGTTAAACGTAGTGACTGTCGATCTCTACGAAGGTGGGTGATTCCTCCTGAGAGTCGGTGGCACTAATACGGACTTGTGCTCCCACGTACCGTCGCGTATATATTGGGAGACCCCTATAGGAACAAAGCCTTTATCCATAGGAAGCCGTGTCGGCCGCCCTACTGATCGCGATGCAGTGAACACAGCATTCACGAAGATCGACCACCCGTACCGTAAAATGTATTCTGTGGTTTCGCGAAAAGTTTGGCACACCCTCTACTTAGAACTCCAGAGCAGTTTCTTTTGGCCTTTTTCAAACTCTATAACTGAAAAAGTCCATCCGAGCATTTGTCACTTCGGGCTCGTTAATACATCGAAGGAGACTAGAGTCATCTTTAGCTTTTTCTCGACTCTTAAAACATGAAAAAGCAAGTTTGTGTCTAAAAGCGTCGTTAATAAAATTTATTTTAAACGGAACATAATCACCTCTTATTCCCACGTTGATCTTTCAGTTGAAAAGTATGGAGCCCACCAACCAAGGAAGTAACCTTGGTGGAAGTCCAAATCCCTTCTCCTCTTGGGGAGATGTTGGTGCACCTCATATGGCCACATTGTCACTTCCAGGATTGACAATTGGCCTACCTGTATGGCTCTTTTCAACTAATGTAGTTCAAATCGCCACTAATCCTGAGCAGTCGAATCAACAGTCAGACCAGTCTAGAGCTACCCACCAGCCTTCCACCTCTTACATTTCTTCCTCTGATCCTTCATCTTCACAAGGTAGAGCCGGCAAAAGTCAGCCTCCCATGGAGAAGAAGGAAAAGAAGAAGAAAGAAAAGAAGCAGAAGGGGCCTATGGCGAAGGCGACTGGGGGCAAGCAAAAGACATCTGACAAAAATCCACACACTGCACCGACGGGCCTAAATCGCCATGTGTCATTTGCAAAGGGACCCACTTCCATCATGATTGTCCTTGTATTCCCCTGATACTAAGGGACTGGTCCCCCAGGTTGCACAATCCGGTAGCATCAACCTCTGGTAGTCATGTTGATTGCAATCCGTCAACTAGCGAGAGTGAAGGACGAAAAGGGAGACCAAGATCACCCTGTATGTTGTGTGAAGGCAATCACGCCATCCACCGATGTCCATTCTTAGATGAGGCGAAGAGAGTTTTGGAAGATCGTCCGGTATCACCGTTACGACTTCCTCCTGGATACCAAAAACTCGTGCCTAATCCCTCGATAGTTGAAAATCCAGCTGGCCCGCTCAAGTGGTCAGCTGAAGTGTCGGTCATTGAGAATGAACCAACTGAATCCAGACCAGACGAAAGTCTAAAGGTCGAAACGGCAGTTGACCCGGTTCTTCCTTCAGAGGTTTCATCCTCAAATGACACCGTCATTGAAGATTCATCTTCAAATGACACCCTCACTGAAGAGAATAAAGATGACACCGTCCAGATTCTTTTCATCAACACAGACTCTGATGAGCATCAGGGCAATGCGCCCATTCCTTTATCGCAGGAAGGAACATCGTCAGGGTCGTATCCGGCCGTGTATTCGGTCCCACCACCAAGCAACCTAGTTGTATCCTTTGATTGGAATCAACTAGGCAGACCCCGGTTACCAGCCAATATACCATTCAGAATCATTGTCCAAATCTATAGAATGGTAATGGCTAGAACCATCATTGATGAAGGGGCATCTGTGAGTATCCTTTCCTCTATTGCTTGGAAAGCACTGGGTTCCCCGGCGCTTTTACCTGAGATGAGAAATCTATCAGGTTTTGATAAAGGAACCAGTCGCCCGTTAGGGATTCTCCCCAATGTTCCCATTACATTGAAGGGGAAGACAGTTCATATGAACGTCATGGTCGTCCAGGGACCCTTGGTTTATAACCTACTCCTTGGACGAGACTATATATATTGCATGGAGGCAATAGTGTCCTCGCTCTTTAGAGTCATGTGTTTTCCGCACGAAGGAAGAATGGTCAAGCTCGTAGACCAACTTTCATTTCCAGGATCACGCATCGCAAATAGTCAAATACCATCCCTAAATGGCTTATTCACTCAAGAAATGCCTCCACCCCCGGTTCTACTTCCCGATGAATGCGAGTGATTCGGAAAGATATAACTGGGACCCAGGGGGCATGCACCCTGGCCTGCCTTGGGCAGAGGAAACCTTGGGTATAAAGTTGATTTCCGCAGAAGAATATGACTAGTCCGTACCCCGTCCGAAAGAAGGAAGAGAGGGTTGTTCTAGAATAAGATTCTTTTGTCAAAGTTATATGAGCGAAAAGATCGTCTCCCTTTGTCTAAAAAAGTAGGCTCTCCTAAGGAGGAGATCCATTTGTGGCAGCAAGTAGCCACCATCTTTGAATGTCAAGCCTCACCCATTAAAACAATATGTTTTGAAGGATAAGTAGGGGCAGTCTTCAAAGAAAGAGATGAAATTGCTGCAACAAGTAGTCACCATCCTTAGCAACCTAATGATAGACACCGCCGAAAAGAGAGTTTAGCTTGCGGCAGCAAGCAAAACCATTTTTCGGATAATAAGTAAGAGGCAGCGCCTCGAAATTATACTTTATACCTGGGGGCATGCAAACCGTTTGGAGTGCAAGCATGGGACGACTATTTATTTTTTAAATTTTTAGGTCCTCCCTTTAAACCTGTAGGTCTAACCCGTTAAACTCGTAGGATTAGCCGTTTCCAGCTTGCATAAAGAAAGGATGTGGGGCAAAAGTTAAAACTTGCCAAATTGGAGTAACTAGTGAGGTATAGCTCCTTAAATATGACTACCTCACCTAAGGCGTTTCTTGTATTATGACTGGTATGTTCGAGCAGTTTTAGCACACAGTTCATGCTCGTTAAAAAATAAACGCAAGATCCAAGCAGTTTTAGCGCATAGTTCATGCTCGTTAAAAAATAAACATAAGTTGTGAGCAATCTTCCCCTAGAGTTCAAGCTCACCCAGAAAAAATGAACCGGTAAATAACCTTGGTGAATGTAACCTTTGACAGCCATATTAAAGCCCTTGGTCGTGTTCTTGCAGTCTCACCTCCATCCGTTCATTTGGCCAATCGTTCATCTCCATATGTTTGTTTACCCATTTTGAGGAACAGCTGCGAAGAATGATTTCACTAAGCCATCCTTGTGACACTGCCGTGATTGGAATATTCCAACCTGTACCTGGAATTTGCTGCTGCCCTGTTAATCACTCGTTCCTCGAAAGACGAGTCGTCTTTAAGCTCTTTTCACTGACTCGTAAAATATGAAAAGATTGCCGAGTTTTGGCCTTCCAGCTCGTTAAAGCGACCGGAAAGCTATCCCTCCTCTAGATTTTAATCTTTTTGGACCTGAGGGATTATTGCACAAAAAGATCGAGCGCTTGTTTTGTTCGGCTCGTTAAAGCAATCGAAAATTCATCCCTTCTGTATTGTTTTATACTTTTTCGGACTTAAGGGATTAGAAGACGAAAAAGGAATTTTGGAGTTAACTTTCCGTACCTTTTCAGACTCTCTAAAAATGAAAAGGACCGAGTTTTCCTTGTCGTTAGACTCGTTAAAATGATTAAATAGCGACAAACTTGTCTTTAGACGAGAACGAGTTTCCCTATCGCTAGGCTCGTTAAAGCATAGCGATGGGCTTGCCCGAAGGGCAGGTTATAGAACAAGCATATGTTATCCTCCTCAAGCTTGACAAAAATAAAGAGGTACTGGTCAGCAATGACTGGGGAAAAATTGGGAGAACCTCACAGCATTAATGGTAGCAAGTCACTCTTGAACATGACACTTTGTCCTCCGTATCACATCGGGTTGGGTTGTTTCATTCACCGGTCTCATAACCATGGTCCTCGCCACACCATCCACAATTGGGGTAATGCTACCGATCCATCACATCAGTGTCGTTATATGTTCAAGAGATGTGGTTCTGCAAAGAGTCAACCGTGTCCCATCCACTGCCATACATTATCCTTCATCCACTTCATGACCGCCACCCTGAATCATACATCACAGTTTGTTTTCACCTCATCACAATCACTAGCTCCGTTCCGTGTCACTGATGTGGGATTCATTAAGGCCCTCCTTTGACGGATCGCTCCTTGTCGACATCAGCTCATTATCCAAGGAGTTGATCTAGGAACAACCCCTTCAGTACTTTGAAGCTTGCATGCCTCAATGGCAAGTTTCTCACTTCCGGCGACAGGTATACATCAATGACCTTCGACCAGAGGATTTTGCATGGTGGTCGACGCCAAGTCCTTTATTCCCACCATGTGAATTGTATTGCAGTACCTTGAGGGTCATCATCCTTATCGGTGATTCCTCTCACGCTTGTTAACGGTTTACATCATTGACCGGTAATCAAGCGATGTCTTTCCATGTTCGACTTCAAGAAATTCTCACATGGATCGACTTGTACATCGAGTGAAGATCGGAAGAGATTGAAGACCCCGGATCTAGTTTCATCCATCCAGGCTGCGATATATATTCAGGATATAAAGACATTTGATATGTACATCATTGCAGCAGATGATCATCCATCTCAAAGGATGATAATTTCAGCAGAGAATTATCAGTCTACAATCAGACGATCGTCTGTTCTATGTACCAAAATGTATTTATAAAGCTGAGCATGGGAATGCCCGCCTCAGCTAGATCATGAAAATGTATGAAAAATAATGTATCGTATTGTATCTTATTACAGGACACTTCTCAGCAGATTGAATGAACTTCGGATCCTCTCAATAAAGCATTTCACCCGATAAACGACCTCATACTTTAGGGGGCATCTGTTATAGACAAATTTGTGCCTTACAGCAACAAGCATGAATTGTCAATAATCCAAGGGATCCAAAGTTCCCTAAACATGATGTTCCTACCCCTAGAGGAACAAGGTCAGCAAACCAACAGCTCTCAGATCAGTTCTCCACCTGAAAACACTCAAAAACAAGCAACCCTGAAATCAAAGCAGGTGCTCCACTAGGCTTCTGCGCTGAAACTCAACTCCTCCATGGTGTACCTATGTTGCAAAGCAAGTGGAACAAAGGCCACCTGCGCTGAGCGAGATGGGACAAGTGGCACACTGAGTCATTGCTCTGGAATCTTCCAAAAATGACACTTGGATCAGGTATTTCGCCTTGTGATGAGTCAGAGGCTCTGTTTCTCCAAGTGGAAGCAAGGTTCTCCAAGTGGACTCAAGAACTGAAGATCAACTAAAGATTAACTGAAGAGAGAGAGGACACAAGGCAGCTACACATCAGTTGCAAGCTGACTCATCCTTTCTCAATTCATCTATATGTTGAGCTCTCTCCTATGAGCTCAGGAGGCTGGAATTTTGTGCAAAGTAATGATATGCTGTTGGTTTCACTATAGAACTATTGGGTGATTGTTTGAGAGAGGTGAAGAGGAGAAATTCTTTCTGCTGGGAGGTGTTGCTGGGTTGGAGCCTTCAATGGTTGTAATACTCTCAGAACCTTTACTTCTTCATTAATAAAAGCTATTGAGGTTCTTCTATGTGCTCTTGTTTCAATGATATATTGTGATGATTGCATGTTTGGTTTAAACTAATCCATGAACCAGTTATGATTGCATGCCTCTTGTAGTTTCCTTCTTTGTTGTTTTGCAGGATCTCATTGTAGCTGGGCAAGAAAAAGAACAAGGAGCTAGGAGCAAACAGCCAAAGAGAAGAGTTTGGATTCGACATTAAGCGCAAGGCAACGGTTAATGCATTTCTCCATTCTCTTTTGCTTTCATAAAGAAGTAAACTTTAAGTAGTTTGTTTTACAGTTGTTGCTAAGGAACTATCACCCTTAGAGTGGGATAGGGTCATCCGAGTCGGATACTTTTCCCTACAACAGAGGGGGATTACATTATCCTAGGTTGGAGACACTAACTGGAGGAGGTTAATCTGAAGAAGGACACATGGGAGGGGAAGGAAACTGCTTACATATTTGAATCTTGCCAATATTGAGAGAAGCAAGATAATGTGAGAATTCTTTCTTTTACCCAGTTGATAAAGGATTTCTGCATTGGGTTGTATAGGCAGTATGTTGTAGAAGCAAGTGAGGTGAAGAAACAGTTGAAAGAACTACTAGAATAGAGTGTCATTCAACAGAGTACATCACCATGTGGGTCATGCATCATTATTGTGTGAAAGAAGGATGGGACTTGGCAGATGTGTATAGATTACAATGTGTGGAACAAAATCATGCTCAAGAATAGATATCCCTTGCCTAGGATATATGGTCTATTGGATCAGTTGCAGTAAGAAAAATACTTCACCAAGTTGGACTTAATGTCTGGATACCACTAGGTTCGAGTTAAAGTAGAAGATACCTAGAATACTTCCTTCAAAACTAGTCAAGGTTTGCATGAGTGATTAGTCATTCCATTTGGATTATGTAATGCACCATCTAAGTTTATGATATTAATCAATGATGTATTGTGCCATTTTGTAGATTCATTTATTATTGTTTATTTGGATGATATATTGGTATATAGATCTACATGGGAGGAGCACATTTCACATTTAATGCAAGTGTTGGAGACATTAAAGAAGCAGCAACTGCTAGAAAATATTAGGAAGTCTAACTTTAATGCACAATAGTATTTGGTGTATCTGGGGTATGTGATAGGTGGAGGAGAGTTGAAGATAGATCATGCAAAGATGGAGGCCATCATGAGTTTCATTGGGCAACACAGTACCTAAGGAAATGCATATCATCATTTATAGTGGTAGCAACATCACTCTGTGCCATAACAATAAATGGCAAAAGTTTCTAGTGGGGAAGGGTGTACAGAGTGTTTTCAAGGAGCTAAAGAAGAAGATCATTCAAGCATTAGTTCTAGCATTACTAAACTTGCAACGACCCTTTGAAGTGGAGACAGATGTGAGTGGTGTTGAGCCTTGCAATAGGTATGTATTTACTCTTGATTACTGTCTTTTTCCTCCTTTCTTATCCATTTTGTGCCATGATATAATAACATATTGATAGGATTTTGATAAGGAATGAATGAAATTGCTGTTGATACGATTTGACCGACCAAACTAACTCTCATTACCTTTTATGTAGGAAAACAGCAGATGGAACAACTCTTGTTCCAAAGTCGGAACAACAAAAGCTAATCAAGGGAAATGAGACGTGTTGTGTGTGGTCGAACCAAGAAACGAATCAAGAATATCAACGCAAGATAGAAGAATTGTCTGAAGATAGCATTTAGTTGTGAATCCCTTAGGATCACCTGATCTTGAGGGATCATATTTATCTTTTTCCTTTTGACTATAAAAGGGAAAACTGAAGAGGGATCCCTCGTCTTTTACTTCGATTGTAATTTTAATTTACACAAGTGTGATTTTGAAGAACAAGATCGTATTGTAATCACAAGTGACTTTTATGATTAATATACAACTTGTGTTGATATTCATTCGGATATTCTGAAGTATCTAAGCAGTATTCGTTGGTGGCTAGGGCCCAATCTTTGGTGGATCTTACTGTTGTTCCTTGTTTTATGCTTTTTCCATTTCCTACAAGTTTATTATGCTTTACAATTTTGTAGTTGATTTATTTTCGTTGAATCGGATTTTTGGTATTCATTTCATTAATGTGCAATCCTAGTTGGCTTTATTTAATTCATGTCGTGGATTGAATTAGTTATTAGTTAAAGAATCATTTCTGATTAATTAAAGAATAGAGCGTTATTGATTAAATGATTTCCTTCTATCCAGTAGTTTAAGTCCAGCTGAAAGAGCTCAGTTAATGTTACGCTGCTCTCGGTCGATTATCATTTGAATTTGGTTGATTAAGATTGAATTACAGTTTTGTTTGAGATTGAGTCATGATGCTTAGATGAATTATTTCCCTTAAAGTTACAAGCTTGAGATTTATGATTGCATCCATTTACTCTTTTATTGAATTTAATAACTTATTTTAAAGCATTACTCTCTGGATTTATAGCTTACACATATTGTGTACACTCTTGGAATAAAAATACTTACCCAAATTGGTAATTAATGTGAGGCAATTATGAGTTTTAAAAGACAGCTTTTAACACCCAACATTTTGGCGTTGTTTCCAAGGAGAGTGTTGCCATTTTACAAAGAGTGATGTATGTTTGATGTTTGTTTGCTGAGAGAGAATTGGGTATTAAAAACGAGAGGTAAGAACCTACATAACGAGCGAGTAAAATGCTCGCTCCTCCACCCAATTTCAAGTAGAATTGCGTAGGAATTTAAGATAGAAATGAACGTTTGTATTTTTGTATGAATGACTAAGAAGAAAAGACCAGAAAAGGATATCATTCCTCCCCCCAAACCTAAAAAATCTAAGGGACCGGTGACCCTTGGTCAATCAACCTTTATTGATGAAATCATAAGAAGAGCTGAGTCTTAGTCATTAGTAGGACCCTGAACTATTGCAACCAGACATCCTACTGTTTCCCTTCAGGCCACATGATCACCATATGTAGCTAACGCTGATATGCACAGTAAGACTAAAGGGTCTGAACAAAGTTTTCAAGATATTGAAAATTCACAACCACGCCCTTCACATGAATGGAATTCTTACAACCTCCGTGAAGGAGAAGGAGAAATAGGTAATTCTAAAATTAAATCATCAGAACCTAGATCTCCTAAAGTAGTGATTGAACAGAGGATACCCAATGTTCTGGATCGAGGTAGCGTTGTTAGAATCATTCCAACCTCTTCTGGACATCCTAGGAACAACTCTCCAGCTCCAGAGATCCCTGAAGAATATTGGCATATTTTTTACCAAATGGTCAATAATCAGCGAGAACCCCAAACATCTACGTTCCAATACCCTATTGTGGACACAACTGTCAATGCTGCCATGAAAGCTATCCCATTACAGAATATTCATACCTTGATGCATTCCTTTTCAAATTCGATGTCGTATGTAGGGGTTATGATTACACCACCGACCCCCAAAAGCTAAAATTGTTCCCCTCTACCCTAAAGGGGGCAGCCTTGTGTTGGTTTATGGGACTTGGTGGAGGTACCATCAATGACTGGGAATAGATGAAAAGATACTTTCTTAAAAAATACCAAGATTATTGCTGAACTAGAGAACTAAAAGATGAAATCTTTCAAATGGTAACTAAGCCTAACAAGGCTTTGGAAGAATATGTGGAGTGTTTCCAATATAATCTGCAAAGATCTCCTTATGAAAATTTTCCTGATAATGTTCTAAAATCCACAATGATTAAAGGTATGAAAGACCAATGGGTAGAAACACTGAATGTAATGGGTAAGGGTGATATTTATCAAGAATATTATGATAGTATTATAGACTTGTGCATTAGGTGCTCTAGGGGTAGTACAAGGCTGAAACCAGCTGGACACGATGCGATCACTAGAGACAACAAAGCCTCAGGAGGACGTATTACAAGAGTCAAAATCGGCAATCTATTGGAATATTTCAAGACTGATATCCTAGGGACCCTGACGACACAATTAGATATCATGCAAGCTAAACAAAAGCAGGCCGAAGTAGAATAAAACCTAGCTATTTTCTGTCCCCGTTGCAGAAAGAAACATAATCCTAAAGAATGCCCGCTAGATACGATACAAACATGTGCCATATGCACTAAGGATCATGCCACAGAAAGTTGCCCATTGCTCCCAGGATTAAAAGAATTATTCAGGGAAGTGGAAGAAGAAGTGGAACTAGTATATCTGCTGAATCAGTGTCGTCAATGGAAAGCACATCAGACAGGTATTCCTACTGATCCATCTTCGTTATTTCCTTCCTCACAATATAATTCTCAGCAATATTCAGGGGCAGCATGGCAGAACCAACCACCTTTTTCTACTTGGCCACCTCAAACATTTTCTATGCCACCATGGCCCAACCATTCAAATCCAAACAATAACTAGCCAAATCCCTCTTACCCTCCACCATTCTAGCAAAACAATCCCTATTCATCTCAATGGTCCCCTTCCACCTCACAAAATCAGAATTGGCAATCAAAATAGCAAAGATCCATGAACCAGCTTATAGGGACATTTCCTCTATCTCAACCAACTTTACTAGCGCCTTACATGTTGCAGTAGAATCCTCAATCTAATATATGACCACAACTCCCAGCTCAACCCAACACAAATCCCAACAACATACCAATCCAGTTAGCACAAATCATTGAGGGTCTAGACCTTGAAGCTGAGTTGAGAGAGTGTAATGAACTCAAGTTAAGATCTGGATGCATAATCGCTCCAGACGAGGATAAAAATCTACAACCTGAATAACGCACCAAAATAAGCATTTGACTATAGATGATAAACAAGGGGAAGATACAGTCAGGCAGAAAACTCCCGAATAGATCATAACTACTTCCTCACCATTCCCAGAAAGACTGATGATACTGCGCCCAATTGAATATCCTGACTTCAATCTTCTGGGTGAACTCAAGAAAATCTGTATAAAAATACCCCTCCTCCAAGCTATTCAGGACATTCCAATATATGCCAAAACTATTAAGGAATTATGTATAAAGAAGTCTGTGAGGAAAACAAAAATAACGCCAACTATCCATGTTGTCAGGACTTTGTTTGATTTATTACTAGGCAAAGAGACAACTATAAAATATGAAGACCTAGGAAACACCATTATCACAGTACAGATAAATGGCCGCTCTTTTCCCAATGCTTTAGTTGATTTAGAGGCAACCAATAACATTCTCACAACAACAACTTGAGAAATGCTTGGCATCACAGCCTTGGAACCAACAACCACCTTGTTGGAACTTGTTGACCGCTTAGTCATTATGATAGAAGGAACATTACCAGATGTGATGGTTTCTGAGACACTTGGGCATATCTGGCAGATTTTTTTATTATTAACCATAGGAACCTGCTAGATGGACATCCCTTAATTTTAGGAAGACCTTGGCTAGTAACCACTGACACTTATATTAGTTGTTGGATAGGCAGTATGACCATAACCAGAGGGAATGATGTGAAGAATCTAGCCTTATACCCGCCTACTCAGCCAAGCCTAACCATTGTAAAAATTAGGAAGAAACCTGTAACATATTTAACAGAAAATATTCAGTCACCATTGACTGTGGCAGATTCCCTTGAATTTAAAAACCAAATAAAAGACAATGTCATTAATAATTTTATCAATCAATCTGCTACAATGTCTCGTTTGAAATGTCACATGATTAAAGCATTCCTTGACAATGAAATTGAAGAAGATTCCTTGAGAGATATCAATGACCAACCAATACCAACAACCACTATCTATAATAGCAAACCTATCAAAATCGAGCCAGCGAAGATCCTGAAAATTAACAGTAATCTGAGTAATGGCCAGCAACAGAAACTTATTCAAGTCCTTAGGAAATACAAAGGGGCTTTTGCTTGGGATTACCCAGACATGAAAGGGATTGACCCTCAGCTATGCATGCACCAAATTTAAACCTAAAAAGATGAAAGACCCATTCGACAACCTCAGCGTAGATTAAATCCTCACATAAAGGATATTGTTAAAGAAGAACTTCAAAAGTTATTAGATGTGAATTTTATCTATCCTATATCTGATAGTAAATGGGTTTCTCCATTAGTAGTGGTCCCCAAAAATAATGAGAAATTTCATATATGTGATGACTACAGAGAACCCAACAAGGCAATGCAAAAAGACCATTTTCCCCTTCCATTCATCGATCAGGTCCTAGATACATTGGCAGGGAAGAAATTCTTCTATTTCCTGGATGGTTTTAGTGGCTACATCCAAATTCAGATTGCCCTTGAAGACCAGGATAAAACTACTTTTACTTGCCCATGGGGAACCTTTTGGATTGTGCAACGCACCTGCTACATTCCAAAGAGCCATACTCAGTATTTTTGGAGACTTGATAAATGAAGGATTGGAAGTGTACATGGATGATTTCACACCTTATGGAGATGATTTTGAACAGGCATTACAGACATTGGAGAATGTCTTGGAGCGGTGTAATTCTACTAGGCTATGCTTAAGCCACGAGAAGTGCCATATGATGATGACATAGGCCTTGATCTTGGATCATTTCATTTCAGCAACTGGAATTCAGGTAAATCCAACAAAAATATAGGTAATCCTCTTATTAGCTACTCCCTGCACTCAAACAGAGGTACGTAGTTTTCTAGGATTTGTAGGATATTATTGTAGATTTATAAAGAAATTCTCACATATTGTTCCACCATTATATGCCTTAACAGGAAATATTGATTTTATATGGACTGACAAATGTGACATTGCCTTTACAGAGTTGAAATGGCTACTATCAACAACACCAGTATTACGAGGCCTAAATTGGGGTATACCATTCTAGATTTCATCAGAGGCGCCAAATTCAATGATTGGAGCAGTTCTTAGCCAAAAAGATGACAAGAAACCCTATGCTATATATTACATTAGCAAAAAATTAACTCCTACTGAGTTGAATTACACAGTAACAGAGACAGAGTTTCTAGCTGTTATTTATGCTATTAACAAATTCAGACACTATATAACTGGATATCCTATAGTTCTGCATACTGATCACTCTGCTATCAATATTTAGCTAATAAACCCATTACAAATGGAAAAGTGACATGATGGTTACTACTTTTACAGGAATTTGACATAACTATAAAGGATCGACTAGGGAGGGGAAACATTGTGGCAAATTTCCTCTCCTGAGTGCCAAGAATAGACGATGTAATGCCGCTAGAAGACCGGTTTCCAGATGAACACCTGTTCACTGTGGCCGTAAAAACACCATGCTACGCAGATGTGGAAAATTACTTAGCAGTGGGAAAACTACCCAAACATCTGACACCCAGAGAAAGGAAATTAATAGTGTAGCGCAGCAGTCGATTCTCCTGGATCGGAGGATACCTTTTACACACAGGGGCCAATATGCACATCTGCAACTGTATTAGGGATGATGAAATTTATGATATTTTAAAAGCCTACCACGTTGGACCTTGCGGTGGATGTTTTGCAAACCGCAGAACTAGACATAAAATTTTGGAAATGGGCTACTATTGGCCCATGATTTTTAAGGATGCTAAGAAATTTGTCTAGGCATGCAATAGTTGTCAAAGGATGGGCCGCCCTGGCCAATCTGATGATATGCCCCTCCATCCACAGCTGGTGATAAAACCCTTTGAGTGATGGGCATTAGATTTTTTTGGGCCGATCAACCCACCATCCAATCAGAAATCATATATATTGGTTGCAGCAGAATACGTGACTAAATGGGTGGAGGTAGTAGCATTACCAAGAGCAATAGAGGAAATAGTGATTAAATTTATTTTTGAAATGTTTGTGCGATATGGCTTACCCAGAGAAGTAATTACTAATAGGGGGCCATAATTTGTAGGCCACAAGATCACTGCTACACTGAAGAATCATCACATTATCCACAAAATTACCTCTTTGTATCACCTGCAAGCGAACGTGTAGGTGGAGAGTACCAACAAAGTAATTGAAGCTATTCTAACGAAGACAGTCTCATCGCACAGATGAGACTAGGTGACTCAACTGTCAGAGGCCTTGTGAGCATATCACACGAATTGGAGGAACACAACTCGATAGTCTCCATATCAGCTGGTACTTGGTAAAGAACCCATTTTCCCGATAAAATTTGAGATACAAACACTAAGGATAGCCCAGGAAGTGGGACTGGATTTAACGGAAACCTAGATTAACAGACTACAACAAATAAATGAATCAGATGAAATTCGGCTATTGGATCTACAACATACTGCACTCATTCAACAAAAAAGAGCCAAGTGGCATGATTCCCTGATTAAGAAAAAGACATTTCATTAGGGTGACTAGGCACTTCTTTATGATTCCAGGTTTCATGACATCCCTGGTAAACTACAGACTAGATGGTTAGGCCCCTATGAAATAAAGGAAGTACATGACAATGGCACCCTTACATTGGCCACCATTCATGGGTCTGGTTTTTTCCTTTAAAGTAAATCGGCATTAGGTGTGCCTCTACCAAAAACCACTTACAAGAGAATTCTTTTACCAGTAGATACGCGAGGACTCCACCATGCAAATTCTAGCTACAGAAGGTAATCCTTCAGTAACTTCATTGTTGTAAAAAGTTATTTCTTTTTGTAAAAACTGTAAATATGATTACTGATTTGATTTTCTACGTTTTTTGTTTGTTTTCTGTTCCCACTTCGGAACAACACTTTTTCATTTTTGTTGTTCCCACTTCGGAACAACACTTTTTCATTTTTGTTGTTCCCACTTCGAAACAACACCTTTTTATTTTCTCTTTTCCCACTTCGGAACAACACTTTTTCATTTTTGTTGTTCCCACTTCGGAGCAACACTTTTTTGTTTTTTCTACTCCCACTTTCGAACAAAACTTTTTTGTTTTTGCTATTCCCACTTCGGAACAACACTTTTTCATTTTTGTTGTTTCCACTTCAAAACAACACTTTTTCATTTTTTTTGTTCCCAGTTCGGAACAACACTTTTTCATTTTTGTTGTTCCCACTTCGGAACAACACCTTTTTGTTTTTGTTGTTCCCACTTTGTAATGACACTTTTTCATTTCCATTGTTCCCACTTTGGAACAACACTTTTTTTTTTTTTGTTCCCATTTCGGAACAACACTTTTTGTTTTTGTTGTTCCCACTTCGGAACAACACTTTTTGTTTTTGATGTTCCCACTTCGGAACATCACTTTTTCATTTTTTTGTTCCCACTTTAGAGCAACACTTTTTGTTTTTGTTGTTGCCACTTCGAAACAACACCTTTTGTTTTTGCTGTTCCCAATTCGGAACAACACTTTTTCATTTTTGTTGTTCCCACTTCGAAACAACACTTTTTAATTTCTGTCGTTCCCACTTCGGAACAACACTTTTTCGTTTTTGTTGTTCCCACTTCGGAACAACACTTTTTCATTTTTGCTGTTCCCACTTTGGAACAACACCTTTTACATTTTTTTGTTGTTCCAACTTTGGAACAACACTTTCTGCGTGTTTGCTGTTCCAACTTTGGAACATCACCTTTTGTTGTTTGTTGTTCAAACAACACCTTTTTCTCTTAGATTGTTTTGTTGTTCCCACTTTTGAACAGTTGTTGTTCCATTTTGGAACAATATTTTTTCTTCTTGAAGTCATGACAACACCCTTTTTCCTTGCATTATTGTGATGTTGAACAACACTTGCATAATTATTCCTAGCTCATCTCAGCACCATTTTGCTAATTCGCTTTCATGGCATGAAGTGCAATACTTTTATGAGGACAAGAATTATGGATTCTATTGAAGTAGGTGAATACCCTTAACGTTATGATCTTTAACAAGACAACTTCTTGATGATAGATTTTTTTTAAAAAATGGGACACAATTATTTATATATTACTTTACTGTATTGATTTTTGTTGTATATGATACTGATTGATCATCTTTACCATGTTGGTTCGACCCCTCTTGGTTATAATCTTCTCTATCTATTATAAGTGAGATTATGGGTATATTTTTTTCTATTGACATGTTCAACTTCTTCCACCATCCCTGCTCTTAAGGAGTACTGAGCCTCCCTCTATTTATTATAAAAATGTGTAATAACAACAAAATTTTGCCTACAGATAGAGGATAGGGGGTCTCATTAAGAGCCAGCCTACCATGTTCATAAGGATGTAGCAATGTGACATTCCCACTATGGCCACCACACCAGGGTTATGATCCATTGGATGGCTAAAATATCCTTGGAACAGGAGGTCTCATCATGAGCCAACCTGATCACTTTTGCTACTTCCCAGTGAATGGCAATATGGTCATCTGGTTACCATGCCAGCACACTGATCTTTTCTGTAGAAACAACAATGGAATTCTCCAACTATAAATTGAGGATCTTGGCTCATATGGGTTAAAAAGCCACTTTGTTGAGGCTATGGATGTTTGCTGGCAACAGAAGCTCTGCTTATTGTATTGAAGTTCTATTTTCAACATCAATAATTATTATAATACCCTCTTCTTACTTTTATTTTTATCAAAAGAACTATTTCCCTAATTTCTCCCTACCTTGAACCTTTATGCATGAGTTAATGTTTTAAATCAATCATATCATTTTCAGCTGGAATATCGTTAGCAAAGCATCTTTTTCTTACATATTGTTGTCCTTTTTCCTTACCGCATAACCTATCATCAACCAAAGCATCTTGTCTCTTCTTAATAACCATCATTACACACCTCGCTTTCATTATATCCACACCTTTTACAGTCCTTTCATTAATATATGTACTCTGTCGCATATTAATGCTGTATCTTTCACCCTTGTACATTGTCGTCAGAACAACTTTTCCCCGTCCATTCGGTCGTAGGCGACCTCTCATCTTGTAGGAGGGAGGGGACCTCCACTACACTCATCCATGTCTTATAATTGTTTTATTGGATTTCATAGGTTGACATGGTATTCTATGATCACGTAGCATGGGGCAAAATAATAGTCCTTGAATTAATTAATTTTCATAGAAATTTCGTTTAACATTGTAAAATGTAGCTGTTACAACTACTTGTTGTTCTATCTCTCTGTTGTTGTTTGTTGCTATGTTTTCTCCATTATGCTAATCCTTTCCAATAGTAGGAAATACTCAAGCATTATGGGTGGTAAGATAGTGTGCCGAGTACCTTTAGTGTTGGAAGTCTCCGACAGAGCCAGGGAAATTCTGGTCTGCAAAGGTTGGATATCGTATTTCACAAGATTTCAGCCCCCTAGTGAGGAAATTGCTATTGAGTTTCTATAGCATCTGCAGAATGGGTAATCCATGGTGAGAGGTAGAAGAATCACAATATCAGACATTGTAATAGCTAAAGTATCTGGGCTACCGGTGGAAGGAACTATATGGCCAAAAAAACACATAATGTTCCAAGACGTGGTGGACATTTTCAGAGATGCAGATGAGGAATTAACCAAGAAAGTCAAGGGCATACAACCATATTCTCTTGAAGAACCATGCTGTGAGTTGGCAAGTGTTGTCCAGAGGTACGTTACCTATGATGGATGATGAGATGTGGTAAGACCACGTCAACTCAATCTTTTAGCTGTTTTAAAACTAAAGATCACTGTTAATCTATCATCTTTTTTGAATTCATCGCTGCATGATACTGCCGATAGAATAAGACGGGATATGCACCCTGAAACTGTAGTTAGCCACCATGGATTGATTAGAATAATTTTTAGCCATAACCTTGTTCAAAAAAACTTAACTTGGTATGGTCTCATAGAGCCCCTTGAGATTAGTCAAAACCCTGTAATCCAAAATCCTGCAATCTTGGAGATAAGCCAACAGAGCCTTTTTCTGAAAAGAAAAAGGATTACCCACTCAAACATTGAACCCCATAAGCACAGGAGGTCTAAAAGGTTAAATCTAGCCCAGAGAATGTCTGTAAACCCATAAGAGAGCGCTGAACCATCCAAACCAGTTAGTATACAGGACTCTGAGTCGGAACCAGAGGAAAAACCTGAACAAGGGAAAGGATGTCATTCAGAATTAGAACCTGGGGAAGAGGCAAATTCAGAACAAGAACCCGAGGAAGAGGATAGACCAGACTTAGAGCAAGAAAGGTCACAACACTTTGATGAAGAAGAACTAGAAAATGAAGAAGAGCCTCTTCAAACATCAACCATGAGCCCCCAAAATGATATTTTGTAGGATTTTGAGACAGGAATGGCTCATGTCTTGGAAAATCTGAATGCATACATGCAGCCTGGAGGATCACATGATCCTAACCTAATTGAAGCTCAATCCCTAGAAGATTATGGGCATACAAAAATTTTTCCTTCTTCAGAAGCTACACACACGAAAAGGAAGCAGACACAAAAGTTATTCATGAATCCGACAACCAGTCTAGTGACACAGTTCTATTGGAACACAACCATGACAAACAACAGGAATATTTAGATACAGAAGCTATTGAAAAGCCTGTTAGTGTAAAATATGCTCCTCGGAAGACGCAAGTAGTTGGAGAAAAACTAAAGAATCTGAGACAAAAATACCAAAAGCCTCGAAAGACAGTTAAAAGGATACATCAGAATATTAATTAAATTGCAAATGGCAAAGCCTAGAACACTACTCCTGAGGTAGTCTCTGTGGCTACAGAAATGGAAATATGTAAGGGTAGGTCAACAGAAACCAAAACTAAACTCATTCCTACTCAAAAAATAGCCACCCAGGCAAATTTGCATGCAGACTTAGTGGATGCAGCCATTCAGATGGAGGGTTGGTCCTCCCACAATAAGGAAGTATAGACCAAGGAAATATCCTCTCGTAGCACAGGCACTCAAACAGAAGAGCAAGCCAAGGATATCCTATCAAGCAAAGACCCTATTCTTCTAAAGCTACAGGAAGAACTGATGCAAGCCCAGCTTGCTTTAGAACGATGTGAACAAGAGACAGTTCCCTTGCAAAAATATCAAGAGTTGCAGAAACAGTTTAGTGAACTAACCATAACTGAGAATGGGACTTTTGATAGATTTAGATAGGAAGAAGAGAAGCCGAAGAAGGTGAAGAACAAGCTGGACAGAGCCAAGAATCATATAGACACCATTTTCTCGCTATATTCGGATGTCTTAACATGTAGGTCTCCTACCAAAAATTATGCCATGTTCTTATTAGAATGATACTTATTGTTAAATATTAAAGCCGTAAGAGCTGGTAAGCCAATCGAATTAAAGAAAACTGAAGATTTTATAAGTTTCTACAAGGAACATGGGGCAAAAGTTGAAAGGCTTCTTTGCAAATTTTATCTGCATAATTTCATATTAGAAGAAGAAGTGGATAAGAACCCTAGCCGTTTTGTTCGAGATATTCAATTCCAGGATTTTATCCCTTTTGCAGTTAATCAACTTAAGTGGTTTAAGGCATATAATTCGTTCCAAAGACAAGAACATGGGTTGGATCTCTGGGTAAGGAGTGAGCCTACTCACCTTTTGTAACTATTCGCTAAACATAAAAGGTTGATGGCACAAGAAGGCGTGATTCAAATTTTAGGGCCCATACATAAGAAAATTGTATAGAAAGGGACAACATATTTCTTCTCTATCTAGGAAAGATCTCTGACTGCATCCAAAATGAGATGGACAGTCTCAACTAATAGTGTTAAGGAAAGAGAAGGAGCTCTGGTGAACATGGCGGTTTAGGGTTAAGGACAGACCTGCAATGGCAGACCTGCAAAGATCACAGCAACCCTGCCAACACTTTCCAGCAATACGACAAACCATAAGCAACAAGGAGCGGTGCGTGAATCATGAGTCTCCCTCAGGGGGAGGACATGGTGCCTCCCCCCAATGGAAATGAAAACACTCAAATGCATGAGGAAGCTTTCAAGCAAACTGTCCAGGACGAAATGAGAGTAGGACAGGATACACAAATAGACAAGACGATCGACAATGAGAATCCCAAAGTGACATCGGCCACCTGCAAGCCAGTTGCAGCTGAAAGACCTAAGATTGAGCTCCCAAGCAATCAGATCAATGCTCAAATCCAATACATGAAGGATCACGCCTTGATTGGGAAATTTATAGGCTTTTGGCCTACGGAGAAAGCTCTGCATGGTTGGATTGCAGCCAAGTGGAAGCCGAAAGGACACATTACCCTGCAGTTGGGCCCTAAGGGATTCTTCATGGCAGTTTTCAACTGTCTAGAAGATAGGAACAGAGTCCTCGATGGAGGGTCGTATTTTTTTAATGCAACGAGACCGTATCTTAGGGATTGGATTGAAAGATTCAATCCAGATAAAGAAGATCTCACCTGGGCACTAGTTTAAATCCGTCTCTACTCTCTCCCTATGGTGTACTAGGATGAAGCTTCACTACAATATATTTGCAATGGCCTAGGGGAATTCGTCAAAATAGCAGAGGAGACGAAACTTCGAAGATATACTTCATATTCCCGAATTTGCATCTATATGCATCTCAGCAAAGCTCTTCCGGATGTGGTAAGTCTTTTCCATGACGATTTTGAATGGGTTCAATCAATAGATTATGAACATGTCCCGTTTCACTATAGGAAATGCCATGCCCTTGGCCATTTATTCCGCGACTGCCCTTCAAATCTGAAGACCTCATCCCCCACCTCTTCTGATAAATCTGATTCAAATGGCTTTACCAAAGTCACCAATCGCAGAAAGAACCCCAAAAAACCTGTTTCAAACCCTAAGACACCTACTACCAACTCTTCCATGCCTTCCACAAGTAATAGTTTTGAAACCCTAGCTCAGCCGGAGATAAACAACTCCGAAATCCCTGCTCCCTCCGAGGAGCCGCCCAAGACAAAAGCCCAATCCGCCCCCACTAGCTCAAAGAAAACCCAGAAATCTAAACAAACCATAGACCTCACCTCTTCCTCTCCCAGTTTGGTCCCAGCATGGAACCCTCAGGGCATGGATGTGGACAACATGCAACCCGCTTTCACAGCTGCAACAGAAACTACAGAGGAAAGGAGCAAATCCTAGTACATGGAAGAGGAACCTAAAAGCATAGATATTGGACAGCTGGATATACTAGGCTTAGAACAAGCCTGTAAGACAAAAACTTATGACAAGATTCTAGAAATACAGTTGGAAAACTTGGAAGTGATTATTTCCAGAGCAAAACAGCAAAGAACCCTCAACATACAGCCTAGAAGTCAATGGGATGGAAAAAAACATTACCAAAGACAATAA
The DNA here is from genome assembly GCA_031772625.1 of Pinus tabuliformis. NCBI lineage: Eukaryota > Viridiplantae > Streptophyta > Pinopsida > Pinales > Pinaceae > Pinus > Pinus tabuliformis. Next base: position 981,735,071 of record CM062805.1, on the reverse strand, counting down.
AAGGAGAGGAAGGAAAACGGATCTCCAACGAATTATCCGCATTGGGGAATATTGGTGGAACCGGAAATATATTCCAAGCTTACAAAGTATTACAACACTCTCCCCAATACTTCATCATGAAGCTAATTTCATGGAATATTAGAGGGCTCAACGGCCCGGGAAATACAGATCGATAAAAAGTATGATCTAGCAGGAGAAACCCCAAATCTTCTTCATGCAAGAAACCAAATGTAACTCTACAACTCTGGACCGAACCATTGCAAAAGCATGGCCAGGTAGTAAAGCAGTAGCAGTGGATGCCTCAGGAGCTTCAGGAGGCCTTGCAATAATCTGGGATAAACAAGCCATCACGCTTACCAACATTCATGCGAGTAAGCACTTCATTCAAGCTACCTTCCACATAACAGGGACAAATATACATGGTCACTTAACTAATGTCTACTTTCCCCAGGAGGCCATGAACAAGATAGACATACTGAATACCCTATCTTTGATCAACGCTGACAGAACTCACCCGCTCTGGATTACAGGAGGAGACTTCAACATGATAACCAAACTGGAAGAAAAGAGAGGAGGTAGGAATAAACTAGATAAGGAGAGTAGTCATTTAAAAAACTTCATCCAAAACAATTGGCTCATTGATATGCCATTTAATAATGGAATTTATACATGGAACAATAAAAGAGTAGGCTCACAACAGATAGCCTCTCGATTGGACAGATTCTTGCTCTCTGACAATGCAATCCATCTAGGCGGAGATCTCTCAGCTTCAATCCTGCCTCTCTCAGGCTTAGATCATTGGCCAATTTCACTTCAATGGACAAGACTAGGCAACACTACTCGTCAGCGTTCTCACTTTGAAGCTTTCTGGTTGTTGCATCTAGATTTCAACAACCTAATAAATACGGTTCGGAATAGCTTCAAAGATTCGGAAGGCTCAAAAATGTATCAATTCCAGCAAAAACTCAAAAATCTCAAAATCAACATCAAACAATGGAACCACTCCACTTTTGGCAATATTTTCCACGCACAAAATGCTCTAGATCAAGACATAAAAAGACTACAACAGAGGACCATGATGGAAGGAAGATAAGAGGAACTCTCAGAGTAGGAAACACACCTACAATCACAAATATCCGAAAGAGCAAAGAAAGAAGAAGTACTTTGGAAGAAAAAATCAAGAGTCAAATGGCTTAAAGAAGGCAAAATAAACACAAAGTTTTTTCATTGCACTACTGTTCAAAGGAGAATGAACAATACCATCACTCACATCCAGAACAGGCAAGGGGAAAGAGTAGAAAATCACGAAGATATAGAACAAGAACTTCTCACCTACTTCAAGCAGGTTCACCAAGAACCATAGACAGATAGGATGGCGGCCATAGAGAAAATAACCAAGACTATTCCAAAAGTAATAACTGAGGAACACAATCAGCTCCTTCTCAGGCCGATTTCCTTACAGGAGGTGGAACATGCGATGCACCAATTAAAAGAAGGAAAAGTGCCTGGCCCTGATGGGTTCACATCCAACTTTTTCCACAACTTCTGGGATCTGATTAAAATGGAGGTTTGGCAGGTAGTTGAGGAATCCAAGACCAATCGGTGGATGCTTCCCTCCATGAATGCAACCTTCATCGCCCTCATTCCCAAGGAAGCACAATCTCAAACCCCTGACAAATTCAGGCCTATCGCTTTGTGTAACGTCATCTACAAAATTGTCTCCAAAGTCATTGCCTCGAGGCTCAAACTGCTGCTACCACTACTCATATCGCCAGAGCAATCAGGGTATGTGGAAGGCCGACAGATCACGGATGGCATCATACTTACTCATGAGATCATTCACTCCTTGAAACAGTCTAAAAAAGCAGGTATGCTTCTTAAAATCGATCTCTCTAAAGCCTTTGATAGCTTAAGCTAGAATTATATTCAAAAGATGCTAATTGCCTTTGTTTTCCACCCCACCCCCCCATGGGTTAGATATGTCATGAGTCTCATAACCTCCACCTTCTTTTCCATTTTGATTAATGGCATCCCCTCCTCCCCTTTTCATCCCTCTAGAGGAATCTGACAGGGAGATCCCCTATCCCCTTTTCTGTTCGTCATGATGGTGGAAGGTCTTGGTAGAAGCATCAAAGAAGCTCTTCATTCCCAGCAATTAAGAGGCCTCTCCTTTCCCAACTCCCATACTTTTACCCACCAACAATTCATGGACGATAACATGCTATTTGGCCATCCTTTAGTCCAGGAAGCTCTCAAATTAAAATCCCTGCTGACTGATTTCTCAGCTGCCTCTGGAGCGAACATAAATAAGGCTAAATCCCAAATTTTCTTTTTTCATACCCCTGCTGTTACCCAAGCTTCTATTGCTCGTATCCTTGGATTCCCGATAGCTGCACTCCCATCCAAATATCTAGGAGCTCCCATGATTGATACTACCCTGAAGCTCGCCTCTCTTCATGGACTCACAGATCCCTCAATATGGTCAGTCTCTTAGTCTTAATCAAAGTTGTATTACAATCTATACAGCTGTATCTCTTTTCTGTCCTCAAAGAAATCAAACGACTCCAAAGTTCCTTTCTGTGGAGCAATTCGGGATAGAATCGCAAATGGGCTCTGGTAAAATGGGACACAATTTGTCTTCCAAAGAACTTAGGAGGCATAGGGCTTTGTGATCCCTATCACAGCAATGTTGTCATGGGAGAACGCATCTAGTGGAAATGGCTCACGACATCACACACTCCCTGGGCTACCCTCTGGACAGCAAAATACGCCAACAACAGACCTGTAGAGGATCTAATTCGACTCATAGAAGTGGGCCCAGGATCCCTAATCTGGAATGCAGCTAAGCAACACAAGAACTTAATCTAGCAGCACAGCTTCTGGGAAGTTAGGGACGGTACAACTGCAAGGTTATGGGAAGATTCTTGGCAGCAGAAACCCAGGCTAAAGGATTTGATCAAACCCCACCAAATACCTGATTGGGAAACGCAAAGGCTAGATAAGGTCAATCAATACTGGAGGCCTACCATAACGCAGGGATATAGGCAATGGCTAAGCACGGACCACATCATCAGGCACGACATGGAGTCTGAACAGCAGATCCTAGGGATGGAACTCTCCAATAGGAAAATGTGATATTCAGATAAGAAGGATGTTCTCAGATGGGGCTACGAGGAAAGAGGAACTTTTACCACGCATGAGGCTTATAACATAATCATAAAGGATCACACAATCAAAGATCCTCTCTGGAACAAAATCTGGGCCCCTAATATTTGGCCGAAAGTGTCCACTTTCCTTTGGTTGCTATGTCAAAACAAAATCCTCACTTGGGACAATCTTCAGAAGAGAAACTTCCACGGACCCTCCATATGTCCCAACTGCAAGCAAGAGGAAGAAACCACTTTGCACCTCATGAATTCATGCTCATTAGCACACAGGCTCTGGGAAAAAGTGAGTTTTCGATGCCAAAAGGATGGCAGAATCAAAGAAGACATAACCACCACTGTACGCAATTGGGCACGGAATCCATACAAGAGAAAATTACTAAACTCCTTATGGAAACTCATCCTAGGCCTTCTCATGTGGACAATATGGAAAGAGAGGAACCGACGCATCTTCAAGGATCAATCCTCACCTTTGGAAATCCTCTGGAACACTGTTTGCCAAAATCTTAGGGAAACCTTACTACTTCAAACTTGGCAAGAAGACGACTTTCCCTCCCTTCCACAGGAACAGAATATCTGGGCCAATTGGAATCTACAGTGGAACCAAGAGTTGATAATCCATGTTAAACCTGCAGCAAAGAGCAAAATACTAGACAAATGGTTCCCTCCACCCCAACATGTGATCCAACTGAACTTTGATGGAGCCTCGAAAGGCAATCCAGGCAAAGCAGGGTTTGGTGGAATTTTCAGAGATCATAAGGGTGACCCCCTTCTAACCTTCATAGGTTCAAATGGATGGGACACAAATAACTCAGCAGAATTAGAAGGGTTATGGCAAGGGCTCCTCCTAGCTCAAACTCATGGTTTCTTCCCACTCATGATTGAAGGTGATTCACAAATCCTAATAAACATGGTGAATAAGATTTTGCAGGGGACTCCATCAAACAGAGTGAGTAACAACTAAAGATTAGCGAAAAGATTGAAACTCATTGAAATATGGCTCTCTACCCACATAGTAGTCAATTTCAAGCATATTCATCTGGAGGGCAATAGAGTGGTTGACCTTTTAGCTAATATAGGAGTGGAGAGTGGAATAGCTCTTTGTGTAGACTTGCTAACCACTATAGCCACAACGCCCCAGCTAAAGGAATATAATGAATTACTGAAGATTGAGAAGGCACTGGAAGAAGGAGCGCACCTGGATGCTGGTGAAAATCAAGGTCATTGATGCAAAATAGACTGGAAGGCAGTGAGAGGACAAGCCACATGGCCGTCGGCATTCCACCCCACACCATTCTGAGCTGAATTCATGACCACCTGCAAGTAGCATTTAATGAATGCTTGGGCTAAGAACTAGCCATTATGTGCCTAGAAAAGGACTCCCCTCGCCATAGTGTTTTCCCTCCTCCCCTGCTCCATTGCAATAGCCTGCCCGAAGGTGTTGAACCCTGCTCTCACACTGTCACTAGGAGTTGTTGCTGGTTAGTTCGTTGTGTTGATCTTGGCAATGGGCATCACTATTCACATTCTACGCTTTGCTATTTAACCTCTGCCTAGCCGTCCCTTGTTCCTTCTCTGTTCAATTCCTTGGCCATTTCTCCCACTAAAGACTTGGCTAGGCATTCCCTCATGGTTCGTCATCGCATGAGGAGCCATAGAGGGGGTAATCGGGGTGGTAGTTCCTGCCCTTAGGTGACGCTGAGTCTTGAACCTTCCGCCCCCTCTCCTTCCCCTGAACTTCCTTACCCCCATAGCTCTGTTTTGGGTACGTATCCTAATACCCACAGTGGTTGGGGACATGCACAGTTTCCAGGTGGTTGTCGAAGCGATGTCGCGGTTCACACTGCCAACTTCCCTTTTCCCCCTCACCCAGCTCCCCACTCGACCCAATTCAAATTCCGCAGCAACCTGAATAGATTGGTGATTACTACCACCATCACCATCGTTTTCACTGAAGAAAATGAGCCGCAAGCCACCCAGGTGGGAAGTACTGAAGCACAACAAGAGGAGGCTCGTAGACACAGGAATGGCCGAGATACTGGAAAGCATCTATTGAATGAGGAAAGGGGTGCTCTACATGGCCAGGCCATGGGTGGCGGTCAACATCCAGTAGGAGGAAGTTCTAGAGCCACGCGACCACCAGGTGGCAGCATGACTGACGCGTTGGCTCCACATGCAGCTGCTGGCAGCTCTGGTGGCATCCAACCTGTGTGTGGGCCACACAGTGGCATGTCGGAGGAGGAGGATGATTGGGATCAGTATGCGTGTCTAGTTAAAGAGATACCCATCCAAAACGATGTTAGAAAATTATATATATTACGGAGCAATGGAGCACATAAAATATTGCAGAAATATAAACACAGAAAACGCACAAAACAAGAGAGACACAAATATACGTGGTTCACCCAGTTTGGGCTACGTCCACCCCGAACAGCCAGTCCTTCCTTTCTATTATCCAGCAAAATGAAGAGACACAACCTACAACAAATCTGCTGTAATATCCTCTGTTTTCTCTCACAGTCTCACCTCTCTGTTTCTCGCTCACAGAATACACATCTATCACACAGCCTCAAATAAAATACCCTCATACAAAGAGAGGGGTTGCCTTCTAGGGCAAAAAACCCTAAACTAAACATAAGTTCTACCGTCAGATCATCCGCCTAATGAACGGCCCAGATTGACTAGAAATTACTATACTTTTACAAGGCAATTTTACAGCTGTTTTTAGCTTCGGGGGTCCTGCCCCCGAAACCCCCCTCCAGGGGGGGGCTCCCAAAGGTCGTAGCTGCCCCCCTGGACCCCCCCTGCAGTGAACATTTTACGGGCGGCATTGCCGCCCCCATTTAGAACTGGGGTCCTATGTGGCGATACCTTTGAATATAGAAGATAATCAGGCTCCACACCCAACAATCTCCCACTTGGAGACTGATTGTAGCAACTCCACCGCTGCTCCATTTGCTGGAAAATGACTCCTCTTTGGACCTGGCTATTTCTCATCTTCATCGTCATCCTTGAAGACCAACTGAAACTGAGCATATTCTCAGTTTCTCCCTGGTTACAACTTTTGTTAGCATATCTGCAGGATTCTGGCTAGTGTGTATCTTTTCCAGCTTCAACTCTCCATCTTCCAACACTAATTGTATGAAATGGTACTTGAGCTGTATGTGTTTAGTCCTGGAATGAAACGCTGAGTTCTTTGCAAGATGAATGGCACTTTGGCTATCACTGTATAACGTGCCCATATCATGCTCCTTACCCAATTCACCCATAAACCTTTGTAACCAAATCATTTCTTTACTAGCCTCTGTAGCAGCAACATACTCTGCTTCTATTGTTGAAAGTGCAACAACACTTTGGATTTTTGAAACCCAACTGACAGCTGTTCCTCCAACAATAAATACATATCTTGTAGTGCTCCTCCTGTTATCTTTGTCACCTGCCATATCTGCATCAACATATCCTTGTAGGGAGATGTTTGAACCACCAAAGCATAATGCTTGATTTGTGGTACCTTTCAAATATCTGAGAATCCATTTTACTGCCATCCAATGTTCCTTTCTTGGATTGTTCATGTACCTACTTACAACTCCCACTGCATGTGCAATATCAGGCCTTGTGTAGACCATTGCATACATTAAGCTTCCAACTGCTGATGCATATGGAACTTTAGACATATAATCCATGTCTTCTTGGGTCTTTGGGCACATTTCCTTGCTAAGTTTGAAATGGCTAGCAAAAGGTGTACTAACTGGTTTTGCATTGTGCATGTTAAATCTTTTCAACACCTTTTGTATGTACTCATTCTGAGACAATGTTAATTTACGATTTTTCCTGTCTCTAGTTATTCTCATACCAAGGATTTGTTTCGCAGCTCCCAAATCCTTCATTGCAAATGAATTTGCCAATTTTCTTTTGAGCACATTTATTTCCTACATGTTAGATCCTGCAACAAGCATGTCATCTACATACAATAACAATATAATATAGCTGCCATCATTTTGCTTTTTCAAATAAACACAATGATCAGAGTGACATCTAGTATAACCTTGTTCAGACATAAACTTGTCAAATTTTAGATACCACTGCCTTGGAGCCTGTTTTAAGCCATACAAGCTCTTCTTCAACCTGCACACTAGTTTCTCCTTCCCTTCCACCTCATATCCTTGTGACTGCTGCATATATATCTCTTCCTCCAAATCCCCATGGAGAAAGGTTGTCTTTACATCTAACTGCTCAAGATGCAAATCTTCAGCTGCTACAAGACTTAAAATAGTTCTAATTGAAGTCATTTTAACAACAGGAGAAAATATTTCATCAAAATCAATACCTTTCTTCTGTGCAAACCCCTTCACCACAAGTCTAGCTTTATACCTCTGTTTTCCTCCATCTTCTTCCTTCAGCCTGGAAACCCATTTATTCTTCAATGTAGTTTTTCCTACAGGCAACCTGACTAAATCCCAAGTCTGGTTATGCATTAAGGAGTCCATCTCTTCTTCCATGGCTACCTCCCACTTCTTCCTGCTTTCAACCTGCATTGCTTCTTCATAACATTCGGGTTCACCAGAATCAGTCAGCAATAAATAATATAATGAAGGAGAGTATCGTTCAGGGGGTCTACTTATCCTGGTAGATCTTCTAACACCACTTTCAGGTGTTTCGGGTGCCTGTTGTTGTTGTGGTGGTTGCTGTTGTTGTGGTTGTTGATTATTATTATTTTCAGGCACCTTTACTTTTTCAGTGATTTCATCAAAAACTGCGTATTCCTTGTTTTCCTTTTCCTGTTTCCTTTCCTGCAACTGATTCTTATACAAGACCTTTTCATTGAATATTACATCTCTGCTCCTAATGATTTTGTGATTTTCGTAATCATATAAGCGATAACCAAAATCATTAACACCATATCCAATAAAGGTACATTTCTTTGACTTTGCCTCAAGCTTTGTTCTATTTTCTTTATCAATATGGACAAAGGCCTCACAACCAAAAGGCTTTAAAATAGAGTAGTTTACCTTTTTACCTGTCCATGCTTCCTTTGGAACACCACCATCCAAGGAACTTGAAGGCCCTCTGTTTATTAGATAAACAGCAGTATCTACAGCATCTGCCCAAAACTGTAAAGGCAATCCTGCATGCAATCTCATGCACCTTGCACGCTCCATGATTGTTCTGTTCATCCTTTCTGACACACCATTTTCTTGTGGTGTTCTTGGAACTGTCTTCTCTCTGCGAATTCCATGCTCTGAACAGTACCTATCAAACTCTTTGCTGCAATATTCACCTCCATTGTCTGATCTAAGACACTTCAATTTCTTTCCTGTCTCAATCTCAACCAAAGCTTTCCATTTCTTGAAAGTATCAAATACATAAGATTTATTCTTAATACAATAAATCCAAGTTTTTCTAGTTGCATCATCAATAAAAGTAACATAATAACGAGAGCCACCAAGAGATGATACCTGAGCAGGTCCCCATACATCTGTATGCACAAGCTCTAATTTTTCATTCTTCTTTTCTTTCCCAACTCTGAGAAATCTGACTCTCTTCTGTTTTCCATAAATGCAATTCTCACAGAAGTCCAAATCAACATTCTTCAAACCCGGCAACAAATTCCTTGAGTGAAGAATCTTCATCCCCTTTTCACTCATGTGTCCGAGCCTATGATGCCATAATGCTGCATCTGCTCCTTTGGAAGTTAAAGCATTAACAGAGTTAGAAATACCATTGCATAAATACAATGTACCAACCTTTTCGCCTTTTGCTATTACCAGGGCTCCTTTGGTGACCTTCCAAGCTTTATCTGTGAAAGTTGTCACACAACCTTCACCGCCTAACTGCCCTGTTGAAATCAGATTTTTCTTTAGATCTGGAACATGCCTTACTTCCTTTAATAGCCATTGGTTTCCATTCTGCTATTTTACAAGAACCTTACCCATTCCAACGATTTTACAGGGTTTATCATCACCCAGACGAACTTGTCCAAAATCTCCTTGAACATAGTCATGAAAGTATTTCTTATCAGGTGTGGCATGGAATGAAGCCCCTGAATCTACCACCCAGGAATCAGTAATATTTTCAAAAGAAAGAATCAAAGCATCTTGTAACACCTCACTTGTCACATTTGCTTCATGATTGTTTTCTTGCTCTGCATCTCCTTCTTTTCCCTTCCGAGATCTACAGTCTTTCTTTAGGTGTCCTTTCTTTCCACATTTCCAGCACACTATCCCCGATCTGGACTTGGATCTGCCTTTCCTTGATTTACTGCGATATCCTGAGCTCTTTCCTCTTTCCATTTTTCTTCCTCTAGACTCTGCACTCAAAGCATTTCCCGATGTCTCACCGGAGCTTTTCCGTCGCATTTCCTCGCTAAGGATAGCACCGACAACATCATCAAACTTTAAAGTACTAGATCCAGAAATAGAGTTACTAATGGCCATTACCAAACCATTCCAACTTTCTGGTAATGAGCACAAGAATAACAGAGCTCTATCTTCATCATCAAAGTTTACCCCTACAGAACTTAACTGACTTGTAACTGTATTAAAATCATTTAAATGGTATGCAACAGATCCACCTTCCGACATATTCATATTAAATAACCGTTTCATAAGAAATACCTTGCTTGAGGTCGAGGGTTTTTCATATAGTTTCGACAACGTCTGCATCAAACCCTCTGTCGTGGTTTCCTTCGAAATATTGAAGGCGACTGACGTAGCAAGGCACAACCGTATTGTTCCGAGTGCCTTTCTATCGAGAAGGTTCCATTCTTCGTCTTTCATACCCGTCGGCATCTTTGTTTTGCCGCCCAATGGTAGGAATAGATCTTTTTGATACAGATAATCTTCCATCTACATCTTCCACAGCGAGAAGTTTTGGCCGTTAAATTTCTCGACCCTAAACTTACCATCTTCCGCCATTGCTCCCACTCGAACCAGGAACCCTTCTTTCCTGCGAGTTTATCAGCCAAATAGACCTTCGGCTCTGATACCAGTTGTTAGAAAATTATATATATTACGGAGCAATGGAGCACATAAAATATTGCAGAAATATAAACACAGAAAACGCACAAAGCAAGAGAGACACAGATATACGTGGTTCACCCAGTGTGGGCTACGTCCACCCTGAACAGCCAGTCCTTCCTTTCTATTATCCAGCAAAATGAAGAGACACAACCTACAGCAAATCCGCTGTAATATCCTCTGTTTTCTCTCACAGTCTCACCTCTCTGTTTCTCGCTCACAGAATACACATCTATCACACAGCCTCAAATACAATACCCTCATACAAAGAGAGGGGTTGCCTTCTAGGACAAAAAACCCTAAACTAAACATAATTTCTACCGTCAGATCATCCGCCTAATGAACAGCCAAGATTGACTAGAAATTACTATACTTTTACAAGGCAATTTTACAGTTGTTTTTAGCTTCGGGGGCGCTTCCCCCGAAACCCCCTGCCAGGGGGGGCTCCTAAAGGTCGTAGCCGCCCCCCCCTGGACCCCCCCTGCAACGAACATTTTACGGGTGGCATTTCCGCCCCCATTTCGAACTGGGGTCCTATGTGGCGATACCTTTGAATATAGAAGATAATCAGGCTCCACACCCAACAAACGAGTTCAAATGATGACGTGTGGTAGCTAGGTGTCGCCAACTGAGATCTCCTTTGCTGACTGGTCCTTTTTTGATATGTTTGTTCTGCTGGAACTTTTCTGGGTTTATGTTTGTCCTGTTGGAACTTCTCTTGTTTTTTTCTTTCCTGTCTTAAAGAATGATATCCCATATCTGGGTATTTTTTGCCTTTGCGGACTGGTTTCCCCAACGATGGGGCAGTCAAGGTATTCTCTGATAAACAATGTTTAGCACTGCTGAGGCCTGAGCCTCATTGTACTCATATTTTGTTACATATTAATAGATTAACTTTACTTAGAAAAAAAAGAAGTGTTAAGGAAAGATAGCCATTTAATTATGGGAACTTCAAAGTTGCCGCAAGCTAGTTAATCACATACAACAATCTTATCTTGAGGGAAGGGCCTTATTGGTTGGGATGTCGATTTAGGTGTCCCATTATTTGGTATCCTCCTGAAGGGTATCGGTTTGACTATGAGTTACCTGAAGGACACGAACAGACAGCCTTTGCAAATCTGGCACAAAATCACGGTTTCAGGCCTGATAAAGAAACCTTTTCTCCAACTTACTCCTTAACTACATTACATAGGAACTATTCATTTGTCATGAGGACATAAAAAAAGGTAAGCAGGGGAGTATGTTGAGCCTTGCAATAGGTATGTATTTACTCTTGATTACTGTCTTTTTCCTCCTTTCTTATCCATTTTGTGCCATGATATAATAACATATTGATAGGATTTTGATAAGGAATGAATGAAATTGCTCTTGATACAATTTGACCGACCAAACTAACTCTCATTACTTTTTATGTAGAAAAACAACAGATGGAACAACTGTTGTTCCAAAGTCGGAACAACAAAAGCTAATCAAGGGAAATGAGATGTGTCGTGTGCAATTGAACCAAGAAACGAATGAAGAAGATCAACGAAAGATAGAACAATTGTCTGAAGATAAAATTTAGTTGTGAATCCCTCAAGATCTCCTAATCCTGAGGGATCACATTTATCTTTTTCCTTTTGACTATAAAAGGGAAAACTGAAGAGGGTTATCTCATCTTTTACTTTGCTTCTACTTTTAATTTACAGAAGCGTAATTCTGAAGAATAAGATCGTATTATAATGACAAGTGACTTTGATGATTAATATACAACTTGTGTTGTTGTTTATTCGGATATTCTGAAGTACCTAAGCAGTATTCGCCACTGGCTAGGGCCCAGTCTCTAGTGGATCTTATTGTTGTTCCTTATTTTATGCTTTTTCCATTTCCTGCAAGTTTATTCTCCTTTACAGCTTTACAGTTTATTTATTTTCGTTGAATCAGATTTCTGGTATGCATTTCATTAATGTGCAATCCTAGTTGGCTTTATTTAATTCATGTCGTGGATTGAATTAGTTATCAGTTAAAGAATCATTTCTTATTAACTAAAGAATAGAGCATTATTGATTAAATTCTTTCCTTCTATCCAGTAGTTTAAGTCCAGCTGAAAGAGCTCAGTTAATGCTACGGTGCTCTCGGTTGATTATCATTTGAATTTGGTTGATTAAGATTGAATTACGGTTTTGTTTGAGATTGAGTCATGATGCTTAGATGAATTATTTCCCTTAAAGTTACAAGCTTGAGATTTATGATTGCATCTGTTTACTCTTGTATTGAATTTAATAACTTATTTTAAAGCATTACTCTCTGGATTTATAGCTTGCACATATTGTGTACACTCTTGGAATAAAAAGACTTACCCAGGTTGATAATTAATGTGAGGAAATTAGGAGTTTTAAAAGACACCTTTTAGCACCCAACAAGTGGGTATGTTATGGGAGCGGTCTTGATGTAAGGAAGAAGTCATGTATGCTACCATTATGAAGTATTTCATGGGGTAGTTATTAACTACCCTACCTATGACAAGGAGCTCTATTCCTTAGTGCAAGCTATAAAGAAGTGGAAGCACTATCTGATGGGAAAGGAGATTGTAATCCACACAAATCACAAGCCACTACTATACATTCATGCCCATAATAAGCTACAATAGACCAGGCATTACAAGTGGATGGGTTTTCCATAGTAAATTCATTTGGTGAAAAAATACAAGAAGAGAAGCACAAACAAGTTGTTTGACATGATTTTAAGGCCAACCACATGAAATATCACAACTTTGGGAACTCTTATGCAAATGGAGCCATTAATCATTGATGCATACAAAGAGACATATTTAGAGGATGAGGACTTCAAAGAGGTGTTTCAACAGTTGCAAATTCAGAGTCATGTGCTTGATGGTGACAACACGATTGAATACCATCTCTAGGGCGCGTTACTCTACAGACTGGAAAATTTATTTGTTCCTAAAGGTGATTGATTGTAACAAATTAGATAGGATATTGCCTCCAAGGTTGTAGGGAACTTTGATGCAGGCAAGACCATGCCCACATTGTAGAGTTATGTGTATTGGCCCAAGATTCAATATCAGGAAGTTAGGTTCATAAGAGGATGTATGCTTTGTTATATCAACAAGCATAGAAATAGGAAAAAAGGTCTATATCATCCCTTTCCTATATTGACTCATCCTTGAGAATGAATTTACATCAATTTTGTTGGAGGTTTTCTAAAAACTAGGAAGCAACATGACTACCTATTCATGCTAGTTGATAGGTTCAACGAGATGTGTTTTTTGATTCCGTGTAAAAATACCATCAGTGAGGAAGAAGGGGAAAACTTATTCTTTTGATAGGTCTCGGTGTACTTTGGAATAGCAAGGAGCATCATTTTAGATAGGGATACAATATTTCTCATTGCATTCTGGACTACATTATGGGAGAAGATGGACACGTAGTTGAGGATATCTACAACATTCCATCCCAAGACAGATGGGCAGAAAAATGTAGTCAATAAGAGTTTGGTACAACTTATGAGGGGATACAACCAAAAGAATCCAAAGACCTGGCATGAAAATATGGTATATATACAACATTATTATAATAGATAATTCCACACCTATATAGGAAAATCCCCATTTGAAACATGTTTTGGATATTTTCCGCATTCACCTTTGCACATTGAATATGGGCAACAAGGAGGTGTGAGGGAACATATTATAGGAGATGCCTTAAGGGATGAAAAAATTATATATAATATTAGGAAGATCCATCTATAGGAACAAGAGACACTGCATAATTCAAGGGAAAAATATAAGGCCAAATATGATCAACATAGAATAGAGAAATCATTCAAGGTGGATGACAAAGTATGGCTACAATTGAATAAGGAGAGGCTACATGGGTCTGGTAAGAAAATCAAGGCTCTAAGGTATGATCCCTTTGAGATACTAGAAAGGGTGGATGATAATGCATATCTACTCATTTTACCACCATATATTCACATTTACTCAGTTGTGAATGTAGAGACCTTAAAACTCAATGACCTTCTATGTTAGATCAGGAAGAGGAGAAGGAACTACCTTCTGTGGAGGATTTGGAACCAGATGCTCAAGAATGGTTATCAACAGACATAGGATTTTAAAATAGGTCCAAACTACAACACTATGGTAGCATGACCTTTGGAAATTGGTTTGAAAGGACAAATTCCAAACAAAGTGAAATGGTACCCTAGAGAGGTGGAGAAAAACATTCCTCACCTCATTCAGTATAATATTTTGGGGCAAAAAAGCCTCCCAAAATGGGGATGTGTGATCCAGATTAGATAATATACTATTTTTCATCCATCTTGATCCTTTTAGAGTGGAAAAAGTGGAGGAATTGGTCCACGAGACCGTTTTTCCCGCTGGGACCTAGCTTGGAAAAACGAGGTTTGAAATGTTCCAGGAGCATTTGAGGCATCAAATGAAATTTTTTAGCGGTAAAAATTTACCTCTTGAGAATTCCATATTTTCATGCTATTATGCACATAGATAGCTTTCCAATTGTTCGAGAATCACGTCAATTAGAGTTCATATGTGAAAGTTATGCCACTCAAAATTGGACCTTCTTGTTTTCATCATCATAATTCAAGAGGATGCCACACTAGGCCGCATTATTCAAGGAAAAGGTGCTAGCCACATTATTATGGTTTAGAATACTATAGAAGATTCTATTTCATAATTCTAGTTAAGATTTGAGTTAGTCAAACCAAACAACTAGAAGGCTACCAGGGTATGTTATAACTAGGCCACTAGGAGCAAAAGGGATTCCATTCTTTCGAGTCCATTTATTCCATAGTTGAGCAAAAAATATCAAAGAGGTATAGGAGGAAGAACATATAGAGAGGATTTGTGCATTATAGAAGCCCATGGGCCATAGACCACACTTGTTTGTACTAACATCCATATTTCCATTCCAGGAAATAGAGCAGAGCAACCTCACCTTCCAATTGGGTTTTTCTCTTGAAAGGGTTTCCTAGAGCATATCTTATATCAAATGTGTGTGTGAAATTTTATTTTTCCACTCCATTTTCTGCATAATTTTTATTCGCATGTATTCACTATTAATAGTACATCTACAGATCCAGAAATCTAATAAAATTGTAATAATGCATAAATTTACATTTTAAATATAATTTTATAAGATCTGTTGTGATGAAATTTACATTTTAAATATAAAATTGTAATAGTGTAGAACATTTATCTTAAAACTTTTGTGCCCCCAAGTGGACCAAAGACTGTTTTTCCCAGCAATGAGTCTACAAGATACAATGTTGTCTGTGTAAATTTTATGGACAAATGAACTGTTTAGTCTTTCAAATACTCAATTCAGATGGATTAATTGCAGAGTGATTCAAATATTTTCTATAGTCATCTAGCTGCATCATTTTTTGACATGGATATATCAATAATGAAAAAATTTAATCTAAAGTAGGTATTCATCACTCAACACTCATCAATATTCATTCATTAACATTGGTTAGTAGTGTAATTAGATATAGCTTGTCAGCTAGCGATGTAGGGGCATCATGCTAATTTTCATGGACTTCATTATTTGAGGAAGTTGGGTTCCTCATGTCAATTATTTTGGATTCTAAAACATTAGACTAGCTAAATTAGTCAAGTGGTTTTGGTTATCAAAACTAGTTTGCTAAAATAATGGATCTAATCCACTATTTGTTGATCTAGATCCTATCATGGATTTGGGATGATTTCTATAAATTAGGAAGAGTGTGAAGAAGTGAAAAAGGGTCAGGGCTATGTTCCATATTGTGTAATTAGGCCAATATATTATGTGTAATATAATTTGACTATCAAAGCATATTTACATGCTTTTGTGGTTGTGAAATATATTTTCTTATCTATGTGATTATAATGGGGTGATTGTCTTGTGTTGTATGTGCTCATTTCCAATTGAGAGAGAGTGAATATGAAAGACACAACATTTATGCTTACACCCAACAAAATATTTTTATCAAGGCCTCGTTAAATCACATAGATGAATGGATGTCATTTGTGTGTAGAGGAAAAGTGATCTGTTAGGAGAGTTCATTTGAATCATGTTGCAAGTCGGAACTACAAAATATGCCAAAGATAAGCTTCTAGGTTTATGGTTGAGCATTGAATTTTGGAGACGAATGGCGTAGATCAATTGAATTGAGTCCTCCTTGGTTAAAATATAAAAATAAATCTCTAGCGTTGATTTGATGAAATCTATAGTGGTTGTAGCGTTGATTTACAACAGTCGATTGACATCTAGATATTGAATATATGATTTGTTATAATGAGTTATGATATACATGATTTTATGAGCATTCAAGCTCTGTGGTTAGCACCATGGCTGATGGAGAATTTATTATTTGTATGATTTGCGAGGCAAAGCCTTCGGGACACAGGGTATTAATATGTTTCCAGGTATGTGTCCCATGATGAAGCATGTAGGGAATTTTTGTTCATTTCCTATTTGAATACAAGCAATTTTTCAACCTTATGGATGGAACAACGCAAACCTTGTACCAATCAATAGCATATTTTCTTTGTCAATAAGCATAAATTGTTTGGCTAGTGTTATGTTCCTATAGCAATACGTGTCATATATCATGATTGACTTGGTTTAGCTCTAAAATATGTACATACCTTTGCTTGTTGCAAATGTTTTCCATATTTGTAAAAAATCAAAAGATTTAAAAAATGTAAAGAGGGTATACCCTAAAAGAAAATCAAAGGGTAAAAAGAATAAAAAAAGGATCAAAAAAATGAAATAAAATGAACACCAAGAAAAAGAAAAAGACCGTGAAAGTGTGCCAATCCAAATGCCACTACTATTTTACTTTTTGTATAATAAAGATTGTGTGCAACTTGTTACTTATGCCACAATCCATGGTAACCAAAAAGTTTAATCTTGGTTATTCCATGTTTTGAATTTCATGTTTATAGATATAGAGAATAAAATTTGACCAAACTTTTTAATCATGGCAAATAAGTAGATAGGTAGAGTGAATAATAAGGTGCTCAATAGTTTAATCTGAGCCCTTGGATGTAATAAGGTTAGACTTAGATAGATTTCCATTGTAAAAGAAAAAGAAAAGTTTGATAAGGTTTTGCCACTTTAAGTGCACCCTAATAAAAGAAGTAAAAATGGTAGGATGTGTAGGTGAGTAAGTAAATGATTGGTTGCAGAATTATGTGTGATGAATGGTTAAGTTAAAAACTCAAATCTTTTGCTTTCATCACTTTGACAAAGTATGGATGACAATGAAGACATTTACATCAAAGACAAAAGTCAAACTAATTAACCTCCTCACTCGTTTTTCCCTGAAATTTTACTAATTTCCCATAAGTACTAGAGGCACAAACAACATGAAAGTTAAAGGGGTTTAGAGAATTTCTATGACTTCTGGAGAGAGTGGACCCTAGGCCCAATAACATGCAAGGCCTAAGTGCTAAAACCTTTCCATGATTCATTCATTCCCTTCAAATGTTTTTCCTAAGTAAAATCACCATTTTACTTAGGAAATAAAGGTTCTTCATAAAAATCCCCCAAACACATTTTAGCCTAAGTTATAATGTTAGATGATGAAATGAATTCTCGAAAACATTTACTTAGCGCATTTTCCTTGCCATACACATATTAATTTTTAATTTTTATTATTATTTAACTCCCAAAAACAATAACCCTTTCCCATATTATTACTAAAACTCCCAAAATAAATAAATATCACGTCTTGATGGTTTGAAAAATAAACCATAAATAAAGTTAACTAAATTGGATTAATTAATTGAAGCATGATTAATTAAGAGCCAAAACCCCAGATGTGTTAATAAGGGATTAATTAATCACCTAGATTAATTAATAGCCTCCCCACCAATCATATCACCTTTGATATCATTAAAGTTATTAATCCTTCATTCATACAATCGTATCATCCCCGATATAATTAAAATCATTTTAATTATAATCGGGCACCTCCATTTAACTCCCTAACAATTTCCGCTACTGACTACCATTCGATCGGCTTTCCCTCATCCAATGGCTCTCGCCCATATCCCACTGGCCTTTTGGTCAAACGTTAACCACATGATATAAGCTTTTTTGAATTTTTGCTGATGCTACGTGTCATCCAATTTGTGGCATTGCGCGACCCTCTACCAAAAACACCAACCTCCCAAAATTTGTACGATGAATCCCACTTACCTCCTCCGCTACGCTTCAAACCGTCTACTATTTAGTTTGTGCCATATTTTAAAAGTTTTCCCATTAAAGTTCAAACCCCAAGAACCCATGGTTTCTCGCCCTCCGCCCATTCTACTGTGTAAACTTATGAAACCCTTCTACTCCACCTGAAGCCTCTACTAACTAATCCAAGCATCGTTTACCTCCCAAAATGATTTTGGACTCACTCCATAAACCTATAAAGCTTGATAAATCCATTAACGATGCTCCCTGTCCACCCAATGTTTTCCTAACAGTTTGTTTTGTTTTACAACTTATCAAAAGACCACAGCCTTGGATAAACAGTCTTAATACTAGTCATAAGACATGTTTACTCTGATATTGTTATCAGATCTATTCAAATAAAGATGGAAAATAAAACATACAGTTAAAAGACAAATAGAGGAAACATGGAATTAAATGATTTACTGTTGAAATAGACAGTAAAAAACCTAAAATATACAATGAAGGTAAAAGGACACAGTAAAGAATAATCAAAGTGTATCAGGATTAAAGAGTATGAGATTGAAGACCAAATCGAGTAAATCAGATAGCATGAAGATAAACAGCAGGGAAGACAGTTACAGAGCATACAAATTAATGTCAAAGTAAAGACAGATGAAAAAATAGAGCAGTTAAAGTAAGCCATAAAAGTAAAACAGTAAAAGTAAACTTGGAGATAGTAAGGGTTAAACAGAGATGAAAATACTTTCACCAGCAACAATGAATTTTATCCAAAGTAAAAGTGAAAAACAGTGAAAAGAAATTTAAGGTTAAAAGATGAAATCAGAGCAGAAATGGTACATTCTTCATAAATTTCCTGTTTAAGTCATTGTTTGGCAGAAACTATTATGGCCAATCCAAGAAGTATTTTGCGAAACCGGAAAAGGTTTATGTTCATAACAGGCCAAACTACAAAAAACTATCTCACTTTTTACACAGGTATTACCAAAAGGGAGATAAGTGCATGTTTTCACATCCTATGTTTCAGTTTGTGCAAAGTCCTCTTTTTGACATCTTTTTGTAGAGAATATTGTGAATAGATGGAGATGAATTTTTGGAAACTGGGAGAGGTTTATCTCAATAACGTACTTATCTACAATAACTGCTTTCACTATTTACATATCTATCTTGGATTGAGATATACAAGCGCATCATTAGACCCTAAGTTTGCAGACTTTCTGGGGCAGAATGCACAAAGGAAGGATGCAGTTAGTGATTGGGATGCCTCATCGTCAACTACGAGTTGCTATCAAATTCAAATTCCTCTTCTTTGTCACCATAAATCCATAAACATAGTGCCAAATAGATTCATTAGTTTTGAGTGTCCTTTATTTAAGTTCTATTAATGTAAAACAGTTGGAGATATTTGTGAAACCAATCTTGATATTTTTTCAAGATATTTCAGTTTAGAATTAGTATAAATACTTCTCTATTTGAAGTATTTTGGGGTGGATTCTATAACATCTCTGTAATTCTATGCTATAAAGTTAAGAAAGTTGTTGTAATCAAATCTGGATTTTTACTGGAAAATGAATGAAAGTTGAGGACATTTCATCAGATTCTCGTGCAGTTTAATTACAAATAAGTATTCTATCCTTGTGATTTTATGTGTTTTCTATATGTTTCAATGTTTCATGCATTTGAAATCTAAATGGTAAAATAGTCAAAGTATATCAGAATTAGCTTTATTTCTCTCTGCTATCAACAATATACCATTTACGTCTTCTCTTCTTAACTATTTTGATAAAATAATTCTTAAATTTCTCCTCTATCCTTGTAGTTTTTTCTAATAAGTCCCTGGTATAGGATTCTTAATTGCCTTATGCTAGTTGACCTATCTTCCTTTCTTTTTTCTAATCCTAACTTGAGTATTCTTGATTTCCCTCTTGTTTCGAGCAGAAAAATCATCCATTCAAGCCCCAAAGTTTGTTTCTACTTTGTTATCTTGCCTGTTGAAATCCTACCTCAACAATTTTACTTATACCAGTGAAATATCCATGTTTGACTCCATAGCCCAATGGCCTAAAAGCCTAGTTTTCCCATTTGTTTTAGAACTCCACCATTCTCAAACAAAACCACCTTGAACATTTATAACTAGCCTAAAATCTTCCCAAATAAATCTAAATCATAAAGAGAGAGCCCTCTCTGAGTACAGATTGGCTAGATTCTGTACTTACAAGATTGGTTTGTGTTTACCTCGGATCCTTTCCTTCTTCTAATAACTTCAAAGGAAAATCTGAGTGATAACATAGTGACGACCATATTGGGGATCACCAAATCATCAATTAAATAAACTTTTGAGAAACATAAAATTTGCATTTAAAGAGTCTTAAAGGATTGTTTTGAAGTTATTTTGAATTTATTTTGAAAATCCATAAAAGAATAACATTGAAAGCTTTAAATCTGGCTTCAGGAAGAATTCGTCACGCCTGGGCTAACCCTAATCCAAATCCTCCCCCTGTGTTTGAAAATCCTAACCTGATTCCAAGAATCATTAGAAGGCAAGAAATTTTGTTAAGCCCCAGAACTTTTTTTAGATCACAATCATGTCCCATTGAGTGGCTTTTCCTAGAAGATCTTCCTTTTGATGAACACTTTGAACTCTCTGTGTTTAGAACTACATCTAGCAATGAATTATTGGACTTAGTCCAAGATCTAGAATTCCTCAGAGAACTTGAAACCCAATCAGCCAATTTGTCAATTGATCGATATCTGTAGGATTCCACTTAGTCATCTCTCACCATTGGTAGAACACCTGAACTTTTTGAGACTACTTCTCTTTCTACCAGTTCATCATTATTCCCTCGCTCCTCTAAAATCCATTCCACTCCTCCCTTCATCCCTCCATTCCCTCCTCAATCAATCATCACTCAACATCCTACTACTACCTCTAGTTCTTCTTCCACAACCCAGACACCACCCGTTACCCCAACTCCTGACCAACCTACAATCATGGCCAATAGATATGCCCCTCTTGTGTTGCCTGCTGCTCCAGGTGCTATGCCATAAGATTATCAGAGTAAAATTACTACTTTTGATGGCACTGGGACCTACACAACTCAACAACATACTAGGAAAATGACAGACTACTTTGAACTTCACGAGATTGACACAGCAGATGTCCAAATGAGAATTTTCGTTCAAAGTCTAGCTGGAGAAGTTAGAACCTGGTTTAGATCTTTAGCTCCCCAAAGCATAGATAGTTTAAGAATCCTTTACCAACAATTCCTGAATAGGTGGGAGAAGAAGAAGGACCCCCTTCAGATTCTATCTGAATATGAAAACCTTAAAAGAGGGCCTCATGAAACCGTTCAAGACTATTGCACTAGGTTCAATAGTGTTTAGATTGCCATTCCAGTTGACCTTAGGCCCCTACCCGGTTTAGCCTTGATCAGATTTCCTGATGGATTTGATTCAGATATGGCTTTCCAGTTAATAAAAAGGAACCCTCCCTCTTTAGAAAAAATCCAAAGCGTAGCTGTAATTGTTGAGGCTAATCTACTTTCTAAAAGAGTTAAATCTAGAAACGAGAGAAGAATACCTACAAAAGATGAAATTTCACCCTTTGAACAAAAGCTTGATGCTATTGTTAAAGGAATGGATAAATTTTTTGACAGAGTTGGAATAATTGAAAGGAAATCTCCTTGGGATGGCCAGCAAGCCAATTCAGGGACAAATCCTAATTTTAGGAAAAATTAGAATCAAAACACTGGTAAGAATATTCCTGACTAGAATATCAAACCACCTTTCCAGGAAAATTATGCAGAAGCCTCTCAATCAGAAGACCCCAAGCAAGACACTCAAATATATTTAATGGGTCTAGATGATGAGGAATATGTATTCCTAACTCAAGATGACCAAGAATTCCATGTGTTGCAACAATTTAAAACCCAAACAAGAGATTCATTTGATTTCAAACATGGATATGACTCTGCTATTTATGAAGTACATAAGAAGTATAATTTAGGAAGTATAAAAAGTACTGATAACCCTGAAATAATCCAGAAAACAGCTCCTAATCAACCTAAAAAGGGTAAAACAGGTCCGGTGACAAAAACACTTCAGATCCTTTCAAGAACAAATCAAAATCCTTCCAGCCCCACCATAGAAGATGTGTTTGATAACCAGCCCAGCAATGAAAAACCTTCCACTTCACTTCCCTCTAAGAGCCTCAAAAGATCGCATCATAAAAATCAACAAAGGATGATCCAAATCCTGAAATAGAAGAAAACATAGAAAACATTATTGCTAGACACCCAAAGGTTCAAACTGACAAAACAACCTTGCCCTTTAATCTGGGAGCAGAGGTAGCCAAGCCTGAAATTTTGGTTCCTTTGACAGAATTGGCAAAAAATGATGTTTACAGGTCTCAAATAAACAAACCATTAAATATATTTGAAAATGCAGATTCTATAAATCTCTTTGATGACCAGATCGAGTTGATTTTTGGCCCTGAAGTAAATGGCAAACCACTGGAAGGAGGGATACCACCTTTCTATGTCAGTCTCAATATCCATGATAAGATTTTGCATAATGGCATGTTCAACTCTGGTGCTTCTCACAACCTCATGCCCAAGTCTGTAATGGAGAAACTCAAATTAGACATCACTAGACCCTATAGGGATTTATTTTCCTTTGATTCTAGTCAAGTGAGATGTTTAGGTCTTATAAAGGATTTGTGTCTCTTTAGTTCAGTAACTTGCCAAAATTATACTTATGGACATAATAGTAGCAGACATTCCACCGAAGTATGGCATGCTGTTGTCCAGATCCCGGGGTGCCAAACTTCAAGGATCTCTACAATTAGACATGCCATATGCTACCATATCTGCTTTTGGACAACCAAAGAAGTTATATAGAGAAACTTTAATGAAGTGTGTAGTGAGTAGTCAGGAGAAGCCTAAAAAATTTCCCATTTACTCAGTACATTCTGATATGGATTCCTTTATTCTCTATAATGCAGAAACTGATCCAGATGATATTCCAAATGGTATAGCAACAAAACCAAAAGAAATTAAAAAATCTGAAGACATAGCAACAATACCAAAAGAAATTGTAAAAGAAAGGTCAACTGTCTAAATTCAAGAGATATTAGATGGTAAAGAAAAACCAGATGATAAAGAAAATTCAAACACCTTAGCCAAGAAAGACTACCCTACCCCAGATACAAATTATGAACATGAAATTTTATGGCATTTAGAATTTGATAGTTCAGTAAACAAATTAGGTGTAGGTGTAGGTGTATGTGTCTATAACTTAGAGAATGATCATGCAAAAGGATATGCCTATAGGTTGAATTTTAAGTGCACAAACAATATAGCAGAATATGAAGCACTCCTACTAGGCCTCAAGCTAATCAAAGGATTAGGAGCCATAAGGGTATCAATCATGGGAGATTCTGAACTGATAGTTAAACAGATAAAAGGAGTTTACATAACCAAAGATCCTAGATTAGGACGTTATAGAGGAACAATCATAGAAATCCTTAATACTTTCTTAGAAACCCAGCTTGCAACCATCCCTAGAAAACATGACATCTAAGCTCATAGCCTGGCTATGTTTGCCAGCACCTGCAAATTGCCTTTTTAGCCCAATCACCAGTATAATGCTGAGATTAGGCACCAGCCAACCATACTAGATAATCTTAAGAACTGGCAAGTTTTTGAAAATGATAAGCAGATTAATCACTTTCTGACATTAGATGAAGAATTTTCTAGCCTTAATATAGATGTAGACATAGTTTCAGATTTTGAACACACTAATGAGTTAGAAATTAACAAATTGGAAGAAAACTCAATAAACATACTTCACCCAACTAAGTTCATGGAAACCGACACTCAGGATTTAAAGCAAATGGATATTGACGAAATAATTGATGATGAAACTGAAGTTATAAATATCAAAGATAATCAATTACCCAAGGGATTAACTCCTTTGGAGGACCTATTTGACTCTAATGATATTCCTAAGAAGCCTAAGGTGCAGCCCTTGAAAGGAGACATTGAAGAATGCAACATAGGAATTCAAGAGAATCCTAAACTGATAAAATTGTCCAAATCATTACCCCTTGATGAAAAACTAAAATATATTGAACTGATGAAAGAATTCCAGGATGTTTTTTCTTGGAGTTACAAAGACTTAAAATCCTATGATACCAGTATTATTCAACACACTATCTCTTTGAAAGAAGATCAAAAACCTTTTAGGCAAAAGCTAAGAAGAATTAATCCCGTTTTATTACCTTCCATTGAAAAAGAGATCAAACGAATGTATGAAGTAGGAATCATTGCTCCCATTAGGTTTTCAGATTGGGTGTCTAATCTTGTCCCTACAAGAAAGAAAATAGGAAAAATCAGACTGTGTGTTGACCTTAGAAATTTGAACAAAGTCCCACTCAAAGACAACTATCCCTTACCTAAAATGGATCACATACTGCAAAGGGTAGTAGGCTCTACAAGGATTTCACTTTTAGATGGATTCTCAGGCTATAACCAAATTTTAGTCGATCTTGATGATCAAGCAAAAACTACATTCACAACACTATGGGGAACCTTCATGTATGTCAAAATGCCCTTTGGATTGAAAAATGCTGGGGAAACCTTTCAAAGGGCAATGGATATTGCCTTTGCAAAGAGAGTCCATGATTTCCTAGTTATATACCTTTATGATATAACAGTCTTTTCAAGGTCATATCAACAACACTTGGATCATCTCAGGCAAGTTTTTCTCAAACGCAGAAAATTTGGCATTTCTTTGAACACAAAGAAATCTTTATTTTGTCTGGAAGAAGGAAAACTATTGGGCCACATCATCTCTAAAGATGGAATCCGGATTGACCCAACTAGGATTGAAGCTATTTTGCAAATACCTCACATGTTGAAAAAAGATTTGACTATTAAATAGATAGTAGAGGCTAAACAATCATTCGAAGAAATAAAATTAGGCTTAACTCAAACGCTAGTTCTCACAAGCCCAAAATTCAACAAAGACTTCATTATCTTTTCCTTTGCATCAGAACACACCATAGTAGTAGTTTTACTACAAAAGGATGATCAAGGATTTGAAAAACCAATAGCCTTTTTTAGTAAAGCTCTTAGAGATGCCTCATTAAAGTATAAAATAATGAAGAAACAAGCTTTTGCTTTGGTAAAGGCTATTAAAGATTTCAGAGTATATATTTTGTATTATCATGTAGTAGCTTATGTTCCAAATGCTGTAGTCAAATATATCCTGACACTGGATGGAGTTGATGGCAAGAGGGGAAAATTGATAGCTACTATTTTAGAATATGATATAGAGATAAAACCTACCAAGTTAATTAAAGGTAAGGGGTTGGCCAAACTCGTGGCAGAAACAAATTTCCAAGCCCTAGACATAAATCTGATTGCAGAACTGGATAACGAACAGGAGATGGCGACTCCACAGATCAACTAGCCTTTTCTAGATTCCCCCTGGTATGCTGATATTATATATGTTCTACAAAACCTGCAGGCTCCTCCAGGGTTATCCAAAACTAAGAGTAGGTTTTTGAAAATGAAAGCTTCCTTTTTTTGCATTATGGATAATACTTTATTTTGGAAAAATCATGAAGGCATTTTGTTAAACTGTTTATTAAAAGAAGAATATGACAAAGTACTCCAAGAATTTCATGCAGGAGATTGTGGTTGACAACTCTACTGGAAGTCAACTGCTAACAAAATTCTAAGAGCTGGATTTTACTGGTCAACCTTGTTTTTAGATGTTAAAAATTTTGTAACTTCCTGCCACAAGTGTCAGATCTTTGAAGGAAAAAGAAAACTCTTGCCTTTCCCTTTGAAACCCATATCCACAGAAAAACCTTTTCAACAATGGGGTCTTGACTTCATTGGAGAAATCCATCCACCCTCTTCTGCTCAGCATAAATGGATCCTCATTGCAACTGATTACTTCACCAAATGGATAGAAGTTATTCCCTCTAGACAGGCCACTGACCCTATAATAATAGGTTTTCTAGAGTCTAATATTCTTTCCAGGTATGGTTGTCCAGAAAAAATTATCACAGATAATGCTGCAGCCTTCAAGTCAAAGAAAATGATTTATTTCTATCACAGGTATCATATAACTCTTGGACATTGCATGGCTTACTATCCTCACAGGAATGGACTTGCAGAATCTTCCAATAAAAGTCTAATAAATATTATCAAAAAACTATTGGAAGATAATAAGAAAACTTGGAACAAGAAATTAACCAATGCTTTGTGGGCAGATAGGCTTAATACTAAGAAGTCCATTGTAACCAGTCCCTATGAGCTAGTGTACGGAATGGAGGCAGTTTTCCCCTCATCTTTAGGAGTTCCAATCATGAAGTTACTATAGGAAGCCCAAGTGGAGCCAAATGATATACAGAGGAGAATTAACCAGACTATCCATTTATAGAAAACTAGGGAGGAAGTATATAACAGAGCCCAAATACTGCAAGAAAAACTCAAGAAAATGTTTTATAAAAGGACCAAAGTAGAAGAGTTCTATCTGGGAGACAAAGTGTTAAAATGGGATTCAAGAAGAGAGGACAAAGGGAAACATGGGAAGTTTGACTTCTTGGGGAACAAGCGATACATTATATATGCTTTCAGAGGAAATAATTCATATTTCCTTAAAGAATTGAAAGGTGAAGAGATTGAAGGAGGACCAGTCAATGGTCAAATATTAAAGCACTAAATTGACCCCATTTACTAATTTTACAAGTTCATTTGTACATACTATATCCTTCATAATGTCCAATTTTGATTGGATTGTAAAAGTTTTGAAGTTGAAGCCTGAAGAGAAGGCTCTAAACTTCAGAAATGTTACTGTCATACATACCGATAAAGCAATAGGGAAAAGGAAATTGCAGAGTAAAATCGCAGTCTTTCAGAAGGCCATTGATATACTGTTCTTGACTTTCCATTAGGGAAAGCCATCTCAGAGTGGAGCCACTATTATGTTCCTATACCAATAGGTGTCATATATCATGATTGACTTGGTTTAGCTCTGAAATATGTACATACCTTTGCTTGCTGCAAATGTTTTCCATATTTGTAAAAACTTAAAAAATGTAAAGAGGGTATACCCTAAAAGAAAATCAAAGGGTAAAAAGAATAAAGAAAAGGTCAAAAAAATGAAAGAAAATGAACCACAAGAAAAAGAAAAAGACCATTAAAGTGTGCCAATCCAAATGCCATTGCTATTTTACTTTTTGTGTCATAAAGATTTTGTGCAACTTGTTACTTATGCCACAATCCATGGTAACCGAAAAGTTTAATCTTGGTTATTCCATGTTTTGAATTTCATGTTTATAGATATAGAGAATAAAATTCGACCAAACTATTTAATCTTGGCAGATAAGTAGATAGGTAGAGTGAATAAAAAGGTGTTCAATGGTTTAATTTGAGCACTTGGATGTAATAAGGTTAGACTTAGATAGATTTCCATTGTAAAATAAAAAGAAAAGTTTGATAAGGGTTTGCCAGTTTAAGTGCACCCTAATAAAAGAAGTAAAAATGGTAGGATGTGTAGGTGGGTAAGTAGATGATTGGTTGCAGAATTATGTTTGATGAATGGTTAAGTTAAAAACTCAAATCTTTTGCTTTCATCACTTTGACAAAGTATGGATGACAATGAAGACATTTACATCATAGACAAAGATCAAACTAATTAACCTCCTCACTCATTTTTCCCTAAAATTTTACTAATTTCCCATAAGTACTAAAGGCACCAACAACCTGAAAGTTAAAGGGGATAAGAGCATTTCTCTGACTTCTAGAGGGACCAGACCCTCAGCCTAGTAACTTGTAAGGCCTAAGTGCTAAAACCCCTCCATGATTCATTCATTCCCTTCAAATGTTTTTCCTAAGTAAAATCACTATTTTACTTAGGAAATAAATGTTCTTCATAAAAAGCCCCCAAACACATTTTAGCCTAAGTTATAATGTTAGATGATGAAATGAATTTTCAAAAACACTTATTTGGCGCTTTTTCCTTGCCATATTCATATTAATTTTTAATTTTTATTATTATTTAACTCCCAAAAACAATAACCCTTTCCCGCATTATTACTTAAAATCCCAAAATAAATAAATATCCCTTCCCGATGGTTTGAAAAATAAACCATAAATAAAGTTAACTAAATTGGATTAATTAATTGAACCGTGATTAATTAAGAGCCAAAACCCCCGAAATGTTAAGAAGGGATTAAATAATCACCTGGATTAATTAACAGCCTCTTTACAAATCATATCACCTTGGATATCATTAAAGTTATTAATCCTTCATTCATCCAATCATATCATCCCCGATATAATTAAAATTATTTTAATTATAATTAGGCCCCTCCATTTAACTCTCTAACACTTTCCGCTGCCGACTACTGTCCGATCAGCTTTCCCTCATCCAACGACTCTTGCCCATATCATGCTAGCCTTTTGGTCGAGCGTTAGCCACACGATATAAGTTGTTTTGACTTTTCACCGATGCTACATGTCATCCAATTTGTGGCATCACGTGCCCTCTTCCAAAACCACCAACCTCCCAAAATCTATGTGATGAATCCCACTTACCACCTCCGCTACGTGACGAACCATCTACTCTTCAGTTCGTGCCATATTTTAAAAGTTTGCTCATTAAAGTTCAAACCCCAAGAACCCATATTTTCTCGCCCTCTGCCCATTCTAGTTTGTAAACTTAGGAAACCCTTATACTCCACTTGAAGCCTCTACTAACCAATCCAAGCATGGTTTACCTCGCAAAATCATTTTGGGCTCACTCCATAAACCTATAAAGCTCGATAAATCCATTAATGACCCTCCCTGTCAACCCAACATTTTCCTAATAGTTTGTTTTGTTTTACAGGCGGCCTTGGATAAATAGTCTTAATACTAGTCGTAAGACCTATTTACTCCGAGATTGCTATCAAATCTATTCAAACAAAGATGGAAAATAAAACATACAGTTAAAAGACAAACAGAGGAAACATGGAATTAAATGATTTACTGTTGAAATAGGAAGTAAAAAACCTAAAATATACAGTGAAGGTAAAAGGACACAATAAAGAACAGTCAAAGTGCATCATAATTAAAGAGTATGAGATTGAAGACCAAATTCGGTAAATCAGCTAGCATGAATATAAACAGCAGGGAAGATAGTTACAGAGCATATAGATTAATATCAAAGTAAAGACAGATGAAAAAACAGAGCAATAAAAGTAAGTCGTAAAAGTAAAAGAGTAAAAGTAAACTTGGAGATAGTAAGGGTTAAACAGAGATGAAAATACTTTCACCAGCAACAATGAAGTTTATCCAAAGTAAAAGTGAAAAACAGTTAAAAGAAATTTAATGTTAAAATATGAAATCAGAGCAGAAATGATACATTCTTTAGAACTTTCCTGTTTAAGTCATAGTTTTTCAGAAACTATTGTGGCCAATCCAAGAAGTATTTGGAGAAAATGGATGAGGTTTTTGTTCCTAACAGGCCAAGATACAAAAACCTTTCTCATGTTTTACACAAGTATTACTAGAAATGAGATAAGTGCATGTCTTCATAGCCTATTTTTCAGTTTGTGCAAAGTCCTGTTTTTGACATCTTTTTGCAGAGAATATTGTGAACATATGGTGATGAATTTTGGGAAATGGAGAGAGGTGTATCTCAATAGCATACTTATCTACAGTAATCTCTTTCACTTTGTACATATCTATCTCCGATTGAGATATACAAGCGTATCATTGGACCCTAAGTTTGCAGAATTTCTGGGGCAGAATGCACAAAGGAAGGATGCAGTTAGTGACTGGGATGCCTCATCATCAACTACGAGTTGCTATCAAATTAGAATTTCTCTTATTTTTCACCATAAATCCATAATCATAGTGCCAAATACTTTCATTAGTTTTGAGTGTCCTTTATTGAAGTTCTATTAATGTAAAACAGTCGGAGATATTTGTGAAACCAATCTTGATATTTTTTTAAGATATTTCACTTTAGAATTAGTATAAATACTTCTCCATTTGAAGTATTTTGGGGTGGATTCTATAACATATCTGTAAGTCTATGCTGTAAAGTTAAGAAAGTTGTTGTAATCAAATCTGGATTTTTGCTGGAAAAGGAATGAAAGTTGAGGACATTTCATTAGATTCTCGTGCAGTTTAATTGCAAATAAGTATTCTATCCTTGTGATTTTATGTGTTTTCTATATGTCTCAATGTTTCATGCATCTGAAATCTAAATGGTAAAATAGTCAAAGTATATTAGAATTAGCTTTATTGCTCTCTGCAATCAATAGTATACCATTTATGTGTTTTCTTCTAAATTGTTTTGATAAAGGAATTCTTAAATTGCTCCTCTATCCTTGTAGTTTTTTCTAATAAGTCCCTGGTATAGGATTCTTAATTGCCTTATGCTGGTCGACCTATCTTCCTTTCTTCTTTCTAATCCTAACTTGAGGATTCTTCATTTCCCTCTTGTTTCGAGCAAAAAAAGCATCCATTCAAGCCCTAAAGTTTGTTTTTACTCTGTTATCTTACCTGTTGAAATCCTACCTCGGAAATTTGACTTATTCCAGTGAACTATCCCTATTTGACTTCATATCTCAATGGCCTAAAACCCTAGTTTGCCCATTTGTTTCAGAACTCCACCATTCTCAAACAAAACCACCTTGAACATTTATAACTAGCCTAAAATCTTCCCAAATAAAGCTAAATCATAAAGAGAGAGCCCTCTCTGAGTACAAATTGGCTAGATTCTGTACTTAAATGATTGTTTTGTGGTTATCTCGGATCCTTTCCTTCTTCGAATAACTTTAAAGGAAAATGTGAGTGATAACAGCTAGAATCACCTTCAAAAAAAAATCATGTGACAACATAGAGTAGCATTGAAGTGCTTGAATATGATGGAAAATTTGAATGGATTATGAGAGAAAGCAAGTCACATTTTTTTATTGAGGGAATTAACTTGCTTTAAATAGTGTTAAGATTTTTTGTTGATTGACAACTGAATTGTGCAGAAGTTTACAATTCAATCCATACTACTACTCATCTAAGATCGATCAATTGAAGATGATATTAATACCAAATTGTCTTGATTGCATATGTTATAATATTGTTGTGTATATTAGATTTGATGTAACTAGACATTGATTTCGATATTGCAAGTGTTAGTGTAGATCAATAGTCTAATATAAAATTTGTTTGGCCAGAATCACATTCAACAAAATTTCCGTGTGACAAGGGATAACAACATTGAAGTGGTTGAATCTAATGGAAAATTCGAATGGATTATGAGAGAAGTCAAGTTTCCTTTGTATACTGAGGGAATTAACCTTATTTAAATATTGTTCATAGTTTTTGTTGATTAACAATTGAATTGTTCAGAATTTTACAATTCAATCCACACTATTGCTCATCTTAGATCGGTCAATTGAAGATCTAATTAACACTAAATTATTTTGATTTCAAATCTTAGACTATTGTTGTGTAGATCAGACTTGATGTAACCAAATATTAATTTTGATATTATAAACATCGGTGTAGATCGAACGTTTTATTCTTTTAATTAGTGAATGAAGGAAATGACATATTGTTTTTTGTTTTGTTGGAACAAAGCATTTGACAAGAAATTTGGCACTAAGTGATCTCAATCTATCAGCTAGTCACTTGAACAATACTGAATGAAGATATTCGAAATAATACTCTTGGGAGAAACAATACTGCAAAACCAAAAAGATTTTTTTACAGTAGACAAGAGAATGTTGTTGATCTATTATATTTGTTATATATAATACAAGAAATGTCTAATATATATGACAATTTTGTTGATATATTATATTCTTTGTATCATACAAGAAACGTCAGATATATGTGACAATGGAAGAGGATCATTGTTAGTGATATATATGGAAATGGAAGAAGCCCAATGTTAGTAGAAGATAACTTCCTCTGAAGATAAAGATGAGGATGTGTACATGCGTTTAGTTGGTTGTACACTAACAAAACACTAACACCGAATAATAATCCTTTCGCTTGGAAATGAAACAATCATAATAATATTTTGGACTTCATATTATGTCAGGATAGTAAAGAATATCACAAATTCAGCGAGATTTAATTTTGGTGGCAACCAGTCTCGTTTCGAATACTACTTCCCTAATTACATCTATGGATGATATTTATATTATTGTTTCTCTAATTTTTTTAGCCCTTGTCACCATGGATACTATGTGAAAATTAATGAATACAATGACTAGTAGTTTCTCCATATATATTTTGTGATGTGTCTATTATCTTGTTATGAGATTTCATATTAACAGGGGTCTTTGATGGTCATCTACGAGACATTTTTTTGTAAATATTTTATGCTAGTTGCAACATTATTAGACTTTTTGTGCAAGTTCTTTTTCATATATAGAATTTAGAATGTTATTTCCTATCCCTCCATCACATTAAGTCTTGAGTACTAATATTAGTTCTTATAGTTATAGTGACAATATTATTTTTCTATAATAGTTTCTTTGCTTCAAATTGGATATTCATCACCTGTTAAGAATGGCACCCCAAGTGATCTCAAGCTGATAGTCTCTTAGGTTTAGTTTTGAATCTAAAATTATTCAATTTAAGGTACTTGGTATCTACTTGGTAGATTCCTATTAGCCTATTCTGATATGAAATAATTGGTAGTACTCATTAATTGGTTCATCGCCCAATGTTGGTGCACTGATAAGAGTAATAACCATTGGGAAAAGTGTTGATTACATTGGGAGGAAAGGGGTGACTATTTTCAAGGATATCGTGGTGATATCATATCTGGACTATGGAAAAATTTATCATTCTTGAACAGATGATGACAAGTCACATGATATAATATATATTTTTTTTTTCGTTTTACATATGACAACAAAGCTCCGACTTTATTTTCTATGTTATACATAAGCACTAATAGTAGCAGTTGATGGGCCTCCAAATTAGATTAAATTAAGACCCATTTGACCATTCTTTAGCACATTAAACCTCTTTCTTTTCATCATATGACATATTTTTAGCTTAATATGTTCATTAGGAAGGTTTAGAGATAATTTCATATTTGTTCCTATTATTATTTATTTTTGTAGAATATTGTGAGAATATTGGGCTGATTATGAAGATTTAGAGGAGGAGATAATATAGAAACTTTCTCCTTGTTATAGGAGGACCAATATTGGATTAAAAATGAAAAATATAGTATGAAATATTGCATAAATCTTGGAGCTCCAATGATTGATAAAATCTAGGAATGTGTTCCCTGTCATTTAATGCAAGTTGCTAGTGTTGGGAACTAGATCCACTTTTTGGGGGATTTTGGAGGGTAAAGTTGCTTTCTTTCAAGGAGAATGATTCCCCATAAATTGTTATAAGTACTAATTTGAATTTTCCTTTAGGGGCATGTATTTATTAGTCTTCTTGTGAATAAAATTTGTTATTTAGCAATTCCACTTTCAATTCTAGCATGGATGTACTTGTATTGATTCAAATAATGAAGTTTGGTGCCATTTTTAGCTTCTAAATCTTGGTTTCCATCATAGGAATATGAGTTTCCTTGGGTTTGCAAATTCCAGTAGCCTAATTTCTCTCTTGCACAATTTCCTTATGTCCTTTGAATGTGTTTTTCACTTGCATCTGTTATTTTTTAATTTACTATCCATGTTTCTTATGTTATTGGTTACATTGGTTAAATGATTGAGGTAAGTTATTTTCTAGGTTATTTATAGATTCAAAAGCATTATGCATCCTTAGAACAACTTTGAAAATTCATATTCATCATAGAGCTACTTGGATTGGTCTACTAGTTCACAAAAATAGAATTTCTGGAAGTACCTTGTAGCAAAATAGTAGTAATTTTCTGATATTTTTTAGAATGTGTTAATGAGCTTCATTTAAGTTGATTCTAGTTGCATTAGTTCATAAAAGAAATTAGGTTAACAAAAAAATTTACCCCATACCATTTTTTCTTGATTAGGTTAGGAATTATATAGGTTAACTAGCTCACTAGTTCTTGAATTTCCAGTTTTTAGAGTAGTAATTTTCCTCTATTTTTTAGCACGTGTTATTTTTTGGTATTTTGGAGTGATTCCTCTTGGAATGGAGTCCTCAGGCATACTACTTAATAAAAAAAAAATTCCATCCCATTTTAATCTGATTTACTTAGGCATTCAACAAATTATGTCCTAATGTAGCACCTCCTATAACACCTCCTGTAGCACTCCTATAGCACGTGTAAACTTGAGCATATTTTCTCCGAATGATTTTTTTTGTCACTTAGGCTTGAATAATGACATATAGGCTTTGAACCATGATTCAGTAATACCAAAAGACCTCTTAAGCCTTGCCTCTTCTCCATTTCAATTCACCTCTATAGTCATGGTTAGAGGACAGTTTCATGACTTGAAGAGCATAATGATGATTTTCATGATCAATTCGTGAAGTGCCTTATGAAGTCTCTTGAAAAAATATATTTTTAATGTAGTGATTGAAGAATGATTTTGTGATTAGTTTTTTCTTCATAGATATTAAGATAGGTTTTTCATTTCCGACATTGTTATTTCTATTTCATAGACTTGGTTTCTTTTTGGTGGAACAGTTACATTTTGCAAATAGAATAACATTTACATTCATGCAAGTAGGTTAACCTTTACATATATTTAAAGTAGAGTAACATTTCCATTCTTGTAAATAGATAATAATTTCAATTTATAATTTGGGGAGCAACTTGGTTATGTCTAGGAGGAATCCTATTAGTTAGTCTTATCCTATCCATCATTTTCCCCATGGTTCTAAGTACACTATCTATTTTATAATCAGATGGAGAAGAAGATGAAGGTTCCTCTTTGATAGTAACCTTTCTTTCAATTTTTTATTTTTATTTTTTGGCTAATAAATTAGCCTTTAATTTAAGGGCATTAGCTTGCATTTCCTCTAAGGTAGTAGGGTCTCTTTCTCTTCGCTTATATGCCATATCGACATGAAATCCTTCAGGGAAATGTATAAGGGCCAAGCCCGAGGGAGGTTTAACAACAAGTGGAATTACATTATAAAATTTATTAAACCTATCACAATATTCTTCCATAGTCTCATTAGGATTTTATATTCATTCAAGATCTCAAGAGGATTCTTTTTGCTTTCCCACCTATTTAGGAAATAATGAAAGGTAGCAAGGTCATCTATACTAGCTACTGCTATATTTTTAAACAATTTTCCACCAAAACTCTGGGAAAAAAGTCTCATGTTCACATCACTTTCATCCAATTCTTGAAGATCAATGAAATCGTTCATTTTATCTATATGTTGTTTTTCATTGATAGCACCAGTGGCATCAAATTGAGGAATTCTAGTTTGATAATCTTGGGGCATAGGATGCAACTGCCTAGGTAAAACCAAGGGAGCATAATGAGCAACTGTGTTGGGTTCAATAATATGTGACTTTATGGGAGGTATAGATATATCAGTTTTTGGGATAGGTTGGGTCATTGTCTGTTATACTACTAGAGAAGTAGTGGATATTATAAAAGGGGTGGGACTAGTTGATGTAGGATGAACAGATTGGGAAGAAAGAGATGATGCTGCAATAGTGAGGGCAGAAAGTTCAACAGATTGTTGAATATAGGCTTGATGTACAACTTGATCAAGTGTTGATACAAGATCCAGTAATTTTTCAAAGTTTTAGAGGGCTTGCTAATCAAAATTAGGTTCAACAAATAGTTATACTGATCTATAAGGTTGGAGAGAATATTTATCAATTACTATTTGATCGACAAAACTTTCATATTTGGTCCTAAATAGACTATGTTAGAATGGAAAGTCAACCTAAATATCTTGTATGGTAACAAACTTTTCTGGAAGCTAATTTTCCGTAGAAAGGGGACTATTACTTCCTTGACTTTTAGCTAAACTTATTTTCCTTAGTAACTTTTTAGGATCATCTAAAATTTCAGGAGGTTCTGGATTAGGATGAGATCTGGTGTAAATTATTTTTGGAGCCAAATCTTAAATATGAGAGACACAATTTATAGCCTCTAATCCTTTATTTATAAAATTTGGATCATTACTCTTCCTGAAATAAAGTTTTATGAACTAGGGAAGTTAATTTTGTAAAAATGAAATGAAGGATTGTTCTTCCCCAATATGGTCGCCAGAATGTTAGCACTCTGTAATTTATGAGGTTGTGATAGAAAACACAGAGGTAACCACAAAACCACTTTGGAGCTTAGGATCTAGCCTTACTAAAGTCAAAGAGGGATCTCTCTATCAGATTTAACTTTGTTGTATTTAGATATTAGGCTAGTTATGAGATTTCAGAGTTTGATTTTAAAATTGATTTGGTTGATTGAATGCGTGAAACTTCCATTAGGCTATGGAATCTACAAACTTATTGTGGATCTATCTCAAATTTTCAAAGGAGTTTTACAGGGCAAGGTCGCTGAACTAACTGGATCTTTTAGATTTAAATGAAATGTAATAGAAGAAAATATATAGGTTTAATTGAAGCTAAAGAGCAGTTAATAATTGTTTAACTTGATATTAGAAGAAAACATTTAAATTATCCACGGCCAAAATCAGAGTGTATCTTTCTGTTACACAAAAATATCGTCACCATGATTATTTGCAGTCAATATGGGTCTATCATCACTTGTACTGTCCTCCTAAGCAAGTCTTAGACCTCAGCTCTTCAAATCAAGCTTTGGAAATGGGAGAAAGACATTAAAAATCAATGTAACTCTGGTTCCGCACTTTCTCTCACTGTCACCTGCGGTCCCGCACCTTCTGTGTACAAAAATTGCGGACCTGCCCGCTCTGTCCCTAACGGTGTAGGTGCGGACCCCTGTGAAAGTCAAAAGGCACACGTTTTATCTTAAAAAACTCACTTTGGGTTAATTCTAGAGGTTTCTAGAAGGAATTTTGACATGGATTGTTCGCTCTGAGGTGGTTCATGCATCCCAAAAGAGAAGGAGCTAATCCCTTGATGAGAGGAGCTATCCCTTTGAAGGAGGGCTTTATCCCTTTGAAGGAGGACCTAGTAACCTCCCTCCATTGCACTATAAATACAGGCATTGGGCTGGTTGCTAAGGAGGTTAGAAGATGAACATTTTTTAGGGTAAATGCTGGTGAAATCAAGACTTCCTAGTTAAGCCTAAGAAGAGAGATCACATACCTTTTTGGTTTCATTGGGGAGTGAGTGAAACTTGTCAAAGTAGAGGAGACTTCTTGCTGGACCCTAGGAGGAGCTTGTACAGTGTCAAGGAAAAGGTTGTAAAGTTCTTCTTCTTTTGAATTAATAAAATCAAACTCATTTTTCTCAACAAGTATCTCATGTTATTTGTTTCATGGACTCCTTGACTTTCATGTTAAATATGTTTTATGCAATTGGCTTTTCAGGTGCTATTTAATTTGTTTGCCTTGTTTGTGTTTGCAGATTCGCGAAAAGGAGCTCATTTGGATCAAAGGAGCGAGGGCATCCACAAGCTTGTGTTGGACCTAAGGTAGGCCCTAAAAGCACTTGTTTGCTATTGTTTATCAAGCACATTTAGAGAAAGATAGTGTCTGGTTGGTTTGCTTGTCATTAGGTCTTCTTTAGATTCTAGGAAGGTCTATCTTGTCCGCAAGATCGACTTATTCCGTGTGACAAAATGGCGACTCTGCTGGGGACTTGATTGTTTTCCTTGTTTTTACTTTGACCTGAGAAACTGTGTTTTTGTTTCTGTTTTTGGCTTGTTGTATGTAAAATTGGGTAGAGTTTGTAGATCCAGGGTTATTTTTTGTTTTTCATAGCTTTGGGAGAGGACCGCACCCTAGCCATTTGACACAGTGCGTACCTACTCGTAGCTTGGCTTTTAGCACAGAGCGGGACCGCACCTGTGCCAACTGTGGGCCTGCGGACCCTGTCAAAATTTTGAAAACCCTAAGATTTCCTCTGTTAGTTAGCTTAGTTTTTGTTTAGAAATTGTTATCCACTGCCCAGACCTACATATAACTTGTCAGAAGCTTTCCTTGGATTGATTTCGTTAGTGTTAGGGTTTTAGGTGAAATTCCTAGGAGTTTTGCTTGTTGGGTTTGTTTTTCATTTTTGGTTGTGTAGTGGCTCTGAGTTTAGAAGCTGTAGGGACTTCAGATCACCTTAGTGTCTACTAGCCTTCTTATGAGTCTGACCATTTATGAAATCTCCCCTTGTTTGAGAAATCCGCTTTGAGTTTTCTCTTTACAAAACTTTCGAAAAGCTTGTGTTTGAGAGTTTGGATTTTCATTTTCAAAAAGAAAACAAAATTGGTTGTTCTTGACTTATTTGTGATTCTGCATAAATCGGTCCTTAGCTTACATCTAGCTAAGTAAAACATCCTAAAAAAAGACTTTTAGTAGGCTTTGACTTCAAATAGGTTTTTATAATCTGTAGATCTCAAAGTTAGTCATTTTCATAGTTTTGAGTGTTTTATTAAAAAAATACAAAAATCTCTTTTGGAAAAAAGTTTGTTTTGTAGTGTTTGAGTGCTTTGAACGAAAAGGGAAATTTTTGTGAAATAACTAGTTGTCTCGTTTTGAGTGCTTGGAAAGGAAAAAGCTCTTCTTTTAATTTGTTTGATTGAGAAAGATTTGTGTTTACAAAGTATTTGCATTCTCAAACTCTTTCTTAGTTTAGAAGTTCATCGAAGAGAAAAAGATTGTTTAGATAATCTTAGGTGCATTTTTAGTGATTTTGAGTCGAGTCTTCATACCACGAGTTTCATCTCCGCACCTTTGGACTTAAACAAAAACCACTAAAATTAACGCTTAAAGTAAAATTCACCTAGCAACATTTTTATTTCTAGGGCTCTGATACACCAACTTAGCTTAGGCTAGTGTCTTGGAGTAGGAGAGTAATTAACTCTCCAAGACAGTAAAAACAAACAAGTAGTTGTATCTTGTGGTAGGGAAGAAATCTAATTGTTGCATTTATGCTCTCGGAAAGCTCCTCTTAAAGGAGAAGCACGAGATCGTGTTCGAACCAGTGTGGGAATCAATCCTTCCTCATTGGGAACGACGCCAGATATTCACGTATTAAAAACGGTAAACCTCGAATTAACCATTGTCGAGGAGCCTGGGGTCACTTGTTGGTAAACCTTGGATTATGTCAAGGAACCTTCAAGTGGATTGAGCTTGCTACTCTGCCCTTGCGTGCGTATCAGATCGTAGACTGTTCTCCCAGGTGTATTTGTCTCAGTTGGTAACCTTAGTGGCCATATTCTTTAGGACTCTTCCTGAGGTGACAGTAGTGGGAAGATCCCACTGTACCTGGAGCAGACGTCGGCTAGACTCACTTGGATTTTCTAGGGGGTTCTCTTCACTCGAGACAGTTAAGTGGAGGAACTTGTGCCAGTCTATTCATTAAGCAGGTTGCCGGGGTAACTGTTCCAACCACCATTTCTGTATTGAACTCTCCGACGTTGGATTTCATCACCAACTAGTGTTTTCAGTCCGGAAAGTTACTATTTGTGTGTGTTTGATCTCCTAGATTCTTTAGGCGTGTGATTCAAATTCGTTTGGTTCTTTAGAGACTTTAGGTGCTTTTCACTGAGATTTTACTTTGTTTGCGTGTGAAGTAGTTAAAAGTTTTCAACTGTGGGTGAATTACCAAGACAATCCCGTAGACTTCGGGGCCAGTCTCCTAAGTTTGTAAGCGTGGCTGAGTTACTGAGGAAGTCCCTCCATTTGCCTCCATAAAACACTGTCTTAAAAACTTCAGAAACTTCCACATTTTCAACAAAGCCAGCCTGTCCCTCATTCGCTCAGAAATCAGCAAAATTCGCTCGGAACTCAATCTATTAAGCCAAAAAGCCCTTAAGCTGCACCTGAACCTACCGAACCTCATTATACCTGCGCTTTGGTTCAGAATAGACTCTTGCGCATCTCTAAAATCAATCAAAACAGAAAAATGCAATAATAAAAAACACTCGATGAAATTTGAAAAATTAGAGAAGAAGATGAACACCGGCATAATCCCCTACGCATCCTGTACAAATCACTCTAGAACCGGTTTGGAAAAGACAGATACGAAGTTGAATGATGATGCCATACCCTGCGCAGACACTACACCACGCTCAGTTACCAGAATCAGACCTGCGCAGGTATCCTTTCTGAATTCCCTGATCACAGATATCAAATCAATTCACATGTCAATGCAGAAAACAACGCATACGACGATGAACTCGGTCTCGGACCTCAGAAATATGGATAACACGCATACGCCTGAGATATCAATCGAACCAAGAAACGATGCTCATCGGCCAGAAAATGAAGCACTACAAATAACAGACAGCGTGTTGAATGTAACAACTCAGCCAGACCTACGAATAGACACCCTAGACAGCAGAACGATAAATGGAAATCTCGATAATTCTACAAGCAAAGACAACAACAGGAACGCAAACCTGCTGGAAAATAAAACCGAACATCCTCTAGACAGCGAAACTTACGAAAGCGCATTGGCGCCAGATCCCGGGCACGATGAGGAAATCAAAATAACACAAGCACAAGATCTCGGCATACGTGTTAAACCTACGGGTAGGAGAAGAACCAGTAACAACATCTACGACATTAGCCAGAAAGTAGAGAATATCAACCTTGGAACTAATATAAAGACGGGCAGAATAGAGCCTCAGCAAATCATGATAGAGGAACAGACAAAAACATCCCACGAGGAGAAAAAAGTAAGCATAATAAGCCTCTCAAGCGCGCATATTGATGAAGTCACCATAGGTTTGCTTGAAAAAGGCCTGAATTTTGCAATTTCGCCACACACCATCCCCAAAGAAGATATCGTATGCAGTATAGAGTATGGGATTAAAGACATGCCTGACAGCATTAAAGAAGTCATCAGACAAGATTGTTCCATAGTCCTCTGAAAAGCCAAGCCTCCCAGAAGCAATATATCAAAACAAGAATACCTGGCTCTCAAAACGTTAAACCAAAACCCAGACATTGTGGTCCTAAAGGCAGACAAAGGGGGTGCGACGGTTATAATGAACGCTGAAGACTACAATGAGAAAATGCTTGACCATTTAAACAACAGCGGTTGCTACATAAAATTGAAGAAAAATCCCATAAAAAAGATTTCCAGGAATGTCAATAACTTGGTGAAGGCAAGCAATGAGCTCAACATGAAGAATCTTATTGAAGCCAACCCCTACACCCCTAGGATTTATGGGGCCCCTAAAATTCACAAAGAAGGTATACCCATTAGAC
Source organism: Pinus tabuliformis (assembly GCA_031772625.1). Classification (NCBI taxonomy): domain Eukaryota; kingdom Viridiplantae; phylum Streptophyta; class Pinopsida; order Pinales; family Pinaceae; genus Pinus; species Pinus tabuliformis. The sequence goes on along the minus strand of CM062805.1, from coordinate 981,693,423 downwards.
CCATTGTCAACACCATTGGTGGCCCCACTTACCACCTGGCAAAACATCTGGCCAAAAAGCTTAAACCCTTGGTAGGAAATACCAGCTCCTTTGTCAAAGATTCCTACCATTTCATTAATGAAATCAAACCCATAAAACTAGACCAAGACGACATCTTAGTGAGCTTTGATGTAAAAGCCCTTTATACCAACATTCCTATAAATGTAGCCATGGAAGTTGTACACAAAATCACTGACCCCAGCACAGCCAAATTGGTTGAAATCTGTTTAAAATCCACATTTTTTAGCTTCAAAGAAGAAATATATGAACAAACATGTGGTGTGGCCATGGGATCACCCCTGTCTCCCATCATTGCCAATTTATTCATGGAACATTTTGAAACTAAGGCCATTGAGTCTGCTCCCCTAAAACCCAAACTATGGAAAAGATTTGTTGACGACACTTATGTCATTTGGCCTCACGGAAAAGAGAAACTAAACGAATTTCTTGAACACCTTAACAACCAGTCAGATTCCATCAAGTTCACTATGGAAGTGGAAGAAAATGGTTGTCTTCCCTTTCTTGACATCCTCATCAAAAGGAACCAAGATGGCACTATTTCTCACCAGGTCTATCGCAAAAAAGCTCACACTGAACACTACCTACATGCTAACTCTCACCATCATCTAGCCCAGAAACTTGGAGTACTAAACACCTTAGCAACAAGAGCAATTCGTATCTCAGATAAGGATAATTTTGAACAAGAAAAGAACCACCTCTTGGAGGTCTTCAAGAAGAATGGATACAAAAGACACCAAGGGATCAAGGCTTTCAAGAAGGTTGAAAATCCCATGAACAAGCATCAGAGGGATGATTATGCTGGTACAGTTCACCTCCCTTACATTCTAGGCACCACTGATAAAATTGCTCACATCTTAAGAAAGAATAAAATAAAAACCACGTTCAAACCTTTGAAAACAATTAGTAGATGCCTTAAATCGGTGAAAGATCCTATTGACCCTAAGCACCACAAAGGGGTCTACTTGGTCCCTTGCTCATGCGGAAAGTCATACATTGGTGAAACCGGCCGATCTATATTAACAAGGATTCAAGAACATGCGGCAGACATTAACCATAACCGCTCCAAAACCTCAGCCTTAGCTGAGCACTCAAGCAAAACCAATCACCACATTTGCATCGAAGACTCCTGTGTCATGGCCAAAATTGATCATTACCACCATAGGAAATTCAGAGAAGCAATTGAAATAAGAAAACACCCTGATAACCTAAATCGCGATGACGGTTGGAAGATAAGCGATAACTGGATTCCCACAATAAGAGAGGATTCCGCCACTTCCTAGTCCCCCGTTTCCTTTTTTCCCTCTCATCCCTTCGTCTGATCAATTTCCCTCACCTTCATAATACAATATACCCTTCACCTTATCCAATTAATTTAATTCCATAATAAAATTCTATATATATTAAATATACATATATATCATAAACATATTAAAATAATATATATATATCTTAATATATTAAATCAATCAATATACATATAGATAGGTACAAAAAGGAATAATATATATATATATATATATATATATATATATATATATATATAGATATATATATATAGATAGGTACAAAGATTAATATACATATAGATAAGTACAAAAAGGAATAATATATATATATATATATCTTAATATATTAAATCAATCAATATACCCTTCACCATATCCAATTAATTTAATTCCATAATAAAATTCTATATATATTAAACATACATATATATCATAAACATATTAAAATAATATATATATATCTTAATATATTAAATCAATCAATATATATGTAAATTGCTAGTCTTAATTCACAATGCACTCGGAATTATATCAAAACATAATACTTATTAAATCAATATTTATATATATCACAATATATTAAAACAAAACTTAATATATATTAAATCAACATACATTAAATTAAAACTTAACATATATTATATCAAAAATATATATATATATATATATATATATCATAACATAATAAATCAATATATACATATCTTAATACATTAAATCAATCAATTTAAATATACATAGGTATAAAAAAGAATAAACTAATCGGTCATACATATCACAATGTACTTGCATTTAGATTAAAACACAATAAATCACATCAAAACATAATAATTAAACATAATAATTTTACATAAACATTTATACAAATGAACTAATAAGACCATTCATAACTGAAAACACAATTAGGTCAATCTGATTTAAAACACAATCAAATAAACAAAAGAATAAATGAAAATTTTATTAAACTCTTTTTTAGAATAAAAATAAATTCCATCCTAAATTTAATTAATAAACCACTCCTCATATCTGGAACTGGTCGGTCCTGCACGCTCCCTCATCTTCACCTATTTATTCACCTTCACCCATCTCTGACTTCTTCAGTAATTCTCATCCTGATGATGAACCACAGTGGCTGGTTCGAAACGTCGATGCACTAAAACAACAGATGCGATGAATCCGGAAGATGCAACCACATGATACAATATCCCGAACGCGATTCCTATTCCTAGTTATCCTGGATATCCTCCTCCTGGGGCTGGTCTCATGACCCAGAGTTTTAGGGATCCTAATCGGCAATTACCCTTTATCGCAACTTTGGACTTGCCTAACTTGTCGCGCCTAATGAACGATCCCATTAATTATCTTCCGTTTTGGCCGCTAATGCCGAATAAGTTGCCCAGTGACATTCCCAAGTTCAAAGGTAAATCAAGAGAGGACCCGTCGAACCATGTGATGACTTACCACCTCTGGTGTGCGTCTAACGCCATTACAGATGATTCAATCCGTCTTAGACTTTTCCAGTGCACTCTAATTGGTCTCGCGGCCAAGTGGTACATTGAGTTACCGCGATGCACTTTTTATAATTTTAGTCAGTTAGCAACCTCGTTTTTAACTCATTTTCAGTTGCCAGTCGAATATGACAATGGCACGGAATTGTTAAGTTCACTAAAACAATTGACATCCACTTACATTTCATATCATATTCATGAGTGGAGATGTCGACGACATTTAGTGAAGGTCTTTATTCCGGATCAAATCTTGGCTGAGTGGTTTGTAAAATCTTTGTTGCCAAAGATCACTGAAGATGTTGCTAAAGCCGAATTTGTTATTGAGGAGCAAGTAATTGCTCAAGCACAGTACCTTGACTTGGTCTATACTCAGTCGGGTACGTTACACGAAAAAATCCCCGATCTTTCCAAGCAAAATCAAATCACTGCAGCTCCGTTGGGATCTCATGCCGCCGATGGAATGATTGGCACGGTTAACACTAAAAGTAAGAAGAAGTCTTCCAAGAATTCTTCCCCTATCATAACCTTGCCTGATTCCCCAACAAGAGATTCTTCTGCAGATATCTCCGCTGATATTCACGTTGTAGAGTCATGTACAGCCAAATCAAAATCCGGTGGGAAGAAGAAAGGAAAGAAGAAGAATAAAACAGACAAAAGTTCAAAGGAGAAACCTGAAAAGGTAGAATCCAATGATGAAAAGCGCAAACCTCGTTATCCTTGTCTCATTTGTGATGATGAACATTTTACAAGAGACTGCCCTCATCGTGCAGAGGTTATGAAGATTGTCAAGGGTTCCCAAACTCCTGCTGTTTTGAAGGATCCTTTTCCGGCTCAAGACAGTAAGATGATAGGTTCATCCTTGAATGCCAATGAAGAACCCATACTGATGATGTCCCATGTTAGGATTGCGACTCGATCGCAAGATTATGGTAGTAAAAGTCTTGTTGATGGTAAAGAAGCAGAATCTTCTCATTCTAATCCATCAACCTCAGCTCCCGGTTCTGATCCACTACAAATCGAGAAACCTAATCCAGACTTGGTAATCAAACCGCCCACCAAGGGTATACTTCGTAAGGCAGCTTTCAATCCACATGCGAGAGCGGCTCAGAATTATAACATTGTTGAGGATTTAGTTGTTTCACCCTCAGCAATGTCAGCTTTGGAAGTGCTGCAATCATGTCCAGCACAACGTAAATTACTTTTGTCGGCTATAGGAGTTGTTGATGTTTAGGACCCGAACCTAATAATCTTCGATCTAGAAAATGATACACCGCATTTGCCTCATCAAATGGCTTTCCAGATTTCAGTGATAGTAAAAAACAGGCCTATTCATCGGACTGTAATTGATGAGGGAGCCTCAACGTGTATTATGTCGATACAGTGTTGGAGATCGCTTGGTTCTCCTTTGCTAAATCAATCCCCAATGATTCTAAAGGCCTTTGATGCCCGTGGGTTTCATCCTTTTGGCATTCTACAGGATTTGCCTATAGGGGTTGAAGGAAAAACCATTAGTCTAGATGTGGAGGTGGTTGATGCCCCTCTAGATTACAACCTTCTCTTGGGTCGAAGTTGGTCTTACGCTATGACAGCGGTCGTTTCATCGGTCTTTCGAGTAATAAAGTTTCCACATAATGGAAAGGTCATAACAATAGACCAACTAGCTTACTTTTCATCTGACCTAGCCTCTTCGGAGAGTATTCAGCATGTCGGTAAAACGACTATCCCATATAAGGATGTTGGAGTAGGATTAGTTAAAGATGCCGGTTTATTGGGAACTTTTCCTTTTCCTCTGATCAACGCATCGTCTTCATTTGCAACCATTCATATGATTACATCAGACACCATTGTTTATGATGATCCTTGGATCATTCCTTCTGAATCTGAGATAGGCTCATTTGGTAATGCCATGCCTTTGAGTCCATATGAAATTGCCTATGAAGCCGTGCAGTTGTTTTCCGACCCATGTTCAACCGAAAATGACTTAGTGAATGTGGTCCGTGAGGAATCACTTTTCACATCAACCTCGGATTTAACCACGTTTTCTGAACTTGTTCACTCTGATGAGCAAATTCGTGAAATCCTATGTGTAGATGATTTACCATGGGAAGATATCCATCATAGATCTTCGTTTTTACCGGAGGATGATCATTTTGAAAATGATTTCTCATCAATTTTTACAACTGAATATATCAAGGAACCTCATAATCCAATGAAACATCCCAATTCAGAGTTAAATTTGGGAAACATCTCTCGAACTATTCCTATTGACATTTTGGTTAAGCCCGGAATTGTTGAGAACATTCATATAGGTGCCTCGTGTACAGATGATGAAATTCAAATATATAAGGCCCTATTTCAAGAATTCTGCGACGTGTTTTCCTGGTCCTATGAGGAAATGCCAGGAATTCATCCCGCGATTGTTGTTCATGAGATCAAGACTTACCCAGATGCTAAACCCGTCCGGCAATGTTTGTGTCAGATTCACCCACGAAAAGCTGCTGCAATTAAAGCAGAAGTTGAAAAATTATTAAAAGCAGGTTTCATTTATCCAATCCCGTTAACGGATTGGGTATCGAATATTGTTCCGGTTAACAAAAAGCAGGGAACAATAAGAATATGCATCGACTATAGGGATATTAATCGAGCCTGTCCAAAGGACAATTACCCAACTCCCTATATCGATCAAATCATTGATGATTGTGCCGACAGCGAAATATTTTCCTTCATGGATGGTTTTTCTAGATACAATCAAATCAATATTCTACCTACCGATCCACCAAAAACGGCTTTCATTTGTCCATGGGGAACATTTGCTTATTGCAAATTACCTTTTGGGTTTAAGAATGCTGGAGCAACTTTTCAAAGGGCGATGTCTTATGCATTTCATGACATCAAACACATTGTGCAACCGTATCTCGATGACTTGCCTGCTCATTCATTACATCGAGCTGATCACCTCGTCCATTTACGAGTAATCTTTATGAGGTGTAGGCATTATCGTATTCGGTTGAACCCACACAAATGTGTCTTCTGTATAGAAACGGGTCGATTGCTGGGGTTTGTAGTTTCGAAAGCCGGCATTCGCGTTGATCCCTCGAAGGTCGAAGCTATCATCCAATTGCCTCCTCCTTCGAGTCATCGCCAACTCCAAAGTTTGTAGGGGAAAGCAAACTTTTTACGACGATTCATTCCTAACTACGCTGAGGTTACAAAGGGTTTTACCTAGTTGTTGAAGCAGAATACTCCATTCTATTGGGATGAGATAGCTCAGAAATCTTTTGATGCACTCAAACACGCGTTGACCCATGCACCGTTGTTGCATCCTCCCAACTACAACCAGGATTACTTCTTGTATCTCGCCGCCTCTCATTCCACCATTGGAATGGTCTTAGTTCAGGAAGATGAATTCAGAATGGAACATGTGATATATTATCTTAGTCGAACTTTAAATCCAACTGAGCTAAAGTACTCACATGTGGAGAAATTGGCATTGGCAGCCGTGCAAGCTCTCCAGCATTTTCGTCACTACATTTTACTATGTAAAACTATGGTAATTTCGGATTGCAACCCTATGAACTACATTTTGACCAAGCAATTGCTAGGGGGAAAGTACTCTAAATGGATCGTTATCTTGCAGGAGTTCGACTTGGAATTTGAGAAATCTAAATCTAAGAAATCTTTAGTTTTTGCGGAGTTAATGTGTGACTTCCTGTGTGCTGACACGGAAACTGTGGCGGAGGAGCCCATTGCGGATGAATCCTTGTTTCTAATCAGCACTTTAGATCCGTGGTATGGGGATATCATCATTTATCTCCAGACCCAATCCTTTTAGCCAGAAATTTCAAGGTCAGAACGTCGATTCCAGTCCCAACAATTCAGGATTATTGGAGATACTCTTTATCGCCATGGGGCTGATTCTGTTTTTTGACGTTGCTTAACTCACGAGGAAGCTGAAAGGGTTCTAAATGACTGTCACTCTGGAGCGTGTGGTAGTGATATGTCTGGGTTTGCCACAACCCAAAAGATATTGCGCGTTGGCTACTTCTGGCCGTCTTTATTTAAAGATTGTATTACGGCGGTCCGAAAATGCCACAACTGCCAGATTTTTGATCATAAGATGTGCGCTCCACCTGCTCCTCTCCACCCTATAATTGTCGTTGGTCCTTTTGCTAAATGGGGTATCGAATTTATTACATGTAACCCTCACTCGGCCGGGGGGCATGCGTATATCATCCTTGCGGTAGATTATTTTACTAAGCAGGCCGAGGCGATGCCTACATTTGAGGCAGACGGCAAGACAGTTGCAATTTTCATGTTCAATCATATAATTGCTAGGTTTGGTGTCCCACAAGCGATAATCACTGATCATGGGCGTCATTTTCGAAACGTTATGATGACCGAACTTACAGGCCAGCTTGGTTTACATCACGATAGTTCAACCCCTTATTATCCACAAGCGAATGGTCTGGTTGAATACATCAACAAAGTTCTAGTCATCATGATCTGACGAATCATTGGGATTCATCGGTCGAATTGGCACAACATGCTATTTTCAGCGCTTTGGGCATACCGAACTTCAGTAAAAACATCAACAGGGTTCACTCCTTTCCAACTAGTCTACGGTTTGGAAGCTGTGTTACCCATTGAATGCGAAATCCCGTCACTGCAAATGGCCATCGAGTTACTTCCAGCCACTTCCGAAGAGGAAAAGCGTTTGTTATACTTGGCTCAATTAGATGAGAATCGACGTGATGCTGCATTGGCAATCGAGACTCACGCAAAACGAATGAAAGCTCAGTATGATCGAAATGTGACCCCTCGAAATTTTTCGGAAGGAGATCTAGTCTTAGTTTATGATCAAGCTAATGATAAATTAGGCGCTGGAAAATTTGTTCCTATGTGGCATGGTCCCTATGTTGTTAAGCGAAAGCTAGCCAAAGGGGCCTATGAATTGGTAGACTTTGACGGGGACTCTTTGGGTAAACCCAAAAATGGCCTTTACTTGAAGAGGTATTATGCTTAAAAGAAAGGGTATGGATATTTTTATTTAGGATAGTTTTTTCTTTCTAGCTGGTGTGTTTTAGTTTAAACAGTGTGCTTAGCTGAGAGAGTGTTTTTCGTCATTATTCCTGCTTATCTTGGTTTTGCTCTTGATATTGCAGATGTCGATGCCTCTCCAAACATACATTGGTTTCGCTGACGGTGCTTGTCGTAATACACGGAACATCTCTTCTGCAGCTTGGGTTATCTATTCGCCCTCTAACGAGTTAGTATCTATGCATGGGGTAAGCCTCGGTCAAACAACGAACAACATTGCCGAGTATAGTGCAGTGATTGAGTTATTATCTGAATCTATTTCATTTGGGATTCAGAGTTTGATAGTGAGGTTAGATTCTGAACTCGTTGTATTACAGCCTAATAGAGTGTATGCCATTAGAAATCTAGTGTTATTGAGATTAGTTTTGAGAGTGCGTCTCTTGGAACATGAATTTGATTATATTGAATATCATCATATTCCAAGATCTTTAAATACATTAGCAGATTCAATTGCTTCTCGAATGTTAAATAGACATTTGCAATAATCATGCATGTAAATTTAAAACCATTCAATAACATGATTTACAAGATAAGTCGGTAATAGTGATATATATATATATATATATATAGGAGTGTGTCAAAAAATACATCGTCCTCGATCATAGGTTGAAAAACACCTTATGATCGGCAAAAATGATAAGTACAAAAAACAAAAATGTCGCATGTGCCCACAATAGGCGATCATCCTATCACTGGTGATGATCTCTATAAGAAACCACTGCACGGGCCACCTTGCAAAGGAACCTCCTAAAAGGTCCTGAGACCCCAATCACATAGCGCTGAAGTCGATGAGGAATGTCGTCTATAGTGGTCTCAGGAATATCTCCTGTCAAGCGCTCGAGATGACCCTCTAACTCGGCCAAAACCTCTGCTGATTCGTCCTGTGGGGCTGGCGCGGGTGCAACTGGTTGTTTCCTTTCGAAAGGCCGGAGAGCGGCTGGTCACTGTGGACCCACATCTGCATTTGAAATTTTTACTATCAGTTTTGAGACGATGGAAAAATAACAAAAAAAAATTAAAATAGAAAAAATGTTGAAAAGGATTTTACCTGACTCGTCCCACTGCTCTCCTGGTGGAAGAACCATGTCTGGGTCACCACGAAAATCTATCCCAGCGTAAGGGAAGTCCTGAATAGAAAAGACCTAGTTTTCCAGCCATTGGAAATACTCAGGTTTGAATCGAGCAACCTCTGTCCTCTCGTCCAGGTGACGGGCCATGACTGCGACCCATCGCATCAGTTTGGGCTCTCGAGGAAGCCGAGCTCCAATAGTAAGGTGTTGTGGGATCAGCATAGGAACCCGCTCCAAGCCAAAACTCACGACCAAAGCCCCATAACCAAAGGTCTTTAGTCGTTCGTTCTTGGCCCTGGTCAGTTGGCCTTTCACATTGGCCAACACAGCACCGCACCAGTTGAAGATGGTGCCTTGAAAGCAATCAACTGCCATACGCATCTGGGATCCGGTGGCAATATGTAATGCGATAGCTCTGCAAAGTTTGGTGACAGTGAACGCAATCACCGTGAGCTGAGGAAGGGATATGGTCTTTATGTCTATCCCTTTGTCTCTAGCCTAGCTGTTGCAGTACTCTAGCCGGAGGCTATCGGCAGACTGGCCACCTGGCCTAGTCCCGTGCAGAGTCAAGTCTTCGCCTCTCTTAGGCAAACCAGTCAAGAAATATATGTCCGCCAGCTCTATTTCGAGCTGGTGGCCGCCGATGAAAAAGCACTGGTCCTGTACGCTCCATTTGTCAACCATCCACTGTAAGAAATCCAACTGAGCCCTCATGCCAGGAATGGCCCAGAATTTATACAAGCCGCACGCCCTCAAAGCATCAAGTGAAGGCTGATGATTCCATGCGGCAGCATCCATGTCATCATGCTCTCGTTCGCGCCAATCTAGCATGATGCACTCTCTACATCAAGCATAAAGACAAGTTAAAATGCTAGAAAATATTTTGTGTGGTCCATTTTTTAGAATTTTTGGGTTAAAAACCCTTGCGATGGGGACTACACCCTCCACGTTAGACATAGTGCGTGGGACCGCACTTTGTCTACATGGAAGGTGTGGACCCCGAGCTTTTTCCCAATGGAGAAAAAGTCGGGGTCCGCAGGCCCGCAATGGTAAACCTGCAGGCCCCCGCGCGTGGGTTTTGTGCCTAAAAACCCTCCCAAAATGAAATAAATGACTAAAAAAAAATTAACTGGTTAAAAATGAAGAGTGGGATGATGTGGATTACCTGGAGAAGACGTCGTTTGATTCCGACGGTTGGATTTTCCGCAATCTTCACGGGAAGTTTTCTGAGCAAATGTACTATTTTCTCACCCAAACGCAAATGGTAAAAATGAATTGACAAAGGCCCTTTTTATAAGTTTTTTGAGTAAATAAATTGCAAATTTGTTTATGTTTCATTTTGAAAAGGTATTTTTGCAACATTTTTATCTATTTCAAACAGGTATGAGTAATGTTTGTGTTTTTGTACAGAATAAAGGATTATTCAGGTGGAATCTATCATTTTCAACGAAAAAACATGTAGAGCCATCTTTAAGCTCTTTTCTGACTCCTAAAACATGAAAAGATTGCCGAGTGTTTCTTTTAAACTCGTTAAAACAGAATTAAAAGACGGTCCACTTACAGCTCTTTTCCGACCGTAAAAAACATGAAAAGATTACCGGATTTTTGTCGTTTCAAATTCGATATCGGTCATAAAACGATGTGTCATTGATCGCTTTTTTACTTTTTCGGGTCAAAGGCACTAATGACGAAAAGTACTCCTTGGTCGTAAAACATCAAGCGGTTCTCTCAAGTATTATTTTATACTTTTTCAGGCTTGGGAGACACAAATTTACGAAAAAGGTCAACCCTGGAGTCTTCTTAAGATTTTCAGACTCTCTAAAATTGAAAAATGTCGAGTTTCTCCTATACTGGACTCATTAAAATTTCACAGTAAAGGACCTGTTCAATTACAAACAGGAACGAACCACTCCTTCTTAGGGTTCGAATTTAAACTAAGTTGGACTCATCCGAAGGATGAGCTTATAATCAAACAAATGTTATCCTCCTCAAGCTTGTCAAAAATAAAGAGGTACTTGCCAGAAATGGTGGGGGAAAAGAGAGAAAAATGAGCCTGTTTGTCATACTTTGTAACCACTCTTGAACACGACACTTTTATTCACCTAGGTTGGGAAATCCTTTGCCTAACAGTTGATCAAACCACTTTGAATGTCTTCAGCCGGTTTCTGGGTATTAACTTTGGGTCAATTGTCACCAAGCCATCTGTCATGTCGTTATGTGTTCAACAGTTCACTACCAATAAGCCATTCATCTGCAAAATATATATCATCCATCTTGACCATCCCTGAGTCAGTCCTTGCAACTAAATTTCTTCAACTTGATCTATGATTTCGTGTTGTGGGCTTGCCTACGATGGATCGCTTTCTATCGACATTAGCTCATTATCTAGAAAGATGATCTAGGGCTCATCAGTACCTTGAGATCTGCATGCCTCAATGGCAGGTTTCTCGCCTTTGACGACAGTTTACATCATTGACTTTCGATCAAAGGATTCCGTGACATGTTCGACATCAACACATTTATTCGCATCTCATGGATTGTACTGGGTACTTTGAGAGCCATTGACATCACTGGTGGTTTCTCTCACACTTGTTAACAGTTTACATCATTGACTGGTAATCAAGTGGTTTCTACCATGTTCGACATCAACACATTCATTCACATGGATAGAATCGTACTGTTTCGGGAAGTAGAAATGAAGACCCTGGATCTAGTTTCCATAATCCAGGCTGCGAGGAATTTTGTATTCATTATATAATGGACTATTCATAAACAGATGGCTGCGTCCATACTGTGTCCACATGAGTCTTTACTTGTGATGTTTTACAAGATCATTCCTATATCAGAGCAGTAGTTAGTCTTTCTAGTCAGTTTGATCTAAGTATGGGAATGCCTACCTCAGCGATGATATGATCTCATATATATATCTTGCATTGAATGTTTTTATAGGTTCCAACCGGGCTCTCCACAAGATGATCCTCGAAATGATAAAGTACTTCACTCTTCCTAAATGATAAGAAATCCTCATCTACTATAGACTTCGCACTTTAGGGGGCAATCTGTTACACAAAAATATTGTCACCATGATTATTTGCAGTCAGTATGGGTCTATCATCACTTGTACTGTCCTCCTAAGCAAGTCTCAGACCTCAGCTCTTCAAATCAAGCTTTGGAAATGGGAGAAAGACATTAAAAATCAATGTAACTCTGGTTCCGCACTTTCTCTCACTGTCACCTGTAGTCCCGCACCTTCTGTGTACAAAAACTGCGGACCTGCCCGCTTTGTAACTAACGGTGTAGGTGCGGACCCCTATGAAATTCAAAAGGCACAAGTTTTATCTTAAAAAACTCACTTTGAGTTAATTCTAGAGGTTTCTAGAAGGAATTTTGACCTGGATTGTTCGCTCTGAGGTGGTTCATGCATCCCAAAAGAGAAGGAGCTAATCCCTTGATGAGAGGAGCTATCCCTTTGAAGGAGGACCTAGTAACCTCCCTCCATTGCACTATAAATACAGGCATTGGGCTGGTTGCTAAGGAGGTTAGAAGCTGAACATTTTTTAGGGTAAATGCTGGTGAAATCAAGACTTCCTAGTTAAGCCTAAGAGGAGAGATCACATACCTTTTTGGTTTCATTGGGAAGTGAGTGAAACTTGTCAAAGTAGAGGAGACTTCTTGCTGGACCCTGGGAGGAGCTTGTACAGCATCAAGGCAAAGGTTGTAAAGTTCTTCTTTTGAATTAATACAATCAAACTCATTTTTCTCAGCAAGTAGCTCATGTTATTTGTTTCATGGACTCCTTGACTTTCATGTTAAATATGTTTTATGCAATTTGCTTTTCAGGTGCTATTTAATTTGTTTTCCTTGTTTGTGTTTGCAGATTCGCGAAAAGGAGCTCATTTGGATCAAAGGAGCAAGGGCATCCACAAGCTTGCGTTGGACCTAAGGTAGGCCCTAAAAAGACTTGTTTGCTATTGTTTATCAAAGCATATTTAGAGAAAGATAGTGTCTGGTTGGTTTGCTTGTCATTAGGTCTTCTTTAGATTCTAGGAAGGTCTATCTTGTCTGCAAGATCGACTTATTCCATGTGACACTTTCAACAAATTATGTTCATCAACTTTCTGTAAAATAATTCATATTTAAGAACACATAAGTATGGAAACAAAGAAATAAACACATAGACATTGAGAGAAGCACTTCACCAAATAACGTAACACATGAATCCTGTAAAGAATGTCCTTTGTACTACTAATCATCCCATCAAATGGAAATAGTACAATAGATTTCTAGAACACAAAAATCAACCCTTCATACTTCAAAAAGAGAAGTATTTATAAGTTTATTTACAAAATATCCTGTCATAACTGACCAGGATGTATTTTAGTTATTCCTAAATAGAATCTATCTAATTGTTACAATAATTTAAGAAAATTGAAATTGTTTGAATTGGTGGCACTAGATTTGTGGAACTACTAAATATCTAGCCCTTCGAATCTAGCTGTGTTGTTGATGCTAAGTTGTACGAAAAAATCATTTTCTTACTCCAGTAACTCACGCAATTGATCCCAACGTTGTTCACTAGGGATGACCATCTTGAGCAACTTCTTGTAGACCTCGTCCACTTCAGTATATTTGGAAAAATTTGGTTTGAAAATAAATATGTGCTTGATTTCATACTGGATGTCTAAATCATATGCTAATGCCTCTAAAAACGCTTTCTTTGTTATGATGTCTTTCACTACTGCAACCTTAGAACCGTCTTTAGAAATGGTCATCAATTTTTAGCTATAATCTAACCATGTTCTGAGCTTGTCATTTATCACTAATAAACTAGGAAGTCCCTTTTTGTATAGGACTTCCAATTTGCTGAAGAACCTCTCGACACCAATGTCCATAACTTGACAATTTTCTTCGAGTTGTCTGATTAAATTCCTTTTGGTCAACACAATTTTTACCTCTAGTATGGTCTCAGTCCTATCCTTAATCTCCAGTTCTTCTAGCTCCTGCTTTTTTTTTGGAATTGAGAAACTTGATGAGTTGATCAGCTTCACTGGGTTTATCACCCAACTTCTCTCTAATTTCTTCAATAGCTTCATTAGATTTATCAATTAATTCTTTCAGCTCAAATATGATTTGTATAGATGGCCGGATTTCTATCATGGCTTCATCTATCCTTTTCCAAATGTTGTCCTTGACCTGGGATAGGGTATTACCCATGGAAGTTTACTTTTCTATCTATTGCACTCTCTAGGTAAGCCTCTGGGATTTATACAGATTTGTTAGGAGAAAAAATTCTCATATCCAGTGTTCTGTTCTTGTAGGACCTTTACATCTTGTCGTATCTTTTTTATTTCTTCTCCTTGTACTAACATATTTTCCATTGACTGGGCCAGTTCTATAGAATCATCTACAGTTGAGGTAGAGGGTACTGTAGAGGTGGATGCTCCTGTAGTTGTAGCTGATGTAGGAATGTATGTTTGAAGTATTGATGCAATAGGCACTGCATCAAGAGGAACCATAGCGAGCTGAGAATTCTTCTCCTTTTCTTTGATTAGTTTATCCATCTCTGCCTCCATCTCTTTAATTTGTGCACTCTGTTCCACTAGTAGCTTCAACATTTCCTCTTTCTATATTTCTGTTTCTCCTAACTCCTTTGCCTGAGGATCTTCAGTGGTAGGGAGCTTCAATTTCTTTCTCAGGGATGTTATATCAGCATTCTTCTTCTTAATAATCTCTTCCATGGCCTTTGAATTACTTGGATCAAAACCTGATTTGATCACCATCTCCTCTAAATATTTGATTGTATTATCTTTGGCGAGAGAGGAAATTTTCTCTAGTTTGAGTTATGATTCAACATTGTTCAAAGATAGCTGCAAATTGGAAGTATTAATGGCAGTCTTTGTGAAGGGTGAGTACACCATCTCTCCTGTTTGCCTGTGCATGTCCATCTGGTCCAAAGGATGGACATCTTTTGCCTCAAAGTCAAATGTGGCCTTCTTGAAATCAATTGTTGATTTAGGTTGAGGTATTTGGGCCTGGAAGAATGCCATGTGCATTCTACCTTTCTCTGTATCATAGGGTGAAATGAGCCCATGTTTAATTGAGGAAGATTTTTTCCTGAATTGAATATAAATGTTGTCATGGAGGGCTTCAATATTCCTCTGTTTGATTTCTTTATATCTTTGAAGTATGTCCAATTGCCTCTATTCTATAAATGACCATGTTGTATGAGGTGTTGTGGTTGGATTCTATTTAGCGGTTGAAGATGATGGAGAATCAGTGGTAATACTACCAAATTGTAAAGTATGAAGTTCAGATTATACAATAGTACCTTGTGTTTCCTCCCTTGGTGTGAAATCTACCTTGGAGCTTGTCTTTGTTTTCTTCATGTAAATTTTGAATTCCTTTACTGAGAATTCTGTTACCGGAGAAGAATCATCTTCTCTTTCCATTTTATCGTTTTTCTCTCTAGGGGTAGGAGTCTCTGAAGTGGTTGTGGAAAACACCTGCTCCTCAGCCTCCTGCAATCTGTTCTCTACCCAATGTTGTTGATTCATGTATTTCTCAATTTCTAGACTTTGGGTATGTACATAAGGGGTTGTCTTCTGCTCCACCCTTTGCTTAGAAATTACCCCAAAGGGGTCATAAGACCATGTGAAGTTGAGGGTAAAATTCATCTGTTTTATAAGCAGGTATGCTTCCTCTCCTGTTTCTCTACTATTACAGATAAATGGCCCTATCTGTGTTTTGATTATGAACTATGACTTCTTCTTGGCTGCCAGAAAATGAATGTTATCTAATTGGATTATTTGCCTAATGTATTCTAAGGAAAATATCCTCATAGGAAGGTATTTTGGTAATTTATAGGGTGGAAGCCCAGAGCCATAAACCCTGATCTTTGTATATATTTGGTATAAATACCAATCACCTATTTTCACCTGCTCACTGAGATGCAACACCTTTTGAATGTCTTCACTGATCCTAGGAATTTGTTGGTTTCTCAACAAACAAGTTGTTGGATATATGAACTAGTCAATGAAGTCTTTAAACATGTACTCCTGTGAATTCTTTCTGATAATTGAAGTCCAAAAAATTATAGACTGAGGCTCACCTTGTTAACTGAGTTTCTGGACTGCGAAAGGAAACCTATCTGTATGGAATAAAAGAAACATATACATGAGAATAGAAGAGTATCTGATCATTCCTTCAGTTATAAATGGAATAAATTATTCATGTATGATATCTCCAAGAAATTTTCCATAGTAAAAATTTATTGATTGTCATTCTGTGGAAACGATGGACATAAAGCCTAAAATAGGCTCATCTGCCCATTCATCTGAGAAATATCGAACCAGGCAAGACAAGATAGAGATGATCTGCTTGATTCTTTGGGGGGAAATAGAAGAGGGATAAGGGGGGTTTTTCTTGGGCATTTGAGAATATTCTGGCAGGAAGACTTCAAAAATCCCCACTCTTTAGGGAAAAGTGAGTTTTTGGTAAATCTATTTGAGAGCATCTATTGAGAAGGGAGTTAGAGATTCAATGTGTGGGATCTGCAACATCTAGTTTATACTCTCACGGGTAATGGTGAAAAGGTTTTCACCATTAAGGGATATGATGACTCTTTTTCTTGATATGTAAGAGGCTTGTCACTTAAGAAAAAATCCAAGGAAATAATAGGATTGGGGAAATATGAACAGGGTTAATCTAGACTGCCAAAGCCTAATCTCATCAGACTTGTCTAGATAGGTGTCCCAAAACCAATAATGTAATTCAAAGAAGTTGAATTCACACTCTGTTTCGGTAATTTTATATTCTCTATCGGCTAAGGGAATGTGGTCTAAATCCATAGAGGAAGAAATCATCAGGTTTACCATAGTGGCATCAGTTTTGATTTTTGGGCCATTGTGATAACAGGTTGAAATTACAGAGGATGACAGTGCTAGTTGTGTGGGAAAACAACCAGCAGGTTATTACTCTGTCAGCAATGGATTGTGGATGAGGGAAAAAGAAGATCGAATTAATACGAGTAAGAGAATGTTAGGATGAAGAAAGAAAGAGATTGAAGGTGAGTACGTGGATTTTTAAATTTGCAATGGAGTGAGATCGTTGGCTGAAATGGTCGCTTGGGGGAGCATTTACTCTACAATGGGAAACCACAATGGGAGGAAGTGGCAATGTAAGGTTGTAATGGTTAGTTGACGTGGCACTAAGTGATAGGCGAAAAATGGTGTGGGACCGTTGGTGGGAAAGGGAGTAAGGGCTGAGCGGTTTTTGGAGGGGGTATGAGCGGTAAGTGGTAAGTGAGAGCGGGGTTGCGAAATGGTGTGAAAGGGACACATAGCGACACGGCTCGATGGGGAAACCTCTTTTTTGAACAGCGCCCCGGTCAATAAAGGGAGACATGGTGGCAGGGGGGGGTGGCGAAAAGGCTTGGGAGTTGTCCAATCAAACAAGTGCTATGATGAGGAGCAGGGAGATGTGTGCCCTTTAGGCCTTACTGAAAAAATATCTCATCGTGCATATAATTTTACAATAAGGTTCAAACTTTGGAAAAATAATACCGCATATGGGACTTTTATGATATATTCAATTCCCCCACCACGCCCCTCCCCCAAGCTAACCTAACTAAAACCAACTAGGGTACATTCAGGAGTGTAAAACCTTATTTATTTTGCAATTTAAAGGACTAAAAACACCTATCCAAAGAATAAGAACTAATATAACAATTGCATTAATCCATATTACACTCTTGGATTAACTGTGTCATCTAACTTATGTAACCTAATCTTAGCCAAGATTACAATGTTTGGCTAAATTATTCATTCTAATCTAATTGACATAAATTGAAATTTTCTTGAACATCAGTATGTTTCAAACAAGAAAAATGTTTGTGGCATGTTGAATATGCTACACACAATTTCATGAATTTATTCTTAAAAAATTATTGTACTATCAGTGGCACTTCAACTAGCATCACTTTCACATTTTTCCCTTTTCTGTGACGTTCTTTTATCATTTATTTTTCTTTTTCTATTCCATTATAATTATATATATATATATATATATATATATATATATATATATATATACCCTCTTTTAATTTTTTTACTTTTATTTATATACCCTTTTTGGAAATGATTTGTAATATACAATATTAGTAACAATTGCAAATACTAAAAGAAAACACTCAATCATCATTTTATCCTATGAATCATAGGACCCTAATAGAGTGTTTAATAAGTAACCATAAGATGTACAAAGGATTTCAAATTCAAAGAGAAAGGTTTATTGATCCTCTGACCTCATATCATGGAATTTGGGAAGGAAAGATGGAGGGATGTTTTTCATATGAACACTGATATCAGTATGTTGAATGTGAAATCCAAGACGATATTCCTCATTGTCATCATCTCTGTCCATTTCTAAGTTCGCTTCAACATCTTCTTCTTCTACCTGCAAAAGTGGATGGTGTTGTGGCTTTTACTGAACCATGTGATCAATTGGTGTTTGAGAAGTATTTTTTCTTTTTTCTTTTAAAAATTGAAAGAAAATTCTAATAAAATGAAAATTTCTATTCTTGAAATGAAATATTCCTAATGATTTTTTTTCTTGTAGAAAGTAAAAGAAATGAACTAACTACCGAAGAAAACAATGTATACGTTGACACCTCCCCGGCAATGACACCAAAAAGTGATGAGCCCATATATTTCAACAAGAATGTTGCAACTCCAAAGGCTACCAACTTAAATATCCACCTAGGGTTCGTATAAACTTAAGAGGTGTTGACACTATATATGTAGCATGCAATGTGTCCTTCCTTGGTTGATCTGATGCAATGAAGTGAATATCATGGTATCAAGCCTAAAATAATTGTAGAGAAGCTTGGTTTTTAGATTTTGTAAATAAAATTTTAATTAGATTTTATTTTAAATTTAAATGATGAAATATTGTGATTATATGAAAAAACATGTTATTAATTAAACTAGCCTTTGGAAGGTCAGTGAGAAAATCTTTTAATAATATAAAGATTTGTAAATCTTATGGATTCCAAAACCATGTATTCAATTGTTGAGGATTCATATCTGAGTCATACCTGGATTGTGTCTATATCTCTGAGAAGTCAATGAGCCCTTTCAATTTCACTACATAGACTTTCCTCTAACTGACCTACTTAAAACATCTATATCTCTGACAAGTCAATGAGCCCTTTCAATTTCACTACATAGAATTTCCTCTAACTGACCTACTTAAAACATCTCCTCAGGAAGTTGGAGTTGAATGAACAAAACAATAGGCCAGCTCAAGGTTACCTAAGTTGAGGTCATTAGTGGGTGGCTCTTTTCTCATTTATTATTGTTTCTAACAAGTATTCAGAAAGGATTTTCCTTGGCTTATGATGACAAGGCCTTGTATTCTTTAAATGGTAATGGATTAGCCCCTATACTATCCGTTATTGATCGAGTAAGCACCCGCCGCTATTATTATTTCAATGTGACCTGTAAATGAAATCAACTTCCTCATCCTGCTGGTATCTATCGGCTACCCCTTCTCTTGTGGAAGTAGTCCGTGAGGCAAGAAGGACAAGAGTTCAAAATTACAACGATGGATGTGTACGATAGTAGACCTGTCGGCATGTTATAGACTAGAAGTAGTATGACTAACCCATTCGATTAAAAAACTTCCATTTTCCTATTTAAGAGTTGTTGATAGTCCTTGTCACAGGTGATAATGGTTTTTCGTTATAGTACCCAAACAAGCCATGAGTGGGACAATGGCCCAAGGCTAGTGGGAAGGGGTCACACTCAGTGACTTGAAGTTAGTGTTCTGTTATGAAATATTATATAAGCTATAAGATTTAAAATTCAAATTTTAATAAAGTAAAAAAAAATATAAATATAATTGTAACAATTAAGATTAGCATTATCTACATTTAGTCTTCAATAAGATTTTAATCAATAACCTATACTAACTATATTTTATGCAAACTTGTTTGCATGGTCAAATACTTTGAAAGCAACATAAAGGCATTTTATACATTGATTTGATTTGTATACATATCAGCCTCCTTGTTCTGTTGATATCCTTTCGAAGAGAACTAATCTTGTCAATCCAATTGGAGAGATCTGATGCTTCTGAAGAAAATCTTTGATTTGACCACTCCACAATAGCCTTTGAGTAACCATAATAGTTTGTTTCTCAAAATTCCCCACAAAGCCGATCTCTCTGCTCTAGTGTTTGTGCAACAACTAGTAAACCTCTAAATTTGACTAAATCTCCAAGCCTTGGTAACAATCATCATATGTCACATTTCTCAGAAGATGATGCTCCATCAAAAAAATCTTTTGGAAACCTATACCAAACATCCTTCATAAAACATCTTAGATTAGAGACCATTTTAGTGACAGGGCACTTCTCCATAAAGAAAGTTCTAATCTTTATCTCTTTCTAATATATAAATCTATAATATAGAAGGGGAATGTTCTGTAATCCTTGTACCTTGCAAACCATTGAGAGAGACAAGCATCCATTGAAGACTGATTCGAGGAAGCATTGAGATGAAGAATGTGGAGAACACATTAACATATGGGCATGGAAGAAAAAGATAGTTGAGATCTTTCGATGAAGCCCGACAAAGCACACATCTACCAGGGCCTATAAAGTCCTTTTCAGTCAAACTTGTCCATGTAAGGATTTTGTCTGACTAGCGAGCAAAAACATTTAAGCTTTAGTCATATATCCTACTTCTAAGTATCTTGAAACCAATTTAAATTTGGATCAACTACCAATCCAGAATTATCCTAACATAATCCTACAATTATCTTACAATAAAATAAATTTCTTGTAATTATCCTAAAATAATTTTATGATCAAATAAATTTATTTTAAGTAAATTATATGCTCTTAGAGATATACTAAACAACTAATTAAATTTCACAAAATAATATAATATATTTATAAGATTAAAAAAAATTAATATTATAATGTATTTAGCAACACTGTAATAAATACACAATTAAATTTAAAAAGTATATTAAATTTTTTCCTTAATGTTTCATATTCACCATTCCTTCAACTAACTAAATTGAGTAACTAAAATAGCATATAGGTCAAAAACTTAATTTGCTGTATAAAGATATAATATTGTTTAGTAATCAAATATATAATTTTATGGGCAATGATATATATATATATACACTACTGTGTACAAAGGTCTGCAGTCCAGCTTATCAACACTAAACGACGTTGAAATGAACATTTGTGGTTGCCGAGCGTTACCACAGGCCCCTGCCCAATCCAAAGTCACCATCTTTCATATTTTAAGCCACCCGTCTTTTCGCTCCTATTAAATCCAGCTGCGAATGAGTCACGAAGTCCGCTCAATCCCTTTGTTCTTCCCATCATATCCGAACGAACGGGACAAAAAAGAGAGCATGTGCTCCAATAATTAAAGAAGCGGCCAGCCAGGAAAGTGGACTCCCTCCAGATCTTGTTATGTTAGAGATTTTACGCAAGTACCAGCAAGACATAACAATCTTCCCAATTAGACATTGTACCACTGTGCAAAGGAAACAACTATTCTCTAGACTAATAGATTAGCAGTTGAAAAATACACAAACTATACTCAAATAAATTAGGTCTGCCTATGCTACTTATGGATTTAAGCACTTTCAGCGCAACTCTGAGTAATAAATGAACGCTACCAAGTGTATGTTGGGGAAATAGTTGTGTGCAGTGTGCACGCAGACCTCAGCGCAAAAATATAAAATAAATGAATGAAGTCGTAGGTGGTTTGCTACAACAAACAAAGATTATAATTCTTACCATATTTCTTACTTTCATTGCACCATGAAAGCAAAGATTGTTAGATTAGGAAATTGATCTTTCTCTTGAACATCGAATTTTGGATACGTAGATTTTGAAAATATTCCGAATTTTTATGATAGGGTCAAACAATTAATCTTTCTCTTAACTATTTTTGAAATCTGCAATAAACATGATAGAAATATGATAGAAATGAGTCAAACAATTAACGCTTCCTAACTATTTCTGAAACCTGCAATAAATATAAGTTTAATAGTTGAGGAGTCTTATTTGAGTTGTGTGTATATCTGTGAGAAGTCAATAGGCCCTTTTATTTTCACTAAATAGTCTTTCCTCTAACTGCTACACCATCTCTTGAAATGACCTATTTGCAACAGCTGTTGAGCTTGTTGAAATCGAATGAACACGGTGGTAGGAAGTCGAAAATTACCTAAATTTAAAATATAAATTTATCTCTCTTTTATATGTCCATTGTAAATTCTAGAAATATTTGGATCCAAAACTAAAAAGATAAATTATATCAAGAAATATCTCTGAATCAGAAAAGTAAATATCTCTGATGACAACGACTTGTGTTCTCTAAATGGCAATGGATTATTCGTCACTGATCGAGTAAGTGGCCGGCCCTATTATTATTTGAATGTGACCTGAAAATGAAATCAACTTTCTCGTATGTGTAGCGATGATTCTGTGTGACACTATACCTGTCGGCATGGTACAGACTGAATGGGTTTTCATTCTGCTAGCTAAGGCAGCCATGAGTGGGACGGTGAAAGTTTCCAATGGGGAAAGGCCAGGGGGAAGGGCGTCACAGTCAATGACGTACGCTATTTGATAGGAGATTTTTAGTATAAATAAAGTTAAATATGATTGTAACGATTGTGTTGAGCCGCCATTCCCCATCACTCTTGGCATAAGATTTCAATATGAAGTGTTCTCTGCAAATGTGTATACATCGTAAAAGTACAGGTTCACATCCGGAAAGGGTCAGAGTAGTGTAGTCAAATACCTTCTTGCAAAGCAAATTAATGACATTTTATAAATTGATTTAATTTTTATAAATAAAGAATTTTAATAATATTTATTTATTTATTTTAAAATTAAATTATTATTATTTTATATATTGAGTTATTAATTTTTTATTTTTATGAACCATTTTATTTATTTTAAATATGTTTTAAGAAAGAGTAAACAAATTCCTAACAAATTAATATCATTTATTGTCGGCACTTAATTTATTTAATAAATATTTCTCTCTAATATATAATTAAAATTAAATGAATAATATATTTTTAAAACCCATATTTATTTATTTTTAATAAATTCTTTATATTATTCTATTTTATACCAAATTTATTTACCAAATAATAAACACATGAATTAAAAAATAATATCATTTAACAATATCATTTCTACTTAATATCATATCACATTTTTTTATTGATTCTTTATATTATTCTATTTTATTTCAAGTATTTTATGTTATTTCAAGTTTATTTACTTAGTGATAAACACTTGAACTAGAGAACAATATCGCTTTAGTAAGTTTGGGGAGAAATGTTTTTAGATAACATTGCATTAAAAGAAAATAATAATTTTATTAAAGAATTTAAAAAGTCAATGTTAATCATAAACAAAACATTTTGATGTTCATCATAAATAACATAATTATGATGAGTGATAAAACAGGTCAAGAAAGCCATCATGGAAACCAACCTGGAAGATAAAATCAAGAAGAAGCTAATTCCCTCTTGTGAGGTTATTCCTAGAATTTATGGGTTACCAAAAATCCATAAGGAAGGGGTTCCCCTCAGACCAATTGTTAACACCATTGGTTCCCCTACCTATGAATTAGCAAAATATGTGGCTAAAATCCTAAAACCTCTAGTTGGTAACACAGACTCTTTCATAAAAGACTCCAGTGATTTTGTAAAGCTCATTAAGAATAAAAGGGTGCATAAGGATGATATTCTTGTAAGCTTCGATGTCGTATCATTGTTTACTAAGATTCCTCTTGATGAAGCTGTTCATGTCATAAAGATGGCCACCGATCCTGAAACAGCAAAGCTTGCAGAAATCTGTTTACGGTCCACATTTTTTAGTTTTCAAGATCACTATTATGAGCAAATTTCTGGAGTTGCCATGGGTTCCCCGCTCTCACCTATTGTCGCTAACCTATACATGGAGTACTTTGAAAGGAAAGCCCTTGACTCCTTCCACTTGAAGCCAGCATGGTGGAAAAGATTCGTAGATGACACCAACCTGAATTGGACTCATGGTAGGGCTGAGCTTGAGAGGTTCTTCAATCATCTTAACTCTATATCTTCCGAAATTAAATTTACGATGGAGCTTGAGGAGAATGGCAAGATCCCCTTTCTAGACGTTCTGATCAGTAGGAAGGAGGATGGTACTTTGGGTCACCAGGTCTACAGAAAGAAAACGCATACTGATAGCTATCTTCACGCTGACTCTTATCATCATCCCTCCCAAAAATCCGGCGTCTTAAACACCCTAGCTGTGAGGGCTTTTAGGATCTCTGACCCTGATCACATAAAGGAGGAATTAGAGCACTTGACCTCTGTCTTCAAAAACATTGGATACAAGGAATGGAGTATCAAGAAAGCTATAAGAAGGGCTCAGGATAGGGCCCTCTCTGAGCGTCCCCCTGGAGACAAGGAAGAAAATCAAGGGAAAGTTTACCTTCCATTCATCGAAGGGATTACAGATAAGATTGCAAAAATTCTAAGGAGGAAGAACATTCACACTCAATTTACAACATGTGGAACAATAAGGCAAATAATGAGGTCGGTTAAGGATAACATTGATCGAAAGCAGCTCAAGGGGGTGTACAAGATCGATTGTTCTTGTGGCAAGAGTTATATTGGGGAAACAGGTCGATCTCTGAAAATAAGGCTTAAAGAACATACCGCTGACATAAAGAATGAAAGATCCCGCACATCAGCCCTTGCTGAGCACTCATCCAAAACCAAACATCATGTGTGTTTGGAAAGCGCCAGGATTATTGCAAGGGAGGACAACTATCATAAAAGAAAAATCAGGGAGGCCATTGAAATTATGAAATACCCTCAGAACCTCAACAGGGACAATGGAAATGAAATCAGTGGAAATTGGCTTCCTCTGATAAAACAAATGAACCCCCCCAGACCCTTGGAAGCTCACGATCGGAAATAATGGGTCTTGCATTCAGGGAGTTTACTTAAAGCAATTAAAAGCAAATTTATATAAGTATATAATTATATTAATTATATTAATATATAAAATATAAAATTAATATAAATTACTTTATATTAAATTAAAATTTTATTAATTATATTAATTAATTTATATTAATTGTATTAAGTTAAGTTAAATTAATATAATTTATATTAATTATATTAATTATATAAATCATTTTAATTAATATTAATTATATTAGTTATTATATTAAAAATCTTATAAATTATATTAATTAATTTATATCAAATTATTTTAATGAAATTAATTAATTTATATTAAATTATTAAAATGATTATATAAATTAATTAAAAATTTGTATATAATCAGATTTATTATTTACATATATTAATTATAATAATATAATTAATATAAGTAAGTTAGTTATATTAATTAATATAAATAAATTATAGTATAGATTTTAATAATTGTTTATAATTTGATAATTAATATATTTTAACTATAGTAAAAATTTTATAAATTCATATTGATTTTTATTAATAGAACATATTAATTTATTTTAAATATATTAATTATTTTATAATCTTATAAAATCTTATAAATTATATTAATTAATTTATATTAAATTAGAGTAAATTAAAAATATAAATTAATTAAAATAATTAGAATAATTATATAAATCAATTATAATTTATATATATTATATTATACCTAGTATTTATATATTAATTATAATAATATGATTAATATAATTTAGTCATATTAATTAATACAATTCAATCATAGTAAAGGTTTTAATATTTAATAATTTTAATAATTAATATATTTCAAAAAAAAAAAATTGTAAATAATAATAAAATCCTGTTTCAATGAATAATAAATAAAATAATAATTAAGAATCATATGTCGGCCTTTTTGTGAATTTAGGGAAAATAATAATTAAGAATCATATGTCGGCCTTTTTGTGAATTTAGGGTTCTTGTATTTATTTCCAGGTCGCAATTCTATTCTCTCTCAATAATCTCTCATTATTATTCTTTCTGATTTGTCCTGATGATGGACCCCCTTTGGGGTTTGAAAGGTTGGCAGAATGAAGTGAAGACTGTGGTTAATCCGGATCAAGAATCAAAAAACTCCCACAGAAGCCTAAAATCTAACATAATTATATTAATTTAAGTATGAATAGTGACAAAATTATAATTTTATTTATATGTGAGTTTTATTTTTTAATATGAGGAAGATCTTCACAAGTCAAAATGAAGATTACACGATATCTAAAATAAATTTTAGTGTTACAATTCACTATGAAAGAGATGTCAAATTCATTCCATGCTTAATATGGAGTTGACATTAATATTTCAAAAATTATATGTTAATAATCCAGTGTGGACTTTATCTATAGAGATAATAAAGAAATTAAATGTAAAAATATTGCTATGTTTTTACTTTTGCAATAATATTTCAATTTCTTTATTAAATAACATAATTTTATATCAATTTTATATATACATAAATAAAGAAATTTCCATATTAAATAACATAACCTTATCTTCACTTTATATATAAATAGATAAATAAACTCAAATGTATTTTTATTTTTTTTAGTTTTCTAGTGTGAGTTATTTGTGTAATTCAATAATTATTCAATGTGTATTTTCAATAAAATATTTGAACATCCCTACTACTAATATTTCTATCAGGGTTACATATACATATATAGAAAGAAAGGGAAAAGGTATTCTATTGTTGAGAATAAATAAAATATTACAATGCCTGCCTTTAATGCTTAATATGCAGTTGACATTAGTATTTTACAATAACGTTCATGACAAAAAAAGGTATATACATAGACACACACATGCATAGAAAGAGAAAGAATGCGTATTATTTGCTTTGTAATTCCCAAAATGAGGAGACTCTATTTACAAATATCAATTACGTATGAAAAAAATAAAATAAAAAATTCTTATGGTTAAAACATTTTATTTATTAGAAATTTGATGCCTAGATGCTTGGTAGATCCAAGCTAAAATGGGTCTATTCTAGTTTAATAAATAATAATATTTTAATCATAAATAAAATACCATAAACTATACAATTGTGTATAAAATATTATTTCATAAAATTTATAATAATATGTTTATAACTTCTACTTAATATTTTCCCATCCCCCCACTATCATAGATTGGGGTTATATGAGAGTAGGGGTAAATAGGAAATAATGAGTAAACCTATAAATATATTATTATAAATTTCAAGTTATATTTCCCTCCCATCACTACCTTCAAAAATATCTTAAAATTGTAAAACAAGTTGATGTAACAATTTAAAATAAAAAAACTCATATAAGACATTATTTCTCTTTAGATCCATAAATCCATTCAATTTTAAATTTGGATATATCAAGATTTGACAATAATCAAATATCTCTAGATCCTTGTTAAATATGATATGAAGATGTATCTACGTTCATATGCATTGGAACATATGTCATCGTTATAGTATTAACATGTACATATTAGTAGCAAATGATTCAATTGGGTTGAAAGACTCTTTGCAATCTAATATGAGGAAGATGTTGTAGTGGAAAAAAAATTTCAACCAAGCATGGGAAAGATGTTGTAGTGGTACATTACATGAAATATTTTTTTTTGTGAGGTGGATTCTATTAGCTGCAAAAATAGGGAATTACAACAAGGATTACAAAAATTCACTTTGGTCTCTCATAAGCGAGAATTGGTCGCAACCAAAATTGTACCCTCCTAACATATGAGAGAGACAACTAAAAATTAACAAAACAAGAAAGGGCAAGCTAATAAATAGATAGTGGCATAACTAGCCTTGAGAAAATAGACATAGTTGCAGAGATATAATCATAAGCCAAATTCATACCAAAGTTGAACAAGGGGGTCAGAGTCTAAGCCTGCCACCGAGATAGGATTTGTTGGATCTGCTAGAGGCATGGAAGTTGCCACAAGGATTTTGAGATGATTTTTTATCCTCTTCATCCTTCATTCAATCCTTTCCATCCTACTATCTAGTCCCTTAGATGCCCATGCATGTGATCCAAGGATTAAAGCAACTCCATCTAACGCTCATGACAATCCAGGAGACTTTATCCCAAAAGGAATTTCATTTTCTAATAAAAATCTACTATTTGCATGCATTGGTTAAATCTACCCCTCATATGTCTCATATCATTGATCCAAATTTACCACTCGACAAGGAGTTAATTATCTAAAAGGGAATTTTAATGGGAAGAGGCATCCCCCTTAGATTGGGACAATTGCTTTGAAACATTTGTTAGAGTGTGCTCCCAATACCAAGCAACTATGTCTTCAAATTAATGATACAAATAGGTATTTCCTCTTCATGCACACACCTCACACCCCTCATAATAAGCAACCCATATTCTAACTCTACCCTATGTCGAGGCATGGATGGAGTGACACATAGAGACACACAAATAAACAATGATTTAACTTGGGTAAGATGAATCCCCACCAAATAGAACAATGACACACCAAAATTGCAAAATATTATGGGAGGAATGAACTAAGATGCTACCTCCATAAAGACCTTGTCAGCTAAGCCTGTGGTATCCAAAATTCTAAGAACAAACCAACCCATAACATCTCTTGTACACTAGTCAACAAAGAAAGCACACTGCCACCACAAAATTAAGGCTAAAACCCAACCATTAACTTGAGATAGAGTAAAGACCCACCTCTTGAATTGGAACGAAGGTAGGATGTTGTTGAGCCGATAAAAACCTATCGATCCTCGAGAGATTATACACCACCAACTCTCAACATAATGTACCACATAGAACAAGCTCCCCAAAATCATAGGGATACTAACTATATAAACCAGAAAACACTAACTCCCCAACGGATCACCCTATTCCACACAAATATAATCCAAAGGTCCTCTCAACCACCACAAGCCTAACCGATACCCAACCTTCATGAAATGAGTAACAAATAGGAAACTAACCCCCTTGATAATACTCCCTTCATGAAATGAAACTAGAATTACTTTAGGAAATGAAAAGCAAGAGACACACCCATAAGAAAGTAACCAGGATTGGAGATATCTATCACTTAGTGAAATCAATGGTGCATTTTTCCTTGCGTGCCTAAAGATAGGAGAGAAAAACAATAATAACCCCCCCTTCATCTTTTGTGAACTTGAAAGACTACAATTCAATTAGATAATGTGGTAATTTCCATAATATTTATTCTTTCCTTGAATAGAAATTTCTTGAGTCGCCAACCAAGGTTGAGAGCCCAATTATATCGCCCACTATTGAATAAACTATGAGGTAGCATGACCCTCTACTGGAAGAATTAATTCCTAACCTATCTCGCCTTAAATCATTATAGCCCCATACCCTATGTCTGCTTAGGGGTATCTCATTACAGACAAGAGTGCCCGTCTGTCATTCTTGGCTGTGTAGATGGACAAAATATTTAGTAATCCAAGTCTCACCATTATGGCCACCCTCCTGAAATGTTATATGCCATAAAAATTTACATTATCCCATCCTCACATATATCCAAATGAATATAGAATGAAGGCCATCAGGCCAAAATTACACTTTCTAAGGGCGTGGTGCCACATTGCCTGACCCATTAGCCAAATGTGGCAATGGAAAGTCACCCCATTCAATGTTGGGTAATAGCTTTGGACCATCTGTTAGTATGCCTGCTTCATTGCAGAATATGGCAGGAAATTCCAAACTAACGCCATGGTTCTAGATGATTCTAGGAGCCCATAATTTGCTATGAAATTTGTAACTCTGTTACGTTTTCACCTTATGTGTAGTGTGATAAGAACTAGAGTCTCAGAAAGAAGGTTCACCACGTGTTCTAGCAGTGATTCCAACCTCTAACTTGTATATACCTTATGAATGTGAGATCTAGCTTAGAGACTACATAACATGTTGATGATGGGTTGTGAGTCGCCTTCCACAAAGAGATTATTTTAACATTGAGTCTCAACATACTTTAGGACATTTTTTAGACCTATTAATTCCACTCAATTATTAGTAATAATCCCAATTCTCCCATAATATATGAACATGGGAATCCTTATGTGATCTCTAATTATTCCTCCAAATCCTATAGGGCCTCGATTACCCTTAGAAGCTCCATCAAAGTTTAGTTTTAAATAGAAGGTGGAGGGGCATTACATTATCTTGTGTTGGAGACACTAATAGGAGGAGGGTAATCTGAAGAAGGACCCATGGGAGGGGAAGGAAACCACTTACATAGAATCTAAGATTTGATACCTGAAGGTTGAAAATATTCATAGCACCAAGATAATGCGAGGATTGTTTCTTTTACCGAGTTGATAAAGGATTTCCACATTGGGTTGTATAGGCAATATGTTATAGAGGCAAGTGAGGGGAAGAAACAGTTGCAACAAATGCTAGAATAGGGTGTCATTTGACTAAGTACATCATCATATGGGTCACCCATCATCATTGTGCCAAAGAAGGATGGGACGTGGAAAATGTGTATAGATTACAAAGCGTGGAACAAAATCACGCTCAAGAACATATACCCCCTGCCTAAGATAGATGGTCTGTTGGATCAGTTGCAATAAGAAAAATATTCCCCCAAGCTCGACTTAAAGTCTGGATATCACTGGGTTCAAGTCAAAGAAGAATATACCTAGAAGATTTCCTTCAAAACCAATCAAGGTTTTCATGAATGATTAGTCATTCCATTTGGCTTATGTAATGCACCAGCTACATTTATGAGATTAATGAATGGTGTATTATTCCACTTTTTAGATTCATTTATTATTGTATATTGGTATATAGTGCTTCTTGGGAGGAGCACATCTCACATTTAATCCAAGTGTTGGAGACATTAAAGAAGAACCAACTACTAGAAAATATCAAAAAGTGTGACTTTAATGCACAATAGTCATTGGTGTATCTAGGGACGCGATAGTTAGAGGAGATTTGAAGATAGATCCTACCAAATGATCAGCCACTACTATACTTGCAAGCCCATAGTAAGCTACAATATACCATGCATTATAAGTGGATGGTTTTCCTATAGTAGTTTCATTTGGTGATCAAGTATAGGAATGGAAGCACAAACAAGTTGGTTGACATGCTTTCAAGGCCATCGACACCAAAGGTCACAAATTTGGGAACTCTTATGTACATAGTGTGACTAATGTATGATGCATACAAAGAGGCATATTTAGAGGATGAGGAATTCGAAGAGGTGTTTAAACAGTTGAAAATCCAGAGTCATGTGCATGATGGTGAAAACTCCATTAAATACCATCTCAAGGATAGGTTACTCTACAGACTAGAAAAGCTATTTTCTCCTAAAGGTGAGTGATGGCAACGAATTAAATAGGCTCACACCTCCAAGGTTGTAGGGCAATTTGATGTAGGGAATACCATGACCACCTTGTAGAGGTATGTGTATTGGTCCAAGATTCAAGATCAGGTAGCTAAGTTCATAAGAGGATGCATGATTTGTTATATTAACAAGCCTAGCAACGGGAAAAAAGGTCTATTCATCCCTTTCCTGTACTGACTCATCCTTGGTAATGCATTTCCATGGACTTTTTAAGAATTTTTCCAACAACTAGTAAGGTAAATGACTACCTCTTCATGGTAGTGGATAGGTTTAACAAGATGTGTGTTCTGATGACCTATAAAAATACCATCAGTGGGGAAGAAGGTGAAAAAAATTTCTTTGGATAGGTCTTGGTGCACTTTGGGATACGAAGGAGCATCATTTTAGATAGGGATATAATATTTCTCATTTCATTCTTGACTACATTGTGGGAGAAGGTGGACACGAAGTTGAAGATATCTACAACATTCCATCCAAAGATAGATGGGAAGATCAAAGTAGTCAATAAGGGTTTTATGTAACTTATGAGGGGATACAACCAGAAGCATCCAAATACTTGGGATGAAAATATGGTATATATTATAATAGTGAAGTTCTCACTTATATAAGAAATTCCCCATTTGAAACATGTTTTGGATATTTGTCACCTTCACCTTTGGACATTTCATATGGGCAACAAGAAGGAGTGAGGAAAGATCTTACAATAGACGCCTTGATAGTTTAAAAACTTATAGATAAGATTAGGAAAATCCATCTATAGGAGCAAGATACACTGTAGAAGTCATGGGAGAAATATAAGGCCAAACATGATCAATAGATAATAGATAAATCATTCAAGGTGTATGACAAAGTATGCATACAATTGAATAAGGAGAGGCTACAGGGGTCTGGTAAGAAAATTAAAGCTCCGAGGTATGGTCCCTTTGAGATACTAGGAAAGATGGGTGATAATAAATATCAAATCATTTTACCACCATATATGCACATTTACTCAGTTGTGAATGTAGAGAAATTGAAACTCTATGAACCTTCTATGTTAGATCGCGGAGAGGAACAAGTCATACTTTTTATGGAGGATTTGGAACTAGATGCTCAGGAAGGGTTAACAAAAGATACAACTTTTCAAAATAGTTCAAAAACTACAATACTAGGATAGTATGACCTTTGGCAAATTGGGTTGAAAGGACAACTTCTAGACAAAGCTAAATGGTAAACCAGAGAGAAGGTGGAGGAAAATTTTCCTCACCTCATTTAGTAAAATATTTTGGGGACAAAAAGACTCCCAAAATGGGAAGGTGATATTTGGACTGGATTATATACCATTTTTCATCCATATCTATCCTTTAAGAGTGGAAAAGGTGGAGGGATTTGTTCACATGACTATTTTTCCTCATGGGACCTAGCTTGGAAAACCAGGGTTTGAAACCTTCCAAGAGCATTTAAGGCATCAAACGACAATTTTTGGGGGCAAAAATTTACTCTTTAGCACATCACATTTGCACACTATTCTACACATAGAGACATTTCCAATGGTGCAAGAATCACATCAATCAGAATTAGTATGTGAAATTTATGCCACTTAGAATTTGACCTTCCTGTTTTCATCACCACTATTTAAGAGGATGTCACACCAGGCCCCATTATTCATGGAAAAGGGGTGATATGAATGTTGGGAAAAGTTGTTAATGCTATGAAATCTTCGTCATGAGTATGAAAAAAATGTGTTGAATTATGTGTGAAGTACTGAGTGTATTTTATGAGAAATTTATGAGGTTAATTAGTTGTTTAAAACACATATAAATCAAGTAAATTGCATAGAAGTAAAACAAAACAACTCATAACACAAAGCTGATAAAGGAGGTCACCCCTCCTAGATTACATCTCCCTGGACCTACTTCAATGGCTAGGCTCTCTTTGGATTAATGGTAAATTCTTTGATTACATGCACCTGTAGTGATCCAATGGCCTTACAACCTTCTCCATTGGATTCAGAAGACCCAAAAACCCCAAAAATGACTATCCAAGCTTTGCAATTAGACTTCAACTGATCTAGGATTAACCTCCTCTCATGGTGGCCCTAGGCTTTCTTAAACTTCAACGTAGAAAATCGTGTACAAAAGTGTCTTTCTGCCTCTAAAACCTATTCCATTATGTTCATAGTATCCAAATCATCTAGGAATGACTCTTTTGATTAAAAATGGATCTAATTTATCAAAAGTTATGGTCTCTTCAGTTTTCCCTAGGAAAACTCCACCAAATCTGGTGAAACTCTAGTTAGCCCTGCCAAACTTGGAACAGCACCGGAGTTGTTGGACTTGTTAAAACCAACGCCAAATTCTAGCTAGCACCCTCTGGGTTCAACACTAGGTCGTATGGCACCCATGGAACCAGGGTTGGTCCTCTTGGCTAGCCCCTTACCTCCAAACTTGTCGGCGCATGTGTTTAAATGAAAACTCAATCCCATAATTGTTAACTCCAATGGTGGTGGCATAGTGGTACTTCATGGGGCTTGTGTGGACAAGGCCGTAAGTTCAACTCCACCAGCCTCCCAAATAACATTTTACTTGATCTTTTGAGAGGGCACATGGCGGCGTCTGGGCTTGCCATGTGTCATCCTCTCATTGGTCCACCTCAAATTCCTTTGACAAATAAAATGCTAACACTTGTGATAGTATTGAGCCACCTATCAAAATATTTTAGGTATATTCCAAGGACTATTCCTTGGAATATTCTTGTTGTTGAATGGGTTATATGGATGACTAGTCAGCGTCCCAGTCAAACCTGTACCCAAATGTTTGCCTGTTTGACAAAGCAGATATACGTCTCTATGTTTCTCATATGAGCCCTGTTTTGAGTGAAACAAGTTGCATTGGGATCATATCGCCAAGGTGGAAGCGTTAGTTCAATTTTTGAGCAATTTGGAGCACTTTGATTTTTGAGCAAATTTTTGTCCCTAATCCAAATTTTGATCACTCCTTCCCGCTGACAGCCTTTTGGACCAACAAAATCTGGTTATCTGATGAGAGCTGAATTCTCTTCTCCTTCCCAAGTTCTATCAATTGATTCTACTTGGAAAAATCTCGATGACAACCACTTGGGTTCACTAACATACCTTGCCTCACAAATGGCTTGGTAGCTCAACCAATGTTCTCCTTTTTTTGCTAACCCAATGCAACACTTACTGGCTGTTTGGTGATTAAAAACCCTGCTATACCAAAGTGATCCCTCAGTGCTTGGAAAGCTGACTCATGCCTTTCCCACTGAGAATCATGTTCCTCCTTTTCAACACATGCATTCGATGCAAGCTTCTCCTTGGAAACCACTTTTCCAATTTAAGCCCATTTGAGTGAACTACAATAATGAGTTCCAATATTAGTAATAATAAGAAAATAAATGACCATTATTTTACCTCCACGGTTCCAAATTCCACATATGGAAGAACGCATTCACCATCTCTTTCGCTTCTTGGCGTCAACACATTAAATGGTCTACAATGGCTGCAATTTTTTTGGCATTTTTGTCGACTTTCGCTTCTTGATTCCATTATCCTCCAGTGTTAACATGTTTCTCATGTCATGATTTGAGAATGAAGGCTAATCATGAGCCTCTTTCTCAAGTGTGGACCTTCCAAAATCCTCCGACATCTTGTCACAAGAAATGCCATTAACCTTGAAAAACACTCATGCAAAAATATAACTTGACAACCTCCTCATTTTGCTTCTTCAAAGCAAAAAATGTCATATCATGTGAACATTGCCATGTACTCTTACATCTTGGTGTACAAACCATTAATTAAAAACAAATAGACAAAATATGGTTCTTCAAACAACTGACTTTCAATTCATGAAAAAGCATGTACAACAACTTGACAATTTACAACAAGAATTCCACATTCTCATGAACCAATTCATCACATATCCCTTTTGTCTTTGGAGACAAAATCAAATATTCCAAGTCGATATAACATACATGTAACAATCAATCAAACACAAAAGCTGACACTCATGCCTGTGAAAATGATCAACATTCTCAAGTTGACAACATACATGTTAACAAAGCAATCCAACCAATACAAGTCAATCACTCATGCATGTTCAAGCACAATGAAACTATTAAAAATTCTAATGTTCACACACACAAACTCTCATGCATCTATAAAAATTCTCAACTCTCTCACAAGTACAATCACAAGTACAAGAATCCCATTGGTATGTACGAGTACTTAAAGAGTTCAAATGACCAAATTTGATGCAATAAAGTGAGTCAACATACTCCACTTTCGAACACCTTCCTAGTGTAAACATGCAAGTTGAAGAATGCAACATGCATGAGAATTTGTAGTTGCAAATTACCATATTTGCTGCATCTAAGTGATTCAACATAACTCTACTTTTCCAACATCTTGCTTCATGCAATATACAACATACTTTTAGGAGAAACAATTATCAAAAGAAATTCAAGGCCTTAATTGGTTAAGAAATATAACCATCTCTTTCCAAACCATTTCAATGGCGCTTCTTTCAACTACACTCCATCATGTGTATCATCCTGACCCACATCAATTATGGAATCCTATTTTCCATTCTTGCCAAAATATCTCTCCACCTTCTTCAAATTTCATGGATGACTTGTTGGATGTAAAGTCCAACACTTGTCTACAAGATGACCCTGCTTGTGGCAATGAGTGCAAAATAATTGCATCTTCTTTTCAACATGTTTTCCATTATCCAATGAACCTTTGGCTTTCTGTCTCTTTTGTTTTGAAATTTTATTGTGTATGGCTATCCTCTTCCAACACCTCGAAACAATATGGTTATTCAAACCACAAAAGGAACATGTAATTTTTATCCAAATCTTATGTGAAGATTTACCATGTTTATCATAATCAAAAGAAACTTGATTAAAGGTAGATTTATACCTTGCACATTCACATTTTTCGCCTTCTTGAGGAGGTGAATTTGATGAGGTAGTGGCTCTCTTCAGAATACCAATAATGGTTTCAATGACCTTAGAGCTTTCAACATCTTCTTGTTTTCCATTTCCACTAGTTGCATTCTTATGAGGATCTTCTTGCAAAGTGGGTATAAAACTTTTTCATTCCTCATGAACACAAACTTCACAAGCTTGAGGTAATGAACATGTAATTAAATTCCTTCTTGGAACATCTTCATGTGCCTCCTTGGCTTTGGATCATTCTCCATCATCTTTTCCATAACCAAGGCCCAAATACCTAGGCCTTTCCTCAACAACAATTGGCTCAACTATGACTTGTGCATGTTTGCCTAACCCTTTACTTTCATAGTTCATATTAATCAATAATTTGGATCCCATTTCTCTAGTGTGTCTTTCAAAAGCACCAAAACATTCATTTTGAGAGCAAATTGAAGATAAACTTGAATTGCATACCTTATTTTCATGCACATACTTGGCTAGGGTTTACTTGGCATCATGGAGTTGAATCTCCATCTCATGCATATTTTCAAGAATCTATTGCTTCTCCTTATTCATGGCCATCAAATCCTCTTGAAGTATATTGTTCTCCTTCCTATCTTCATTCATCTCTTGCACCATATCTCTTATGATGATATGTTGTTGCACCATCTCTAAATCAAAGAGTCTTGCTAAGGAGGATAGATTAGAAACATCACCTGTTGAAGCTTCCATCACACTTGTAATGCATCAAAATTCTTCACAAAGCTTCAAAATGTTTCTCAACAAGGAAGCATCTCAGTCCATCTCCATTCTTCATCTTACACACATAAACTTGCACACAACTAAATTCTCCTTGCACAAATACAAGACCAATAGCTAATATTCTAGCTAACCTTGGCAAACCATCTCAGGGATAAAATGAGCTAACAGTGCTCTGATATCAACTTGATTTGAATGTTGGGTAAACTCGTTAATGCTATGAAAGCTCCCTCATCAGTATTAAAAAAAATCCGCTTAGGATCGTCTCAAATTAACCAAAATGTGAGGAATTATGTGTCAAGTATTGAGTGTCTTTTATGAGCAACTTATGAGGTTAATTAGTTGTCTAAAATACATATACAACAAGTAAATTACAGAGAAGTAAAACACAATAACACATAACACAAATCTGATAAAGGAGTTCACTCCTCCTGGGCTACATCTCCTTGGACCTATTTCAATGGCTAGGCCCTCTTTGGATTGATGGGAAATTCTCTGATTACATGAAACTACAGTGCTCCAATGACTTTGTAACCTGCTCCATTGGATTCATAATACCCAAAAACCCCAAAAATTACTATCCATGTGCTCTCCAATTGGACTTTAGCTGATCTAGGCTTGACCTCCTCTCTTGGTGGCCTTGGGCTTTCTTAAACATTGACATAGAAAAATCATGTACAAAAGTGACTTTATACCTCTGCAACCTATTCCATTGTGTTTAGAGCATCCAAATCATCTAGGAATGACACTTTTTGAGCCTACAACATGTTCCATTGTGTTTAGACCATCCAAATCATCTAGGAATGACTCTTTTTGAGCCAAAATTAGTCAAATTTAGCAAAATTTATGGTTTCTTTAGTTTTCCCTAGGAAAACTCCACCAAATCTAGAGAAACTTCAGTTAGACCTGCCAAATTTGGAGCAGCACCAGATTTGTTGGACCTGCTAAAACCACGAGCACCCTTTGCATTCGAAACTAGGTTGTATGGCACCCATGGAACCGAGGTTGGTCCCCATGGACTAGCCCCTTACCTCCAAACACATCAGCGCATTTGTTTAAGTGAAAATTCAAGCCCATAGTTGTTAGGTCCAATGGTGGCGACATAGTGGTAACACGTGGGCCTTGTGTGGGTAAGGTCGCAGGTTCAACTCCACTAGCCTCCCAAATTACATTTTACCCACCCTTGGAGAGGGCACCTGGTGACCTCTGAGCTTGCCACATGTCAGCCTCTCATTGGTCCACCTCAAATGCCTTTCACCAATAACAAGTAGACACTTGTCACAATATGATTGAGCCACTTGTCAAAATATTTTGGGAATATTTCTTGGAATATTCTTTTTGCTGACTGAGCTATACGGATACCTAGTCAACATCCAAGTCAGCCATGCACCCAAAATTTTGTTTGTTTGACAAAGCAAATAGAAGTCTCTGTCTTTCTCATACGAGCTCCATTTTAAGTGAAACGAGTTGCGTTGGGATTGTATCACCAACACAAACATGTTTGTTCAATTTTTGAACAATTTTGAGCACTTTTAGTTTTGAGCAAATTTTTGACCCTAATCCAGATTTCGATCAAGGGGCTAGCCACGTGATTATGACGTATAAGACTCTAGAAGAGTCTATTTCATAACTCTGGTTAAGCGTTGAGTTAGTCAAACATAACCACTATTAGTCTATCAGGCCATGTTATAACTCGTCCATGAGGAGGAAAAGGGATTCCATTCTTTCGAGTCATTTATTCCATAGTTGAGAAAAAATAGCAAATAGGTATAGTAGGAAGAGCACACTGAGAGGATTTGTGCACTGTAGAATCTCATGGGTCATAGGCCACACTTCTTTGTACTTGCAGCCATATTTCTATGCAAGGAAAGAAAGCGGAGCAACCTCAGCTTCCAGTTGGGTTTTTCTCTTCAAAAGGGTGTCCTAGAGCATATCTTATGTCAAATGTGTGTGTCAGATTTTATTTTTCTGTACTTTATTTTCTACATAATTTTTATTTGCTTGTATGCACTATTAACAGTACATCTACGGATCTAGAAATCTAATAAAATTGTAATAGTGTAGAACTTTACATTTTAAATATAATTTCATAAGACTTGTTGTGATGAAATTTACATTTTAAATATAAAATTGTAATAGTGTATAACTTTTCTCTCAAAACTTTTGTGCCCCCAAGTGGGCCAAAGCCTATTTTCTACAATAATGAGTCTACTAAATACAATGTTGTTTGTGTTATTTTGATGGATAAATGAATTGTTTAGTCTTGCAAATACTCAATTCAGATGGAATAATTGCACAGTGGTTTGAACATTTTATATATTCATCTAGCCACATCTTTGTTTGACATGGATATATCAATAATGAAATTTTTTAATCTAAAATAGGTATTCATCACTCATCAGTGGTCAATATTCATCAATTGACACTAGTCAGTAGTGTAATTAGATATAGATTATCAACGAATGGTGTAGGGGAATCATGCTAATTTTCATGTACATCATTATTTGAGGAAGTTGAGTTCCTCATGTCAATTATTTTTGGATTCTAGAACATTAGGCTAGCTAAATTATTCGAGTATTTTTCATTATCAAAACTAGTTTTCTAAAATAATGGATCTAATCCACTATTTGTTGATCTTGATCCTATCATGGACTTCAGATGATTTGTGTAAATTAGGAAGAGTGTGAAGAAGTGAAAAAGGGCCAAGGTTGGGTTTTTTGAGAGGGGGCGAGAGTGAATAGCGAGGGTTTCAAATAGTTGTAGTTAGTGATCCATATGGAGGGCCACAGAGGAGGGAGCTCCACTCCCTCCTATAAGGAGGTCGTAGCCAGTACAGCTAAGAAACCTCTAGAAAATGCTAGAAGTACTGTGGAGGAAGGGAAAAGAAATATGGAAGAGTAGATAGGAGGAGCCATAAATAAGGAAAATAATGGCACAAAAGACAAGGAGGTAGAAGACAAAAAATAGCGAACTAAAGACAAAAAACAAAAGGGACCATGAAAACCCAAAGCTGAGATCACACCCAGAGTTATTTTAAATGATCCGGCTCTACAGGCGCACAGGGATCACATGCGGACGTATGCCATCATTTGTAAATTCATGGGATTATGGCCCACTGAAAAAGCTTTACAGTCATGGATCAAATACCACTGGAAACCTAAAGGGAGCATTGACCTACATCTTGGGTCAAAGGGATTCTTTACTGTGGTGTTCACGAATATTGAAGACAAGGACAGAGTATTTGAAGGAGGGCCTTACTTCTATGCAGTAGCTGGACTCTACATGCAGCCATGGATGATGAATTTTGTTCCAGAATAGGAAACTTTCACTTTAGTACCGGTCTGGGTAAGGCTCTATTCTCTACATCTTGATTACTAGCAAAATGAATCGTTAGCTGCCATAGGCAATAAATTAGGTCATTTTGTCAAAGCTTCTGAAGCCACAATAAGGGGAAAATATACTTCCTTTGCTAGAATATGTGTGGAAATGGATCTATTAGGAGCTCTACCAGATGAGGTGATCTTGGAAGTTTTTGATGAAGAA
This sequence comes from Pinus tabuliformis, assembly GCA_031772625.1. Lineage (NCBI taxonomy): Eukaryota > Viridiplantae > Streptophyta > Pinopsida > Pinales > Pinaceae > Pinus > Pinus tabuliformis. The sequence continues at coordinate 981,652,762 of CM062805.1, read as the reverse complement.
TGGGTGAAAACAATAGTCTATGAGCACATTCCGTTCAAATTTCGCAGATGTCATGAACATGGTCACCTATTCAGAGACTATCCACTCAGTAAAGTAGTAAACAAGAGAAAAATTAACACAATGAAGGAAACTGACAGCTTTCAGAAAGTGGTGAATCGAGGAAAAGGAGGCAAAGGAGGACCAAAACAACATCAAGATGAGGGACAACAGATCAGTTAGAACAAATTCCAAGTTCTTGAGGAAGATGAATAGATCACAAAAGAAGATCAAGAAATGGAAGGAAGTCCCGGGGATAAGGAGAAATAAGAAAACCAGGAACAAACACATCACATTGATTATCAAAAAGAAGCTATAATGAGTGATACAAAACTAGAGATGGATCAGGAAATGACCTAGAATGAGATGGACCTGGAAGACCATGAACTACAAGAAATTATTGACAAAGAAAACCTAGATCTGGAAGGGTTCTTGATACAGGGAACCATGGGAGGAGTAGATTCGTTACCTCAAGAAGAGCTCAATAGAATACAACAGTTGTTTTTTATGGAAAATGTAGGCTAAGGCATCAGAAAAAGGAAAAATCATTGAAAAGCAGGACAATAAAGGCGTGAAAATGATGAAAACGACTCCGAGATTAGCTACTAGAAACCCAGGCAAGAAAATAGGCAGGAAAAATTAGAATGAACTCTTGATGGAGTGTGGAAAGCTAATGAGAGATTCAAGTTAGATGAAAGATCTGGCCAACTACTTCTTTACAAACCTTTAATAATGAAGTTTACATCATGGAATATTATAGGTCTAGGGAGTAAGAGAAAGCAGAGAATGCTTAGTAATAGAATGAAACAAGAAATGTCGGATATAATATTCATCCAAGAAACGAAATGTTCCATTCAAAAATTAAGACTAATTCATAGCAAATGGCTCAGTAGATTTGAGTTTCTAGAAGTCAAAGCAGATAACATAGCGGGGGCATACTCACTCTTTGGAACCGCCAAAAAATTCGCATTTTAGATGCTGAGGCTTCCAGGAATTATTTATCAGTAGTTATTCCACTGGTAGGAGACAGGGATACCATTCTGGTCATAGATGTTTATGGCCCTCAGAGAATAGATGACAAACTCAGGTTTCTAGATTCCCTTGTGGATCTCAGGGACAGACATGCAGAAATACCTTGGATCATGGGAGGTGACTTCAACATGATCAAATATTTACAGAGAAAAAGGGGGGAACCAGAGCTCTAAATAAAGACTCTTTAGCATTTCAAACCTTTTCAAACAATATGAAACTTGTTGACACTAATAGGAATACTGGGCTCTTTACTTGGAATAACAAAAGAGGAGGAGAGTCCCATGTAGCCTCAAAGTTAGACAGATTCATCATCTCTAAGGATCTTATGCTAGTAGATAAGGAAGTAACAACGAGAGTTCTACCCTTTGGAGGCTCAAATCACTGGCCAATTCAATTAGAGATCAAAGGAATTGGTACTCCCAGGAACAAACCTTTTAGATTTGAAAATATCTGGCTGTCCCACCCAAACTTCATTAGCAACATTGAAAAATGGTGGTCAGAAGATTTGAAGATTCAGGGGACAAGAATGTTCCTACTTCACAAAAGACTAAAGCACATCAAGCTCCGGCTTAAATATTGGAACAAGAAGGATTTTGGCAATATTTTTGTGGAGAAAAAATCTGTTGAAAACAAAATGCAGGCTCTTAACAAAGATCTGATCATGGAAGGCTTTGATAAATCCATAAATGATCAAGTGGATAAAAATAATCAAGAATGGGAGAATCTATGTAAACAAGAGGAAATATTTTGGAGACAAAAGTCTAGAGTTCAATGGCTCAAAGAAGGAGAGCATAACACTAAATTTTTTCATAGATCCACCATTGCCAATAGAGTTCACAACAGAATCTCTTCGATCAAGAATGAGGAGGGGGAGCTTCATATCTACCATGAAGATATAGAAGCTGTGTTAGTCCAGCATCTCTAAGGTATAACTCAGGATAACAATTCAGATAGAGAGCGCTTCATCAGGGAGGTAACTAGTAATATACCGAAACTGGCATCGAGAGAGGATAATTTCAACCTTAATAGGCCAATAACGGAAGAAGAGGTCAGTGAAGTCCTCAAAGATATGCAGAATGGCAAAGCACTAGGCCCTGATGGTTTCAATGTGGAGTTTTTCAAAGCTTGTTGGAATATTGTTAAACAAGATATTTTGCATGTAGTGGAGGACTCCAGGTTGAACAGAACCATTTTGAAAGTGCTCAATACCTCCTTCATCTCCCTGATCCCCAAACAGGACATTGCTCAAACACCGGATAAATATAGACCCATAGCCCTATGCAATGTGGTCTACAAGATAATATCCTGTTGGAAATAATACTGAGAGGGGGGTTGAATTAGTATTATCAAGTCAATTATTTTTCATTCACAATCAATTTTGTATACACTACTTCAGTTAGTGAAAACTGTGTATATAAGCAACTACAGTTAAGGAAACTAGCATATAACCTATAGACTTATAATTTAATTTATTCTTCAGATATTGATCATTAATCTATGTTTCACAACCATATAAATAGTAACCAGGAACAGTAAAACAGAGCAGATAGTCATACACAAGAACACAAGATATAAGGTGGAAACCCAATGTGGCTGAAAACCACCTACAGTAATTCATCTCTATCTTCTTTTCATCAGAAACTTCTTTTTACAATGTTTCTGTACTAGTGCAATGTTATACCAGTACGCAGGCTTCTACTTATAAAAGGCTACAACCTTCTCTCATTCTCCAGCCTCTCTTGGAAGGGAGCTACAACCCCCTTAGCTCTTGTACTAGCTGATGTACTAGTACGTAGGTGCTGACCTACAGAAGGCTACAACCTTCGTTTTTCTTCCAGGGACCACGCTTCATAAATTTTCAGATTGGATCCATTAATAACATCAATCAAACATCAAGTATATCTGCATCAACCAATCTCCTTTGCACCAACCAAAAGGGAATCAAACAATCACTTCTCTAAACACTGTAACCAAAATACAGTAATAGTAACCAGAAACCAATTTTGAACTCAGAACACTGCAACAATAAACAAAAGTAGCTAAAACATATTTTATGAGTCGTACGCTACTTCAATATGTAGAACCTGCATGCATACACTGTTGTATTGAGCCAAACCTACGTATACGCATTTTTGAAACACCGAACCAGCATGTATACGTGCCTTTTCTATGCAGAACCTACGTACATATCTATAAAAGATAATTTACCCTTTTCAAATATTCAAACATCAGTTATACCCCCATTATCAGATTTATAGATCAAGTCATGCACGAAATCTAAAAGATCAAAATCACACAAAGATACATATCTTCAAGCCTTGAGATCTTGACCCATCAATAGAACTTATCCTTCTCCTTGCTCTGAGGTTCCTTCTTGATTCAGATCCAACTATGCACCATAACCCAATGACTAGTATTCTAGATCTTTCTCTTCATAAGTTATTCAATCCTTCAATGCCATTGCCTAATGATCTCCTTCCCCTTTTATAGTCTTAGGCCTTACTCAATACCATGGTCCAAAACCACTTAGAACCAATACGTGGGACCCAATACCTAGGTTCAACACTTCGAACGAGATACCATGGTCCAAAACCATAGGTCCAAATACCAAGGACTAAATACCATGGAATAAAAAATAAATTTTCCCACATGTACACGCTTTTCCCTGCATGAAAGTGTGTGCATACATATACGTGAATTTTGATTAGAGATCCCGCGTGTATACGCGACTTGGTTAAGAGGAACCTGCGTACATCTCTTTTTCGTTCATTCTAAGAGCCTGAACTATGATATTTCATTTGAGTGAGTTTCCATCAAGGACAACACCAATGACATAGTGCCAAACCTATGTCATAATGCCAACAATCTCCCCCTTTGGACTTGATGGCAACCCCAAGTCACTCAAAGTCATTCTCCCCCTTTGTCATCAAGGGCAAAGGGTTATGCTCCCCCTAAGTACATGCTAAAATCTCTGCTCTGCTGTGTTGTCCATGCTCCCCTTGAATGTAGGCAAGGTCTGCAAAAACATGTTCTTCAAGAAAGATCATGACTCTATACATCATAAATGACCTTATGTTATGAAACCAGATCAAGAAAAGATAGATCAACGCCTTAGAATTTAGCCTCTTCGAGGGGGCAACCTCCTTTACATTACATAAATGAACAATTATTGGATGATACAAATGAAAAGACCTCCTTTCTATATATAGGAGTCTAAGGGGTCATAACATAATCAGAGCCGACATAACAATAATAATGTAAGGGCACAATAATAACAATAGTGGGCTTCTATGGGGCACATTAGTAACAATATGGGCACTACATGGGTACATCAATATAATAAGTGGGTTGTACTAATAACAATAAGCGGTTACACTAGTAGTATAGGGGCCTAACATGCCCCTCTCCTTCAAAAAGCGTTGTCCTCAACGCTTGAGTAGTTTTTGATGCTTCTGTATAAAATTCTTGTCCTCCCATGTGGAATATTCAGCGGGTAAGTTCTTCCACTTGATGAGATACTCTGAAATTGATCGATTTCGTAGCTGTCGGGTTCTTGTTTCTGTGACTACTGCAGGTTCCAATATGATTTTTCCTTCCTCTTCAATTTTTGACAATATTGTTTGAATTGGGATCTTTTGCAATTTTTGAATAAGTGGCCATACTTCTTCGTCCTTCTTCCATTCATCCCTTGCTTCGTTTACCCAATCTGGTTGGGTAACATAAATAGCACAAAACAATGCTTCCACATCCTCATCCTTGAAGAGTCTTCCCATTCGGTAAGGTCGCCATTTTTTAAGTGCATGTAGTATTGCCAACATTTCCTTGTCATAAATAGCTTGCTTGATATGTAGCAGTAAAAATACCCAATCACCTACATCAAAACATTTTTCACTATGATGTTTATCTACCTGTTGTTTCATTTGATTTTGCACCGAAGTGGTGTTATCCTTTAAAAGTTGGAGAACTTGTTGTTGATGCTCGATGTGATATTTCACTGCTTGAACCTTTTTCTTCTTGATATGTCCTTCTATATTTAGAGTTTTAGGAGTGGTAATTTCTTCCAATCCTTTACAAGATATGGTCGGATTCATTTCTTGATGCTTGATGTGATCTTTCACTTCTTGAACATTTTTCTTCTTGATATGTCCTTCTGTCTTGCTAGTTTGAGGAGTGGTAATTCCGACCAGTGAATTACAAGATATGGTTGGATTCATTTCTTCTTTCTTGATGTGATCTTTCAATTCTTGCACCTTTTTCTTCTTGATATTTCCTTCTATCTTGAGAGTTTGAGGAGTGGTCATTCTTGCCAATAGTTTACAAGATATGTTCTGATTCATTTCTTCTTTCTCTGGGGTGGGGTCCTGGCGTATATCTTCTTCTTTTGATGTTTCTTGATCATTTTCTTCCTCCTCTTCATATTCTATGTAAATTATTTTTTTCTCAACACATTGATGACCTTTAGTGCATTTCCTATCACAATTATAACAAAGCCCTTTTTCTCTTTTTTCTTCCAATTGTTGTGGTGTAACCCTTGTAGGTTGTGGAAGGCTAGGAGAAACAAGACTTCCATCTTTATAGTTGTGAGGGGTACGCTTCCTGGTTTCCATAATTTTTCTTTCCACTATGTCACAAAGCCCTTTTACTCTTTCCAATTGTTGTGGTGTTGCTCTAAAGAAGGTGTTGCTCCTTGTATCCTCATAATGTGCTATCATTTCCTCTATGAAAATTGACCACGTAACAAGTTGTTTACGAGAACAAAGCCCTTTGTACCATAAAAATTGATCTGGTTCTAAATATGAAGATGCAATACATACCTTTTGTAACATTTGTACACCATGTAGATCAAAATATTGCTCCATCTAAAGTATCCAATTTACCGGATCCTTGCCATCAAACTTCCTCATCTTGCTTTTTCTTGATTTTAGGAGCTCGACCTTGAAACAACTGTAACTCTGTACTTTCAGATCTTTAAGTTCTGAAATTGAGATCTATAGTAGCCCTCTATGTCCTCTTTCCAATGCCACCAGTCTGATCCAAATTGGCTTCTCTAAGAAAGAGTTATGCACAATCTCCCAAGATGACCTGATTATAGACCTTTCCATAAGAGCGAACTTTTATGAAGTGCCACGTGTCACTGGTTCGACCTTTGGATCTAAAAAAGATATTAAAAAAAACTACAGTCCGTCCTCTTTCTGTACCTTCTTATGAAATTTCAATCCGATCCCTAGAGAGAAAGTTATGAGGATTTTCCCCAAGTCACCTGTTTTGAATGTAATTCAGGAGTCTGCAAAAAGACCAACTTCCTCAGATCATATCTCCGCAAATATTGCGCTAAAAGATCTAAATTTTGGACCCAAGGTTCAGCACGATTTCTTCTCAAATGGGTTTTTTTGCGACTTCTGAAATGTCACAGAAAAAAAGTTATAGAGAAAATGCCACGATGACCTGTTTGGAGCAGCGAAACCCTAGAATCCAAAGCTCTGATACCAAATGTTATGAAACTAGATCAAGAAAAGATAGAAAAGATAGATCAACGCCTTAGAATTTAGCCTCTTCGAGGGGGCAACCTCCTTTACATTACATAAATGAACAATTCTTGGATGATACAAATGAAAAGACCTCTTTTCTATATATAGGAGTCTAAGGGGTCATAACATAATCAAAGCCGACATAACAATAATAATGTAAGGGCACAATAATAACAATAGTGGGCTTCTATGGGGCACATTAGTAACAATATGGGCACTACATGGGTACATCAATATAATAAGTGGGTTGTACTAATAACAATAAGCGGTTACACTAGTAGTATAGGGGCCTAAAACCTTACTATCACCAAAGACTCATACATCCATCCATCTCCCAACCAAGTGGGGATATACTAATATTGACTCATCCACCCAAACAAGTGGGGATACACCAAAAGTTACACATGATAAAACATGAACATTCATCCTAGGCATAGTGGGGAAACCAAAATAGGCTGTTACATGACCTTGATAATAAAAGAAATACATGACATAGAGACTAGATATCCAAGACAAGACTATGACAATTATCAGCAACTAACATCAGCAACATCTGTCAATCATCATTTAGACCGGCAACCATGATATCCCTCTGCACCTGTTCCACGTGAAATAAAAATAGCTGTGAAATTGAACCAAGATCTTCTAAGATAATGCCAACAATGCATTATTAGAAGTATATGCTCCCCCTGAACCTGTGCCAGATGGTCTCTGTCAGACCCATATCAGACTCTTTTCATCCTGAGTCTAGCCCATTGTTTGTCTTCAAACCAACATATACGCGACTGTATCCACAGAAACCGATGTATGTAAGTGGATACACTTCATGAAACTCGTGTACAACCACTGTTCTCTGAAATAGAAAATTTCAACAGCAAGATGATATATCAACTACTCCCAGATTTTGTCTGAGGTATTCAAATGTCTCCCCGGGTAGAGGTTTGGTGAATATATCAGCAACCTGTTCCTTGGAGGGAACATACTTCAATTTGACCTTTTTTTCAAGCACTTGTTCCTGAAGAAAATGATATTTGATAGGTATGTGCTTGGTCTTCGAATGCATGACTGGATTCTTTGAAATACTGATTGCACTTGTATTATCACATAAAATGGAGATAGGTGAAGTACAAGTGATTTGAATGTCTTGCAAAGTTTTCATCATCCAAAGGAGTTGTGTGTAGCAAGATGCAATAGCGACATATTCTGCTTCAGCTGTAGATAATGCAATTGAGCTTTGTTTCTTGTTGAACCCAGATACTAATCTAGAACCCATAAAAAATGCACCACACTAGTGCTTTTTTTGTCATCCACACTTCCTGCCCAATCTGCATCTGTATATGCATGAAGTGTGAGATTTGTATCTCTAGGATACCACAAGCCATAATTTTGTGTTCCTTGAAGATATTTGAAAATCCTTTTAACTGCCTGGAGGCGTGCTTCTTTTGGATTTTCCTAGAATCTTCAAACTATTCCAACTACATGCATGATGTCTGGTCGGGTACCTGTTAGATAGAGCAGAATACCAATCATGGATCTATAGGTTGGTTTATGTACTACTATTGATTCATCATTTACGCTGAGGCTGCATCCTGTTACCATAGGGGTACATACTGGTTTCGACTCTTCCATGCCACATTTCTTCAAGATCTTCTTGAGGTACTTGGTTTGTGATAGAAAGATACCGTCTTTGTTTTGCCGGAGTTGTAAACCAAGAAAGTATGTGAGCTCACCAAGCAGGGACATTTCAAATTCTATTTGCATCGCCAAGGCAAAGTTTTGATTCATATCTTCTTCATTGCTACCAAAGATGATATCATCAACATACACAACAAGTATTAACAACTTATCATTGTCAATTTTTATATATAGATTGCTATCTATTAATCCTTTTGAAAAACCTTGTTGATGGAGGTACTTATCCAAACGATAATACCAAGCCCTTGGAGCCTGTTTAAGGCCATAGAGAGCCTTTTTGAGTCTGCATACAAGTTTTTGATCATTCCCAAGGATGAATCCATCTGGTTGCTCAATATACACTTCTTCTTCTAAGTCTCCATTTAGAAAGGCAGATTTCACATCCATTTGATATACTTTGAACTTCTGAAAGCTAGAAAGAGCAAGGAACATTCTTATGGCTTCAAGTCTAGCAATCGGTGCAAAAGTTTCTTCAAAGTATACACCTTCTTGTTGAGCATACCCTTGACAAACAAGTCTTGCTTTGTTTCTAATAACATATCCATTTTCATTCAGTTTGTTTTTGAATATCCATTTGGTCCCTATGGCATTCTCATCATTAGGTCTAGGAACCAATTCCTAGGTGTTATTCTTTTAAATTTGCTCAAGTTCTTCATTCATGGCCTTGATCCAGCGTTCATCTTTGCATGCTTCTCTTACATTTCGTGGTTCGATGGAGGAGAGAAATGCTAGATAACTTGAAGCTTCTGTAATAGTTCTTCTTGTTTGAACACCTACCTATTTCTGCCCCAAAATTTGACTCTCTGGATGATTCTTCTGGATGTACCAGGATGGAGTCTTTTCATCTACCCTTATCTATTCTTCTAGTGCCTCATAGGTTTCTTCTTCATCATTAGTCTGATTTGAAGTTGAAGGATAGTCATCTTCATCTTCAAAATATTTTGTTTTTATCTACTTTGGATTGTTGCCTGCTTCATCAACCACTTATATCCTTTACTTTGGGAAGAGTAACCAAGGAGAATGCCTTCATCTACTCTAGGTTCAAACTTGCCAAGGTTTTCATCAGTCCTTTTGAGGTAACATTTGCTTCCAAAAATTTTGAATTATTTTACCATAGGACTCTTACCATACCAAATTTCATGAGGAGTTTGAGTGTTGTTTACCCAGACGTTTGTTTTGTTGAGAATAGTAACGACAGCAAATGCAGCTTCACCCCAGAAGGTTGCATGAGTTCCAGACTCATCAAGCATAACACGAGCCATTTGTTGAACCATTGTGTTCATCCTTTCCACTAGTCCATTTTTCTGAGGAGTCCTTGTAGTAGAGAATTCCCTCCTTATTCCATGTTCTTCACAAAAGTCAAAAAATTCATCCAAGGTAAATTCCCCTCCTTGATCAGACCTGAGGAATTTGATTCTGCGAACTGATTCATTTTCAGCCAAGGCTTTGAAAGCTTTGTCTTTATGCTTCAGAAGTCCTATCGAACACATCCTGGAAAAGTCGTCAATGAACAATATAAAGTATTCTTCTCCATGAGGTGACTTTTTCCTTGATGGACCACATAAACCAGTATGGACAAGTTCAAGTGGCTTACTAGATGATCATTCTTTCTCAGGGAAATGTGTTCTGGTTTGCTTATTGAACTAACATGATTTTCATATTGTATTGTCTGGAATTTTGATGTCAGGAAGGTCCTGAACAGTCTGATATTTGCATGATTTCATTATCCGAGGGAAGCTTAGATGCCCCAATCTTCTGTGCCATAGCCAATGTTCATAATTCTTGCTTAGATAGCATTGTTATTGTCCTCCCTTGAGTATGTATAAATTATTTGGAGTTCTTATGCCTTTGATCACTGTTTCTCCTATATCAAGCTCATGAACAATACATCCATTCGATCTAAATATTACCTCATTTCTTTGATCACACATTTGGCTAACACTCAATAGATTATGATTTAAGCCATCAACATACATAACATTTCTAGCTTTGACCTTTTCTTTCAAAAGAATAGAGCCTTTACCTTTTAGGAGTGCAAGGGTGTCATTTCCAAATGAGACCTTCCTTTCCTTTTCTAAGGCACTATATGACTGAAGTTTTTCTTTGTCACCTGTCATATGTTTTGAGCATCCATTGTCGATGTACCACTGATTTTCGTGTCCTTCCGCATATAAGGCTATACCACATCTTTCTTGTTGTGGTTCTTTCTTTCTCCATGTTTTGGGTCCCAATGAAGCTTGCTCCATCTGAGATGTTTGCCGAAACCTACTCCTACATTCAGAATATTCATGACCAAAGTTGTTACAAATAGAGCATTCTATTTCATTTTCAAGAGCATAAAAGTTATTGTAGGTCCTCTGCATGATCCCAGTCATGATCCTTTGATTTTGTGTTTCTCGAGTAATGATGGTCTTGTAGGAAACACATTGAGCAGCTTTATGTCCAAAGTTATGACATGAAAAACATTGGCCATTGAAGAAATTCCTACGATTATCAAATCTATCGTCCAAGTGATTGTAGTTTCCATTGACATTCATTCCTGAGGCAAACTAAGAATGATTTACCTGTTGTTGGTTGTAGCTTCTGTTCATCCTTGAAGTAGATTGAGCCTAATTTACTTGGTCATCTCTGTTCATTCTTGAAGTAGATTGACCCCGATTTACCTAGTGATCTACTTTATACCTTTGCTATCGATTGTCAATCTGTTCACTTCTCCTTGTTGCATCAATATAACTCTTAGAGGTGGATGGCCTTTGTGCTTGAGATGCTTCTTCAGTATATCAAAGACCTATCTTTATTAGAGGAGAATGCTGCACTTTGATAATCTCATCTAAAGTTTCAGATCCTTTAGCAAATATAAGATTAAGAGCTTTTGTTTTCTCAATATCTTTTCTAAGTCCCACAATTTCACATTCTAACTTTTCATTATGTTTTTCCCTTTCAGCAAGTTGGAATGTCAGAGTATCTATAATCATACTCTTTTCTTATAAATAAATTTTAAGTTTAGAAATTTCTTCATAGAGATCATCTTCATCTATAGTATCCAAGAAATCATCATCTTCAAAAGCCATCAAAAGTCTATAGTCATTACCATGTTCATCTTCATCACTATTTAAAAGTCCATCATTGTCTTCATGTGTATAATAGCTCTTCTTACTTATACTCTATTTTCTATTCCATTTAACTGGTTCCTTACCTTTATCAAGCTTATCTTTATGAGGATATTTGGCTGCATAGTGACCGACTCTTCCACAAGAAAAGCATTTGAAAGGTAGCTTAGCTCTGAATCTTCCAGAACCCTGTTGAAGGTTTTTGAAAAAGTTTGATTCTACCTCTCCTTCCGACGTATGTCCCGACTCATTGTATTCTCCTTTGAATGCGGCTTCTCTCATGTCTGATGGACCCCCTTTTCTCATTTCGAACGCAGTTAGGATTCTATGCAGCTGTGACATGGTAATACTCTAAAGATTCTGCTTTTCTTCTATGGCAGAAACTTTTGATTCAAACTTAGAAGACAAAGGTCTTAGAACCTTTTCAACCAAAGTAACTTCTTTTATCTCTTCACCCAAGTTTTTCATGTGATTAACAATATCATCTATACGTAAGAAATAATTAGCCAGACTTTCATCATTGTGCATTCTGAGAGTTTCATATTGAATTCTGAGAGATTGTAGTTTTGCACGTTTTACCTGATCGTCTCCTAGAACGATATTGTCCCATAATTCTTTGTCAGTTTTGAGCTGCATCACCTTGATGAATTCTAATTGAGATAGACTCCCCAATAAAGTATTGACAGCCTTTACATTTGTTTCATACTGTTTTTTACCAGCCGTATCTATAGGAGTTGCTGATGGAAATTTGTATCCTCCTTCCACGATATCCAAAACTTCTGTACCAAGAGATTGGAGATAGGTTGTGATTCTTACCTTCCAATATACGAAGTTGCTCCCATCAAAGATTGGTGGCCTGATAGATGCCTCTTTTTCATAGTTGCTCATGATGATAGATCTTCCTTAAAGCGATCAAGCTCCTTCTGAAGGACCTGCTTTGATACCAATTGTTGGAAACAATACTAAGAGGGGGGGTGAATTAGTATTATCAAGTTAATTATTTTTCATTTCACAATCAATTTTGTATACGCTACTTCAGTTAGTGAAAACTACGTATATACGCAACTATAGTTAAGGAAACTAGCGTATAACCTGCAGACTTATAATTTAATTTATTCTTCGGATTTTGATCATTAATTTGTGCATCAGAACCATATAAACAGTAACTGGGAATAGTAAAACAGAGCAGACAGTCACACACAAGAACACAAGATATAAGGTGGAAACCCAATGTGGGTGAAAACCACCTGCTGCAATTCGTCTCTATCTTCTTTTAATCATAAACTTATTTTTACAATGTTTTTGTACTGGTGCAGTCTTATACCAGTACGCAGGTTTCTACCTACAGAAGGCTATAACCTTCTCTCGTTCTCCATCTTATCCTGGAAGGGAGCTACAACCCCCTTAGCTCTTGTACTAGCTGATGTACTAGTACGTAGGTGCTAACCTACAGAAGGCTACAACCTTCTCTTTTCTTCCAGGGACCATGTTTCATAAATTTTCAAACTAGATCCATCAATAACGTCAATCAAACATCAAGTATATCTACATCAACCGATCTCCTTTGCACCAACCAAAACAAAATCAAACAATCACTTCTCTGAATGCTATAACCAGAATACAGTAACAGTAACCAGAAACCAATCCTGAACTCAGAACACTGTAGCAATAAACAAAAGTAGCTGAAACATATTTTATGAGTCGTACGTTACTTCAATATGTGGAACCTGAGTGAATATGCTGCTGTATTGAGGCAAACCTACGTATACGCATTTTGGAAACACCAAACTAGCGTGTATACGCACCTTTTCTATGCAGAACCTGTGTACAGATCTATAAAAGATAATTTACCCTTTTCAAATATTTAGACATCAGTTATACCCCGATTATCAGATTTATAGATCAAGTCATGTGCCAAATATAATAGATCAAAATCACACAAAGATACTTCTCTTCAAGCCTTGAGATCTTTACCCATCAATAGAACTTATCCTTCTCCTTGTGCTCAGGTTCCTCCTTGATTCAAATCCAGCTATGCACCATAACCCAATGACTAGTATTCTAGAGCTTGCTATTCATAAGATATTCAATCCTTCAGTGACTTTGCCTAATGATCTCCTTCCCCTTTTATAGTCTTAGTCCTTACTCAATACCATGGTCTAAAACCACTTAGAACCAATACTCGGGACCCAATACCTGGGTTCAACACTTCAGACGAGATACCATGGTCCAAAAACATAGGTCCAAATACCAAGGACTAAATACCATGGACTAAAAAATAAGTTTTCCCACATGTACGTGATTTTCCTTGCATGAAAGTGCATGCGTACGTATACGCGAATTTTGATTAGAGATCCCATGTGTATACGCGACTTGGTTAAGAGGAACCTACGTATATCTCTTTTTCTTTCATTCTGAGAGCCTGAATTGTGATCTATCATTTGAGTGAGTTTCCATCAAGGACAACACTTGTCACATAGTCCCAAACCTATGTCATAATGCCAACATATCCAAGGTAGTGGCTAACAGACTCAAACCTTTACTTCCTGTTCTAGTTTCAAGGGAACAATCAGGTTATGTGGAAGGTAGACAAATATTTGACAACATAATTCAAGCTCAATAGGTGGTTGATGATCATGCAATTAGATATAGCCAAAGCTTATGACAAGGTGAACAGGACCTATATCAAAAAAATTCTTATTGCTTTTGGATTTGATCATAACTGGGTCAGATGGGTAATGGCACTGGTGACTTCCTCTAGTTTTTCTATATTAGTTAATGGCTCTCCCTCAAAGATTTTTAGTCCTTCAGGAGGCCTCAGACAGGGAGACCTTCTCTCTCCCTTTCTTTTCATCCTCATGATGGAAGGACTGGGTCAGTCAATAAAGCATGCTAAAGTAACAGGAAAGATTAAGGGCTTGCAACTAACTGAGAATGGTCAGGCCCTGACTCACCAACAATTTGTAGATGATACCATGTTACAGGGAATCCCCACAGTCAAAGAAGCTTTAGCCTATAAAAAATTATTGAGTCTCTTTGCCTTGGCTTTAGGTATGGAAGTTAATCTATCCAAATCCAAAATCTTTTTCTTCAATACCAATATTGCTATTCAGAAAAATATCTCCAGAATTCTAGGTTTTCAAATGGATTCCCTTCCCTAAAAATATTTGAGAGTTCCTCTAACTACGAAACCAATGTTCAAAAACATTTGGGAACCCTTCATCAATAAGTTAAAGGATAAAGTCAGTAAATGGACCATCAAACCTTTAAATCTTGTGGACAGGTTGGTACTTACAAAAGCTGTTCTGCAAGCAATCCCTATTTTTATGTTATCAGCTCTCCCAACTCCAAAAGGAGTCCTACAGCAATTTAGAAATATTCAAAGAAACTTCCTTTGGGGTAAGGAGGAGACAAGGAAGAAATGTGCCTTAGTTTCTTGGGAAAAAATTTGTAGACCCAAGAACCATGGAGGGCTAGGCTTGGATGATCAGGAAATACTCAGCAAAGTTTTAGGGGCCAAACTATGGTGGCGTTGAGTTCAGAATCTAGAGACTCAATGGGAAAATATCTGGAACGAAAAATGTGCAAGATACTGGAAAACCAATGATCTCATAAGAATGTCAGGAAATATAAAAGGCTCATACATCTGGAACAAAGCCTGAGAGAATAGAAGCCTAGTGCAAGAAAATAGTTTCTGGGAAATCAGAGAAGGAGATCTAGCAATTTTTTGGGAAGATAAGTGGCAAGAAGAACCAGTTCTATTAAAAGAAGACTTCTTCAACCTTAAACATGAGACAGATACCCAAGGATTAATTAAGGTAAAGGACTTCTGTGATCATACTCATCATACGGAAATGTGGAGAATCTGGAGAAACACTGATTGCAGAAATAACAATTCCTTGAAAACAAAAGCAGAGGCACTCATGAAAATGGTGGAACAAAGGAAGATCTTAGTTTCAGGGGGGCAAGACCAACTAAGATGGGGCAATAACAAAGAGGGCACCTTTAATCTTAAGGAAGCAAAAGGCATTCTCCTTGAGCTCGATCTCTAGGTTCCAGACAAAATCTGGCAGAACCTATGGAGGCACCAAGGGTGGATGAAAATCAAACTCTTCATGTGGTTGGCATACCACAAGAAAATCTTGACTTTGGATAATATCAGGAAGAGGGGTGTTCTGTGGCCTTCAAGATGCCAACTCTATGAGGCTCAAGAGGAAACAATGGAGCATTTACTCAACAGATACATTTTCACCTCCTCGTTATGGGATATATTTGCCACAATCTTTCAGCAATCCGACAGGGACAGAGGGAGCATAATTAATACCCTCAATAATTGGAGAGGAAATTTTTCAGATTATGAAATTCTCAGCTTAGCTTGGGCCCTTACACCAAGCTTCATTGTATGGAACGTTTGGAAGGAGAGGAACAAAAGAACATTTAAGGATGAAAAGAATCCCCCACACTGCGTGTTTGAGATAATCCTGAAACATATTAAGGAGATAGTGGGAACCACTATTCGTAACTAACCTAAAGATCCTTCCTCTGATATGGATTTAACAATTATCAGGCAGTTGGGGATGCAGGGGCTTACTCCTCAAGGCCTAGATAAGAAGGTTATATCAATGGATATAGAGAAGGATTTCTGGCATCCTCCCCCGGAAGGATACTTGAAATACAACATTGATGGGGCTTCAAAAGGAAACCGGGGAACCACAGGGTATGGAGGAGTCCTTAGGGATGCAGAGGGATGTATTATCTTCATCTTCCATTGCAACCTAGGAAAAGACACCAACAACATGGCTGAATTAATGGCTTTGGAGCAATGCCTGGAATTTCTGAGTCAAGATAACTATTTCAATGTGATAATAGAAGCGAATTCTAATTTAATCATTAACTCAGTGAAAAAAATAAATAGTGGAACCACGCCGGAGAAGGTCTCCAAACACTGGAAATTAATCTGGGTTTTCTAAAGAATTCACGGTCATCTCCAAGGCCTTCACACTGTCAGTTTCCATCATGTTCACAGAAAGGCCAATAAGCTGGCGGATATTCTTTCCAAACAGGGTGTCAGCTGTACTGATGATGTGGTTTCGATGGAGTGGCAGGAGTTGTGTCAGAGCAGACTGAGAGCTCTTTGTTGCGAGAAAGCACGAGAGGATATGGAAGTGTTTAGATACAAAGCCATGGAGGAAAACTCGAAATGATTTGTCCTCTATATGCGTCATAAGTATCTTGCAAACTATTCTTTGGTGGGGGGCAGACCATGGCTAGCCACTGAAAATCCCAGAGTTAGCGAGATAGATGTCACACTTCATCGAGGTGAACGAAACGGACATCATAGTTCATCGATCATTGGAGAGCCTCTCATATTTACTTGGTTCCAGGTTTAGGAAAGGAAGAAAAGAATGCGAGGGATGAATCCAATTTTTTCCAGTAGCCGGATTATTCATACTTTTGGGTTTCAGAATGTAAAACCGCTTCCTAGGTGGTTTTCGGCTGATCGCAACACTCTCAAGTAGGACATAGTTTTAGCAATTTTGTAGCAATTCCGTTTAGCGTCCTACACGTGGCAGGGAGATGGATTTGCAAACCGCCCTTCATCACACACTAACGTCTGGTTTTCTTGTTCGATGCGATATTAATCTCTACCACAAGATTTCGCTTAGTGGATCAACAATCAAGTTCGATCGTGCAGCTTGGTGGGGCAG
Organism: Pinus tabuliformis; assembly: GCA_031772625.1. Taxonomy (NCBI): domain Eukaryota; kingdom Viridiplantae; phylum Streptophyta; class Pinopsida; order Pinales; family Pinaceae; genus Pinus; species Pinus tabuliformis. The sequence goes on along the minus strand of CM062805.1, from coordinate 981,635,653 downwards.
GACCGTTAAACATCAATCATCTTTACTGAGCGGTTTCCTCCTAGGCCGTTGGTTTGAGCGCAGAAATGGACGACGCAGATTAAAGGGGCTTTTCCGGGGGCTAGGGTGCGGGAGCTTCCACGGGTTTTCTTAGGGCTGGGGTGCAAATTTGGTTTATATTCCTTGGGTTCGGTGATTATCTTTGTAAGGCTAAGAGGTTTTGCCTTAGGTGGCTAGTTTTCTAACTTTTTTTCTGATTACTTGGCGACGTTTGTATATTTTGTAAACTATTTTTCGACTTAATGAAATAGAAGGATCAACACTTGCTTTAGCAAAAAGAGAAAAAGGGCCAAGGTTGTCTACTATATTGTGTAATGCCAAAATATTATGTGTAATAAAATTTTATTATCAAAGAATATTTACATGCTTTTGTGATTGTGAAATATGTTTGTCTATCTGTGTGATTATCATGTGGTGATTATCTTGTGTTGTGTGTTCTCATTTCCAATTGAGAGAGAGTGAATGTGAAAGAAACAAAAGTGATGTTTATGCCTAGCAAAATATTTTTATCGGCGTGGTTAAATCATACAGATGAATGGATGTCATTTGTGGGCAGAGGAAAAGCGATATGCTCCGAGAGTTCATTTGATTCATGTTGCAAGCCAAAACTATAAACACTACCAAATATAAGTCTAGGTTTATGGTTGAGCATTGAATTTTGGAGATGAATGGCATAGATCAGTTGAATTGATTCCTCCTTGGCCTTAACATAAAAATAAATCTCTAACATTAATTTAATTAAATCTATAGTGGTTGTAGCATTGATTTACAAAAATTGATTAACATGTGGATATTGAATATATGATTTATTTCAATGAGTATGATATACATGATTTCATGAGCATTCAAGCTATGTGTTTAGCACCATTGTTGATGGAGCATTTCTCATTTGTATGATTTTTGAGGTAAAACCTTCAAGGCACATGGTATTAATAACTTTCCAGGTCTGTGTCCCATCATGAAGCATGTAGGGAGTATTTTTTCTTTTCCTCTTTGAATAGAGTCATTTTTGCAACCTTGTGGATGGAAGAACGCAAATATTGTACCAATCAATAGCATATTTTCTTATTCAGTAAGCATAAATTGTTTGGCTAGAATCATCTTCAACAAAATTTTGATGTGACAAGATAGAGCAGCATTGAAGTGGTTGAGAGGAAGAAAGTCACTTTTTTTATAATTTATATTGAGGGCATTAACCTGCTTTAAATATTGTTGAGAGTTATTGTTTACTGACAATTGAATTGTGTAGAAGTTTACAATTCAATCCATACCACTGCTCATCTCAAATCAATCAATTGAAGATGCAATTAATACCAATTTGTTTTATTGTGGATGTTAGAATATTGTTGTCTAGATCAGATTTGATGTAAACCAGACATTGATTTTGATATTGTAAGCATTGGTGTAGACCAATTGTCTAATATCAAATTGTTTGTCGAGAATCACCTTCAACAAAAATTTTATGTGACAAGGTTGAGAAACATTGAAGTGGTTGAATCGAATGGAAAATTTGAATGGATATTGAGAGAAATCAAGTCACCCTTGTATACTAAGGGAATTAACCTGCCTTAAATATTGCTCATATTTCTTTTATTGATAACTGAATTGTGCAGAAGTTTACAATTCAATCCACACCACTGCGCATATCAGATCAGTCAATTGAAGATGTAATTAATGCCAATTTTTTTTGATTGCAGATGTTAGACTATTGTTGTGTAGATCAGACTTGATGTAACCAAACATTGATTTTTATATTGCAAACATTGGTGTAGATCGAAAGTTCTATTCTTTTAATTCACGAGAGAAGGAAATGTCATACTATTGTTGTGTTCTTGGAACAAATCATTAGACAAAATTTGGCACTTAGTGATTTGGTGCCATTAACTAGTCACTTGAACAATACTGAATGAAGATATTTGAAATAATATTCCTGGAACAAAAACTACTGCAAAACCAAAAGGATTCATTTTACAGGAGACAAGGGAATGTTGTTGATCTATTATATTTTTTTTATATAATACAAGAAATGTCTATTATATATGACAATGTTGTTGATCTATTATATTCGTTGTATAATACAAGAAATGTCTAATACATATGACAATGGAAGAGGACCAGTGTTAGTGATATATATGGCAATAGAAGAATCCCAGTGTTAGTACAAGATAACTGACTCGGAAGATAAAGATGAGGATGTGTACATGCGTTTAGTTAGTTATACACTAACACAGAATAATAATATTGTCGCTTGGACATGATACAATCATAATAATTTTTTGGACTTCATATTATATCAAGATAGTAAAGAATATGAAAAATTCAGCAATATTGAATTTTTATGGCACGTAGTCTGGTTTCGAGTACTGCTTCCCTAATTACATCTATAGATGATATTAATATTATTGTTTCTCTAAATTTCTCATCCCTTGTTACCATTGATACTATGTGAAAATCAATGAATACAATGACAACTATTTTCTCCATATATAATTTGCAATTAGCCTATTACCTTGTTATGAGATTTCATATTAACAGGGGCCTTTGATGGTCATCTAAGAGACATTTTTGTGTAAATATTTTATGTTAGTTGTGACATTATCATATTTTTTTGAGCAAGTTGTTTTTCATATATAGAATTCAGAATGTTATTTGCTAACACTGAATCTCATTAAGTCTTAAGTACTAATATTAGTTCTTATATTTATAGTAACAAGATTATTTACCTATAACAACTTCTTTGCTTCAGATTGGATATTCATCCCCTGTGAAGGATGGCACCACAAGTGATCTCGGGCTAATAGTATCTCAGGTTTAATTTTGAATGTAAAATTATTTAATTTGAGGTACTTGGTATCTACTTGGTAGATTTCCTATTAACCTATTCTGTTATTAAATAATTGGTAGTACTCTTTATTTGGTGCACCATCCAATGTTTGTGCAATGATTAGAGCAAGAGCCAATGGGAAATTTTTTAATTACATTAAGAGGAAAGGGGTGAGTGCTTTCAAGGATCTCAAGTTGCTATCATATGTGAACTATGGACATATTTATGATTCTCAAACAAATGATGACAAGTCATATCACATAATTTATTTAATTGTTTTCATTTTACATAAGACCACAAGCTTCCAAATTCATTTTCTATGTTATATAGAAGCACTAATAGTAGCAGTTATCCTAAACATTACATGGTGGCTTGCTATTTCTTTAACAGATGAGCATGAGAATTATGGGGAGATAAACTCTTTTTCTATTATTTATGTCATGATTTTGTGACTAAATTGGTAGCATATACAACAAGAACTAATTCTTCACAAAATATATATTTATGTCTTATGGGGAGAACTACCTTATTTGGAAGAGATGGATTTATTGCTTAACTTCACAAAAACGGTATATTTACAATCTATCCGAACATTATTTTTGACACAAAAGTAGTGCAACACAAATAAATAAGGAAATGGTTATGGTTATTCTAACAAAAGCAATGTTAATCATATAAAGTCAACAATAGGTAATAGTTACTGTAGCTAGTGTGTTCAATGTGCCTGCTTATTTTAGGCTAAACATAATAGAATTTATTTTGTCAGTATTTTGTAGTGTTTTGAATGGATGGACTATAAAAAGTCAAGAGATATGAACTTATTATTGACATTATTTTGATAATATATATAGAATTGAGATAATGGTAACAAAATAGGTGAAACCTCATTGAAATGTTACAAACCTAAAATAAAGTAGTAAGTCCTATTGTGTAATTGATATCCAAGATTGCTTGTAAGATTTTCTTGACATGCAACATGTACTGTAATGATAATTTTGGAGGAATTACATGTTCGATATCTGTAGCATATGTTTCTTCAATGATTTATATTTTCACATTGAAAAAGAACAAAAATAGACAGTTAACTAGAGGGACAATTTTCGCCATAGGCCTCTTTATTGATGAAGATTGAATTGTAAGTGAAACATTGTTAAAACTTGAAAACTAGCTTCTTGCAGAGGGTCAACTTTTTATATTACCTTTCACAGGTTTGAAAGATGATGATTTTATTTTGTAATTTTTGAGAAATTCCATGTTTAATATGTGCAACATATGTTTCTTTAATAACTTGTATTCCTGCATTCAAAAAGAATAGATAGAATGGTTGATGAAGAGGGAAAGTTATAGTCATAGACTTTTTACTAATGAAATTGAATTGTAAGTGCAACATTGTTGAAACTTGAAAGTGAGTTTCTTGCAAAGGATCAACTTTTTGTATAACTTGTAGTTTTGAAAATAAATGAATTTATTTTGTACTTTAATTCCTTTTATGCTTAGTCATGCAAGCAATATTGGGAGAACATAATTACATTGTGGAACAAATCATCACATAATTCGGAAGTTACATTTATTTATGTGATGCTTAAACCTTCTATTTAATAAATATTCATAGCTCTAGCTACAGGGATTAGTATTACACTTTGGAAGATTTTTGTCATATTATCAGTTTGTGTTTATGCTTGGACTAGTAATTTAGATGTTTGTTGTGCTATACTATAGGGAATGTGGGCAAAATTTAGCTCTTAGACTATTAGTTGTAATCCGAGGAAATTTTATTTCCGAGTTCATAACTATATTGAAGTCGTGATGTATTTAAAGTTGCAAATTCATGAAGAAATTTTGGTGAAAAAAATATATTCACTCAATATTTTTTATTTTTTGACATGAAAATAAGTCTTTTAGAGAAATTTTTTTATCTATCACAATAGATTTACATGATTCACAAGGCGAGAAATCAATATTTGGTCTGATTTCATATTTTAGGTTTGATAATTATAGATAATTTATGGGCTATAAATGTCTTCGAAGTCTCACTTCTAATTTAGTATTCAAATGAACATATTGAGTATCTTATACATAATTATTTTTCCCTTCACACACTTCTCATAACTTCCATAACCATTAGGTAGGGACATGAAATTTCGATGCTATTTTTCTTGTTTAGTAAAATATTTCCCAAGGATTCACAAATTTTTATAACTTATTGAAAGTTTTATATAGTTTCAAGGCTAATTTTTTTAAAGTCTAATTCTTTAAAAGGTGCTAGTTCAATGGAAGAGCACCTGCTTTACAAGCAGGAGGTTGGTGGTTCGATTCCATCATGCCCTAATATTCATATGGAATTGTGATGATTAGTTTTTGGTAAGAAAATCTCTTTTGACCATCACCAATTAGCTTGTGGTGACATTTTTCGACCCACCAAAATATGAAAGGGTTACTATCAATGAATGCCACCATCTATATGCATTAATAGTGGCGACCATAAAATGTTTATCACCATAAATCATTGTTGTTCATATGAAATGGTGATGGTCACTATCTGTCATTATAATCATTATTCGTGACGGATCTTGAATGTCACCATAACACCTATACTATTAGTAATGTGGCCTTTGGTGACGAAGACTCTTTTGACCATCACCAATGATCTTATGGTGTGTTTTTTCACCCTCACAAAAATATGAAATGGTGATGGTTAATGAACATTGCCATATATTTGCATCAATAGTGATGACTTTCAAAGGTCTATCACAATAAATCATTATTGTTCATATAAAATGGTGACAGTCACTATCCATCGTTATAATCATTATTCATGATAGACCTTGAATGTCACCATAACACCTGTATTTTTTTCGCCACCACCTTTGGTGACATTCAATTTTTTGGTGACAGATGCTAAGGTCTATCACCATTGCTCATATGAAATGGTGACGGTCACTATCCATCATTATAAATAATTATTGGTGACAAACCTTGAATGTCACCACAACACCTATACTTTTCGCGATGTCACCTTTGGTGACGTTCAATTTTTGGTGACGGGTGCTCTTTTGATCGTCACCAATGAGCGTATGGTGACATTTTTTGACTGTCACCGATGTCCTTTTTTCTTATGATGTTTTCTTTTTCTTTTGGTAAGATTGTTACTTTCTCATGTGTTATTCATTCATTTTAGCTCTTCTATTTTATTGAGCATGAAATTACTTTACTTTTATGGATTACATGAAATTATTGCACTACTTGAAGTTGGGTTGCCACCTTTGCATGCATTAGCTTTCAACTGATATGATCTAACTGAAGTGTCTATAAATGCATTGACAAAATCTTGCCAAATATTGAGGTATGTTACCATTCTTCTATAATGATGAATAAACTATAGTAAGCTCTTTCAACATTATATTTCATGTGTTATTCATAGAAGCATATTTGATGTTTGTGGTGGTTTTTATTAATGAGAAATCTTCAATGTTGTTGAGGAAGGTTATTGATTTGCATGGTCATTTCAAGGTTCCTAAATATCAAGGTCTTAATCTTGGTGTTCCTCTAAGTCTGATGATTAGTACTATGTATTTGCAAATTCATAGATGATTTGTTTGACAATTAATTAATATTTTCAATTGATTTGTGTTGGAAATACTAGGGGGGGTGAATCAATATTTCTTACAATTTTTTATTCTAGTGATTGCCAAAAGCATATATAGATATGTATGTGTATACGTAGAAGATAGAAACCAGAAGCTGGAATAAATGCTTTTATTAAAACTCAAGATAGTACAATGAAATAAATACAATATAAGTATATATCTGACTGTGAATATTTGCCAAGCTCCAACTTGGACTTTAGTGAGGCTCCAACCTCCAGAGCACCAACTTTGTTTAGCAATGGTTCTACACTTAGGAGCACCTACCCCTAATGACTTTAGTCTTATTTAGTTCTGAGGCTCCAACCTCTTGGGCTCCAACCCAATCTTGGTATACACTAGTATGCTGCTGCACTCTATTCAGCTGAGGTTCTCTCACTCCTACTCTCCTACCTATACTACTTCTATAGCCTCCACTGCTTCTACTCCCTCTTCTACCTGTACTGCTTTTGCTACCTCACTCTCTGGTTCTTCACCACCATAACGGCCCAACAATTCTCTGTTTTTACTATTTTATACATTCCCATGACTTTGTCCATTCGTTTCCGCTTACACCATCTCTTAGGTTTCCTCCTCAGTCGCTATCGTTTCCTCTAACTCGTTTGATCTTTCAGCTTCCCTCCTTGATTGTTGTGACTTCCTCTGTGCTGGCTTTCCATTCAACTTCTTGGCTTTATGGTCACTGTGTGTTAAAAATTGTAACCCGGGCCTATTTTTTTCAATGATAACAGGCATCCACCGAGACTGTTTCGTTTAACAGACATGCTACGTCCTATTGCAGTCGCAATCGGCATTATTTCACTCTCCTGTGCATATATTTTCAAGTCCGCTTTTTGCCTCCGATAGTGTTAAAGTATATATATGTGTGTGTGTGTGTGTGTTTCTTTTCCAATAACGTATTCTGTGCATATATATAAAATCTGCCTTTTCCGTTGATCACTACACCCCGACGTAATATTTCCCTGTCACATCCGATGAAGCTACACAGTCTAAGCCCTACCGTCTGATCATCTGCCAAGCGATCCAACGGCATTCGCTCCTCCTCATGCCGTAACTTAACCGCATGTTAACGCATGATAAAGTGGTTTTTGGCCGTGTCCCGTCATCCATGTGTTGTGCAATGAATGGTATCGCATGCCATGGTACGTTTACCACCCACCTCCGAAAACGGTGCAAGGAATACCGCTTACCGTCGTCCCCGCTTGCTATCTCCCGTGCATCTTTATCACCCATGACCGTTGGATCTGCCCATCATGCTGTATCTGCCATCCATCTACACAAATCTGATAGTGTATTTGCCAGGGATTCGTAGTATTCCACCTCCATATATGTTAATGCATATTTATATGGTTTCTACTCCGATAATAGATTAAACGCTTATATGGGCTTTACAGGCACGATAAGCTTCCGATAGTGTAATTGCTAGCATCCGATAAGCTTCCGATAGTGTAAGCACTAGCATCCAACTCTTTTGTGGATCTGATAGCGTTATCTGTGGCATATTTGCTCCTCTCGTCTCCATCTGCTCCGATGGCTCTGTGTGCTCCTCTTCTTTGGCTATGTCTGCTCCTCTTGTTGCTGTTCTATCTGCTCCTCGAATATTGCCATATTGACATCAATGACAATCTGTGTCCAACAATCTCCCCCTTTGTTATTGATGGCAATATTCTTCTGCTTCCCCCCCTTTGACATCAATGGCAAAGGAACGCATATGGACTCCCCCTGTCCTGCTACATCTTTATGAATGAACTTGAGTGATGATAAAGAAATAACCCCCATCTTTTGACACAGATGTTCGAGTGCTTCTCGAGGGAGAGGTTTTGTGAAAATATCAGTTATCTGCTCCTTAGTACTGATATATTCCAGGATGATTTTTTGTTTGGATACTTGCTCATGGAGAAAATGATACTCGATTGGTATGTGTTTGGTTCTTGAGTGCATCACTGGATTTTTGCTGAGACTGATAGCACTTGTGTTGTCACAATAAACAGTAATTGGTTGATCTATACATATGTCGAGATCTCTTAAAGCTTCCTTCATCCATAGTATCTGAGAACAACAGTCGGCTGCAGCAATATACTCGGCTTTGGCTGTGGATAATGATATGGATGACTATTTTTTGCTGAGCCAGGATACCAAACAGTCTCCTAGGAAGAATGCATTTCCACTAGTACTTTTCTGATCATCTATACTTCCATCCCAATCAGCATCGGTGTATGCAGTTACAGTCTGTGTTGAGTTCTTTGGGTACCAAAGACTGAAATTAGAAGTTCCCTTCAGATATCTAAGAATTATTTTTACAGCTAATAAATGGGTTTGCTTGGGAGCAAACTGAAATATTCCCACCATTCCTACTGCTTTCATTTTGTCTGGTCATGTAGCTGTTAAGTATAGAAGGGCTCCAATCATTGACCTGTAATGAGTTGCATCTACTAGAGGGGAGTCATCATCTTTGCTCAGTTTGCAGTTTGTGGTCATAGGTGTTCTCATGGGTGCACAGTCCTCCATTCCATATTTTCTGAGCATGTCTTTTAGATATTTGGTTTGAGATATACTCAATCCTGCTCTGGCTTGAGATATTTGAAGTCCAAGGAAGTGGGACAGCTCTCTTATCATTTACATCTCAAACTCTTTTGACATGCTTTGAGAAAATTCATGGCTCATTTCATCATTATTACTAGCAAAAATCAAATCATCGACATAAACAAGAGTAACTAGTAACTTACCTTCATCTGTCTTTATGTATAGATTACTTCCAGCCACTCCCTTTTTGAAGCCTTGTTGTTGTAAATAGTGATCCAGTCTTGCATACTAGGCTCTAGGAGCTTGTTTCAACCCATATAAAGCCTTTTTCAACTTACAAAATAAGTCCTTTCCTGCTATTAGATCAAAACCTTCTGGCTGATCCATGTAGACTTCCTCCTTGAGTTCCCCATTTAGAAATGTTGATTTCACATCCATTTGATAAATTTTGAATCCTCTTGAGCAAGAAAATGCCAAGAACATCCTAATAGCTTCCATACGGGCTACTGGTGCAAATGTCTCTTCAAAGTCAACTCCTTCAATTTGTGAATAGCCTTTACAGACAAGTCTTTCCTTGTTTTTGATAACTTCTCCTTCCTCATTCATTTTATTTTTGAACACCCATTTTGTTCCTATTATGTTTTTATCCTTTAGACGAGGTACCAACTCCCATGCCTTGTTCTTCTCAATTTGGGACATTTCTTCTTCCATGGCTTTTACCCAATGAGGACCCTTACTTGCTTCTGCAAATGTTTCTGGTTCTATCATAGATAGGAGGGCAACGACTTTTCTCTTGGGTGTGATTGTTATCCTTCTTCGGGTCTGCACACCTTCATCTCTATCGCCAATGATCTGCTCTTCTCGATGATGTATTTGGACATACTTCATCTTTGAAGGGGTATTAGGTGGTTCTCTTTCCTCTTCTTCTTATTCTTCTTCTTCCTCTTCTATTTCTTCCTCTTTAGGTTGTTCTTCTTCAATGAGAGAGTCATCATGTTCTTCAATTTCCTTTTCTGGAAGGTGTTCATCAACCTTTACATCAATGATTTCCACTATTTTCTTCAGTCGATAATTGTAGCACTTGTAAGCCTTGCTCCGCATAGAGTATCCAAGAAATATCCCTTCATCAACCCGAGAATCAAACTTTCCAGGTGAGCCATCACTTATTTTTATGAACCACTTGCTTCCAAAGATCTTGAAGTACTTCACTGAAGCAGGTCTTCCTTTCCATAGCTCATAAGGAGTTTTTTCACAATTTGGTCTTAATTGAGTTCGATTCAGTGTATAGACAGCTGTCCCTACTGCTTCTCTCCAAAATTTAGGTTGTAAGTCTGCTGCTAATAGCTTGTTTTTTGCCATTTCTTGGACTATTCAGTTTCTTCTTTCAACTACCCCATTTTGCTGAGGTGTTCTAGCAGTCGAGAATTCTCTTTTGATTCCATGAATCTTACAGAACACACTAAACTCGCTTGATGTGAATTCTCCTCCTTTGTCTATTCTGAGACACTTAATTTTTGAATTATTTTCATTTTCTACAAGGGTTTTTAGATTCTTAAAACACTCAAAAGTTTCCGATTTATATTTTATGAAATATATCCACATCATTCTAGTATAATCATCAACAAATAACACAAAGTACCTTTCTCCTTGGAGTGCTTGATTTCTAGTTGGCCCACACACATCAGCATGGATGATCTCCAAGGGATTTGATGTATAGAGCTCCTTTGTCTTGTGGCTGGTTCTGGTCTGTTTTCCATGTTGGCATGGACCACACACTGTTTGATTTGGTTTGGACAACCTTGGGATGTCTCGTACAACTTTGATCTTGCTGATATTGATAAGATTTTCGAAGCTTGTATGTCCAAGTCGCTTGTGCCACAGCCAACTATCATCTGTCTGACTTAAGTAGCATTTATTTTCTTGAATATTGTTCAAAATGTAATGTTGTCTGATGTTCTCACCCCTTTTGCCAAAAGTTTCCCTCAGGCAGAGTTCCTTATTTCACAGTCTTTGGTGCTGAAAACGACCTTATGTCCTTGATCACAGATTTGGCTGACACTCAGGAGGTTGTGTTTGAGCCCGTCAACTAGCAGAGCATCTTGAGCTTTTCCTTTTCCATTGATTAGAGTAACTGTTCCTTTTCCTGCAGTTCTGCCTTATCCGCTTCCAAAGGACACATTCCCTTCCTTTTTACTCAGTGAGACAAACTTCCTTCTGTCTCCTGTCATGTGTCTGGAGCACCCACTATCAACAAACCACTGGTTTTCATTATTTTGAGCATATAGAGCCAAGCTACATTTGTCCATGCTGGAGTTCCTGCTACTCGTCTTTCTTCCTTTGAGTGGGCATTCCTTTTCATAGTGTCCATTATTGTAGCAGAAAGAGCAAATCAGATCAAATTTGGTCAAGGGATCAAATGAATTGAATTTTGATTTGTCCTTGCCTTTTGGGGGCATATGAGTTGATTATTCAGTCCAATAGATTTGTCTTTTCACTTCTGCGAGCCATACAATGTCTGGCTTGATGACTGAAGTTTTTACAGTGAAAGCAATGTCCAAGAAATATGGTTTTGTACTTGTTGAAGCAACCACGATTTGATTCGATGTCCATCCTAGGAATTACTCCTCCCTCGTTCTTCGGATTTGCGATGGGCCTTTGGTGGAGTACAGGTTTGTATTTGCTGTAGTGTCCATGATTTGACTCCACATTCTTCTTTGGAGCAACTCTCTCTTCATTCTTGGGGTCTGGGATGCACTTTTGATAACATATTCTTTCATCTTTTGGATTGCAGGAAAGTGCATTGGCATATCTTTTCATACTATTCTTAGTGCTTGAGGATTCTCCTTTGAACCCTATTCCAGACTTGTCATGTTGAGGTTTTTAATTTTTAAGAATAGTCTCAAGTATTTGGGAGCTTTTACAACCCCTTTTAATTTGCTCCAACTCCTTTCTCAGAGACACTATGTCAGCCTCGTGTTCTTCACAAGTCTCTTCCTTTTCTTTAAGCTTTGCTTACAAGAGATCTTCTCTCCTTCTTATTTTTCGTTTTCCACTTTGAGAGAAATGATTTTGTTCTGTAGTTTCTCATTTTCTTCAATGGCACTTATTAATAGTTCATCTACATTTTCTTCCAGCCCTAAGTCATCATCATCTATGAGTGCCATGAATAATGCTTCTTGGCTTTCATAATGATCACTTTCCTCATCTGATTTCCTTTTGATGACCATAAACTCATCCTCATCAGACTCATCTTGCTTGGAGAAGAAATTTTTCTTATTGAACCCTTTCCTTTTATGTGCCATTCTTTTAGAATTTCCTTCATCATCATTGTCATGTTTATGAGGACATTTTGCTGCATAATGACCTATTTTACCACATTTAAAACAAATAAGAGGATACTTGCCTTTAAGCTTAGATCCTCTCTTCAGCTTTCATACAAATTGAGCCAATTCGGATTCCACATCTGACTCATCACTATAGTCATTCCTTTCTTTCCCCTTCTTTGACTTTGAGGCCTTGAATGCTGCATCTTTGGAGCTTGGGCCACCTTTCCTCATTTCATACGCAGTGAGAATTCCATGGAGTTCATCCATTTTGAGGGTATCTATATCCTTTGCTTCTTCTATAGTGCTTATTTTGGAGTCAAATCTGTCTAGAATAGACCTTAACGCTTTTTGAACAGTGGTACTTTCTTCAATTTTTTCATCCAATCCTTTCAGGGAATTTACCACTTCAGCTACTCGAAGGAGATATGCTGCAATGTCTTCTTCATCTTCCATCCTCAAACTTTCAAATTATCTTCTGTGAGTTTGAAGATTTGCCTTTTTTACTTTTGAGTCTCCATCGTACAAGCCAACTAGCTTCTCCTGCATTTCTTTGGCAGATGTACAGTGCATGATTTTTGTAAACTTGGAATCAGTGATTCCACTAGTGATGGAGTTCATGGCCTTTGCATTTGTAATGTAGGCTTTCCTCTCGTCTTGGTCTGTTGGAAGAGCGGGAGTCATTTCGTATTCATTTTGAACAAAATGCCAGACTTCAGGTCCAAGGGACATTAAGTAGTAGGTCATTCTTTTCTTCCAAAAACCAAAGTTAGTGCCATCGAACAAAGGAGGTCTTCCTGATGCTTCGTGATTTCTCATCATGGCTATGGATCCTTCTTCAAGATGTTAGGCTAGTATGAAGAAGCCAGCTCTGATACCAATTGTTGGAAATACCGGGGGGGAGGCTGAATCAGTATTTCTTACAATTTTTTATTCTAGTGATTGCCGAAAGCATATATAGATATGTATGTGTATACGCAGAACACAGAAACCAACAGCTGGAATAAATGCTTTTATTAAAACTCAAGACAGTACAATGAAATAAATATAATATAAGTATATATCTGGCTGTGAATATTTTCCAAGCTCCAACTTGGACTTTAGTGAGGCTCCAACCTCTAGAGAACCAACTCTGTTTAGCAGTGGTTCTGCACTTAGGAGCACCTACCCCTAATGACTTTAGTCCTGTTCAGTTCTAAGGCTCCAACCCAATCTTGGTATACACTAGTATGCTGCTGCACTCTATTCAGCTGAGGTTCTCTCACTCCTACTCTCCTACCTCTGCTACTTCTACAGCCTCTGCTGCTTCTGCTCCCTCTTCTACCTCTATTGCTTCTGCTACCTCATGCTCTGGTCCTTCACCACCATGATGGCCCAACAGTTCTCTGTTTTTACTATTTTATACATTCCCATGCCTTTTTCCATTCATTTCCGCTTACACCGTCTCTTAGGCTTCCTCCTCAGTCGCTGTCATTTCCTCTGACTCGCTTGATCTTTTAGCTTCCCTCCTTGATCGCTGTGACTTCCTCTGTTCTGGATTTCCATTCAACTTCTTGGCTTTACGGTCACTGTGTGTTAAAAACTGTAATCCAGGCCCCTTTTTTCAATGATAACAAGCATCCACCGAGACTGTTTCATTTAACATACATGCTACGTCCTATCGCAGTCGCAATCGGCATTTTTTCAACCTCCTATACATATATTTTCAAGTCCGCTTTTCGTCTTCAATAGTGTGAAATGCATGTATGTAAGGTTTTGGCCGCCCATGTATGTTTATGCTGTGGATAGTGTTAAAGTATATATATGTGTGTGTGTGTGTGTGTGTGTGTTTCTCCTCCAATAACGTATTCTACGCATATATATATATAATCTACCTTTTCTGTTGATCGCTGCACCTGGATGTAATATTTCCCTGTCACATTCGACGAAGCCACATGGTTTAAACCCTGTCGTCCGATCATCTGCCAAGCGATCCAACGGCATTCGCTCCTCCTCATGCCGTAACCTAACCGCATGTTAACGCGCGATAAAGTGGTTTTTGGCCGCATCTCGTCATCCACGTGTTGTGCAATGAATGATATCGCATGCCATGGTACATTTACCACCCACCTCCGAAAGCGGTGTGGGGAATACCGCTTACCGCCATCCCTGCTCGCTATCTCTCGTGCATCTTTATCACCTACGACTGTTGGATCTGCCCATCATGCTGTATCTGTCGTCCATCTGCGCAACTTTGATAGTGTATTTGTCAGGGATTCATAGTATTCCGCCTCCATTTACGTTAATGCATATTTATATGGTTTCTGCTCCGATAATGTATTAAATGCATATATGGACTTTACAGGCCCAATAAGCTTCTGATAGTGTAATCGCTAGCATCCAACTCTTTTGTGGCTCTGATAGCATTATCTGTGGCATATTTTCTCCTCTTGTCTACATCTACTCTGATGGCTCTGTGTGCTCCTCTTATTTGGCTCTGTCTGCTCCTCTTGGCTCCATTCCATCTGCTCCTCGAATATTGCCATATTGACATCAATGGCAATCTGTGTCCAACAATTTGATGATCTCACTGAGATTTTTCCTCGTGGATGTACAACTTGACATGACTTTTAGTTGAAGCATTTTGTGTTATTGATGATCTTGAAGAATAATAATTTATTGTCTAGAATTAAAAGAATTCATGATTAGAATCTAAGGAACCTATTGCTCAACAACATCTTAATAGTTTGCAATGTTCATGCCCTTAACTAGAAAGTCCTCACCTAATTTGGAACAATTACAATAGATGAAGGGCAGCACAAATTTATTCCATTACACATGAATGCATCATGGACTATGCTGGATATCTTTTTTATATATATGTTGTATTGTAAATGGATTGAATTATTATGTGAGATGAGTATTTTAAATCAATGTCTAGGATGGACTATGTTAGATTTGTTCTTGTACATATGTTGCATTGTAAAGGGATTGAAATTCAGGTTGCAGTTATTATGTAAGATGCACAATTTAAATCAATGTCTTGGATGATTGCAAAAATTTCATTCACTTATAGTGTATAGAATGTTAGAAATATGGAAAGACAATTGTTAGTAGGTTTTGTGGATGGTTGATGCTATTGGTATTTTTGTGCTCAAATTGATTCTTGTGCTAATAATATGGTGTTAGAGAAATACATTGAATGGACTACACAAGCTGTGTGGGTCATGCTACAGGGTGTGACTTTGAGGTAACTCCTTTGAGTTAATTTTCAGTAAGTAAAAAATAGGGGCTGGGTGATTATGGATTTTATAAAGATTATGTGATTATGTGTCAAGCATTTTTTAAAATTCAATGCCTATAGATGCAATTTCAAGGACTTCCTTAACTCTTCACATAGTTTTTTAAAGTGTGCTAGATCAATGGAAGAGCATTGTCTAACATTAATTAATAAACAATTTTGCAATTTATTTTTAATTAAATACTTTTTATATTGATTTATTTCAATGGTGAGATATTTTTGTGCATTCATTGCTTTATATTGTCTCTAGGTAGACAAAAGTGATATTGCATTATTTTTAAATACATTTTTTTATTGTCTCTAGAGAGACAATAGCTAGGATTAAGACATATTTACTCCAATCCCAAGTATTGTCTGTTGGGTAGAAGAGGGCTTGCGTAACAGTTTTGGGGCTCAAAGCCCGCAATTTTGGAGAAGTATGGTAAGGACTCCACAAAGTGCGCGGAGCGTGAAGTGTAAATGAGTCAAGTCAAAGGGTTGTCCACCCAAGAAATAATATAGAAGAATAGGAAGTAAGTCGGCTTTCCCATGGTTTGCGGACCATGGGAATGTATAAATAGAGCGAGGCTCTAAGGGTAGAAGGTAGCTTTGGGATATGTACTTTTGGGTTTGAATGGTAATGAGTTCATGAGCTAAGAAGTTTTGGAGCATCTGTAAGTACGAGTCAAGAGTGTTGGTGGGTAGATAAAGGCTCTGCAGCTGTGTGCACAGAGGCCTGGTAGAGTCTGCACCTGTGTGCATGGACCCCTGCAGCTGAGTCTAGAGGGTATATCTGGTTGTATTAATGAAAGGGTTGAATAAAGATAATTTGATTCCAGATTACTGTGCCAAAACTAAACTATTGTGGATCTGATTTATTTACAATTAATATTTCTATTGAATCTTTATGCGTATGCTTATGTTCTGGGTTAATGCAAATCTGTATCTCTTTTGAATGCACACACTGGTTATCTTGATCAAATGTTTGTTTAAAGACCATCATAAGTAGATCTGATCTATAATAACTCATTAAGTAATTAGTATTGAGGAATAGCCTTGGTTCGGATCTGTGCGGAAGCAGAGCAACGCGAGGCTACTGAATGGTGCATGAAACCTCCAAACCACATCTAGACATCCCAAGGGTGCGGAAACCTCGTTCCAGCACCCTCCCCTGCTACCTCGGGTGAGACTTCAATCTGCGCTCCGAGGGCTATTTCCAAAAGGGCCGGTAGCTGTGGGATTTATTTGGCTAAATAACTCTTCCAAACCTGGGTCAAGCCCATATAAGCGAACAAATGGTTCTGTTGTCAGGATTGGGATCTGCTTAAGGGATGTCTGATGTCGAAACACTGGAATCCTACAAAGAAAGAGCTTGAAGATTGGATGGATCAGAAGCTTCACGAGTTCGTGGTTCAAGAAAACAGAAACCCGAGGATATCGGAGGAAGGGTTGTTGGATAATTATATATACACGGATAGCCATGAAATATTCTTCGTAACATTCTCGATAGAGTTGTACGAGTGGATCGTGAGGTTAGCCGACAGTGTGGGAAGGTGCAGACTAGATCAAGCTATTGTGTGGACTCCAAAATTGGTGCATAGGGTAGAATCATCAGAAGATAAAATCGCACATGCAGTAGATCACTGGTTGGATAGGGAAATAGGAGGGTTTATTACTCAGTTCGCGATAGACATAATTGTGAGTTATAGTGAAGCAGAAAGGCACTTTCTCCAAGGGCCCTGGGGTAAGTACATTAAATCATTGAATACTTGGATTAAGATGCTATTGTGTGAGAAATAGATTATGTGCATTTATTGATGTCAAGCTTAATGTGTAGTGGAAGAGGCTACCGAGGAACCGAAGGATTAGAGAATAGTTCGCTAACTTCTATTTCATGGGAGAGCGAGGAGTAGATCGTGAGGTTCTCTCCAAGAAGCACAGTCCGGTTGATTAAGTAGTGCTTTCCACTGATACCACCTCCATCTCTATGATCACGCACTTCACCGATGTCAAATCCATCTTTACCCACTCCACCTCCACCTCCACCTCCACCACCATCGAGGGTTGGGATAGTGAGTGCAATCAAGTTGCCGATATTTAACGGTGTAGGAAATGAGGAACCAGGTTAGTTCTGGTTCATGGTAAGGGTTGTATGGGAAGCCCAAGGCATAACAGATGATAACATCAAAAAGGCTACCCTAGTTAGCACATTGCAGGACCACGCGTTGAGATGGTATATAAAGTATTCAAGTGATTATCCGAATGCGGGAATAACAGCGATCTAGGACACTTTGGACAAAGTATTTGGTCGACCAAAATCAGAGACACAGTCGATCATTGGGTTCAAGGAGATAGTGATGCTACTGGGTGAAACCCCATGGGATCTAGATCAAAGATTAAAAATCACAATCCACGAGGCTAACATGACATTGACGGATGCGCAACACTGTGTGTGGTTTGTGGCATCCTTGACACCACATCTAAGGACGGTGCTATCACAGCAAAACATCTCAACCCAAGCTGAAGCATTAGAAACTACGATGCGATTGCATGAAACCCCAATACAAGATCTGGGGTTGGGAGTTCAATAAATCCACATACAACTACAAAACCTGAGCTTAGAAATTCAAAGATTGAAGCAAGAAAAGGCGACCCGATTGGAGGCGTGTACAGAGGTAGGATGCATTAAATGCGAAAGTCAAGAACACAACAAGGACCATTGCCCCGTCTTTGCAAACTATCTCGCGGGCAGGGGCCCGATGCCACTAAAACTGGAGGTACAAGTAGGGCCAAGTGTGGCACCCATGCTCTAGTGCACAATTTGTCAAGTGGGTGGAAAGCACATGACGAAAAATTGCCACCTGTTGCAGAAGTATATCCAGACCCCGCAAAAGCTGTATTGCAACTTTTGTAGATCAGTGGGTCATGATCAGAGAACATGTCAGAGTTACAACTTAATGATGGAAAGGACCCCAGCTTATCGAGTGCAGACTGAAGCACGAGGGTTCAACCTAGCCGTAGGGCCACGTGGGGGATTTCAAGGATGCGGTCGGGGGAGAGGAACAAGGCCTAGGCAAGGGCATGGATATCTGATCTATTATAACTACGAAGGCCAGGACATTACGCTCGTGACTGTACTAACCCGACGAGGATATATTTCCCATATTGTGAGCAATTCGACCATGAAATGGTAGATTGCCCAACGTTAATTGCCTAGATGCGTGAAAAGGGAGTATTATAGCCCACTCCAACCCAAAATGTCCAAATGATGAGTTTGGAACCATGCGAAGAAGACACTAGCATAAATATGTTATTGAGGAGCAGCGCACCCATGGGAGGAGATACACAGAAAGAGGTTACAGAAGATGTAACGGGTTGCAATACCCCTGTAGGGGGACCCAAATTTGAAGTGGAACAAGGGACGAAGATGCCTAAGGAAGCTCTGAAGAGCTTCACGGAAGTTTCTACTCTAGGTAGGAGGGATCCAATTGAGGAGGGAATGGATCCCTCTATGCTTACTACCTTTTTAGAGATGTGTATGAAGCTGTTGCGCGACAGTAGAGCCGTTAAAGGACTGCAAGAGCTGATCACTAAGTGCGCAGGGTCGGGCGAGCCATGCGTAGTCCAAAAACTGGGAAGACATCCTCTTCATACTAGAAGGGAGATGCGTATGACAGCGCAAATCGGTGAGTACGATATGGACCAGGTCATTTTGGATTTAGGGTTGGATGTGAATGTGATACCTAACCAAATGTGGGAACACATGGGTAGGCCCACACTACAATGGTCTCCTATTCAGCTAAGGATGGCCAACCAGCAAAAGATCCTACCGATGGGCTGACTGCAAGGGGTGACAGTGGACATTGAAGGTGTAAGTACGTAGACCGACTTTGAGGTAATATAAATTGTGGATGACACTAATCCCTACCATGTGTTGCTAGGAATTGATTGGGCTACGGACATGAATGGGGTCATCAACTTAAAAAGGTGAAAAATGACGTTTGAGAAGAAGTCACTACAAGTAATTGTTCTGCTGGACCCGGCTGAAGGAGAACACTACACCGAGCTGGTGTGTGATGAGGACAATGATGATGAACTGGACTACATATACTAGATAACAACGCAAGATTAGGGTCGGGTGGATCCTGCAGCAAACAGAAGATTCTCATGGGAGTGCGATAGTTCGTGCACATTAGATACAGATGAGGAAATGGAAAGATGGCAGAATAGATTGCAGGAAGTCACCACACTCAACTGTAATTGATGATTAGATGATTGTGGCGCATAACTACTGAAGTAAGTCAATGGTCAGTAGATGGCGGCACAACTAGTGAGGGACAGTTCGCCAACACCTTAATCGTCACCCAGAAGCAGCATGGTGCATTGGGCAAAGCACCACACGCGTAGAGGAAGCTAAGAAAGAGAAGACGGTTCCATGTACGAATTGGAGGATGTGCACACTGGACCAAGGCAGTCATTCATTTACAACAAAGGGCACAACCGTATGTTGCACAACCATCGTACAAACTGAATCTGTGCATAGTAAGGATCTAGTGGGCTAATACAACCATACCCAGAGCAGGGTATGCTAAGGGACCTCTATCCATGGCCGGATAGGCCATTTCTCCCACAGTCCGACCTACACTCGAAGACCTGCGTGACGGGATTCGACAGTTATGGGAAGCTATTTGGTGCGGCAACACGAAACTTCACGAGTTAGTGGAAATGGGGGCCAGACTCCGAGAGAAAAGTGTGAGGCTAGATGAAGAAATTGATAAACTACAATTAGAAGTCACCCACACGGGCTATGCGAAAGAGCTAGTGAAGGGACTGGACTTGGCTGGCTCTCCTACACTATTAGGACAACCCGTGACCCTACTAGCATGGTTGTGCCTGCACCCTAGGGCACACAGAAACACAGATCATGATATGCCATCAGACTTAAAGGAATGCGAATGGTGCTCGTAGCCCAGGCTAATAGGGAAGCGGAAGGCTCGCATGATGGGTGCGAACACCTGACTATCTATAGAAGGTCAAGTCCTAGCTCTCCACGTAGTTGAAAGAGGGCATGGGACTATAAAACAGGTTGTAGAAAAGCTGTGCATGGAAGGTCAACTGCACAGAACACACCCACACACTAGGGGCTATGCTGTCGTAGGGAGAGAATGGAAAGCGACCATTACAGGTACTGTTCATGACAAGATGTACCATTTAAGACACAGAGGAGTGGGCGGTGGGCAATTAAGGCATAAGGGTAACCGCCAAATTCACATTAATGAGCCACGAGGGGGGCAAACGACCGATTTTGAATTTGAAATCATATATATCACGCAAGCAAAGGGGCATACCACAAAGTTTCATCTTGTGAAGAATTGGACATCCTGGGTTCTGGCTGAAAGGAGCAAGATGAATGACAAAATATTGAAGGAAAGCCCGTGGTTTCAGGCACTACCAAAGGAATACCGAGAGTCACTCCTCAGGTCAATAAACCCTACCATAGAGAGTCCACAGAATCCCACACTGTAGGCAGCCAAACTCCCTAAATCACCCCAGACGCCGTAGACCAAGAAGGAATCCCAAATTTCAAAACCAGTAAGGAGGTCTCTGCGACATTTGCACTTTAGCAAGCTCACAATGGAAGAAAAGGGCAAAACTGTCACAATTGAAAGTGATGAGGAGGAAGTGGGCTCTCCAACATATGTCGAAGAAATAAACCCTGATGAGGATACTATCCAACCAGTACGACGACCCAAGTATGTGCCTCCAAGCAAAGGGAAGGCTAAGGTACCTACCAATCTGGATGAAGTCAATAATATACTCATCACCCCATCTCTTCCAAAAGGGGTTCCAGTTGAAAGCTCAGTGGTTGGCTGTATTGCGACAATGAAATTTGAAGACTGGGACCTAGCAGATACAACAAAATTTCCCCACTTGGCAACTAGTGTACTGATGGAGCAGAGTGCAGAAGGGACAGTTACAACCCTGGAACCAAAGGAGTGGCTGTGAAAGGTGGAAAATGCCAGGCTGCTCTATTTCTTATCCATCCCCCACTTTCTCTGGCCCCCTATCACAATATTGGTCATCAAGCAGTTGCTTTGTTTGGTCCATGATGGAATATTATGGATCAGCAAACCCGTCTACATCACTACCGAAATCGTTCATAGGATCTCGTAGCTTCCCTATGAAGGGAGAGAGCCTAGGGAAATTGTCGATAAGAGTGGTGATGTAACAATGATAGAAACCCTGAAAAAGAAATATAAGCTCGAGAAGGGGCAGCGAGGGTACATTATTGATAGTATTTCAAATAAGGCAGTTTGTGTTGCTACCTAGTTGCTGGCCGGGAAAGTGATGCGGAAATGCCACGACACCAAGGTTCCAGCCATATTCATTACGATTGTTGAGGAATGTGTAGCTAGAGAATGGTTCAATTGGTCGCAGTTCCTTTGTGAATAATTTCTAACCAACTGTTGGGAGGTCCAAGAGGAGGGAAAGAACTTTTATTATGCATGGCTATTGTTATTCATTGTGATCGTTATCACTGTGTTATCCGAAGATAGCCAGTTCCCCACCTTGGACCAAGATTGGCCAGAAGCTGCCAAATACACTTCCCTTTGGGTGACAAGGGACGTTTTACGAATCCAGGGCATCAAGATCTTTTGGATACTGATGGATGCGATAGTGCAACAATGGATTAACTAGCAACCCCGCCTATCCAATGAAATCTATGAAAGTGTGAAGCATATTGCTGAGTTTAAAGTGGACATACACTTTGTCTACATATAGGCACACAAGGACCCCGACCAGACATGGACCACACTCCCTTTCATTGCCATTGATGAAGCTATTGACACAGTGTTGGATACTTGGCGATCAGCATGGCATGGACCAGATGTAGTGGGGTACAATGAGGCTGCTATCTGTAAGTAGAAGGATGAAGTTAAGCACGCAGCATAGCAAAAGCGGAACGAACAATAGGCTGGGAGGTTCTGGTGGCCCGGGAGGTGGCACAGCCTTCAACAGAAAAGGCACCAGTAGGAGGGGCTACGTCGACAAAGGACAAAAGCAGCTAGAAGGTACCCACAGAGATGGCCACGGAGATAGGGATGGAAGGAACACCATCAACCACCATGGGTGTGCCCTTAAAATGGCTAGCACCAACAGAACGAACGAAGCCACGGAAGAAGGCCAAGGCATCTAAATGGGATGGCAAATTGACCACCTTGACTGAGGGTGACCTAGGGGACATAGGGGACACCATTCATGAAGCCACTTGGGATGCAATTGATGATGCCATGTCAGAGCACCAGATTGTGTTGGGGGAGCTCCGCACGTAGATCCAAGGACTGGGTACACAAGCAGCGTAGACGGGAACCACCACTACTCATGAGGTTACAAGTATGTTAGCCACCAAGCAGTTACTGAAGGCCCAACTGGCTCATACTATTATGATTCTAGTAGGAGCATTGATAACAGAAAATGAGGAGGACAGAGCTGTGGTAGGACAACTCATGGGGCTGGGCCTCAATTTGGCTGCCCTCTTGCACAAAAGCTTGTACCAGCTCTAGGACAGCGCCACGATGGAGATCCGCGCTAGGGAGAGGTGCACATAATAGGTACTCAGTGAACAAAGAGTTAATATAGAACAGTTAAGTCTCCAATAGGACAAATTTTTCACACAGAGTCAGCAAGTGGTGCAACTGGTAGGGGAAGCATGCTCGCGTGCTCCGAAGCTGGAGATCGCGGCTGATTTACCTGTTGGCCTACGAATCTACAAGCTGGATAGTGGGTTTCATGGAGTAAAGAAGGAGGCTGTGAAGATTCAATTGGAGCTCAGTTTGAAGATTGCAGAGCTGAAGCTGCAGGCACAACCTTCAACGCCACCAGAGGTCACTGAGCAACGCAAAAGCATCATTAACTCCGACCGGGAACAGATCACACGTTCTATGAAGGAATGCACTAACCTGTTGACTCAGTCGCTCATTACACTCACTTCACTCCAAGAAGATCCTACCCTACAATGACTGGAAACTGAGGCAAGAGAACTCCAACAAGCCTATGATAATATCAGAGGGACTACGCAGACGATTGTGGTTATGCAACGCTTGGCCAAGATGAAGGAGGCCCAGGCTCTGAAAATCCGAGCTGATGCTACCCACCAAAAAGAAGTAGTGATTAAAGAATGTCTCCAACCATGGATTGATGAGGCATTTGTGGTTTCCACCACCATTGAGCACATGGTGGCACACATGCAGGCAGAATATGCACCTAGGTTCGAAGCTACAATAGAGACTGATGTCTCGGTGGCACACGTTGAACAAGTACAACAGATGTCAGATAAGTTTGCTGCACATACCAGTGAAGCACAAAATTGTTCACTAACCTCCGCGCGAAGATTGTCACACCAGCCGAGTGACTCGAGACAAGTCATGATGATTGTGTTGGGGGATTGTTGGGTAGAAGAGGGCTCACGTAATAGTTTTGGGGCTCAAAGCCCACAATTTTGGGAAAGGTATGGTTAGGACTCTGCGAAGTGCGCAGAGCGTGAAGTGTAAATGAGTCAAGTCAAAGGGTTGTCCACCCAAGAAATAATATAGAAGTATAGGAAGTAAGTCGGCTTGCCCATGGTCTGCAGACCATGGGAATGTGTAAATAGAGCGAGGCTCTAAGGGTAGAAGGTAGCTTTGGGGTATTTACATTTTGATCTGAATGGTAATGAGTTCATGAGCTACGAAATTTTGGAGCATCTGTAAGCACGAGTCAAGAGTGTTGGTGGGTAGATAGAGGCTCTACAGCTATGTGCACAAAGGGCTGGTAGAATCCGGAGCTATGTGCGCAGACCCCTTCAGCTGAGTGTGCAGGGAAGATCTGGTTGTATTAATGGAAGGGTTGAAAAAAGATAAGTTGATTCCAAATTACTCTGCCAAAACTGAACTATTGTGGATCTGATTGATTTACGATTAATATTTCTGTTGAATCTATATGTGTATGCTTATGTTCTAGTTTAATGCAAATCTGTATCTCTTTTGAATGCGCGCATTGGTTATCTTGATCAAATGTTTGTTTAAAGATTGTCATAAATAGATCTGATCTATAATAACTCATTCAGTAATTAGTATTGAGGAATAGCCCTGGTTCATATCTGCGTGGAATTAGAGCAGTGCGAGGCTACCGAATGGTGAGCAAAACCTCCAGACCACATCAAGACATCCCAAGGATGCGGAAACCTGGTTCCAGCACCCTCCCCCGCTACCTCGGGTGAAACGTTAGTCTGCACTCCGTGGGCTGTTGCCGAAAGGGCCAGTAGCTGCGGCATTTGTTTGGCTAAATAACTCTTCCGAACTTGGGTCAGGCCCATATAAGCCAACATTGTCTCTAGAGAGAAAAAAATGAAATTGTCTCCTAAGAGAGAATAATGTTTGTGTTATATATTGTCTTTATAGAGACAATTTTTTAAAACAATAATTTGAGACACTCACTTAAAGAAAATATTTAAGACAATACAATTTATTTTTTTGTCTCAAGTTAAGAAAATTTGCCCAAAAACTGTCTCAAGTATTGCCTTAAAACCCCTCCTTGTGTAGTAATGTAAATGTTATGAAACCAGCTCAAGAAAAGATAGAAAAGATAGATCAACGCCTTAGAATTCAGCCTCTTCGAGGGGGCAACCTCCTTTACATTACATAAATGAACAATTCTTGGATGATACAAATGACAAAACCTCCTTTCTATATATAGGAGTCTAAGGAGTCACAATATAATCCAGCTGACCTAACAATAATAATATAAAGCCACAAAAATAACAATAGAGGGATTCTATGGGGCACAGAAATAACAATATGGGGGTAATAGGGGCACAACAATATAAATAGGGGATATAACTACAATAGTAATGGGGTAATCACTAGTATTATAGGGACCCAACAGTAAATCAATATAAATCACCACTTTTCTAACCCTATAGGCCCATGTTTTTACCACTTGAATTTTTTTCTATAAGCCCAAAATGCAAGTGAAAGTTCATATAATTCCAATTAATCATGGCTAATGCATAATTTATGACTACAACTCTAATAGATAAGACATGGTGGTAATACTTTCCATATGGTGATCAACCTCTGCCCCTTTGCTCCCATTTCTTATTCTCCCCAATGTTACTAAAGGGAGTGCTTTAAGCCAAACCAGTAGAGAAGTGTGGAAATTAACAAGTTATTCAAATACTAACTCTTATTTATCTTATGCTTAATATTTGTTATTCATCATTCATTCAACTAACTAAATTAACTAATTAAAATAATTAATATATCATAAAATTAATTTATTGTCTATTATAATTCTATTTTGATGTATATCAAATCATATATTTAAATAATATATATCCTAACATATCATATTGGATGTAGTCTACCATGTATACAAGCCTTTAGTCCAGCTTATCAACAGTTAAAGACGCTGAGGTGAACAACAATGATTATGAGTGTTACCACAACCCCTACCCAATATAGAGTCAACATCCTAATTCATATTTTAAGCAATCCATACATTCAGTCATATTAATCCAGTTGCAAATGATTCAAGAGGTCCTCTCAATCCCTTTGTTTTGTTTTCATATATGAATGAACAGGAGAAAAGAGAGAGCATGTGCTCCAATAATTGAAGAAGCAGTCATCCAAGAGAGTGAACTCCCTCAAGATCTTGTTACATTAGAGATTGTACCCAATTATCAACAAGACATAACAATCTTCACAATTAGACATTGTAGCACTATGCAAAAGGAACAACTATGATCTCTAGAGTGATAGATTAGCAGCTTACGTGAGAAAATTATTCAAACTATCCAAAAATAAATTAGGTTTGCCTATGCTACTTATGGATTTAAGCACATTCAATGGAACTCTGACTAATAATCGAATGCTACAAAGTGTTTGTTGGGGGAAATAGTTTTGTGTAGGGTGCACATAGACCTCAGTGTAAAAATATAATATAAATGAATGAAGGTATAGGTGGTTTGTTTTGTAGCGTGGTGTCTCAACAAACAAAGATTATAATTCTTATCTTATTTCTTACCTTCCTTGGAGCATGAAAGGACACATTTTCTCATATGTTGATGGTCAGGAGAGAGGTGAAAACAGATTGTTACATTCAGGATACTTGGATAGAGAAATTGATATTTTTCCTAAGCATCTTATTTTAGGATATGTAGATTTTGAGAATATTTTAATCTCTGATAGTAAGGAGAGACGTCATACAATTGACATCTTTCCTAACTATTCCTGAAATATGCAATCAACATAATTTTAATATTTGAGGATTCTTATCTAAGTTGTGTGTATATCTTTGAGAATTCAATGGGCCCTTTTCACTAAATAGTGTTTCCTCTCAGTGCTACACCATTTCTTGAACTGACGTACTTGCAACCGTTGTTGGGCTTGTCAAAATTGAATGAACACTATAGTAGGATGCTGAAGGTTACCTAAGTTAAGGTTATATGCCTTAGCCTATTTTATATTTATTGTAAATGTGTGAAATGTTTTGGAATCTAACAGTGGAGAGAGATAAATTATATCAAGGAATATGAAGTGTAACACATAAACACCATAACATGACCATGTAAAAAAAATATTTTTATTATATTTGCTTGAAAAGCTATACAAAAATCTCGCTAATCAAAGTAGGTCATGACATGCATTAGAGTCATAATGTATTAATGTACTTAGGTCATGGAACCCAACTAGCTATGATCGTCATAAATTCATTGAATGTATTTTGGAGGTTGGTCTATTCAATACTTATTTCTCGCAAGGTATGATATTGAATGTATTTTGGAAACTAGTCTATTCAATGCTTCATTTCTCACATGGTATGTTATTAACTTG
Source organism: Pinus tabuliformis (assembly GCA_031772625.1). NCBI lineage: Eukaryota > Viridiplantae > Streptophyta > Pinopsida > Pinales > Pinaceae > Pinus > Pinus tabuliformis. Next base: position 981,608,168 of record CM062805.1, on the reverse strand, counting down.
ATGGCTCAATAAAATGAGGCACACATTCAGATGCACACAAATTCCAACTTCAACTTGGCTGCAATCCGAAGAACGAGTACATGATGTTGATTTGACGGTCGCAATTCATCGAGCTATGGTTAGGACAGTGTTTCCGCTGGTGGTTTTCATTATTCCTCCATTTTGGAGCGATATGAAACTCTGCAAGTTCCTCATGAGGCCAAAGTTTCTCTTGGACTTTATAATATCGTTTCACGATGTTCTTGTTGTAGTTTCAAGTTTAATCTCCTCCTTACTCTTACTGTGCCAGAATTTTTGTTTTGGTTTATGGAGGAAACTCTCATTTTTCCCCTTTTTCTGGTGACTGCGCTTGGCTAAATGGACCCTTACCTTTGTGATTGTATCATGTGAGCCTTTGGTGGCTGGTTCAAGTAATTGAGAAACTATTACTTTTGATTCTCTGAAATGATTAAACCCTCACTGAATGTTTTCTCTTAATGTAGGTAAAGTAGTATTATTACAAAGTTGTTTTCAATGGTATGGTTGTCGAGGGTTTACTCAACTTGGATTGTCTCTCACTTCTAGGTTGGAATTTGAACAAATCCCTATTTTCTTCTGTGTCTGGACATAACTTGCCTATTTTATTAATTTTAGGTATTATTTGTGGATTGTTTAAAATATGCAGGGGTATCTGCATAACATCATGTATTTGCTGGCTACATGAGCCTAATATAGTCTAATGGGTTCCTAAAGAGACCCCGACCTATTCTAATTAAGACCAATTTATTTATATTATGCCCAAAGACCTCGACCTAGCTTGCATTATGATGATATAAATTTTTTAAATTTTTTTAGGTCCTCGACTTTGCTCGTGGTATGAGAGTGTTAACCTTTGAAATTGTGAACGCCCTCAACTCTACGGAATATATAATCATATCAAAATTTTTGTATGTGCCCAGTTGTTCACTATCATATGTAAATTTGGTCCCTACTTGATTGTTCTACCTTTTAGATAGAAACTCATGCGAGTTGTATGTTAACAATCTGAGCTTGTATTTTTGTAACCTATTTAAGGATTGCTTCACTATTAAATTCACTTTACAGGTTACCCTCTTCGAGGGCCTATGTGACTCATTAATTCATTTAATATTTAGACTCAAGCAACAATTCTATTCATATTTACTGTCTTTTCCATCACAGTACGTTTAGGTTTTTGTGCCCTTCTCTATATTTCTCAATATCTGCCAATACTTTCTCGGATTTTTTTTTTCTTTCTAGTCCCTATTTTCGTCTTGGATGCAAGGGTGAAATCAACCTAGGATAGAGGGTTGTTACAACACCTTGACTATCCTATATGGTATGAGAGGTTTCCTCAGGTTTTATACCAATAACCAGTTGTTAGTTAATGTTACCAAGGTGTTCAAATCTGAGTCAACTTCAAGGTTTATTTATGGTATTTAGTTGAATGGTTTACCTACAAGTGGATTGACTTATGCCATAAGTATTGTCTCATTCTATAGTATTACAACTTGTCTAGTATTTAGTTTTAAATAATTCATTGTTAAAGAAAAAACATAGTTCTAACAGAACATGTAGCTTATATTTCAGGCACAACAAAATCCAATACTCTATGATCTCGGTCTTGTATCAAATCATGCTACTTAATTAATTTAATCACATTATTTCTCACCTATATAGCGAGTTTGGCCAGATAACAGTTAACAATTATGAAATTCTTGTGTCTATATTCCATACCATCTAGGCCTTACAATGAACTATTTTTGTTTATGAATATTAAAATTCCTTACATTGAACTATTTATGTTTATGAATATGAATATTGTGGTGCAACGACCAATCCAGGGTTCTTAAATGGACGGCAATCATTATATTAACACACAAAATTAATCCATCAACAATTTTCCTTCTACAGTTAACACATCTATCAAGAAGTAAATTCTTAGTAAGGAAACAATACTTATTTGTGAATTATGAAAACAGTCAAAAAGACAGATTAAGGATGAGACTATTCCTCCCGTCCAATGGAACTGTCAATTATGTCTAGGTACCCCATAGCTTCCACTTCCAGTATAGTTGGTATCTTTCAACTGTCACAGGTTGACTCAGTCGTCAGACATCAAAACCCTCCTGGTCAATTCTATAACATCATATTATATATCTAAACAAAGGGTTTCCACTAGTTCAAGACAACCTCTCCTGATTATTCTATCTCTTCCTCTTTCTGTAGGTCGTTTCTACTACTCGTGGCCAACCCCCTCTTGTCCCTCCTGAGATATTTTATCTCTGGGTTCAAGACAAGAAAGAGATAACTGTCTTCCATAAATATATGTAAGTTATCAATCATTTATTGATTCCACATCTGTTTCCATCTTCTCAACAATCTTTTCTTTTTTATTTTATTAAAAAATAACAATACTTGTTATCAACCTTTGTTTCCTTTACAAACTATTTTCTTTCCTCATAACAACAACTTAAAAGTAAATAACAATAATTATAAAATTTACTTTCAGATCTGAGGGTGCTACATCTTCCCCTCTTGGTGCAAAACACAGTCTCAGTGTTTATTCTGGTCCTTGAAACAGATCTTGATATGCCTGTATTATGAAATCCTTTTCCTCCCACATGGCGTCTTCTGGGCTAAAGTGCCTCCATTGCACTTTAACCTAGGTAATGACTCGCTTCCGTAGCGTTGTTGCTCTATGTCTGAGAATATGTAGGGGTTCTACCAGAACTTCTCCATCTGGTTCGACCTGATCATAACAATATTGATTGTTAGTTTATATTTACAGTAAAACCAGAATTATATCAGCAAAAGAAAATATTTTTCCGAGTTACCTCTATCTCCTTCTAGTTCATAATATTCCTGGGGTCATATATGTATTTTTTTAATAAAGATACATGAAATACATTGTGGACTTTCATATGACTGGGCAATGCCAGTTGGTATGCAACTAGTCCTACCCTTTCTAAAATTTGGAAGGGTCCACAAAATCAAGGTGCCAATTTTGCACAACTTCCCCATCTCAAGGTGTTTTTCCTTGGTTTAATCCGCACATAAACATGGTCCCCAACTTGGAACTCTCTGAAAGTTCTTTTTTTATCAGCATAAGCTTTCTTTCGATCTAGAGAAGCCTTCATATTTTGACAGACTTTTCTTATAGTTTTATCCATTTCTACTAACATGTTCAGTCCTATTATTAATTTATCCTCAGGGCTGCTCCAATTAGCAGGTATTCTACACCTTTTACCATATAGTACATCGAAGGGTCTCATCTTCACGGATTCGTGATAAATATTATTGTAAGCGAACTCAACCAGGTAGAGGTATCCTTCCAACTTGGTGGTTTGTTTCATCACCTACATTCGTAAAATATCCTCTAGTGCTTCATTCAAGCGCTATGTTTTCTCATCTATTTGTGGGTGGTATGTAGTGTTAAATTGGACCTGTGTACCCAGGCTTGTGAATAAAGCTCTCCAAAAGTGGAGGTAAACTTTACATATTGATTAGATATTATTACCCTTGGCATGCGATGCAATCGAAATATCTCCCTCATAAAAATGTCAGCAATCTAAATAGTTTTATAGGTAGATTTTACAGGAATAAAATGGGTTGTCTTACTCAATTTATCTACCACTACCATAATGGAGTCATTTTGTTTCTTAGATTTAGGTAAGACAACAATAAATTCCAATGTAATAGTATCATATTTCCATTCTAAAATGGGTAATGGATGTAGTAGGCCTGATGAATGTTCATGTTCAAGTTTTACCTATCGGTACTCGAGGAATTTAGATAAATATTGAGCAATATCCTTTCTCATACCCAACCAAAAATATTATTTCCTTAATGCAGAAAATAATTTATGATAACCAGGATGGGCTGCGTAAGGGCTTCGGTGGAACTCTTCCAAAATTAGTTTCTTAACTGACATCTAATTGGCTACATAAATATTCTCCCTATATATTAGCAGGTTATTGCCATCAATGCTACAATCACTTACTTTTCTAGCTTTTCGCAATTGCTCTACTTCTTGCCACAAGAACCAGTATTATGAATCCTTATCAACAACTTCTTTGATTCGATCTAAAAAATGAATCTCCACTTGACTATAAAAAGATTCATATACACAGTGCAACTTCCTATGTAAGACATTAGCAACATGATTTTATTTGCCCTTTAGGTGTTTGATATCAAAATCAAACTCACTTAGAAACGTTGTCCACCTGGCTTGACATGCATTCAAGCTAGGTTGTTTGAAGAAACTTGTTAAGCTGCTATGGTTTTTCAACAATAGAAATTTATTTCCTAACAGGTATTGTCACCACACTTTAAGAGCATAGGCCATTACTGTTAACTCCAGGTCATAAGAAGAAATTTTTTGTTAATAAGCAGTTAAATTACGAGATTCATAGGCTATCACCTTACCCTCCTGCATCAGCACTCCTCCAACTCCCTCTTTACATGCATCTGTGCATACTATAAACTCCTCAGAATCGACAAATTTTAGCATTGGGGCAGTTGTTAATAAATATTTTCACTGCTCAAAGCTTGCTTGATAATATGCTCACCATTTAAACGCCTTTCCCTTATTTTGTAAAGAAGTTATAGGGTAGGCAATTCAGGAAAAACCTTCAATAAATATTCTATAATAACCCACTAGTCCCATAAATGATCAAATATCTACCATGTTCTTGGGAAAAAACCACTACATAGTAGTGTTGATCTTTTAAGTATCAACTACTATTCCACCTGTAGAAATAACATGTCCCAGATATTGGATATGGTCTTTGAAGAATTCACATTTGCTATATTTTTCATAAAGTTTATTTTTCCTCAACACTTACAGCACCAACTGTAAGTGCTCCTTATGTTCTTCCATATTTTTTGAGTAAATTAATATATCATCAATGAAAAAAAATAAAATTAATCTAGATAAGGGTGGAAGATTCCATGCATCAAACTCATAAAAGTTGCAGGGGCATTAGTGAGCCCGAATGGTAAAATGAAAAACTTGTAATGACAACAGTGGGTTCTGAATGTTGTTTTATGGATATCCTCATCCTTAATCCTGATTTGATGATATCTCGATCACAAGTCGATTTTAGAAAATACAGTGGGCCCGTTAACTTGATCGAACAAATCATCAATCATGGGTAGCGGGTACCTATTCTTAATAGTTAATTTATTCATCTACCAGTAATCAATACATAATCTCAAGGTACCTTCCTTTTTCCTTACAAACAACATCGAAGCTCCCCAAGGTGACACACTTGGGCATATGTATCATTCTTCCAGTATTTCCTGCAACTACATTTTGAGTTCAGTTAATTATGACATGCTCATTCGATAGGGAGTTTTAGAAATTGGAGTAGTGCTAGGAATTAATTCTATTGTAGAATCAATATACCTTTCTTGAGGAAAAACAAGAATCTCTTTTGGAAAGAAATCAACAAATTCCTGAATTACTGGTATGCCTTTCAATGTGTGCAATTTATCATTGGAATTGTTTTAACCAACCTACACAGCATAAATTTGACAACCCTTTCGTATGCTTTTGCTTAATTTATTTGTTGTAATGGGTCATAACTTAATATCCCTTTTAATACCCTGAATTTCTTGTGTGATGCCTTTTTCGATAAGGAAACTAATAGTTTTGTCTCTACAGTTTACTAAAGACCAATGGCTCTCCAACCAATCCATCCCAATTAATACATCATATGATCCTAGGGGCAATATATTTAAGTTCACTTTAACTCGTTGTCCCGCGATCTCAATAGGATAGTCATTTACCTTTGCAGTGACTCTTCTTTTTGTTCCTATGGCCACTTGCACCAACCATGGGCAGTGAAATTTAACAACTGGTAACTGACTCAACTCAACAATTTTAGGACTGATATAACTCAAACTTGCTCCTGGGTCTATCAAAATAGAAATAGAATGATCAGCAATATTACCTTCAAATTCCACCATCGCAGGTTGATACTCAGCCTGATGATCATCCAAGGCTACATTAATTTTTGGTATGCTCCTCACCACATCACCCACCATAGAAGCCTCTTGAATGTGAGTTGTTGTATCTGCATGAGGGCGATGGGGGAAGTTTTTATAGTAGTGGGGTTCTACACAGCCCCAACATTGTAATGGTGGCTTCTGTATCTATACAGATTCAGGTTACGGGATGCTTCACGATGTCTTCATTCTCCTTGTACCTTCAGGTTTTGTTGATTTTTCCATGGGCAGCCATTTTTTTGCCTATATAAAGTGGTTTTTCCCCTAGTCATTTTCATATTTCTATTTGAGAATCCTTTCTGTTCCTCTTTATTCATCCAGTTTTTGTCACTTTCTCCTCTTGTCTTTAATTGTTGGTAGCAAAATCAATCTTTGCGAATAGCTTCATCCATCGATCTTGGATTGTAAAATTCCAATTTTTCTTTCATAAAGGATAGGAGGTTGCTGACAAACCTCTGTACCTTGGCCTTCTCCTCGCGAATGTATGGGACATACCTTAACAAATATGTGAATTTAGTTATGTATTCATCTATAGTTTTTTGTCCCAATTTCAAGTCATGGAATTATTTGGCCTTTTCATCATAAAATACTTTCGTGAAGTACTTATCTTTGAAATGTTTCTAAAAGTTATCCCAAGTTACATCTTGTTCATCAATATTCCTCATAGTTTTCACCTCTTCCCACCATAAGGTGGCTTTGCCTTGTAGTTGGTATATGGCCAATCTGGCTTTTAAATTATCATCATACTCATAAATTTGAAAGTACTTGTTCATTTTTATCAACCAGGCTTCTGTAGCCTCTTCCATTTCTCCATCAAACAAAGGTGGTTTAATTTTCTTAAATTCTCCCTACAATTCTATTTTTTGTCTCTTGGCCCCCTTTATGCCTAAAACATTCTCAGACCCCTCCTCATGCTCAATTCGATCTCCCTCAATCTCATGGTGATTTTATTCTTGAGCATGCACTTCAATTATGTTTCCTCCATCAGGACTAGGTGTGGGATTTATCTGATTTTTCCTATCAGAAAGACTTTTCAAGATTTCTTTCTTGCTCCAACCTTAATCATTCATTGTCTGCATGAAAATTTTCCATTTCTGCTCACAACTGCTAGACTATCTCTAATAACACAACATTGGAATTGTTGGTCTCCCCTCCTAGCTGGACCCACATCTCCAGGTTAACTTCAGAAAAGGGTACAGACCCTGAACCCACTAAGGGTCTTCGAGGTGGAGGAATTCCAACTCCTCTCCTCATTTCCTTAGTTGTCAGTATATTAGGTCCCTATAATGCTAGTGATTCCCTAATTACTATTGTCATTGTAGCCCTTATTGTTATTATTGTGCCCCTATTGTCCCCATCTTGTTATTAGTGTGCCCCATAGAAACCCATTATTGTTATTGTTGTGCCCTTATGTCATTAATGTTATGTCGACTTGATTATATTTTGACCCCTTAGACTCCTATATATAGAAGGGAGGTTTAGCCATTTGAACCATCCAAGAATTGTTCAATTGTGTAATGTAAAGGAGGTTCCCCCCTCAAAGAGGTTGAATTCTAAGGCGTTGATCTATCTTTTCTATCTTTTAGTGAGTTGGTTTCATAATATTTGGTATCAGAGCTTTGTATTCTAGGGTTTCGCTGCCCGAAATAGGTCATTGTGGAATTTTTGCTATAACTATTTTTTTACGACATTTCAAATGCTAACAAAGAAACCCATTCGATAAAAAATCATTTTAATGTTCAGGTCCAACTTTTCAAGCTTGTATCGCTATATTTTCGGAGATACGATCTAAGGAAGTTAGGGTTTTTGCAGACTCCAGAATTACATTCCAGAAAGGTGACCTGGAGAAAATCGTCACAACTTTTGTTCTGAGCATCAGATTGAAATTTCGTAAGAAGTTTTGGAAAGAAGACGACCTGTAGTGTTTTGTATATCAGTTTCAGGTACTAAGGTTGAAACAACGACACGTGGTACTTTTCACAAGTTCGCTCTACTGAACTAGTCAATAATAAGGTCATCAATGGAGATTTGGCATAACTCTTCCTTGGAGAATCCAATCTTGATCAGACTTGCGAGGTTAGAAAGAGTACTCAAATGGCTACTGTAGGATGTGATTTTAGATATTCAAGATCCACACCTACAGAGATACAACAAATTCAATATCGAGCTCTTACAAAGTGAAAAAAAGGTGTGTAGTTTTTTTAAAATTTTGCACAAGATTGGTTTGAAAAATTAGTTTGAAGGAATTCAAAGGTAATAGTGAAGAATTATTAGCATTAATTGATGCCCCGATGAAAGAAAATGGAAACACCTAGTAAGCAACCTAAAAGCTCTAGCATGACTCGTGAAGAAAAGGAAGAAATGCAACATGATACATCAAAATTACAAGACCAAGTACAACAAATTTCACTCTCACAAAAGGTAACTCAAGCCAAGATGAATGGCATGGAAGCTAATATGAATGGTGTGCAAATTAAGATGGATGGTGTGGAAGCTAAGATGGATGGCATGGAAGCTAAGATGAATGGCATGGATGCTAAGATGGAAGAATTGAAGATAAATTTGAATAAGCTGCTACAAGAAATGGTTACTAATGGTGAAAGGGTAGTAAAGGAAACTCATGATGAGAATAAAGAAAATGTTAATCATGATTTCATAGACTCTAATGTTGGACTGAGGACCCACCATGTTCCAAAATCTATATGAGGAAGTTTGATCGCAAGGATCCTAGAACATGGATACTACAAATGGAGCAATTTTTCGATCTCCATAATGTGCAAAACACACAAAAGGTACGTATTGCAACTTTATATTTGGAACCAAATCAGTTTGTATGGTATCGATGGCTTTTCTCTCGTAAACAAATTTTCACTTGGGCAATTTTTACGGATGAAATGATAGCACATTATAAGGATACAAAAAGAAACACCTTTTTTAGCCAATTGATAAATCTCAAACAAAAGGGTTCAATGATGGAGCACATTGAGGACTTCCAAAAATTGAACATAAGGGTAAAAGATATTCTAGAGGAGCATAGGATTGATGTGTTCATAGAGACTTTAAAGGATAATATCCAACATGAGGTTCACCTTTGGGAACCTGATTCATTGGTGAAGGCATTCAGGTTAGCAAGAAAAATGGAAAGCAAAATTATGGAACCCAGGAAGCCTACCACTCACAACTATAAATATGGAAGTGTTTTTGGCCCTAGCCTTCCACAACCTACAAGGTTAACACCAAAACAATTGGAAGAAAAAAGAGCAAGAGGGCTTTGTTATAGTTGTGATAGCAAATACACTAAAGGTCATAATTGTGCTGAGAAGAAATTATTTTACATAGATTGTGAAGAGGAGGAAGAAAAGGAACAAGAAATGTCAAAAGAAGAGGATATACTCCATGAACAAACCCAAGATAAAGAAGAAATGAATCTTACCATCTATTTTAATGCATTGGTTGGAATTACCACTCCTCAAACTATCAAGATAGAAGGACATATCAAGAAGAAAAAGGTAATAGTGTTTATTGACTCGGGAAGTACCCATAATTTTGTTCATTGTAAGATAGTCAAGGAATTGAATTGATTCCTATATCTAGAACCAAAGTGTCAAGTGATGGTTGAAAGTGGAGGAACCATAATTTTCTCTAGAAAGTACCATAATATCAAGCTATCCATGGGAGAATATGTATTGAATATCCCAATGCTTTCTATTCCAATGGGTGGTGCTGATGTTGTACTAGAAGTCCAATGGCTACAATCCTTGGGTATAATAGCTTTTAATTTTCAAGAACTTTTCATGAAATTTTTTGCGGAAGGAAAGGAAGTTGAATTAAGGGGTATTGCAAGGAAACCGGGAAAGATAATCAACTCTAATGGTATGACAAAGCTTCTAAAGAAGGAACAACGAGTCGTAATTGCAAAATTATGTTCGCTAGATGTTCCCACATCGAAATCATCTATTTCTCCAGATCTCCAAAAATTCTTGGACAATCATTCCAAGGTATTTGAGACACCTAAAGGCCTCCCACCTATTCATGATCATGATCATGCTATTCATCTGATTCCAGGAAGTGTTTCTCCAAACATCAGGCCATACATATATCCCTATGCCCAAAAGAGTGAAATTGAACGTATGGTTGCAGAAATGCTAGAGGCTAGTATAATTCAAACTAGTCAAAGTTCTTTCTCTTCTCCAGTAGTATTGGTGCACAAGAAGGATGGATCATGGCGCATGTGTCCCGATTATAGGCAGCTCAACAAGCTCACTATTAAAGATAAATTTCCCATTCCTATCATTGATGAATTATTGGATGAATTGCATGGATCAATTTACTTCACCAAGTTGGATCTTCATTTAGGATATCATCAAATCATAATGAAGATTGAAAAAATTCTGAAAACAACATTTAGAACTCATGAGGGTCATTATGAATTTTGGTCATGCCTTTTGGCCTTACTAATGCACCTTATACATTTCAAGGTTTAATGAATTCCATTTTCAAACCCTTAGAAAATTTGTGTTAGTATTTTTTGATGATATACTAATCTATCACAAGTCTTTGAAGGATCATGTTCAACACATTGACAGGGTGCTCAAACTATTGGAGGAGAAACAATTATATGCAAAAAGCTCCAAATGTTTCTTTGGAGTATAAGAGGTGGAATATTTGGGTCATATTGTATCTCATGAAGGTGTTAAGGTATACCCTAGCAAAATTAAATCCATTAAGGAATGGAAAATCCCCACATCCATAAAGCATCTGCGAGGATTTCTCGGGTTCACAGGGTGTTATCGCAAGTCTGTTAAGAATTATGGGAGAATAGCAGCACCTATAACAACATTATTGAAGAAAGATGCATTTTCATGGACTCCAAAAGCAACATAGGCCTTCGAACATCTTAAAGAGGCAATGTGCCAAGCACCGGTCTTAGCTATGCTGAACTTCACAAAAACCTTTATTGTGGAATGTGATGCTTCAACAAATGGAATTGGTGTTGTTTTAACGACAGATGAAAGACCCATTACTTTCGAAAGTCATCCAATCAAAGGAAAGTATTTACAGAAATCTATTCATGAGAAGGAAATGTTGGAAATACTACATGCACTTAAGAAATGGCGACCCTACCTAATGGGAAGACACTTCAAGGTAAAAAAGGATCATGATAGTCTTAAATAGTTTCTAGAACAAAGATTATCCTCTGAAGAGCAACAAAAATGGGTCACAAAGATGTTGGGTTATGAATTTGAAATCATCTACAAAAAAGGGAAGCAAAATGTTGTTGTAGATGCACTCTCAAGAAAGGATGAGGATGTGGAAACATTTTTGTGTGCCATTTCTATTATCCAACCAGATTGGGTAAATGAAACAAGGGATGAATGGAATAATGATGAAGAAGTGTGGGCACTCATTCAAAATTTACAACAAGATCCCAGTACATCTGATACATTTAGCTCGAAAAAAGTTTTTTTATGGTACAAAGATTCCGTATACCTATGTAAGAATTCCAAACTCAAACAAAAGATTCTTATGGAATTGCACACTTCTCCCTTGGGAGGGCACTCAAGATTTTGAAAACTTATCACAAGGTTAAGAAGGAATTTTTTTGGGATGGCCCTAAATTAGATATTCAAAAGTTTGTGGCGGAATGTTTGGTTTGCCAACAAAATAAAGTTGAAACAATTAAGACCCCAGGTCTATTACAAGCTTTATCCATTCCAAGCCAATGCTGGGAGGAGGTTTCAACATATTTTATCACAGGTTTACCCAAGTCCGAAGGAAAGGGTGTGATCATGGTGGTAGTTGACAGACTTAACAAGTGCGCACACTTTTGTGCATTATCACATCCATTTAAAGCGAGTACAGTTTCTAATTCATTTATGGAAATAATTCAAAAGCTACATGGAAACCCAAAGATTATTGTAAGCGAGAGAGATCCCATTTTCACTTGAAATTTTTTGACAAAATTATTTTCTTGTCTCGGTACTCAATTAGGTCATAGCTCATCTTATCATCCTCAATATGATGGGAAAACTGGGATAGTAGACAATTTTTTGGAAGGATATCTTCGTTTCTTTGTATATGATAAACAGAAACAATGGGTCAAATGGTTGCCTCTAGCTGGATGGTGGTATAACATGTCCTTCCATACTGTAGCAGAAATGATCCCATTTATGGAACTTTATGGATATCATCCACCATCCATCACATAATATTTAAGGGAAAATTCTAAGGTTCAAGTAGTGGAACATCACATTGAGCATCAACAACAAGTTCTCCAACTCTTAAAGGATAACCTCATGTTGACGTAGAATCAAATGAAACAACAGGCAAATCAACATCACAGTGAAAGAAGTTTTGGTGTAGGTGACTGTATTCCTATGGCTAGAACCATATAAACAAATGTCCCTCAAGAAATCTAAGAAGGATAATAAATTATCAGCAAAGTATTATGGTTCATACAAGGTGTTGCAAAAGATTGGTACTATGGCATACAAATTGGATCTTCCTACAGCGTCCTGAGTGCACCCAATTTTCCATGTTTCATGTTTAAAGAAGGTTATACGTGACAAGATCCTAGTCCAAACAATATTGGCAGAAATTGAAGAGGAAGGAAAAATCATATTGGAATCGGAAGCAGTCACAAAAACAAGAACTCGACACCTATGAAATCGATCAATTTCGGAGGATCTCATCAAGTGGAAGAACTTATCTGCTGAAGATTCTGCATGGAAGGATGAGGATTTTATACAGAAGTATTTAGAACTACTCAAGCATTGAGGACAACACTTTTCGGAAGGAGAGGGGCATGTTAGGTCCCTATAATACTAGTGTTTCCCCCATTACTATTGTCATTATAGCCCTTATTGTTATTATTGTGCCTCTATTGTCCCCATATTGTTATTAGTGTGCCCCATAGAAACCCACTATTGTTATTGTTGTGTCCTTATGTTATTATTGTTATGTCAGCTTGATTATATTGTGACCCCTTAGACTTCTATATATAGAAGGTACGTTTAGTCATTTGAATCATCCAAATAATTTTTCATTTGTGTAATGTAAAGAAGGTTGCCCCCTCAAAGACGTTGAATTCTAAGGTGTTGATCTATCTTTTCTATATTTTTGTGAGATGGTCTCATAACACGATCTCTTTTTCTCTATGTAACATTTATAATTTATTATTCTTGAGTGCCCAATTCAGGTCGTAGCTTTGCAACCTACTCTGATACCATTTGTAACACATAAACACCATAATATGACCATGTAAAAAAAATAAAATTATTCTATCTGCTTGACTAACTATACAAAAATCTCGCTAATCAAAGTAGGTCATGACATTCATTAGGGTAATAATGTGTTAATGTACTTTAGTTCATGGAACCCAACTAACTATGATTGTCATAAATTCATTGAATGTATTTCGGAGGTCGGTGAATTTGATACTTATTTATTGCAAGGTATGATATTGAATGTATTTTGGAAACTAGTATATTCAATGCTTCATTTCTCGCACGGTATGTTAATAACTTGATGGTTCTCGATACACCGAGGAACACATCCGATTGCACACATATTACACCCACCACTTGGCTACAATCTGGAGAAGGAGGTACATGATGTCGATATGATGATCACAATTCATCGAGCTACGGTTAGGGTAACTAACCACAGTGTTGCTGCTAGTGGCTCTCATTCTTCCTCGGTCTTGGAGCGATATTCATCTTTACAAGTTTCTTGTGAGGTCACTGGTTCTCTCGGACTTTACAGTATCGTTCCACGATTTTCCCGTTGTAGTGTTGAGTTTAATCTCCTCCTAACTTTGACTGTGCAAGAATTTATGTTTTGGTTTATAGAGGAAAACTCTCGTTTTTCCCCTATTTTTGGTGACTATAATCATCTAAAGGGATCCTTACCTTCACGACTATATCATGTGAGCCTTTTCTATATGGTTCAAGTAATTGAAAATCTATTACTTTTGATTCTCCAAAATGATTAAACCCTGACTGAATGTTTTCTCTCAATGCGGGTGGAGCAGTATGATTGTAGAGTTGTTTTCAATGCTATCGTTGTCGAGGGTTTACTCAACTTGGATTGTCTCTCACTTCTAGGTTGGAATTTGAACAAATCCATGTTTTCTTCTGTGTTTGTGCATAACTTTCCTATTTTATCACTTTTAGGTATTATCTGTGGACTATTTAAAATATGTAGGGATATTTGCATAACATTTTGTATTTACTGGCTACCTGAGCCTGATATAGTCTAATGGGTTCTTGAGGAGACCCCGTCATATTATAATTAAGATAATTTCATTCATTTTACGTTGAAGGCCCTTGAACAAGGAAAATTTTAAGGATGGAAAATTATCTTGAACTTTAAAAACATTGGCCAATCTCACAGTCCCTAGTATGCAATCTAGAAAATGTTTATTGATATATTTGTAAAATTATTCAAATTTATAACGATTTTATATATATTCTTTATATAATGTTGACAATTTTTAAGGTAAAATAATTCTATATTGTAAAATTTGGGCAAATCAATTTTATAAAAAATTGAATTTGGCAATTTTTTTTTGGAAAAAAATCATAAAAAATTAGCCCACTTACGAACATTAGCCCCTAAAATTTTCCATGCTTGTATTATAACAATATTAATTTTTCTGAAGTTTTGAGGCCCTCGGCCCTACTGAATTTATAATAATATCAAAATTTTTAAATGTGCTCAGTTGTTTACTATAATATGTAAATTTGATCCGTACTTGATTGTTCTGATTTTTACATAGAAACCCATGTAGGTTGTACGTTAACAATCTAAGTTTGTATTTTTGTAATTTATTTAAGGACTGTTTCACTATTAAATTTGGTTTACATGATACCCTCGTCGAGGGTCGATGTGACTCGTTAATTAATTTACTATTTAGACTCAAGCAGAAATTCTATTCATATTTACTATCTTTTCCATCAGAATACATTTAGGGTGTTGTGTCCTTCTGTGGATTTCTCAATATCCGCCAACCCTTTCACAAAATATTTTCTTTATTTCCAATCTCTATTTCTGTCACGGATGCAAGGGTGAAATCAACCTAGGATTGAGGGTTGTTACAACACCATGACTATCCTAGATGGTCTCAGATGTTCCATGAGGTTTTATACCAACAACCAGTTGTTAGTTAATGTTACCAAGGTGTTTAAATCCGAGTTGACTTCAAGGTTTATTTATGGTATTTAATTGACTAGTTTATCTAGAAGTGGATTGAATTAGGCCGTAAGTACCATCTCATTCTCGAGTACTACAACTTGTCCAGTATTTCATTTTAAATAATTCACTGTTAAAGAAAAAACATAGTTCTAACTGAACAGATAGTTTATATTTCATGCACAACAAAATTCAGTACTCTATGATCTCGGCCTTGTATCAAATCATGCTACTTAAAAATGTACTCAATTTATTTCTTGCCTATATACTGGGTTTGGCCAGGCAACAGTTAACAATTATGAAATTCCTGTGTCTGTATTCCATACCATCCAGACCTTACAATGAACTATTTATGTTGATGAATATTAAAAGTCCTTAGAGTGAACTATTTTTGTTTATGAATATGAATTTATTTCTTGCCTGTATACTGGGTTTGGCCAGGCAACAGTTAACAATTATGAAATTCGTGTGTCTGTATTTCATACCATCAAGACCTTACAATGAACTATTTATGTTTATTAATATTAAAAGTCCTTAGAGTGAACTATTTTTGTTTATGAATATGAATAGTGGGGGGCAACAACCAATTCATGGTTCTTAAATGAAAGACAATCACTATATTACCACACACAATTAATTCATCAACAATATTCCTTCAACAATTAAAACATCTACCAGGAAGTAAATTCTATGTAAGGAAACAATACTTATCTGTGAATTACACAAAGAGTCAAGAAGACAGATTAAGGATGAGACTATTCATCCCATCCAGTGGAACGAAAATTATGTCCAAGTTCCCCCCTAGCTTCAACTTCTAGTACAATTGGTATCTTGCAACCATCACAGGTTGACTCAATGCTCAAACCTCAAGACCCTGTGGTCTAGTCTAGAACATCATATTATATAGGGTTTCCACTAGTTGAAGACAAGCACAAGACAACCTTTCCTTGCAGTTCTATCTCTTCATATTTCTATCGATCGTTCCCCCTCCTAGTGACCAACCCTATCTTGTCCCTGCCGGGATCTTTTATCTCCGAGGTCAAGAGAAAAAAGAGATAACACCCTTCCCTAACTATATAAAAATTCCACATCCATTTCCATCTTGTCAACAATTTTTTTATTTTTATTTTATTAAACAATAAAAATACTTGTTATTAACCTGTGTTTCCTCTACAAATTGTTTTTTTGTTTGATAACAACTTAAAATTAAATAACAGTAATTATAAAATTTGCTTTAAGATCCGAGGGTGCTACATGAAGAAAAAAGGCTTTCCCTAATTTATGATGACAAAGACTTGTGTTCTTTAAATGACAATGGATTAGCTTGTATTCTATCCTTCATTGATCGAGCCCGGCCCCATTATTATTTCGATGTGAGCTGAAAATGATATCGACTTTCTCGTCCGGCTATCGTTGGCGTTACCTTTAGCCTACCCTTTCCCTTGTGGATTACAACGATGTTTCTGTATGACGTATACTTGTTGGCATGTTACAAAATTTCAATACAACAGTTTCACATTTAATTTTTTTCTTTTAAAATTAAATTATTATTATTTTATATATTATATTATTAGTATTTTTTTAATTATAATTAATTTTATTTCATTTAAAATATATTTTAAAAAATATTAAATAAATCTATACCAAATTAATATCATTTATAATTCATACTTAATTTATTTAATAAATATTTCTCTTTAAACTAACAAATCAATCTCATCAAATATAACTTTTATAACTTTTTCTTTCAACCTTATATTTAGAATTTTTTTTATTGTTCTATTTTATTTCAAGTTTACTCAGTAAGTAATAAACACATGAACTAGAAAATAATATATTTTAACAATTTCATTTACTAATGCTTTTTTGAGATAACCTTACATTAAAACACAAATAATAATAATTTCATTATAAAATCTAAAAATTCAATGTTAATCATAAGTGAAAACATTTTAATGTTTATCTTAAATAACATAATTATACACACTTAAGCAATTAATAATAATAAAATCTAATTTTATTTACGAGTGTTCTTTTATTTTTGTTTTTTTATATACTCAACATAGAGATCTAAAATAATATTTGATGTTACAGCTCATTAGGAAAGAGATGAAATTCATTCCATATTCAATATAAAGTTTACATTAATATTTCAATATATATATATATATATATATATATTAATAACAAAAAAAAATTGGTATAACTTTATGTATAGAGATAAAGAAATTGAATGTAAAAAGTTTGTTATAATTTTAATTTTGTATTAATATTTCAATTTCCACATTAAATGATATAATTCTATATCAACTTTATATACATAAATAAGGAAATTTCTATATTAGATTTTATATATAAACAAATAAAGAAATTGAATGTTATATATATATATATATATATATATATATATGATTTTTTGATATAAGCTAGTTTTGTAGTTTCACTATTATTCAATATGTACATTGAATAAAGCATTTGAAATTTTATATTTAAAGGAGAAAGGAAAAAATATATTTTAATATTAACTATAAATAAAATTTTCCAATACTCACCTTTAATACTTAATATGGAGTTGACACTAATATTTAACAATAATATATGATGATGATGATGGTGGTGGTGGTTAACATCCACTAGGACCAAATTGGTCTATCGGACCTATAATTCTCTTTCTTAGTTTCTAATTGTCTGGATTCTCGTCTTTCTTTGCGAGATTGGTATTGTAGCTTCTTCTTTTTTTCTCTACGGTCTTCCAACTTTCTTCATCTTGCATCTCCTTCATCTCTTCTGATTCTTGGGACATTGGCGTCTTAGCTTCGCGATCTATTGTGTTCATCCTTTTGAAGATAGTCGGAGAAGAAGTTTGCTTTAGGAGATCTACTTTGCTGTTAAATGAAGATTTATTTTGTGCAGTATTCAAACCCTCATAACTGTTGATGCTTGAGGGGTTGTCGAGTTCACTCTTTTGTTGTTGGGTGGGGCTTTCCCCCTGGTTGTCTTGAGAGTTGTTTCTTTCTTTCCCAATTTCTTGTGATTCAGAGTCTTCTCGAGAGTATTTTTCTCTAATGACAATTTAGTGTTCCTTTTGTGCTCCTTCCCACCATGTAGATCTGTGGCGATTTTTTCTAGCAGAATTTATCTCGGAGGCTTTTGGACAATTTTTGGCTAGGTGGTTTGTCTCAAAGCAGGATTGATATCTGAAGAGGACACTTTCATAATCGAGTTTCTGGTTCCACACATAGTCTTTACTTGTTAGGTGTATTTCTGCTCAGAATCTAGTGCTGAAGTCCATTCCACATAGATGCATGCATAGGTGGTTCTGGCATATTCCTCTGTTTCTCGGCACCTGTAGTAAAATTTCCCAATTGCATTTCCAATGGCTTTTAGCGATGAGAAATTCTAGAGATGCAAGGGTAGGTTTGGCAATCTCACCCAAACTGGTGTTGAGGTTATGACTGTTGTTGAGGGATCGAATGATGGATTCCATGGCCTCATGAATAGGCGTGATTTTTCCCAAAACCAAAAACTCGAATAAAAGTTTTTAATATTTAATATAAAATTGATATTGATATTTTGCAATAATGTTAATATATATACATATATAACTATATTTCTAAAATAAAAAAACTTTATTTACTAATATCAATTATATATAAAATAATTAAAAATAAAATAAAATATCTTATAATTGAAAATTTTATTAATATGGTGTTTAAAATAAAATAAAATTTAATACTTAACCAACATAAATCCATAAATCCATTTTATATTATGTCTCCACATAAATCCAAAATCCATCTCTTATAAGATGGAAGCATCAATAGGGAGAAGAAAAGTATGCAAAAGAAGATGTTAAACATGGTAGGAAGTGGAAGCATAGATGTGACTAGAGAAAAGTGCAATGTGCATGAAGTGAAAGGTTTCATAATGACAGAATATTTATGATTGGAAATGACGTCAACAAGATAATGAAAAAAGTAAACGGGAAGGATGATAATAGCAAATGAAAACGGGACCCTCTTAATGGAGATGAAAGATCACATGTACATATAATTGGAAATTAATAATCCATTAAAGTGAGTAATAAAGTCTTAGAATTTGACTAAAGCATTTAAACATATAAATTATTTTTTTGTTTTTTATACACGTATATTCGAGTTTCTAAATAATGAGTGAAAAACCAAGAGATTTTTTTGACTACTCAATAGCTTTTTAATTAACTTTTATTTTAAATTTAGGGGAAATTTTATAGGATGAAATATTATAATTATATAAAAATTCATTTTATTAAATTAGATTAGGTTTTGGAATGTCATTAGGGTAATCCTATCATAATATAAAAGTATCCTATATAAATCATAAGCACCCTACAACAATGTATTAAATAGAGTGTTTTTAAGGTAATGAGAGTGAGTATGAATAAAAAAGAGATTTAAGCAATAATGAGATTTTTTTTGGATTTTGTAAATTAATTTTTTTAAATCTAAATGAAAATTTAAATAATGAAATATTGTGATTATATAAAAAATCATGTTGTTAAATTAGAGATAGTTTCTTAATGATATTAATTTATCTTTGTAAATTTTATATACTCCACAACTATGTATTAAATGCCTAATTAAATTTAAATAACACCCTAGAGATATTAACTGATTTATTTTGTTTTATGTTTTTTTTTAATATTTCATATTCATTATTTATTTAAGTAATTAATTTATTAACTAAAATATATTTATTATTCATTCAACTAATTAAATTAATTAACTAAAATAATCGCTCAATCTATGGTAAACATAATTTAATGTATAAGTAAAATTGAGGAGTCACATTTTAGTCATATGTGGATTGTGTCTATATCTCTTATAAGTCAACGGGTCCTTTCATTTTCACTACATACACTTTCCTCTAACTGACCTACATCTCCCGAATTGGCCTACTTACAATTGCTCCCGAGGGAGTTGAAGTTGGATGAACAAGGCAATAGGAAACTCAAAGTTACCTAAGTTAAGGCCATTAGTGGGCAGCTCTTTTCTCAATTATTATCGTTTTCAAGAAGTACTCAAAAAGGTCTTTCCATAGCTTATAGTGGCAAGGGCTTGTATTCTTTAACTGGCAATAGATTAGCCCCTATACTATCAGTGATTAATCTAGTAAGCACCCGTCCCTATTATTATTTTGATGTGAGCTAAAATTGAAATCAACTTTGTAACAAGTTTACCCATTAAAAATATAAAATTACCCAGATACAAATAATTTTTTTTTAATGATATTTATAGTAACCAATATTTTATTCACTTCATTGATGTACATTTATTTAAATAAAGTACAAACAAATCTTTTAATCCAAGAATGAGTTGGAATGTGCTCTAGCACTCTTTCCAAAGTAGTCTATTACTATTTTAATTAACCTCATACAATGGTGCATGCATGGAGACATGGAAAGTTCATATTCTAATTTATTACTCCACCATCTATTTGTAGGGTTTCTATATCTACGCTGTTGGCTCTTAGGACTTCGAATGAGGTAACCGCTTCCACTCTAAGCCTTGAAGTCATCAATTATTATGCACCTTCCGTGTTAGGAGTCTAGCTTTGCGGCTTTTCTTTTGGTAAGTCATTTGCTCTGAGCACCATATCCACCAATAGGCAAGTGTGGCATTATGAATATTGTCTTTTGTTGATGATTTTGCTCTATTGTGGTGTATTTGGCTAAATTTCTCTTACTTCCATAGGGTTTCACTATCTTTTCCAGTGATGGCGTCTCCTCTTCAAGCAAGAACCAAATTTGGCCACATATGGCCCTCTTTAGGTACTAGTACTCTGGAAACTCTTCAATTATTTCATCACATTCTATTCTTGATTACAGAATCATTCTAATATCATAGCCCTCTAGGACTCAATGGCGAGTTATTGGTATACTTGTTTTCTCTAGTAAGGCTCAAACTGTTTCATTCAAATGTAATTGTATTAGATACTTCCATCACTTAGTTGGTAACAATTAGGGTTTGATTGGTTCATTTTCCTTATTGAACATGTATGTGCCTCATTACTACTCGAGTGGTAGCAGCTATGACACTAAATGTGCTTTAACAATCACTTTCCCTTTGGTTTCCAGGTTTTTACTTCTTCTTCTTCTATATGGTACAAGGGTTTATACCCTTTTGTTCTCGGTTTGTCTGAAACAGGGTAATTTGACTAGTACTTTACTTCGGCTTTCGAGTGTGCTCGAATTCTTCTAAGTTGAAAGAGAATTGCTCCATCTGAAAGTTTTTTCATTTGTTTTAACTAGTGTTTTCTTTCGGGAAAGATTGTATATAATTGAACCTCCATAGGAGGTTGGACCTTCTGTCTCTTTTCAACTATATATAATTATCTTTAATTAAATTCTCAGTTTGTTCATAGTTATATGTATTGATTTGGCTTTTCCCTGTTATGGGGTTGTTGGTTTATGCATATCATTATATTCGTTTGGTTCTCAGATAATACTTTTTGTTTACAGAGTTTGTTTAGAAGAAAGAAATAAAGGGTGACTGTACTAGTGAAAACTTGTTCATAAGGATATCTGGTAGGGTTGAACCTCTATTGGTTGGTTCTTCTTCGACCCACACAGTCCTACATAGAATTGTTGGGCAAGGGACTATTTGGTCCCTTGGGCTCTACTTGGGGTCGAACTAACCCATCTTGTTACGCCCCAATTCTCAAATCTCGTCTGTGTACCAAAATTTATTATGGGAATTTTTATTGTATCTTGCAATATTTATCATCTTATTTACCGAATGGAATATAACTGAGTCTTTTGCAGTATTTGTCATTTCGTTTATCAAAAAGGATTATGATAGTGTCTTTTATTTGTTTAAAAATAAGAACTGGCATCACACCCTTGTAATTTATTTAGTAATGGCATTCCTTCATCTTACTCGGTTCGGTTCAATTTTAAAGAATGGATATCACTATTTCTTTCATGACAAGAATATATATATATTTTAAAGAGATTTGCATCATACAGTTTTTAGTTATTGGTATAATAAATTTACGTAGCATCTTGTGATTTCCTGGGTTATGAATCAGAAACTATATTTTTTTTTGTTTCAAAAGAAAAGAAACACAGTCGATTCCCTATTTTTAATATTAACCTACTGATAATTGTGCTCCCCAACCATGACTGGACCTAGGTTAACTAGGACTGGTTCACTGTTGAGGGGGCTATTTGTAATTGTCATGTTGGGTTTGGACTACCTCTGAGCAAGTTTAGGCTTGAAGCCCTAGAAGCTTAACCGATATCCCATTGTCTGTTATAAGTCCTACAATATTTTTACCTATTCAATCCTCACATCTGAAGCAAATCTTGCCCCGAAATTTTTGGTTAAAGTTATATTATATAGAGGTCCTATTGTCATACAATTTTTTTTAAGGAAGACCATTTCCTATGTCAAATATAGTCTTGGTTTTTTTTCTTTAAAGAGTAAACACATAACCCTTCTCTTTCACATACATAAAAGAAACACAAAAAGCCTTTTTTTGTACAAGAGAAAATAAATTAAACAGTTCTCAGAAAACTATCAAGTATACTTATCTTTTTGAATTGATTATAATAATTATCAGTAAGAAATTCTCACCACCTAGCCTCAAAGCTAGAAATTACGGACAACCTCTCTCCTGAGCCTTTTCCACACCTGACAGTTTGGAATTTCAAGTTCCAATTCTTAAGGTAACTTGTACCTGGGCCTCAAGACTACTCCAATCTAGTCTAGTATTGTACACTCATGAATCAGTCTTAGGATTCCACTCAACTCAAAAATACCTCCATCCAACAACATTCTACTTTTCCAAATTGAATCCCTTATTACCACATATCCTCTACCCTATAGCTACCCTTGGATTGTTCCACTGAGATCTAGGATTTTCTGTCCCCCTATTGGAAAAGAGGAAAAATTGATAACTGATTCTAACTATCCAGGAATTCAAGATTTAATTTCTTTTTATTAACTATTCTTGGTTCACAACCGTAACCTTCCACACATCATATCATTGCATTATTTAATTTTCATCCACTTATCCTAATGTAAAGTTTTCTTATCATGCCTTATCGAAAATTATAAATAACTGAGTTATTCAAAGTAAAATAATTATCTGTGAGAAACTACTCATAACATCGAGGTGTTACATAGCCCCCCTACTGTGCGAAACATTGTCCTTGGTGTTTAATCCAAACTTATGGAACAGATCCAGGTAGGCTTCCCGTATGAATTCTTCATCTTCCTAGGTGGCCTCTTCTGGATTGAAGTGCTTCCACTGCACTGTTGGAAATAACACTGAGAGGGGGGGGCTGAATCAATATTATCAAGTTCTTTTAATAAATCTTCCTTGTTTATACTTTGAATTATTTTTGCATGTCAGTACCATAAAATAATGAGCATGAACAAAGAAAACAGATAGTCACACCAAAGAACACCAGATGTAAGGTGGAAACCCAATGTGGGTGAAAACCACCTGCTGCAATATGTCTCTATCTTCTTTCAGATTAGAAACTCCTTTTACAATGGTTTTGTACTGGTGCAGTCCTTTACCAGTACGCAGGCTGCAACCTGCAGAGAGCTACAACTCTCTCTCATTTTCCAGTCTCTCCTGGAAGGGAGCTACAACCCCCTACTTCTTTTCTTTCAAGGATCACTTTTCATAAATTTTCAAACTGGATCCATAAACATCAAGAGATCATCAAATACAAGTAAATCACCCAGTCAACAGCAGTAACCAGATCAACAATAACAGTAAACTAAACCTATAACACCTTATCAACAGAGAAAAGTCAGCCAATAAAAGATCTTAAGACAGATACGTAGTTTTTCTTTCTCTGGCCTGCGAGCGTACGCACTTCACCTTCTACTCCCCTGCGTATACCCGCAGAGACCCTTCTGCTGCACCGCGTACCCACGCACTGTTTCTTCAATCGCGCTGCGTACTGTTACTGTAGGCACGCACCCACAGATACTATTGCACCGCGTACTTCTACTGTAGCCACGCACCCACAAATGCTATTGCACTGCGTACTTATGCACCTGCGGCTTCTGAAGCGCCGTGTACTTCCCTTGTGCCCACACACCTGATCCTCTGTCGCGCTGCGTACCCATGCACTGCGCCTTCTTCTGCTCTGCGTACCCATGCACTTTCACTGTTAATCACCTGCATACCTCTGGTTAGGGCCGAAATTGGCAGTCCACCAGTGTGCTACAGATCATCATATGCCCAGATCTGATCATGTGCTCGAGAGATCACCCTTCATAGATTCGCTTTCAACTTCACTTTTATGTAGATCAAGCTTTTAAAACAATAACCCAATATTTCAGATCTTAAGATATTCAACTTGCAAAAGATACTTAGCCAAGTGATCTCCTTTGCTTTATATAGGCAAGCTCTTCCTAAAAACATGGATCAATACCATAGATAACCAATACAAGGGGCCCAAAACATGAGGCTCAGTAATAATAATAATATAAAGAAATACCACAGGCCAAACATAGGAAACCCCACGTGAATGCGCTTCTCTGCCTTGAAGTAAGTGAACTGGGGGTACGCACCTTCTGAACGGGTGACCTGCATGAGCGGCCGCAGTCCCCTCACGGCGTACCTGCGTGTATGCACCATTTGAACTATTCTCTTGCGTACTTCTTGATTTTCAACATTTTGAGAGCCTGATCAGAGCATTGCCACTTGAGGGTGTTGCCATCAAGTACAACATCTGTATCATAGAGCCATACCAGAATCATAATGCCAACAATCTCCCCCTTTGGACTTGATGGCAACCTCAAAATCTTCAACGTCATTCTCCCCCTTTGACATCAAGGGCAAAGGGTTATGCTCCCCCTAAGAACATGCTCCTCCTGAAAATAAACCAGATCTGCAAAGAAGAACCATAATCCACCAAACACCATAAATAACCATGAAAGATATAGAGACATATTGCAGCAATATTCAGTCCAACATCCATGATCTCCTTCTGTACGTCCTCCATAATGCCAACAATGCATTATATGCTCCCCCTGAACCTGTGCCAACCATCAGAAGAGATTCAACAAGATGATGCATCAACAACCCCCAGCTTTTGCCTGAGGTATTCAAAGGTCTCCCTGGGCAATGGTTTGGTGAGTATATCAGCAACTTGTTCCTTAGAAGGAACATACTCCAACTTGACATTTTGTTCAAGTACTTGTTCCCGGAGAAAATGATACTTAATCGGTATGTGCTTGGTCTTTGAATGCATGGCTGGGTTCTTTGAAATTCTGATTGCACTTGTGTTATCACATAAGATGGAGATAGGTGGTGTACAAGTGATTTGAAAATCCTGTAAGGTCTGCATCATCCAAAAGAGTTGAGTGCAGCAAGATGCAGCAGCAACATATTCTGCTTCAGCTGTAGACAAGGCAATCGAACTCTGTTTCTTGCTGAACCAAGATACTAATCTGGAACCCATAAAGAACGCACCACCACTTGTGCTCTTCCTGTCATCCACGCTTCCTGCCCAATCTGCATCTGTATAAGCATGAAGTGTGAGATCTGTATCTCTAGGATACCATAAGCCATAATTTTGAGTCCCTTGAAGATATTTAAAGATTCTCTTCACTGCCTGAAGATGAGTTTCCTTCGGATTTTCTTGAAATCTTCCAACTATTCCCACTGCATGCATGATGTCTGGTCGGGTACCTGTCAAATAAAGTAGACTTCCAATCATAGATCTGTAGGTTGGTTGATGCACTGCTGTTGATTCATCATTTGCACTGAGGCTACATCCTGTGACCATGGGTGTACATACTGGTTTTGCATCTTCCATGCCATATTTCTTCAAAATCTGCTTGAGATACTTGGTTTGAGACAAAAAGATCCCTCCTTCCTTTTGTTGGATTTGCAAACCAAGGAAATATGTCAGTTCTCCCAGCAAGGACATTTCGAATTCTTTCTGCATCACCAAGGCAAAGCTTTGACTCATAGCTTCTTCATTGCTGCCAAAGATAATGTCATCTACATACACAACAAGTATTAGCAATTTGTCATTTTCAACTTTTATATAAAGATTGATGTCTGCTGATCCTTTTGAAAAACCTTGTTGATGAAGATATTTGTCCAAGCGATAGTACCAAGCTCTTGGAGCTTGTTTGAGACCATTGAGAGCCTTTTTCAATCTGCATACAAGATTTGGATCATTTCCAAGAATGAAACCATCTGGCTGCTCAATGTAAACTTCTTCTTCCAAGTCTCCATTCAGAAAGGCTGATTTCACGTCCATTTGAAATACTTTGAAGTTTTGAAAGCTTGAGAGAGCAAGGAACATTCGGATGGCCTCAGGTCTTGCAACAGGAGTAAAAGTTTCTTCAAAATCTATTCCTTCTTGCTGTGCATACCCTTTACAAACAAGTCTGGCCTTGTTTCTAATTACTTCTCCATTTTCATTCAATTTATTTTTGAAGACCCATTTTGTCCCTATAACATTCTTATCCTTTGGTCTAGGAACCAGCTCCCAAGTGTTGTTCTTTTCGATCTGCTCAAGTTCTTCATCCATTGCTTTCACCCAACATTCATCTTTGCATTCTTTCACATTTTGTGGTTCAGTGGAAGATAGTAATGCCAAATAGCTTGAAGCTTCTGCAACTGTTCTTCTTGTTTGTACACCTGCTTCTTTCTGCCCCAAAATCTGAGATTCTGGATGATTCTTCTGAACATATCTGGATGGAGTCTTCTCTTCTATCCTTATCTGCTCCTCTGGTTCTTCTTGAGGTTCTTCTTCTTCATCATTCTGTCTTTGAGGGTAGTCTTCATTTTCTTCGATATCTTCATGGTTTACTTGCCTAGGAATGTATCCCTTCTCATCAACCACTACATCAATGTTGTCAACAATTCTTCCAAGTATTTTATTGTAGCACTTGTATGCTTTGCTGTGTGGAGAATAACCAAGAAGAATGCCTTCATCTGCTCTAGGTTCAAGTTTGCCAAGTTGCTCATCAGTATTCTTAATATAGCATTTGTTCCCAAAGATTTTGAAGTGCTTTACCAAAGGAGTCTCACCATACCAGAGCTCATGAGGAGTTTGAGTGCTGTTCACCCGGACATTTGTTTTGTTGAGAATAACAACCGCAGCATATGCAGCTTCACCCCAGAAAGTTGCGGGAGTTCCAAACTCATCAAGCATAGCACGAGCCATTTGTTGGACTGTTCTGTTCATTCTTTCCACTACTCCATTTTGCTGAGGAGTTCTAGCTGTAGAGAATTCTCTTCTTATCCCATGTTCATCACAGAAATTGAAAAATTCATTTGAGGTAAACTCCCCACCTCTATCGGATCTGAGGCACTTAATTTTGTATCCTGATTCATTTTCAACCAATGCTTTAAAGGATTTGAATTTTTCGAATTCTTCATCTTTGTGCTTCATAAGTCCTAACCAAACAAACCTGGAGAAATCGTCAATGAATAATATCAAGTATTCTTCTCCTCGAGGTGTCCTTTTCTTGAATGGTCCACATACATCTGTATGTACAAGCTCAAGAGGCATGCTAGCTGATCCTTCTTTCTCTGGAAAGTTAGTCCTGGTTTTCTTTCCAAACTGACATGATTTGCATATGGTGTTGTCTGGAATTTTGATATCTGGAAGACCGCGAACTGCCTGATATTTGCATGCTTTCCTTATTTGTGAAAAGCTTAGATGCCCCAACCTTCGGTGCCATAACCAGTGTTCATCATCCTTGCTTACATAGCATTGTTTTTGCGCTTCTTCAAATATGAATAGATTATTTGGAGTTCTTTTACCTTTGATCATCGTTTTACCTGTATCAAGATCATGAACAAGACATCCATTTGATCTAAATATCACCTCGGTTCCTTGATCACACATCTGGCTGACACTCAGAAGATTATGCTTCAATCCATCAACATACAAAACATTTCCAGCTTTGACCTTTTCTTTTAACTGAGCAGTGCCTTTTCCTTTTATAGTTGCAGGAGTATCATTTCCAAAAGAAACTTTCTTTCCCTTTTCTAGAGCAGAATATGATTCAATTTTTTCTTTATCACCTGTCATATGCTTCGAACATCCACTGTCAATGTACCATAGATTTTCATGTCCCTCTGCATAAAATGCTATTCCACATCTTTCTGTTTGTGGTTCCTTTATTCTCCATGTTTTGGTGCTTGAGGCTTGTTCCTTTGTCTGCTGAAACCTGCTCCTGCATTTAGAATCTTCATGACCAAAGTTATTGCAAATAGAACATTCAACTTCATTTTCAAGAACTGAAAAGTTGTTATAGGTCCTTTTTGTAATCCCGGTCATACTCCTTTGTTTTTGAGCTTCTCTAGTCATGATCGTTTTATATGCAACACATTGAGTTGCTTTGTGACCAAAGTTATGGCAAGAAAAGCATTGTCCATTGAAGAAACTTCTGCGGTTATCCAATCTTCCGGCCAAACGATTGTAATTTCTATTGTCGTTCATTCTTGAAGCAAATTGAGAGGATTTTACCTGTGGCTGGTTGTAGCTTTTGTTCATCCTTAAGACGGATTGCCCCTGACTTGCCTGATAGTCTTTGTTTGTAATTTGTCCCTACTTTACCTGGTGATCTCCATTGTTCCTTTGCTCATTCCTTCTTGCTGCATCAAGATAACTTTTTGAGGTGGATGCTTGAGAAGTTTCTCCATTATAGCCCAGACCTGTCTTGTTTAGAGGAGAGCACTATACATTGATGATCTCATCCAGAGTTTCAGATCCTTTGAAAAACTTAAGATTAATAGCCTTTGTTTTCTCAATCTCTTTTCTAAGACCAACAATTTCACCTTCTAACTTTTCAAGATATTTTTCCTTTTCATCAATTTGAAGTTGTAGAGTATCAATGATCCTATTCTTTTCTTCTATACATGTCTTGAGTCTAGAAATTTCTTCACAAAAGCTATCCACATCTATAGCATCCATGTAATCATCATCTTCAAATGCCATTAAAAGTTTATAGTCATTACCTCGTTCATCTTCATCACTATTTGATAGACCATCACTATCTTCATGCGTGTAGTAGCTTTTCTTATTTGCAATCTGTTTCTTGTTCCATCTAGCAGGTTCCTTTCCTTTATCCTTATAAGGACATTTCGCAGCATAATGACCTACTCTTCCACAAGCAAAGCATTTAAAGGGTAACTTACCTCTGAACCTTCCAGAAACCCTTTGAAGATTTCTAACAAAATTTGATTCTTCTTCTTCTTCTTCTGGCACGTGACTTGCTTCATAATAGTCTCCTTTGCCTGAAGCCTTGAAAGCAGCTTCTCTTCTGTCAGAAGGACCTCCCTTTCTCATTTCATAAGCCGTTAGAATTCCGTGTAGCTGAGACATAGTAAGAATTCGTAGATTTTCCTTTTCTTCTATTGCAGACACTTTAGATTCAAACTTGGGGGACAATGATCTTAGAACTTTTTCAACCACAATAGCCTCTTTTATTTCTTCACCCAAGTTTTTCATGCAATTAACAATCTCATCTACCCGAAGAAAATAGTTAGCCACACTTTCATCATTATACATTCTGAGATTCTCATACTGAATCCTGAGGGTTTGAAGTTTAGCACGCTTTACCTGTTCATCTCCTTCATAGCTCAAGACAATCTTGTCCCATATTTCCTTTGCGGATTTATATTGCATAACCTTTACGAATTCTGTTTGAGATAAGCATCCTAGCAGAGTATTGACTGCTTTAGCATTTGTTTCATATTTCTTCTTCCCAGCCAAATCTGTAGGAGTAGCTGAAGGAAAAGTGTAGCCAGTATCTATGATATCCCAAACTTCTGTACCAAGAGATTGAAGATAGGCAGTAACTCTTACCTTCCAATAATTGAAGTTTGTCCCATCAAAGATTGGTGGCCTGATTGATGCTTCCCTCTCGTAGTTGCTCATGATGAATGATCTTCCTCCAAGCGATCAAGCTTCTCTGAAGGACCCGCTCTGATACCAATTGTTGGAAATAATACTGAGAGGGGGGGGGGTGAATCAGTATTATCAAGTTCTTTTAATAAATCTTCCTTATTTATACTTTGAATTATTTTTGCATGTCAGTACCATAAAATAATGAGCATGAACAAAGAAAACAGATAGTCACACCAAAGAACACCAGATGTAAGGTGGAAACCCAATGTGGGTGAAAACCACCTGCTGCAATATGTCTCTATGTTCTTTCAAATTAGAAACTCCTTTTACAATGGTTTTGTACTGGTGCAGTCCTTTACCAGTACGCAGGCTGCAACCTGCAGAGAGCTACAACTCTCTCTCATTTTCCAGTCTCTCCTGGAAGGGAGCTACAACCCCCTACTTCTTTCTTTCAAGGATCACTTTTCATAAATTTTCAAACTGGATCCATAAACATCAAGAGATCATCAAATACAAGTAAATCACCCAGTCAACAGCAGTAACCAGATCAACAATAACAGTAAACTAAACCCAGAACACCTTATCAACAGAGAAAAGTCAGCCAATAAAAGATCTTAAGACAGATATGCAGTTTTTCTTTGTCTGGCCTGCGAGCGTACGCACTTCACCTTCTGCTCCCCTGCGTATACCCGTAGAGACCCTTCTGCTGCACCGCGTACCCACGCACTGTTTCTTCAATCGCGCTGCGTACTGTTATTGTAGGCACACACCCATAGATACTGTTGCGCCGTGTACTGCTACTGTAGCCACGCACCCACAGATGTTATCGCACCGCGTACCTGCGGCTTCTGAAGCGCCGCGTACTTCCCTTGTGCCCACGCACCTGATCCTCTGTCGCGCTACATACCCACGCACTGTGCCTTCTTCTGCTCTGCGTACCCATGCACTTTCACTGTTAATCACCTGCGTACCTCTGGTTATGGCCGAAATTGGCAGTCCACCAGTGTGCTACAGATCATCAGATTCCCAGATCTGATCATGCGCTCGAGAGATCACCCTTCATAGATTCACTTTCAACTTCACTTTTATGTAGATCAAGCTTTTAAAACAATAACCCAATATTTCAGATCTTAAGATATTCAACTTGCAAAAGATACTTAGCCAAGTGATCTCCTTTGCTTTATATAGGCAAGCTCTTCCTAAAAACATGGATCAATACCATAGATAACCAATACAAGGGGCCCAAAACATGAGGCTCAGTAATAATAATAATATAAAGCAATACCACGGGCCAAACATAGGAAACCCCACGTGAACGCGCTTCTCTGCCTTGAAGTAAGTGAACTGGGGGTACACACCTTCTGAACGGGTGACCTGCGTGAGCGGCCGCAGTCCCTTCACGACGTACCTGCGTGTAAGCACCATTTGAACTATTCTCCTGCGTACTTCTTGATTTTCAACATTTTGAGAGCCTGATCAGAGCATTGCCACTTGAGGGTGTTGCCATCAAGTACAACATCTGTATCATAGAGCCATACCAGAATCATTATTAATGCCAACATGCACTTTAAAATGGATGATGGCTTGCCTTTGTAGGCTTATTTCTCTCCATTTAAGGATGCATTGAGGTTCTACAAGGAACTCTCCATCTAGTTAGACTTATTACAACAACCATACTAGAATTAATTCAGGAAAAATCATTTTATCACAATCAATTTAAAATTTTAAAGCATTGCCTAAACATCATGCCAATGAATCACATGTCTAGGGTCATACACATATAGTTTCAATGATGATACATGAAATATGTTATGAGCTTTTATATGACTTGGTAATGCTGGTCTGTAATCCATTCGTCCAATTATTTCTAATATCTAGAAAGGGCCATAGAAGCGAGGGGAAATCTTTGCACAACTAGTCCATTTCAAATTGTTTTTCTTAGGTTTGATTCTTGCATTCAACACCTCAAAGGGACTCATCTTTAAAGACTCAAGATATCCATTATTATATGTAAATTATGCCAAATGAAAATATTCTTCCCACTT
This sequence comes from Pinus tabuliformis, assembly GCA_031772625.1. NCBI lineage: Eukaryota > Viridiplantae > Streptophyta > Pinopsida > Pinales > Pinaceae > Pinus > Pinus tabuliformis. The sequence continues at coordinate 981,576,038 of CM062805.1, read as the reverse complement.
AGTAGGTTGCTGCATAACATACATCTAAAGCATATCCTCCAGTACTTGATTCACACGTTCAGTTTTCCCATCAGTCTATGGATGGTATGTAGTGTTGAACTGGATTTGGGTACCCAACCCTGTAAATAGGGTTCTCCAAAATGCGGAGGTGAATTTTACATCTCTATATGATATAACTACCTTAGGAATACCATGCAACTAGAACACTTCTTTCATAAAAATGTCAGCAATTTGAATTATCTTGAAGGTAGATTGTACTGGAATGAAATGAGTTTTTTTACTGAGTTTATCCACTACTACCATGATCGAGTCATTGTGCCTCTTAGATCTGGGTAACCTAGTGATAAAGTCAATTGTAATGACCTCCCACTTCCACTTCGTTATAGGTATTGGTTGAAGAATACCAATAGGGTCTTGATGTTCAAATCTAACTTGCTGATATTTTATACATTTTGTCAAATGTTCTATTATATCGTCGTGCATTCCAATCCAAAAATAATCCTTTTTAATTGCTAAAAACATTTTTTGATATCTGGGATGGGCATTGTAAGGACTCTTGTGAAATTTGTCTAGAATCAATTGCCTAACAAAAATATGGTTGGGGACATATATCCTTCTTCTAAAAGCTAATAACTGATATTTGTTTATATCATAGTCTAACTATTTTTCCTGGCTGTTAACTTGCTGAGCTTGCTGCCATAAAAATTTGTATGTAGGATCTCATTGGGAAACTTATTTAATTTTCTCCATAAACTTAAATTCAATTCGATTATAATACAGTTCATAAATACAATGTATTCTTCTACTTAATGCATCTTCAACTCGATTTTCTTTTCCTTTTAAACACTTAATGTAAAATTCAAATTCAATAAGGAAGGAATTCCACCTTGCTTGACAGGCATTTAGGTTGGGCTGTTTGAAACAACTTGTCAGACCATTATGGTCTGTCATTAACATAAATATTTACCTAAGAGATAATTCCTCCACACTTTTAGTGCGTGAACTACCGCAGTTAATTCCAAATCATACGTGGAGTATCTATGGTCATGCTCCTTCAACTTTCGTGACTCGTATGCAATCACCTTCCCATCTTGCGTTAGTATCGCTCACACCCCTTCTTGAGATGCATGTGTGCAGGCCACAAATTCCTTATTTGGGTCAACAATCTTTAGCACAGGGGCAATAGTTAGTAGAAGTTTTGATTATTGAAAACTTTGCTGACATTCACTGGTCCACTTAAAAAGAAAATTCCTTCTTCTTTAAGGAGGTGATGGGGTACACAATCTGAGAAAATATCTCTATAAAATGGTGGTATATCCCAGATAACCCATAAAAAATTGTATATCAACTACATTTTTCGGCACTGACCACTCCATAATGGTCTTGATCTTCTTCGTCTCAATCGTTATTCCTTCCTCTGAAATGGCATGCCCCAAACACTAAATCTGATTTTTATAAAAATCGCATTTACTAAATTTTTCATACAACTAGTGATCTCGTAATGTTTGCAGTATTATTCATAGGTGTTCCTTATGTTCTTCTAGAGTTTTTGAGTAAACCAATATATCATCTATAAAAATCAATACGAATTTATCCAAGAAAGGATGGAAGATGTCATGCATCAAACTCATAAATTTCGTGGGCATGTTAGTGAGTCCAAAGGGTAGGACTACAAATTCGTAGTGTCCATATAGGGTTCTAAAAGCCATCTTACAAATGTCCTCATATTTCACCTGAATTTGGTGGTATCCTGATCGTAAATCATTTTTAGAGAAAATTGTTGCACCTTTGAATTGGTCAAACAGATTGTCAATCTGAGGCAGAGGGTGCTTATTATTAATATTTAATGTGTTAAGTTTCTTATAGTTAATGCACAATCATAGCATGTCATCCTTGTTCCTTACAAATAACACCGGATCTCCCTAGGGAGATACACTAGGACGAATATATCCCTTATCGAGCAACTCCTATAGTTTCATCTTAAGCTCAGTTAGCTTAGGTAAACTCATGCGATAAGAAGCCTTGGATAATGGTGTTTCTCTACGAATTAATTCTATGGTGAAATCAATATCATGTTTTGGAGGTAGCCATGGTATGTTTTCAGGAAACACATTAGTAAATTCCTAAACTATTGGTATGTTTTACAAAGTGGTGGTATTGTCTTTAGAATTAGAATACCCAACTTGAACCACATAAAACACACAACCTTTTCTGATTCAAAATGGGGCAAAACTTCATGGGTTTTCTAACCCCTTGCATCTCTTACTGAGATTTATCTCTAGCAAGATAGCTAATGGACTTCTCTTTACAATTCACTAAAGACCAGTGCCCCTCCAACCAGTCCATCCCAAGTAGAAAATCATATGATCCTAAAGGAAAAATGTCCAGTTATGCATTTATGTGCTGACCCCCTACCTCAATGGGACAATTGGGCACCTTAGCATTTACCCTCCTCTTGGCCCCTATAGCTAGTTGGACTAGCTAGGGGTTTTTAAATTTATAAGTTTGCAAACAACATTTTTCCACTACCTTGGGGCTGACATAACTTAAGCTTACAGCTGGATATACTAAAATATACATGGGTTGATTAATTAACTTACCTTCCAACTCTATGATAGTAGGATGATGATCAGCTTGGAAACCTTGTAATGCAATATTAATCCTAGGCATACTCCTTGCCACCTCCCTGATTGTGGATGCTTCTTGCACATTAGAATTGTTCATATCTCGCACGGTGGGGGAAATTATTGTAATAGTGGGATTCTCCATAGCCCCAACATTACAAAGGAGGCTTCTATACTTGGCTGGTCTCTGACTTGCTGGATGCTTCAATAGGATTCCATCTGAGTTTTTGTTGATTTCTTCCAAGATTTTTAGTTGATTCATTTGTCTTTGCATTCTTAAAATTTGTAGTTTTAGTGCCTCTGAAATTATGAGAATTCTTCTACCCCTTCTTCTCAAACCAACTCTTTCCATTGTCTCCTTTCTACTTCATCTGTTGGTAACACATTCGAGCTTTTCATATTGCTTCATCCATGGTTTTAGGATTATCAAATTCTATTATTTCCTTCATAAATGTAGGCAGACTACTCAAAAAACATTGTACTTTGGATTTTTCCTCTCGGATATATGGCACATATCTTAATAAGGATGTAAATTTGGTCACATACATCTCCATAGTTAGTTGTCCCAACTTTAAATCATGGAATTATTTAGCCTTTTCATCATAGAATTGCTTCGTCAAATATTTGTTTTTGAAGTGTTTTTGAAATTCATCCAATGTTACATCACACTCCTCCATCCATTCCACTCTCTTTACCTCTTCCCACCATAAGGTGGCTTTCCCTTGAAGCTGATAGATGGACAATCTGGCCTTAATGTTATTTTCATATTCGTAAACTTGAAAATATTTATTCATATTGATGAGCCAAGCTTCTATAGCCTCCTCTGCTTCACCATCAAAGGTTGGGGGTTTGATCTTTCTGAATTCCCCCTGCAATTCCAGTTTCTGTTTCTTTGTTTTCCTTTGATCTGAGACATTTCCCGACTCCTCTTCATGGTCAACTCTATTTCCATCAATTCTCTAGGTATGACTTCCTTCTGGAGTATCCTCAATTTGATGTTGATGTTCTTCTTCGTCTCTAGTTCTATGCTCAGGACTAGGTCGAGAGGTTCAATGGTTTTGTTTGTCTGAGAGGCTTTTTAGGATCCTCTCTTGTTTGCACATTAGTCTTTCATTGTCTATTCTTAATCGAACCATTTCGACTTGCAACTATTGAAAAATTTTGAGTAGTATACTTGTTTCGTGTTTATGTTTTGCACCCAGCTACACCCATGCTTTTGGATTTGCTTCTAAGTTTGGCATGGAACCTGCTCCCCTATTTGTCTTGATGGAAATTGTCCTCCAGCTCCTCTCCTCATCATGATCTATTTACTTTCTCACTCTCTTACTCTGTGCACATTTCAACACACTCTTCATCACTACCATTGCCTAATCAAACCACAATATTGAGATCGTGCTCTCATACCACTTGTAACAAGTCTACCGATTAAAAATATAAAATTACCTGCATACATTTTTTTTAATGATATTTACAATATCCAGTCATTTATTCACTTCATTGATGTACATTGTATTTAAATAAGAAGCATACAAATATTTTAATCCAAGAATGAGATGGAAGGCGCCCTAGTCCTCTTTCCAAAGTAGTCTATTACTATTTGAATTAACCTCATATAATGGTGCATGCACAGAGACATTGAAATTTCATATTCTAATTTATTACTCTAGTATGAGCTTGTTTGGCGTCAATCACAGAGGACACTTGGTCTTATGACCACCGTCCATCTGTAGGGCTTCTAGGTCTACGGATTTGGCTCTCAGGACTTCGAATGAGGTAATCGCTTCCACCCCAAGCCTTGAAGTCATCGATCATTATGCACCTTATCTGTTAGGAGTATCTCTTTGTTCTTCTCATGAGTCATTTGCACCCTTCAAGCGCCATAGCCACCAACAGGTAAGTGTGGCTCTATGAATGTTATCTTTTGTTGATGATTTTGTTTTGTTGTGGTGTATTTGGATAAATTTCTCTTTCTTTTACAGGGTTTCATTTTCTTTTACGGTGATGTCGTCCACTCTTCCAATAGGAACCAGATTTGGCCGCATATGGCCTTCTTCACATATTGGTACTCCGAAAAATCTTGAATTATTTCATCAAATTATGCTCTCGGTTACATAGTCATTCTGATACCATACCCCTCTAGGACTCGATGACGAGTTGTTGGTATACTTTTTTTCTTTGGTAAGGCTTAGATTGTTTCATTTAAATATAATTGTATTAGATACTTCTATCACTTATCACGTAATAGTTAGGGTTTGACTGGTTCATTTTCCTTGTGTTAATAGGTATGTGCGTCATTACTACTCCAGTGGCAACGGCTGTGATGCCAAACATGCTCTAAATATCACGTTCCCTTTGGTTTCCAAGTTTTTATTTCTTCTTCTTTTATATGGTACAAGGGTTTATACCCTTTTGTTATGGGTTTGTTTGAGATAGGGTAATTTGAACGGTTTTTCACTATGACTTCTCAGCATGATCGGATTCTTCTAAGTTGAAAGAAAATTGCTCAATCTGAAAGTTTTTTCAACTATTTGAACTGGTGTTTTGTTTCAGGAAATATTGTATATAATTAAACCTCCATAGGAGCTCAGATCTTCTGTCTCTTTTTGACTGTATACAATTATCTTCAATTAAATTCTCAGTTTCTTCATATTTATATGTATTGATTTGAATTTTCCTTGTTACATGGTTATTGGTTTATGTGTACCATTATATTCATTTGGTTCTTAGATAGTACTTTATGTTTACAGAGTTTTTTTAGAAGAAATAAATAAAGGGTGATTGTACTCGTGAAAAGCTCTTTGTAAGGATATCTGGTAGGGTTGAATCTCTATTGGGTTCTTCTTTGACCCACATGGTCCTACATATAATTGTTGGGCAAGGGACTGTTTGGTCCCTAGGGCTCTGCCTCGTGTTGAACTAACCTAGCCTATTATTCCCTAGTTCTCAAATATTCTCTGTGTACCAAAATTTATTATGGGAATTGCTACTGTATCTTGCAGTATTTATCATCTTATTTATTGAAAGGAATATAACTGAGTCTTTTACAGTATTTTTCATTTTGTTTATCAAAAAGGATTAGATCAAAGTCTTTTCTTTTTATTTAAAAATAAGAATAGGAATCACACCCACGTAATTTTTCTAGTAATGGCATTCCTTCATCTTGCTCAGGTCTGTTCAATTTTAAATAATGGATCAATTTTAAAGAATGGATATCAATATTTCTTTCATGACAAGAATATATACCTTTTTAAAGAGATTTGCATTATATGGTTTTCAATTTTTGGTATAATAAATTTATGTAGTCTCTTGTGATTTCCTGGGTTATGAATCAAAAACTAGTTTAATTTTTTCTTGTTTCAAAACAAAAGAAACACAATCGATTCTGTATTTTTAATACTAACCTACTGATAATTGTGCTCCCTGGTCGTGACTGGACCTAGGTTAACTAGAACACATTCACTACTGAGGGGGGTGTTTCTAATAGCTATGCTGGGTCTGAATGGTCTTTGAGCAAGCTTGCAACTCCAAAAGCTTAATTGGTATCCCATTGTCTATTATAATTCCTATAGTGTTTTTACCTGTTTAGTTCTCACATCTGAAACAAATTTTGGACAGAAATTTATGGTGAATGTTATATTGCATAGAGGTCCAATTATCATACTCTCTTTTTTAAGGAAGACCATTTCCTATGTCAAATAGAATCCTACTTATTTTTCTTTAAAGAGTAAACACATAACCCTTCTCTTTCACATATAGAAAGAAACAAAAAAAACCTTTTTTCTTACAGGAGAAAAGAAATTAAACAATTCTAAGAAAAATAGTAGGTGTACTTATCTTTTTGAATAGATTATAATAATTATCGGTAGGAAAGTCTCACCACCCAGCCTCAAAGCTAGTAAGTATGTCGAGCCTCTCCCCTGAGCTTTTTCCACACTTGACAATTTGGAATTTCAAATTCCAGTTCTTGAGGTAACTAGTACTTGGGCCGACTACTCCAGTCTAGTGCAGTACTATACAGTCATGGATCAGTGAAATGATTCCATTGGCTATACCTTCAGCTCAAGAATACCTCCATCTAGCAACGTTCTCCTTTTCCAAATTGAATCCCTTCTTTCCACCTATCCTCCTGCCTATAGCTATCCTTGGATTTTTCCATTTAGATTTGGGGTTTTTGGTCCCCTCTAAGAAAAGTGGAAATATTGATAACTTGTTCGAATTGTCCATGAATTCAAGATTTAATTTCTTTTTACTAACTATTCTTGGTTCACAACCGTAACCTTCCATACATCATATCATTGCATTATTTATTTTTTTCCTCTTATCCTAATGTAAAGTTTTTTATCACACCTTATCGGCAATTGTAAATTAGTGAGTTATTCAAGTAAAAATGATTAACTGTGAGTAACTACTCATAACATCGTAGTATAACAAACTTCCTTCTCCTCGAAATACTATAACTCCACAAATATTAATACTTTTCTCCTACCCCTTCTCTCATGGGAGTAGTCCCTTTTCTTGTGGAAGTATCTCGTGAGGAAAAAAGGACAGATTTCAGAATTACAAGGATGGTTGTGCATGTCAATAGACCTGTCGGCATGTTACACACTTGAACTAGTATGAATGACCCCCTCGATTAAAAACATTGATGTTTCCTATTTTGGAACTGGTCCTATTCCTTTCAGCAGGTGAGAATGAGAAGGGGTTACAGTCAGTGACGTATGCAATTTTATACAATATTTTTAATATAAATAAATACAAATATAATTTTAGCAATCCAGTTAGACTAGTGTAGTCAAATACCTTTTTGCAAGCAACTTAGACACATTTATATATTGAACATTGATTTGGTTTTCTATAAATAAAGAATTTTAATACAACAGTTTCATATTTAATATTTTATTTTAAAATTAAATTATCATTATTTTATAAATTATATAATTTATTTTTCATTTTATTATAATTAATTTTATTTTTTTGAAATGATTTTTTCAATTTAATGACACTAGTAGTAATTTTGAGTCAATGTTTGGAACCAAACAATATCACGAGAACACAGATTCCATTTTATTTTAAATATATTTTAAAAGACATTATGACTTGGTCATGTTATCAGTGGTTTATGACAACCATGATATTGACCCATGATATTCATGTGGATTATAGCCTATTCAAAAGGGAAAAACCAAAATAGATCTAGCGTAACTTCAAATCTACCAAGTGCCAAGATGATCAAATCTCTTTTCACTAATATTTCTCTAATATATAATTAAAACTAACAAATCAATCTCATTACATATTTTTTTTTTTCAAACTCATATTTAGATATTTTTTTAATTCTTTCTTTATATTACTCTATTTTATTTGAAATCAACGAGAAAAAAAATATATTTAATATCATTTATTAATGCTTCAGTGCATTTATGGAAGAAATGTTCTCACATAACATTGCATTAAAGGAAATAGAATAATAATTTCATTCAAAATTTTAAAAATGTTATTGTCAACCATAAGCATGACACTTCAATGTCCACTCTAAATAACATAACTACATCAATTTTATATATAGAGATAAAGTAATTAATAATTAAAAATATATCATTTCATTTCTAAGTGTTTTCTACTTTTTAACCCGATGAATATCTATAATTCCTTCACCACTCCTTCGCCACTCAACACGGAGATTACAGATGACATCTGAAATCATATTTGGTGTTATAACACACTTTGAAAGAAATTTTAAATTCATTCCATGCTAAATATAGAGTTGATATTAGTATTTAAAAAAATATTAATAATAGAAAAAGTTCTTGTGTCAAATTTATTATATAGATATATAAATTCAATGTAAAAAATTTGTTATATTTTTACTTTCGTAGTAATATTTCAATTTCCATCTTGAGGGTTTGTAGTTAGTCAATCATCCACTAAAATGTTGAACCTAGCTCAAGTAAAGTCTCCTTCTGTCACTGCAGGTCAAATCGTAGGTATGGCTAACCTACTGGGTAAATTTTCATTCCTACTGAAGCCACTTTCGTTGCAACAAAGTTACCTTTCTTTCTTCTTAATTTGGAGTTGGAAACAAATAATTTATGACCCTAGGTATAAACATCGAGCCAAAGTTATGACAAGAAAATTATCCAACATCCCTATCCCAAATGGAAACCCTAATTTTCAAACATTTCCCTTGATCATAGAATCACATTTAACCACCATTCTTGTGCATTTTAAACCGATAAGTTTCACCTGAAAGGTCTCATGGAAAAAAAAATTACTTTCTCTCCTCTATGTTGTAGTATTTTTGAATTCATAAAGGCCTTCCTCCTTTGGTTGAGGTTGTTTTGTCTTATTACCAATATTGTATCTGTAGATTCCATTGTCATAAATTCTTCATCCCACTTTCCTCTTTGTGATTGAGTAGTTCTATGACATCCATGTCTTATGTCCATGGCTCCTCTAGATCTTGTAATAGACAACAATGATAATAATTTTTAGTAGACCAATCAAATCCAATTATCAACAATGAAAGAAGTGTAGGGGAAGAATTATTGGTAGACTATAGTTTGAATAGAGTATAAGTTGTCCTTACAAGATAAATATTAATTTAGATTAGCATTTTTCCCAATGTAACATACTTTACCTCTAGTGTGTGTATCAATTTTGTTACATTCCTCATTTATAACTTATTTTGCGCAATCTTTTTAGAGATAATTAAATTACTCTATAGTGAATGTAGTTGATTATTAAAATTATGACTATTCTATTTAATGTATTCTATTAAACTTTGATTTTATTTGAGAATAGTGTTATATTCTTGTAACATTTCTATGTCTATTTTTTAATGGAAAAAAAACTTGATGGCACTAGACTAGGCAATATTTGTGCCTCAATAGGATTACAATATTTGACCTAATTCAATGCTAAATTTGGATGGGAAAGTAAAAATTTACAAATTCCTGTGGGCCAAAAATTCAAAATTAAATACCCACCAACTATTGAACTAAAAAAAAAAAAAAAATAGACTCTTTCTTTCTCCTTTGATAATTTTTTCACTGATGATAGGCAGGGACCCGAAAAGAGAAGAATAGGCTCCTCTTCCCGCACCTGGGTCTCGATATGGGAGATTCGAAGTCCACCCATTCTGTTGTGGATGGAAAGTTTCAATATTTCCTTCTTTTGCTTGGATTCTTGGAACTAGTTTGAATATAAGGCAAATAATTGATAGATTTTTTATGATCTGTAGTGGTTTTTAAAGCATCTTAAGGATTCATATGAATCACGCACATGAATTTTATTTTTCTCCCTTTTCGTTCTAGAAATTGGAGCTACAGAGTAAGGAATTGTCGGCTCCATGAACAAAGGGTGGATATAGGGTTAAATTGTGGGATATTTATTCATGTAATGGTGTAGAATGTTTTGATTATCATAAAGGTTTTCCAAAACTTTAGGCTCATTGTGTGTCTGTGATGGTTGAATTGCTTACCTCAGCTCAAATTGATTCCCTTCACGTAGTGTGATCTCCTTCCTTACATGCTATTTTCCTTCGCTCACCTCCATGAAGAAGATTTTCTAGCCCAACCTCCAAATGTCAAGAAAAGGGAAGGAAGAAGACAATGGACAAAATGAGGTAAGTCATTGCAAAATTATAGATATGTAATTTTTTAAATCCTTTCTTTGATTTTTATTGTTTTTTTAATTCCAAAATCTAAAAAAAAAAATTATATATGTAGGGATATGAGACTAACTAGGAGAAAGAGGCCTTGGCTTCCATACTAGGGATGGTGGCAGTTAACAAATTTGATGATGTGGACTTGAAAATGTTTTCTTGATATGTAGAAAAATGATTAGCTAAAACCACTGAAACATTGCAAGCACACCAATCGTTTCAAAGGAAATCAATTGATTCCCAAACCACTCCTAGATCGAGTAGAAGATCAAGGAGAAAATCATTGATCATAGCCACTAAGAATGTGGAACATGAAACACATAATTTCAATGCCTAATCCACTCATGGAACCCAAATCGCTTCTTCCACAATGCCACATTAGGAATCTTACAATGGTAGTTGTGATATAATGATAGAATATGACATGGTTTTAGGAAAAATCTATAAATCAGATGCTGGGAAATATTTTGTCAACAGGTTTAATAAATCATGCCTTTAATGGCTCAAATAACATCTCTAATTTTCATTCTGAAAGGTACCGTTGCACTCACAAAAATCAGTGATTCATGACATCGAGATTGAATTTGGCATAGGTTGTGTTGGGCCATGAATACGACCAGTTTGTAACACTTATTTCATCCATTTTTACTCTTTTTTATCCTATCATTTATTATAATTTATTATTTAAATCCATTTCATAATGATTTATGCTCTTATGAATGAATATTATTTCTTCTCCTTTATTTCTAATAAATTGATGATTATGCATGATTTTATCAATGATAGTTTTAATAAATTGGTTATAACATTATTCACCATTTTTAACCTCCAAGATAATTTCTAGATTGAAGATTTGACCATTAAAAGTGCCAACTCAGAAATTTGCTGGAATAAGAAGTGACAATTTTGTGGTTGAGATTCTGAGCAACTAAAGAAGAATCTGGAAAATCCGGAACATGGGTTTTGTCTAGAATGGACCCAATTAACTCTAATAACGATTAGTTTGCCCAAATTCGACTTGTATTGAGAGAAATGCAGGGTTTTTTGATCACTATTTTCTGAGATTTGTTGTGTGGCCATTTCCCTAAATCTCAGCTGCAAAGCCAAATTCGCCTTGCTCTTGTTGAAAGCTGGATGGAAATATATCTTCTTGTTGATCAATTGGTTGGAAACAATCCAATTTTGTAATAGAAACCATGTTGTAATTATCTCTATTGTAACTGCTCTCTGCTCTCTCTTTATTTAAATCAGAACAAAGATCAGAGATGGAGATGAAAAAATGGTGGAGAATTGAGGATGAATTAGAGATTCAGAATTGAGGATGGTAGAGAGAATGGATAATGGCTGAGAGATGGAGAGATTTCTTGTTGTAATCCATTGTAACTCTGCTTTGATATTTTAATATAAATCTGGTTGCCATTCCATCGTTGATCCTGAAGTAACCCAGCAGCATCCGCTGGCGGCTAAGGGCCCAGCCTCTGGTGGAGTACGCTGCTGCTGCTGTGTATTATATTTTTGGTTTATGCGTGGTTTTGCTTATCAGCTTTATTTGGTAATTTGGTATGTTCTATTATTTTACATTACAGCTCTGTCACATAATCTCATTTTCTGAGACAGAAATATCATATCGATTTTGCAACGCATTGCTATTTCTTTAAGTGCTGATATAAATGGTTTTTACAGGATACCGTTGTTGATCAATTATAGAATATCTGTGTTGTAACATTTAACCATTGATATTACTGAATTCATCTTGGAAATTATATTTCCTTACGATTGTTGAACTTATAAACGTTATTGTTCCATTCTAAAAAGAGAATTGTATTATTTATAAGACTGATAATTGGATTACCAGATCAAATTACCATTAAGGTGTGTCGTGTGTTACGTTACTGTGTATTTTTGTTTGGCTTTCAAGCGTTGTTTTATATTTCATTTCTAATTAGTTTCCCTTCTATTTCCGTTTGTTGTCCGATTTATTCTTAGAGTAAAGGTTGTTATCTGATTCCTGTAGGATACGATTGCTATATTTATTTCCTTAGACTAAGGTTTTGCTATTCATTACAGATTGCTATTAATTTGGCTTTGTTGTTGTTCATTTTCATTAATTAGAGTTAGCTGTTCAGATTCCTTTAATTACAGTTTTCTACGCATTTACTTCGCTGTTCATTTCCGTTGGTTAATTGCAAGAGTTTGCTTTTAAAGAGTTTTCCTAATTTACTTTCAATAGTAGCTTTAGTTCAAATTCTATTTCCTTTTAATTGCTTTAATGCAGAGCTATCAACTGTAGAGAACATTGGTTATTGCTTCCTCGTTCTCAGATTGATTGTCTTGTTCTAGTTTGATTTCAATTGTATCAATCTCTAGAGGAATGAGTTATTGCTACTGTATCCTCAATTGATGTTTGCTGAGAGAGTAGTTGGATTTCAGAGCATTTGAGTTTATGTTGTTGTAGTTAGATTTCTTTTCAAGCATTCATTTACTTTTGTATTTTGGGCACTGTACTACATCTTTCATAACATTACTCTTGAGTAAATAGCTGCCTCAGACTAAGTACACTCTTGGAATAAAAAGTCGTCCCTGGGTTGCCAATTAATGCGAAGGTAATTATGAGTTAAAAAGAGACCCTTTTTATAGCTCGACATTTTGGCGCCGTTGCTGGGGAGAGTGTAGCCATTTTTAAAGAGTAGTGTGCATCTGATGAGTGTATGTTAAGAAAGCACTAGGTATTAAAAACAGAAGGTAAGAACCTGCATACAGAGCATGTAGAAGCCCTGCTCCCCCGCCCGCTTTCCAACAGAACTGTTAAAGAACTTAGGGTAAATGTTTGAGTTTTTGTGTGAATGACTAAAAAAAAAATATAGAAATTTTGAAAAGCAAAATCTTATGATTTCACTCAAGTGGTGATGTAAGCACCACCCATCTCACTAATCAATTGACAGGAACATTTGAAGAAGGAGCCTCAAAGAAACACATGAAGAACATCTTCTATTATGGTAAGTAATGGCTGACATTTCTACTTTTGAATTTCTTATCAAAGATCTAGGAGGAGTGACACAAATGCACATAATTCCCCCATCTTCTCTACCAAATTTTCATGGCTTGAAAAATGAAGATCGAGATACATTCTTATTTGAGTTTGAAATACTTTGTAGAGGATATAATTATTACACTAATGATCAACGGTTGAAAGTGTTTCCTCTTACTTTAAAAGGAGCAGCTCTCTGATGGTTCATGAGCCTAGGTGGGAATTGCATCCAAACATGGGAGGACATGAAGAACATATTCTTGAAAAAGTACCAAGACTATTGTAAGGCCGATGAAGATATTTTCAATATGATACAAGGGGAAGATGAAAGCTTGGAGGACTATGTAGATTGATTTCATTATAACCTTCAAAAATCAAAATATAAGCATTTGGAGAAAGAGATCTTAAAAACACTACTTCTTAAAGGAATCAAAGATAAATTTTTAGAACTCTTAAATTTGATAGGAAAAGGTGATGTTTTTCAGTTGTCATATGATGATGTTTGTGAATTGTGCATAAGGTATTCAAGAGGAATCTCCAAGGCTGGTAAGAATTCTAGAGATGTTTGTTCTTTCTTTTCCAAATCTGCTACAAGAATAGGAGACATAAGAGCTGAAATCAAGGCTTTATTTGAAAATTTTAAAGTTGATTTTATTAGCTCTCTAAATTCAAAATTGGATGTTTTGCAAGTTCATAAAAATCAAGAAATTGATGAATTGTTTTGCCCTCATGACCGAAAGGAGCATACCATAGATGGTTGTTCTTCCTTATCTAAGTTGGAAGTGGCATATCAAAGAGATGGGGACGCTACAATAAGGTCAATAGGTATGGTTCAAAACACTTCCTCTTCATTCTCTTACTTGCATAATCCATTATGGAATACTAATGTGTTAGGGCAGCCATGTCAATTTCAATATAACCACCACCAATCTTGTTTACAAGTTTGGCATGGTTCACCTTATGATTGCATGAATACTCTCCCTAATCTTGTAGCACAAACACATTCTCCATATTCTTCACCAGCTCTTCCACAACATCTTGCTTGCCCATCAAAACCATTCACACAACCCAATCAACCACATCATCGAAATGCTCCATTCCGTATACAATTTCCTGCTCAACTAATTCCACAGACTCACCATAATAAACCAGTACAACATCCTTACAGTGTTGAACTGCAAAATTTACCCACCCTTCCCACACATTCTATCTCACATGCACCAATGGAGAAAACTTACAATGAGATTCAGAATGTTTCAAATTCAAAAATTGTAGAAGTTATGGGAAAAAATGAGATTTCTTTTAGTTTGCATCAACAAGCCATTTTAAAAGCTCAAGAACTTCATCATATGATGGCTATGGGAAATCAAGAAAGTAACGGATACATTGAAGATTGGTTTCACTCCATTACTTGTTTGCAGCATTGCTCCATACTTCAACTATTTTTGACTCCATCTTTTCAAGGGAAGTTGGCTTCTCATACCCTAATTTTTATCATTATGCATTTTTCAAATTTGGGTATGTGCATACATGAAGCCCTATTTCGAAAATGGTTCGATTGGAAGTACTCCTATATGTAATCATATTCATCTTTCAATCATAGTAGGTTAGTGAAAAAAATAAAAAAATAAAATAAGAACATAAATAAATTCATTTTGTTTTTTTTGTAAAAATAGTTGTTTCTTTGTTGCAACACGCTATCGAAATCAACATCGGTGATAATTTTTTTTTTAATCATTTGTGTATGTAGATAAATTATAACGGAAATAATAGTTCTACAAACGCTCATATTCATTTTTATCACCAATTTGAAAAAATGCTTGAATATCATTTTTTGGGCTTGCGGGCTTGATGAAATTTCTGGAAAAATAGTTGGGACAGTCATGTTTATTGGGACGAAAAGTGAATATTTTTAAAACCTGTTTTGACCCTAATTATCCCTTGATATATACTTTCCAACCCAATTTTAATCACTCAATTTGGATTTGAAACGAAAAATTTAGAACCAAAACATTGACTGGGTGTCTAGCGGGCAGCTTAGGAACAGAGTTGGGACAGTCGGTTATTGGAGGCCTAAATGAATGAATTTCTAAAAACCTGTTTCTATGGTAGATTTACCTATGAACATAGTTTACAAAGCAATTAGAATCACTCATTTTCGATATCGTATGGGGAAGTTATGATCAAAATACTAACTATCTATCGTAAATCAGCACCCATAAAAGCTATGTTTTTCCGGCTGTTCCTTACATTATTTGACCTATCAATTCCTCTTGTCTTCAAAGCTTGTTTCTATTGGAAATAAATAAATTAATCTACTTTCATTTCCAATTTGAATCATTCGAATCCGACATCAAACAAAAAATATATGCTTGAAATATCAATTGTTCGTCTAAGTTGGGTAATCGAAAATGACTTTGTTATGCAGGTTGTTCTAACTAAAATTGACATATCATATCATTGAGTTTTTAAAACATATTTCTATTGGACATACACCTTTTAATTAGCTCTCATCTGGCTTTGGAATCACTCAATTTGGTCGAAAAACAAAGAATTTGTGATTAAAACACTGCAAGTTAGCATGATTGGCCACTGCTCTCCCGCAGGTAACAAATAAATTTTACTTCGTTATTTTGTCAGTGAATTTGTTATACAGAGTAACTAATTTTTGTTTTTTTTCATAATTATTGGATTATGAGAGCCCGATCACCTCTCTTTATCCATGATTTAATGTTTTATTGCAGGTAGACACTCGTTTTTTTCAAGTCTTGGGAAAATAAAGAAGGTCAATTTATAGACGAGTGATTTTTGAAAGAAATTTTATGAAACAAAGGAATTTCATCCAACTCATTACCCAACGGATTCATAATAGAACAAATGAAAAATTGATTTCAATTTGAAGATCCATGTCTTATCACTGTTGCGAAAACATCTTTCAAAGAAATCATTTTTTTTACATAATATCATAGTTGTTGTAACTTAATTTATTTATTTACATACTGTTTTTAAATCAAATGTTGTTTCTTTTCTGATTTCTCTTATATTTTGTGTTTATGTGTTGCTCCATTCAAACTGTAACCCATCCTCAGTATCAATGCAGTGAACAACTAATTTGTTTTTTGCATGCTTTCATTTTATGATTGTCCATTTTGCTGTTGTTTTTTCACGTTTTGCTGTCCCTTTTCGAAATGGAACAACACTTCTGCACTTTTATGTTTTGCTGTTCCTTTTCGAAATAGAACATCACTTCTGCACTTTCACATTTTGTTGTTCATTTTCAAATGGAACAACACTTCTGCACTTTCACGTTTTGCTATTCCTTTTTGAATGGAACAACACTTTTGCACTTTCACTTTTTGTTGTTCCTTTCCGAATGGAACAACACTTTTGCACTTTCACATTTTTCTTTTCCTTTCCGAATGGAATAGCACTTCTGCACTTTCACGTTTTGTTGTTTCTTTCCGAATGGAACAGCACTTCTGCACTTTCACGTTTTGTTGTTCCTTTCTGAATGGAACAGCACTTCTGCACTTTCACGTTTTGTTGTTCCTTTCCGAATGGAATGGCACTTCTGCACTTTCAAATTTTGTTGTTCCTTTCCGAAAGGAACAACACTTCTGCACATTCACATTTTGCTGTTCCTTTCCGAAAAGAACAACACTTATGCACTTTCACTTTTTGCTATTCCTTTCCGAATGGAACAGCACTTTCACATTTTTGTTGTTCCTTTCCGAAAGAACAAAACTTTCACATTTTTGTTGTTCCTTTTCAAAGGAACAACATTTTTGTCTTTTTTGTTCCTCTTAAGGAACAACACTTTTTCACATGCATTTTTCTGCTATTCCCTACAGGGAACAACACTTTTTCGTGTGTATTTTTGCTTTTTGGTGTGCATTTCCTTTGTTGTTCCCTACATGGAACACCACTTTTTGAGTGTTTTTGATGTTCCTTAAAAAAAAAAAGCAACACTTTGGGAGTATTTTCGAGAGAAACCCTTCCTTCCTCTTGTGGGATTATTTCTAGTTCATCTCAACCACATTTTACTGATTCCCTTTCATGGCATGAAGTACACTATTTTTATGAGGACGAGAATTATGGATTCTATTGAAGCGAGTTAATATCATTCACATTATGATCTATAACAAGATAGCTCCTTAATGATAGCTTATTTTCAAAAGGGACACAATTATTTATATACTACTTTACTGCATTGTTTTCTATTGAACATAATGTTGATTGATCATATTAATATGATGTTGGTTCCACCCTTCCTGGTTATAATATTCTCTGTCTGTAACAAATGAGATTATGGGTATATTTTTCTATTGACATGTTCAACTTCTTCCACCATCCCTGCTCTTAAGGAGTACTGAGCCTCCCTCTCTTTATCATAAAAATGTGTAATAACAACAAAATTTTGTTCTTAGATGGAGGATAGGGGGTCTCATTATGAGCCAGTCTACCATGTTCATAAGGCTATAACAAAGTGACATTCCCATTATGGCCACCACACCAGGGTTATGATCCATTGGATAGCTAAATTATCCTTGGAATAGGAGGTCTCATCATGAGCTGGCTTGATCACTTTTGCTACATCCTAGTGAATGGCAGTGTGGTTATCTGGTTACCACGCCAGCACACTGATCTCTTCTGTAGAAAAACATTGTAACTCTCCATTTATAAATTGAGGATCGTGGCTCATATGTGTTAAAAAGCAATCCTGTCGAGGCTATGGATGCCTGCTGGCAACAGAGGCTCTGCTTATGGTATTGAAGTTATATATTATCGTCAATTATTACTATAATACCCTTTTCTTCTTCTTTCTTTTATCAGAGAAGTTATTTCCTTAATCTTTTCCTTTTTTTGAACCTTTATGCATGAGAAATTGTTTTATGATCAATCGCATCATTTTCAGCTAGAATACCATCAATAAAGCATCTTTTTGGCATATTGTTGTTCTTTTTCTCTTTTTTCATAACTTATCATCAATCCAAAGTGTCCTATATTTTATTCATAACTATCTTTATACACTCTGCTCATTATAACCATAACTCTCCCCGTCCTATCATTGATATGTGTACTCTACTGTTGTATTGTTCATTCCCTTGCCTTGCCGTCAGCACAACACCTTTCATATGCTTTATGGTCATGGAACCCCTTTTCTAATTGGAGGGGGGAATGTATGCATTATGGGATAGCATGCGATATGATTACTGCACTCTACCATAACTTGTTGATTTGACAAAAGTTTTTTTGATTGAAAGTTTTGCATGCATCTTATCTATTTTTATTCAAAACTAACACTATGGATTCAAGAACATTGTATGCAACATAGTGATTTGTTTATAGGCGAACAACAAGTATGGGAAGAATTCTATTCGAAGCATGACCACACTATTGCAACTAACAGAAGAGGCTCGAGCAACTCGCGAACGTGAACAACTGTTCAGACATGATGTGCTTACCTGGATTCCACCTTTTGCATCACTTTCAGCACCAACTCTACCTACATCAGCTTCAACAACTTCCAGTCCATATATGTCATTCCACATTTTTCTTTTTGGAGGTAAAACTTGAGGTAAAATAGCATAATTTTCTGATTTATTATGAATTTAGGAGAATTTAATGAAAATCCATTTTGAGCATTATTTATCATCCTTCATTCCACATCTTTACCACTTCCCATTTTTTAGTGGCATATCATCTTTCAGTTTGGGGGAGTGTTGCTTTCATTCATTTCTTTCTTATGACCATGTCATTCATATTCTTTATCATCCATTGTTATTCTTATTCGTTCTCAACCCCTCCCTTATTCCATGATTTACACCAAGCACAGACTTCAACAGATAGTAGCAACCACCTCTATTTGTTTTCTAGCATCATATGGGGGCATGCTAATTCTTTAGAGAGGGGAGGAATTGCTACACATAATGAATGTTTTCTACTTTCTTTCTCATTTAAGGCATACAATTTCTTTTTTATATAGTGCAGAAATTGATTTCCACATTTTTAAAACTGTGAACTCAATTCTTGAGATCTCTGGAAAACACGGACATATTATTAAAATACACATACCTAGACAATTTCAAGATAAATTGGTTCATAAAATTTCGGAAATCATACACTCTCACCTACAGCCATTTTTTTTATATCTCATGATCCGTGCATCAAAACAATCTGATTCTTGGATCATAGAGGCATTCATATATTATAAATTTACTTGCAACGTTTCAACAAAATCTGGTTTGTAGTTTTTAGGAAAATGGTTAATGAAGGTTGCTGTCACTTATATCATATTTTGCTGCAACTTCATATGCACATAACTTGAATGTCAATGTAAAAATTGTTATGCCTTCATCAACATTCCTAAAATTGAATATTCATTAATTAAGGAAGAATTCATTAGTTCTATCCATTTCATGAGCTGGGATGAACAAATTTTTTATTTCTTGGTTAACACATGGGTTTTGTCTTTGGGTTGCATGAGGACATGCAATATATTCAGTTTTTTGTTGCATGAGGACATGCAATATATTTGATGTGGGGGTATGTTCGGCCATGAATATGACCACTTTGTAACACTTATTTCATCAATTTTTACTCTTCTTTATCATGTCATTTATTATAATTTATTATTTAAATCCATTTCCTAAAGATTTATGCTCTTATGAATGAATATTATTTTTTCTCCTTTATTTCTAATAAATTAATGATTATGCATGATTTTATCAATGATAGTTTTAATAAATTGGTTATAACATTATTCACCATTTTTAACCTCCAAGATAATTTCTAGATTGAAGATTTGACCATTAAAAGTGCCAACTCAGAAATTCGATGGAATAAGAAGTGACAATTTTGTGGTTGAGATTCTGAGCAACTGAAGAAGAATCTGGAAAATCCGGAACATGGGTTTTGTCCAGAATGAACCCAATTAACTCTATTGAAGATTAGTTTGCCCAAATTCGATTTGTGTTGAGAGAAATGCAGGGTTTTTGAGCACGATTTTCTGAGATTTGTTGTGTGGCCATTTCCCTAAATCTCAGCTACAAAGCCAAACTTGCCTTGCTCTTGTTGAAAGCTAGATGGAAATATATCTTCTTGTTGATCAATTGGTTGGAAATAATCCAATTTTTTAATAGAAACCATGTTGTAATTATCTCTATTGTAACTGCTCTCTACTCTCTCTTTATTTAAATCAGAACAAAGATCAGAGATGGGAATGAAAAAATGGTGGAGAATTGAGGATGAATTAGAGATTCAGAATTGAGGATGGTAGAGAGAATGGATAATGGTTGAGAGATGGAGATATTTCTTGTTGTAATCCACTGTAACTCTGCTTTGATATTTTAATATAAATCTGGTTTCCATTCCATCGTTGATCCTGAAGTAACCCAACAGCATCCGCTGGCAGCTAAGGGCCCAGCCTCCAGTGGAGTACGCTGCTACTGCTGTGTATTATATTTTTGGTTTATGCGTGATTTTGCTTATCAACTTTATTTGGTAATCTAGTATGTTCTATTATTTTACATCACAGCTCTGTCACGTAATCTCATTTTCTGAGACAGAAATATCATATTGATTTTGCAACGCATTGCTATATTTTTAAGTGCTGATATAAATGGTTTTTACAAGATACCGTTGCTGATCAATTATAGAATATCTGTGTTGTAACATTTGACCATTGGTATTACTGAATTCATCTTGGAAATTATATTTCCTTACGATTGTTGAACTTATAAACGTTGTTGTTCCATTCTGAAAAGTCAATCATATTATTTATAAGACTGATAATTGGATTACCAGATCAGACTACCATTAAGGTGTGTCATGTGTTACGTTGCTGTATGTTTCTGTTTGGCTTTCAAGCACTGTTCTATCTTTCATTTCTAATTAGTTGCCCTTCTATTTCCGTTTGTTGTTCGATTTATTCTTAGAGTAAAGGTTGTTATCTGATTCTTGTAGGATACGATTGCTATATTTATTTCCTTAGACTAAGGTTTTGCTATTCATTACAGATTGCTATCAATTTGGCTTTGTTGTTGTTCATTTTCATTAATTAGAGTTTGTTGTTTAGATTCCTTTAATTACAGTTTGCTGCCCATTTACTTCGCTGTTCATTTCTGTTGGTTAATTGCAAGAGTTTGCTTTTAAAGAGTTTTCCTAATTTACTTTCAATAGTAGCTTTAGTTCAAATTCTATTTCCTTTTAATTGCTTTAATGCAGGGCTGTCAATTGTAGAGAACATTGGTTGTTGCTTCCGCGTTCTTAGATTGATTGTCTTGTTCTAGTTTGATTTCAATTGTATCAATATCTAGAGGAATGAGTTATTGCTACTGTATCCTTGATTGATGTTTGCTGAGTGAGTAGTTGGATTTCAGAGCATTTGAGTTTATGTTGTTGTAGTTAGATTTCCTTTCAAGCATTCATTTACTTTTGTATTTTGGGCATTGTACTACATCTTTCATAACATTACTCTTGAGTAAATATCCGCCTCAGATTGAGTACACTCTTGGAATAAAAAGTCCTCCCTGGGTTGACAATTAATGCAAAGGTAATTAGGAGTTAAAAAGACAATTTTTTATCGCTCGACAGGTTGGTTCGTAAAAAGGTTAAACTATAAATGTCTTAGAACTATAAGAGATTTAGGTGAAATCATACAAAGAATAACAAAAAAATCCGACACAAGAAAAAGCTCAAAATAAGGCTAGCTAATGTAAGTATAAAAGTATGGAAATAACTTGTAAAAACATATGAGAAATTGGATGAACAGTGGAAGTTTGGCTAGGAGAATACCCAAGTATTTGAATTTTCTCATAATATTATATCAATTTTATTAAAATAATTTTATATTTTATTTGTACATATTTAAATTCAATTAGTATATGTTTTAGGGCAAAGCCTCCAATGCTAGGCTTGCAAAACAAAGTGCCTTGCATCATTGTGCCCAGAAAGGTCTACAAGCCTTGATTTGTAATTTTGTAAGTATATTTAATATGTGAAATGATATATTTTTTTATTTCCTACTAAAAATTAAATTATTGCATATTAATTAATTTAACTATTCCATGTGCCATGTTTTAATAGGAGGACAAATATGGTCATCATCTATCACACTTCGAAAAGGACATGTTACAAAAAAAAAATGGACCAACTTTGTTTTCTAGATGGAGAACAAGGTATCAGTAGTTTACTTTCAACAATTTAGTTGGATATTGTTGTGTTTATGTGTCAAATTTCATTCCTTTTAACATAGAGTATAGGAAACATAGCCTTGTTTACCATATTTAGCCATTGAAAAATGTTGTACATTCTAATTGTAAAATTGGTTGGAACATGATAGGATAAATGAAATCCTCCTAGGGTAATATATCAGTGAAATGTTTCCCACAATATCAATGGAATGTTCCCTATTACCAGACAATCTAGCAGGGCCCTAAGGAAGGCAAAACCTAAGGGACAACTACTAGAGTAAGTTACAATAATGGGACAATGACCCACTGTGACTTTAGTAAAGGTCCCCTTCTCTTTATGAACTATCATTGATGGGAAGAGTCCCTGTGGAAAGAGAATCACTTAGAGTGGATAGATCAATGATTTAGGTATGAAGTGATTCCACCAAGCCCATTCAAGAAGAGAAACAATAATGGCTCAATGCTTCGAGGAAGCTAAAATTCTCTAAAAGATAAGATTTAAGATGGAGATACCAAGCCTTAGGGTTTTATATATGATGATGATAATAGGTATTCCTAAGGTCAAAACTCTAGGAGATGAGGTAAGACCTACCAAAGAAGATATATGTGATGATTTAACACTTCTAAAAGGTTCTTCTCTCTCTTTAAGAGACCTAAGAAAGACATGCACTAGACCTAAGCTTTTATGAATAATTGTGGGAATAAATTCTTCTAAGGTAACCACTAGGTCAAGGTGGGAGAAATGGTTTCTTGAGATTTATTCCAACAAATACTAGGCTCATACAACCCTCAAAGAAGTCCCCATGGTGAGAGATAAAGGCATATATTTTCCCTTTTAGAGTCAAACCTAGGGAAATATATTTATGGTTGAAACTTGGGAAGTTACCTACCAAACTTAGCGCACAGGTAGCCTAAACCTTGATCTTGATGTCTGGACTCTTGGATTCCCAAAATATCACCTCCCTAAAATTTTGCTATAAGGCCTCCATTTCCACCCAACCTTTAAGGGACCAAAATTTAGGAGGAGAAAATATGGAGAAATAGGAATTGATCACCAAAATCCTTGGACTAGTGCCTAGTCCTTTGGGCTATGGAGTCCTAGATGCATTAGATTGGGAAAATTTGTCTTTAAGGAGGTCAAAATTTGATGCCCTAGCTACCAACCTTCAACGATTACCTACTATTAGAATATGGAGTTTCATGAAGCAAAATAACATTTCATCACTAGGAACATTCATTCCATGTTATATCATGACTAACATATGCAAGAGCCAACCAAATAGCTTCCAAAAAAAAATCTTCAACAAAATTAGGGCACAATAGCATTTACATTTACTCTAAACCCTTTTCTACTGGTTCTCATGTCTTTTAAATACTACATCAAAATTATTTACAAGGGTAACTGTCAAAACATATATAACTACTTAAGTATCCACAATTAAAATGTCTTTTACAACGTTACAAAATGAAATTTTCTCATTTTTGAGAAGTTGGATGACTAGTGGAACATTGAAATTGAGGATTGGTGCTTGGTTTTTTTATTTAAACTCTGACTTCAATATGATTAATTAACCTTTCACTCTTCTTTTGAAGTACTTCATCTGGGAGCTCACACTAGATCATTTTCTAGAATGAAACTTTCAAGTTTGAAAGCTTTGTATAATTAGGTTTTGCAAAAAATAGTGTCTTTATCATCCAAAGAAGTTGGAAGTCCCTCTGCAAACAATTCACTGCAATTCTTCTTTTATAATTGCATTATTTTCATGTGTTGTATCTACTATGATTTTAACAACCACTAGTTCCTTTTCATATGGTTCCCTAGAAATAAAATTTCCTTGTTGGCTCGAACAACTAGGTAGACCAGCTCTAGTCCTCTAGTTAAATTTGGAATCAAAAAATGATGTTGACTTTTGAACCTCCTTTAATATGTTCTTAGTTTGAATAAAAAGTAGGTTTTTGTCATTCATTTTAATGATTTCCATAAATACTCCAACTTTGTTTATGATATCTAATGCCCTTAGTTTAGCTGAACATTTTCCATCTAAATAGTTGATCACCTTTTTAGCCTTCGCTACTTATTTTTGTACATTTTTATTGCATGCATCAATTCTTAATTCAGAACCATTCAACATAATCTTCTATTGAGAAATTTTATGAATATACTGCCATATAGAATGGACCTCGAGGATGATATCATCCCAAACAATATTTCTAGCTTCAATTAGAGAGATATTTCCCTTTAATTTTGTTTTAACTCATTGATCTCATCTTGCATTGCCTTCTTCATGGTGGTCAATTGATCATTGTTTTTTTTTGGTATATTTAGCTTCCTCTCCTTGATATCAAGATATTCCTTTACCTAAGCTATGTTGTCCAAAATTTTATTTAGTTCAACCTATAAAATTTCTGATGAGTCATTTTGATTGATTGTTGTAAGCTCTACACCTTTTCCCATAAAATGAAAATTTATTTGCTTCTATCCACCAACTCTCTCATCATCAATTCCTTCTCTTTCTCAACATGAGTTAGTTCAGTTGTTTTCGTGTGCTTAGTCTCAGGCATTTTTAAATTCTTCCTTATTTACTACACCTCAAATTCTTTGTTTTGAAATAAGGTTTTTATAGATTCCCTAATTTTTGGATCTATTCCCAATTTAATAATGAGCTTCTTATACTCCTCATTTTGAATATTCAATGCCCTAGAATTTCCCTTTTCTTGGTTGAGCTGATTTGAAACTTTCTCCAATATTTTACTGCCAAAGATATTTTTCTTATGTCACTACAAATCATTTCCCCTGCTTGTCTATACTACTTAATCTTGTTAGGAAGTGGGATGTGTGCTACATTTATGGATAGATCTAATGTTTTAAGATCAATTCCTAAAGGAAGAGACTAAACAACTGGATGCATAAGGGACAATTTTGATCGGTTCCTTTCTAAATCCATAACAAAGAGTAATCCTATTTGATAAGTTGTACTTCCTTGTGTTGCTAGCTAAGTTGTCATGTTGCTTCTAAACTTATGACTTCTTTCTTCAATCTATCGATAATCCCTTTGTAACACTTTTGTGGTAGAGGAAGTTTCTTTAATTTATAGTGCTACCAGATTAGTGGAAATAGAGGAGGAGGTAGAGCACTCGGGGTTTCCCAACTACATTTGAAAACCTGATTGATTTAAGGGTCCCTTTGTTAATTTAACTTGTACCTGTCCTTCTTCTTCTCTTCAAACTTTTTCTCTCTTTTGAAATTTTGAGTCTCTTATCTCAACATCCATTTGTTTAGGTATATTTATCTTCAAGCTCTTCTCCCTCACTATAGGGGTTCAAACACCTATTCTTTGTTGCATTTTTCTTCCTCGCCATGTTTCTTGATTTGCAATTTTCTCAAGTTCTAACTTGATTTCATGAATATAAGGTGAAAAACTAATTTCCCCTCTTTTATTTGAAATTATATAATGAGGGTCATATTTCCACTTCTCTCCTTGATCAAAGAAAACTCCTTCATCATTTATTCAACTTGCAGGAGGGCTTGTCTATTATTCACGATGAATGGCCCAACAATTCTTTCTAACTTAAAAATATACCCTTTGCATGTAGGAACAAAATGAACTTGGTCAACATTTAAACTTTACCTTATAAATTCAAGAGAAAATATCCTCATAGGGAAAAATATTGGCAAATGATATGGTGGTACTTTAGCCCCATATAGTCTTATCTTAGTGTAATCTTCAAAAATATACTAGTCCTCCAGTCTAGTGTCCTTGCTAAGATGAAACAACTATTTTTCTTCAGGAAAAATCCTTCGAGGATGTTCATTGTTCAAAATAGTATATATAGTGGCCATGAATGATGAAAAGTAATAATAAAAACCCTCATTACTTTCCTTCCTCTTAACAACGATAGTCCATTCAATCACAAATTTCATTTCATTCTTTGAATCCCGCGTATTCAAACCCATATCGCCAAACTTATCAACATGTACATATAAGAACATATTTACGAGGATAGAGGGGAATCTAAAATAACTATAAATATGATAGTTTTGAAATTGAGAAATGATATACTTGGCTAGGTAAGAAGGGATATCTAAAACAATATTTGGTTGCAACATCATACTCACAAACCCCATGGCTTGTTCACTTACTATCCCAATATCATATTCTCCGAAAAGAGATAAAATTATAACTAAGACATGTTGTGCAACTTTAAAAAATAGGGTTGTGTTTATTAGTCCCTGAGTTTATAATATTAATAATTCCTTAGGTTTATAATTTAATCCCTTGGGTTTATTTATCCCTGGAATTTAAAATATTAATTCCTAGCTTTTATTAATCCCTTTTGTGTTTTATATTGGTCCTTGGGTTCCTTGATTCCTTACATTTATAAATTTATCCATTGGGTTTACTAATTCATTGGGTTTATAATTTAAATAATCCCTTGGGTTTAAAATGATACTTATTAGCGTTTATTAATCCCATGTGTTTTAAATTTGATTTCTGGGGTTTGTTGATCCTTTATGTTTATAATATTTATCCCTTAGGTTTACTAATTGACTGGGTTTATAATACTAAACTCCTGAAATTATTAGTTGTTTTGGTTTATAATATTAATAATCACGTGTGTTTTTTAATCCCTTAGATTTAGTTAATATTTTTAATTTACTTTAAGTAAATATATGAAAGATATTAACAATTATATTAATAAATATATAAAACTTATTGACAATATTGGGAATAGATATATACTTATTATAAATAATAATAAAATACTATTATTATGTTATATTTGAATTATATTATAGTTTAAGTTATAACTATTAATATATTAACAGCACTAAATAATATAGTATTATTACATATTTTATTGTTAAATAATATATTATTATATATTTTAATATAATATGTTCACACACACACATATATATATATATATATATATTGAAGTATTAGTATAACATATTTTAGTTTAATATATAACATGCATATAGTTTATTATATGTAAGGTCCCACCGTATCAACCATCAATAGTATATAGAAGTAAAGATCACATTGAATTCTATTACTCAACTTTTTATTTTTTTTAAACTCATAATATAACTAAATTAGCTATCATGTAATCATGTTCCTTCAAATATTTTAATGTAAGTATATAACATAAGAAGTCAAGGAGAACTTTCCCTTAAAACCAATTCCAAAACACACTTCTCCTCAAGTTTAGCAAAAGCATGTTCTCTTTTCATACTTATATGTGAGCTCTAAGTAAGGTTGACAATAAACTCTACCATGATACCATGTGTGAGCATTAAGCTAGATCAACCTATTTTATATCCTAGATTATTTTAAATAAGTTTTGATTATTGACTTTTGATATCTTAACCACAAAAATATGCCACAAGAACATAAAATATTATGCTTCTATCACAAAATCATGTATAAGGGTATGAGTATTAACCTACTTGTAACATTGTAACATGATAAATGAAAGAAGAATATGCCTCTCTTCATCAATAAATCTAATAAATATGGTATGTTTATTGATTTATCAATTAAAAATTCTAAGTGACACTACTTCAATCATGAGACTCGTATAATGAATGTTGCAACAAAAGAAGCAAATGTTACAAATTTAGAAGCATATTAATCTACAAAACTAACCAAATAAAACAATGGACATGCCAAAATTGGGAACAATGGTTTTCTACATTCATTAAAGCATAGGACTGTACCATAAATACATGCAGCTCAGAGGAAACTTATTATGCTCACTTGCACAAAATCCTACAAAATTGATCACTATAAAATTGTTTCCAACAAGAACCCCCTTTTTATATGAAAGATTCAGATAATAAAAGTAAAAACGATGTTATTTTCTATTCACACTTCAATGAATTATTAAATTCATTTTCACATTCTTAGAAAGACTTGCAGAAATAGGAAACTGCATTCATTAAATAATCTCTTTTTAAGTTTCTAGTACATGAAATCAATAGTAAGTAATACATTTACTCTAACGATTTATATGCACAAAAGCTATAGCCACTGAGGCCTTTTGACAAACACTTTGCCAACATGCAATCTGCATCCATTAAGCCATTTTGACAAACAATTTGCAAGCATGCAATCTACATTCATTGAGGAATTTTGTCAAACACTTTGTAAGCGTACAATCTACAACCATTTAGGCATTTTGTCAAACACTTGGCAGTAATAAATTTTAGATTCTTCTTCTCATAAAATTCATAAATTGAATTAAAATGTTGACATATTAAAACAAGGACTTTCACCTAAACAAAACTCGACAACACACAAGCACGGTTGGCAGCAACAATTTGAAAATTGCTCAAATTTACGAATCAAGTTTTTAAAATAACTTTTTTGGAATGAAAGCGGGGCTTGTGTTGCATTATGGTATGAATTCCCCTTGATGTTGAGCTGAATCGCAATAAAAACATTGAGCGACTCAATTCTTTAAAACAACAAAACTTTGGATCTCATTTACCACTTTTGTTAAACACATAACATGCAAACTTTCATCTATAGCTATACATGAAGAAACATAACCCAAAATTAGGCTATTATGCGATGTTCATTAAATTTATGAATTTTTGTGTTCAATATATGAATTCTTGATACAAGTGATTAATCAAACATTTTACAACTTGCAAAGTTACTTCCCTTTACATAAGTTGACAAACATATTGCAACCGCTGCTACAATTTGGAAAACACATGGCATCCCTAAATGCTATAGCCATTAATACTTTCTGTCAATTAATTTGCAACAAAACAATAATAAAATATTACATAAAATAAACAACACCCATTGAGAAGTTTCCTCAAACATTTAGTGTGCAACCTCTTTTTTTAGAGATGTAAAATTTCAACCAACAACCCAATTCACAAGAAGCAAGAACCATGTATTAAATATATAAAAGGGGCAATGAAATTCTATCAAACACAGAATATCATATTTAGATAATAGACATGACCTACTATGGAAAAAATTCATTATAAGAAGAAGTTGAAATCCTTGGAAACACATTCTTCTTTTAATTCCATGCATCTAAATTCTCATACATTACTGCCATGAAACTGTTAACTCAATGGGGGTCAACTCATTAATAACTTTCTAAATATTTCATAAATATTCATAATTTGGTAATAATTTAAAGTAGCAATAATAAATTTAAAATCTCAACACTTTAAAACTAATAAGAAACCAAAATTTCAAGAGCATTTATAGATATACCTGAGAATATATAACTCGAAAAATATGAGAGTATGCTCCAACTCCAATGCCCTTACCAACTCATTGTGAATGATCCATTTTTCCACCCAACCATATCGAAGGAGAACTTCTCCCCCTGGAACCCCCGAGTTGTAAGAGCTCTCAAGGAGTACCAAAATATAGCAGTAGAGAGATATACAAGTAAAACTTAGGAAGATAAGTTTCACTTCCTCCCAATACCACTCATGGACAAATCCACCAAGTAAAACTACTTAGTAATTTGTTTAAGGTATTTCAGATTCATTTAAACAACATTTGGCTACTCTCCAAGACTCTCCCTCTCATAACCCTCTTAAAGTCTCTCCAACCATTCATATTACAATGCACCTACCCTAATTGAGAAAACATGAGACACATATATAGGAGGAGCAACAAATTTTTTTCATAAAGGAGGAGTAATATGCATGCCTTATATTCTATATAGAGGAGTGAAATTCTTGCCATTAAGGAGAGGTATGCATGCCTTAGTTAAGGATGGTTTAACTTATGCATTAAAGAGAGCATAAGAGGAATATTTTATGACGTGTCTTTAATGAGTGTAAGAGGAATATGCCATTCTTTGATAAGTCCATAAAGGAGAGTGTAATGTATTATTAAAAGATAGAGAGATTTACATAGAACCATGAGAGTCATCAAGAAGAGGCATGAACTGATTGAGGAGATGAAGGTTACCTGTAATTCACTTTCAACAATAATATCATAGTCTCATAAAAGATAATGATAATATTAATAATATTAATAATATTGAGGATTAATTCAAGATTGAACTATTGGGATTAATTAATGATATGTTAAGTGATTTTCCTTCAACTATACTTGATTACCCATTGATTGAAGGTGGTTTAATATTTTTGGAAATTCATATTTGAGATGTTAGACATGACTTTCTATTTTTGGAAAGTCACTCCAGAATTGTTAGAAATGAGATTGTATTAAAGAAATTCATCCTTGAGATATCCATGAGTGGTATTTTTCTTCCATAGAATAGGGATTCCGCACCCTATTTTATACATCTACGTGCCTTAGTATATTGAGGACTCTGTGCCCTAATCTACTCCAAGGATCCAAGATTCCACATCTTGACCTTTTAAATATTTAGGACTCCACATCCTAATCCTTTTATCATAGATCCAAGAATTGACGTCTTTATCTTTCATGGATTTAGGACTTCGCGCCCTAATCCTTTTTATTATATATCCAAGACTCCACGTCTTTATCTTTCATCGATTTAGTACTCCACACCCTAATTTCCATGGCTTATCATCTAGTCTACTTTGAAACTCTGTGCTTCACCTTAACGTATTGATTGTGAGATCATACCCATATGATGCTTCATTGGTAAGGCCCTGTTCCAAGACCCACACACATCACAATCACATAGATCAAAGGAATCAAATGAATTTCATAACTAACTTATTCACATTTTACCAAATATTGTGCATGAATTCCATAGTCATTTTTTCTAGAGAAATGACTCCCAAATCCATTTATAATTTGAACATCCTTGCTTGCAAATAACCACATCCCTTGTCACATCCTGCTTAATACAAGATTAAGCATATATAATCATAAAAATCATGTGTCATGACTTCGATAGTCATTTATAATTTGAGCATCATTGTTTCCAAATAAGCATATCCCCTGCCACATGTTGTTGAATAGAAGATTAAGCATATATAATCATACAAATCATATATCTTCCATTAATCAGAATTAACCATATGTTCCACATAACCATGATCATCCATAGATATATGTGTCTCAATCTTGGATCACCATCCATGGCATACACCTATGTGAAAACTAGGATACCAAAAGAGAAAACATTGATAATATGCTCTTAACTAAAATCAATTCTTCTACACACAACCATAGATATTATCATAAGCACATAGTAACTAGGTGACCCAAGCTAGGTCTACAACATATAAGTATGTACATAAGCCTGTCATGCATAATCTTATATCATTACATCAAAACCACCCTCTATAAGTGTCACAAAACTAACCTTGCCAAGGCGGGACACTATAATTAATATATTCAATCAATTGAGGGGTCAATCGTACTAGCTCTAGTCGATAACATGTAGACATGTATGCTATCTTTAATTGTTTGACCTCCCTCTTTATTATCCGAGTTCAAAATACTCTCATAATATGTATATCCCAAAAACTGATGACTAGGAGAAAGATCAATTTCCCAATCCAAGTATCCAGAATCTAATGATCAGATTTCACCTCTCTCCTAACCATATGAGACAATATTTACTTTCATGGTCCTAGGAAGGTAATAAATATGGTAAGAAGTATAATCTTTGTTTTTTGAGTTTCCCTACTACAAAACAAACCACCTACGACTTGATTCATTTATTTTATATGTTTGTGCTGATGCCTGTGTGCACCCTGTAGAGTTCCCCAACAAACACTTAGTAGAGTTCATTTATTACTAAGAGTTTCGTTAAATGTGCTTAAATCCATAAATAGCATAGGTAGACCTAATTGATTTGTGTATAGTTTATGTAATGTTTCCACATAAATTGCTAATCTATCACTATAGAGAATAGTTTTTTCTTTTTCACGGTCGTACAATGTCTAATTGGGAAGATTTTTATTTCTTTCAAGTATATGGGTACATTTGTAACCTAACAAGAACTTTACAGTTAAATTTCCTTAGTGGTCTCTTCTTCAATTAGTGGGGAAGATGCTCTCTTTTTTCTCCCATTTGTTTGGATATGAAAGGAGAACAAAGGGATTGGGAGGACCTCATGAATCATTCACGGTTGGATTAATAGGACTAAAAGAACGAGTGGCTTAAAATATGAAAGAGGATGTGGACTTTACATTGGGCGGGGGCCGTGGTAACACAACACAACCATAGTTTTCACCTCAACATCGTTTAGTGTTGATAAGTTGGACTACATGCATGTGTACACAGTAGACTACATTCAATATTATAGGTTGGAATATGTATATTTAGATATACTATTTCATATATGGAAAAATAGAATTATAATAAATAATAAATTAATTTTATGATAGATTAATTATTTTAATTAGCCAATTTAGTTAGTTGAATGAATGATGGATATCAAATATTATGTTGAAAATAGATAAGAGTTAGTATTCGAATAGCTTGTCAATTTCCATTGCACCTTATTGGTTTGGCTTAAAGCACTCCCTTTCAGTTAGTAACATTGGGGAGAATAATAAATGGGAGTAGAGGGGTAGAGATTCATTACCATATGGAGGGTATTAACATTGTGTCTCATCTACTAGAGTTGTAGGATTAGCTGGAATTATATGAACTTTCATGGCTTATATAAAGATAGCCAAGTGGTAAAAAAATGGGCCTATAGGGTTAGACAAGTAGTGATATATATTAATTAAATTAACCATGATCAATACTCAATCGATGACTTTGTAACTTTCGTAAAGATAGGACAAGCATGGTGCCATGTATGTGACATGTCTACATGCATTACATGTTTCTCTTACTGAAGGATCTAGATAGGTCTAAGAGGCTGATATGTAGGTGTTCATAGCGTGGCCTTGTGTGCTTTTTTTTACTGAATCGTGTTCGATAACCAACACCATTTGCAAAAAAAAATCATCTTCAAATTCTCAAATTTTCCTTTCACATCAGTAATCAATGAATATCAATGACCATGGATCTTGCACTTTACCATCGATTCCATTGCCATCTTGGTGCATTCTTTGGGTCTTTTATGCTTTCTTCAAAGATGATACAAATATTTTCATATGAGGTTGGGGTCATATGGACAGAGAGGCATCGTGGACTGGAGCCCTTGCACTGGCTAAGGAGGGACAACACTGAGTACAACATTATTCTAGGGATCCATGACATTAAGCAAAGCTTGTAGAGATTTGATCTTAATTCCCAATACTAGTCCCTACATTTCTAGCAAGAAGACCATTCAATATGGTGAGAGCTTAGAATGGTCATTTTGATGAATCTATGGTTATTTCAATGAATCTTAGACCCTATAAACCACAACATTGTATTTTCTATATAAGTTCACTAATAATTTTGACTAATGGTTATCATATAACATCCAATTTTAGCTCAGGTGAGAAGCTCTTTCTAGGGATTAAAGCTATATTATAGGGTTTGACCCATTTTTTAGGCAAGGTAGAATAAAATCACATAGTGAAGTTTATGTTCATTTCACAAGCCAAATTAAATGAGTAATATATTTGATTCCTATGTAATATTGTCAAAAATATTTTTTATTTGTGCATAACTTTCCCCCAAGGAACACTAATCCATTTCATGTGCTAGCTTTAAAAAGGAGTTTCATTTAGTATGAAGGGCCTTCCTCATCTCAAGTATATCACACCCACAACAAACAAAGCAAGGTCATGTAGGGGTTTTTTAATTGCACCACCTAGCCTTGTTTTCCCCTCTCCACACCACTATCCATATAGACATCCTTCCACCTTGCTTACCTTGATTAGCATGTGCCTCGCCATTCATCTCATTGTCAAAGTGCATTGACTTAGAATTATTTTATTTTTTTGCAATTTTAACCACACTTTAGGGGAAAATGCTGAATATTTCTATTTTCCATAAATTCAAAAATAATTTTATAATTTTTTGGAAATTTTATTTCTAATTTATGATTAGCTAAGCAGGCTCTAATGGGACATAATTCCCCTCGTGGAGGGGGTTTTATTTTCAGTATTTGTTAGTTATGACAATTCATTTAAAAATTAAAATATAAAATTTATTTTATGGGTGGCTATTCTGTGGGTGAGTGCATTAACACTGTCAGTGACACTATTATGCTACTATTGTGTCCAATGATTCCAGAATTAACATGGTTTCATGTCCTTCACATAGGTTTAGGTGTTGGGGTGCATATCATTAATACATTGTCCAGAGTGTAGAGGTGCAAAAGAGCCCACACCCTTGGAGCACCTATGCACTCTGTAGAATGTATTAATATTTTATCCTTATAATTATCTACAGGTATTCGCTGATGCCTATTGAAATTATTTGGTTTGATCTCCACTATGGTGTTGTACTCATATGCAACAATGTTTCACTAGCTCGACTTCAATAACCAAAAAAAAAAAAATCCTAAATTGCAAGGACCAGGAATTCTCAGAGGCCTCAATTTTGCTTCTACTGCTTCTGGATACAATGATACTACCTCACATACCATTGTTAGTACATGTTCTCTACATTATTCTACAATGATATAAAGATTTAGATATATGGAAAAGCATATTGTAGTGGAAATATAATTTTGAATTTATTTAGCCAGTTCTAAATCTTGGACAACAATTTGAGAATTTCAAGCTTTATTGAAATATATGGACTTGAATTAAGTCCATATTTTCGAAGCTTGGAAATTGTAGTGCACCCATTTCTATAAGTTACTAGGAAAAAATATCAAATCAAACAAATTT
Source organism: Pinus tabuliformis (assembly GCA_031772625.1). Taxonomy (NCBI): domain Eukaryota; kingdom Viridiplantae; phylum Streptophyta; class Pinopsida; order Pinales; family Pinaceae; genus Pinus; species Pinus tabuliformis. The sequence goes on along the minus strand of CM062805.1, from coordinate 981,540,814 downwards.
CATGTCTTATATTATAATATATTTATTGTGATAATTAACATCAAAATAGACAAATTCCAAAATTCTCACTATGATATTGCATTGCTCCTTTTTTCGTTCATCCATGTGCAGATAAGTCTCCATTATTAGTCCCTAGCTTCAACATAGCAAGGACTATGGTGATTGATAAGCATTGACGTAGTATTAAATGTCTTTGACGAACTCATAGATTCCATGCTTTAACCAATATTTAAAAAACAAATACTTTGCCAAACCAACTTTTATCCAAACTTTTAGTTTGTACCTCTTATTACCTGGGAGAGTGTATGATTTTGATAAAATTAGGATTACCACTTTCAATTTCATTAAAAGTTGAATTAATGCTAGTGTTTGGAGGTGGTATTAGTCTGACAACATTTAATTTCTGTGTTGTCAAATTTCTTCATTAACTTTCATAATATAAATTTTGAAATTACATATCGAAATTTTTCTACCGACCAATTTCAGCAGTAGGCCACCTGCCACTTTTTCTTGTCACACATCTTCCATCCTCCTACCCACACTTCATTCCACTAGAACATTTAAACATCTTCTTGACCCTTCTTTATTCCAATGCAATATATAATAACCAGTTTAATTTTCTCCAGTCATGGGATGATCTCCAAACCCTGCATAAATCACAATGAGTTAAGCTAATACAATTTTATCCTTAAACCAGACTACACAGTAAGTAGACTTTGAAAATTGCAGCCATGAGTAAGAGGAAATAAGCCCAATAGAAAAACTAGTTGCCTCAACAACATCCAAACGATGCCATAGTGATGTAGTAACAACAAAACCCATTAATTATGGTGTAACAGTATTATGCACAACAACATCAACTGTTATTCCCAAGTAATTTGATGTTTGACTGGACTAGGAGGAAGGATATTTTTCATTACCATTGCCTCATCAATTTTTATTCCACGTCAACCATTACCATTAGGGTATTCATTTTAGTGGTCCTAAACTCCATATACCTAGGAAAATAAATCCCTACCACTTAGCCATGTAAAGATAAGGGTGTTACTAGATAAAGCTAGGAGAATTATGCTTAAAGCTAGCGATTGCAGATATGCCTTATATATATCCTAAGAATTTACAATTTACAGAACCACAATTATGTGAGCATGAAGAATAGGATACAGTGATGCAACAAAATCAGCTGCAATTGAGTGATGAGGGCAAGACTCTTTGGGTGCGTGATTTGTAGTTTTGATTCAGGCTATAAGGTAGGAAGAACTGTGAATAAAAGAATCTGTGATTAGATCGTAATACAAGCTTATTACACATACAAGAAATCATGAAATACAGGTATACTTACATCCATAATTTCACCCCTACCCATAATTTTGATATCCGCTATGATATACAATCATATATGGACCTACAAGAGACAATGAAGAACTAAATTCTAGCGAGATAGAAGAGAACTACATTACAACATAAAATACTACATTAAAGGGTGTAAGGACTTGATTAGAAGCTAAAATCATTTTCTAATATGTAACCTATATCAGGTCAGGGTTAGACAAGTAGTGATACATATTAACTAAATTAACCCTTTGTAATTTTCATTAAGAGAGGATAGGGATGGTGCCAAGTATGTGAAATGTCTACATGCATTACATGTGTCTCTTACTGAAGGATATAGATAGTTCTAAGAGGGTGATGTGTAGGTGTTGACGGCATGGCCTTGTGTATTTAATTTTACAGAGTCTTGGTGCATAAGCAACACCATTTACAAAAAAAAAAACATCTTCAAATTCTCAAATTTTCTTGTAACATCAGCAATCAACAAATATCAATGTCCATGGAGATTTCACTTTGTCATCAATTCCATTTCCATATTGATGTGTTCTTTTGGGATTTTATACTCTATTTGAACATGATACAACTATTTTCATATTAGGCTAGGGCATATGGATGGAGAGACATGGGGGATTTGATACCATGCACTAGCTAAGGAGGGGCTACATTGAGTACAATGTTATGCTATGGATCCATGACATTAAGTGAAGCTTGTAGAGGTTGGAGCTTAATGCCTAATACTAGTCCCTATATTTCTAGCAAAAAGACCATTCAGTATGTCGAGAACTTAGAATAGTCATTTTGATGAATTTGTAGTTATTTTGATGAATCTAGAACCCTATAAACTACAAAATTTGTATTTTTTATATAAGTTCACTGATATTTTTTATTGATGGTTACCATATAGAATTCACTTTTAGCTGAGGTGAGAAGCTATTCTTAGGGATTAAATCTAGATTATAGGGTCTGGCCCATTTGTTAGGAAAGGCAGAAGAAAATCACATAATGAAGTTTATGTTCATTCCCTGGGCCAAATTAAAAGAGTAATATATTTTATTCCTACACAATATTACCAAAAATATTTTCGATCTGTGCATATCTTTTCCCCCAATAAATACTAATCAGTTTTACATGCTAGCTTTAAAAAGGAGTCGCATTTAATATGAAGGGCCTTCCTCATCTCAAGTATATCACACTATAGTGTCCTATTTTTCTAGTATAGTTTTGCCACTCCTATCAAGGGTTATATATATGATAGGTTGATCACTTGATTAAGGAATAATGTTTTACATACATAGTTATATTTCCTTTTATGTTTATGTATAACAGATTGATCACTGGATTGGGGAACAATGTTTTATATAGTTATATTTCCTCTTATATGTGGCATCATTGATTATCTATATTATATGGTTTTGGTTAAGTAAAATGTTATACATATGTTTTTTTCTATTTGTATCTGATTTATGAAGTAGGTGTATGACATGGATGGTGATCCAAGATTGAGACACATATACCCATGGATTGTCATGGTTATGCGGAATAGATGGTTAATTATGATTTATGGATGATACATTACTTGTGTGATTATGTATGTCTAATATTGTACTAGGCAAGATGTGGTAAGGTATCTCGTCATTTTCCAACAAGGATGTTCAATTATGAATGACTGTGGAAACCATGCACCATTCAAGGTAAAATGGGATTAAGTTAATTTCATTCTGAAATTCATTTGATTCCTTTGATCTATGTGATTGTAATGTGTTCTAGGTCTTTGAACAAGGCCTTACTAATGAACCATTAGACGGGTAAAAGCTCACAATCAGTACCATAAGGAGAAACACAAAGTTTCAAACCACAATAGATGAGAGGGCATGGAAATTAGGGCGTGAAGTCCTTAAAGACATGGAGTCTTGTATATTTGGGGTGCAGGGTCCTGAATATTTAAAAAGATAAAGTTGCTAAAGCTTGGATCTTTGGAGTAGATCAGGGCGTGGAGTCCTCAATCTACTAAGGCACGGAGATTCATGAAATAGGGGTGCAAAATCCCTATTCCCCAGAATAAAAATACTACTCATGGATGAATTTTCTTAAATAAAATTCCATTCTCACAATTCTGGAATGACTTTCTAAAAAATAGAAAGTCATGTCCAACATCTCAAGCATGACTTTCCAAAAATAGTAAATCACTTTACATAAATTGGTAATCAAGCGGAGTTGAAGAAAAATGAATTAACTTATCATTAATCAATCATAATAGTTCAATATTGATTGAATCCTAAGAATTATTAATATTATTATTATATTTTACGAGACTATGATATTATTATTAGAAAGGAATTACAAGTCAATTTTATCTCCTCAATCAATTCACACATCTCCTTCATGACTCTCTCTCTCTCTCTCTCTCTCTCTCTCTCTCTCTCTCGTTTAAATAATTCATTATACTCTATTTTATGCACTCATCAAAGAATGGCATATTCCTTTTCACTCATTAAAAATATGTCATAAAATATTCCTCTTACACTCTCTTTAATGCATATGTTACACTCTCCTTAACTAAGGCATGCATACCTCTCCTTAATGGCATAAGTTACACTCCTCTAAATGGAATCCAATGCATGCACATTACTCCTCCTTTATGACAAGCATTGGTTGCTCCTCCTATATATGAGTCTCATGTATTCTCACTTGGGGATTAGGAGGCCAAGAGGGGAAGAGGCTTGGGGAAAATAGTGAGAGGGAGAGATATGGAGAGTAGCCAATTGCGTCCATAATAAATTTGAAATTATTGTTAAATCCTAATATCTCTAGCTATTGAGGTTGGCCATGAGAGGTATTGAGAGGAAGCGAAAATTTGCTTCCTTAGTTTTCCTTTCAAATCTCTTTATTGTTGTCTTTTGGTACTGTTTGTGAGCTTTTACAGCTTGGGGGTTCCAGGGGGAGAAGTTATTCCTGAATATGGTTGGGAGGAAAACCGGGTGGTTCACAATGAGTTGGTAAGGATATTGGAGCTGGAGCATACTCCCATTTTTTGAGTTGTATAAATTCACTGCCACGTATGTTGACAACATTATATTGTGTTTCCTTTTGTAGTTCATTACACGGTTTTGCTTATCTAGTTGTTGACTGAAACTTAGATTTATATCAAATGCTGCACAATAAATGTTGAAGGAATTTTGCAATAACTGTAGTTTATTTTATGTAAGTTATTTTTTGTACAGTTTCATTGCAAGTTGATTTACATCATGTCTTGATGGCTGAAGCATTCAGGCTGCAATGAGTTTTATGAAAATATGTTAATAGCACAAATTTGGTGTTTCCTTCTCTTTTTACAGCTGTAGATAAGTTTTCAGAGTATATGTTTGACAAAAGAGATAAATGAGATAGTATGAATTTGTTTTTGGTTTTCGTTTTAAATAATCACATTTCTGGGTGTTTATGTTTCGATTTATTTTAACTTCAGGGGCTATATGTACCTTAAGACCATGTCACCCCAACTTTGATTTCAAAAATAGAGTTTCAGAATCTGGTTCTATAATCTTCTATATTTTACACATTTGTTGTTGCTGCCTGGTGGTTTGTCTTGCTACTTTTTTTTGTAGCTGTGATTTACTTGGTAATCTCTTTTTATGAAATCAGTCTATTATATAAACTTGGAATTACTATTTTAAAGTATCAATGATTAACACATTGATAGTTTAATAAACTTGTGACTGTTTGTTTGATAGTTTAATAGTTCGCAGTTGTTTTGTGACTATTAACCATTGTTCAAAATTCCCAATGGTTGTAGCTACATCGTTGTGAGCTACTTGTAAAAATTCTTAAATATTTTTAGTCATTATGTGCCTAAATTTTTGTATTAGCAGCAATCAAGATGGATGAGAGTTCTACTTATGTATTAGGTTCACTTCTTGGCATTACTGACAAAGAAAAAGAAATTATTTAATCTTAGATTCATATTAGTTAATTTTGGTGAAATTACCTCAAGGGTTATGGTTGTAAGTGTTTGACAAAATGCCTCAATGGTTGTACATTTCATGCTTGCAAACTGTTTGACATAATGCTTCAATGGTTGTAGCTAATTACATCTATGAATTGTCTATAAACATGACTAAGTAATTTTAGGATTTGCAACCAAGGTGTTTTTGGAGATATCTCAAAGAATAAGCATGATGATTTCATTGAAGTAAAAATCCATGGAAGGAAAATTGGTTAGGTGAAATGTTGTAATTGTTAGCTCACATATGAATTCATAATAATTGGAAACCACTCCTCTATAATTTGAATGTGATTTTAAGACTTATGGTTGTAAGTTTTGGATCTTGAGGAACAATGACCCTGTAGCCTTAATGAGAAACTTAATATTACCATGGGTTAGTTAGTTAGTAGAAATTAGTATGTAGTGTAAAGAATACTAATACTAATAAAAATATAGATATATAACCTTGCATTAACTTTTACGTCTTAAAAACATAAACTTAAATCGCATTTTGAGTCAGCCTTAGTATAATATTGATGGTTGCCAAGGAAGGACCTTACATATGGTATCAGAGCAGGTTAAAACTCTAGGACCTAGGGCTTGCCTACTAATATTTATTTACTTAAATAAATTTTTCCTTGGTCAAGTTAAGTAATCATGGAGGGGACGTCAAGGAGGAGGAAGGAAGTCTCATCTCCACCACCCCAAGATAAAGAATCTGAGAAAATATCCATCAGGGAAGTAAGGGATATGATGTTATCTTTCCAAAAGATGACTGAAGTCTTGATTAGTAGGGTTGGGGGAAATCCTTCAGTGCCTGGTTCTTCATCTCAATTAGACAGGCAAGAAATATCATCTGATGGATATGTACGTAGAGAGTTGGAAAAAGTTAAGCTTCCTATATTTAAGGGTACCACAAAAGGGGAGGTAGTAGAAGCTTGGTTGGAAAACATGCACCTATGTTTTGAGTTGCGGAATTATTCTAGAAACCAAAATGCAAATTTGGCTATATACCAACTTAAGGAGAGTGCATTATTATGGTGGAGGAACTTAGAATCCCAATTAGGATACTCCATGTATACCTTGACATGGGAACGATTTGAAGAGGAATTTTGAGCAAGGTACCTTTTTGGCTGAATACTCGGAGAGGAAATTGAATGAGTTCCATGATCTTAAGCAAGGAACTAAGACAATCCTTGAATATGAAGCATGATTCATGGAGTTGCTTAGATATGCTACCCATCTAAATACTGAAGCCCTCAAGGTAAACAAGTTTTTGTATGGATTGAATCCTATTATAAAGGAAAAGGTCCGCATTTTTAGGCCTACTATGTTACATGAGGTAGTGCAACAAGCAATTATAGCCGAGGAAGAATTATTGGGGAACAAAGGGGGGGATAAAACCCCAAATCTATCATTCCATGGGAAACCTCCTCGAAGGGGAGGCCAATATGTAAGACATAAGTCAGGTGGTTCACATCATCAAGGATTTCAAAGAATCATACTTTTAAGAACCAAAGAAATAACCCAAGGCAACATATTCAACAAAGTAACGCTCACACTCAAGAATCACCTAATAAAAGGGTCAAATTTATGAAATCTTCTCCCACTAATGGATGTTGGACTTGTGGAGGACCTCATTATGAGCCAGATTTCCCTTAAAAGAAGACTGAAGAACAAACAGAGCAGGAACAAGCCACTATTAGAGATATGGGCAGAGCCCATAGGATTCATGCAGTTGTGCAAAATCTCCAGGTCATGCATCAGTCTACAGTGCATGAAGCATCAGGTAAGATAAACGATATGGTTGTTACTATTTTGATTGATCCTAGTGCAACTGAAATTTTTATTTCTCATAATGCCTTATTGAAATGTAAATTGGTGGCTATAGAGAAAAATGATTTTGATCAGGTTCAGATGGCCTCAAGGGGATCTCAAAAGGTTGAACGCTTAGTGCAAGAGTGCCCTTTAGACTTGGGAGTGTGTGTCACAAATGTGAATCTTTATGTGACGCCACTTGGTCACTATTATGTGATAATTGGGATGGAATAGCTTGAAGCCCATTGGGTTGTGCTTAGTTGTCGAAGCAAAACCCTTCATTTTTTGAGTGATGAGGGCAAATCTATGGTTATCCATGGGGAAAGGAGATCTGCTTCTTTAAGACATATCTCATTCTTGCAGATGAATAGAAGTCTAATGAAAAGATGTCAAATGTATGTTGTAATGACTTTAAATGAGGGAGAGCTTTCATCCTTTGAACAATATCCTTTGCTTTCATAATTCTCCGATGTTTTTCTAGAGGAGTTGCCTGGTTTTCCTCCAAAGCAGGAGATTGACTTCTCCATAGAGCTAATGGCCGGTACTGAACCTATATCTGAATCTCCCTACGGAATGTCTATTGTTGAACTTCGTGAGTTGCAAGTGCAACTTCAAGAGTTATTGGACAGGGGTATGATTAGACCTAGTGTTTCACCTTGGGGAGCTCCAGTGATATTTGTAAAGAAGAAGGATGGATCCCTTCGGCTCTGTGTTGACTATAGGCAATTGAATCGAGTAACTATTAGAAATCAATATCCTTTGCCTCGCATTGATGATCTATTTGATCAAATGAAGGGAGCCACCGTATTCTCTAAGATCGATCTTCGATCTAGATATCATCAGCTCAAAGTTAAAGAAGAGGATATTTCCAAAACTGCTTTTTGAACTCGTTTTGGTCATTATGAGTTCGTGGTTGTTCCTTTTGGGTTATCTAATGCCCCAGGAGTGTTTATGAGTCTGATGAATGGTGTATTTAGGAATTACTTGGACAAATTTGTACAAGTGTTCCTCGATGACATCCTAATCTATTCAAAGTCCCCAGAAGAGCATGAGAAACACTTGAGAATGGTGTTATAATGCTTAAGAGAAAATAAACTTTATGTGAAAATGTCCAAATGTTGTTTTTTCCAATCAAAAATCCATTATCTTGGACACATTATCTCCATTGAAGGCATTGTTGTTGACTCATCAAATATCGATGCAATTTCAGAATGGCCAACACCCTCTAATGTGCATGAAGTGCGTATCTTCGTGGGTATGGCAGGATACTATCGAAGATTTGTGGAGGGGTTTTCAAAAATAGCCATCCCTATCATTTCATTGCTTAGGAAGGGAGTACGATTTAATTGGACAAATGAGTGTGAGCAATCATTTTCCAAGCTCAAACGATGTTTGACTACAGCTCCAATACTTAAGGTTCCAGATATGGGTAGACCATTCATAGTATGTACTGATGCATCAAAATATGGATTGGGTATGGTATTATCACAAGATGGTAGGGTGATTGCATATGCCTCTAGGAAGTTAAGGACACATGAGGAAAACTATGCAACCCATGATCTAGAACTAGCAGCTATAGTTCATGCCTTACAACTTTGGTGACATTATCTGGTGGGAAAGAAATTTGAATTGAAAATAGATCACAGAGGTTTGCAACATATATTTACTCAATGTGATCTAAATGCTAGGCAAAGAAGGTGGTCAAAACTCCTAAGTGAATATGATTTTGACATAACTTACATCAAGGGTACATTGAACAAAGTAGCCAATGAACTCAGTCAAAGACCACAAATATTTTTAGTAATTCCATTGAAGATTGATTTACGGGAACGCATCTTGAGGGCACAAGATGTAGATGAATGGTGCAAGGAAGTTAACGTTTCTCTTTCTAGGGAGGGGGCTAAGAAAAACAAAGTAGAAGGGTATTCTTGTGATGACGACAATTGGGTGAGATTCATGCAAAAGATTGTAGTTCCAGATCAATATGGGCTTCGTGAGTTCATTTTGAAAGAAGCTCACCATGAAACATATATGGATGACCCAAGAGTCCAGAAGATGTATGTTGATTTAAAGCAAATTTTCTTTTAGGCAGGCATGAAGAAGGATGTAGCAAATTTTGTGGCAAAATGTTTGGAATGTCAGCTAGTTAAAGCAGAACATGGTCATCCAGCAAGATTGTTGCAGCCGCATAACATTCCTGAGTCCAAATGGGAAGCAATATCTATGGACTTTATTGTTGAATTACTTGAAACAACCAAAAGGCATAACTCCATTTTGGTTGTGGTAGATAAACTTACTAAGAGTGCCCATTTTATACCCATTAGAGATACTTACAAAGCATCTAAAATAGCACAAGTATTTATCAAGGAGGTGGTTAGACTTCATGGTTTTCCTAAGAAAATCATATCAGATAGGGCCTTTATATTTACAGGAAGATTTTGGACTAGTTTCTAGGGAGCCCTTTAGACACAATTAAATTTCAGTACAGCTTATCATCCAGAGATTGATGGCCAAACTAAAAGAGTAAATCAAGTGTTGGAGGACATGCTGAGAATGTACGTAATGGATCAACAATCTAAGTGGGAAGATTATCTTCCTCTAGTGGAGTTTGCTTACAATAAAAATTATCACTGCTCCGTTTCTATGGCACCTTATGAGTTATTATATGGAAGACCATGCAGAACACCTTTAAGTTGGGATAGATTAGAGTACAGAATCTTAGTAGGTCCTGAACTTCTTCAAGAAATGGAAGAAGTGTGTCGTATAAGGTAAAGATTAAATTAGGCACAGGATAGACAGAAAAGCTATGCTAGAGTGGATCGTAGTTTAAAAGAAGGGGAATTTGTTTTTCTTTGAGTAAAACCTCAGAAAAGCTCTATTACCTTTGGGAAAGGATCTAGGCCCTCTCCTCGATTTGTTGGGCCTTTTGAGATCATCGAAAGGGTTGTACCTATAGTATATCATCTTGCTAACCCACTAGCCTTTCATCGTATGCATGATGTATTCATATTTTGGTACTACGTAAGTATGTACATGATCCTTCTCACATTTTAGATTAGCATCAATTACAGGTAACAGGCGAAGGAACTCTTAAGGCAGAGCTAGTTTGCATTTTAGACCATCGCACTCAATAACTCAGACGTTGCATGGTGGACCAAGTAAAGGTGCAAAGGGACTCGTACAGTCCTAGTTTCCCCACTTGGGAAGATGCATCTTCTATGCATCTTAAGTTTCCTTTTTTGTTTAGTTAAACTTTGGGCCAAGTTTACTCCAAGAAGGGGAGTATGTAGTGTCCTATTTTTCTAGTATGGTTTGTTCACTCCTATCAAGAGTTATATATATATGATATGTTGATCACTTGATTGAGGAATAACATTTTACATACATAGCTATATTTTCTTTTCTGTTTGTGTATGTCGTATTGATCACTAGATTGGGGAAGAACGTTTTATACAATGATATTTCCTGTTATATGTGGCATCATTGATTATCTGTATTAGATGGTTTTGGTTAAGTAAAATGTTATACATATGTTTTTTTTGTTTGTATATGATTTATGAGGCAGGTGTATGACATGGATGGTGATCCAAGATTGAGACACATATACCCATGGATTCTCATGGTTATGTGGAATAGATGGTTAATTATGATTTATGGATGATACATGATTTGTGTGATTATGTATGTCTAATATTGTACTAAGTAGCATGTGGTAAGGTATCTGGTCATTTTCCAACAAGGATGTTCAATTATGAATAACTATGGAAGTCATTTCTTCAAAACCAAAATGACTGTGGAAGCCATGCACCATTCTAGGTAAAATGTGATTAAGTTAATTTCATTATGAAATTCATTTGATTCCTTTGATCTATGAGATTATACTGTGTGCTAGGTCTTTGAACAAGGCCTTACCAATGAACCATTGGATGGGTAAAATCTCACAATCAGTACCATAAGGAGAAATGCAAAGTTTCAAAGCACAGTAGATGAGAGGGAATGGAAATTAGGGCATGGAGTCCTAAATCCAAGAAAGATGAAGATGTGGAGTCTTGTATATTTAGGTTGCAGAGTCCTGAATATTTAAAAATATCAAGTTGTGGAAGCTTGGATCTTTGGAGTAGATCAAGGCGTAGAGTCCTCAATCTACTAAGGCATGGAGATGCATGAAATAGGGGTGCAAAATCCCTATTCTCTAGAATAAAAATACCACTCATGGATGAATTTCCTTAAATAAAATTTCATTATCACAACTCTAGAATGACTTTCTAAAACTAGAAAGTCATGTCCAGCATCTCAAGCATGACTTTCTAAAAATAGTAAATCACTTGACATAAATTGGTAATCAAGAGTGTTGAAGAAAAATGAATTAACTTATCATTAATCAATCCTAATAGTTCATTCTTGATCGAATATTAATATTATTAATATTATTATTATCTTTTACAAGACTATGATATTATTATTAAAAAGGAATTACAAGTCAATTTTATCTCCTCAATCAATTCACACATCTCCTTCATGAATCTCATGGCTCTCTCTCTCTCTCTCTCTCTCTCTCTCTCTCTCTCTCTTTTAAATAATTCATTATACTCTATTTTATGCACTCATCAAAGAATGGCATATTCCTTTTCACTCATTAAAAATATGTCATAAAATATTCCTTTTACACTCTCTTTAATGCATATGTTACACTCTCCTTAACTAAGGCATGCATACCTCTCCTTAATGACATAAGTTACACTCCTCTAAATGGAATCCAATGCATGCACATTACTCATCATTTGTGACAAGCATTGGTTGCTCCTCCTATATTTGAGTCTCATGTATTCTCACTTGGGGATTAGGAGGCCATGAGGGGAGGAGACTTGGGGAAATAGTGAGAGGGAGAGATATGGAGAGTAGCCAATTGCTTCCATAATAAATCTGAAATTATTGTTAAAATCCTAAGATCTCTAGTTATTGAGGTTGGCCATGAGTGGCATTGAGAGGAAGTGAAAATATTCTTCCTTAGTTTGCCTTGCAAATCTCTACACTGTTGTCTTTTGGTACTCCTTGTAAGATTTTGCAGCTTGGGGGTTCCAGAGGGAGAAGTTCTTCCTGGAAATGGTTGGGAGGAAAACCAGGTGGTTCACTATGAGTTAGTAAGGATATTGGAGCTGGAGCATACTCCCATTTTTTGAGTTGTATAAATTCACTACCAGGTATGTTGACAACATTATATTGTGTTTCCTTTTGTAGTTCATTACATGGTTTTGCTTATCTGGTTGTTGACTGAAACTTAGTTTTATATCAAATGATGCACAATAAATGTTGAAGAAATTTTGCAATAACTGTAATTTATTTTATGTACGTTTTGTTTTGTACAGTTTCATTGCAAGTTGATTTACATCATGTCTTAATGGCTGAAGCATTCCGGTTGGCATGAGTTTTATGAAAACATGTTAATAGCACAAATTTGGGGTTTCCTTCTCCTTTTACAATTGTAGATAAGTTTTCAGAGTATATGTTTGACAAAAGGGATAAATGAGATAGTATGATTTTTCTTTTGGTTGTGGTTTTAAATAATCACATTTCTGGGCATTTCTGTTTCGATTTATTTTAACTTCACGGGTATCTATACCTTAGGACATGTCGGCCAAACTTTGATTTCAAAAAATAGAGTTCTGTAATCTTCTATATTTTACATATTTGTTGTTGCTACGTGGTGGTTTGTCTTGCTGCATTTTTTTGTAGATGTGATTTACCTGGTAATCTCTTTTTATGAAATCAGTATGTTATATAAACTTGGAATTATTATTTTAAAGTATCAATGATTAATACATTGATAGTTTAATTAACTTGTGACCGCTTTTTTGATAGTTTAATAGTTAGTTGATGTTTTGTGACTATTAACCATTGTTCAAAATTCCCAATGGTTGTAGCTACATCGCTGCAAGCTATTTGTAAAAATTCTTAAATATTTATAGTCATTATGTGCCTAAATTCTTGTATATGCAGCAATCAAGATGGATGACAGTTCTACTTATGTATTAGGTTCACTTCTTGGCATTTCTAACAAAGAAAAAGAAATTATTTAATCTTAGATTCATATTAGTTAATTTTGGTGAAATCGCCTTAAGGTTTATGGTTGTAAGTGTTTGACAAATTGCCTCAATAGTTGTACATTTCATGCTTGCAAACGATTTGACATAATGCTTCAATGGTTGTAGCTAATTACATCTATGAATTGTCTATAAAAATGACTAAGTAAATTTAGGATTTGCAACCAAGGTGTTTTTGGATATATCTCAAAGAATAAGCATGATGATTCCATTGAAGTAAAAATCCATGGGAGGCAAATTGGTTAGGCGAAATGTTGTAATTGTTAGCTCACATATGAATTCATAATAATTGGAAACCACTCCTTTAGAAGTTGAATGTGATTTTAAGACTTATGGTTGTAAGTTTTGGATCTTGAGGAACCATGACCCTGTAGCCTTAATGAGAAGTTTAATATTACCATGGGTTAGTTAGTTAGTAGAAATTAGTATGTAGTGTAAAGAACACCAATGAAAATAAAAATATAGATATATAACGTTGCATTAACTTTTACGTCTTAAAAACTTAAACTTAAATTGCATTTTGAGTCAGCCTGAGTATAATACTGATGGTTGGTAAGGTGGGACCTTACACATACCCACAATAGAAAAAGCAAGGTCATGTAGGGAGTTTTTTATTACACTACCTAGCCTTCTTTTATCCTCTCCACACCACTATCCATATAGACATCTTTCCACCTTCCTTACTTTTATTAGTCCCTTCATCACCATTCATCTCGCAGTCAAAGTGCATTGACTTAGCATTATTTTATTTTTTTTGGAATTTTAACCACACTTTAGGAAAAATGCTGAATATTTCTATTTTTCGTAATTAAAAAATAATTCTCTAATTTTTTGGAAATCTTATTTCTAATTTTCAATTAGCTAAGAAGCCTCTCATGGGACATAAATCCCTTGTTGGAGGGCATTTTATTTTCAGTATTTGTTAGTGCTGACAATTAATTTAAAAATTAAAACAATATTGTGATTGGCCATTCTGTGGGTGAGTGCTTTAACACTCACACTGACACTAGTATTCTTCTATTGTGTCCAACGATTCTAGAATTAACATGGTTTCATGTCTTTTATGTAGGCGTAGGCACTGGTGGGCATATCATTGATACAATGATCAGAGTGTAGAGGTGCAAAAGATCCCCCACTGTTGGAGCACCTATGCACTCCGCATAATGTATTAATGTTTCATATTTCTAGGTCTCTACATGGATTCCTTGATGTCTATTGATATCCATTGCCTTGATATCCACTAAGGTGTTCTACTCATATGCAACAGTGTTTCGTGAGCTCAACTTCAATAAAAAATATATATATATATATATATATATATATATATATATTTAAATAAAAAATCCTAAATTGCAAGCACCAAGAATTCTCAGAGGCCATAATTTTTCTTTTACTTCTTCTACATACAATGATACTACCTCACATACCATTGTTAGAACATGTTTTCTACATTATGCTACAATGATATAAATATTTGGATATATAGAAAATCATTTTGTCGTGGAAATAAAATTTTGAATTTATGGAGACAGTTCTAAATCTCGGACAACAATTGGAGAATTTCAAGCTTTATTGAAATATATAGACTTGAATTATGTCCATATCACCAAATCTTGGAAATTGTAGCGCACTCATTTTCTATAACTTATTAGGGAAAAATATCAAATCAAACTAATCTCATGGTTTATGTTATAAAATATTTCTTTTGATAATTAATCTCAAATTAGAAAAATTCCAAAATTCTCACTATGATATTTTAGTGCTCCTTTTTTTTTCATCCATGTGCATAGCAATCTCTATTATTAGTCCATACCTTTGGCATAGCATGGACTATAGCCATCGATAAGTGCTGGCATAGTATTAAATGTCTTTGACCAACTCATACATTCCATGCTCTAACCAATGTTTAAAAAAAAAAATACTCTTCCAAACCAACTTTTATCCAAACTTTCAATTTGTACCTCTTATTAACGGGGAGAGTGTATGATTTTTATAAACTTAGAATATCCTCTTTCAATTTCATTGAAACTTGAATTAATGATAGTGTTTGGAGTTAGCATTATTCTAACACCATTTAATGTTTTCGTTGTCAATTTTATTCATTAACTTTCATAATACAAATTTTGAAATTACATATTGAAAGTTTGCCACCCACCCATTCCAATAGCAGGCCACTTGCCATTTTTTCTCACCACGCCTCATCCATCCTCCTGCACCTACTTCATTCCACCAGAAAATTTCAATATCTTCTTATCCTTTCTTCATTCCAATGAAATATTCAATAAACAGTCAAATTTTCTCCAGCCATGGGATGATCTCCACTATTCTGCATGAGCTTCAATTTCTCAGTCATAATGTAGCTTGTATACATCATACGTTGGATCCTTCTTCTACTTCGTCACTAAAATCTTGCATAAATCACAATGAGTTAGCTAGCCATTGAAACCCTGCATAATTCATAATGAGCTAATCTAATACAATTTTATCTCTAAACCATACTGCATAGTAAGTAGAATTGGCTGTCCCTGCTTCTAGCTTGAGCATGATAGTGTTCTTGGACACTTTGAAAATTGCATCTATGAGTAAGAGGAAATAATACTAATAGCAACAATAGTCACCTCAGCAACATCCAAATCAAACCATGGTGATGCAACAACAACAAACCACATTAATGATAGTGTAACAATATTATGCACAATAGCCTCAACTGTTATTCCCATTACCACATAAAGCAAGGGTATTCTTTATTACCACTGCCTCATCAAATTTTATTCTGCATCAACCATTACGATTCGGGTATTCATCGTATTGGTCCTGAATTCCATATATCCAGGAAAGTAAATCCATACCGCTTAGCCACGTAAAGCTAAGGGTTCTACTGGATAAATTTTGTAGAATTATGCCTAAATCTAGAAATTACGAATATGCCTTAGATATATCTTATGAATTTACAATTTACAGAACCAAAATTAGGGAAAGAACAAATAACAGGACAGGCTGATGCAACAACATCAATTGCAATCGAGTGATGAGGTCAAGACTCTTTGGGTGCGTGGATTGCAATTTTGATTCAGGCTATAACCTAGGAAGAATTGTGAATAAAAGGGTATGTGATTAGATCGTAATACAAGATTATTACACATACAATAAATCATGAAATACAAGTATACGTATATCCATAATTTCACCCCTATCCATAATTTTGATATCCGCTACGATATGCAATCATATATGGACCTACAGGAGAAAACGAAGAAATACATTCTAGCGACATAGAAGAGAACTACATTCCAACATAGAAGATCAGAGCATAAAAGGCTGCAAGGACTTAATTAGACGCTGAAATCCTTTTCTAATATGAAATATCTATCAAATCAAGTATCGATATATATCAACATGGACCTATAGGGTTAGACAAGTACTGATATATATTAATTAAATTAACCATGATCAATACTTAATCAGTGACTTTGTAATTTTCATTAAGATAGGATATGTATGGTGCCATGTATGTGACATGTCTACATGCATTACATGTTTCTCTTATTGAAGGATCTAGATAGGTCTAAGAGGGTGATGTGTAGGTGATCTTGGTGGCTCCAGACACATGTGGATGTTCCAGAGGGCTTAGAAAGGGTCAAAATTCAAAGTGCCTAGATTTCTCCCAAGCTAACACCAGATCGAAGTGCTCATCACCCTGATTCCAATCGTGTGAACAACACTCAAATCTGAGCTTGTATGGAGGAGATAGGGCCAGCCAAAGTTTTGGTCAAAGTTGGGTAGTGAGTGAGGTTTAAGTGTCCTACAAATTGACTGTCAACCGACATGGGAACCTAGCTCTCGAGAGAAGGTGAAATTTTTTCCCCTTTAATTTGTCTAATATCCCTTATATTAGAGAAAATCAAAACAAGGACCTATTATTATAAAAATAAAAATAAAATATTAAAATAAGTGATGGGGCATGACCCCCGCCACCTCCATCGGACCCAACTATATGTTTTAAAAACAAAATTTATATAAAAAAATAGGTTGGCGACCATGACTGCACTGGACCTCCAACCACCATACCCACTTGTTATAACATACAAAAAAAAAACAAACTCGGGTGGGTGGTCCACCTCCAATGGACCTGGCCCACACCCAACCACCATATGCCCCAACCCATAACATTAATAGTGAAGCCGGTGGGGATTGAACCCGCCCAGCCCATGTGGGTCGACCCCACCAGGCGGCCCCATGTGGCAGAACACCAAACCGTAACCCAAACAACCATTAGCAAAAGCCATATTTAAATGTGACGATTCCATAATCGTGCACCATTTCACACCAATGCGCCCAAAGCATAACCATATATAACAAAACATTTATAACAATGCACACATAGAAATAGTTCCACGGGGATTCCACCCCAAAACCAACTCTGACCCAGTGCCAAATTTTACCATTGGCCCAATGAATTTTTCCTTGATATATTCACGTGGGGAAAATATTTAAAAACCCTTTCATTCATTCGCCGAAGGAAATGGAGGCGAAACGGGGAATGGAGAGCCAAACGGAGGGTAGAACTATGACTATGTGGAACCCTAAGCCAAGAGCAGAACCATGACATAGTCTACAATGGTGGAACCATGATGGCATGCTTTTTGAGATAGAACTTTTGCAGAGAATCTTAAGATGCTAAAAAGATTCCTTGGGAGGTAAAAAATCATTTTGTTAGAATGTAATCAAGTTTACAGTCATTTTTCTCAAATTTTTGAAGGGAACACAATAGCGAGGTCAGATGCACCTCTTGAGCAACAGATTCCCAGAACAGGATAATCTTGAGAGAATCTTCCAAATTCCTTGAAGGCTAAAATTTCCCAGATCCAGAATGGAGCCAACTTTATACTCATTCTTCTCATAATTTCAGAAGGATCTCAATGGTAAGATCAGTTTTCTAATTTGAGTTGCAGATCTTTAGTCAACCCAGAGGAGGGAATATTTGGAGAATTGCGAGGGAATCTAAAATATTCCTACAGGCCTAGATTTTTCCGTTGTCATAATTCAAGAAATGGAAAGTTGATTTTGCACCTCTCGATGAAACAAATTCATTGGTGCAATCAGTTTTTGTAGCTGAGCCTTCTATTTTTTGGTCATTTTCCATATTGAGCGATGGTGTTAGATTTCAAAGCATGGACAATCGATTCTATGCCATTCGACACCACGATTTCGATGATGCATTCAGATCTAGCAACTAAGTATTCTATTCTTTAGTCAACATCAAAGTTGAGGTATATGAAGTGTTGTTGTCATGTACTTCTTTGATCATTTTCTGTGAGCTGTATTATGTTGTTCTGATCCCTGCTTGATCTATGATGCAGAATCTTTGTGTCTATTTGATGTGAGATGTGTTCATTATGGATTGTTATGTGTGTTTTCATTGAGATCCCTTTGTTGTCATGATGGTTGGATACTCATTGTCACCATGGGTGTTTTGGTTGAGATCCCTTTGATGCCATGGCGGCGAGATACTCATCATCACCATGTGTAAGATTCTGTCATGTTGATAGGAGGTCTATTGTGAGTGATAATTTCTGTAACGGAATGCCTCGTGGAGAGACTTTTCCACTCATGTAGAGGGCACATGTCCTTGTATGACAAAAAACATAGTCCATGTACAACTTCACCATTTCCAGCACTGAATGAAGGGGCCAACACCATCTTAACACTAGGCTCAGAAACGTATTTCACACTAAACAAACTCTGTTATCAATGGCTCTTGTTTATGATCTATTGATTGTCATTATGTTTCCATCTATTTAAGCATGCATATGTGTTCATTTATGCTCTTATAAAATACAATTCTAACTACATCACAGAAGCAAAAGATCTTGGTTAAATCCAGAAGTTGACTCAACTCGGATCAAGTTTGGTATCAGAGCGGTCTTCATGTGGATGTGGATTGTGAGCGTGAACAATGGAACATGCAACAATGGAGGATGAAAAATAGATATACAAGACCATGCTCAAAGTGTCCCAAAATATGGACATAATGTATGAAGATCTACAAGAAGAGACAAAGGGAAAGCAATGATTTCAGCTTCAGTTGTGAGCCACGGAAGAGGCTCTAGAAGAACTGAAGCACAACAACTAGAGTCTACAAGCAAATAATGTTGAATTGAAGATGCTTCTACAAGAAGAGAAAGAGGAGAAAGAGAGTTTGCTACGACAGCTGCAAGCTAAGGACGAGGCCTTGGAAAATATGCAACGTGACCCATGTGAGGTAAAAAGTAATTCTTCGACTTCATGTATGTGTCCTGATGATGTTTTCGTTGTTTTTAAAAATCATACCACAGGAATTGGGTCCAAGCTGTTTAATAGAATGGGGTATGAAGTAAAAGGCTTGGGAATTAATGGCCAAGGCATTGTCAATCCCATCAAAGTAGAATAATTACCCTATCGAATAGGACTTGGGTATGTCAGGAAGGAAGTTGGGGAATGTGCCAAGACAGTTAGCGAACCACGAACAACAGATGATGACAAGCCCTCATCAGTTCTTTCCAACTCAGCAATGGAGGTAAAAGATGTTGATTTCCCTTCAGTTTCATCTTCATATAATATGATTTCTATTGGAAATATAGAGATACCAATTAGAGGGAAAAACATGAGGCTCCTTACCAGGATGAGGTACAAGGAGTAAGAAGGAATTGGTGTTAATAGCCAAGGCATAACTCATCCATTGGAGGTTGTGGAGATACCTCAATTTGCAGGTTTGGGATACACTAAAGGAGAATGCTCGAAGGTGTCAGGTGCTTCCGAGACATCGTTGAAATCATCGAGGAAAGAGAATGACGGGATCACATCACCATCATCGCATGGCAGCGCGCATTGCAGGGAAAGATATGAGGAAATCTCTCATCGCCATAATTACACCAAATACAACAAGGAAGGGTATAACAATTCTCAATATTCGAATGTTCATTTTGATTACAATCATGTTGTTAATGATCGGCATAAATCATGGCATCAAGAAACATGTACGTTTTGTGGTTTACATAACCATATATTTTCCAAGTGTTGGAAAAGAATAACAACACAAAAAAGGATGAGGCGAGAAAGACCCTCTCCACCGCAGGCAAAAAAAAGGTAAAGCAGATCTGGAGGAAGAAGAATTATTGTAGTCATTGCAACAGAAGTGGCCATCAAAAGGCCACATGTTGGAGGCTCCATCTAGAGCAGTGTCGCAAGGACAAAGCATCTGCGCATGAACCCCTGAAACAGTTGTTCGAATAGTGAACGCGCCACAAGGAGACGACCCATTCACTTTGACAAGTGAGAAATGGTTCTTCTAGGCATGGTAGAATGTCTTGGTCTTATTTTGTCCAATCCTGTGTTGCATTTTAAATTGTAAAAGCGATGATGTGTTTTCCATCACTTGTTGTAGCAACAATGATGTTTGGAATTATTTTATGTTGCATTTTAAACCGTGAAAGTGATGTTGTGTTTCCATCGCTCATTAAAGAAACAATAGTGTTTGTCCTTGTTTTTGTAAATCATGTGTTGCAGTGATGATGTGTTTTCCATCACTTGTTGAAGCAACAATGATATTTTGGCCTTGTTTTCATAGTGGGGGCATTGTTTCCATTTTAATGTAAACTTTACCACCGAGTATGTGTTATAAACCCGTGGCAAGTATGGGATGCTTGAGCCATTAGTGGTCTTGTAAATTAAGCATGTAATTTGCAGAATTGTACTACAGGTTGGCAGAGGTTGTAAGTGTCGACTCATTGTTTATGGCTCCAAAGGACAAAGGTGAAGGAGAAGGAAGGATGACTTATTTGTAGGTTTTAACCCCGTACAGAAATTACATGCATACGAATTTTAAAACACATAAAATTAACAATGCGAGAGCATAACACATAAAACACATATACACAGAGATTTTCCCCTAGATCCCAAAATCGAGACTACCAACCTGATTTTTCATTATGTTCCTTTGAATGTTACAATACATATTTATACATGCTGAAGAATCTAATAGCATGGGCCAAAGACTATCGCGTCCAAAACCATGGACTGGTAACCATCGCGTCCAAAACCATGTGTGAAAACCATGCACAAAACCATAGGTAGGTCCACCCAACCTAATATAGGTTACAAAAAAAAAAAAAATTCCCGGGGCGTTGCCCCAGACCCGGCAGAGCGGGGCTACTCGCCCCCCTCAAACGTGGGCTAGTCATGGAAAGAATATAACACAACCCAACATTATTAGACACTTGTAAGTGTAGACAAGGTACAAAGAGGTTGTAGATTAGTTTTCATGCTTTTGGAGAACCAAAAGCTCCTCCATGGGGGAGGATTGTTTCAGGTGGCTCCAGACACATGCAGAAGTCCCAAAGGACTTAGAAAGTGTCAAAATTAAAAGTGGTCAAATTGCTCCAAAACGAGCACCAGAACGAAGTTCTCGTCAGTGTGATTTTAATGGTGTGAACGACACTCAAATCCGATCTCGTATTGATGAGATAGAACCAGTCAAAGTTTTGGTCAAAGTTCGGCAGTGGGCCAGGTTTAAGTGTCCTACAAATTCACCATTAACCGGTGTGGGAACTTAGCTCCCAAGAGATGGTGAAATTGTTGCCCCTTTAATTTGTCTAAAATTGTTATATTAGAAAAAATCAAAACAAGGGCCTATTATTATAAAAATAAAAGTAAAATATTAAAATAGGTGGTGGACCATGACACCTGCCACCTCCACCGGACCCAACTATCTTTTTGAAAAACAAAATTCTATTAAAAATTATGTCAACGGCCATGACCCCATCGGACCTCCAACCACCATACCCACTTGTTATGACATACAAAAAAAAAAAAAAAAAAACCACTGTGGGCGGGCCACTTTTGGTGGACCCGACCCACACCCAACCACCATACGCCCCAACTCATAGCATTAATAGTGGAGCCGGTGGGGATTGAACCCACGTGGCCCACATGGGTCAGCCCTCACTGGGTGGCCCCATGTGGTAGCACACCAAAACGCAACCCAAACAACGATTACCAAAAGCCATATTTAAATGTAACAGTTCCATAACTGAGCACCATTTCACACCAACACGCCAAAAGCTTAACCATATATAACAAAATGGTTATAACAATGTGCACATAAAAATAGTTCCATGGGGATTCGACCCCAAACGAACTATGACCGAGCACCAAATTTTACCATTGGCCCAATGACCTTTTCATTGATATCTCCACCTAGGAAAAATATTTAAAAACCCTTTCATTCATTTGCCCAAGGCAATGGAGGTGAAACAGGGAATAAAGAGCCCAATGAAGGGGCAGAACCATGACTACGCGAAACCCTGATCCAGGAGTGGAACCATGACATAGTCCACAGAGACAGAACCATGATGGCATGCTTTTTGAGACATAATTTGTAGAGAATCTTAAGATGCTAAAAAGATTCCTTGGGAGGTAAAAATTCATTTTGTCAGAATGTAATCAAGTTTACAGTTATTTTTCTTGGATTTTTGTAGGGACCGTAATGGTAAGTTCAGATTTTCCTTTTGAGCAGCAGATTTGCAGATTCCCAATAGAGGAGAATCTTCAAGAATCTTGAGGGAATCTTCCAAATTCCTTAGAGGCTGAAATTTCCTAGATCAAGAATACAACCAACATTATACTCATTCTTCTCAGAATTTCACAAGGACCTCAATGGTGAGATCGGTTTTTTGATTTGAGTTACATATCTCTAGTCAACTCAAAGGAGGGAATCTTTGCAATCGCGAGAGAATCTAAAATATTCCAACAGGCCGAGTTTTTGCTAAGGTCAGAATTCAAAATATGGATAGCCTATTTTACACCTCTCGACGATACAAATTCATTGGTGCAGTCAGTTGTTGCAGATGAGCCTTCTATTTTTTAATCCATTTTCCATATTGGAGCGATGGTGTCAGATTTCAAAGCATGGACAATCAATTCTATGCCATTCGACCCCACGATTTCGATGTTGCATTCAGATCCAACAAATGAGTATTCTTTTTTCCAGTCAACATCAGAGTTGAGGTATATGAAGTGTTGCTGTCATGTACTTTTTTTATCATTTGTTGTGATATGTACTATGTTGTTTCGATTCCTGCTTGATGTATGATGTAGAATCTTTTTTCTATTTCATGTGATATGTATTCATCACGGATTGTTGTGTATGTTTTGATTGAGATCCCTTTGTTTCCATGATGGTGGGATACTCATTATCACCATGGGTGTTTTGGTTGAGATCCCTTTGATGCCATTCTGGCGGGATACTCATTGTCACCATGTGTAAGATTATGTCATGTTGATAGGAGGTCTATTGTGAGTGATAGTTCTTGTAGTGGAATGCCTCATGGAGAGACTTTGCCACTCATGTCGAGGGCACATGTCCTTGTATGATGAAAAACATAGTCCATGTACATATTCACCATTTATACCACTAAATGAAGCAACCAACACCATCTTAACACTGGGCCCAGAGACGTAGTCCACACTGGACAAACTTCGTTATCAATGTCTCGTCTTTATGATTTGCTGATTTTCATTATGTTTCCATCTATTTAAGCATGCATATGTGTTAATTTATCTCTTATAAAATGTAATTCTAACTACCTCACGGAAGCAAAATATCTTGGTTAAATCCAAAAGTTGAGTCAACTCGGATCAGTAGGAGTTCATGGCATGGTCTTATGTATTTATTTGTACTGAATCTTGTTGGTTAAGAAACATTATTTGCAAAAAAAATCATCTCGAGTAACATCAGCAATCAATGAATATCAGTGACCGTAGAGCTTGCACTTTGTCATCAATTCCATTGCCATATTCATGCATTCTTTGGGGATTTTATGCTTTCTTCGAAGATGATACAAATATTTTCATATGAGGGTGGGGTCATATGCACAGAGAGGCATGGGGGAGTTGAGCCCGTGCACTCGCTAAGGAGGGGCAACATTGAGTACAATGTTATGCTATGGATCCATGACATTAAGCAAAGCATGTAGATATTGAAGCTTATAGCCCAATACTATTCCCTGTATTTCTAACAAGAAGACCATTCAGTATGGTGAGAACTTAGAATGGTCAGTTTGATGAATCTATGGTCATTTTGATGAGTCGCAGACCCTATAAATGCAACATTGTATTTTTTATATAAGTTCACTGACATTTTTTGTTGATGGTTATCATATAGCATCCACTTTTAGCCGAGGTGAGAATCTCTTCTTAGGGATTGAAGCTATATTATAGGGTCTGACCCATATCTTAGGCAAGGAAAAATAAAATCACATAATGAAGTTTATGTTCATTTCACAAGCCAAATAAAATGAGTAACATATGTGATTCCTATGCAATATTTCCAAAAATCATTTCGATCTATGGATAGCTTTGCCCCGAAGGAATACTAATACATTGTGTGTGCTGGCTTTAAAAAGGATTTGCATTTAGTATGAAGGGCGTTCCTCATCTCAAGTATATGACACCCACAACAAACAAAGCAAGGTCATATAGGGGGTTTTTTATTGTACCACCTAGCCTTCTTTTCCCTCTCCACACCATTGTCTATAGCTATCCATATAGACATCCTTCCACCTTCCTTACGTTTATTAGTTCGTGCATCGCCATTCATCTCGCGATCAAAGTGCATTGACTTAGCGTTATTTTCTTTTTTAACTAAATTTTAACCACACTTTAGGGGAAAATGTTGAATATTTCTATTTTTAACAAATACAAAATAATACTCTAATCTTTTGGAAATATTATTTGTAACTTTTTATTTAGAAATATTGTATTGGTTAATATAAATTATTATTGTATTAGTATAGCAATTAATTAATTGAGTTTTAGTTTGTTTTATTGGAATATGATATAATTTTGAATAAAATTGTGATTTTTGTTTATTTAAAATATGTTTGTAAATTTTTAAGACATTTATAATATGATTTTATATAATTTACACAAGTGAATTTAACAATTTTTTTTTTGGTTGATAAGTGGGTGAATCGTGAAAATCACTCTTACTTTGTGTCTAAGAGGCCATGACTCTGGCACTAACTGAAACCATGCTGGATATTTTGGTATTGGCGAGACTAAAGTCATGAGGGGATTGCACGTGGCTTGAGTGGCACTAACTGAAACCATGCTGGATATTTTGGTATTGGCAAGACTAAAAATCACCACGGATTGCACGTGGCTTGAGTGGCAATAACTGAAACCATGCTGGATATTTTGGTATTGGCGAGACTAAAACGGGTGAGCGCACTCCTTCACTAACGGTTCTAAATCTCTTTGATTCATGAATTTAACAAATTCACAATTTTAAGAAAAAATAATAATAAAAAAAAATTTCTGAAATTTTAATCAAATATTTTAATTTTAATTATAATAAAAAAAATAAAACATATTTTAGTTGGCTATTTATCCACACAAAAAAAAATATGAAGAAGGTTTTGGTGTTAATCCTTAGTTTCCCATTGATTGATGTGGCTTTCTATGGGGTTTATTTGGAAAAATATGAAAATGTGGTGTGTGATGACAAAGTCCATGCAAT
Organism: Pinus tabuliformis; assembly: GCA_031772625.1. Classification (NCBI taxonomy): domain Eukaryota; kingdom Viridiplantae; phylum Streptophyta; class Pinopsida; order Pinales; family Pinaceae; genus Pinus; species Pinus tabuliformis. The sequence goes on along the minus strand of CM062805.1, from coordinate 981,515,028 downwards.
AAAGTGGCATTTTAAATAGTTTGTAATATGATCTACTCGTCAAATCAAGATAGGTTAAAAACTCTACATCTTGCATACTTTTGAACACTTTATGATTTGGGAGTATATTATAAATCACAGTTGTTAGTAACAATTTATTCATATCTTTTCAATCTAGTGCCTTAACGACCCTAAAGATTGTACTCTATATAGATTTAATTGTGTTTGATGGGGCACTGGGTAGATGGAATTACATTGAAAACAAATGTGTGAGATCAGTAAGAAATAAATATGAGGAATTGTTGCTCTATTATTATTTATTGTTGGTATAGAAATATAAGTAAATTTAAAGAATTTACAAAAAAATTGACATGTTATTAAAAATATTACCTTCATTTAATTAAACAAATATTGACAAGCTATTTAAAATATTGACTTTCCTTTGAAATATATAAATTTGATCTAACCTCTGATATTAACAAGTGATTTTGATATTTTAAATATCTTTTTAGCCTGTGTGGGACAGGTAGAAGCCAAGGAAAAGATGGGACAGGGTCAACCTTGATTTTAAATATCTTTTTAGCCTATGTGGGACAGGTAGAAGCCAAGGAAAAGATGGGACAGGGTCAACCTTGAACGTTGTACTCTAGGCTGCGTGGGCGGAAAAACATGTTATTTAGTTGATAAATGAGTAGAATTCGTGTAATTCCCCCAACTGTTGGGGTAAATTTCCTAATTATTTTGTTTTAGTGCAGTAAAGAAATTAGAATAAAAGTCTTACCCAACAAATTGTGAATGTGATATAATTGGATAAGATTATTTACGAAGTGTTTTGTTTGATGAGGGGTGAGCTATAGGCTCACAGAAAGTAAGATGTGAGAAACGATTTCACACAGAAAAACAGTTAAGACATTTAGGGTTGGCGGTTAGCTTCCTGTTCCCTCTCTTTCTAGAGGAAAAAAGTAAAGACCTTCAGGAAAGGCCAAGAGGGTGTGGGGAACCTGACACTGAAGAGAGGTGTTAAGATTCTGGTGAGAAAAATCCTTGACAGGACACTGTGAAAGGGCACAAATCAAATCTTATTTTTTTAGCTGGTGGGTTAGTGGAAATCAATAGTTCTCTGTGATTGGAGCCAGTTAACATCAGGTGGTCAAAAGGAAAATTGTTTTAATTTTTTTTTGTGTGAAATTAGCTCGGGAAGAGTACCATAGATGAATCTGTTTCTCACAGGTTGGGAGGTACATATGACTTTCTTTGGTCTTTTGACAAACACTGAATCTGCGTACAGATAAGTACCTATAGCTTCATTGTTTTGTTGGAAGCTAATTTGATAGAAAAGTATGTGTTAGACGCTGAATATACATATATATACAGGGATATTGTTCTATAGTCTGAGGATATAATAGAGAATGAAATTTATTTTAAACATTACTCACTAATATTAAATGAATTCATTTGATTTTAAATATTACTCAACACTATTAAATGGGTAATGTCCAAAAAACTGTTGTGGATTCACTTGGTGACTTTTGATCATTGTGTGGTATTTATAAAGAACAGTATGATAACTTGTAAAAGAATTGAGTGATATTTCCAAAGGAACGGTGCGATATTTCTAAGAGAACTATGTGATAATATGTAGAGGAACTAAGTAATTCTACTAGGAAGTCCGTATGGCAACTTAAAAAAAAAATGTGTTATTCATTCAAGAAATAAGCCTGTAAACATTGTGTTATTCATTCGAGAAATAAGGCTGTAAAAAGTGTGTTATTCATTCAAGAAATAAGCTTTAAAAAACTATGTTATTCATTCAAGAAATAATTCTGTGAAACTGCGTTATTCATTCAAGAAATAGGACTGTATAGTAATATTTATTTTTAACAAATATATACTTTGTATTATCCTTGAAAAATCAAACGCCATGGGTGAAAACTAGAGAACGATAACGGTTAACAAGAAACATGGGAACGAAATTATACATTAAAGTGTTCACCCAACAAAATCTTCTAGAGTGGGTTGGGTTAGTCCAGGGCTGGGCTAGAGCAGAACCCCTCACCTTGATCCTAAAACGAAGAGAGGTACAACATATTTGTACTAAATAGCTCACACATTTCTCAGAAGAAAAGAGACAGTCACAACATACTAAATTATGGAACTCATTGAACCAAACAACCATAGTATGCCTTTTGACCTTGAGAAAAAAAAAACCTCAAAATTTATAATGATTAACTAAGAAAATAATTTATATAGAACAAGAGACAGACAACTTCGTTTAGATAATTGAGGATCCAAAGAAAAACTGAGTAATTAGACCTAGCAGTAAAAGGGTTCATTCTCATATGAATAACTTTAAGATGCAGTCGTAGGGTCTCATATAGATAAGACCCTCATAAGAAAGGCGCTTGCAAATAATTCACACTTGGAGAATCATGTGACAAAGGGCGAGTCACTGGGGTACTAGTTTCCTTTTCTAAGCGGCTGCAAACTCTTGGTAGCAGGTTATATCTACCTAAAAGAAAAGGAAATCTGGTCAATTGAAAAACCCTCTCCATTGACCCTCAAAATTAAGACGCGAAAGAAGCGTTCCCAACACATCGAACTCACTTGAGCAGTTTTCTTTGGATGAACGGTGAGCCATATGGTCGGGGGAGGACCAACTGTAATAAGAACTCCATCTTCTTATCCTGTGTCATTGAACAATGAAAGTGTTAAAGAAATGGAGGAAATCATAATATTCCTTCAGAATTCCGACTGGTAAGTGAAAATCCTAACCAACAGATCTTACCAGCAATTTAATGGGGTGGAACAAGTGTTGGTGTGCACCAGTTGGTCCCTCCAAGAAGTTGTAGGATAGAGAGGTGAGATGAGGTGACGTTGGTAGGTGTCTGAGATATGAATAAGTTAGAATATCGAGAAGTTGTAAAGTGAAACACCAAGAATGAAAAAGGACTGAATGAGGATTCAGGAGCTCGTGGGGGGAGTTTATTTATCCTCTAACACCCCTCCCTCATTCTCCATTGTAGGATCTACCCCAAACCCTCCTAACTGTGGATCTGGCCACGATCCCAAAACACCACAACACCGTCGATATACTCTCGATCCTATGATGAGGGAATGCCATGTGGTGATAAGGGCTTGCTTCAGGAAGACTCCGGGAAGCTGCGTTTGGGAACCCAACCCATTGATAACTCCATAGGTTAAATACATATGATTTACAGAAAGGCCTCTGTGAAAACATACACGATGGAATTTATAAAAATAATAACAATGATTCGTATTATGTCAAAACCAATATAATATGACCATCTTCCACAACTTATAACGTTATAATGAAACTTTATATACAAGCAATTGCACTACATGTTGCAAAGGAACGCAGTAAGGCATAATTCTAGAAGCATCATGACATAAAGATTAGCAAACAAAATGCTATTCATCTGTTTTAAATCATAAGCAACAATTTCATGTGACCTATTAAATCCTTGAAAGTGTCCGAAAATTCATTTCATTTAGCACCTGAAATTTGACAATCATATTCTATTAAGTTAAATTTGAGAAGCATGGTGACAAAAAAAATCATTGACTATAAAATTAGTAAACAAAATACTATTCATCTGTCTTAAATCATAAGCAACAGTTTCATGTGAGCTATTAAATCCTTGAAAGTGTCCATTGCCAGTGGCATATCTCTTAAATGAAAATTCATTTAAATTCATTTACCACCTGAAATTTGACAATCATATTATGAATATCTATTTCCTTACATAAAATTATCAATTAAAAATTTAATTGTGAATCAACATTGGATGAAAGCATTTTAGTAATGAATGATGCCACATATCAGAAAGGTTCAATTTAACACGTAAGGAGATTAACTAAATAAATATCCTTTATTGATCAAAGCTTTTTACAAAACATTCACATAATTAATCCTTCATAGACCTGTATTTAATGATGAAACTGGTGTTTTGATCTGCACTTAGATTTAAATTACAAGTTTCTTTGTTTGCCTTTGGGATAGTAGGCAATTCGTGTTAACATCACACAACTGTACACTTTTCTCCTCTTGCTTTGCTTTTTCTGCCAAATCATAAATGTTTGCACATATCAATGGGATGCAATCTCTTATGTTTTCACATGCCATGTCACTTGCTCTCATAACAAAATAATCTGTCTGGGTACTCCCAAACAGATTTCATAACCAGGGAACATTGCTGCTAGAATATGGTTTGGAGAAGCAAGGAAACCAAGCAACTAAACAGTTTTAATATGATGCTCTCTTAAATCTAAGTGGAGATCAAAACACCACTTTCATCATTAAATATAAGTCTATGAAAGTATGATGCTTTGTTAAATCTAAGTGCAGATCAAAACACCAGTTTCATCTAAGAAATCTGTAATGATGTTATAGACCTTTAGAGACCCTAGTAGATACATAGTGATTAAGTCTAAAATTAGAAAATCTTCTCAGTTTCTACTGAGTCTTATCTATAACATAGAGTTACATGGACGTAAGATCTATCACTACTACAAATGTATTTACTTTTATTTTGATTAATAGAAGTTAGGAGGCTTTTTTTCTCTGAAAAATCACAAATGTTTAGCCTACAAATAAATGTGCAAAAGTATGGTATATAAGCCAATAATAATAATTAATTCTCTATCTAATCATAACCTCTTAAACAATATATTTAAATTTAAACCCCAATTCAACATCTACAACTTGTGCAAAGTAAAAAAGCATCAAAATACGTCTGAAACACAAAGTAGCATGAATTTGCACCCAAAAAAGCAGGGTAGCATGAATTTGCACCCAAAAAAGCAGGGCAAAGACTACAGAGTAAACAAAATGAATAATTAATGTTAACCCTGTAACCTCTAACCACCCTTCCTTTGTCTAGCAGAGACATAAAAACTCTAAATATTCAATTGTAAATAGGTGGGTGGGGGTTGCTACATTGGCAGTGAGCCAAAGTGCTTCTTCACCAAAGTGCGATGCTTTGAGTATTTATCATATGGAGAAAACCTTGCTGTAACACAAGGAACCTCGAGAGATAAAAGATTTTAAAAACATCAATGCAGCAATGCTATCCTCACATATTAATGACATCACATCAAATAAAGTAGTATTATCATAAAAATAAAGGAGACATACGAGGTGGGTTGATTGTGTTGGAGACCCTACAGGGGAATCCTTTTGCAAGAAAAAAACACATTAAATTAATGTGTGACTCAACATGTAAGTTAGTTTACGCTACATTGCATTCAATATAGAACATAAAAGCACTCATTTGTATCCCTTCATATCTACTTCCTAGCAATAGTGTGGCAGCAAACTCCACACATAAGACAACATGCCTTCAACCAAAGGTCATTTACATATCAATCTCTGTGTAATTTATGCCAAGCAACATACATGACTATCTAGTATCGAGGTTTCAAGCTTGATCAGAAAAGCATTAAAACATGCAATGTGGGTAGCAGAGTTTAAGAGTGATGGGTTTCTGCTTGTAAGACGCTGAATGGACTCAGATCTGGAGACCTTGTTTCTGTGGAAGAAAGATTGAAATATTTTTTCTGTGGATGGAGCGAAGTTCAAGAAGGATCTTATCTCTGTAAAGATATTTTATCTTTGTTGAAGGGCAGAATCCCTAGAAGATCCGATACCTTTCTTTTCTATGGAGGGTCGAAGCCCTAGAGGAGGTCAAGAACCTCATTCTGTAAACAGAAGGGACCGAAACCAGATCTACTGCCTAGTACCTGTGTTACCAGAAACGGGACGGTTGCCACCGTTCCCGTAAAAAACGTGTAAGAAACGGAAACCAGACGGAAACACCGTTTTCTACGGTTATTTTAGCTAACGGGTGCATATATTTAATGGGAAATCTTTACCGGTGATAGTTTGCTCTTTTGCATGTCATTCTCAGCCCTGTATTTTCACTCTTTATTGTAGATTTCACTCATGTATTCCTTCAATAACAATACAATAACCTAGAGGCTTATGCCAAATATATAGAAAGTTGATCATTTCTGTACTATTGTCCCTTTTTTAGTTGATTTGTTTTCCTTTAACATATATATTGTTAAAATTCATAGTTTAAACACTATTCTATATGTGACTCAAGAAATTCACATTTAATTGCAAATTCTATTTATTGTTTATATATATATATATATATATATATATATATATATATATATATATATATATATATATATATATATATATATATCTAATTATTTGGAATTTTTTTTAAGGAAACAATAATTAGCTGAAGGCGCAAAATGCATATAAATGTATACACTTAATTGATTAGGAGGCATAAGAATGTATATATTTAATAGTCAATTTGCTAAGCATCAGTTTCTTATTTAAATTATTTAGGTTTTTAATAAAAATTGGGCTAGAAATTTAGTTGAAACTATATTGAAAATTGAAACTAATGCTGTATTTTTTATTTTTATTTTCATTTTCTCTCTCCTCGTTTCTTGAGTGCGAAACCTCCAAACTCCGTTTCTCGTACCGTTTTCGTTTCTCGTTTCGTTTCCCGTTTCTCGTTTCTGGTAACATAGCTGCCTACATTGAGTTCTAAGGTTTGTTTTGTTCAGATCCATAATTATTGTCTAAGTTGACCTACGTTGACTTGTGAATATTAAAATGTACCTTTGTTGAACTGGAGAATTTCTCCTAGAAAAGATTGTTGGGTTTTCTCTCAAATTTGGGCTTCCCATGTGAAAATTTTGTTTCTTTTTGTACGCTAAGTGCTTGACTCTCTCTTTGTGACCCTACTCTCATTATTGCATTATGATTAAGAACTTGTTTAAGAGATCATTGGAAGAAATTATCAAATTAGAAGATGGAAACATCAACATGGTATGAGAGGGATGGTAAAAAAGCAACCTTAATAAAGTTCTAGTCCAAGTTCTGTCAACAATGATTTTGACCAGGACAAAGAGAGACCAAAATTCTGTCTAAGGCCTTAGAATACTATGACAAAGGGCTGATAGGTCTCAGGATTGACCTCACGAAGGCCTCAAGACTGATTGAACAGAGGTCGTGCAGCCTCAGAAGTGGCCAAGAGGTGCGAAGGCCTGTGAAATAGCTAGTGAAGTTCTTAATAATTGGACCAAGGATATCATCAACATACTTATAAGCATTCTTAAAATCCTTTTGTTACTGATGAACTTATAAATTGTTTTTCCAATAGGGATCCTTTGGGAGGAGAATGTTGACATTGAATTCTTAATTTGGATTCCATAAATCTCTAGCTCCTTACGAATGATAATGACATAAGCTATTGTGCAAAATCTTGGCCATGAGCAGGTCAGAGCGTGTAGCAAACTAGGAGAGTGGTGATACAAGTTAGATTGTCTAAGAGGATTTGAAATCTTTTGCATCCCTGTTGATGAAAATTGTTTCACCATTCATTTCCTTTAGCTTCAAGGATTATATCAGAGGACACGCAGATAACATTTGTGGATTATATCTTCTACTTGTTGCATGTTGTAATCTATGTATTGAAGGAATTTTTCATAAGCTAATGGTTCATCTGAGGATCTAAATGTGTAGATTACAGAGGACTTGTTTAGGCCTGCCTCTGAGGGAAGTCTGAGGATCTCTTATGATATTTGGAGAAAAGAACTACAATTAACACAAAGTCAAACTCTTGTTCACTATCTATGCAACGAATTCTAGGTGATCAATGAGAGGTTTGAAATGATATGATGGCATCCAATATTAACTACAATAGGATAAATTTTCACATCACAAGTCTGATGAAATTTTTGGCTTCGGGTTTGTAAGCCCTAGAAGACGTGAAGCAAATCCTGAGTTAATTCTAAATTTTGTGGCATTATTGAAGCCGTGGCATAAAATCGAATATTTTGAAACCAAACCTGAGCCCCATTCTAAATTGATCTTTAGACTTTTGTTGTAGCGAGTTTGTGCTTGTTGCTATTCAAGGGTTCATCAATAAAGTGATGTTTAACTTGCCATGGCTATGTTGAGCTCATAATGATGCCATTGACTATAGTAAGATTGTTGCCTGTGTCATGATTAATGTACTTAAGTATGCTGAGTGAAACGCTGCCTGAGCTAAGATGACAATTGTTGCCATGATGACCAGGAAGAGGTTTTATACTGCGATGTGTATTTCTCTATCCAAGAATATTTTTTACTTAAGTCTGCTACTGCCAGTTTTGTTGAAACAGGAAGAGTATTTGGAAGAATCATTTATAACAGGAGTGCATGTAAGTATAATCTCCACAAAAGAGGCTTCCAAGGTCCTAACAAGTGTTTTATGAAAAAAATGCAGAAGACGTGGATCGTCTCTTTCTGACATGCCCATTTGCAGTCTCGATTTGGAGAGGAGTATTACACTCTTAACCTACAAGTAGCATAGCATTCGAGCTCCATAGATAGGTGCATTTCTCTGTGGGTTGAGGAGAACAGGACATTTCGAACATTACCCTTCAATATTCTGTGGGCATATGGAAAAGTAGGAACGAGAAGATATTTGAAAGAGACTACCCCAGATACAAGAGGCACCTGTTTAAAGATCTTTGCATATTTTATGGAAATAGGGCCAACAAAAGAGAAGGTTAACTCAAGACAAATCCAATATAAAGAGATTTGGTCACAAAATCAAGATGATTTTTTTTAAGGAGCTTCTACTAACAGGATTTGTTCCAGGGTGGTTTTTGTTGTATAAAAGCCTGGCAACTACTTTCAATTTTGTTGGAATAGTGGTACATGGACTAATAAAAGAGCATCGTGATTAACTCTTTGGGGGCACTCCTATTTGCTAATTGGCTAGCTATAGAGGATTTATCAGTTTTGGGAACCCCAATGTGATTCGGGATTGGGTACAGAGATCCACTTTTGGGGCAACCTTCCCTTATCTTCTGGATGCTACGCATCAGATCTTTCATGGGATCCTTCTAGAAAGTGACTTTCAATCATATATTCAGAGAACAGAACCAAGAGGCAGATTTTCTCTCTAAGAAGGGTTGTTTATAAGCACCGAGAAAGATCTTCTTCACCGCTTTTGACAATGGCATCCTCATCAGCACATGGAGTTTTAATTATTAAGGCCATCACTGACTGTTCACTGAGAACGATCCTCATATGTCTTTTCAAGTTCTCTGTTTATTTTCTTTTCTTTTTGAAAAACGTATGGGAAATAATATAACAATGTTGCTGAGAAGGAAAGTTAGAGAGGTAAGAAATCTATAATGATGTTATAGACCTTTAGAGACGCTAGTAGATACATAGTGATTAAGATCCAAAATTATAAAATCTTCCGAGTTTCTATGGAGACTTATCTAGAACATAGACTTACATGGACATAAGATCTGTCACTACTGCAAATGTATTTACTTTTATTTTGATTAATGGAAGTTAGGAGGTTTTTTTTTCTCTGAAAAATCACAAATGTTTAGCCTACAAATAAATGTGCAAAAGTATCGTATATAAGCCAATAATAATAATTAATTCTCTATCTAATCATAACCTCTTAAACAATATATTTAAATTTAAACCCCAATTCAACATCTATAACTTGTGCAAAGTAAAAAAGCATCAAAATACATCTTAAACACAAAGTAGCATGAAGTTGCAGCCAAAAAGGCGGGGCAAAGACTACATAGTAAACAAAATGAATAATTAATGTTAACCCTGTAACCTCTAACCACCCTTCCTTTGTCTAGCATAGACAAAAAAACTCTGAATATTCAATTGTCAATAGGTGGGTGGGGGTTGCTGCGTTGGCAGTAAGCCAAAGCGCTTCTTCAGCAAAGTGTGATGCTTTGAGTATTTATCATTTGGAGAAAACTGTGCTGTAACACAAGGAACCTCGTGAGATAAAAGATTTTAAAAACATCAATGCAGCAATGTTATCCTCACATATTAATGACATGACATCAAATAAAGTAGTATTATCATAAAAATAAAGGAGACATACCAGGGTGGGCTGACTGTGTTGGAGACCCTACGGGGGAATCCTTCTGCAAGAAAAAAACACATTAAATTAATGTGTGACTCAACATGTAAGTTAGTTTACGCTACATTGCAATGAATACAGAATATAAAAGCACTCATTAGTATCCCTTCATATCTACTTCCTAGCAATAGTGTGGCACAAACTCCACACATAAGACAGCATGCCTTCGACCAAAGGTCATTTACATATCAATCTCTGCATAATTTATGCCAAGCAACATACATGACTATCTAGTATCCAGGTTTCAATCTTGATCAGAAAATCATTAAAATAGGCAATGTAGGTAGCAGAGTTTAAGAGTGATGGGTTTCTACTTGTAAGAGGCTGAATGGACTCAGATATGGAGACCTTGTTTCTGTGGAAGAAAGACCGAAATCTTTTTTCTGTGGATGGAGTGAAGTTTAAGAAGGATCTTATCTCTGTAAAGATATTTTATCTTTGTTGAAGGGCAGAACCCCTAGAAGATCCGAGACCTCTTTTTTCTATGGAGGGTCGAAGCCCTAGAGGAGGCCAAGAACCTCAGTCTGTAAACAGAAGGGACCGAAACCAGATCTACTGCCTAGATTGTGTTCTGAGGTCTCTTTTGTTCGGATCCATAATTATTGTCTAAGTTGACCTAGGTTGACTTGCGAATATTAATTTTACCTTTATTGAATTGAAGAATTTCTCCTAGAAAAGATTGTTGCGTTTTCTCTCAAGTTTGGGCTTCCAACGTGAAAATAATTTTGTGTCTCTTTGCACACTAAGTGCTTGGCTGCCTCTTTATGATCCTACTGTCATTATTGAATTATGGTTAAGAACTTTTTTAAGAGATCATTAGAAGTAATTATCAGATTAGAAGATCGTGAAACATCAACATGGTATCAGAGGGATGGTAAAAAGGCAGCCTTAATAAAGTTCTAGTCCAAGTTTTGTCAACAATGCTTTTGACCAGGACAAAGACAGACCAAAATTCTGTCTAAGGCCTTAGAAGACTGTGACAAAGGGTCGATAGGTCTCAGGATTGATCTCAGGAAGGCCTCAGGACTGATTGAATAGAGGCCAAGCAGCCTCAGAAGTGGCCAAGAGGTGCGAAGGCCTATGAAATAGCTAGTGAAGTTCTTAATAATTGGACCAAGGATATCATCAACATAATTATAAGCATTCTTAAAATCCTTTTGTTACTGATGAACTTCTAAATTGTTTTTCCAATAGGGATCCTTTGGGAGGACGATGTTGACATTGAATTCTTAATTTGGATTCCATAAATCTCTAGCTGCTTACAAATGATAATGAGATAAGATATTGTGCAAAATCTTCGCCTTGAGCAGGTCAGAGCCCGTACCAAACTAGGAGAGTGGTGATACAAGTTAAATTGTCTAAGAGGATTTAAAATCTTTTGCATCCCTGTTGATGAAAATTGTCTCACCATTGATTGCCTTTAGCTTCAAGGATTATATCAGAGGACACGCAGATAACATTTGTGGATTATATCTTCTACTTGCTGCATGTTGTAATCTATGTACTGAAGGAATTTTTCATAAGCTAATGGTTCATGTGAGGATCTAAATGTGTAGATTACAAAGGACTTGTTTAGGCCTGCCTCTGAGGGAAGTCTGAGGATCTCTTATGATATTTGGAGAAAAGACCTACAATTAACACAAAGTCAAACTCTTGTTCACTATCTATGCAACAAATTCCAGGTGATCAATGGGAGGTTTGAAATGATATGATGGCATCCAATATTGACTACAACAGGATAAATTTGCACATGTCAAGTCTGATCAAATTTTGGGCTTCGGGTTTGTAAGCCCTAGAATACCTGAAGCAAATCCTGAGTTAATTCTAAATTCTGTGGCATTATTGAATCCATGGCATAAAATCGAGTATTTTGAAACAAAACCCGAGCCCCATTCTAAATTAATCTTTAGACTTTTGTTGTAGCGAGTTTGTGCTTGTTGCTATTCAAGGGTTCATTAATAAACTGATGTTTAACGTTCCATGGCTATTTTGAGCTCATAATGATGCCATTGACAATAGTAAGATTGTTGGCTCTGTCATGATTAATGTACTTAACTATGCTGAGTGAAAGGCTGCTTGAGCTAAGATGACAATTGTTGCCATGATGACCAGGAAGAGGTTTTATACAGTGATGTGTATTGCTCTATCCAAGAATCTTTTTGACTTAAGTCTGCTACTGCCAGTTTTGTTGAAACAAGAAGGGTATTTGGAAGAATCATTTATAACAGGAGTGCATGTAAGTATAATCTCCTCAAAAGAGGCCTCCAAGGTCCTAACAGGTGTTTTATGAATAAAGTGCAGAAGACGTGGATCGTCTCTTTCTGACATGCCCATTTGGAGTCTCGATTTGGAGAGGAGTATTACACTCTTAACCTATATGCAACATAGCATTCGAGCTCCATAGGTAGGTGCATTTCTCCGTGGGTTGAGGAGAACAGGACATTTCAAACATTACCCTTCAATATTCTATGGGCATATGGAAAAGTAGGAACGAGAAGATGTTTGAAAGAGACTACCCCAGATACAAGAGGCGCCTGTTTAAAGATCTCTTCATATTTATGGAAATAGGGCCAACAAAAGAGAAGGTTAACTCAAGACAAATCCAATATAAAGAGATTTGGTCACAAAATCTAGATGATTTTTTTTAAGGAGCTTCTACTAACAGGATCTGTGGCAGGGGGTTTTTGTTGTATAAAATCCTAGCAACTACTTTCAATTTTGTTGGAATAGTGGTACATGGACTAATAAAAGAGCATCGTGATTAGCTCTTTGGGGGGCACTACTATTTGCTAATTGGCTAGATATAGAGGATTTATCATTTTTGGGGACCCCAAAGTGATTCTGGATTGGGTACAGAGATCCAATTTTGGGGCAACCTTCCCTTATCTTCTGGATGCTATGTATCAAATCTTTCATGGGATCCTTCTAGAAAGTGACTTTTAGTCATATATTCAGAGAACAGAACCAAGAGGCAGATTTTCTCTCTAAGAAGGGTTGTTTCCAAGCACCGGGAAAGATCTTCTTCACTGCTTTTGACAATGGCATCCTCATGAGCACATGGAGTTTTAATTATTAAGGCCATCACTGACTGTTCACTGAGAACGATCCTCATATGTCTTTCCAAGTTTTCTGTTTATTTTCTTTTCTTTTTGAAGAATGTACGGGAAATAATATAACAATGTCATTGAGAAGGAAAGTTAGAGAGGTAAGAAATCTATAATGATGTTATACACCTTTAGAGACGCTAGTAGATACATAGTGATTAAGATCCAAAATTATAAAATCTTCTGAGTTTCTATTGAGACTTATCTAGAACATAGAGTTACATGGACATAAGATCTGTCACTACTGTAAATGTATTTACTTTTATTTTGATTAATGGAAGTTAGGATGTTTTTTTTCTCTGAAAAATCACAAATGTTTAGCCTACAAATAAATGTGCAAAAGTATCGTATATAAGCCAATAATAATAATTAATTCTCTATCTAATCATAACCTCTTAAACAATATATTTAAATTTAAACCCCAATTCAACATCTACAACTTGTGCAAAGTAAAAAAGCATCAAAATACATCTTAAACACAAACTAGCATGAAGTTGCAGCCAAAAAGGTAGGGCAAAGACTACAGAGTAAACAAAATGAATAATTAATGTTAACCGTGTAACCTCTAACCACCCTTCCTTTGTCTAGCAGAGACATAAAAACTCTGAATATTCAATTGTCAATAGGTGGGTGGGGGTTGCTGCGTTGGCAATAAGCCAAAGCGCTTCTTCAGCAAAGTGCGATGCTTTGAGTATTTATCATCTTGAGAAAACCGTGTTGTAACACAAGAATCCTCATGAGATAAAAGATTTTAAAAACATCAATGCAGCAATGTTATCCTCACATATTAATGACATGACATCAAATAAAGTAGTATTATCGTAAAAATAAAGGAGACATACCAGGGTAGGCTGATTGTGTTGGAGACCCTACAGGGGAATCCTTCTGCAAGAAAAAAACACATTAAATTAATGTGTGACTCAACATGTAAGTTAGTTTACGCTACATTTCATTGAATATAGAATATAAAAGCACTCATTCGTATCCCTTCATATCTACTTCCTAGCAACAGTGTGGAAGCAAACTCCACACATAAGACAGCATGCCTTCAACCAAAGGTCATTTACATATCAATCTCTACATAATTTATGACAAGCAACATACATGACTATCTAGTATCGAGGTTTCAAGCTTGATTAGAAAAGCATTAAAACAGGCAATCTGGGTAGCAGAGTTTGAGAGCAACGGGTTTCTGCTTGTAAGAGGCTGAATGGACTCAGATATGGAGACCTTGTTTCTGTGGAAGAAAGACCGAAATATTTTTTCTTTGTTGAAGGGCAGAATCCCTAGAAGATCCGAGACCTTTCTTTTCTATGGAGGGTTGAAGCCCTAGAGGAGGCCAAGAACCTCAGTCTGTAAACAGAAGGGACCGAAACCAGATCTACTGCCTAGATTGAGTTCTGAGGTCTGTTTTGTCCAGATCCATAATTATTGTCTAAGTTGACCTACGTTGACTCGTGAATATTAAAATGTACCTTCGTTGAACTGAAGAATTTCTCCTAGAAAAGATTGTTGGGTTTTCTCTCAAGTTTGAGCTTCCCAGGTGAAAATTTTGTGTCTTTTTGTACGCTAAGTGCTTGGCTGTCTCTTTATGATCCTACTGTCATTATTGCATTATGATTAAGAACTTGTTTAAGAGATCATTGGAAGCAATTATCAGATTAGAAGATGGAAACATCAACATGGTATCAGAGGGATGGTAAAAAAGCAACCTTAATAAAGTTGTATTCCAAGTTCTGTCAACAATGCTTTTGACTAGGACAAAGGGAGACAAAAATTCTGTCTAAGGCCTTAGAAGACTGTGACAAAGCACTGATAGGTCTCAGGATTGACCTCAGGAATGATTGAACAGAGGCCGAGCAGCCTCAGAAGTGGCCAAGAGGTGCGAAGGCCTATGAAATAGCTAGTGAAGTTCTTAATAATTGGACCAAGGATATCATCAACATACTTATAAGCATTATTAAAATCCTTTTGTTACTGATGAACTTCTAAATTGTTTTTCCAATAGGGATCGTTTGGGAGGAGGATGTTGACATTGAATTCTTAATTTGGATTCCATAAATCTCTAGCTACTTACGAATGATAATGACATAAGCTGTTGTGAAAAATCTTGGCCATGAGCAGGTCAGAGCCTGTACCAAACTAGGAGAGTGGTGATACAAGTTAAATTGTCTAAGAGGATTTGAAATCTTTTGCATCCCTATTGATGAAAATTGTTTCACCATTCATTGCCTTTAGCTTCAAGGATTATATCAGAGGACATGTAGATAACATTTGTGGATTATATCTTCTACTTGCTGCATGTTGTAATCTATGTACTAAAGGAATTTTTCATAAGCTAATGGTTCATGTGAGGATCTAAATGTGCAGATTACATAGGGCTTGTTTAGGCCTGCCTCTGAGGGAAGTCTGAGGATCTCTTATGATATTTGGAGAAAAGACCTACAATTGACACAAAGTCAAACTCTTGTTCACTATCTATGCAACAAATTCCAAGTGATCAATGAGAGGTTTGAAATGATATGATGGCATCCAATATTGACTACAGTAGGATAAATTTGTGCATGTCAAGTCTAATGAAATTTTGGGCTTCGGGTTTGTAAGCCCTAGAATACCTGAAGCAAATCCTCGGTTATTTCTAAATTCTGTGGCATTATTGAAGCCGTTGCATAAAATCGAATATTTTGAAACAAAACCTGAGCCCCATTCTAAATTGATCTTTAGACTTTTGTTGTAGCGAGTTTGTGCTTGTTGCTGTTCAAGGGTTCATTAATAAAGTAATGTTTAACTTGCCATGGCTATGTTGAGCTCATAATGATGCCATTGACTGTAGTAAAATTGTTGGCTCTGCCGTGATTAATGTACTTAAGTATGCTGAGTGAAAGGCTGCCTGAGCTAAGATGACAATTGTTGCCATGATGACTAGGAAGAGGTTTTATACTGCGACATGTATTGCTCTATCCAAGAATCTTTTTTACTAAAGCCTGCTACTGCCAGTTTTGTTGAAACGGGAAGGGTATTTGGAAGAATCATTTATAACAGGAGTGCTAACATTATGGCCTAACAGAAAAATCACTGATTTAGTACTAAAGCAGCAAGATTGATAGTAATCAAAAGGACAACTTTATACAAAAATTGAAAATCCTAGACCTATATTCAACATTATAGGTCTTGATTAAGGTACTAAAGACTGGTGATACCAAAAAAATGGAGTTTCCACCTCCTTCACCTTTCACGCCATATAACTATTGTGAATGGAAGCGAAGGATTCTACTTTAATGTGTAGACTTTCTCTCAAAGCAAAAGCTAGAGGGCTTAAAGAATGAGAATTACCTTTAACGTGTAGACATTCTCTCCATTTTCATTTATATAAAACATGAGATACATTGCTGCTGGTGCGGGGTCTTCGGAATCACTCCAAATGTGTGTTTGTATGACTGTCTGTAAATTATGAGGTAGAGGCACTAGAAGCATCTCAGTTGAATGCTGAAAAGGACGATTTAGAACAATATTATTTGAACATTTGTTTAGTTTGATTTGCACTCTATCTAAACATTTGTTTAGCTTGATTTGCACTTTATCAAAGAATAAGTCATATAAATATCCAAAAGACAAAATAATCAGTTGTGAATAAGAGTCATATATGTCTGGAAGGGTTTGTTAAAAGAAATGTAGAGAACTATGTAGGAGGCTCTTTCTTAGATTCAACCCGTGAAGCTAGAGCCAAAACCAAGTCAGAGTTAAAGCTTGAGAGTCTGAATATAGCTAGAGCAGAAGTTTGAGCAAGAGCCAAAGCCAAGAGACAAGATCTGAAACCCACACGACCCAGATTAAGCATGTGGAAAGTAAAGATAAAGATCTAGTTGATGGGGCCATCAACTAAACAAGGAAGGTCTTATCTGTAACCATACCTGTAACTAATTATTAAATATGGACATTAATGCCACTCCTGTGATATTTTTACCATATGCACGAAGGTAAATGGGGCGCTGCCGTTGGGAGGATGCAGCACCTGCTGCAAGAAGAAGACCAACAATGGAAAAAAAATGTTATGGTTAATGCATGTATCACCAGCTGGAGGAATCTGAATCCAAAACCAAGCCAGATCTGGGCAAAAGCCAAACCATAGGGTTGAACAAACACGAGTGTTTGAGCTACAGCCACAGCCGGAGACACAAGATCTAGTCGCCACGGGGAGGCTCATTGAAGGAGAAGAGAGGAATCTTGCTTATGGGGGCCACAAACTTGATGCAAGGTCGCGTACCTTGAAATAATTACTCAACACAGTCACATGGGCATTCATGCCATACTAGCAGTCCAGTCCCCTTCAAATGGTGGAAGCAAGATCAACTTTAGACATTAGGGTCTCTTGAAAAGAAGCATTGTGGTATATGGAAGGCGAGAACTGAAAAAAGTCGTTTCGAGATTACCCACTCCATTTTGAAATTTACCTGCACAGTGTCCAACAGACTTCATCCAAGATCGTGCATAAACTGAGAAACCTCTGCAATTTCTAGTTTTTTGTCATAGAAATCCTGGCAATTTCCAGTTTTCCGTCACGGAAGTCCTCGCAGTTAAAACCCAAAATCATTAAAAACAAATCATTGAAAACTAAAAACAATCAAGACTACACAGTCCATTTTGAAATTTATGCCCTTGCTATTTGAAATTTACCTGCACAATGGCCAGGAGATTCAAGCAAGATCGTGGACAATTGGATGACTGAACTGCACAATGGCCAGGAGATTCAAAGATTCAAGAAAGCGGACATGGATTCATAGAAAAATGTTTCATAAAACCTACAGAAGTCGTTATTTATATGGTTTCAAGGAAGGTAAGATAGGGATAGTTTCAGTTATAACAAGAAGTTAATCGAATGGTTTTAAATATTTTAATCGTCTAACATGAAATCAGACGGATCATAGCGAGACAGGTAAGGCCAGAGGAAAGTTTATTTCAAAGGGAAACACCTTACGACGTAATTAAAAATGGCAAACATTGCGGTATGGCAGTCTGCCAGTAAATTGCACATTTTCTTTGTAATTATGAGAGAAAAATCCATAGTTAAAAACAAAAACACACCCTTTATCGAGCACTCTCTTCCTAGTCATTTTGAAGGAGCTGAGAAACATCTTTTCTGAATTTCCTACACTGTAGTTCCTTCTTATTCTTCAGTATTTTGGTCTGAGAGATGGTCATCTTCAACAGGGTCTTGCTGCATATCAATCCAAAACACCGAGATCAATGGAACAAAATAAAATAGGAAATACAAGCAAGTAAACCAACACCGTAATTGACCTAAATGAACCGATCTGATGGGATTCAAAATTAGAACCAATCACTGATAATTTCCATTCATCACATCGATAAAAACTGAGCCCTTTCCATCTCTAAAACCTGAAAAACACAATACTCAGTTAAAAAAGAGAAAAATACCATTTTGAATATTTGAATTTATTTCCTAGTGATGTTTCCAGCTTTAGACCCATATCCTCAATGAACTGAGGAGACCCTAAAAAACAAACAAACTAACTAACCACAAAATGATGCGAATAAATCAATCCTCGATTGCTATTCTACTTCTGATCAACAAAAATAAAGTGTCCTGTTGCACTCCTGGTACAGAAATATAAATTGTGCATTTAAAATCTGCAAGCATATAGTGAAGGCAGAACTGGCCGAACCTTCCAAGTGATTAAGATTTCACTTTGAATTAAGAAATCAATATAATGAAACACGCTCACTACGGCAGTGGGCTACATTGCCAAACTGGTCATAGAGGAAACAACCCCAATCAAGTTCAATCCCACCTCTCTTGTGTTATTATAAGTAGGGATTCTTCTTTCTTGACTAATGCAGATGTCATTTTAACTGTTGAGTGGCCACCTCCACTCCAACTGGCATATGTGCCAATCACCTTCAATATACATTTCTAACGTGCTTAGTGTGTATCATAATAAAGCAGGGACTGTAGCCGATGCCATATCCGTCAATACTCAGTTAAGAAAGAGAAAAATACCATTTTGAATATTTGAATTTATTTCCTAGTAATGTTTCCAGCTTTAGACCCGTATCGTCAATGAACTGAGGAGACCCTCAGAAACAAACAAACTAACTAACCACAAAATGATGCAAATAAATCAATCCTCGATTGATATTCTACTTCTGATCAACAAAAATAAAGTGTTCTGTTGCACTTCTGTTACAGAAATATAAATTGTGCATTTAAAATCTGCGAGCATATAGTGAAGGCAGAACCGGCTGAACCTTCCAAGTGACTAAGATTGCACTTTGAATTAATAAATCAATAGAATGAAACACATTCACTACGGCAATGGGCTACATTGCCAAACTGGTCACAAAGGAAACAACCCCAATCAAATTCAATCCCACCTCTCTTGTGTTATTATAAGTAGGGATTATTCTTGCTTGACTAATGCAGATGTCATTTTAACTGTTGAGTGGCCACCTCCACTCCAACTGGCATATGTGCCAATCACCTTCAATATACATTTCTAACGTGCTTAGTGTGTATCATAACAAAGCAGAGACTGTAGCCGATGCCATGTCTGTCAATACTCAGTTAAAAAAGAGAAAAATACCATTTTGAATATTTGAATTTATTTCCCAGTAATGTTTCCAGCTTTAGACCCATATCCTCAATGAACTGAGGAGACCCTCAGAAACAAACAAACTAACTAACCACAAAATGATGTAAATAAATCAATCCTCGATTGCTATTCTACTTCTGATCAACAAAAATAAAGTGTTATGTTGCACTTCTGGTACAGAAATATAAATTGTGCATTTAAAATCTACAGGCATATAGTGAAGGCAGAATCGGTCGAACCTTCCAAGTGATTAAGATTGCACTTTGAATTAAGAAATCAATAGAATGAAACACGCTCACTACGGCAGTGGGCTACATTGCCAAACTGGTCATAGAGGAAACAACCCCAATCAAATTCAATCCCACCTCTCTTGTGTTATTATAAGTAGGGATTCTTCTTGCTTGACTAATGCAGATGTCATTTTAACTGTTGAGTGGCCACCTCCACTCCAACTGGCATATGTTCCAATCACCTTCAATATACATTTCTAACGTGCTTAGTTTGTATCATAACAAAGCAGAGACTGTAGTCGATGCCATGTCCGTCAAAACAGCGGAGGCGCCTAGGGTGGCAAGGGTGAGGCTGGAAATGCCATCACCCAAAAATTATAATAAACACGACTACAATTTCTTGCATTCTCAATATGGTCACTACTCAAACACCATTCATATACAAAATAAACGAACCATAACTCTCTTGTTGTGTTAACCTAGCTAAAATTATGAAGATTTCATTAATTCAAATGAAAACCAATCCTGATTTTGAAATAGGAGGAAAAAACAAAAAAAAAACCAGAAGCATAGAAACCCTCAATTTTGCTTCAATGCTTTGAAAATACCAATATCCTCGCTTTGCTATTGAGGATGAAGCTCCTCCTATGGGACCTTGGTCCACAAGCCCTCCTCGAGATGAGCCTTGAAGCATTCAATTGTCCCGTAACTCAACGAGCTGGTTCAGATTTTTACAAAAGGCGGGCATGGATTTGACACAGGAGAAAACAAAGTTCAGTATGGCTTTGACACAAGTCTGTGTTTCTGCAGACTCTTAGTGGCTCTATACAGTCTCTTCTAAGATTGATTGAAACTTGGGAACAAACTCCTCTCGGGACCATGTCAAAAGTTTAGGAAATGTCTGCACACGGCAAGCGCAGTGTCGATCTGCTAGGTCGCATCGTATACTGGTCTAATCAATTGGATGGGTAAGATTATTTTCATCGTCTAACACTTAAATCAAAGGCTCAGAAATGTACACGTAACCCAAGAAGGAAAGTTGATTTCAAAGGGAAACGCCATACGGCGTAATTATCAAAAATGTAAATACATGTGTAACCATAACATTAAATGGTAAGGTTTTTTTTATGGTGGGGACATTACAGGTGGTATCAAAGCCCCAATTTCTATTGGGAATTTCTGATAATTCCAAACAAAACTGAATAGAACAGAACAATGCTCTAGCGGAAACTAAAATTGTTTTCTGGGAAGAACATAGTGTTTCACATGTACAATAAAAAACTTTGTATTCATTAATAAGAACAACAGCTATTACGAATTCCTTCCTCTCACATAGGGATTCTCCAAGAACGCTTCGGTTCCACAAAAAAAAATTTACTCTCACAGAGGGATTCTCCAAGAACGCTTCGGTTCCACAAAAAAAAATTACTCCGTCTTCTCAAAAAATATTACACTGCTGTGTGTAAAATTTTCAATACATACGCTCTGCTCTGTCTCCCTTTCGTTTTCTCAACCAAACAACAACATTACAATCACTTCACACTATTGTGTGTATTACATTCAACCTGTGGTAAAAAAAAAATTCTTCTTACATTCGCTACGGCGAGTTTTTCCCTTTGCATATATATGCAACAAAACAAAAACAGGGCATATATCATTTTTACTTGTCATGCTCCCATGAAATAGTAAAAAACAATAAAATTAAAGGCTTTACCTATGTTCTACTAATCGGAGTAAATTTCATTTAAATTACTTTACTGACAAAAACTGGCGGTCAATGAGAATTTACTTAACGTCAAGTCCATATGGTGCAAGCTTGTACACAACCATTGATTTAATCAAACGGTTGACGGCAATTCCCCGGAGGTCCCTTCTTACCAAGCTTTATGCGCTGGGGAAAGGCTATTTTGGAACAGTTGCTGTGGCCACGTGTCAGCTGATCCGTATGCTTGGTGCCCCCTCAAGGAATAACAGCATTCGTGAAAGGCGGTGTTGGGAGGGACTGGCTGTTTTGCATTGCACGACAGTTGGAATTAATATTTCAACACTCCCCTTTAATTTCAACTACTGGGTTATCAGTCATACCCAGCCATTTCCTCAAAAACTCAAAACTTTTCTGCCCCAATGGTTTGGTCAAAATATTTGCAACCTACTCCTGAGTTCTGCAGTGTTTTAAAACAATTTCTCCGCTATTTACCAATTCCCTGATGTAATGAAACTTTGTGTCAATGTGTTTCGTTCTCTTATGAAACACAACATTCTTGGACAATGCAATATCTGAGCTATTGTCGCAAAAAATCATAGTTCCTTTTACTTTCTCTTAGCGTAAACTCCTTAACATCCTTCTCATCCAAATTGCTTGACACGCTGCTGCTATAGCTGCCACATATTCTGCCTCTTCCTTGAGCATTTGTTGGACTGTTTCTTCCACCTCTATTTTGGCTTCTGCCTCTTAGAAATGAATAGGGTCACCAACATGACAATATAAAGCAAAGAGAGAGTTCATACCTTCATTTGTTGCCTCTTGTTCATAAATGTCACTTAAATTTCTGAACTTCTTACCTCTTTCATTTGGCGTACAAGTGCTTCAAGAAGCACTTGAATTTCCTCCTTGTGATGTGCTTGGAAAAGCACTTTCATTTCTCCTCAAGGGTGTCCCTTGCTACCCTTGTGTTGGTGCTACTATTTGGGGATGTATTTCAGCCATCTCCTCATCATCTTCATCATGTGACAAAGAGTTTTTAACATTCATTGTTTTCTCTATGCTTCCATCCCAAGCTTCCTCCTCAATGAACTGAACATCTCTACTCACAATAAGCTTCTTGGTGGATGTGTTATACAACCTATAAGATTTGGTTTCCTCACTGTATCCAATGAAAATACATTTCTCCCCTTTGTTGTCCAACTTCTTTCTTAGCTGATCTGGAATATGTGCATAAGCCACACATCCAAAAACTTTCATGTGGGTGACTCCTTGCTTTGTCCCACTCCATGCTTCTTCTGACACTCTATTCACGACTGCTTTTGTAGGGCATCTATTCAAAATGTACGTTGCACAGTGTACAACTTCAGCCCAATAATCATTTAGCAAATGCTTTGCCTTTAACATACTCCTCGCCATATCCATGATTGTCCTATTCTTCCTTTCGGCGACTCCATTTTTCTACGGAGTGTACCTGATAGTAAACTACTTATGAATTCCATTTTCTCTACAAAACCACAGAAATTCCTTGGAGATATACTCACCTCCTCTATAAGTTCCTAGAACTTTGATATGCAACCCACTTTGATTTTCTACAAGTTCTTTGAAATTGCAAAATCTTTGTTGGCTACTGCCTTGGCCTTGGTTCTGATTTGGATTGCTGCCTCTTCCTTTCTTGTTTCCTCTGCCTTGACCTCTTCCTCTTCCAAAGAACATCTGGGTCTTAAAGGCATGCTCTAGAGATGAGTTTTCATTTCTACTCAATCTCTGCTCATGTGTTATCAGTGATGCATGTAGTTCATCAACTGAGAAGTTTGTGAGATCCTTTGTCTCTTCTATGGTGGTGACAATCACATCAAACCTTGAGGGTAGGATCCTCAATAGTTTCTCCACAATCCTCCTTTCTTCAAGAATCTCTCCATGAGACCTTATCTGTGTGACCAGACCAATCACATGTGTGAAGAATGAGTCAATATTATCTGACTCCTTCATGCAGAGAGTCTCAAAATCTCTCCTCAGCAACTGTAGTTTTGCTGTCTTCACTTTCTCCATGCCTTGATAGGCTATCTTGAGAGTTTTCCATGCTTCTTTGGGTCTCTTAGCTGCTGCTATCCTTGGAAACACACTCTCATGTACTGCTTGATACAAAAAATAGAGGGCTTTAGAATCCTTTTTCTTATTGCTCTTCAACTGATCTTTCTCTGCCTGAGTCAAGTTATTAAACTCACCTTCATCTGCTGGTTCTTCAAAACCATCCTCAACAAATTCCCATAAGTATTGGGAAGTAAGCAAAGCTTTCATAGTTATTTCCCAATAGTCATAGTTTTTCCCATTAAATTGTGGGAACTGGGTATTACAGATACCCATGCTAGTGCTGGCTCCAGCCATTCTTGCACTCTTAACTATGCTTCAAAATACTTGACTGTGTATTTAAAATAGTTGATTGTCCTCAACAGTAACGCAAAAACTAACTTGAGAAATACCTTGAATTTTTTTCTTGGCTGAGTCTTCACTATGCTGGAGAAGCTGCTGCAGCAAGAAATCCTTCCTTCAGCTTCTTTGACACCTTCAAAGAGCTTGGACAAGCTCTGATACCATGTTGGGAATTTCTGATAATTCCAAACAAAACTGAACAGAACAGAACAATGCTCTGTTTTAACACAGCGGAAACTAAAATTGTTTTCTGGGAAGAATAGAGTGTTTCACATGCACAATAAAAAACTTTGTATTCATTAATAAAAAAAACAGCTGTTACGAATTCCTTCCTCTCAGAGAGGGATTCCCCAAGAACGCTTCGGTTCCACAAAAAAAAATTACTCTGTCTTCTCGTGAAAAATATTACACTATTGTGTGTAAAATTTTCAATACATACGCTCTGCTGCGTCTCGCTTTCATTTTCCCAACAAAACAACAACATTACAATCACTTCACACTGATGTTTGTATTACATTCAACCTGCTGTAAAAAAAATTCTTCTTATATTCACTGCGGCAAGTTTTTCCCTTTGCATATATATGCAACAAAACAAAAACAGGGCATATATCCTTTTTACTTGCCATACTCCCGTGAAATAATAAAAAACAATAAAATTAAAGACATTACCTACATTCTACCAACCGGAGTAAATTTAATTTAAATTACTTTACTGACAAAAACTGGCGGTCAATGAGAATTTACTTCATGTCAAGTCCATATGGTGCAGGCTTGTACACAACCGTTGATTTAATCGGACGGTTGACGGAAATTTCCCGGAGGTTCCTTCTTACCGAGCCTTACGCGCCAGGGAAAGGTTGTTTTGGAATAGTTGTTGTGGCCACGTGTCGGCTGATCCGTATTCTCGCTGCCCCCTCAAGGAATACCAACGTTCGTGAAAGGTGGTGTGGGGAGGGACTGGCTGTTTTGCGCTGCACGACAGTTGGAATTAATATTTCAACAATTTCTACATGGAACGCCTGACTAGGTGATGAAAATTTATGTTGTGTATTCAAAGAGAGAGAGAACTATGAGGACCCACTTTTACACCACTAGCAAGACCTATTACTGAGTTTGAATCAATGCCTTTAGACGGGACCAATCTTAAACTATACATTCAATTGGAGAATGAATCTCACAACAAAACTCTCACAATGATGGAAATAATACAGTAATTCTAAGCTGAAATAGTGAGCCTCTGGACTGAAATGAACATTTGGTATGTGAACAAGAGTGTATTATGAAGGAATTATTAGACAAACATAATCATCAAAATTATAAACCTATCTCTGATAGAAGAGTCAGAAGGAAAGCAGAACACAAAGGAAAAGGAGTTTGGATACACCTCATACATTGACAGGCGCAAAAAGGCGAAGAAAGGAAATTTGAATTGCAAAGTGAATTCAAGAAGATTACACCCCCGAGTTATGACAGTGAAGTTGAGGAGACAAAAGAATCATGGTTGATAAATATGAAAGTACTTCCAAATCTTCGAGTAAGATGAGAATTTAGAATCCCGGCTAGCCATTTACTAGCTGCATGGGAAAGCAACCTTTTGGTGGGAAGTGGTTAAACCAATGAAGGGTGTTGATGATAAATCTATGACTTGGAAAGAATTCCAGAGACATTTTAAGAATAAATACCTAACATAACGGTTTTATCATGATAAGGCTAAAGAATTTCATGGTCTAACGTTGGGCTAGTTGACTATGCATGAATATGTAGCCTAGTTAAATTCATTGTTAGGATATGCACCATACATATGTGAGGAGAACATTTTATTTTCAACCTACCAATGCATATGAAAGAACGACTTAAGTTTGACAACCCCAAAACCTTGGATGACATTGTTAGAAAAGCATGAATCTACTATGAGCAGATGCAGAAAAAGGATAGCAATAAAATTTGGACAGGTAAGAAGAGGCCAAGAAATGCACAAAACAATAGGAATACTAATCCCAGGAATACATTTAAGGGACAACAAGGGAGACTCTTACAGAAGAACCAACAGAAATTTCAACCACAGAATGAAACCAAAATGGTGGAACAATCTACCAAGGCTGAGGGTAATCGAGGACAAAAACCATCCTACAGTGTTGGGGCTATGGAGCACTGCACTACATTAAAATTTGTCCTCACCGTGGAATATTGGATCCAATATCTAATATACAGGAGGCCTCAATAGTGGACGAGGTGGAAAGAAGCATACCAAAACTGAATGCAACTTTGGAGGATCGTTGCGCAAATTATCTACCTATCATGATTGAAATTGAAGGTAAGATTTTCAAACAAAATTTTTCAATTTTGGTAGATCCTGGTGCCAACTTAAGTTATATAAGTCCTAAAGTGGTAGAACATTGTTAGTTACAAACCAGTAAATTTAAAAACCCCTGGCTAGTCCAACTAGCCATAGGAGCTAAGAGACAGGTGGTGGATAAAATAGAGGACTTCTTAGTTGAATTAGCAAACTAGACCATTAATGTAAACGTGAATGTCCTTCCTTTGGGATATTACGGTATCTTGATTAGAATGGAATGGTTGAAGGCTCACTGATCTCTAGTAAATTGTAAAGAAAACATTGTCAACTATTTAAATGAGGAAGGCACTAAATGTGAAGTTTAAAAGATTAAAAGGATAGTGCAGTTGAGGCCAATTACTGCCTCCGAGTTGGAGAAATGTTTGTGGAAGGGTTTTCATATTTATGTTGTACAAGTGGGTTATGTTAAATCTAAATAGGTAACAAATGAATTGATGTATCTACCAATAGTTCAAGAATTTGTGAATGTAATTACTAAAGAGATACCCAGGATGCCCCCAAAAAGAGATATATATTTTACTATTAAATTAATTCCAGGGGCTTCCCTGGTGTCAAGACCACCCTATAGGATGAGTATACCAGAGCTCACCGAAATAAAAATTTAGTTACAAGAATTATTAGATAAAAACTATATACACCCCAATGTATCACCATGGGGAGTTTCAATGTTTATTGTTAAAAAGAAGGATTGCATGTTAAGGTTGTGCATCAATTATCAGCAGCTAAACAAATTGACTGTCAAAAATAAATATCTGCTACCAAGAATTGACAATCTATTCAATCAAGTCAAGGGTGCCATCGTATTTTGAAAAATTGATTTATGATTGGGGTACCATCACATTAGAATAAAGGAGGAATATATATGTAAGACTAAATTCAGGACCCACTATGGGCATTACGAGTTTGCAGTTCTTCCCTTTAGGCTGACTAATATCTTGAATACATTCATAAGTCTTATGAATGGGATATTTGACCCGTATCTTGACAAATTTGTATTGATTTTTATCAATGACATTTTAATTTATTCTAAAATTTTGGAGGAAAATCATAAGCACTTGCAAATTGTGTTGCCGGCCTTAAGAGAACATCAAATATATGAAAAATATAGAAATTGTGAATTTTATAAGGATCACATACAGTATCTGGGGCATATCATCACACAAGAGGGCATAATAGTAGACCTAAAGAAAATTAAAACAAGCGTGGGCTGGTCTTTCCCAAAGAATGTGGCATATATTTTTTCATTCTTGGGGTTGGATGGCTATTACCATTTCTTTATAGAGGGGTTTTATAAAGTGGACTACCCCTTGACATCTTTGCAGGAAAAAGGGAAAGTATTGAAGTGGATTGAGGAATGCCAACAAAGATTTGAGAAAATAAGGCATTTGTTGACTACAACACCAATTCTAAGGATAGCAGATCCAAATAAGGAATTCCTAGTCTCTGCAGATGCATACCAAACTGGAATTGGGTGTGTACTGATGCAGGAGGGTCGAGTGGTGGCATATGAATCGCGAAAGCTAAAGGAACATGAACATCGCTACTTGGAATATGAATTGGAGCTTAGAGTAATAGTTCATGCTTTGAAAATTTGGCGGCATTATCTATTGGGAAAGAATTTCATTCTTATGACAGACCATAGTATCCTAACAAATTTCTTACATTGACCAAACCTGAATTCTCGTCAAGCACAATGGACCAAGTTTTTAAGTGAATTCCACTTTGACATTAAGCATTTGAAGGGAAAGGAAAATCAATTGGTTGATGCTTTAAGATGAAGATTGAATTGTATTTATGAGATTTATTTTAGTAAAATAAAATTTGACTTTTCAAATCAAATTAAAGAATTTGCTCTAAAAGATCCTGAAGATCATTTCTTATGGCTGCGGGAAAAGTAGGAAGATAGCTCTAAAAGAAAATTAGGCTATGATGTTAACAATGCGGGTATGTTGATATATAGGAATCACATTTACATACCAAATCAGCAAGTTGTTAAGCAGTTTATTTTGGATTAGTATCATAGAAATCCATATACTACGCACCAAGGATATCAAAAATTGATCACAATGTTAAGGAAAAACTATTTTTGGTTGGGCATGAAGATAAAGATAGGCCAGTACTTGGAACAATGTTTGGAATGCTAGCATGTAAAACCAGAACATCAACATCCAGCTGGGCTACTCCATCCTTTGTCCATTCTTGAATGGAAATGGGAGATTGTGACATTCCTGAATGGAAATGGGATATTGTGACTACCAAAATAAAAAATACAGAGTGATTCCATAATGGTGGTATTAGATAAGCTGAGCAAAGAAGCTCACTTTATACTAGTCCAATAAACTTATAAGGTGATACAAATTGTTGATATCTTCATGAAAGAAGTTTTTGAATTACACGGAATACCGAAGGTGGTTATTTCAGATAGACATGTAAAGTTTACCTCTGCTTTTTGGAAGGCTCTTTTCAATGGTTTGGGCACTCAGGTGCAATTCAGTACCACCTACCATCCACAAATGGACGGGAAGACCAAACGAGTAAATTAGGTTTTGGAAGACATGCTTAGAATGTATATGATGCAAAAACCCATGAAATGGGAAGAGTACTTACATTTGGTGTAATTTTATTATAACAATGGTTATCATGTATTGTTAAAAATGAGTCCATTTGAAGTGTTGTATCAGAGGAAGTGTAGAACACCGATCAACTAGAATAGTCCAAAAGAAAAAGTAATATTAGTAACTAACATGCTTAACGAAATTAAGGTCATAGTAAAAAAAGTGCCAGCTAATTTAAAGGCTACTCAAGATAGGCAGAAGAATTATGTTGGACAACAAAGTACATACAGGGAGTTCCAAGGAGGGCATCATGTGCATGTAAGGGTAAAACCTAGGTGATGTACCTTGAGGTGGAATGGTTTCTCTAAATTATCCCCTTGGTTCTATGGTACTTTTAAGATTATTGATCATATCATCCTAGTAGCTTATCAATTAGCCTTACTCTGCCATATATGTGTTCATAATGTGTTTCATGTCTCCTTATTAAAGAAATATATACATGATCCTAGAAAAATAATTCAAAGGCAAGATGTTCAGGTAGTGTAACTAAGGGTTCTTTTGTAAAATTGAATTAAGTAATTGTTGTAGCGGCTACAAAAACCCTCCAAAATTTTTCCTATGCTTCATTTTGGAGCATCCCTCAAAATCACAACAGCTCATCTTGCACTGACCCAAGAACTTGTGCTTTGATTGAGATTTATCTTTCACATTGTGGCTTGTGTTTTCTCACTTGGTTTACCACCTAACCTACAAGCCAGTCCCTTGACTTGGTTTCAACCTGGCTACATGCTTTCCTTAGTGAACTGCTCAATCCTTCTGGGCAATTAGACTTGCTCTTAGGAAATGCATTGTCCAAGTTAACAGTGAGCCTTCAGTTCCAAAATTGTGCAAAGCCAGCTAAGAGCTAGCCTTCAACTAGGAAATTGCATAGATACTGAGAGGTAGCCCAAAGCCACTCAACCCATAAATTGTGCATAAGCTTCTCCCTCAGAAGCTGCTAAGGGAATGAGCCACTGAGTTGCTGAGCCTTTCCCAAAACTGCACAATCTCTCTAGGCTAGGCATGGCACCTTTTCCCAAAAAATAAAAATTCAAAAAGTAAAAAAATATTCCTAGAAAATAGGGGTCTATTTTTAGCAGCCTGGAGGAGACACTTGAGTTATTTTGGGAACTTCCACCAAGTGTTACTTTTCCCCTTATTTTTAGCCTTCGTGTCATAAACCCTAAATCGACTAAGTCTATTTAATCGATGCTACCAGAGCTCATTTTCACATTCGAACTTGGAGCTCTAGCATCCCTGAGGAGATCGAGGAACCTTCAGTGGTGTTAGGGTCCTATAATATAGGTAATCACACTCTGACTGTGTATTTATTTATTTTGGAAATATGTTGGTAAAGTTTAGCCTATGAATCTCTAGGTGTCATAGCCTAAATGTTTGCTTGTCCAAGGAGCCATTTAGTTCTTGAAGTCTTGTGGTCAAGACAAGTATGAATTTTTGGGAGACTTTTTTCATACTCAGTTAGATAATGTTGTACTTTCTTTCATGGTAAAGTGCTTAGAAGAAGCTTTCCGATGGTATATCTGGTGCTTCAAACTAACTTTCATATCAAAAGATAGAGTAGGTTGAAATTTTCTCTTCAAAACCAGAAAAGAAAGAAAAATTCCTAAGTGTGAAATTATTTATTTAAAATATTAAACTTAATTTAAAAATAATAAATAAATCTAATCTTTCAAATATAGGAACCACATTTATTTATCATGTGTCACCCAAAGTCAAAATCAAAAATTCAAATCAAATTTATGACCTCACCCTGCACTTCATATGCTAAACTTCATTCCTCAAGATGTGTGAATATTTAATCCATAGTTATTAACGAATTTTGGGGGGGTTATTATTCTACCTTTAACCTAACCCCAACCCCCATCGAAAATATGTTTTCACCTTTACGATGATTTAGATATCATGATATATGGCAGAAGGTCATTTATGATATATGGTGGGAAGGTCATTTGTGCCATTTGATGAATTGAATTTCTTTAGGGCTCGAGCTTGGGTTTCGTCGAAGCTTGGATATATTTATGAAATTAATTTATAGGTGAAAGTAAAAGGAGACTTTTACGGTGATATATTTATCAAATGAGGCTACAGGTGAAAGTAAAAGGAGGTTGAGTAAAAACAAAATTTTACAGAGAATAGGGATATGGATTTTGCTAAGGTGTAAAGAGGAGAAATGCATGGAAAATGAAACTTGAATAAATACTTGTCCAAATATTTTATAGGTGTAAAACGAGAAAGTAAAGATACTTTACCAGCCATGGAAAAACAACTCATGATTTTTGGATCAGAAATGCAATTATTTTCAGATTATTTTTGGATCAGAAATAGAGGTCAAACGGACAACTAGTTAATATAGATGGCAAAGTAATCATGTTTGAAAGGGAAGCTAACAGGTTGTGTGAAGGAAACTCCAACATCTCTAGATTCCAAGGCAGATAATTAGCATTAATGAACCAATTTCCATATTTGAAGGCTGAATATTTTCCAACAGTTCCAAATTTCCTACAGTTTTCCAGTGATTGTATTTTTAGTTTATTACTGATATTTTTTCCATAAATTGTTAGATATTATTTTGTAATCAGTTCCTTTTTGGAATCTGATATTAGTTTAGCATAAAGTCTATAAATATATTGTAATAAATTTGAACAAGGGTTGGAACTTGTATGAACAAAGAATACATTTTGATGTAAGATGTGCATGTACTGAAGTGATGAATTTAAATCATATAGAGAGTTTGTTCCAGGATTCTTGTGTCAGGTAATTGGTGATGTGCTCATGTGAAATTATTATTTCCTCATTTTTCCATATGTTTTTCTATCTCTATTGTTTAAAGAAGATAAAGGGTTGAATTTGTTTAAGTGCACTTTGCTCTTGATTATAAAAAATATTTATGTTTTCACTTTGATATTAAGTGTACAATTCATCCTCGAATGCTCTATATTTAATTGAATCTAAATCATTTCATCCTATTCACTCCATAAATGCTCTAAAGATCCAAAAGCTTGCATATCTTTCCCTGTTATGGTTTCTCTGTCCTTTTTGTATTTGATCACCCACAGACTCACGACTCCATGCCCAATGGACTTTCCCTACAATTTTCAACCAAATCTTTAAAAAACCACAATTAGAACTCAATTCCTAGCCTAATATCTTAAAACATAAATCTAAATAAAAAAGAGAGATCCCTCTCTGAAGCTGGAAGGGCTAGATCCCAACTTTGTAAGTAGTTTTGTGGTTACCTCTTGGTTTCTCTCCATAGCTTTGGGAAATTATGGAGTGATAATAGGTGCGATCGTCATTGTTTTTCTGGTATGTCTTGTTTTTGTAGTCTTTTGTTACTTTTCGTGTCTCTTTTGTTTGTTTAGCTTATAGAAGTTTTTTTTTTAAGTTTTTCATTGCCTTTCGCAAGTGTTGCATGCATCAGCGAGCTTTTGCACTAATGGTCGTCGTTGCGGTGACTCTTTCCGCATGCTTCATTTTCCTTCAGTTCGATTGATTTCTTTACTTGTTTCACTTGAATGCATCATCATTCACTTAGATATGCATGCAGCATTGCACTATCCTTTAGATTTGTTCGATTTCTCACTCCCCTAGGGAAGATATGGGATTCCTTGGCCTGAATCTCATTTTCCCAAGCATTCTCTGCGCATTTCTGGACTTGTGTAGAGGTTTCCCAGGAGTAGATCCAAATGCACACTGTGCAGTTCTAGGAGCTAGCCCTGAGCCTTGGCCACTAAGATTGTGCAATGCATAGTCTCTTTAGCCTTTGCCTAGACTGAGCTACGCATTGTGCATTTATAGTCAACAAGACCTCCCCACTGACTTCTCAGACTGCGTAACTCATAGTTCCAGTGGGCATCCAGTCATCTTTGTGAGCCAAGTTTACATAATCCCTCCCAACATTTTCCTAGTTTGTTTCTTGGTCTGTTCTTGAAGTTCTTTTGGTATCAAGCTAACATTTGTATGCCATGAGTTTCCTCCCCGTCTTCAGGTACAACCATTTTTGAGCAACTCTTTAGCAGTTACAGATAACATGGCTTCCAAGAGAGCTGCATCAAAGGATACTATCGAGAGTAGCATTGGGGAAGAAGTTGAGCAGGTGTCAGTGAAATTTCCAGTTTATGAAGACACTCAACTATTCATTGAGAAGGGCATAAAGTTGACATCGAAGGAAATCAAGGATATCTTTGCAGGAGACTTCAAGGAAGAGTTAGAGGATGGGTAGGTCTACATCACTATCCACCGAACAATCTTAGATATGGTTGCATGTAGTTACCCTGCCTTCACATGTGCAGACCTCATCCACTATCTTCGCTCACACACAAATCTAGAGACTATGAAATTGAGGAGTGCTAGTGGGATAGAGCTTTCCACCTTTAGGGCAGAGAGCTATCAACAGATTTATCATTTACCTCAGCTGTTGAACCACATGGACACACTTTTCTATGCAACTTGTTAGTGTCAGTCAATTTCTCCTTCCACTAGTGATCAAATGTTCACTTTCAGAATGTCCATTAGGGTTTAAGGTCAAGTTTTTTTCATTGTACTAGGTCTTCCATTCAAAAACTTTGGTCACTGGTTAGTGTGGCTAGGGTTATTTCCACTCCTTCAAGAGTTCCATGTCCGGACACTGCCATCACTCAGTTGGATGTGCCACTACTGAACAAATCATCATCATCACTTCATTCATGTAACCAGGGTCATCATTCAAGTCAATGTCTCCATTAGGTCATTAGGGTTTCAAATTCACTAAAACTCTCATTTCATGCATAAAATCCGGCAAAGGAGGAGTGGTAATAAGCAAGTCTCTTTAATAAATTTGATATTAAGTGGAATTTTATGTTTTCATATGTAATAACTACTGCAAAGTTCCAAGTTCTAAAGACTGCAGTTCAGAGTTCCAAAAAGATTCAATGTCGTAATAAAAACGGCCACAAAGTTACCAAGTTTCAAATATCAAAGGCCATAAAGTGTCAAGGGTCCAAATTTAAGTTTAAAAGGGTAATATGAGTTGTTTTTTAACTCATTTCACTTTAAAACTTCCAAGCATCTCTCAGTTATCATCGTGTAGGAAGAAAACTTTGTGAAAATTGAGGGTTTTGTTGTATTCTTTGAGAAATGTGACCCTTTTGAATGAAGCACTACCTTCATGTGGAATAATGTGACCCTTTTGAGATAATTGTGATCTTTCTATGGAAGAGTGCAAACCTTTTGAAGGAAATGCAACCCTTCTTAGTGGAGTGTGACCCTTTTGTGGAAGAGAGCAACCTTTCTGTCGAGAAGTGCAACCCTTGTAAAATAATTGCAACCTTTCAGAGAAAGAGTGACCCACAATGCTACTCTTTGGGTGATTCACATTATAAGGATTTCTTCAAACTTCCAAAGATCATTTAAGGACTCTTAAAGCTTCTTAGGGTTCTCTCCAACAAATTCTTAGTGAATGAAACCTAGCTTCTATTGATTTACCACTATCATCTATCATCCATAAAACCCTAAATTTAAAATCTCTTATCATTCCACCACTAATTTTCCATTGATTTCATCAAACCCTAGCCTTCCACTACATTTTCACCTTTGAGAAAACTCCCACTTCAATTTTATCAACATCATCTACCTAGTGTTTTACCATTCAACAAATTTAATGGAGAGTGAACCAGAGAGTGAAAAGAAAGTGCACAAGGGAGGACATCATTCAAGGTTTGAGACATCCAACCTAAGAGAAATCAATGCTTCCCCATTTGCCCAAATTTTTTTAAAAAATGTTGGTTGTATGAAGTTTTGTGAGCAGGTCGCAGAGTTTGGTTCTCATGTCCCTTTGACAAGCATATTTGCCCAAAATTTCAACATAGATAAAGCTATCATAGTAGGTATTGAGTTCAGTGTCTCAGCAGGTATTATTTCTTCAGCAATAGGTATTCCAAATCATGTTGACACTTGGTTAAAAGGCATGGAAATGTCCCTTGATGATTATAATATGTTTCTAAAACCTAATGTTAGAGAGACTTCTGAACATATGTTTCCTTTTACATATCTTCTTAACAAGTATGCCCCTCTAATGAAGCTTATTATGAAGTATTTTACATGTGAAGGCAGATTCTCCAGATTATACTGGTATCATGTTAGCTTACTTATGCACTTCACCTCTATAAGAACACTTAATTTGTGCAACTTTCTGTCTAAGAGTGTGGTGAAGATGACTGAAAAAATTCACACCAGGGGGAAGCCTCATATCACCAATTTGTTTCACCATAGCCTAAACAATATTGTGGTTATGCATTAGATTCATTCAATAAAATCACTTGGGAAACCTTTTTGGATAAACAAAAAATTGCTCCTATCATTAGCCCCATTGTTTCTCATACCAAAACAACACCATCAAGGTCAAGGTCCACACGGTCGATGAAGCAAGGTTCAAAAAGAAAAAAAGAAGAAGTTTTAGAGGCACCTGGACCTAAGGTAACCATGAGATATAAAAGAGGGAACAAGCTTGTGTTTGCTCCACATATTGTGGAAGGGGCCAAGCCTCCTACATCAGCACAACAGGGATCACATTTGCAGGATGAGGAGACTATCCATCAGGACATACACATAGTGTACTTGGAGTCCCAAGATGATCATAAAACCATGAAACTAGTTATCAGAGAGAAGGATTCTTAGATAATCAAGATTCTAGGCAATGTGGCAAGATCCAAATTCATCATTTCCTTCCTTGAGTAAGAAAATGAGAAGCTGAAGGCAAAGTAACTACTTTTAGAAAAAGATTTTTTAAAACCATTATGAAAGAATACAAAGGTAAAGAAGTGATGGGGCATGATGAGCAAGATGAATAAGAGAAGCAGGTTGGAAGGAAGAGGCCTAGGACAAAGGGTCTCAAAGGAAAATTGTAGAAGGAAAAAGACCAAAACCTACTAAATCAGGATTTGAGTGTGGAAGATGGAATGGCTATGGAGATCAATGAAGACAGGGAATATTGGCTAAGAAAATTCAATGGCCATATGGAGAAGCTTCTTAACAGAGCTAATAGGGACAACCAATTTTTTACACACATGGCCCATCACTATCAAACAAGGAATCAGATTGCACAAATCAAAATCAAGAAATTTAAAGCAAAATTGAAAGAGGTCTAAGACAAGCAAAGGGAATCAAGAGGTAAAAGGATAAAATTGGTGACTAAAATATCCAAGAATGTTTAGCCTATCATCCATAACAGCCAAGGAACAAATTTTTAAATTTTTGGAGCAATTTGGATATTTTTTGAAATTTTGAAGGAAAAGGCACACATAAGTGCCACGCTGAGGTGCGACCCTTTTTCCCTGGACATCCAAATGAATTTTTTTCTACATAGATGGATGCATTACAATGAGTACTTGCCAAATCTAATCCTATTTTTGCATGAAAGATTCCCATTTTGATCAGAACCTCAAAAAACCTCACCTTTTTCATGCCTCTGTCACTAAATCTAGACTCGCGCGATGCTTCAATTAAGGTTGGAAGAATGCGGTTTTGGAGGCATTCCCATGGGTCATTTTCAAAAATTCAAGATTTTCTGGAAACTACATAGGAAAATATAGTTTACTATTATTTCATATTTCAAATTTCACTTCAGGAAGATACCTAAAAAATCTTCAAATAGGCGCGACCCTTTTGCAAAATTTCCTATTTTGGTGCATGCTAGTGCGACCTTTTTGCTGATTGGCATGACCCTTTTGGTTCTAGTGCGACCCATCTGGTCTAGTAACTTCTTGAGTACTAAATGAAGGAAAACTCGAGATATTATGGTTTATTAATGTTACTTTAGGTTTCTTAGTTGTTTTTTGCCTCACTTTATGAGGAAAATTGTAATTAATGAGGAGATATGATCTCCTAAACTTTAGCATAAATTGTGGAAACTATCTCAACTATCCTAGTTTTAGGTGAGGACTCATCAAAGCCAGTTATGATGACCCTTGAATAGAATTTTTTACCTGATGAGATGTCGTCTTTTGTATTTTCCAATATAATATGGAAGGGAATCATTTTCCAGAGGTTGGACATTTGAGGAGAGAACCATTGTAGCCTGTATTTGACATTTCTGGAAATCAAAAGATAGAGTTTGCCCCTATTGTAGTGAGATTCTTGTGGTATGTGTTTTAGCAGTGTTTTCCTTCTGTGATCATAAGTTTGAATGTATTGTATCTTTCATTTCGATTTCCATGTTTCATGTTCTTGTTTCCTAAGATAATAAACATAATTCATTCATGTAATGCCTTTTTTTGGAGAAGCCTTCACATTATTGTTCATTTTTCTTTTGATATAAACGAATTCATGAGATTCATGCTCGTTTAGAAACCCTAACTAACTCCCATATACACAATGACAACCCTAAAGTCTTGAACTGTGTGTCTACCTCACCCCATTACATCTATGCAAATCTGATTCTCAAAGCCTAGACCTAGCTCACTCTCACCTAGCTAACTAGTTTTTCTCCCTTATCCAGCAACAAAACCCTAAATTTTGTAA
Organism: Pinus tabuliformis; assembly: GCA_031772625.1. Classification (NCBI taxonomy): domain Eukaryota; kingdom Viridiplantae; phylum Streptophyta; class Pinopsida; order Pinales; family Pinaceae; genus Pinus; species Pinus tabuliformis. Next base: position 981,477,501 of record CM062805.1, on the reverse strand, counting down.
AACCTACCTGAGCTTAGCTATCTAGCCTAAAATCCTTATCATCTTGTCATCTCTTGCTTGTGATTCCATAGAGAGAGCCCTCTCTAGTTTTGTAGGGCTAACTACCTGTTAAAATTGGCAACTAGGGAAAAACTTCATGTGGGTCATCTTATTCATGGCTAATAATATTTTTATTAGATTCCTCTCGTCGAGAGGTGTAGTATTGATATAAAGATCATCCAATTTCGATAAGTATTCATGGAGATATGAATTTATTTTGATTATGGAATTATTATCAAGCCGACCTACAACTCATGTAGGCTCAGAAGCCCAACAGTCGCATCTATTCACCCACCAACGTTGTGTATAAATATAAGAGGACTTTTCCTCATTTGGACTCACTCATCTCATCACATCTCTCTCTCTCTCTACTGCGCAGATATGAGTCTCTTCTCTACTGCGCTGAAATGGGTCTCTCTCTCTCACACATGTGAAGCCGGAAGCTGTTGAAATTGAAGCTGCAACTGCAGAATTAAAGATTGACTTGCGTGGCCTAGAAGATCTCCTCTTTGGAACTGCGCTGTAGGTTCATCTGAACCTCCTTTGAAAGCCACAACTTTTGGTGGTGGAATGAAGTCAATCTGCGAACGGTTTGCAAGATATCGACTGCCCTAGTTTGAAGCCGGAAACTGCTGAAACTGAAGCTGTAACTACAGAAGTAAATATTGACTTGCGTGGCCTAGAAGATCTCCTCTTTGGAACTGTGTTGTAGGTTCACCTGAACCTCCTTTGAAATCCGCAACTTTTGGTGGTGGAATGAAGTCCATCCGACGAACGGTTTGCAAGATATCGACTGCCCTAGTTTGAAGCCGGAAACTGCTGAAACTGAAGCTGTAACTGCAGAAGTAAAGATTGACTTGCGTGGCCTAGAATATCTCCTCATCTGAACTGCGTTGTAGGTTCATCTGAACCTCCTCTGGAAGCTGAAACTTTTGGTGGTGGAATGAAGTCAATCCGACTATCGGTTTGTGAGATATGGTCTGCCCTAGTTTGATAATGAAGCCGCTAATGCTGATGCTATTGATCTAGGGTTTGCTACTGCTGATATGAATCAGATTTATTGTACTATTTCTCTCTGCTGAATTATTGAAGATAAAAGAAGATTTGATCAAAGGGTTTCCCCACACATTGTGGGGTTTGTCCCTGGCTAGCCGCCACATCTTGTGTCTCTTGTCTTGGCTTGTTTTATGTCGATCGTTTAATGTTCTATCTGCACTTTACTTTATATACATGTGATTGCTAATCGGTGGAATATAATAAGAAAAAGAAGTAAACTGTTATAAGCATAGAACATACCATAACTTAACATGGTATTGGAGCTGAGGTGAAGACAAAACCCGAGCAAGAGCAAGAGCAATCATTGAAGAGAAGATTGGCAAGGCTATCCTAAAAGAACTATGGGGTCCTCAACACTCTTTCCTGCCGAAGACAAGCTCCGTGAGAAAGCTGACTATCACGGATGGAAGATGTCTATCGATCTAACCCTTGAAGATCAAGGAGTGCTGGACCATGTAAGAGGCAATATTGTTGAGCCTTCATCAAATGCATCTGCTGCTGCCTGGAACAAATCAAAACAAAGAAGATCATCTGGGACTCTATCGACAAGCGCTTGGTGGCCTACATCTCTGATCTAGACACCTCCAAGGAAATCTACGACAGACTGGTGAGTTTATTTAAAGTTAATGATGCAAATCAAGTTTTGTTTTTTAGAAATAAGTTGAGGGAAATCAAGAAGGGTAAAGATGAAAGTATGCAAGCATACTTCTTAAGAATCACCGAGATCAAGAACGATCTCCTATCTATTGGGGAAACCATTACTGACAGAGAAATGGCACTCACAACTCTCGGAGGATTACCATCTGAATGGTATGTGTTCAGGACTACTCTTCTGAACAATAATGTAATTCCTAGTTTCGAGGAATTAATGGCTAGATGCATTCAAGAACAAACAAGGGTAGAAGAGCAGGAAATTCCCTTGCCTAAAGGTCCTCCTGCTGCTTTTTCTTCTCATGCAAAGAAAAGAAATAATTCCGAGACTAAATCAAAAGGAAAGGCTGGACCTAAGGCTAGAAGAAAATGACGATGTTACATTTGCGATAAAGCAAGTCACTATGTATGAGGTCATGAGCATCATGGTAAATGAGATCATGGAGGGCAACATGAGATCATGGACATATAGGATAGCATGATGATGATGCACACTAGTTTGAGCAGCATTATGATGGATAAAATCATGGACATGGGCAGCATGATGATAATCATGATTAGAGAAGCATGGTACAGTATGCAGTGGTGCAAATCGAAATCCCTCTGATGGCAATCAAAGGAATGACAAATTCAACAGCAAAGGTAAGAGGAGAGCTGGGAATCAAGGAAGAGGACAAGCATTCAAGAAGGCTAGAAATTCCAGGATGTATGAAATGCACCTAACCTCATAAAGAACCTAGTGTCCATCTCAGCAACGGAAGACAAAGGCTACAAGGTAACCTTCAGCGATGGCAAGGTACGTATATCGAAAAATAATGTTAAATATGCCTTTACACTTGGGTTTAGTTTTGATTCATTATATCAGGTCGATGGAAGTCTACTAGGTGTCATGTCTTATGACACATCTCTTCAGTCCGAACTTTGGCATCGGAGGTTTACCCACCTTCATTACAAAGCTCTACCCGATGTAAGACAGATGGTAACAGGGATGTCCGAATTCCAAGTAGAGAAAGAAGGTGTATGTCCGGGATGTGCTAAAGGAAAGCTCAAAAGGGGACCATTCCCCTCAAGCCAAAGCAAGACCTCCGATATATTACAATTGGTTTACTCATGCATACCTGAGGTTGGCATTAAGAGGGAGACTACTACACCACATACTCCTGAGCAGAATGGTGTGGTGGGAAGGAAGAACCACACGATGATGGAAGTTGTCTGGGCCATGCTACATGATCAAAGACTTCCAAAGTTTCTATGGGCTGAAACTACAATCACCGCCGTATATGTACAAAATCGATGCCCTCATCAAGCATTTGGTTCCTAAACTCCTGAAGAAATTCACCACCGGTCAAAGGGAAGTCGTGATTAGTCATGATGTCACCTTTGATAAAGATATGGCTCTCAGCAAGGTGGACAATCTTCTGACTTTGAGTAGCTCTCAAGAAGCTGACACCAGGGAACCGAAAGAAAAGGATGATGAATCAATGCCTGATGTAGAAGAACCCATGGATCCGATTGATCCTCATCCACATGGGCCTTCCTCTTCTAGGAAGAGGCCTTCATGGCTTAGGGGGATACTTGATGATGCTGAAGGACATGCTGCACCCTGAGGAACCTTCCATCAAAGTAAGAAACTTAACAAGTATCAGGGATACCTGACCATCATGAGCACGATCATACAAAATGAAACTTCGTCATTCTCAGATGTCATCAAGCATTAACTATGGAAGGATGCTATGACCATAGAATATGAGTCTATTATGGAGAATGATGTCTGGGAAGTAGTTCCCAGACCCTGGACAAGACAATTGTTACTTCAAAATGGCTTTACAAGATAAAGCATGCAGCAAATGGAAGTATGGAAAAGTATAAGGTTCATTTTGTTGCTCGTGGTTTATCCCAGAAGGGAGGTATAGACTATGATATTTGCACCTATTGCCAGATATACGACCATCCGCTTGATCATAGCCCTTGTGGCTTCACAAGGATGGAACCTACATCAGATGGATGTTAAGACTATGTTCTTGCATGGTTCTATCAAAGAAGAGGTCTATGTGGAGCAACCTGAAGGATTTGAGATTTATGATTGAAAATCTCATGTATGCAGGTTGAAGAAGGCTCTCTATGGGTTGAAGCAAGCATCCCAAGCATGGTATGAGAGGATTGATAGCTACTTGATGAAGCTGGGATTCACTAGGAGTGAAGCCGATCCTAACCTTTACTTTAAGGTTGAAGATGACAAGCCTCTCATACTGGTGTTGTATGTGGATGACCTCTTTCTAATAGGTGCAAACCCTCTCATTCACAAATGTAAGAGGGAGATGGCTTCTGAATTTGAAATGAAGGACCAAGGACTTGAAGTGTGGCAAAAGCCAAGGGAAATTTTCCTATCTCAAGGAAAATATGTGGTAAATATATTGGAAAGATTCGGTATGATGGACTGCAAGCCTGTGACTACCTCGAGGATCTTAACTTTTAGAAGTTATATGGTAGTGATGTCGGGCCAGACTTGGGAAATGCCTCTGAGTTTCAAAAAGTCATTCGCATTGATGTTCTTGGTGAACCTCCGTCCGAACATATGTTTTGCAGTTAGCATTGTTTGAGCTCATATTTGTTTGAGCCTCACTGGATTGATGCCAGGAATCTTCTGAGATGTCTTCAAGACACAATCTCTCATGGATTAAGATACACTGCCGGAGTTGTGAGACTACTTGGATATACTGATGTTGATTGGGTAGGCAGTGTGGTGGACCGTAAGAGCACTTCCGAGTACTGTTTCACCTTGGGATCTGCTTTGATATCCTGGATGAGCAGGAAGCAGAAGTTGGTGGCTTTGAGCACTGCCGAAGCAGGATATATTGTTACTAGCATAACCTCGTGTGAGGAAGTCTGGTTGCGAAAGCTCTTCAATGAGCTGTTTGGATTTACATTGGATACCACTGTGATTCTCTGTAACAACTAGAGGTGGGATTTGATTATTGAGGAATCCCATATTCGTCAGTTGCTCCAGCAGATAGACATCATCTGGGATATGGTAAGTCGATGAGCAAGGAAGCTCCATCACATTAAGATGATGTACAGGTTGATACACCTTGTTAAAGCCCTGAGGAAAGATCTAATCTGTGATTTTCCCAAACGACTTGGAGTCGGCAATAAACCTTTGTACAAGGGTCCTGCATGTTGCATACATTGAGCTCTGGGAGCTCTCAGGGCTTGTGGTTCCTACTGGAGCAACATATGACCACAGGGTGACTCACCCTCCCCTGGTAGTGCACACTGGAACAAGATGATTCGCTCTCTTGTGGGACAAGATGATTCGCTCTCTTGTGGAACAGGGTGATTCGCTCTCCTGTGTAGCAGGATGATTAGTTCTCCTATGAGACCTGGATTGATGTGTTCTCCATGGCAACCTGGATTGATGTGTTCTCCACGGCGATTGTAGCAGGATTGATGTGTTCTCCTGTGAGGCCTGGATTGATGTGTTCTCCTGTGAGGACAGGATTGATTAGTTCTCCTGTCGAGGCATCCTACGCATGCAGTCTGGGACTCATGGGAAGTACCTCTCATATGATCAATGAGCAGGGAAATGAAGTTAGGGACCATAGTAGTACCGATGGACGCATCGTTGTAACTATCGTACTCCCTACGCTAGGATGACCTCCATTGATCTGGGATCAATGATACTGGTCTGGGACCAGTGGTAGGAGTTGTACCATACTATGACGCTGACTTCGGGTCGGTTGAGACTGGTCTGGGATCAGTGGTACATACTCTGAGACTGACTTTAAGTCAGTGGAGGATGATATTGGTCTGGGACCATTGGAGTTGTACTCACTATGACGCTGACTTTGGGTTGGTTGAGACTGGTCTGGGACCAGTGGTACATACTCTGAGACTGACTTTGAGTCAATATGATACATCCTCGATCATTTCTTCTTCTTCATAATTCGGACAAAAGCAGAGTAGAACAGAACAATGCAAGAGCAGAGCAGAACAGAACAAAACAGTACATATCAGTGCAGGGCAGAACAAGTCAAAGCAGAACAGGAAAAATAGAGCAGATCAGGGCAAGGGTCAGGCTGTACAAGGCAGTGCATTTGATGGATGAATAGTAACGACCGATAGACAGATTGCAGATGAATTTCTCCATGGTTGAGAGGGAGTGTTAAAATTGGCAACCAGGGAAAAACTTCATGTGGGTCATCTTATTCATGGCTAATAATATTTTTATTAGATTCCTCTCGTCGAGAGGTGTAGGATTGATATAAAGATCATCCAATTCCGATAAGTATTCATGGAGATATGAATTTATTTTGATTATGGAATTATTATCAAGCCGACCTACAACTCATGTAGGCTCAGAAGCCCAACAGTCACATCTATTCACCCACCAACGTTGTGTATAAATATAAGAGGACTTTTCCTCATTTGGACTCACTCATCTCATCACATCTCTCTCTCTCTATTGCGCAGATATGAGTCTCTTCTCTACTGCACTGAAATGGGTCTCTCTCTCTCACACATGTGAAGCCAGAAGCTGTTGAAATTGAAGCTGCAACTGCAGAAGTAAAGATTGACTTGCGTGGCCTAGAAGACCTCCTCTTTGGAACTGCACTTTAGGTTCATCTAAACCTCCTTCAAAAGCCGCAACTTTTGGTGGTGGAATGAAGTCAATCCGACGAACGGTTTGCAAGATATTGACTGCCCTAGTTTGAAGCCGGAAATTGCTGAAACTGAAGCTGCAATTGCAGAAGTAAAGATTGACTTGCGTGGCCTAGAAGATCTCCTCTTTGGAACTATGTTGTAGGTTCATCTTAACCTCCTTTGAAAGCCACAACTTTTGGTGGTGGAATGAAGTCAATCCGACGAACGGTTTGCAAGATATCGACTGCCCTAGTTTGAAGCCGGAAACTACTGAAACTGAAGCTGCAACTGCAGAATTAAAGATTGACTTGTGTGGCCTAGAATATCTCCTCATCTAAACTACGCTGTAGGTTCATCTGAACCTCCTTTGGAAGCCGAAACTTTTGGTGGTGGAATGAAGTCAATCCGACTGTCAGTTTGTGAGATATGGTCTTCCCTAGTTTGATAATGAAGCCGCTAATGCTGATGCTACTGATCTAGGGTTTGCTACTGCTGATATGAATAAGATTTATTGTACTATTTCTCTCTGCTGAATTATTGAAGATAAAAGAAGATTTGATCAAAGGGTTTCCCCACACATTGTGGGGTTTGTCCCTGGCTTGCCGCCACGTCTTGTGTCTCTTGTCTTGGCTTGTTTTATGTCGATCGTTTAATGTTCTATCTGCACTTTACTTTATGTACATGTGATTGATAATCGGTGGAATATAATAAGAAAAAGAAGTAAACTGTTATAAGCATAGAACATACCATAACTTAACATTACCAAACTGAAAGATTGGTCTATGGTTACCTCCATCGATTTCCTCACCAGCCTTGTGGGGGATAGAATTTTGGTGTCATTGCTGGGGAAACAAATGCTAATCATTCATGTGGTTAGTCTATTAATGCTTTCAAGATTGTTTCTGTGGGTGAAAGATTCCAGTATCCAAAGGAAGGCTGATTTAAGTAATCTCATCAAGTTCAAGGTGTAAAAAATCTAGCTCCTAAAAGATACACGAGGTCAAATCCTGACCCAAATCCACCTACTATTGTTGATGATCTAGAGAAGTTACTTAAAAAACCCAAAACTCCTATTCCTGAAAGTGTACCTAGAAAATTGGTAAAAACTACATCTCTACCTAATCAAGTATTAATCGTTGAAGATATTTGTTTTGATCTTCAGTTTGAGCAATATTTGTTTTGATATGAATCTAAGTCTTCCCTTTCGTAAGTGGTTTTTAATCCTATTACGTTTGATTCCTACTTCCTTCTTCTAAATCCCTCTTTTCCAAAACTAATCACGAGTTGTCGTTAAATTTTGATAAACTTTAAATCTTAGTAGACCAACTTCAAATCACTACCGAGAAAGATTACATTCAATATCAGCTTGAAAACCTAGTTACTGCTTCATCTTCTACTTCATCTCTAAACACATCAGCTACATCATCTGTTGTTGTTAGTTTACCACTATGGTCAAAGACTCCCTCTATTTGATGCAACATCAAAGATTACATCTAGAAACCTGTTGACAAACTGATAGATTTTATTGACCTTGAAGAGGTTGATGAGGAGGATGAAAATATGAGAATCATATCTCAGAGTCTTTTTGGAGATTTGAAGAAATGGTTTCGCAGTTTGGCAGCGAATTCCATCAACAGTTCCCAGCGGTTGATAGAGTTATTCTTGGCCCAGTGGCAGGAGAAGAAAAATCCATTACAGATTTTGGTTGAGTACAGTGCTATGAAAATAAACCCAAATGAGTTAGTGCAGGAGTTTACAACATGGTTCAATATGGTTTATAATTCCATTCCTAATGACATTAAACCTCCCCCTGGTTTAGCCCTCCTCCACTTTCATGATGCTTTCGATCCAAACATGGCATATTAGCTTAGGGAGAGAAATCTTGCAACTTTGGAAGAAATGAAACGTAATGCTATAAGTGTGGAAGCCAATTTTCTTATCAAAAAGTCCAAAATCAAATCGAGAAACCTGAGAAGAAAGTTACCATTAAGGAGGAGTCATCTTGTTCTTCTGAGATAAAGCTCAACACTCTGATTAAAACAATGGAAAGGATGATGGACAGAATGACTATTGCTAATGGAAAAATGGAGAATTCGATAAAGAATCCAAACTACAGGGGCCAACAACAATCACAGTTCCAAAATAATAATAAAGAACAGAAAAATCAGATCCTCAAGGACAGATCAAAACACCATTTCAGCAAAACTACACACAAGTCCTAGAAGATGATGAAGAAGAAATTGCCGAGGCTAATCATTTATTTGAAGAAGATGAATCACTTACCTTTTAGACTGAGGAAGATCATTTTTCTCAGGAATTAATAACACCAAGTGATTAGTAGCTTGTCCTTGCTAATGATGATTGATGGGAAATTCATACAAGAGAGTATCAAAGGGGATATCATAATGCCCTCAATCATTTGGAGAAACAATACAACTTGAGGAGCAACAATGTCCTTGTCAAGTTACATCAAAAGAGGCAGAATGTTCAAAATGATACATCGGACAAAGAAGTAGCTCTTGTAGATCAAAACAAAGAGAAAGAAATTGTCATTCTGATTCAGGATAAAAGTAATGAAGCTTCTACCAACAATGTGAGGGAGGACAAGGAGGTTCAAACTGAAAGCCAGAAAAATGAATCTCAAGCCAAAAGACAGCTTGAAAGGAAAGACACTGCAATACAAGAGGTAGACAAACAATCCAATATGTTTAGCTTAGAGAATGAAATTGCCAAATTGAAGGTTTCAATTCCTCTAACTGAACTAGTTCATATGAAAGGTACAAATTCCATATTGCTAAGATGTTGAAAGTAGATCAAATGTCAGATACTGTCAATGTTGCCAATGATGAGCCTGCAATTTTATTTGGTCCAGCTATAGAGGGAAGTCCTAAGGATAATGAAGTTCCTCCTTTCTATCTTAGTTTGAAACTCCATGAGTTTATACTCCATAATTCCATGTTAGTTTCTAGGGCCTCACATAACCTGATGCCAAAAGCTATTATGGACAAACTAGGATTAGATATTACTCGACCTTACCATGACTTGTATTCCTTTGATTCGGGGAGAGTCAAATGCCTTGGCCTTATCAAATATCTAGTAGTGTCCCTAGACCAAATCCTAGCCAGAAATGTATTGATGGATGTAGTGGTCGTTGATATACCTCCATGGTTTGACATGTTTCTTTCACGGACCTGGGGGGAAAAACTGAAAGGAACCTTGCAACATGATTTTTCATATGATACTATATCGGTATTTCGTCAAGTCAAAAAGATATGTCGAGAGAAGAAAATGAAATTCATTATTAGTAACAAAGAAAGACCTAATAATCACCGTATCCATGTTGTACATACCGATCTAGAGTCTTTCATTTTGTATAGTGATTTGAATTCAATTGATGATGATAGTCAAATTCTTCAGATTTCAGAATTTTTGGATGTCATAAGTAGTGTACAGGAAGATTCAATTGCAGAAAAACAAGAAAATGATACTAAAAGTTTGCAGTTGGAAATTTCATCCGAAGATACTGATGAATCAGTGCCGAAAACTCAGATTGTTGAGAGAGTAAGTCATCCTCCAGAAAATCAGAAATATTAGTCCTCTAAAATTCTATTTCCCGATGTTGAAGAAGGTATTTTGACCATGGAGTTTGATGGTGCATTGGGGAAGGAATGAGATGGAATCGGCATGTGGATCCATCTCCCCTTACATCAGTCATGTTAAATTCCTTGAAATGTAAGATTAAGTTCTTATAAATTGGCTTTTGATTGCTTGAATAATGATGTGGAGTACGAAGCAGTAATTATTGGCCTTAAAGTTCTGAGAAAAATGGGAGCGAAGAGAATTTCAGTTTATGGAGACTCCGACTTAATAATTAAATAGCTAAAAGGGAAGTACCAGGCCAAGCATCCAAGGATGCAAGCTTATAGAAATGTTGTCCTTGACATTCTCAATACTTTTTCAGAGTATACTTTATCTTTGATCCCTAGAACTCAGAATATGATGGTTGATTCTCTTGCTACTTCAGCAAGTATGGTTAAGATTCTTACCCATTCAGGTAAGAAGTATTCAATTCATGTCAAATACCACCCAGTTGTCCCTCACAGTCTGAGATATTGGAAGGTGTTTTGGGAGGACAAACACATCAATAACTTTTTGGAGATTGAGGATGAATTTCTAAATTTCCCATATTGATGATACATGTGATGAAGATGATCAGGAAATTGAAGTAACAGAGATTGAAATTTGGTAGTTGAAAGACAATAACATTCCACGATGTCTTGTACCTTTGGAAGAGTCATTCGATCATGATGATGTTGCTAGAAATCCCATCATGGTCCCTACAGAAACAAGTGTTGAGGATGTAAACATTGGCACAAATGATAAGCCCAAGATGGTCAAATTATCAAAGTCTTTATCTCCTGAGATCAAGAGTAAGTATATTGCTTTGTTGACAACATTTTCTAATGTATTTTCTTGGGACTATTCAGATTTGAAGGAGTATGATAAAAACATCCTTAAGCACACTATACTAGCCCAACATGATCAAAAGCCATTTCGCTAGAAGATGAGGAGGATTAATCCTAAGTTGCTACCATCCATCGAAAAGGATGTAAAGAGGATTTAAAATATGGTATTATAGTTCCTATTCGATTTTCTAAATGGATGTCAAATATCATGTCAGTGAGAAAGAAGACCGGGGAGATTCGCCTTTGTATCAATTTAAAAAAACTAAACAAAGTGTCCTTAAAGGACAACTATCCCCTGCCAAAGATGGACCACATCCTGTAAAGGGTAGTTGGATCTTCCAGAATGTCACTGCTTGATGGATCCTCGAGATACAATCATATTTTAGTGCACAAGGATGATCAGCTGAAAACAAACTTCACAACACCATGGGGTACCTTTATGTACGCCAAAATTCTGCTTGGATTAAAGCATGTAGGAGAAACATTCCAGCGGGATATGGACATTGCTTTTGCCAATGAAAATGATGATTTTCTAGTCATTTACCTAGATGATCTCACAGTTTTTTCTAAATATGATGATGATCATTTATGTCATCTAAGAATTGTCTTTCAGAGATGCAGAAAATTTGGCATTTCGTTGAATCCTAAAAAGGGCATTTTCGCCATGCAGGAAAGTAAGTTATTGGGCCACATCATTTCCAAGGATGGCATCTAGATTGACCCTGCAAGAGTTGAAGCTATTCAGCAGTTAGATTTTCTGAGGAACAAAATAGAAATTTAGTCATTCAATGGGAAAATTAACATTTTAAGGAGATTCATCCCCAACCTCAGCAAGCATTTGAGAGAGATGACAAACATGTTGAAAAAGGACAATGGGGTAAGATGGTCTGAAGATGCCAAAAAGTCTTTCAATGCAGTCAAGTTTCCATTATCCACTTCTCCTACTTTAATCAGTCTTGACTATACTTTAGATTTTATCATATTTTCACTCACCTCGGAGCATACTTTAGTAGCAGTCTTGATGCAAAAGAAGGATCGAAAAAATGAACAACCCATAGCATTTTTCAGTCGGACAATAAGGGATGCAACACTAAAATACAACATTATTGAGAAAGAGGATTTGGCTTTGGTAAAATCACTTAAAGACTTCCGAGTATATATTTTGCATTCTCATACTATAGCTTATGTTCCAATAGCAATAGTAAAGGAATTCCTTACATAGACTGATCCAAAATATTGGAGAGGAAAATGGATAGCAGAAATGTTAGAATATGATCTAGAAATAAAGCCAAAAAAGCTCATTAAGGGATAGGTTTTGGCCAAACTCATGGCTGAATCTAATTTCCATGCATTAGATATCAATCTGATCAATGCCCTTTCCAAAGAAGAAGTAGAAGATTCATAGGTACAGGTGTCATGTATGTTCACTTCATCCCCATGGTACTCTAACATAGTTTATGTATTGCAACATTTAAATCCTTCGTCGTAAGTGGCCAAAGGTAAAAGTAGATCCTTAAAACTGAAATCTTCAAAATATTGTGTTCATGACGGTGTTTTGTTTTGGAAATATCCGGGTGGTGTATTGTTGAACTGTCTTGTTGAAAATGAAGCTAAGGATGTGATGACTAATTTCCACAAAGGAGATTGTGGTGGCCACCTCTTTTGGAAAACCACAACCAACAAAATCTTGAGGGCTGGGTTTTATTGGCCTACTCTTTTTGTAGATGTGTACAGAACAGCAATGAGTTTCCATGAGTGCTAAATTTTTCAAGGGAAAATAAAACTTTTACCATTGCCTTTGCAACCATTTTCGGTCTTAGCTCCATTTCAGCAGTGGGGTTTTGATTTTGTTGGAGAAATACATCCTTAATTGTCTGCACAACACAAGTGGATCCTGACAGCCACGGATTACTTTACAAAATGGATTGAAGCAACTCCAACCATGCAATCTAACAATTTTGTTGTCATTCAGTTTATTGAAACTAATATCTTGTCTAGATTTGGCTGCCTGCAGAAAATAATCACTTACAATGCTACTTATTTCAAGTCCAAGAAGATGGTGTAGTTCTGTGAAAAGTACCATATTACATTAGGGAATTCTACCACTTATTACCCACAAGGGAATGGGTTGGTTGAATCCTCTAACAAATCTTTGATCAATATCATTAAGAAAGTTCTGGAGGTCAATAAAAAGAACTGGCACAAAAAGCTCATTAATGATTTATGGGTAGACAGAGTTAGTACTAGAAAACCCATAGGCATGTCTCCTTTTTAGTTGGTTTATGGGGTTGATATTGTTTTTTTTTCATCCCTTGTTGTTCCAGTCATGAAATTTTTTTAGGAAGTGAGCAGCAAACTAAATCATGTGCAACGAAGGATAAGTCAAATGATCCATTTACAGCAAACTAGGGAAGAAGTATTTCAAAATACTTCCAAGCTTTAGGAAAGGATTAAAAAGATTTATTACTGCAAGACCAAAGAAGACAACTTCAACATGGGTGATGTGGTTCTTCGTTGGGGATGCACGAAAAGAAGAGAAGGGAAAGCATGGCAGGTTTGAAGACCTATGGAAGGAACCGTATAGAATCTCAGCCTTCAGGGGAAAGAATTCTTATGCGTTGGAAGAAATGAATGGCCAAAGTTATTCGGGAGGAGCAATCAATGGTAGGCTTCTCAAGCACTAATACATGTGAAGAAATTTCTGGAAATTTTTATGATCATTGTATATACCAGTTTACATTTCATGTCAGAATTTGCAGTGGCTATCTTAGGATTTTGAAGCCGAGCAGAAGGCCATAAGACTTCTTGATTAGCTTTTGGTTAAAAGTTTCTTTTTTCTTTTTGTAAAAGTTAGTGAGTTAGTTTTCATATTCAAGTTCGGTTTTGCATTTTGACTCCATGCCCAATTAATAAGGCTGCTAGGTCTACGGTGTTCTTGACACCTCCTATGGAGATGCCATCCCCAGCTGGAGCCAATGTTAGTTTCAGGTAGTCTTTCCTTCCACCAGTGATCAAATGTTCTCCTTCAAAATGTCCATTAGGGTTCAATGTGAGGTTTTTGTCATTTCACTAGGTCTTCCATTGAAAAATTTTGGTCACTAGTTAGTGTGTCTAGGGTTATTTCCACTCCTTCAAGAGTTCCATGTCCAAACACTGCCACCACTCAGTTGGAGGTGCCATTATTGAACAAATCATTATCATCACTTCAGTCATGTCGCCATGGTCTTCATTTAGCTTAGTGTCTCCATTAGGTCATTAGGGTTTCAAAGTCACTAAAACTCTCATTCATGCTAAAATCCATCAAAGGAGGATTGGTAATAAGAAAGTCTCTTTAATAAGTTTGATATCAAGTGTAGTTTTATGTTTTCATATGTAATAACTACTTCAAAGTTCCAAGTTCCAAAGGTTGCAATTCAGAGTTCCAAAAAGATTCAATGTCTTAATAAAAAAGACCATAAAGTTACCAAGTTACAAATATCAAAGGTCATAAAGTGTCAAGGGTCCAAATTTAAGTTTAAAAGGGTAAGATGAGTTTTTTTTAAACTCATTTTTACTTTCAAAATTCCAATCATCTCTCCATTATCATCATGCAGGAAGAAAACTTTGTGAAAATTGAGGGTTTTGCTGTATTATTTAAGAAATATGACCCTTTTGAATGAAGCGTGACCTCTCTGTGGAAGAATGTGACCCTTTTGTAAGAAATGTGACTTTTTTGTGGAAGAGCATGACCATTTTGAAATAAGTGGAACCCCTCTGAGTGGAGCGTGACCCTTCTATGGAAGAGTGCGACCTTTCTGTGCAGAAGTGTGACCTTTTTTAGCAAGAGCAACCCACAGCGCTACTCTTCGGGCAATTCACATTATAGGGATTTCTTCTTGTTTTTAAGGGGATTTTTGATTTCTTAAATCTTCCAAAGATAATTCAAGGACTCTTAAAGCTTCTGCAAATAGTAAGTTACCATCTACACCATCATTTCAAAGATTTTTCTCAATGTCAATTTACTGTTTCTCAAGGTTCTCTCTAGCAAATTCTTGGTGAATGAAACTTAGCTTCTATTGATTTACCACTATCATCTATCATCCATAAAACCTTAAATTTAAAATCCCCTATCATTCCACCACTTATTTTCCATTGATTTCATCAAACCCTAGCCTTCCACTACATTTTCACCTTTGAGAAAATTCCCACTTCAATTTTATCAACATCATCTAGCTAGTGTTTTACCATTCAACAAATTCAATGGAGAGTAAACTAGGGAGTGAAAAGAAAGTGCACAAGGGAGGACATCATTCAAGGTTTGAAGCATCCAACTTGAGAGAAATCAATTCTTCCCCATTTTCCCAAAAATGTTTTAGAAATGTTAGTTGTATGAAGTTTTGTGAGTAGGTCGTAGAGTTTGGTTCTCATTTCCCTTTGACAAGAATGTTTGCCCAAAATTTCAACATACATAAAGTTGTCATAGCAGGTATTGATTTTCGTGTCTCAGCAGGTATTATTTCTTCAACCAAGAGTATTCCAAATCATGGTGACACTTGGTTCAAAGGCATGGAATTGTCCCTTGATGATTATAGGATGTTCCTAAAACCTAATATCAGAGAGACTTTTGAACATGTTTTTCCTTTTCGACATCTACTTAAAAAGTATGCCCCTCTAATGAAGCTTATTATGAAGTATTTTACATGGGAAGGAAAATTCTCCAAATTATACAGGTATCATGTTATGTTACTTATGCACTTCACCTCTACAAGAACACTTAATTTGTTCAACTTTTTGTCTAAGAGTGTGGTGGAGATGACTGAAAAAATCTACACCAGGGGGAAGCCTCATATCACCAATTTGTTTCACCATAGCCTGATCGAGATTGTGGTTATGCATCAGCTTTTAGTCAAGAAAATCACTTGGGAAACCTTTTTGGATAAGTTAAAAACTGCTCCTCTCATTATCCCCATTGTTTCTCCTAGCAAAAAACACCATCAAGGTCAAGGTCCACACGGTCAATGAAGCATGGTTCAATAAGAAAATAGGCAGAAGTTTTAGAGGCACCTAGACCTAAGGTAACAAAGACATATAAAAAATGGAATAGGCTTGTGTTTTCACCATAGATTGTGGAAGTGGCCAAGCCTTCTACATTAGCACAAAAAGGATCACATTTGTAGGATGATGAGACTATCCATCAGGACATACACATAGTGGACTTGGAGTCCCAAGATGATAATAAAACACTAAAACTAGTTATCAGAGAGAAGGATTCTTAGATCATGGAGCTTCTAGAAAATGTGGCAAGAGCCAAATTCGTCATTTCCTTCCTTGAGCAAGAAAATGAGCAGCTCAAGGCAAAGCAATTGCTTTTAGAAAAAGATTTGTTTAAAACCAGTATGTAAGAATCCAAAGGTAAAGTAGTGCTAGGGCATGATGAGCAGGATGAACAAGAGAAGTAGGGTGGAAGGAAGATTCCTTGGACAAAGGGTCTCAAAGGAAAATTGCAAAAGGAAAAATACCAAAGCCTACTAAATGAGGATTTGGTTTGGAAGATAGAATAGCTATGGAGATCAATGAAGACACGGAATATTGGCTAAGAAAATTCAATGGCCATCTGGAGAAGCTTCTTGATAGAACTAACATGGACGATAAGATGTTGAGGCACATGGCCTATCACTATCAAACAAGGAATCAGATTGCACAAATCAGAATCAAGAAATTGAAAGAAAAACCGAAAGAGGTCCAAGACAAGGATAGGGAATCAAGGAAAATGGGTAAAAGGTTAAAATTGGTGACTAAAACATCCAAGAATGTTTAGCCTATCATCCATAATACTAAAGGAATAAATTTTGAATCTTTTGGAGAAATTTGGATTTTTTTTCAAATTTTGCAGGAAAAGGCACACAAAAGCGTCGCGCTAAGGCACGACCCTTTTTCCCTGGACATCCAAATAAAGTTTTTTCTATAGATATGGATGCATTATAATGAGTACATGCCAAATATAATACTAGTTTGTTGGAAATAATACTATGAGGGGGGGTGAATCAGTATTATCAGGTGAATTCTTTTTCATTTCACAATCAGATTTGTATATGCTACTTTAGTTAGTAAATACCGCGTATGTATGCATCTTCAGTTAAGGAAACAAGTGTGTATGAGCAGACTTGTAATTCAAATTATTCTTCAAATGTTGATCATTAATCTGTGCATCAAACCATATGAACAACAACTAGTAAAACAGAATAGGCAATCACACATAAGAACACAAGATATAAGGTGGAAACACAATGTGGGTGAAAACCACTTGTTACAATTCGTCTCTATCTTCTTTCAATTAGAAACTTCTTTTTACAATGTTTCTGTATGGGTGCAGTCTTATACCAGTACGCAGGCTACTACCTGTAGAAGGCTACAACCTTCTCTCGTTCTCCAGCTTCTCCGGGAAGGGAGCTACAACACCCTTAGCTCTTGTACTAGCTGAGGTACTAGTACGTAGGTGTTGACCTACAGAAGGCTACAACCTTCTCCTTTCTTCCAGGGACCTCGTTTCATAAATTTTCAGACTGGATCCATGTATATCAATCAAACATCAAGTATATCAGCTTTAACCAAACTGCTTTGTACAAACAAATACTGAATCAACCAATAATTTCTCAGAATGCTGAAACCAAAAAACAGTACCAGTAACCAAACTCCAATCCTGAACCGAGAATATTGCAGCAATAAATAGAAGCAGTTAAAACATATTTCATGAGATATACGCTACTTCAATATGTTGAACCTGCGTGCATATGCTTCTGTAACAAGGCCAACCGGCGTATACGTTGTTTTAATTTAGTGCACCAACGTGTATACATGCCTCTACTGTGCTAAACCTGCGTACAGATCTATAAAAGATAATTTACCCTTTTCACTTATTCAGACATCAGTTATACCCAGATTATCATATTTATAGATCAAATCATGCACCATATATAACACATCAAAATTACACAAAGATACTTCTCTTCAAGCCGCCTTAAGATCTTGACCCATCAATAGGACTTATCCTTCTCCTTGCGCTCAGGTTCCTCCTTATTTCAGATCTAGTTATGCACCATAACCCAGTGACCAGTAATCTAGATCTTTCTCTTCATAAGATATTCAATGCTTAAGTCAATACCCTTGCCAAGTGATCACCTTCCCCTTTTATAGTCTTAGACCTTACTCAAACCATGGTCCAAAACCATTGGGAACCAATACTAAGGACCCAATACCTAGGTTCAACACTTTAGATGCAATACCAAGGACCACAACCATAGGTTCAAATATGTCGGACTAAATACCATGGACCAAACATAAGATTTCTCACATGTAAACGCTTTTCTTTGCATGAAAGTGCGTGCATACGTATACGATCCTTTTGGTCAGTAATCCCACATGTATATACGATTTTTTTAAGAGGAAACTGTGTATACCTCATTTTCTTTCATTCTGAGAGCCTGAACTGTGATATGCCCTTTGAGTGAGTTGCCATCAAGGACAACACCTTTGCCATAGTGCCAAACCTGTGTCATAATGCCAACATAGCTTTCATGGAAGATTCCCATTTTGATTAGAAACTAAAAAACCTCACCTTTTTCATGTCTCTACCAATAAATCTAGACTAGTGCGGTGCTTCTAAGGTTGGAAGAATGAGTTTTTGGAGGCTTTCCCATGGGTTAGTTTAAAAAATTCAAGATGTTCTGGAAACTAGACATAAAATATAGTTAATTTTTCTTTCATATTGAAATTTGTAATTCGAGAAGATAACTTATAATGGCTTCAAACAGGTGCGACCCTTCTTCAAAATTTCCTGTTTCGGTGCATGCTGGTGCGACCATTTTGCTGACTGGTGCGACCCTTTTGGTTATGGTTCAACCCATCTCATCTAGTAAATTCTGGAGTATTAAATGATGGAAAATTTCAGATATTATGATTTACTAATTTTACTTTATGTTTCTTAGTTGTTTTTTGTAATTAATGAGGAGATATGCATTCCTAAACTTTAGCCTAAATTGTGGAAATTGTCTCAACTATCCTAGTTTTAAGTAAGGACTCATCAGAGCTGATTATGTTAAGCCTTCAATATGATTTTTGACCTGATGAGATTTTATATGTTGTATTTTCCTATATACGATGGAAGGGAATTATTTTCCAAAGGTTGGACATTTGAGGAGAGAACCATTGTAGCTTGTATTTGACATTTTTGGAAATCAAAAGACGGAGTTTGCACCTATTGTAGTGGGATTCCTGTGGTATGTGTTTTAGCAGTGTTTTTCCTTCTGTGATCATAATTTGAATGTATTGTATCTTTAATTTCCATTTCCATGTTTCATGTGCTTGTTTCCTAAGATAATAAACATAATTCATTCATGTAATGCTCTGTTTTGGAGAAGCTTTCACATTATTGTTCATTTTTCTTTTGATATAAATGAATTCATGAGATCCATTCTCATTTAGAAACCCTACCTATCTCCCATATACACAAAAAAAACACTAAAGTGCTAAAGTGTGTGCCTACCTTGCCCCATTACATCTCTGCAAATCTTATTCTCAAAGCCTAGACCTAGCTCCCTCTGACCTAGCTACCTAGTTTTTCTCCCTTATCCAGCAACAAAACCCTAAATTTTCCAAAACCTACCTGAGCTTAGATATCTGGCCTAAAATCCTTTATCATCCAATAATCTCTTGGTTGTGATTCCATAGAGAGAGCCCTCTTTGGTTTGGTAGGGCTAGCTACCAAACTAAAAGCTTAGTCTGTGGTTACCTCTGTCGATTTCCTCATCAGCCTGAGACATTGTGGGGGATAACATGACCCATAGCTTTGTTAACACCATAGATATTGTAAAGTGCTAGGTGAAAGAATCGACGAAGTTTATATTGACACCCAATCATGCTCACAAGACAAATTTTCTCAGTAATTCTTACCAGTTCTTGATCATATTTGAATGCCAACTATATGGTCAAGAGAACACGATGAACTTTCATAAAAATTGTGTGGTTATGTTGGACCAGTCAATGATTGATGGAAGGCTATTCAACTGGTTGGATCTATTGGCTCTTCAGTTGAAATTCCATGTGACTTGTTGGAAATAATACTGAGAAGGGGGGGGGGGGGGTGAATCAGAATTAGCAATTTAAGAATTTTTCATTTCCATAAACAAATTGATATACACTACTTATGTTAATTAAACCTTCATATATACGCAACTGTGTTCAGAGAAACCCATGTATATCTTGTAGATTTCTAATTTAGTTAGCTGATCTTAATTTGTGTTTCAGAACTATAAAAACAGTTATCAAGTGCAGTAAACAGTACAGGAAATCGCACACATGAAAACAAGATATAAGGTGGAAACCCAATGTGGGTGAAAACCACCTACTACAATTCGTGTCTATCCTTTTTTTAATAAGAAACTTCTTTTTACAATATTTCTATACTGGTGCAGTCTTATACCAGTACATAGGCTTCTACCTGCAAAAGGCTACAACCTTCTCTTGCTCTCCAGCTTCTCCTGGAAGGGAGCTACAACCTCCTTAGCTCTTGTACCAGCTGATGTACTAGTACGTAGGTGCTGACCTACAAAAGGCTACAACCTTCTCTTTTTCTTCCAAGGAGCTCGTTTCATAAATTTTCAGACTGGATCCATCAATAACATTAATCAACCATCAAATACATTTTCATCAACCAATCTCCTTTGTACCAACCAAAACTGAATCAAACAATCACTTCTCTAAAAGCTTTAACCAGAATACAGTAATAGCAACCAGAAACCAATCCTGAACCCAGGACGCTGCAGCAATAAACAGAAGTAGCTAAAACATATTTCAAGAGCCGTATGCTACTTCAATATGTATAACCTACATTCATATGTTGTTATATTAAAGAAAACCTGCGTATACGTAGTTTTGGTGTATCGAACCAGCATGCATACCCACCTTTTCCATGTGGAACCTGCGTACAGATCTATAAAGATAATTTACCCTTTTTCAAATATTCAGACATCAGTTATACCCAGATCATCAGATTTATAGATCAAGTCATGTGCCAAATATAACAGATCAAAATCACACAAAGATACTTCTCTTCAAGCCTTGAGATCTTGACCCATCAATAGAACTTATCCTTCTTCGAGCGCTCAGGTTCCTCCTTGATTCAGATCCAGCTATGCACCATTACCTAATAACTAGTATTATAGATCTTATTCTTCATAAGATATCCAATCCTTGAGTGCCTTTGCCTAATGATCTCCTTCCTCTTTTATAGTCTTAGGCCTTACACAATACCATGGTCCAAAACCATATAGAAACAATACCTTGGACCCAATACCTGGGGTCAATACTTTGGACCAAATAACATTGACCAATACCAAAATACCATGGACCAAAACCAAGTTTTCCAAACTGTACACGCTTTTTTGAGCATGAAAGTGCGTGTATATGCATATGCTCCATTTGGTCTATGAAATTGCGCGTATACACGTCTTTGTCAAAGGGAACTTGCGTATACCTCCTTTTCCTTTCTTCTGAGAGCCTGAACTATGATTTGTCATTTGAGTGAGTTGCCATCAAGGACAACACCTGTGTCATAGTGCCAAACATGTGTCATAATGCCAACAATCTCCCCCTTTGGACTTGATGGCAACCCCAAGTCACTCAAAGTCATTCTCCCCCTTTGTCATCAAGGGCAAAGGGTTATTCTCCCCCTGAGTACATGCTGAATTCTCTGCTCTGTTGTGATGTCCATGCTCCCCCTGACTGTAGGCAAGGTCTACAAAAAGATGTTCTACAAGAATGACATGACTTTATATATCATAAATGACCTTCCTATCACCAAAAAGTCATACATACATCAATCTCCCAACCAAGTGGGGATATACCAAGATTGACTCATCCACCCAACCAAGTGGGAATACACCAAAAGTTTAAGAACATTACATTATCCATCCCAGGCATAGTAGGGAAACAAGATAGGTCTTTACATGACCTTGATAATAAAATAAATACATGACATAGAGACAAAGTATCTAAAACAAGACTGTGATAGTCATCAAAAACTATTATCAGGAGCATTTGTCAATCATCATCCAGACCAACAACCATGATCTCCCTCTGCACCTTTTCCACCTGAAACAAAAATAGCTATGAAATTGAACCAAGATCTTCTAAGGTAATGCCAACAATGCATTATTAGAAGTATATGCTCCCCTTGAACCCATGCCAGATGGTCTCTATCAGACCCATATCAGAGTCTTTTCATCTTGAGTCTGGCCCACTGTTTTTCTTCAAACAAACATATACGCGACTGTATCCACAAAAACCGGTGTATGTACGTGGATACACTTCATGAAACTCGTGTACAACCACTGTTCTCTGAACCAGATAAGTGTCAACAGCAAGATGATGCATCAACTACTCCCAACTTCTGTCTGAGGTATTCAAATGTCTCTCTGGGCAGTGGTTTGGTGAATATATCAGCATCATGTTCCTTGGAGGGGAAATACTCTAATTTGACCTTTTTCTCAAGCACTTGTTCTTGGAGAAAATGATATATGATAGGTATGTGCTTGGTCTTTGAATGCATGACTAAATTCTTTCAAATACTTATTGCACTTGTATTATCACAAAAAATGGATATAGGTGGAGTACAAGTGATTTGAATGTCTTGCAATGTTTGCATCATCTAAAGGAGTTGTGTGCAGCAAGATGTAGCAGCCACATATTCTGCTTCAACTGTAGATAATGCAATTGAACTTTGTTTCTTGCTGAACCAAGATACTAGTCTAGAACCCATAAAGAATGCACCACCACTAGTTCTTTTTCTGTCATACACACTTCCTGCCCAATCTGCATTTGTATATGCATGAAGTGTGAGATCTGTGTCTCTAGGATACCATAAGCCATAGTTTTGTGTTCCTTGAAGATATTTGAAAATCCTTTTAACAGCTTGAAGGTGTGCTTCTTTTGGATTTTCCTAGAATCTTCCAACTATTCCCACTGCATGCATGATGTCTGGTCGATTACCTGTTAGATAGATCAGACTACCAATCATGGATCTATAGGTTGGTTGATGTACTGTTGCTGATTCATCATTGGCACTAAGGTTGCATCCTATTACCATAGGGGTACATCTGGTTTCGAATCTTCCATGCCATATTTCTTCAAGATCTGCTTGAGGTACTTGGTTTGTGGTAGAAAGATACCATCTTTGCTTTGTTGGACTTGTAAACCAAGAAAATATGTGAGCTCACCAAGTAAGACATTTCAAATTCTTTCTGCATCACCAAAGAAAATTTTTGACTCATGGTTTCTTCGTTGCTACCAAAGATGATATCATCAACATACACAACAAGTATTAGCAATTTATCATTGTCAATTTTTAGATATAGATTGCTATATGTTGATCCTTTTGAAAAACCTTGTTGATAGAGATATTTGTCTGAACGAAAATACCAAGCCCTTGGAGCCTGTTTAAGGCCATAAAGAGCCTTTTTGAGTCTGCATACAAGTTTTCGATCATTTCCAAGGATGAATCCATCTAGTTGCTCAATGTAAACTTCTTCTTCTAAGTCTCCATTTAGAAAGGCAGATTTCACATCCATTTGATATATTTTGAACTCCTGAAAGCTAGAAAGAGCAAGGAACATACTTATGGCATCAAGTCTGGAAACTGGTGCAAAAGTTTCTTCAAAGTCTATACCTTCTTGTTGAGCATACCCTTTACAGAAAAGTCTGGCCTTGTTTCTAATAACATCTCCATTTTCATTCAGCTTCTTTTTCAATATCAATTTTGTCCCTATGACATTCTTATCATTTGTTCTAGGAACCAACTCCAAAGTGTTACTCTTTTCAATCTACTCAAGTCCTTCATTCATGGCCTTGACCCAGCATTCATCTTTGCATGCTTCACTTACATTTCGTGGTTCAATGGAGGAGAGCAATGCTAGATATCTTTAAGCTTCTGAAATAGTTCTTCTTTTATGTACACCTGCCTCTTTCTGCCGCAAAATTTGAGTCTCTTGATGATTCTTCTGGATGTACCTCGATGGATTCTTTTCTTCTACCCTTATCTATTCTTCTGGTGCCTCATAGGTTTCTTCTTCATTATTAGTTTGATTTGATGTTGAAGGATAGTCCTCATCATCTTTGAAATCTTCGGATTTTACCTATCTTGGATTGTTTCATGCTTCATCAATCACCACATCAATACTTTCAACAATTTTTCCAAGTCTTTTAGTGTAACACTTATATCCTTTACTTCGGGAAGAATAACTAAGGAGAATGCCTTCATCTGCTTTAGGTTCAAACTTGCCAATGTTTTCATCAATCCTTTTGATGTAACATTTTCTTCCAAAAATTTTGAAGTATTTTACCATAGGAGTCTTACCATACCAAATTTCATGAGGAGTTTGAGTGGTATTCACCCGGACATTTGTTTTGTTGAGAATAGTAACGGTAGAAAATGCAGCTTCACCCCAGAAGGTTGCGGGAGTTCCAGAGTCATCAAGCATAGCATGAGCCATTTGTTTTATTGTTCTATTCATCCTTTCCACTACTCCATTTTGCTGAGGAGTCCTTGAAGTAGAGAATTCGCTTCTTATTCCATGTTCTTCAAAAAAGTCAAAAAATTCATCCGAGGTAAATTCCCCTCCTCGATTAGACATGAGGCATTTGATTCTGCAATCTGATTCATTTTCAACCAAGGCTTTGAAAGCTTTAAACTTTTCAAAAGCTTCGTCTTTATGCTTCAGAAGTCCTATCCAACACATCTTGGAAAAGTTGTTAATGAACAATATAAAATATTCTTCTCCACGAGGTGACTTTTTCCTTAATGGACCACATAAATCAGTATGGACAAGTTCAAGTGGCTTACTAGCTGAGCCTTCCTTCTTAGGGAAGTGTGTTCTGCTTTGCTTACCAAATTGACATGATTTGCATATTGTATTGTCTAGAATTTGATGTCGGGAAGATCGCAAACAACCTAATATTTGCATGCTTTCCTTATCTGAGGGAAGCTTAGATGCCCCAATCTTCTGTGCCATAGCCAGTGTTCATCATTCTTGCTTAGATAGCATTGTTTTTCTCCTCCCTTGAGTATGTGTAAATTATTTGGAGTTCTTATGCCTTTGATCACAGTTTATCCTATATCAAGCTCACGAACAATACATCCATTTGATCGAAATATTACCTCATTTCCTTGATCACACATTTGGCTAACACTCAATAGATTATGCTTTAAGCCATCAACATACATAACATTTCCATCTTTTACTTTTTCTTTCAAAATAACAAAACCTTTACCTTTTATGAGTGCAAGGGTGTCATTTCCAAATGAGACCTTCCTTTCCTTCTCTAAGGCACTATATGGCTGAAGTTTTTCTTTATCACCTGTCATATGTTTTGAGCATCCACTGTCGATGTACCGTTGATTGTCCTATCCTTCCACATATAAGGCTATACCACATCTTTCTGATTGTGGTTCTTTCTTTCTCCATGTTTTGGGACCCAATGAAGCTTTCTCCTTTTGAGATGTTTTCCAAATCCTACTCTTGCATTCAGAATCTTCATGACCAAAGTTGTTACAAATAGAACATTCTATTTCATTTTCAAGAGCCGAAAAGTTATTGTAGGTCTTTTTCATGATCCCAGTCACACTCCTTTGATTTTGTGCTTCTCTTCATGATGGTCTTGTAGGAAACACATTGAGCAACTTTGTGTCCAAAGTTATGACAAGAGAAACATTGGCCATTGAAAAAATTCCTGCGATTATCAAACCTATCGACCAAATGATTGTAGTTTCCATTGACATTCATTCTTGAGGCAAATTGAGAATGATTTTCCTGTTGTTTGTTGTACCTTCTGTTAATCCTAGAAGTAGATTGACCCTGATTTACCTGGTGATCTACTTTATGCCTTTGCTAAAGATTGTCAACTTGTTCACTTCTCCTTGATACATCAAGATAACTTTTGGAGGTGGATGGCTTCTGTGCTTGAGATGCTTCTTCATTATATCTAAGACTTGTCTTGATTAGAGGAGAATGTTGTACTTTGATAATTTCATCTAAATTTTCAGATGCTTTAACAAATCTAAGATTAAGAGCTTTTGTTTTCTCAATATCCTTTCTAAGTCCCACAATTTCACATTCTAAATTTTCATTGTGTTTCTCCCTTTTAGCAAGTTGGAATGTCAGAGTATCTATGATCATACTCTTTTCTTCTATACAGATTTTAAGTTTAGAAATTTCTTCATAGAGATCATCTTCATCTATAGCGTCCAAGAAATCATCATCTTCAAAAGCCATCAAAAGTCTATAATCATTACCATGTTCATCTTCATCCTATTCGATAATCCATCACTGTCTTCATGTGTATATTAGCTCTTCTTACTTATGTTTCATTTCCATTTAAATGGTTCCTTACCTTTATCAAGCTTGTCTTTATGACGACATTTGACTGCATAATGACCGACTCTTCCACAAGCAAAGCATTTGAAAGGTAGCTTATCTCTGAATCTTCCAGAACCTCGTTGAAGGTTCTTGACAAAGTTTGATTCTTCCTCTCCTTCTGACATATGTCCTGACTCATTGTATTCTCCTTTTCCTGAAGCTTTGAATGTGGCTTCTTTCATGTCTGATGAACCACCTTTTCTCATTTCAAAAGCAATTAGGATTCCGTGCAGTTGTGACATGGTAATACTCTGTATATTCTGCTTTTCTTCTATGGAAAAAACTTTTGAGTCAAACTTAGAAGAAAAATATCTTAGAACCTTTTCAACCAAACTAACTTCTTTTATCTCTTGACCCAAGTTTTTCATATGATTAACAATCTCATACGTAAAAAATAATTAACCACACTTTCATCATTGTGCATTCTTAGAGTTTCATATTGAATTCTGAGAGATTGCAGTTTTGCACATTTTAGTTGATCGTCTCCTTCATAGCTCAGAATGATCTTGTCCCATATTTCTTTGGCGGTTTTGAGCTGCATAACCTTCATGAATTCTGATTGAGATAAACTCCCTAATAGAGTACTGACAGCCTTTGCATTTGTTTCATACTACTTCTTACCAGCCATATCTATAGGATTTGTTGATGGAAATGTGTATCCTCCTTCCACGAAATCCAGAACTTCTGTACCAAGAGATAGAAGATAGGCTGTGATTCTTACCTTCCAATAGATGAAGTTGCTCCGATGAAAGATTGGTGGCCTGATAGATGCCTCTTTTTCGTAGTTGCTCATGATGATAGATCTTCCTTCAAGCGATCAAGCTTCTTTTGAAGGACCTGCTCTAATACCAATTGTTGGAAATAATACTGAGAGTGGGGGGGGTGAATCAGTATTAGCAATTTAACAATTTTTCATTTCCATAAACAAATTTATAAACACTACTTATGTTAATTAAACCTGCGTATATATGCAACTGTGTTTAGAGAAACCCGTGTATATCTTGTAGACTTCTAATTTAGTTAGCTTATCTTAATCTGTGTTTCAGAATCATAAAAACAGTTATCAAGTGCAGTAAACAGTACAGGAAAACACACACATGAACAAAAAATATAAGGTGGAAACCCAATGTGGGTGAAAACCACCTGCTGCAATTCATCTCCATCCTTTTTTTAATAAGAAACTTCTTTTTACAATATTTTTATACTGGTATAGTCTTATACCAGTATGCAGGCTTCTACCTACAGAAGGCTACAACCTGTTCTCATTCTCCAACTTCTCCTGGAAGGGAGCTACAACCCCCTTAGCTCTTATACTAGCTGATGTACTAGTATGTAGGTGTTGACCTACAAAAGGCTACAACCTTCTCTTTTTCTTCCAGGGACCTCGTTTCATAAATTTTCAGACTGGATCAATCAATAACATTAATCAACCATCAAATACATCTGCACCAACCAATCTCCTTTGTACCAACCAAAACTGAATCAAACAATCACTTCTCTGAAAGTTGTAACTAGAATACAGTAATAGCAACCAGAAACCAATCTTGAACCTAGAACAGTGTAGCAATAAACAGAAGTAGCTAAAACATATTTCAAGAGATGTATGCTACTTCAATATGTATAACCTGTGTGCATACACTGTTATATTAAAGCAAACCTGCGTATATGCAGTTTTGGTATACCGAACCAGCGTGCATACACACCTTTTCTATGCGGAACCTGTGTACAGATCTATAAAGATAATTTACCCTTTTTCAAATATTCAGACATCAGTTATACCCAGATCATTAGATTTATAGATCAAGTCATGCGCCAAATATAACAGATCAAAATCACACAAAGATACTTCTCTTCAAGCCTTGAGATCTTGACCCATCAATAGAACTTATCCTTCTTCGAGCGCTCAGGTTCCTCCTTGATTCAGATCTAGCTATGCACCATTACCCAATAACCAGTATTCTAGATCTTTTCTTCATAAGATATCCAATCCTTGAGTGCCTTTTCCTAATGATCTCCTTCCCCTTTTATAGTCTTAGGCCTTACTCAATACCATGGTCCAAAACCATATAGAAACAATACCTTGGACCCAATACCTAGGGTCATTACTTCGGACCAAATACCATGGACCTATACCGAAATACCATGGACCAAAACCAAGTTTTCCAAACTATACGCACTTTTCTGAGCATGAAAGTGTGTGCATACGCATACGCGCCTTTTGGTTTGTGAAATCGCGTGTATACGTGTCTTTGTCAAAGGGAACCTGCATATAACTCCTTTTCCTTTATTCTGAGAGCCTGAAATGTGATTTGTCATTTGAGTGAGTTTCCATCAATGACAACACTTGTGCCATAGTGCCAAACCTGTGTCATAATGCCAACATGACTAATGTGTGGAATCTACCCAAGGATGAGAAAGCAAGATTCTACATGTCTACGTATTTACTTGATACAATTTGTGCCTAGCATACATTTCTTGGCATGAGTCGGACATGGACACTAAAAGATATTTCCATCAACATTTATTGCAAGTTTCTTTCTGACTACAGCTACTGAGGAGTTATCGACTAACCATTTCATCATCCCATTGTATAGGTCAATCTTTGAGAAGGATCCACCTTGCATGTCCCAAGAATAAATGGAGGCAATACTTAACACTGCATATTGGTATGCCTCACCCAATGGAACCTTAATCAGAGCGTTTGGCAGAGAGAAGCCTTTGCATGTTCTAGCAAGGTATGCCTTGGACAATCTGGTCATGTAAGAGGTCTTATATCACCTCTCAAGAGGGTTATCATCAGGACTACACAGGAAGAAGAAGGCATCATGGTCCACCCTTCCTTTGCAGATTGGATTGTACAAGATTAAGAGCTTCAAAGATGTAGATATTGAAGCAAAGGAGATAGTGAAGTTTGAGTTTGACACCAAATACTTTAATCTTCATGATCCCCATGGTATTTTCAAGAACCACTATGCAAAGGTGTACCATCCATGGATCCACGGGACATTTCATTGGCATGAGGAGTACCCTTGGAGATATAGTTAAGATGACTCCAAGTCCAATGAACTAGTAAGTGTAGCCAC
This sequence comes from Pinus tabuliformis, assembly GCA_031772625.1. Classification (NCBI taxonomy): domain Eukaryota; kingdom Viridiplantae; phylum Streptophyta; class Pinopsida; order Pinales; family Pinaceae; genus Pinus; species Pinus tabuliformis. The sequence goes on along the minus strand of CM062805.1, from coordinate 981,448,119 downwards.
AACATCGAAAGATGCTCTGCAGGTAGCAACAACACAGGAAGCAACAACAATAGCAACAATAAGAAATGATCTGGTGCAAGACAAGGGAAAGAGGAAGATTGTTGAGAACCCAAAGGCTGATCAAAGATACAAGATGAAAGAAAACCCCATCACTGAGAAACAAGTGGAGGCAAAGAGGGAGGAGCAGGTAAAGAGAGCCAAGCGAAGGGAGAAAGAAAAGAAAAGGCTGGAGGAGGTAGAATGAAAGTTGTAGGAAATGAAGAAGAAGTTGAAGGAAGAGAAATAGTTGAGAAGGAGAGAAAGTGAAGAGAAGTAGAAACAAGTAGAAGAGGGGAATGCAAGGTGTGATGATAGAGAAAACAATGCCCATACAAGTTGACGAGTCAGAACAGGTAGTAGCTAAAGAAGAGGGTGAGCATATGCAGGATCGGGTGTTTGGTCAATAGAATGAGCAATTGATTCAAGTGACGGATGTGGATTTAGGGCAGGAGCCACACGACAAAGACATTGACCTCATTCCAAGAGCACCCAAGGTCACCTCTCACTCTCCACCACCTCCAGTGTCAAAACTAGTCCCGAGCAAGCAAGGAGAGGTTGTTCTCCTTGATGATGATCTGGTGATGGATGTTTAGAATATATCATTCAACAAGTTGTAGAAGAAGAATGTACGGGGGTGGAGAAAAAATTCCCGGATGATCACATGTCACTTACATTGATGAAGGAAAGGGTGATAACATCATATGTCAGAAAGCATCTAGTTTCCATGCCCGATGCCACTTTCGCTTATGCATGAGCCATAAGCTCAAATGTCAAGTTCCTGTTAGCTAAGAATGAACAGATGGCAAAGAAATTGCAGGCAGCGAGGAAAGAGGTAGAACAATCCAAAGAGTAGAGCACAAGTTTCGCAATGGGAGAGGTGAGGAAATATATGCATCTTCAATTATAAACACTTGAGACTACCATGTGGAAGCTCTATGACATATTTGTCACCATGCATAAGGCGTTGTCCATCTAGATGGATTTTAGCAGTGGAGAAAAATGTTTATCCAAACTATCAGGGACATACATGCTTCCATTTCCCATGTGCAAGAGTGGACAATGTAGTACAAAGGGGCCCCTCTTTACTTGCCAAAGTTGATGAAGCCATAGGCTGAACTAGATAAAGCAAAGGTCTGAATGTTGATCCAGAACTATGAGTAGCTCACCCCATTCATCAGAGCAAATAGGATTCATATGCACAGTTATATAAGAGTTTTGATGTCATCGTAAGAACACAGAGGATCCTGTCAATACATTCCCTCATGAAAGCTAAGCACAAGAACCAATTCCAGCTAGAGATCGACAGGTACATGGAGCATCTAAGGTGAGAGGCCACCAACGATGACTTTGAACTCAGCACACAAAACATGCAGAATTACATTGGTAGTCATGTTATGGTCAATACCATGCTGCACACACTTCAGGATGAGTTGGACAAAGGTTCTAAGACCATGTATCCACATGTTATGGAGACAAGATTCCACTATCAGAAAGACACCTTCAAGAAGTTTAGGGACATCATAGCACAGTACCAAGCTTAGCACTAGTACGTGATTGAGAAGCATCAAGTGGAGGTTGCCAAGTTGGTCTTTCCCCAAACTTTTGAGTCATAGTGTTTTTCCTTATTAGGTTGTCTCTTCCCTATTTTGTCTCACATGGGTACATGTGGAAAATATATATTATTTGTAAATATGTTGTAAGTGAAATTCCAAGTGCCATTAGTGGAATGCGAACAGACACTTTGTAATGTAATGAGTTATTTTTAAAGAAGTTGAAGAGTAATGAGGGTAGTCAAACAAACACAAAGGGGAATGTCGAGGGTCATCCCACCCTTTGTTATAAATATAACCTCATAACTCATAGAAGAGGCTTTCGGGAGCCAAGCTTTTGGCTAGGCTTAGGCTTACAAATAGATTGGGAGTATTTTGATGAGCCTTGTCTTCTCCATAGTGTAGAGCGAGTATTTCTTTGGAGGAGCAGGTGTTCTTGACTATAATGTTCCACTATTATGGTTAGTGGTTGTCAATGGTGTATGGATGGATGGAACTTTAACTTATAATAATAATAACAAAGCCATCACGATTTCATGCATATGTTGTTGTTGTAGTTGGACTATTCCGGTTGCTTTAGCAATGTATGTCGTTTAACTTATGCATTTCCTTATGAACTACTTTGTATTCAATTGTATGAATCTTGTTGAATGCGTGCTGCAAGAATAACCAATCACTTTAACTTGTGGACTATTTTGGATCTTAGCCTGTGATGTCATTGCACTTGTGTGTTCCTTTCCAGTTGCATACTATTACAGGCTTCTAAGGGGCACACTTCCTTTTCCATTCTGTGCGTTAGAACCCCCATGAATTTCACTAGAGTGGTTGCAAGGTCACACACTTGATTCCAACCAAATTCATCATACTTATCTCTGCGCGTTACCGTGGTCGAGGAAATACATTACCACCCACTGCTGGGACTCCTACTCCAAACAAACTGAGGTCTAGTTGTGACTCCTTACCAGGGAGATACCCTCATATGTTTGCAAGTCCAGCACCATCAACATTTCTGGTGCTAGAAGGAGGACCAAATGATAGGTTAATCCCTTGAAGTCTTTTTTGAATTTCTACACATCATTGAAGAATTATATCATAATCACAACCCCACCATGTTTTTCTCATGCTATTTATTTTGATGTGTCAATGGATGTTATAGATGACTTGTTGAGATATAAATTTGATGGTGATAATGGAACACCCTTGTTAATTCACGCAATTTCCTTTTCGGGCTTCTATGATAGGAATGATGTCCCTTCGGATGACATCTCTTGTGCATTGTTCGCTTTCACATTTGAAGGGTTCATCAAGCAATGGTGTCACACATTGCCCGCAAATTATATACACTCTTTCGATCACATGTTCATAAAATTATGCCATGATTTCATTCTTTATGACCATAAAGAACTTCATCACAAAATTTTAAAATTGTGAAAAGCACCTGATGAATCGCTTGAGTCTTATGATTGTCTTCTTCATTACTGTTTTGAATTTCTAGAAGATGAAGTTGATTGGAAATTTTTGGAAGGAATGTTTCAATGTCTTCTTTACATCTCTGAGAATAGGCACAAGTTAGAAAATTCTGACCCTCTCCCAACATACTTCACTGTTGGAGCTACTACATCTGAGACGAATGAGGTTGTTGTCCCAAGTGACCCTCCATCCCCTTCTCATCAAAAATATCTAGATCTGTAGGACAATGTGGGAGAAGTTGTGAACCCACCTATTTAACTGTCATTATATCCTCCTACCTACATGCTCTAGATTGTTGCACAGATTTGGACTACAAGCCTAATGGTTGTCACATGGTCTCATTTGCGCAGCCTCCGTCCACTCGTTCCTTTGATCCTCTAGATTTTTTTTGTGTTGTGTCCATTCGTTCTAGAGCCCACATGTGATGTTCACAAGTATCAAGTTATGAACGGAGTTGTTTTTGCACAACCAACCTATGCCATCATTTTTAATGAGTATGTGTGGGAGTTTGAACAAGAAGTTTTGGTGAAGGACGACCTCCTTTTGTCCACACCTCGTCCTCTTTATCCTGACATCTTTTGCGATTCTGTTGTTTCTATTCCCTCTTGTGGAAATCCATCTCTAGATGTTTCCACTTTTGATCATTCACAGAATGCATGGGATGTCAGTCTATCATTTGATTGTGGAGATGACAAATCTATCTTCCCGAATCCACTCGATCTCTCATAGTTCATTTCTGGAGATTCAGAGGGTGAAAATTCTTGTTTTTCATCACCCCCTCTTTGTGATTTGTCAGATCATGAGGATGTCATTCTTCATGTTGAATTTTTTGATCATGGTTGTCATGATATTTTCACTCATTCATTTGATCATGATTCTGATTCACTTACTGTTGATATTTCTAAGCCATTGGTCTTTGATGATCCATCTTCTGATGAAGTGGAAACTACTCAAGATGTCGAGGCACATCAGTCTGAGTTGATGGTTATGTCTGTTTCTCGTAACCTTGAGCTCAGTTCCACTTCCGATCATAAATCTATTGAATCTCCCCATGCTCCTCATCACTCTCTTGTTCACATTAAAAATCAATCAAATTCGTAGTTTTCACATCTTCCACTAGAATCACAAAATCCTATCGCTCATGCATTGGAGGGGTCATATGTAGCAAGCACTGTTGCGAAATATATATATATATATATATATATATATATATATATATAGATATATATATTCTTTCTTCATGTTTTCCTGTTTGTCAAGTTCGAAGGTGTGTACATGCTTGTCATTCATGCACAATGTGATGGAACACCATGATACGTCTACAGAGTGCCTTTCATGTGCTTTCAATATTTTCTTTTATGTGGATGCATTCAAACTTCGAATGATTTGGTTTGAATTTATTTATCTTTCTTTTCTATTGGTATGCTTGAATATATTTCTTGTTAAGAACGCTATCACCTACATGGGTCAACTAATGCACCAGTGGCTGCATTGGAAATATCACTTCACATCAATTGGCCCATGCTCTTCTTATCTTAGGAGTAGGAGTAACGTTTTATTTCTTTTTTTGTTATTGATTTTCTTACTCTGTGTTACTTCGTCTTGCTTCTTTCCTTTTCTTGTTTCCTTGTGCACCCTTAGGATTAGTTTCTACATGAAACCATGTTTGGCTTCTTAAGACAAGGTGAAACCCAAGATGACTTGTACAACTATCAACACTTGGTTATTTGTTTATTCCCTCTATTTATGAGGATCATTTATTTCTCCTAGTCCATGATACCCTAATGGAAAATAATATCCTTTCAGAGTGATTCATGGTGAAATCAGGACGCTTGCACTCTTAACTAGTACCGTCTACTCTAATCAGTTTTCTATATTCGATTAACCCTTTTCAACTCAGTCAAGTAGAGTAAGGATAGGGGGAATACCTTAACAAGTATGTCAAAAGTATATATAAGCATCTTTCCCTAAAGGGATAACCTCTTCTTCTCTCAATAAGACAGGATCTCTCTTCTACCTCTGAAATAAATTAGTGCCTATGCAAAGTTCTTTGAAAAAAAAATGAAGTAAAAAAACAAAATAAACACGAAAGAAGAGAAAGGATTCTTGCACAAAGAGGTGAAGCAAGTAACTTTGCTGAGGTATTGTCTAGGTTCACTAGTAGTGAGGAAATGCTTCTGTTCCTGAAGCAACTCCATCGGGTTACTGCCTAGGCCTATTGGTAGCAAAGCAACACAAGAGATGAAACTAAAACTATGACAGTCTATATTACTTGTGCATCAATATACCCATCATCCCCAATCAAATATCGTTTTCCCAAGCATGCAATATGCATTTATGGAGCTTAAGACCTCAACCTTGGATTCTGGAACTGTACATAGGTTTCCCAGGCTTGGATCTAATTGCGTATTGAGCAATTCCTGGAGCCAGCCCCGAGCCTTGGCCACTGAGACTACACAATATGTAGTCTCTCTTGGATTGTCCCTAGATTGAACTACACATTGCGCAGTTTCAGTTAGCAAGACCTCCCAACTAACTGTTGGGAATGTGCAATGCACAGTTCCAGATAGAAGTGAGTCACCTTTGTGAGCCATGTTTGGCAATCCCTCCCAATATTTGCCAGTTTTTTGCTTGGTATATTCTTGAAGTGATTTTAGTTTCAAGCTAAGATTTGGATGCCATGAGTGTCCTCTTTGTCTCCAAGTATAGCAGTTGTTAAAAAACTCTCTAGAAGTTATAGGTAGTGTGGCTTCCAAGAGACTTGCATCAAAGGATACTATCGAGAGTAGCGTTGGGGAAGCAGTTGGGAAGGTGTCAGTGAAATTTCTAGTTTATGTGGAAACTTAATTGTTCATTGAGAAGGGCATGAAGTTGACATGGCAGGAAAATAAGGATATATTTGTAGGAGACTTCAAGGAATACTTTGAGGATCGGTAGGTTTAAATCAGTATGCACTGATCAAGCTTGCATAAGGTTACATCTAGGCACCTTGACTTCCCATGTGCGGACATCATCCATTGGATTATCTCACACATAGATCTAGAGACTATGACGTTGAGGAGTTCCAGTGAGATAGATCTTGCCACCTTTAGGAGAAAGAGTTATCAACATATGTATCATTTACCTCAACTAGTGAACCGCATAAACACACTTTCCTATGCCACCCATAGCTTTGTGAATAGCAGAGATATTGTAAGGTGCTAGGTGAAAGAGTCTGTGAAGTCCAGAACAACACCCAGTCATGTTTACAAGACAAAGTCTCTAAGGAAGCCTTACTAGTTCATGATCATCTTTCCATGTTGATTATATGGTCAAGAGAGCACGAAGACTTTTCCTGAAAATTATGTGGTTATGTTGTACCAGTTGCCGAGTTATGGAATGCCATTCAAGTGGTTAGATATGTTGTCTATTTAGGTTAAAGTCCATGTGACTAACACCTTGAATCTGCCCAAGGATGAGCAAGAAAGATTCTACAAGTCTGCATATTTATTTGATGAAATCTATGCCCAACATCATTTTCCTGGAATGAGTTGGAAATGGACACCAAAAGAGACCGCCGTCAACACTTATCTCAAGTTTCTTTTCAACTACAGCTACTGAGGAGTTATGGCAAGGCTGACTGATGATTTCATCATCCCATTGTAACAATTGATCTTTGAGTAATATCCACCTTGCCTGTCCTAAGAAACGATGGAGGCAATAATTGACATTGCAGATTGTGATGCCTCACTCAGTGGAACCTTCATTAGATTGTTTGGGAGAGAGAAGCCTCCGCATGTTCTACCAAGGTATTCCACAAATAATTTGGTCATGCAAGAGCTCTCATATCACCTCTTCGTAGGGTTATCATTAGGACTGCACAGGAAGGATAAGGCATCATGGCCCACCCTTCTTTTGTGGATCAAATTGTACAACATTAAGAGCTTCAAAGATATGGATGATGAAGCCAAGGAGATATTGAAGTTCTAGTTCAAAACCACTGTGCAATGGTGTACTATCCATGGACCCATAGGATATTTTATTGGCATGAGGAGGACCCTTGGAGATATTGTTACAATGACTCCAAACCCAATGAACCAGTGACTATAGCCACAACATGGAAGGCTGTTATGCAGACAACAGCAACACAGGAAGCAACAACAACAACAACAATAAGCAGAAATCTAGTACAAGACAAGGGAAAGAGGAATATTTCTGAGAACCTAGAGGCTGAGAAAAGCTACAAGATGAAAGCATACCCCATCACTAAGAAAGAAACTTTGACAATGGAGGAAAAGAGGGAGCAATGACTAAAGAGAGAAGAGTAGAGGAAGAAAGAAAATAAAAGGAGTGAGGAAGCAGAACAAAAGTTATAGGAAATAGAGAAGAAATTGAAGGAAGAGAAGGAGATGTGAATGAGAGAAAGGGAAGAGAAGAAGAAATAGGTGGAAGAAGAAATGCAAGGCACAATGATAGAGAAAACAAAACCATATAGGTTGAGGGGTTAGAACAACTGGTAGTTGAAGAAGAGGGTGAGAAGATGCAGGATCGAGATATTTCTCAACAGATTGAGCAACTAATTGAAGTGATGAACATGGAGTTGGGGTAGGAGCCATAGCACCAAGCCACTGACCTCATGCCAAGAGCACCCGAGGTCACCTCCTAGTCTCCACCACCTCTAGTGTTAGAACCAGTGCCAAGAAAGTGAGGAGAGGTTGTCCTCCTTGATGATGTTAAATTGATGGATGTGTACAATCTATCATTCAAAGAGTTGCAGAAGAAGATTCTACAGGCACAGATAAAGAATTTCCCGAATGATCACTTGTCACATGCATTCATCAAGGAAAGGGTGATAATGTCAGATGTCAGAAAGCATCTAGTTGCCATGGTTGATGCCACCTTGGCTTATGTAGGAGCTACGAGCTCAAATTTCAAGTTCCTATTAGCTGAGAATGAATAGATGGCAAGGAACCTGCACACAACCAAGAAAAAGGCGGAAAATTCCATAGAGCAGAGTGTAGGTTCCACAATCAAAGAGATGAGAAAAGTGATACTTGATGAAGTATAAACAATTGCAACTACCATGCGGAATATTTATGATGGATTCATCACTGTGCATAAGGTAGTTGTCCATCTGCATGAATTTCAGCAGTGGAGGAAACTGTTTGTCCAAACTCTCATGGACATACATTCTTCCAATGCCACTGTCAAAGAGTGGACAACGTGGTACAAAGAGGCCCCTCTTTACTTGGAAAATATGATGAAGGCATAGGCAGAGCTAAACAAAGAAAAGAACCAAATGGTGTTCTTGAACTATGAGTAGCTCGCCCCATTAGACAACAACATACAGGCTTCATATGCATGGTTTTATAAGAGTTTAGAGGTCATGGTAAGAACACACATGATCTCGTCGATCAGTTCCCTCACCGAAGCTAAGCATAAGAACCAAATTTGTCTAGATATCGACAGGTACATGGGGCAGTTAAGGTGAGTGGCCACCAACGATGAATTGGACTCGAGTGCACAAAACATGTAGAAGTACATTGGTGGTCCTCTTATGATCAATACCATGTTGCACATGCTTCAGGATGAGTTGGGAAAAGGTTCGAAGACCATATACGCAGAAGCTATGGAAGCAAGAGTTCAATATCAGAAAGACACCATTAAGGAGTTTGGGGACATCATAGCATAGTACCAAGCTTGGCACAAGTATGTGATTGAGAAGCATCAAGTGGAGGTTGCCGAGTTGGTCTTTCCCCAAAAGCCAAGCTTGACACAAGTACGTGACCAAGAAGCATAAAATGGAGGTCATCGAGTTGGTATTTCCCCAAACTTTTGAGTCATAGTGTTTTGTCTTTTTAGGATGTCTCTAGCCTATTTTGACTCACATGGGTACACATGGAAAATATATATTATTTGTAAATATGTTGTAAGTGAAATTCCAAGTGTCATTGGTGGAATGTGAATAGTCACTATGTAATGTAATGAGTTATTTTTAAAGAATTTGAAGAGTCATGAGGGTAGTCAAAAAGTCACAAAGGGGAATGTCAAGGGTCACCCCACCTTTTATTATAAAAGGAACCTCATAACTCATAGAAGAGCCTTTTGGGAGCCAAGCTTTTGGCTAGGCTTAGCCTTAGCAAATGCTTGGGAGTATTGTGACAAGCCTTAGCTTCTCCACAACGTAGAGTGAGTATACTTCTTTGTAGGAGAAGGTGTTATTGAATGTAATGTTCCACTGTTGGGGCTAGTGGCATTCAATGGTGTATGGATGGATGGAATTTTCACTTATAATAATAATAATAGAGCCAACACACTTTCATGAATATGTTGTTATTATAGTTAGACTATTCTGGTTTCCTTAGCAATGTATGTCTTTTAACTTACACATTTTCTTATGAAATACATTGTATGCAATTGTATGAATCTTGTTGAATGTGTGTTGTTGGATTAACCCATCACTTTAACTTTTAGACTATTCCACATATTAGCTTTTGATGTCATCCCACTCGTGTATTCCTTTCAAGTTGCGTACTATTACAGGCTTCTAAGGGGCACACTTCCTTTTCCCCTCCATGTGTTAGAACCCCCATGCATCTCACTTGACTTACTGTGAGGTCACACAATTTATTCAACCCAAAGTCATCATACTTATCTTTGCATGCTACCATGGCCAACGCACTACACTACCACTCACTGCTAGGACTCCTACTCCAAACGGTCTGAGGTCTAGTTAGGAATTCTTACTCTGGAGATCCCCTTGAATGTTGCTAGGTCTAGCACTGTCAACATTTCTGGTGCTAGAAGGAGGGCCAGATGACAATCCAAGCCCTTGAAGTCTATTTTGAATTTCTGCACATCATTCATGACTTATATCACAATCACAACCTTGACATGTTTTTCTCACGCTGTTGATTTCGATGTGTCAGTTGATGCTATAGATGAATTTTTTAGATACAAATTTGATGGAGAAAAAGGAACGCCCCTGTTAATTCACAAAATTGTCTTTTTTGGATTCTTTGATAGGAATGATGTGCCGTCAAATGACATTGCTTGTGGGTTGTTTGCTTTCACATTCAAAGGAAGTGTCAATAAATGGTGTCACACATTGCCTAAAACTCCTATATACTCTTTGGATCACATGTTCATAGAATTATATCATTCTTTTGTTCTTTATGACCATAAAGCACTTCATCACAAAATTTTAAAATTGTGAAAAGCACCTGACAAATAGCTTGAGCACTTTTATGATTGTTTTCTTCATTACTGTTTTGAATTTCCAAAAGATGAAGTTGCCTGAAAATTTTTGGAAGGAAAATTTCAATATCATGTTTACATCTCTAAGAATGGACACAAGTTACAAACTTCCAACTCTCTCCCAACGTACCTTGGCATTGGAGCTGCTACATCTAAGATGGATGAGGTTTCTATTCCAAGTGACCTGTGTCCCCTTCTCATCAAACAACTCTTGCTCCATAGGAAGAGGTGGGAGAAGTTGTGAACCCACTTGTTGAACTATCACCATCTCGTCCTACCCTGCCTTCTCTAATTTTTTTACATATTTGGACTACAAGCTTGATGGTTGTAACGTGGTCTTATTTTCTCCGCCTCTGTCGACTAGTTCCTCTGGTCCTCGGGATTTTGCTGTCTTGTGTCCATCCGTTCTAGAGCCCACATGGAATGTTCACGAGGATCAAGTTGTGGATGAAGTTAGTGTTGGATAACTAACCTGTGCTATCATTTTTTATGATTATGTGTGGGAGTCTAAATAGGAAGTTATAGTGAAGGTGTTAGTGTTAGTATTTGCATCCTGCCATCAGTGATCAAAAATCCTATTTTCATATCATTTTAAGGGTCCGATTCAACAACTTTTTATCATTCCACTAGGTCATGCAAAAAATTAGTCATTGATGGTAGTCCTAGTCCAAAAAAATCACTCTTCCCTAAATGTGATTACTTGTTGGCATAGTTTCATATAATGTTGACTGTACATCATCGATAAAGTTATTTTTATCATGCCATTTGTATCAGTCTTGAGGTCATTATGTCGTCTTGAAATTCAGTCCTTCAAGGTCTCATTAGGTCTTTAGGGTTTTTCAAAGGTTTCATTAGGTCATTAGGGTTGCCAAGGTTCCATTCCATTACATAAGACCAACAAGTAAAGGGTGATCAAATAACATCCCTTCACCATGTGAAGATGATTTGTAAAGTTTCATTATGTAATTTTATTTCTTTCAAATGTAATAATTTCACCATCCCAAGCTGTTAGCTTAGTGTTCCAAAGATGCCAGACCATCAAAAGATCAATTTTACAAAGGAAATAGTCAAGTGAAAGGGTAAAGTTTCAAAGGGTTAAGTGCATGCCAAAGGGAGTTGTTTTTTCCTAAGGGTGTCCAAATCATCATTTTCCACAAGCACTAAACCCTAATTTCCTCACCCATTGAGCTAGGGTTGGCTATGGAATCAGAGACATCTGAGTATATGAGGCATAAGGGAGGTCATTTCAGTGAGTATGAGGCCATTCCAACTCACACACATCATGTCTCCATCATTTTTCAATAAGAATTCTAAGGGACAAATCATTTGCCACACATAGGACCGGTTTTTCTTCAAACTATGTTCTAGACCAAACAAGGCAGAATTTGGAAACGTGAGAGAGGTTTTTGTCCACAACAGTCCAAGGAAGGAAATTTTCCTTCAATTTTTACACAGGTGTCATGGTTTTAGAGAAATGTCAAAAATACAGTTTCCTTAGGAGAGTTGATGTACTTCTCGAGTGACCTTGGGAAAATCAATATTTCTGCTAGTTGGAGTGACCAAATGACTTTCTTGATGAGTCAAATGATAACTAAACACAGATAGCTTTCCAATGAGCCATCTTGTGCTCAATTTTGAGTTGAGGAAGACCTCCAAAAGTTGACTGAAACAACACTCTACATTTTGGCAGCCCCATTTTGAACATTTTGACCAATCTTAGGAGATTGAGCTTTTGACATGGAAAATGCACTCCAAATTGAAAAATTCAAGATCTTCTGGAAAGTAGACCCGAAAATATTTCCAACGAGCTATCGCATTCCCAATTTGGACAAAGAGAAGGCCTCCAAAAGTGGACTCAAAGTGGTGTTGTGCGTAGGACCAGTGGCACTGCGCATAGGGCATTTTTACTTAGGATGACTATTTTGCTAAATTTTGACTATTTTCTTGTTTTCTCTCTTATGGAGGTGAATTTACTGATGTAATTAATTCCATGGTTTGTAAATGTAATATTCAAACACTAGTAGATGGTATATTCATTAGATAAAAAGTGGTTTTGAGGGTAATGAATCAGTTTCCCCTCTTTTAGAGGCAAGTTGTTTGACTGCCTAGATTCTTGTTCCTTGTTTAGAAATGGTTGAAATAGATCCTCTTCTCATGGTTTGGACACATGATGGTTAGGATGAGTCATTTGAATTTCTATTTCATGTATTTTCTTTGTCATTGGGAAAGGTTGGATTCAACAGGATGCTCATGTACTGAATATACATAATCTTGTAGCAGTTTGGCAGGAAACTAAATAAAGTTGTAGCTATTTTTATGGGATCCCTGTGGTATGGCCTTTATCATGAATTTATTCTTCTATTATTATGTTTTCATGTTTTTCATGTATGCCTCTCTCATGTAATTACTTCTAATTGGATGTTTTCAAGTCATATAGGTGGAATCCATTAGGTTTTGATGCTTTGCCTTGGGAAAACATCAATATTTCATGTCTTTTTTGTTGTTTAAGAAGGATTCATGAATTTCTCATGCCCTTTTTAGCTCCTCACCAGTCTAGCACTTCACCACATCAAGCCTAAGGTGCTAAAGCTTATGCCTACCTTGCCCCATAGAACACCCTGCAATTCTGACTTAGTTTCCTAGACCCAAATTTCCCATCTCCTCCTGATCTAGAAAAACACCAACAAAACCTATCAAAACCTTTGAGCTACTATACGTAGCATAAAATATTGTTCCTGATCTAGTCATCTTGACTGAGATCCATAAGGAGAGAGTGCTCTCCCGACCTTTTAGGGCTAGTTACAAGGCTAAGCTTGGTTTGTGGTTACCCTGGAAGTTCCCTCCCTTCAGCCTGAGGTAAATCTAGGTGATAACATAGTGGAAACCATACTGGGGAATGTAGTTTTATGTTCCTCAGCAAAATATATCAAATTTAGATCTAATTGTTGATAGTGGATAACGATCAGACACCAGAAGGCTGAAATCATTCACCTAGCGACTCCAAATCAGTTTCGAGATCAGATCCAAGGACTCCACTGGAGGATGAACTAGAAAAACAAAAACATGAAAGGACAATATGGAAAGATCGGGTATTCAAGTTGTAATTTCATCCAATACATAATGTTCTTTGTTATAAATTATTTCTTCTCTTTTCCTGAGAATGCCAAGAAGGCTTTACAAAGTATATTGTATTTGATAAAATATCCTAGATCTAAATGTGATTCCTTCCTTTTGAAGATTGCGAATACAAAATATTCACATGCCTTTGATCTTGATCAAGACACTTCTTCCGAATCTTATGATGACCGTCTTCAAACTGATGAGCCTAAAGAGACCGAGACTGATTCTACAACTTTTGTATATACTCCTATACCTTGTAAAATTCTAGATAGATACAAGCATCTAATTTTAACTCCCATATCCCATGTTTTCCCTAAAATTCATTACCTATATCTACCAAGATTTGATGGTGAATGTGACAACATCACTTCTAAGAGACATGTATTGAATTTTGAGTCTTTTCTTGACCTTTTGAAGTTGATGAAGAGGATGCCAGTATTAGGCTTTTTTCTCTTTCTTTACAAGGAAAAGTCAAGAGTTGGTTCAAACCATGCCTAATGCGAGCATCTTAGATTTCCAGTAGTTCGTCGAAGTTTTCCTCTACAAGTGGGTGGTCAGACAGAACCCTTTCTTGATTCTAGAAGAATATAACCAGCTGAAAAGACTACCAGGGGAGACAGTACAATAGTTTTCTACCAGGTTTAACCAAGTCTATTTTTCGATGACTATTAATATAATACCTCCTCCTAGATCCGCTCTCTTACACTACCCAGAAGACTTTGATCCGGAAATGGAGTTTCAACTGAGGGAAAGGAACCTTGCAACACTTGAAGAGATGCAAAACAATGCAGTAGATGTAGAGGCTAATTTGTTGATCGGAAGGGAAAAGTTGATGGAAGAAGAGATGAAGAACATAGATCCAGAGGAATCGACATCTTTAGAGGTAAAGCTCGACATTTTGGTAAGTGCAGTGGAAGAGATGATGCAGAAGATCATCACAAGGAATGAGTATGATTTTCAAGGCCATGGCTCGCTGATTGAAGTAAAACAAGTGGCTAATCTAAAACATTTTCTTTCTTATCCTAGTTGTCATAGATCTGATAATGATTGTTTTACAGATCAACTTGGAGAAGAGAGATCTATTGATATGACATGTATTCTTGATGATGTGTTTTATACTAATGATTTCCCTAAGTTTGATCAGTATGATGATGATTATGTTCTTCAAACAAAATATTATCTTGCAGACAAATCAACAGCTGGTTTGTGGAAGGAGGAAGTTCACTTTTAGCAGCTTGAATATAATGATCAACCGTTGCATATCAGCTATGGAAGTTAGGAGGAAAGTGCAACAAATTTTGAAGTAAGTGAACGATCTTTGTCTCTTTGTTTTACTTCGTTTCAGTTCATCAGAAATAAACTTTTGTGCAATCAGAAATCAATCGTCAATAAGTTTTGATCTTGACCATCTAGAGGGCAATGAAATCCTGTTCAAGACTTCTCATATCTAGATTTGCAGCCTCCAAATGCCATTGAATTCAGGATGCAGATGAAGACTTGGAAGCTAGAACATTGTTGGCATTATGATCAAGTGTTGTCCTTGATGGCAACTCTCTCAGAGGATGGTACAGGTGCTCAGAATTGGTACAGGTGATGGCAACTTAAATCAGAAGACAGATCTTAGTACAGCATGCCAAGGAAGTTCATATACGCATGTTCGTTAAGCCCAAGTCACGTATACACGCACGTTGGTTTCAGAAAAAGCGCGTGTATGTGGAAAAGTATCTTTGGTCCATGGTGGTTAGTCCTTGGAAGTTGTGCCTATGATTTCGGACCATTG